>OX344720.1:10000-2410000 GCA_947034835.1 Ballota nigra | reverse complement strand
TTTTGTTGTTACATTGCACCGGAGCACCCCTTATCTTTGAGTTGAGTTAGTTATTTGGTGTCGTGAGATGCTCCTTGGGCTATTATTAATTTGTTTTGTTACTCAATATTTTATGCCTATCAATCACCTTATGCTTGTTGATTGCTATCTTTGAGTATGATTTAATGAGTAGGGTGAATTGTGAGGGTGAATTAGGAGTTTTCTTGTGTGAGTGTTTGAGTTAGAGTTGATTTGAGAAAGAACTTGTATGCTTGTAAATTTTTCTTTTGAGTGCTTGTGTGATGAGAGTGAGAATTCACTAGGACTAGCATGGATGTGAAAGCCGTGAGAGTTGTGCCTTACGAGATTTAAATGCATGATTTAATCTCTTCGTTTGTGAGTGGATCGTCACCTTAGAGGATGCTAGAACTTGCATGTGCTCTTGCTTCTTGATTGTGTCTAGTTTGATATGCCGAATGTGATCTTAGGCCATCTTTGATTTAATTGAGTCACTTAGCCAAAATTTTCCTTACCAATGACATTGATCCCTTGTTAGCCCCTTTGAGCCTAGAGCCTATTTTATTTGCTAGCACATATGAACACTATTCCAATTCCTAAGCCTTTTTGTCCCAATTTGAGTGGAGAATAGGAAAGTGTGAATATTAAGGGAGTGAATTGAGTTGAAAAAGGAAAAGGTTGTTTGTTGAGTGAATATGAGAAGAAGGGTGTGAATGAGATTTGAGTTGTGGGAAAGAAAACAAAAAAATTGAGAATGAGAAAAAAAAAAATGAGCTCATGTGTTTGTGCGAAAAAGAAAAAAAAAAGTGATTGAAAAAAAAGTGAAAGAGTGAGAAAGAAAAAAATTGAAGTGTTGAGAGTAGTGGAATTAAAGTGTATTGATTGCAAATGTTGAAGTGATTCTGCTCCTAATCTCAAAGTGCCAAAGTTGATTTTTCTATTCTCCATTCACTTGAGTCACTTACCCCATATTGTTATCCCACCTGTCCAAAGAGCCTACATTACAACCTTGAGAAAAGTCCTTTTTGATTCGGCATTGATCTCTAGAGTATGGTCGAAGTTGAGAGCATTTACGAGCCTATGGCTGCCAATATGTGTGATTGATTGATTGAGTGAGTCCCTTAAACACTTTTATACACTTGTGAGGGAGTGAAACACATCGTTGAGTGCACGTCCATGCTTGATCTTGGTGTTTCTTGTTATTGTTACATGAGTACGATAAAAGAAAGTGAGTGAGTATACGGGTGATTGATCTTTGAAGCTCGAGTTCAATTACTTGCATGATTTGATTCTTGATTCATTCCTAACAATTTCACTTGACTTATTATTTCGTTGCTTGAGGATAAGCAACATGGTAAGTTTGGGGGGGTTGATTAGGCGTGAAATTGTTATGTTTTGGTGCCCGATTTACTCATGTTTTGAGTGTTTTCGATTAGTGTTTGGAGTCAAATGAGTATCATTTTTATAAACTTATTAATTTGTCTCTTTGGTTTTCATAGATGGATAGAGGGCGAAAAGAGGAGTTCGTAGGACTTTGAATCGGCCAAAACGGACTCCCGGTTGAGGAGATATGAAGATTTTACGAACAAGTGCACAGCAGCCGAAGACCGCTCGAGCAGCTCGAGCGCCAGCGCTCGAGCGTGTTGCTCGAATGACCGAAAATTGGCAGAAAAGTTTCGCCGCTCGACCAGCTCGAGCGGGAGCGCTCGAGCACCTGTTTCATTCGACCTATATGCTCGAATGGGGCCGCTCGAGCGTGTTTTTGCTCGAGCACTTCCATACTTTTGCCTCCGGATGCGTATTTTCGGCCCATTAACTCCCGTTTCGACCCGGTGCCTATATATACCTCTTCCAAACACGTTTTAAAGGATCCCCGACTTTTAGAAATAATTTTAGACTTAGTTTTGGAGAGGAAGAAGGAGAGCAAGCTTTATTTTACGTTTTGTTGCGGTTTTGCATTCGAATTCTTAGTTTCTTTTTAGCTCGTTACTTTAAACGCTTTTAATTTCGTTTTAGTTAATTCAATTTCAGTTCTTCGTATTTATTTTCTTTTTAAACCCTAGTTCATGTTTCTTAGTTTCTTCGTTCAATTCATCATGTTTATGTTCGTTGTTTATTTTATTGCTTTTATTTTTGCTATAACCATGTCCGGCTAAAACCCTTGCATGCTTGGGTTAGGATGAACTCGTAGAAGTAGGATGTGGGTACGTAATTAGAGTAATTCGTGACGTTAGTTTTAATTCTCTTAGTTAATGAATTCATATAATTAATCTTAACTCTACCTTTGAATTTCGTACGAAAGTGTTAGAGAGAGGACGACCGCATCACTCAATAACAATTAGTAGTCTTAACGAGAGGGTTTAGGAAAGGTTAATTCATCTACCGGTTTAGCGAAGGAGGACGACCGCATCACCTTAGTTAAATTAGGGTCTCATTAATTAAGCACAGTTCATTAACTTGTTAGTGGATTAGTGAAGTCGATTGCTAGGATAAAGTATTAGGGTGAGAAATCTTGAGCTTTCATTCTACGATCTTTTACTTAGGTTAATTCTTGGTTGTCACGATTACTTTGATTATGTACCTGCTCCGTTAGTATACGTAGGGATTCCTATCCTGAGCATCACCATCTCATATCTGAAAAACACCTTAGTTACTTAGTTTAATTTTCCTTTTGCCTTAGTAGCGTAATTTAGTTTAGTTTATCTTAATCTTTCAAAAACCCCAAAAACATCACACTCATATTAACTACGACGCGTAGATCTTCAGGGATCTATTCGCATACATACCATCCCTTGGGTTCGATAATACTTGGTCCCTATACTTGCCCATACTACAGTGAACCCGTTCTCTTGCGGGGTAGCTACTAGTAGAAGCTAGTGTAGTCGCTTCAAGTCATGTGTATTTCGAAATACTAAAGGATTTATGAAAAGAAACACGAAACGAATTCGTGATGAAATCGAGTCTAGGAATAACCTATTCCTGCAAGACTAAATATGCCCGTATAGTGTTTACGGTGAATGCATACAAGTCTCCAAAGGTAAAACGGTTTATCAATTCACACTGGTAGCACCACCGAGTATGAATTTCCAGCGAACTAAATCGGAATTATGAGCGTAAAAGGAATTCTGGAGCGAAAGGATTTCGGGAATTTATGGGTTCGTAAGTACTCTGAAAGATTGGACGAAATGGCGGAAATCCGACCCATCTGAAGGTTGCTGGAGTGGAGTACGTGGTGATCATGGATCACCCACGTTCTGTAGTGGAGAGAAACGCAGTTTCTCATTCTTGGGAAGCAAGACGGAATATTCCAGATACTCTGGAGTGTATTAATCAAATTCGTAGGTGTATTAAACAAGTTCGTGGGCCGACCCAATTCTAAATGGGCCAACCCAAGTTCATATGGGCCACCCGAACCGATTGGATCCAAAAAGGTATTGGGCCATATTTTGGTACTCTAAAAATATAGGTAAGGCCCCAAAGCCCAATTGCCAAGAACCACGAACCCGGGCCCGGGCGAGGCGCGCGCGCGTGCGTGTGTGGTTTATGGTTAGGGTCCCCATGTCCCAATTTAAAGAACATGAATACTTTCCTACTTATATACAAGACAATCTTCTTGTAATTTTCCAATGTGGGATGAAACTTTATTTTCCATTTCCCATGGATTTATTCAACACAAATGAATAATGCTACAACTTCCCAAATTAATTTCTCACTCACCGAAAATCGGTTTTGAGATATTAAATATACCACGCTCATCTACTCCGCGAGTAGAACAACATCGTTAATTTTATTTTCCCAAAAACTAACGTTTTTACTCCTAAAAAAATTGGTCAAAGTCAAGGTATGAAACCTTCATTAAAACCAATTTCCAACAATCCCCCACATGAGTGAGAATTGCACCTATACAGAGTCAAGATTCTTCGTTCAGCTTATTTGAGACCTCATTGCTTCTGGATAAGTAACCAATGGTTTTGAACTTTCCGTAGCCCGACACCATCGGGTATACCGGTGGCTTAGTGGATATGATGCCTTGAACTAATCCTCCTTAGCGTATACCTTACAGACAGTGCAGACACAAGTCAGTCTCGATTCCAATTTGTTCTCACGTTTTTGTCCATTTTGGCCCTGGACGCCATTTGTATTCATAAATGTTTGGTCGAAGCGGCCCTCACTTCTCATTTATATAGGTGATCTCCTTTCGAGTATCCCGTCATACTCAGTCCCACATGGACTTATAGGAATCATTAAAAGTCAATGACTTATCCTTTACCACAACTCACGGGTTCACTAACACTTGACACAGTACTGTCAGGAACGGTCATGATTTTCAAGTGTTGTACAACTAACATTCACAGCTTAGTTTTCCCTTTTGAACCAAGTTCTTGGGATCTCCAGTCATCATGGTTGGGTTACCACTGTTTCAGTTTTATTTGTGGATTTCAGACCCATTCCCTCTATCAGCTTATTCATTTGATTTCGGTTCAAGCTCTTCGTGAGCGGATCCGCTATGTTATCAATTGATCTTACATACTCAATTGTTATAATACCAGTTGAGATCAAATGTCTAACGGAGTTATGTCGACGACGAATATGTCTCGACTTTCCGTAGTACATACTGCTCAAAGCTCTACCAATAGCAGCTTGACAGTCACAATGTACCATTACAGATGGTACTGGTTTGTTCCAACAAGGAATATCTTCTAAGAAATTATGAAGCCATTCAGCTTCTTCACCAGCTTGATCCAAAGCGATGAATTCAGATTCCATTGTGGAACGGGCAATACACGTTTGCTTTGTGGATTTCCACGATACAGCAGCTCCTCCAATAGTGAATACGTATCCACTAGTTGAGAACGAGTCTTTACTATCGGATATCCAATTAGCATCACTGCACCCTTCAAGTACAGCTGGATGTTGCGTGTAGTGTAGCCCAAAGTCAAGAGTATACTTCAAGTATCTCAAGACTCTTTTCAGAGCCTTCCAATGTTCGTGACTTGGATTGCTCGTGTACCTACTTAGTTTGTTCACAGAACATGCAAGATCAGGACGTGTGCAATTTGTAATGTACATCACGCTTCCAATGATCCTTGCATACTCTAACTGATTCACAGGCTCACCTCGGTTCTTCTTCAGATGAACATTCGGGTCTAATGGTGTTTTAGCAGGTGGATCATCAAATACTTGAAGATACAAACTTGGCCATTACACATATCACCCCGAACGGATGGAGCAATCTACTAGCTTTTATAACCCTCTTCAGGCTTGAGGGTTACAAGAATAATATAAGCACCGTTGAGATACATTATGCAATGACCATCTCTTCGGCTACTAACGAGGAAGGACTGAGGTGGTATTACATTAAGGCCCGAAGTGGTGTGAAGCTAATTGAAGGAGTGCCGAATAAGGTGAAGAGCTGGCATAGACAGTTTTTCTATATTGGTGGTGATTGGCGGGCGTCTTCCGATTTCTCCGGTGGGCCTGGGCGTATAAACTCTCCTGAAGGCTTTGGAGAAATTCGGTGTAGGTTTCACTTTTGGCTTATTATGTCTAGGGTGAAACTAATTTTAATCGTTTTCTCTTGTTGTTGTGTAGGTCAGTGTATTCCGAAGTGGGGACACCCTGAGCTGAGCGAGGAGTTCTTGTACGTCCTAATTGTGATCACTCTCTGGAACGCTAAGGATCGTAGTATTGGGCATCTTTCTACCGCACATTATCGGAAGCTTGCCCTTTTGACCACGAGTGCTCATCACTTGGAGGCTCAGGCCGTCGTCCCGGAAGGTACTTTAGTGTTTTCATTGTTTCTTATACATACATCACTTTTTGATCAGTTGGTTGCCTGGTCGCCTGGTCGTCTGGTCGCCCAATTTTCATTTTCAGTTTGTAATTTTATTTATTCTTATTTTTAGAATAAAGGGTGACCGTTGCCATCCCCGAGATCCCCGAGTGTTACCATCTTCTTGCTCGTCGTGTCAAACAAATGGATGTTACTGACCCCTCCAAGAAGAAGAAATTTGATCCTCCCACCTCCCTTATCAAACTAAGAGCTGAAGAGGGCGAGGAGGAAGAAGCTCCTCAAGTGAAAGAACCTACTCCTCGCCTTCCTCCTCGTTCTTCGCCAGCTGGGGGACAAAAGGATGCACGGGGCAAGAAGCGGCTGACTAAAGAAGTGGCCCCAGCTAAGAAGGATGATGATCGCTTCAAGCGAGCAAAAGGTCAGGGCCAAGCGAGCAAGAAGGACGCTCCTCGCTCTTCATCTGTGGAAGAGGTGAGCGAGCAACAGGTAGTGGGCACCATGGTTGGAAGAAAGGGTAGAAGTACTTCGCCGGATAACTCCTACTTGGGTTACGACCCTATTAAGCTGAGAGAGTGAGTTTTTCCCAGTTACTCGGCTGGTCGCCCCCCATCCCTCTTATTTGACTGTTATATTTTCTTTTGTAGGTACAAGAAATAGGAGTATCCTGGGCGGGCTAAGGTACTTCATCAACTTAGCTGCGTCAAGTCCGCACCTGCTTACAAGGATATACCTGACTCTCATGTGAGGCGGGCGACCGAGCTTATTCCTCGCTCCTGGACCAAGGTAGGCGAGGAGATCCTGCAGAGTAAGAGTCTGAGTGACAACACTCTTCTGTTGAGCTATAATGCTAGTGACCAGACCATATCTTCTCAAAGGCTCGTCGACCAAGCCGTGGAGTTAGAGAGGACGAACAGGGGCCTGGGCCGAAAGATCGAGCAATATAAAGCCGAGACGGTCACTCTGTTGAAGAAGAATGATGATGAGCTGGCCAAGTTGAAGGCCAAGTTTGAGAGTGCTAAGGTCACTTGGGAGAGGAGTTTGAAGGCCGCAGAGGATCGGAAGAAGGTGGCCTCCAACACTTCTAAAAAATTGAGGTTGGATTTGGGAGTGGCCACGGACCGTTTGCAAGTTTTGAAGACCGAGCGGGTCGGGTTGGTGGAACGGGTTGAGTCTCTAAAGGTTCATATCACCCAGTTGGAGAAGGAGAAGAAGCGCGTCATTTCTTATACCAACTACGTGCAGGATGTAACCGATAACACTAACCTCGGTTACATTTGTGCGTATGCGGATTGTGTGAGGTCCGTGAAGTATGCACTCGACAACGGTCTTGACATTATAACTTCGATCACGAAGGACTTCACGGACTACGTTGTAAAGAATCCTCCTGCTGCTGGTTTCGACATTCCCGTTGCTGACTTAGGGGATATGGGTGTGAACTTGGACGTCTTTAAAGACGATGTCCGGATGATTGCCCCCAGGGAGAGGACTGAGGAGGTAAACAAGGATGCCTCAGTTTTCGATGCTCTGAGTCCTCTCTTCCCAGCACCCTTGGACGAGGCATGTACTTCTACTACCGCGGGCGACCAACCAGTTACTGAGGCGACCAACCCGGATGCTCCTCTTCCCGCCGAAGCTCCTCCAGCTCCCCCAGTTCCTCCAGCTTGAAGACTTTCTTTCTTTTAAAAGTTTTTGTATTAGGTGTTCTATTTTGTAATTTCTCCTTTAAGCTGTATTATCCTTTTGACGATTAATGAAATGAACTTACTTTTGTCCAAAACTTACTTATATTTGCACCTGCCCTGTTGTTCGCCTCTTCCTTTTATTTCTTGCTTAAGTATTTCTCTCTATTTGTCAATAGTGAAACACTTATATTTGCAAACTTGTATGACTTTATATGGGTCTTTTTGGTTCTTTAGGAACTTGACCTTCATTTGATTGGGCTTTCATGGTCTTTATTAGACTTAGCCTTTCTTATTTTTGTCTTCGAGCCCTGTTGCTCACCATATGCTAGGCTTGTGCTTAATGCATCTTGCTTTTGGGCGAGCAACTGTGCATTCTAGGCGAACAGGTGGGCCTTTGGGAATCTTGAGCCCTGCTGTTCGCCACATGTTGAACTTGTGTTTACTAACACTTTTCTGCTTCTGGCAATCAGCTTTTTTTTTCTAGGCGAACATATGGGCATTGGTGCCTTCTAATCTGATTATTCTTATAATACAACAGATGACTACTTTTGTTCTTCCTATTTACATACCTTTCTCTAAAAAAGTTTGAAATTTTCATCACATTTACAATATATCCAGTAATACATATAATCTATATTAACTTATACAATAACATGCAAAAGAACTTTACACAGGTTTTTGACTACTGATAATATTTTTTCAATAAAGCCGCATTCCAGGAGTATTGGGCCGAGTTGTCTTCCATGTCTTCAAGATCATACGTGTCGTTGTACCATTTATGAGTTATCCTGAATGGGCCCTCCCAAGTCGGTCCAAATACTCCTGGTGGTGGTGCTAGAACTTTTCGAAGTGCCAGATCTCCGACTTCAAATTCTCTAACTTTTACTTGTGAATTGTAGTACTTTGCAATTCTTTTCTTGTATATTGCATTCTTCATTTCTGCCGAAATTCTTTTTTCATCGATCAGGTCCATTTCTGCAGCTAATGCTCTGTTGTTCGACTGCTCGTCGAACCCTACTGTTCGTTCGGTTGGTATTTTGAGTTCTATAGGTATGACTGCCTCTGTTCCAAATGCCATAGTAAATGGTGTTTCCCCGGTGCTCATCCTATACGATACTCTGTAAGCCCAAAATATTTCTGGTAGTTCTTCTGACCATTTACCTTTCTTGTCAACCAAACGAATTTTCAAGATATGCTTAATTATTTTATAAACTGCTTCGACTTGTCCGTTGAATTGGGGATGATACGGAGTTGAAAAGTGTTTCTTGATTCCCCATTTTTTTAAAAGTCCCTTACTCTCTTTCCTTCGAACTGCTTCCTATTATCTGTTAATATTGCTTGTGGGTCTCCGAATTGGCACACAATGTTTTTCCAGATAAATGCCTCTGCTTCGGCCCATTTCGTGTAATAGTCCACGGCCACTACCGCAAATTTTACATTCCCCTTTTCAGTTGGGAAATGTCCTACAATGTCTATCCCCCACTTTGCGAATGGCCATGGGCTATTTACCGAAATCAGCTCTGTTGGTGGCCTATGGATGCTGGGGGCGAACAGCTGGCACCTGTGGCATATTTTTACAACTTTGATCGCATCCTGCAGTAGAGTCAGCCAATAGTATCCTTGTCTTACTATTTTGTACGCCAAGGCTCGCCCTCCTGCATGATTTCCATATACGCCTTCATGTATTTCTTTCAAAACTTCTTGGCCTTGCCCCCTTGCTAGACATTTCAACAAGGGAAGTGAAAATCCTCCCTTGAAAAGTTGCCCGTCCATGATAGTGAATCTTGCTGCTCGATTGGCTACCTTGACTGCTTCATACGGGTCCTCGGGTATTTTGCCATCTTTGAGATATTTGTATATCGGTGTCCTCCAATCGTCCTCCATCAATTCTTCTTCAATTTGGTTGATTCTGTAGTCGTTGGTTGATGGATATGGGATTTTAGTTATTGTAACTTCTGAAAGTTCTGCTGGTCCCGTGCTGGTAGCCAGGCGAGCAAGTGCATCTGCTTGTGCATTGTTGTCTCTCGGCACTTGTTCGATGTAGATTTGTTCGAATAATGAGGCTAGATGAGCAACGATCTTCTGATATAAGGTCATGTTCTCATCTTTTGCATCGTATTCACCTCGGACCTGGTTGACTATCAACTGGGAATCTCCATAAATTTGAATTCTTCTTACTCCCACTACTAGAGCTAACCGAAGTCCGGCGATCAGTGCTTTATACCCAGCTTCATTATTTGTTGCCATTAATTCAAACTTGACAGCTGAAGTAAATGCTTGTCTATCAGGACTGATTAGGACTATTCCGGCCCCCGATGCCATGTTGGTCGATGATCTGTCGATATACATGTGACATGGATGATTATGACCTCTCGTCGGATTTTGAGGAAAGATTAGTTCGACAATGAAGTCGGCTAACGCTTGTCCTTTAATTGCTGTTTGAGGTGCATAAGATATTCCAAACTGGCTTATCTCGATGGACCATTTGAGGAGGCGGCCAGCGGTATCTGGCTTTTGCAAAATTTATCTTAACGGAAATGTTGTCAGAACTTCCACTTGATGGTCATAGAAGTATGGTCGTAGCTTTCTTACACTTATTACCAGGGCGTAGGCTAACTTTTCAATCGGTGAATATTTGATTTTCGCTTCATGCAAGGTTTGACTCACATAGTAGATTGGCAAGTGAAACTTTCCTTCTGCTCGAACTAAGACCGAGCTGATTGCCATCTCAGAGGCAGCCAGATATAGATACAGTTTTTCTCCTAGAACAGGTTTTGATAAGATTTTGGTATCGCTGAGATATTCTTTCAATTCCTCAAATGCTTGTTGACAGTTGCTTGTCCATTGGAATTGCCCTTTCTTGATAGCATCAAAGAAAGGTCTGCATTTGTCACCGGATCTTGAAATGAATCTGTTTAAAGCTGCTAGGCATCCGGTGAGTCGTTGGACTTCCTTGACCGATCTTGGTGGTTGCATGTCCATGATTGCTTTTACCTTTGATGGATTTGCCTCAATACCCCGTTGACTGGCCAGGTGTCCGAGGAATTTTCCCGAGTGAACTCCGAAACTGCTCTTCTTTGGATCTAGTTTTATGTTGTAAGCTCGGAGTATTTCGAATGCCTGTGATAAGTGTTCCAAATGATCTTCCTTCCTCGGACTTTTGACGACTATGTCATCCACATAAACTTCCATTGTCTTGCTAATGTGTTCGTCGAACATTTTATTGACAAGTCTTTGGTATGTGTCTCTGGCATTAATCAACCCGAATGGCTTCCTCTTCCAACATAGCAAGTTTTTGTTGGTGTAAAATATTGTGTGTTCCTGGTCATCCGGGTGCATTGGAATTTGGTGATAACCGGTGAATGCATTCATGAAAGTGAGGAGTTCGTGTCCGGCCTGTTGTCCACCAGTTGGTCAATGTGTGGTAACGGGAAGTTGTCTTTAAGGCAAACAGCATTCAGATCGGTGAAATCGATACATAGTCTCCATGTACCATTTGGCTTTCGGACTAGCACCGGGTTTGCCACCCATTTTGGACATAGTGCTTGCTTGATAAGGTCATTATCTAGCAACTTCTTTACTTCCAGCGCCTCGTACTTGTCATGCCCAAATTTTCATCTTTTCTGCTTCACCGGTTTCCTTGTTGGGTCGATGTTTAGCTTGTGGCAGGCATGCTCAGGGCTAATGCCTACCATGTCAGCATGTGACCATGCGAACACGTCAAGGTTTGACTTTAAGAATTATTCCATTCTGGACCTGTATGGCTTGGGGAGCTCAGATCCAATGAAGAGTTCTAAGTCCTCTCGGTTCGGGTCAACTTTTATCGAGTCCAGCTCTTCTACCGGTGTTGCTCTCCTCTTCTGACCTTTCCAACGTGGATTGATTATGGGGCCCTCCAAATTAAGTTCATCTTCGATCAACGGCTCTACTCCTAGCCTCGGCTCAATATCTTCAACCTTGCTTTGGATGGGTACGGCCTTTTTTCCCTGCTGCTCGTTTTGGACCTCCTGATCGCCTTCGCCCTGCTGGTCGTTTGTGTCCATCATCTCGGTGTCTATTAATTCCATAATCTCGTCTAAGATGAAGGGTTCATCTTCAACTCTGCTGCTCGGCTGTTCATCCATTATGGACACTTTGTTGTCTTTAGGTTGTAGTTGCAGGAGGCATTCTCGAGTTTTCTTTTGATCACCTTTCACCGTTCCTGAACCTTTTGAAGTGGGAAATTTAAGATAGTAGTAGTATGTTGAAATGGCCGCTTTGAATTCATTTATAAAGGGTCGACCGAGAAACCCGTTGTAGGCAGACTGTTGATCTACAACTAGAAATTCTACCATTCTAGTCAGTCTCCTTTCGGGATTTTCGGTCGATACAAGTTCGACCGACAAAGTTACTAGACCTAAGGGAACGGTTACAGCATCTCCAAATCCCACTATTTTATTATCACATTCTTTTACATAGTCTGCACAATCTCCTAGCTGATCTAGTGTACTTTTGAATAGGATGTTTGTGTAGGAGTCGGTGTCCACAAGCAGGCGATGGACTCGGGTTCCCATGAAGTTTATGCATATGATCAATGAGTCGTTGTGTGAAGTGAGTATTCCATCTAAGTTCTTTTCTGAAAATACCAAATCCCATATCTTCTTGGTGGCCTGGTTTACCCCTACTTCTCTGACTTGAGCCACAGCCCTTAGTTCTGCCTTTATTTTTCTCTTGGATATCGGGGGCCTTCCATCCGAGAAACCTCCTACAGGTCTCGCTGATTCAAGCATTAAAATTTCCCTAACGGGTTCTGCTGGAGCTATGAGTGTCTTTTTGCCTTTTTTGTCCATCTTGTCCGGCTGCTCATCTTCTTCGTCGTCCTCCGAGTTGGATGGAACTGTCATTCTTGGCCTCTTGCGTGACTGCTTTTTAACAAAACCACAGTTGCTTCAGGAGGTCCCGGCACTCACTTGTAAAATGACCTATATTTTGGTGATATGCACAATACTTGTTAGGATTTAGCTTTCCTCGTTCTTGCCAGATTTTTCTAGGTTCTGATAACATGTCCTTGTCTTTTACGTTATTGTACACAACTTCCACTGATGTAGATAGGACATGGTTCACCTTTTCTTTTAACTCCGCACCTTCACTGAAAGCTTTCATATTTTTGGGAGCCTTGTACTCTCCTCCTGATTTCTTTCCCGCTTTCTTGGAATCGGCCTTGTCTCCCAACTCCTTTTGAAGAGTTTTTTGCATTGAAATGTACACCCCAGCTTTGTGTCTGAATTTTGAATAAGTCTTGGGGAAGGCCAAGTGCATTTCCTTCCACATGTCTGTTCCTTCCTTGAGTCCTGCCATCACGGCCACAATCTTTGTGTCTTCACTCACCATCTCCCCTTCTAATAGCACTTTATCGAACCTCTCAAGGAATACTTTATCAGACTCGTAGTCCCCTTGCTTCAGATCTGCCAGCAGGTGCCTTTATGTAAGATAAGATCCAACTGTGGAAAAATGAGATAGGAACTCCTTGCTGAGCTGGATAAATGAGTTGATGGAGCCGGGAGTGAGTGTGGAAAACCATCGGTGAGGACCGTCACCAAGAGTTAACGGGAAGTTACAGCACTGTGTTGCATCCGATGCTCCCACAGATATCATATAATCAGTGTATTTTGACAAATGCACCTTTGGATCTGAATTCCCTTCATATAAACTGATGGCCGGGAATTGTACTTTCTTCTGCACTGATGCATTTAAAAAATAGCTGAGGATAAGGGCGATGATGGCAACACTGTTGACCCAACACTATTCTGTGCTTCCAACTATTTCTGCATCTCTTCAACCGCCCTTTTTAGGTCCAACAACTCATTTGGAGACGTTCTTCCGCCAGAAGATTGTTCGTCATGGTTAGGTTCAATGACCTCCTCATGATGCAGTCCCTTGCTAACGGGATGTTTCTCCTGTGTAACATGCCTAGCAATGTTGCTAGCTCCATTGGGACCCAAATGGCCAAAAGCCGATCTTCTCAGCCTATCGTGAACAGAGGACCGAGCAGCAGGGTGTGCTTGCTCCTCGCTTCTTTGAGGTACTTCCCTTATATGTCTTCCTTGACCTTCCGTTCTATCCCTTGTATGGGTGTGGCTTATGCTCCTTGTTCCCCCACTGCTCGACTCCTTGCCCACCCCCAGAGTGGACTCTCCTCGACTTCCGAGCCGTTCACTTATTGGAATCTTGCCTTTAGCCTTTCTAGCTTGGGCATTATCCACCTCATCTACCCTCATATCTTTATTTTGTTTGGTCCTTCGTTCAGCTGCCCGGTTGCTCGCCTCCTGGGCCCTTGATGGTCTGGCAGCTTCCTATCGTCTCTGTAGTGATTGCAAAACGACAATCGTTTTTGCCAATTCCTCTGGATTTTGGGCCAAGGCTTCCACTTCCGGGGGAAGGGTGTCGACCGTAACTTGTATATTCCTTCAGGACGTCGTTCGTACCGTCCGTGCATGTTCACGGACTTGATGATACCCTAGTTCGCGACTTGCTCAATGGGTGAGAACTTGATGATTTTTGTTCTTGCAATCTTGCCATTTGCCAAATGTTGGGTGTTTCTTGATGGGAACTTTGTGTTTATGAATGTTGATTTAAAAACAACTAGCTTTGTATGTGTGAATTTGGTTATTTACAAACCTTTATTCACACATGCATGCATTTAAGTTTTTAAACCTTACTCAACTCTTCACAAATGGCCAACCAACACCACCAAACCCAGTTTCCGGCGACCTCTTGCCGGACTTTGGCTTTAATTTTCATATTCCGGCGACCTTTCACAAAGTTCTTCAAATCTTCAACCAATCGGAGGTTTGAACCCCTCTCTCTAGCGCCAATTGTTGATGACCTTGATTCAATGTAAATGATTAGTGGTTGTTTAGGCTTGGAAGATCATCAAACAAGGTATATAACTTGAGATTAAACACTAGATTAAGCTAGATAAGGCTTGAGAAATAAATTTGCAAGAGTTTGGTTTTGTTTTGAATAATTGAAGTTATTTTTCCTTTCTCATGGAGGGGTATTTATAGGGTACAAGCAAGCATGAGGTGTCACCTCCCTAATCACTCTTATTTACAACTTGACAAGTGTTTGGACACTTGTTTTATCCCTAAGCTATTACATCTTTTACAATGACAAGTGTTAAGACACTTGTTTGCTCCTAATGTAATGCCTAATTAGTGGGACTCTTGGTGACTTTTCGATGTGCTCGCCTGCTCGCCTCTTTGATTTTCCTTGAATCTTTTTGTCCATGTTGCTCGCTTGTCTTTGTTCTTTGATGACCAGCTGCTCGTCTGACCTGCTGCTCGTCCATTGTATTCTGACATTATTCCCAAATGCTCGCCCTTTGTTTGTTAATGATGGTTCCCTGCTGCTCGCCTCTTTCGACCTTTTTATTTTTAATGACCTTTTAGCCATTTAAGTACTCCTAATTAGCTTAATCTTGTTGCTCGGCTGATAATTACTATACATACCTCAATTTTAGACTATTGTACCCTTTCAATAAAAAAAACAAAAAGAAATTAATCTTGTAATTTAGAGGGGTGTATTCAATTGGGATTCTATTGGATTTTTTTAGACTTTAAAAAGTCTGTGGACTTAGAAAATCTATAGACTTTATGCAGAGTTTGACTGACTTCTTTTATTGATTTACTTGGATTTTCATAGACTTTACGAGATTTTGAAATACATTTTTTTTTATTGATTTACATGGATTTCTATAGACTCCGGCGCTGAAACCATTGATGTAAATATATATGGAATACACTTGTATATAAAAAAATTTAACGAAATTGTTTAGAAAAACAAAAAACAAAAATACGTTAGTTAAAAAAAATACATTATTATTCTCATCTTCATTTCCATCATCATTATACGGCGCCCTCATTAGAAGTCTCTGATTGTTAGAAGAGATTTTGAAGAGTAAAATTTATTTATATTTTTTTAAGAGTAGACTTGGCAGCGGGACGGGGAATCCCGATCCTCGTGGGAAACCCACCCCAAATGGGGCAGGGAATTCCCAAAACAAACGGGGACGGAAATTTTTTTTTGCCCCGTAGGAGGGGACCGGGATAGTATTCTCAGCCCCGGGGGATCCCTGTCTCGTTTCTCGAGGGGAGCCGCATTATTTTTTTATATAATTAATATATTTATATATATATATATATAATTTAAATTTAAAAGTAAATTACTAAAAAATATTTCATAATTTCCTATTCAATTAACTAATTATTAAAAATGACATCAATATTTTATTTAATATTGTGTTATTAGTTCCAAAGTATATAATTTTCACTTTAGTATATATGTTAATTAAAAATATTAGAATTAGAGGTTTTTCAAATGGCTTGAATTAATTTATTTTTACACCAACTTAAAGTAATTGTTGTGTATGATTAAATTTTTTAATTTAAATATTTTTATATATTTTTTTATATTTTTAAAATGAGATAAAAAAAATAATTAGGCGGGGAATGGGGAATCCCCGCCAGACAGGGATCCCGACGAGGCGGGGATGGGGGGAAAATTTTCCCATTTATTTCGCGGGGACGGGGATGGGGAATGACCCCCCGTCCCCGCCCCGTTGACATCCCAATGGAAGAGAATCAAAGAAAATCTATAAACTGTTGAATACCTAAAGATTTTTTAAGACTTTTTAAAATTCGTAGAAATCTCTGGTTATTAGAAGAGATTTTGGAGAGTGAAATCTATTTATATTTTGGAAGAGAATCAAAGAAAATTCACAGAGTATTAAAATTCATAGACTGTTGAACACCTAAAGATTTTTTAAGACTTTTTAAAATCCGTATTGAATACCTCTAGATTTTTAAAGACTTTTGAAAATCTAGATTGAATACCCCCAGACTTTAAAAGTTATGTATAGAGTGAAATTGGTTTATATATGAATCATTGAAGGGTATTAGTTATTTTCACTGAAAAGTATTAATTATTTTTATTGAAGAGTATTACTGGTTTACACTGAAGAGTCTTAGTTCATTTTCACTGAACAACTAAGACTCTTTAGCGTAAATCAGTAATACTCTTCAGTAAATACAACTAATATTCTTCAATGAAAACAACTAACGCCCTTCAGTGATTTATGTATAAACCAGTTTCACTCTATACTTTGTCCTAAAAAAATCCTACAGTCGTCAAATTAAATATCTAAGCTATTAAATCATAAACACAAAGATCAGGCGTATAGATTATAGCTGTAAAAGGTCCGACCAATAAAAAAATGAGAGACCAATTCGTAATAATCGTAGAATTACAGAAAACATATAGTATCAATCTCCATTAATTGAGATATTAGCTATTTGAATTTTTCTCCAGTTTCTTTTTGAAAAAAAAAAAATTGTCACTGCTTGTTTTCTTTTGCAGAAAAAACCCCAAATGATAATAAGAGACAGCATCACTTAAAATATTATAGGTCGTGGCCTCGATTACTCGATTTCCATTTTCTCGATGAACGATTCACTATTTATAGATGAACAATTCTTGTAAATTCATTTTTTTAGATTTGTTGATCCATGAACGCAGAAAGATCGTGAAAGAAAATAGAAAAAGTTAGGAGAAAAAATAATTAAAATTATAAAATTTAAATAGTTTTGATATATGGGTAATATAGACATTTAATTCAAGACTAATTTTGTCCAAAAAATTTATGGGGTTTGCATAGTAGAACCGGAGGTTTGTTTAACCGCGACCTAATAATTATCCAAAAACAAATAAGTTCATGCATATGAATAAATTCACGTTAAATTCTATTGCGAAAAATCTAGGAGTTTACGTGATTACGTAACTCTTGAAGCGACGTCTGATGTGAAAAATGGGACAAACAAATCGATCCTATCGATCCGAAAGACCTTCTCAAGTATTATCCTTTCGTCTTGTTCATTCACCGGTGTGAAGCGTTTAATGAACAATTAATAATATAAAGGAAGAAAAAAAAAAATATTGCTCTTGATTTTTCCAGCTCATGGAACTCGTAAAATGGAGATGAAATAGTCATCTCCTATATATAGGACTAGGGGTGGGCGAGATTTTCAGTGAAATATAGGGAAGAAAAAATCTTTTCTTAATCTCCAAAAATCTTGAATATGTCCCATATTTTTTTTCTACATAATAAAATATTTTACAAAAATCTCACCTCCTCAACTATATAGTAATTTTTTAAAATTATGGATGAGAATACCAAGATTTGTATCTTCTTGAATTTATGAGATAATCTTGTATTAAAAAATATATACCTTCTATAATATATTTTCAAGAAAATCAACACAATATTTTATCTCTCCTACTTGAGGGGTCTTTAGGAGAATTAAGATTGAACCTCCAATGGACTTCTGAATTTCAATATTGAGCCGCAATATAATTCAGCCCATCAATATTAATTAATATCACTATTAAATTAATATTGCACTATCCATCTTAATCCATATTACAATAATGTGGGCTCCCGATTATTTTTTCTGTATTTAAGATTATCTTAATTAATCGAGCTTCTGAATAGCTCTAACATAATTAATATCTTATACCTTGGAGTAAAGACAACTCAACATTATTATCCGTATTGGAAAAACTAATTTCCCACTTGCAAGATTTGATACGATAAAACTTCAGAGTCCACCAAGGGGACAAATCACACAAGCATACTTGCACACATTCCTACATATTAAATCTTAGCAACCATCATATAATTTATATTATTGCCAAAAACACAAGGTCTCGAAGTCACCATGATTCTCACCCGACATGTATCAAAGCAATAACTATTAACCACACACTGTTCTATTTAAGTGACAGAGATTAAAAAATCAACAACCACCGGGGTCTAATTCTTCATCTTTTAGAACAGAAGAATGTATCCTCTCTGTAGGTCCTCTTCAACACATAATAAATGTGCTAGTGCAATCTCTTGGTCAAGACAGACCAATATGAGAATTACACTTCGACCTTTCACAATGGAATGTTCATTTCCACCTAGGTCGTCAAGTCGTACATTTATATACAAAGAACTGTTAATGTGATCTTTCTTGATCTGATATCACCACATTAACTACAATGTATTACGTACTGCTTATCGAACGGTTTGCAATAAACATATATAACATTAATTCATATTTAAAGCAACAGTGATAAAAGATTTATTCTCATAAATAAGTGTGTAATACATAGGTTAAACAAAGTAAAAAAATAATAGTATTGTTATCATTCCCATCCCTGATCCTTTTTTTATCTAGCTTGTTGAGCTAGCAAACTATCTCTTTGCTTTAAATACGCCAAAAGAAAGTTTGCTTTCTAATTTCTTCTTTCAAACCCCAAATTATTTAGACCCAAACTTTCATCAATTAAATCCAGTTTATGTTTTTTTTCTCATTTATCTTAAATTCGGTTCTGATGTTGAGACATTGCCTTAAAATTGAGCATAATCTCTAAGGCAGTCTGCATGTTCAAGTATTGGTATTGCAACACATCTGACATAGAAGTCAAGATGGTACACCTAGCCATTTCATCAGAGTGCACCCAGTCTTTAAACACTTTCTTAACCGATTTACTTGCATCTTCGGCAGGCTCATCGAGTCTTGGGGTATCAAGTACCCACTTGTGGTGTTGAGCAATTAGAACAATATCTAAGTGAAGTTTCCAGTCAACATAGTTCTCACCAGTAAGTTTGTTATCTTTAAGTTTGCTAAATAGTGGATTAAAAAGTTGCGGCATGATGAATTGAGAATAAAACATACATTTGCATCAATATCCAAATAAATACAAAATTATCACACAATTTGATCACATAGATTATATTGAAACCTTAAAATAATACAATCATGCATCAACCAACATCTCAAAACAGTTTAAATATGTCACGTTGAGTGTGGTCCATTATTTAAACAAATTTAAGCAGGTTACAAACAAAGACAGTTACAAACTTTTAATTCGCAATTAATAGTTTGCTTAAAACTTTGACCGTATAAAATTGATAGTGACTTCGTTGGGAAGTAGTTAATATCAATTAGAGGCGGCCCTTGGACGGCACAGGTGGTGTCGTTGCACATGACCTCTTTTCCGGCGAGGGCCCCTTATATATATATATAATTGAATATATATATTTTATAAGTTTGAAATGCATATGCAAAGTTAGTTGTAGTTAAGTTGGCTGCCCATCCGCCTTCAAGTTTTGCGTTTTGTCAAAATCCTTTTGTTGTTTAAGATTTTATCTTACATTATTTTAATGGAATCACCTTTATTTTCAATGCATCTAATAATGAACCATTCACCTTAAATAAATAACTTTTTCGTAACACAATATTACAAAATAGGAAATATCTGGAAAAAAGAAATTTGTGTTAAAAGGCAAAGGTACTCCGCACCTCCCCTTCACTATCTATATATGGCATTTCATCGTATTCATGAAAAAAAATCATAGCTAAAATTCCAGTAAAACGTAAGAAAACTTCAGTGATGGACGCACAAACACTTCTTCGGTTTATCTTCGGCATCATTGGTGTGGTTTTTTTTTTTACTTTTTCAATGATTTTTGTTTTTAATAATACGTGAATCTTTATTTTACATAATCAATTAATTGTTACTACCTTCTTGAAAAAAGACAATTTAATTTTTTTTTCTTTTTACTAAAATTTTAAGGTAACATATTGTCACTCTTGCGGTATATCGCGCCGGTGTATTCTCTCCCCCCGCCTCTAAATATATAGTTAGTTACTAAAAAAAATAGGCAACAATATTTTTCATTTATTTTAATCATCTTATAATTATTTGGCTACTTGAGAGACCTTAGGAGAATTAAGATTGGACCTCCAATGGGCTTCTGAATTTTAATATTGAGCCACAATATAATTCAGTCTACTAATATTAATTAATATCACTATTAATTTAATATTGCACTATCCATCTTAATCTATATTACGATAATATGGGCTTTCGGTTATTACTTCCCGTTGTTTAAAATTATTTAGTCCATTAATTAATTGTACTTCTGAATAACACTAAATTAATTAATATCTTGTGCCCAGTGTCGATCCTGATAAGTTTTAGGCCCGGGGCGAAACGAAAAAGTATGCTCATTTAAAACAACAGTAAAAAACTGTAAATCGTAAATCATTATATTGTATACACAAATACAAATATGAACAAAGGTATAAAATAGGCCGTGAAATAAATTTACAAATAATACAACAATATAGTTTTTAAATTTGTATTTTTCAACAATCTAAAATAATTTATAATGGTAATAATTTTAGCAATATTAGTAATAAAAAAATTGTGTTATTTTTATATTTTACATGTAATAATTATGTATAGATATTATAATACGATACAAATAAATGAAAAGTGCACACTTTGTGCACGAATTGTACATGCACACATCATGCAAATTTTGTGCACGTTCCGTGTATGCACATTTTATCGTGATTCAAGTGTGTGTATTTTGTAATTCCTACGTACAATTATATGTTTATTGTAATAAATTAATAGTGTTTGACAAGATATTTAATATATATAATATATGAATTATATTAACTAATTATTAGATTAAATCTCTTTATTAAAACAAAACTTCATTTTGTTGATTGAATGTTACATGAAATAAAAATTAAATAAATAATATTTTATAGTATCAAGTGTGTTGCACATTCTATTTTATATTTCATATGAAATAATTATGCGTAGATATTATAATAAAAAAAATAAATAAAATGTGCATGATTCGTACATGCACGTTCCGTGCAAACTTTGTGCACGATCCATATGTTCATATTTTACACATGATCCATATATACATGATTCACGGTTAGTACATAAACAATATATATATGCTTATTTTAGTAAATTAATAACGTTTCACAATATATTTCAATAGATTGAATATGTAAATCATATTAATTACTCATTAGATTTAAGCTCCTTCAATATATATGATACATGAAATAAAATTTAAAATGAGATTTATAGTTTCAAAAAAATTATTTTAATTTTTTTATTATATATATAGACATATGTAAATATTACAATTTTGACTTAGTTTAGTTCCAAGGTAACAAAAAACTATCGTTTTATTTAAAAAAAATAGTGATAGAACTTATGAATAGTTTAAACTTTGCATTTTGTCAAAAATCCTTTTGTTGTTTATGATTTTCTCTTACATTTTTTTAATGGAATCACCTTTATTTTCAATGCATCTAATACCGAACCATTCACCTTAAATAAATAACTTTTTCGTAACACAATATTACAAAATAGAAAATATCTGGAAAAATGAAATTCGTGTTAAAAGGCAAAGGTACTCCGCACCTCCCATTCACTATATCTATATATATGGCGTTTCATCGTATTTATGAAAAAAAATCATAGCTAAAGTTCCAGTAAAACGTAGGAAAACTTCAGTGATGGATGCACAAACACTACTTCGGTTTATCTTCGGCATCATTGGTGTGGTTTTTTACCTTTTCAATGATTTTTGTTTTTAATAATACATGAATCTTCATTTTACAAAATCAATTAATTGTTACTACCTTCTTGAAAAAAGACAATTTAATTTTTCCTTTTTACTAAAATTTTCAGGTAACATATTGTCACTCTTGTGGTACATCGCGCCGGTGTATTCTCTCCCCTCTCTCTAAATATATAGTTAGTTACTAAAAAAAATAGGCAACAACATTTTTCATTTATTTTAACCACCTTATTATTATTTGACTACTTGAGTGACCTTTAGGAGAACTAAGATTGAACCTCCAATGAGCTTTGAGCCACAATATAATTCGGTCCACTAATATTAATTAATATCACTGTTAGAAAAATATATTGCACCATCCATCTTAATCTATATTACGATAATATGGGCTCCCGGTTATTATTACCAGTTGTTTAAAATTATTTAGTCCATTAATTAATTGAGTTTCTGAATAACTCTAAATTAATTAATATCTTGTGCCCAGTGTCGATCCTGATAAGTTTTAGGCCCGTGGCAAAACAAAAAAGTAGGTTCATTTAAAACAACAGTAAAAAACTGTAAATTGTATATCATTATATTGTATACACAAATAAAAATATGAATAGAAGTATAAAATAGGCCGTGAAATAAATTTACAAATAATACAACAATATAGTTTTTTAAATTTGTATTTTTCAACAATCTAAAATAATTTATAATGAGAATAATTTTAGAAATATTAGTAATAAAAAAATTGTGTTATTTTTATATTTTACATGTAATAATTATGTGTAGATATTATAATACGATACAAATAAATGAAAAGTGCACACTTTGTGCACAAATTGTACATGCACACATCATGCAAATTTTGTGCACGCTCCGCGTATGCACAATTTATCGTGATTCAAGTGTGTGTATTTTGCAATTCGTACATACAATTATATGTTTATTGTAATAAAGTAATAGAGTTTGACAAGACATTTTAAATATATATAATATGTGAATTATATTAACTAGTTATTAGATTAAAACTCTTTGTTAAAACAAAACTTCATTTTGTTGATTGAATGTTACATGAAATAAAAATTAAAGTAAATAATATTTTATAGTATCAAGTGTGTTACACATTCAATTTTATATTTCATATGAAGTAATTATGCGTAGATATTATAATAAAAAAATAAATAAAATGTGCATGATTCGTACATGCACGTTCCGTGCAAACTTCGTGCGCGATCCATATGTTCATGTTTTACACATGATCCATATATACACGATTCACGGTTAGTACATAGACAGTATATATATATATATATATATATATATATATAAATATATATATATATATATATATATATATATATTTTAGCAAATTAATAACGTTTAACAATATATTTTAATAGGTTGAATATGTAAATCATATTAACTAATCATTAGATTTAAGCTCTTTCAATATATATGATACATGAAATAAAATTTAAAATGAGATTTATAGTTTCAAGAAATTTATTTTAATTTTTTATTATATATATAGACATATGTAAATATTACTATTTTGACATAGTTTAGTTCCAAGGTAACAAAAAACTAACGTTTTATTAAAAAAAAAGTGATAGAACTTATGTATAGTTTAAACTTTGTTATATATAAATATATATTATTTGTATAAATAATAGTAGGCCCCCGAAAACCTAGGGGCCCAGGGCGGTCACCCATCTTGCCCCACCTTAGGGCCACCCTTGCACCAAAGTTAGTTAGAACCAATATCATACATGAATTGTACAATCCCCTGAAATTTTAAACCCTGTAATTATAAACCTGAACATCTCCAATTTGTATTACAAAAACTTCAAGTTTACAAGGTTATTCACTAATACAACCCAGTTACTCTTTACAACCATGCTTCAAGCCAATGCATTTACTAGAACTGCACAGTGCATATAGATTTTTTCAAATTACTATTTGACTACTCCTAACTATAGAGTATAACTAGAAAAAACACGTTCTTGTTTTTCTTCTCGTCTTTCCTCTTGCATTTGCGGATTCTCCTATTTTAAGAGAAAATAATTAAAATACATCTAAAAAAAGATACATAAATTAGAATAGGTAAGAATAGTACGTACATATCATATCAAATATCAGCTGCTTGAAAACATCCACAAAGTATGAGTCGAATAACTCTGTGGCAACAACTTCAATGAATTGATTATCTAGGTATTCTTTGTTGCTTTTGGTTTTGATATATTTATGCGCACCATTGGCAATCTCGTGCATATGGAGGAAAAACACAGTAGAGTATCGACTCGACTACTCGTGATGAAGGCATGAAGTGGAATGTTTGTTGGAACACAATTTTCCCAATGCTTATTTGGAGGGTTTGACCTTATCTATAACACGTCAAATTTAACCTTTTCGGCTCAGCACTGATATGGCCTTCATTTGAGGATGTGAATCTTGTTGAACACGCAACCAAAGAATGGACATATACTCGTACCTCCGCTCCTATGGCCAGGTCGGCGATGGTCTTAAATGATGTGTTTTTTCCATATTAGCTTATCGCTCTAGGCTATGTACCCTTCAAATTTCAACTTGTTTCTGGAAGTCATTTTCTCACGCAGATCGGTCCAAATACGAGGGAGTGGCGTACCTCCCAGAATCTCGTCAAAGATGATCGTTGCGAGCTCGTCGAAGTCACTTGCAATGTGGGTCTTAGTAGCCTTTGGATCTACGTTGATTAGCGTAACGCGCATGCATGAATGTACGCATCCATACTCCGGTACCTTCTCTTGGAACATCAGGTAATTTGTCGTGTCCTTCAATTCCCGTGACCCTTGTCTGTGTTAATGTGAAAATCAGTTACAGACTTTATGAGGCCCCTTATAACCTCAACACATCCACGTGTTGGCCGACATGCGTTGAAGTCTTGAATGTCATTCAATCGACACAACTTTAAGAAGTTGGTGTTGTTGAATACATCGTAGACAGGGTCCCATCTGGTTGGGTTGAGAGCCAACCAGTCCGACCGCGTGGTTTTGTATTTCACCCATGTTAAAACGATATATTGGCAAGGAGTGGGAGTGCTTGTAGAACCGGTGCTTCCTCCCTTGTTTGTCGTCATGGAGACTGCATCAAAGTAGAAAACACTAGAGTCAAATAAAATATATATCATGTATCTTTGCATGTCTTTGAACAATATTAATTAGATCAACAAGGAAATATTCTAAACAATAACGAAAATCCAAAAAATAAAGTTATCGAGCTATCAAAATTTTCACAAGTTGACTTAGCTATAATCAAAGTGATGTAGAATGACGTCCATCGAGTCTACCACCGCACGATTTAATCGTAAACTAAGAAGTGACCACAACAACCTTGAATTTTTTTTAGCTGAATTAATGGAGGGAAAATGTATGTGCCCGTTAGATGTACTCAAATATCACATATCTTAATGTACGTTCTCCATTTACTAAAAATTAACTTTATGGTTAAGCTATATTATTAGGTAATAAAAAAAATCATCTATATATCTTATTGAATATGATGCGGAAAATAACTTTTATAAAACTCAATGTTATTGAGCCTAAGTTTAGCTCAAATTATTATTTATACTCTATTATTGTACAAACAATTTATGCAGAAATCCAAACCCACCACATATCAAAACTATATAAAGATAAGAAGATGTTAAGCATTACTTCTAAATAGCTAGGTAGCATTTGTAAAGGTTAATTGTATACCATTAAATAAAAATCCCAAAATTACAAATAAAAATCAATTTTTTAATCCTATAAATTCCATTTTCATTTTGGTCATGGACAGTTAAAGAGAATGCAAACGTGAATAACATATTAAAAAAAAAAAAAAATCAAGGGCCATTATTAAGGTTAAAACATAATTTATTAGTTGAAAATATTGTTTTAAAATTATTAAAATTTATATGTGATGATTTCATGCCAAGACTTATGCTCTATGTATTTGTTAAGACATGGTTTACTTAATACAGATGAGTAGTTCTAGTGTGCACTTGAATGTATGATGTGCAATTGAATTTTGAAAAAAGTGTCTTAAGCAGAAATTAGCAATATCCCAAAAAGTAATCAATAATACCCTAATAAGACATTAGTAATACATAAAGGGGGGGGGGGGGATTTTTTCCAACTTATTTTTCTAACCACTTCTAACCCCAACAATCCACACCACCCACCTTTATTCAACATAAAATTTTTTAAATAATTATTTTATATTAAAATTTTAAAATATATTCTCTATAAGTTATCAAATATTTTATAAGTTGTATAGCCAAACATTAATAATTTATAAACTATTTGAAAATTATATTTTATAGTTTTTTAAATAATTTATAAGATGTTAAAATTATAGGATATTTAAGATAAAATTTGTCAAACGAGCTTTTAATATCCCTCACAAAATCACACTCAAGTTCTATTTTCTTGATCATGATATTGCGCCTACAATTTTAATGTCTCCACTTTCATCTCGTTGATTCAATCCTAGCACTAACAGCGAGAGACTTAAGAATATCATTATGCAATATCATTCCAAGACCCATTTGCCAGTGTCGGTCCTGATAAGTATTAGGCCTGAGGCGAAACAAAAAAGTAGGCCCTTTAAAACAATAATAAAAAACTGTAAATTGTAAATCATTATATTGTATACACAAATAAAAATGTGAACATAAGTATAAAATAGACCGTGAAATAAATTTACAAATAATACAACAATATAATTTTTAAATTTGTATTTTCCAACAATAGAAATAAATTTATAATGGTAATAATTTTAGAAATATTAGTAATAATAAATTTTGTGTTAATTTTATATTTCACGTGTATAATTACGTGTAGAGATTATAATACGATAAACACAAATAAAAAGTGCACACTTTGTGCACGAATCGTACATGCACATATCATGTAAATTTCGTGCATGATCCGTGTATACACATTTTATCATGATCTAAATGCGTGTATTTCACAATTCGTACATACAAATTATATGTTTAAAATATATGAATTATATTAACTAGTTATTAGATTAAAGCTTGTTATTTAAACAAAACTTCATTTTGTTGATTGAATGTTACATGAAATAAAAATTAAAATAAATAATATTTTATAGTACCAAGTGTGTACATTCTTTTTTATATTTCATATGCAATAATTATGCGTAGATATTATAATAGAAAAACAAAAACATAATGTGCATGATTTGTACATGCACATTCCTGTTGGGAAAATAGGGGTGCCCGGAATCTATTCGGGATGAAATTTAAATACGAATTTAAATACAATTATTACTAGCATGAATTAATCCTAATTAATTCAAATAATAATTCCAACAACCAATTTAACATCATGCATGTTGAATTAATTCACATATAATCTATGGCGGAATAAACAAGAAAATATGTGACTTACGTACCTCTCGTAGAACTTGGCCTTTGAATAAAATGGGACAAACATGTACGCGCTTTATCAACCCAAAAGCCTTCTCAAGTATTTCCCTTTCGCCTTATTCGATCACCGGTGGGAGATGCTTTCGAATAATTTAAATAACTAAGGAAAAAGAAAAATATCTATGCTCTTAATTTTTCCAACACATGGAATTATGTTCTTGGGGATGAAATAATCACCCCTATTTATAAGTATAGTGGCCGAATTTTTTAGGGATATTGGGCCTTGGAGAAAACCTTTTCTTAGGCTCTAAGAAATCTTGAATATATCTTATATATTCTTTTCTCCATAATAAAATATTCCACAAAAATCTCACTCTCCTTATAAGTCTTGCAATTTTTGAAAATAATGAAATAAAATCAAAGATTTGGATCTTCTTGAATATATGAGATAATCTTGTATTCCAAGAATACTTATCTTCCATAATATCTTTCCAAGAAAATCAACAAGATCTTTTCTTACTCCAATAAACCAATTTTCGAAAATTTAGAGGAAAAAATCAGCAATATTATTTTCTTTTTATTTTAATCACCTTATCATTATTGGGCTACTTAATGGGCTACTTGAGGGGCCTTTAAGGAGAATTAAGATTGGACCTCCTAATGGACTTCTGAATTTCAATATTGAGCCCCAATATAATTCAATCCATTAATATTAATTATTACCACTAATAAATTAATATTGCACTATCCATCTTAATCCATATTACGATAATATGGGCTCCCAGTTATTATTTCCCGCGTTTAAGATTATCAAGTCCATTAATTAATTAAGCTTCTGAATAGCTCTATATTAATTAATATATTTCACCTTGGAGTAAAGACAGTTCAACATTATTATCCGTACCGAAGAAACTAATTCTTCACTTGCAAGATTTGGTACGATAAAACTTTTGAGCCCACCAAGGGGACTAATCACACGAGTCGTACTCGCACGCGTTACTTCGTATTAAATCTTAGCAACCGTCGTATGATTAATATTATTGCCCAAAGCACAAGGTTCGAAGTCACAATGATTCTCACCCAACATGAATCAAAGAAGTAACCATTAAGCACACACTCCTATTTAAGTGACGGAGATTAAGAAATCAACAACCACTGAGGTCTATGTTGATGACCTTAACCCGAATCGGTGATTAATGGCTGTTTTGCTCTTATAAGATCATCAAACAAAGATATAATCAAAGATTAAAGATGATTTTTTATGAGTAGGGATTGAGAGAGAATTTTGCAAGAGTTTTTCCTATTTTTGAATTAGTAACCTCCTTTCTTATTCTCCCATGAAGGGTATTTATAGAGGTACAAGCAAGTAGGAGGTGGCACCTTCCTAATCATCTTAATTTTCATGGTGACAAGTGTTAAGACACTTGTCATCTCCTAAGCTATTACATCTTTACACAATAACAAGTGTTAAGACACTTGTTTGTTTCTAATGTAATGCCTAATTATTAGGATTTCTGACGATCTTCCGAGGTGCCCTCTTGCTCGCCTGCTCGCCTCTGATTGGGTCTTCATGTCTTCTCAGCCTAGCTGTTTGCCACCTCTTTTTGCTCTTTGTGACCAGCTGCTCGCCTACTGGTGTCATGACCAGCTGCTCGCCTCTTAGCATCATGACCAACTGCTCGTCTACTCGACCTTGGTCTTCAAGCCCAGCTGATCGCCTCCCAAGGGGTGAAGTCCCTGCTGGTCGTCCTCTCCATTTATTATTTTTATTCTTAATCTCTTAGTCCCATTATCATAATACTTTGTTTCTAATCTTGTATCCCTGCTGTTCGCCTATCAATAATGCCCCCTAGTTTGGCATATAAGGATAGATTTTATCCTTTTTTGCCAAACTATAGGTTAGGTTAAACTATTCAACAGGAGGCGAGCAACAGGGAGGTTGTCTTTCATTTCTATAGGGAGCGAGCAACAGGTTTTTTAAATTTTGAGCGGGAACTCTTGGAGGCGAGCAATAGGGAACGACGCTTGTACAGGCGTCGTTTCGTTTCTCGAGGTGCAGAATTCGAAGCGTCGTGACGTGGCAGCCCACGCGTGCGCCCTTAGAATTGCGTATAGGGGTCTCAATTTTTCACTTATTTCAATTTCGCCCCCGAATCCATATCTATAAATAGCTCCCCTCTTCCATTTTCTTTCTTTTTTCGAATTCTCACAAGCAAAACCGCCATTGACGAATTTCAAGTTATTTCTCGATTTCTTTCTTCTTCTTCGTTGATTTCTTCACTGATTCCTCCTAAATCAAAGGTGAATTCTTTGATTCTTCTTGTTTCTTTCCGTAGTTGCTTGTTTTTACTTTCGATTTTGCACTTTTCGTTTCTTTTACCGTTCTGCCGCCATCACCGCCACATCGCCACCGCGTTGCTGCCGCGTCGCCTTCGCATCGCCGCCACACCGCCGTCGCGCCGCCATCACTCATTTTCCTTTTATTTGTGTTTTTCTTTCCGTTCGATTTGCACAAAAAATTTCTGGAATGGAATCTCCTTCTTCAAGTAACACTTTATCCATCGAACTCGTTGGACGAAACCCGGGGAAAAGGCCCATGGAAGATGAAACGTCAGTCCCTGCTCCTCGCCGCTCACTCCGGCGAGCAATTAGGCAAAACCTTAGAACCTTGCTTGTTGATGAAGATACAGTCTCCGAGGCGAGCTCCGTTGTTCGCTCCATTGACGAATTCTATGCCGTGGACAGCTCAGGCGAGCAGGACGTCCAAGGTCCTGTTGCTCGCTCCTCGCCTCCTGAAGGTACCTCCTCGAACTTAGGCGAAGACTCTGCAGACGTTGCTGCTGAAATAGAAGAAATGAGCCTCCATGGGGATACGGGAGCGAGCAGCGAGCAGCCGGCCATGGGCGAACAAGTAGCCGGATCAGGGGGCGAGCAGGTGGGAGTTACGTGGGAATTTCTCCGGGAGATAAATTTTCCCATTTCAAGGCCAACTCCTGAATCTCTTATTCCGCAAGCCGTAGTTCGAAGGCAGGAGTGGATTGACTACGCCAACCAGTACCACCAAACATTCCCTACGCCTCCCCGAGATATCATGGAGGCTCGTCCATCGACATATACAGCGAACAGGATAGCCAGTGTGGTCACTGAGGAGGATTTAGTTCGGATACGATCTCGCTACCGTATCCCGTACGATATCCATCTGTATGCCCCCCAACCAGGAGAGAGAGCTAATGACCCACCTCCAGGTTGCACTGCCATTAACTTGGACGTTCTTAACACAGGGTTTCCCCTTTCCTTGCATCCGGTGATCGGGCGATTCCTGGAGGACACGAACCTGGCGATTACCCAAATTACACCGAATGGATGGAGTAACCTATTAGCCTTCATCACTCTTTTTGGATTGGAAGGCTACAGAAATAAGATCAGTACAGTGGAGATACATTACGCCCTTACTATCTCCTCGGCTGCTAATGAAGAAGGGCTCGGGTGGTACTACATCAAAGCCCGTAGCGGCGTCAAACTGATTGAAGGAGTGCCTAATAAGGTCAAGAGCTGGCATAAACAGTTCTTTTTTATTGGCGGTGATTGACGGGCGTCCTCTGATTTTTCGGGAAGATCGGGACGTATAGCTTCACCTACTCAGTTCGGCGAGATTCGGCGTAGGTCTTAGTTCCTAGTTCATCAAACTTTTAGGTGAACTAATTTTAATCTATTTCCTTGTTTTGCAGGTCCGCGCATCTTGAAGTGGGGACACCCGGATTTGAGCGAGGAGTTCCTGTATGTTCTCGCCTTGATTTCGTTACGGGACGTTAAAGATCGAAGTATCGGCCATCTTTCCAAAGCGCACTGTCGTAAGCTTGCACAACTTACTACTAGTGCCCATCATTTGGAGGCACAAGCAGAAGTCCCCGAGGGTAAGTTCCACTTGTTAATTTTTTCATTTTTTCTATTATTCATTCTCGCCCTGTTGGTCGCCTAGGCCCTGCTGGTCGCCTAGGGTAAGTTTTACTTGTTAATTTTACTGATAATTTTTGTGTTGTTTTCAGCTCAAAGGGTAACGGTCGTTGTCCCCCATATTCCTGAAAGTTATCATTTGCTTGCACGTCGGGTTAAACAAATGGCTGTCAATCAACCGTCGAGGAAAAAGAAGTTTGACCCGTGCACCTCCTTGATTAGGCTGAGAGCCGAAGCAGACGAGGAAGAAGAAGTTCCTCAGGCTCCTGCCCCTGCTCCTCGCCCCTCAGTGCGCTCCTCACCTCTCCCAAAGGATACGAGGGGTAAGAAAAGACTTACGAAGGAGACCGCTCCTCGTAAGGAAGATGATCGGGCCAAACACCAAAGGGCAAGGTTCCTCTCAAGCGAACAAAACTGTTACTCGCTCCTCGCCTGTGGAGGAGGTGACCGAGCAACAGGTCGTCGGCACCATAATCGCCGGTCAGGGTAGAGGCGCATCTCCTGACAACACATACTTGGGCTATGACCCAGTAAAGATGAGGGAGTAAGTATTTTCCCTCACTGTTCGATGTTTGCTCCTTTGACTTTGTTTTCTAACGGCTTTTTCCTTGTATAGGTACCGGAAGAACGATTACCCTGGTCGTGCAAAGGTACTTCACCAATTTAGTTGTGTGAAGTCTCCTCCGGCACCTCATGAGATAAAGGACTCCCACGTCCGAAGAGCCATGGAGTATGTTCCCCGCTCCTGGACTAAGACAGGTGATTAGGCGTGAAATTGTTATGTTTTGGTGCCCAATTTACTCATGTTTTGAGTGTTTTCGATTAGTACTTGGAGTCAAATGAGCATTATTTCTATACATTGATAAAATTGTCTCTTTGGTGCTCATAGGTGAATAGAGGACGAAAAGAGGAGTTCGTAGGACTTTGAATCGACTCAAACGGATGCCCGGATGAGAAGATATTGAAGAAATACGATTGGTATTAGTGCGGACGAGGAAAAGTATCATTTGGAAGGATTAGAGATCACTCGAGCGCATTGCTCGAGCGCCACCGCTCGAGCGCCTTACTCGAGCGCCCAAAAACATACAGAAAAGATTCAGCGCTCGAGCAGCTCGAGCGCGACCGCTCGAGCGAATGCATCATTCGAGCTACACAGCTCAAGCGGGACCGCTCGAGCGTTTTGCTCGAGCGCCCATATACTTTTGCCTCCGGATGCGTATTTTCGGCCCATTAACTCCCGTTTCGACCCGGTGCCTATATATACCTCGTCCAAACACGTTTTGAAAAAAATCCCCAACTTTTAGAAATAATTTTAGACTTAGTTTTTGGAGAGGAAGAAGAAGAGCAAGCTTTATTTACGTTTTGTTGAGGTTTTGCATACGAATTCTTAGTTTCTTTTTATTAGTTCGTTACTTTAAACGCTTTTAATTTCGTTTTAGTTAATTCAATTTCAGTTCTTCGTATTTATTTTCTTTTTAAACCCTAGTTTATGTTTCTACTTTCTTTATTCAATTCATCATGTTTATGTTCGTTGTTTCTTCTGTTGCTTTTATTTTTGTTATAACCATGTCCGGCTAAAACCCTTGCATGCTTGGGTTAGGATGAACTCGTAGAAGTAGGATGTGGGTACGTAATTAAGGTAATTGGTGACGTTAGTTTTAATTCTCTTAGTTAATGAATTCATATAATTAATTTTAACTCTACCTTTGAATTTCGTACGAAAGTGTTAGAGAGAGGACGACCGCATCACTCAATAACAGTTAGTAGTCTTAACGAGAGGGTTTAGGAGAGGTTAATTCATCTACCGGTTTAGCGAAGGAGGACGACCGCATCACCTTAGTTAAATTAGGGTCTCTTTAATTAAGCACAATCCATTAACTTGTTAGTGGATTAGTGAAGTTGATTGCTAGGATAAAGTATTAGGGTGAGAAATCTTGAGCTTTCATTCTACGATCTTTTACTTAGGTTAATTCTTGTTTGTCACGATTACTTTGATTATGTACCTGCTCCGTTAGTATACGTAGGGATTCCTATCCTAAGCATCACCGTCTCTTATTAGAAAACAACCCGTAGTTAATTCGTTCTTTTTCATTCTTTAGTTAATTAGTCTATTTTAGTCTTTTAATTAATTTTTCAAAAACCCAAAAACATCACACTCATATTAACTACGACGCGTAGATCTTCAGGGATCTATTCGCATACATACCATCCCTTGGGTTCGATAATACTTGGTCCCTATACTTGCCCATACTACAGTGAACCCGTTCTCTTGCGGGGTAGCTACTAGTAGAAGCTAGTGTAGTTTGCTTCAAGTCAATGGCGCCGTTGCCGGGGATGGCGTTGAATGTTTGAATAGGACTTGTCGATAGCTTAGTAGTTAGTAGTGGGTGCTTATTTTCTGTTTTTTTTATTTTTTATTGTTCTTTTTAGTATTCGGCAGTTGCGTTTTGATCCTTCTGCTAGTGTGTCAGGTTTATGAGAACACGCTCACAAGGGAATACGAGTGAAGAGAGATTACCTGCAGACCCTGAGACAATAGCCAGAAGGAACCGAGCCTTCTTGAGAAGGATGAACGCTGCCGACTTAGGGAAGGAACCAATGGACATCAATAATGAGTTGGACGATGCTGCCAACGATTTCAATCAGGCAGTAGACCGAGTTGAAGGCACTGGGGTTAGTGGTAGCCAGAATCAAATTCCATTAGGGGATAGCCAGAGCCTAAACCCGGATACACGAAACGTAGGGAATCCAGCTCAGAACCTTGTCCATAATCCTCTTAACAACCCTGCTTACCCACAAAACCCAAATAACCCTTTCAACAACCCAGTATACCAACATTACCCATATCCACCTTATCCTTACCCACCATACCCATACCATCCACCACCAGTCTACAACCAACCACCTGTTTACCAACCACCACCCCAACAAGTACCAGTACCTGCAGCTAATCCTCAACACGTTCCTCAGAACGTAGATCATAATAGGGCGATTAGAGGGAGGTTTGCAGCGTAGCCACAGCGGTACTACGATGGAGTGGCCTTACCTCCAGTTGAGGCCAATAACTTTTCAATTTCTCCAGGAATTCTCAAGCTGCTGACCGAGAATCAGTTCAAAGGGGTGATCGGGAAGGAGAATCCTCATACACACTTGAGGAGCTTTCTCATGATAGCCTCAACATTCAATTACAATGGCATGTCTGAAGATGCCAAGAGGCTTAGGCTGTTCCCATTCTCACTGACGGGAATAGCCAAGGAGTGGTACGATAATACGCTCCCGCGGGGAGGTATTACCACTTGGGCCGAGCTCGAGCGTCTGTTCCTCGAGCGATTTTACCCTCCATCTAGGACGATCAAGGCTAGAATTGAGATCTCATCCTTTCGCCAGAAATCTGGAGAGGATCTACGCCAAGCGTGGGAGAGATACTCAAATATGCTGATAGAGTGCCCGCAGCACGGGTACAATGAGGGAGACATTATGGCATTCTTCTATAGTGGTGCCAGCAAGGATGGTCAAGCCCATTTAGACGCCTGTGCGGGTGGAGCATTCCTGAACCAAGGCATAGAGAGGTGTAGGGAGATCGTGGACAACATTGTCACGAATGCCGATGCTTGGGGTGTGGATGCAGATTTTCAGAGAGTGCATCAGGTTGAAGAGGGAGAAGGAACGAGAAGGCTGCTGATGGCCATGATGGAGAAGATCAACAACCTCGAGTTGGGGAAGAGTTTGGTTGGAGAGCATGCAGTAGAAAATGAGAGAGTAGACCAACCAAGTGGACAGCAAGAGGTAGCCAATTACATGGGAGGTCCGTATTACAATCATCATGGCTACCAAGGTGGAAATCAGTATGGAATGCCTTCTTATGGCCAACCATTTGTGCCTCCAGGCCCTCAGCCACTTCAAAATCAATGGAGGAACACACAAGGAGTTCAAGGAAACCAGCAGTCTCCTCAAAACACATGGAGGAGGAATGATAATTTTTCTTATGCTAACCCAAAAGCTGGTGTTACTGTTCCTGCAGGTGTTGATCCGGGGTCTAAACCTCCTGGTGGAGAAGGCGGTGCATCAACCGAGGAGATGTTGAGAGCGATCCTTCAGAAGGTGGAGGAAGGGAGCAAGAGATTGTCATCCTTGGAGTACGATGTGAAGGAGTTGCATAAGAAGGGTGATCAACGAGATCAAGAGCTCCAGAAGATGAATGTTGAGTGGACTAGAACTCAACAAGAGAACAATCGAAGGTTCACTTCGATAGAGCTCCAGATGAGCCAAATTGCAAAATCAGTGAATAGAATGCCGGAAGGGAATCCGAAAGAGCAGTGCAAGGCGATCCAGCTAAGAAGTGGAACCAACTACGAAGGTCCTCAGATGCCTGCTGATTCTGAGACGCCCCAAGTTGAGAAGGGGATTGAAAGTAAAGGGATTGAGAAGCATGAAGATAAGGATGAGTCCCATCAAGACAAAGACCTTGAGGAGGTTGAGAGAGTTCCTAAGTGGAAAAGGGCAAAGGAAGCAAGGGAGAAAGTGAAAGAAACAGAAAGAGATGAATGGGGGGGTACCCAAATCGGTGATACCTGTCCCATATCCACAGCGCTTCATGAAAAAGAAGCTCGATGAGAAATTCGCTAAGTTCCTTGATGTTTTTAAACAATTGCATATTAATATCCCTTTTTATGATGCTTTGGAACAGATGCCGCATTATGCGAAGTTTCTGAAGGACTTGATTGCGAAAAGGCGGCGAGTGGATGAGCCGAAGTTGGTGCAGCTGAACCACGAGGTGAGTGCATTAGTGCACAAGGCGCTGCCACCGAAGCTGAAAGATCCCGGGAGCTTCACGATCCTATGTGATATTGGGAACGGGATCAAGAAGGGAGCGTTGTGCGACCTTGGGGCGAGCATCAATCTCATGCCGTTGTCGCTTTTCAAGAAGTTGGAAGGTGGTGAACTTCAACCCACAATGATGACGCTTCAACTAGCCGATCGGTCTATTACTCGACCTCAAGGTGTTGTTGAAGACGTTCTAGTGAGAGTTGGAGATCACATCTTTCCAGCCGACTTTGTAGTGTTAGAAATGGAGGAAGATGAGCACGTGCCCCTGATTTTGGGAAGACCGTTCTTAGCTACGGCGGGGATGGTGCTAGACGTGGCGAATGGGAAGATCACGTTGAAGGTTGATGATCAAGAAGTGAAGATCTCCCTATATGAAGCCATGAAGCACCCGAAGGAGGATGAGAGCTTGTATTGCATGGATGCAATTGATCCTAGTGTTGAAGACACACCTTCTATCCCTAATCCATCTCATATTCATGACTTTGTTAGTCCTTCAATTGATAATTTAACCCATGAGCGTTATGATCTTGATTATTTTGATAGGGATGAAGTGAAGAAGTTGAAGGATGAAGAGGTGAAGAAAGTGGACGTGGTCCAGTTAGACGGGAAAGGAGGAGTTAAGAAGAAAAAGTCCAAACTCAAGAAATTGTTTAGTAAGACTCCTCCAGATAGAGGCAAGAAGGAGTTGAGACCCATAACACTTGGGGATGGGAAGAAAGCAAAGGTACTCATGATGGTGGGGCATCAAGGAAAGGAGTTCAAACACCACTCTTATGAGAGTAAGGGAGGTAAATTTGAGTATGATGTCCCATAAGCTCCTTTGAGCTTGGTCCGGCATGAGGACCTTAAAAATAGCGCTGAATGGGAGGCAACCCATTTTTATTTGCTTTCATTTATTTTTAGTGTTTTTTTATATTATTAGGGTGTTTAGAGTCGTATGTCTAACCTCGTACTCGAGAGCTTTATTTTGTAGGCTTGTCTCTAAAGGAGTAAAGGAACCAAAGAAGTGGAGATTGAAGGAACCAACTTGAGACAAGGGAATGTGCAAAGCTACTGAGAGAAACTGAATTGTTCGGTTGAGGTAACCCACAACCCCAAACTTAGACCTCTAGCAAGGTCGAAGTTTGGGGGGTGGAGTTTTTTTTTTATATGTTTTGTTGTTACATTGCACCGGAGCACCCCTTATCTTTGAGTTGAGTTAGTTATTTGGTGCCGTGAGATGCTCCTTGGGCTATTATTAATTTGTTTTGTTACTCAATATTTTATGCCTATCAATCACCTTATGCTTGTTGATTGCTATCTTTGAGTATGATTTGATGAGTAGGGTGAATTGTGAGGCTGAGTTAGGAGTTTTCTTGTGTGAGTGTTTGAGTTAGAGTTGATTTGAGAAAGAACTTGTATGCTTGTAAATTTTTCTTTTGAGTACTTGTGTGATGATTGTGAGAATGCACTAGGACTAGCATGGATGTGAAAGATGTGAGATTTGAGCCTTATGAGATTTTAAATGCATGATTTAATCTCTTCGTTTGTGAGTGGATCGTCACCTTAGAAGATGCTAGAACTTGCATATGCTCTTGCTTCTTGATTGTGTCTAGTTTGATATGCCGAATGTGATCTTAGGCCATCTTTGATTTAAGTAAGTCACTTAGCCAAAATTTCCCTTACCAATGACATTGATCCCTTGTTAGCCCCTTTGAGCCTAGAGCCTATTTTATTTGCTAGCACATATGAACACTATTCCAATTCCTAAGCCTTTTTGTCCAAATTTGAGTGGAGAATAGGAAAGTGTGAATGTGAAGGGAGTGAATTGAGTTGAAAAAGGAAAAGGCCGTTTGTTGAGTGAATATGAGAAGAAGGGTGTGAATGAGATTTGAGTTGTGGAAAAAGAACAAAAAAAAATTGAGAATGAGCAAAAGAAAAAATGAGCTCATGTGTTTGTGCGAAAAAGAAAAAAAAAAGTGATTGAAAAAAAAGTGAAAGAGTGAGAAAGAAAAAAATTGAAGTGTTGAGAGTAGTGGAATTAAAGTGTATTGATTGCAAATGTTGAAGTGATTCTGTTCCTAATCTCAAAGTGTCAAAGTTGATTTTTCTATTCTCCATTCACTTGAGTCACTTACCCATATTGTTATCACACCTGTCCAAAGAGCCTACATTACAACCTTGAGAAAAGTCCTTTTTGATTCGGCATTGATTTCTAGAGTATGGTCGGAGTTGAGAGTGCTTACAAGCCTATGGTTGCCAATATGTGTGATTGATTGATTGAGTGAGTCCCTTAAACACTGTTATACACTTGTGAGGGAGTGAAACACACCGTTGAGTGCACATCCATGCTTGATCTTGGTGTTTCTTGTTATTGTTGCATGAGTACGATAAAAGAAAGTGAGTGAGTATACGGGTGATTGATCTTTAAAGCTCGAGTTCAATTACTTGCATGATTTGATTCTTGATTCATTCCTAACAATTTCACTTGACTTATTATTTCGTTGCTTGAGGGTAAGCAACATGGTAAGTTTGGGGGGGTTGATTAGGCGTGAAATTGTTATGTTTTGGTGCCCAATTTACTCATGTTTTGAGTGTTTTCGATTAGTGCTTGGAGTCAAATGAGCATTATTTCTATACATTGATAAAATTGTCTCTTTGGTGCTCATAGGTGAATAGAGGACGAAAAGAGGAGTTCGTGGGACTTTGAATCGACTCAAACGGATGCCCGGATGAGAAGATATTGAAGAAATACGATTGGTATTAGTGCGGACGAGGAAAAGTATCATTTGGAAGGATTAGAGATCACTCGAGCGCATTGCTCGAGCGCCACCGCTCGAGCGCCTTACTCGAGCGCCCAAAAACATACAGAAAAGATTCAGCGCTCGAGCAGCTCAAGCGCGACCGCTCGAGCGAATGCATCATTTGAGCTACACAACTCGAGCGGGACCGCTCGAGCGGGACCGCTCGAGCGTTTTGCTCGAGCGCCCATATACTTTTGCCTCCGGATGCGTATTTTCGGCCCATTAACTCCCGTTTCGACCCGGTGCCTATATATACCTCGTCCAAACACGTTTTGAAAAAAATCCCCAACTTTTAGAAATAATTTTAGACTTAGTTTTTGGAGAGGAAGAAGAAGAGCAAGCTTTATTTACATTTTGTTGAGGTTTTGCATACGAATTCTTAGTTTCTTTTTATTAGTTCGTTACTTTAAACGCTTTTAATTTCGTTTTAGTTAATTCAATTTCAGTTCTTCGTATTTATTTTCTTTTTAAACCCTAGTTTATGTTTCTACTTTCTTTATTCAATTCATCATGTTTATGTTCGTTGTTTCTTCTGTTGCTTTTATTTTTGTTATAACCATGTCCGGCTAAAACCCTTGCATGCTTGGGTTAGGATGAACTCGTAGAAGTAGGATGTGGGTACGTAATTAAGGTAATTGGTGACGTTAGTTTTAATTCTCTTAGTTAATGAATTCATATAATTAATTTTAACTCTACCTTTGAATTTCGTACGAAAGTGTTAGAGAGAGGACGACCGCATCACTCAATAACAATTAGTAGTCTTAACGAGAGGGTTTAGGAGAGGTTAATTCATCTACCGGTTTAGCGAAGGAGGACGACCGCATCACCTTAGTTAAATTAGGGTCTCTTTAATTAAGCACAATCCATTAACTTGTTAGTGGATTAGTGAAGTTGATTGCTAGGATAAAGTATTAGGGTGAGAAATCTTGAGCTTTCATTCTACGATCTTTTACTTAGGTTAATTCTTGTTTGTCACGATTACTTTGATTATGTACCTGCTCCGTTAGTATACGTAGGGATTCCTATCCTAAGCATCACCGTCTCTTATTAGAAAACAACTCGTAGTTAATTCGTTCTTTTTCATTCTTTAGTTAATTAGTCTATTTTAGTCTTTTAATTAATTTTTCAAAAACCCAAAAACATCACACTCATATTAACTACGACGCGTAGATCTTCAGGGATCTATTCGCATACATACCATCCCTTGGGTTCGATAATACTTGGTCCCTATACTTGCCCATACTACAGTGAACCCGTTCTCTTGCGGGGTAGCTACTAGTAGAAGCTAGTGTAGTTTGCTTCAAGTCAACAGGCGAGGATATCTTTCAGAGCCAGAGCCTCAGTGATAACGCCCGCTTGCTGAGCTACAACGCGAGCCACCAATCTATCACTGCTCAGCGAGTTCTGGATCAGGCTATCGAGCTTGAGCGAATGAACCCCGGCTTGGGGCGGAGGATCGAGCAAGTTGAAACGGAACGTGATGCTCAACTTGCTCAGCTGAAGAGGAAGGATGAGGAATTGGCTAAGTTGAAAGCCGACTTTGAGAGAGCCAAGCTTACCTGGACGCGAGAGGTAAAAGCCGCCGAGGACCGGGAAATGGTAGCGTTCAATACTTCAGAAAAGCTTAAGTTAGAGTTGGGTGTTGCCACTGACTGTCTGTAGGTTTTGGAGACAGAGCGGGTGGGTCTGGTGGAAAGAGTGGAGTCCTTGAAGGTCCACGTCGACCAGCTGGAAAAGAAGAACAAACGCGGCATCTCTTACACTACGTATGTGCAAGATGTAACCGATAACACCAATCTCGGCTATATCTGCGCATATGCTGACAGCGTGAGGAATGTGAAGTATGCCTTGGACAATGGTCTGGACGTGATGACTTCGACCATCAAGGACTTCACAGACTATGTCACTGAAAACCCTCCAGCTCCTGGCTTCGAGATCCCGGTGGCTGACTTAGGAGATATGGGGGTCAACTTGGGTGTCTTCAAGGACGATGTTCGCATTGTGGCCCCCAAGGAGAGAGTGGAGGCAGACCGGGATATGACTATCTTTGAGGCTTTGGGTCCCCTTCTCCCGAATCCTCTTGGCGAGACGAGCTCTTCTGCTGCTGTAGGCGAGCAGCAGGTCTATGGGGTTATTGTACAAGATGTTCAACCTCCTCCTCCCCAAGATCCTCAAGCACCACCTGCTCCTCCGGCTTCCGAGCCTTAGTTGATGTAGTAGGATGACGATTGTACGTCCCTTTTTGCCTTTGTACTTGACATTTCACCTTTAATGAAATATTTTTATCTTATTTGTTCGCCTTTCACGTGCCTCTTATTTACTTTTGCTTAAGTATTTCTCTCTAATTGAAAGTTTTAATACTTTTCCTTTGCAAATGTATGTATATTGAGTATGTGTGAGCCTATTTGGTTCTTTTGGAGAACTTGGCTTTTGTCATACTTCTCTTTATGCCCTGTTGCTCGCCCCTTGCCATGTTTGTGCTTAAGTGCATTTGGCTTTGGGACGAGCAACTATGTGTTAGCATGTGCCCTACTGCTCGCCTCCACTATACTTGTGCTTTATGCATTTAGTATCTTGGGCGAGCAACTCCGTATGATGGGGCGATTAGTTGGGCTCCTGAGTCTCATGGACCCTGCTGCTCGCCTCCTTTTGGACTTGTATTTTTTATACTTGTTTGTCTCCGGCGAGCAACTTTCCTTCTTGGCGAACAGTTGGATTTTAATACCTTTTGTTTCCTTATGTATATAATACGCTGAACAATCATCTATCTACTTACAAATTTTGCCAAAAAAGTTCGAAATTTTTTATCAATCTTTTCGTCTTACAATAACATAAATGATGGTCATTGTCACAAACTTTACATTGGCTTCCTTGACTACTGGTAATATTTCTTTAATAAAGCTGCGTTCCAGGTGTATTGGGCCGACTTGCCTTCCATATCTTCAAGATCATACGTGTTGTTGTACCACTTGTGGGTCACCCTGAATGGGCCCTCCCAAGTTGGTCCAAATACACCTGGAGGCGTTGCTAGGATTTTTCGGAGTACCAGATCCCCGACTTCAAATTCTCTGACTTTCACTTGCGAATTATAGTACTTTGCGATCCTTCTTTTGTATATCTCGTTTTTTATTTCTGCCGATATTCTTTTTTCGTCGATTAGATCCATTTCTGCAGCTAGTGCTTTGTTGTTTTCTTGTTCATTGAACTCGGTTATCCTTTCAGTTGGTACTTTGAGCTCTATAGGTATGACTGCTTCTGTACCGAATGCCATAGCAAACGGTGTTTCTCCCGTGCTCGTTCTATGTGATATCCTATATGCCCAAAGTACTTCGGGTAGTTGTCTGACCACTTACCCTTCTTATCCACCAGACGGATTTTGAGGATGTGCTTGATTATCTTATTAACTGCCTCGACTTGTCCGTTGGACTGAGGATGATATGGTGTCGAAAAATGCTTCTTGATCCCCCATTTTTTGCAAAAATCTCTTATCTTTTTTCCTTCGAACTGTCTTCCATTATCGGTTATTATTGCTTGAGGAACTCCAAATCGACACACTATACTCTTCCAGATGAATTTGATCATTTTTTCTTGTGTTATTGTTACTAGTGCTTCAGCTTCAGCCCATTTTGTGTAATAGTCCACAGCTACCACTGCAAATCTTACATTCCCCTTTCCCGTTGGGAAAGGTCCTATGATGTCTATCCCCCACTTTGCAAATGGCCATGGACTGTTTACTGAGATCAGCTCTGTTGGCGGCTTATGGATATTGGGAGCGAACAGCTGGCACCTGTGGCATGTTTTTGCAATTCTGATTGCGTCTTGTAACAGGGTTGGCCAGTAATAACTTTGCCTTACTGTTTTGTATGCCAGTGCTCGTCCTCCTGCGTGATTTCCACAAACTCCTTCATGGATTTCTTTCAAGACTTCCTGGCCTTGGCCCCTTGCTAGACATTTTAGAAGGGGCAGTGAAAATCCCCTCTTGTATAGTTGACCTTCCATGATCGTAAATCTTGCTGCTCATTTGACTAACTTGGCCGCTTCTTGTGGGTCTTCAGGTGTCTCGTTGTCCTTGAGATATTTGTATATTGGTGTTCTCCAATCTTCTTCTGCCAGTTCTTCTTCAACTTGATTTATCTTGTAGTCACTGGTGGATGGATTAGAAATTCTTGTTATCGTGACTTCTGAAAGTTTCGCTGGTCCCGTACTAGTAGCTAAGCGAGCAAGCGCATCTGCTTGGGCGTTGTTGTCTCTTGGCACTTGTTCGATGTAAATTTGCTCGAAAAGCGAAGCCAGGTGAGCAATGATTTTCTGATACAAGGCCATGTTCTCGTCCTTGGCTTCGTATTCCCCACGGACTTGGTTGACTATCAGCTGCGAATCTCCATAAATTTGAACCCTTTCGAACTCCTACAGCCAGAGCTAGTCGTAACCCGACTATCAATGCTTCGTACTCAGCTTCGTTGTTTGTTGCCATGAATTCGAATCTGACAGCTGAGGTGAACACTTGTTTATCTGGACTGATCAGCACTATCCCGGCTCCTGCTGCTGTATTATTTGATGATCCATCTACATACATGTGCCATGGATGATTATGACCTCTCGTCGGATCTTGAGGGAAGGTTAATTCGACTATGAAGTCGGCTAACGCTTGTCCCTTTATCGCCGTTCGAGGTGCATAAGATATTCCGAATTGGCTTATTTTGAGGGACCATTTGAGGAGGCGACCAGCAGTGTCGGGCCTTTGCAAAATTTGTCTTAGTGGGAAAGTTGTTAAGACCTCCACTTGGTGATCAAAGAAATATGGCCGTAGCTTTCTTACGCTCATCACCAGCGCGTAGGCTAACTTTTCCATAGGTGAATATTTGATCTCTGCTTCATGCAAAGCCTGACTCACATAGTAGATTGGCAAGTGAAATTTTCCTTCTGCCCGAACTAAAACTGAGCTGATTGTCACCTCTGACGCGGCTAGGTACAAGTATAGTTTCTCTCCGGAGACAGGCTTTGATAAGATTTTGGTGTCACTCAGATACTCCTTCAGCTGCTCAAACGCTTGTTGGCAATTACTTGTCCACTGGAACTGTCCTTTCTTGATGGCGTCAAAGAAAGGTCGACATTTGTCTCCTGATCTAGAAATGAATCTGTTCAGAGCTGCCAAACACCCGGTTAGCCGCTGGACTTCCTTGACTGACCTTGGTGGTTGCATGTCCATGATTGCTTTGACTTTTGATGGATTTGCTTCAATGCCACGTTGACTGACCAAGTGCCCAAGGAACTTTCCCGAGTGTACTCCAAAGCTGCTTTTCTTTGGGTTTAGCTTCATGTTATATGCCCAGAGTATCTCGAATGCTTGTGCGAGATGTTCTAAATGATCTTCCTTCCTTGGGCTTTTTACGACTATGTCGTCCACGTATACTTCCATTGTTTTTCCAATATGTTCATCAAACATTTTGTTTACAAGTCTTTGGTACGTGGCCCCTGCGTTGATTGATCCGAACGACATCCTTTTCCAACACAACAGGTTCTTGTTGGTGTAGAACGTCGTGCTTTCCTGGTCGTCTAGGTGCATCGGTATCTGATGGTATCCAGCAAATGCATCCATGAAGGTAAGAAGTTCATATCCTGCTGTGTTATCCACTAGTTGATCAATATGTGGTAACGGAAAGTTGTCTTTGGGACATGCAGCATTCAGGTCTGTGAAATCAATACACAACCTCCACGTGTCATTTGGTTTTTTTACCAATACTGGATTTGCTACCCATCTGGGACATAAAGCTTCTTTGATGAGATCATTGTCGAGCAACTTTTTTACTTCCACATCCAGTGCTTCATATTTGTCAGGCCCGAACTTTCTTCTCTTTTGCTTCACCGGTTTTTTGGTTGGATCAATATTTAGCTTACGACAGGCATGCTCAGGGCTGATGCCTACCATATCAGCATGTGACCATGCGAATACATCGAGATTGGACTTGATGAACTCTTCCATTCTGGATATGTATGGCTCTCGGAGCTCAGACCCAATGAATAATTCCAAGTCCTCTCGATTCGGGTCAACTCTTATTGTCTCCAACTCTTCTACCGGGGTTGCCCTCCTCTTCTGATTTTTCCACCGAGGATCAATTATCAGACCTTCCAAGCTGAGTTCGTCTTCGATCATGAGCTCTGCCTCTAACCTTGGCTCGATATCGTTTACTCTTTTTGGCTCAGGTACACCTTCTTTTCCCTGCTGCTCGCCATGGCCCTCCTGCTCGTCCTCACCCTGCTGGTCGTCCACCTCCATCATTTCTGTGTCGATGGACTCCATGATTACATCCGACACAGAAGGTTCATCTTCAGCCCTGCTGCTCGGCTGCTTGTCCATAACAGATACACTGTTATCTTTTGGTTGGAGTTGCAGGAGGCACTCTCGAGCTTTCTTCTGATCACCCTTAACTGTACCTGGGCCCTTCGAAGTTGGAAATTTAAGACAATAGTAGTACGTTGAAACAGCCGCTTTGAATTCATTTATAAAAGGTCGACCGAGAAACCCGTTGTAGGCAGACTGCTGATCTGCAACTAAGAATTCTACCATTCTAGTCAGTCTCCTTTCGGAATTCTCGGTCGATACAAGTTCGACTGACAACGTGACTATACCTAAGGGAATGGTTACAGCGTCTCCGAGTCCCACTATCTTATGATCACATCCCTTTACATATTTTTCACAATCACCTATTTGATCTAATGTGCTTTTAAACAAGATGTTTGTGTAGGAACCGGTGTCCACAAGCAAACGGTGAACTCGGGCTCCCATGATATTAGCACAGATGATTAGTGAGTCATTGTGTGGAGTGAGTATCCCATCCAGGTCTTTTTTGGAGAATATCAGATCCCTCGTCTTCCTAGTTGCTTGGTTTACTCCAACTTCTCTGACTTGAGCTACTGCCCTCAAGTCTGCCTTCCTTTTTCTTTTGGATATTGGCGGCCTTCCGTCAGAACAGCCCCCTACCGGCCCAGACGGCTCGAGCATTAGAATTTCTCGGACGGGTTCCGCCGGTGCTGTGAACGGCTTCTTGCCTTTTTTATCCATCCTGCTCGGCTGCTCGTCGCCTTCATCCTCTTCCGAGCTGGATGGAATTGAGACTCTTGGCCTTTTACCTGGCTGCCTCTTCACGAATTCTGACAACCTTCCTTCTTCATAAAACCTCCACAGCTGCTTTAGGAGGTCTCGGCATTCACTCGTGAAGTGACCTATGGTTTGATGATATGCGCAGTATTTATTGGGGTTCATCTTCCCCCGTTCTTGTCGTATCTTCCTGGGCTCTGACAACATATCCTTATCTTTGACATTATTGTACACCGCTTCTATTGACGTAGATAGAACATGGTTCAACTTCTCTTTTAACTCGGAACTTTCATTGAAAGCTTTCAAGTTCTTGGGAGCTTTGTAGTCCCCACCGGACTTCTTTCCTGATTTTTTGTTGTCGGCCTTATCTCCCAGCTCTTTTTGGAGAGTCTCTTGCATTGAAATGTATACTCCCGTCTTGTGCCTGAATTCGGAATATGTTTTTGGGAAGGTCAAGTGCATTTCCTTCCACAAGTCTGTCCCTTTCCTGAGTCCTGCCATGACTGCCACTATCTTGGTGTCTTCACTCACCATTTCCCCTTCTAGTAGTACTTTGTCAAATCTTTCAAGGAAGGCTCTATCAGACTCTTCGTCTCCTTACTTCAGATCTGCTAGCCTATGTCTCTGCGTAAGGTAAGACCCGACCGTGGAGAAGTGGGAGAGGAATTCTTTGCTGAGTTGCATAAATGAGCTTATAGAGCCAGGAGCAAGTGCCGAGAACTATCTGTGAGGGCCGTCACCCAAAGTTAACGGAAAGTTACGGCACTGCGTTGCATCAGACGCTTTTATAGATATCATGTAGTCGGTGTATTTGGATAAGTGCACTTTTGGGTCTGAATTTCCTTCATACAAATTTATGGCCGGGAATTGTACTTTCTTTTGTATTGGTGCATTCAGAATAGCCGGGGACAAGGGTGATGATGGCAGTATTGTTGATCCAATGCCTTTCTGGGCCTCCAACTGTTTTTGCATTTCTTCCACTGCCTTTTTCAGGGCTTGCCACTCATCCGGAGACATTCTCTCATTAGAAGGCTGTTCGTCATGATTGGGTTCGATGACCCCTTCATGACGCAGTCCCTTGCTAACGGGACGTTTCTCCTGTGTGACGTGCCTAGCGATGTTGCTAGCTCCGTTGGGGCCTAAACGTCCAAATGCAGATCTTCTCAACCTCTCATGAACTAAGGGGCGAGCAGCAGGGTGTCCTTGCTCATGTGCTCGCTCCTCGCCTCCCCGATGAACCTTCTCCCTACGTGTCACGTGGTGACTTGCTCCTCTTGAATGGGAGTGGCTCACACTCTTCGTTTCCCTGCTGCTCGACTCCTCGCCTGTCCCTGGAGTGGAGTCTCCTCGACTTCCTAGTCGCTCACTTACCGGGTTTTGCCTTTGGCCCTTCTTGCTTGTCTACTATCAACTTCATCCATTCTTACATCCTCACGTTGTTTGGTTCTTCGCTCTGTTGCCCGGTTGCTCGCCTCCGGGGTCTTTGACAGTCTTTGCCCTGCTGCCCGGTTGCTCACCTCCCGGGCTCTCGATGGTCCAACGGCCTCTTGCCGTCGCTGCAAGGATTGCAAAACGGCGATTGTTTTGGCCAATTCTTCTGGGTTTTGGGCCAAAGCCTCTACCCCCGGGGGAATATTATCAATCGTAACTTGTATATTCCTTCGAGACGTCGCTCGCACCGTTCTTGCATGCTCACCCATCGACGATACCCTTGTTCGTGACTTGTTCGACGGATGTGTGCTTGATTCTTGCGGTTATTGTGATCGCACCATTTTTTGATTTCTAATATTCCTTTGATGAAGATTTTGTACTTGTGGGTGTTTTGACCTAAAAACAACTATCCTTGCATGTAGGGATTTGGTTGTTTACAAACCTTTATCCACACATGCATGCATTCAAGCTTGTAGGTCTTGTGTAGCACCACCTAAAACACTCAAACTTTCCAAATTCCAGTTTCCGGTGACTTATTGCCGGAATTTTGCAGTTTCCGGTGGATTTTCCCAGAAATTCCTTCAAATCTTCAACCGACGGAGGTTCGAACCCTTCTTCTAGCGCCAATTGTTGATGACCTTAACCCGAATCGGTGATTAATGGCTGTTTTGCTCTTATAAGATCATCAAACAAAGATATAATCAAAGATTAAAGATGAATTTTTATGAGTAGGGATTGATAGAGAATTTTGCAAGAGTTTTGCCTATTTTTGAATTAGTAACCTCCTTTCTTATTCTCCCATGAAGGGTATTTATAGAGGTACAAGTAAGTAGGAGGTGGCACCTTCCTAATCATCTTAATTTTCATGGTGACAAGTGTTAAGACACTTGTCATCTCCTAATCTATTACATCTTTACACAATAACAAGTGTTAAGACACTTGTTTGTTTCTAATGTAATGCCTAATTATTGGGATTTCTGACGATCTTCCGAGGTGCCCTCTTGCTCGCCTGCTCGCCTCTGATTGGGTCTTCATGTCTTCTCAGCCTAGCTGTTTGCCACCTCTTTTTGCTCTTTGTGACCAGCTGCTCGCCTACTGGTGTCATGACCAGCTGCTCGCCTCTTAGCATCATGACCAGCTGCTCGTCTACTCGACCTTGGTCTTTAAGCCCAGCTGATCGCCTCCCAAGGGGTGAAGTCCCTGCTGGTCGTCCTCTCCATTTATTATTTTTATTCTTAATCTCTTAGTCCCATTATCATAATACTTTGTTTCTAATCTTGTATCCCTGCTGTTCGCCTATCAACAGTCTAATTCTTCACATTTCAGAACAGAAGAATTTATCCTCGTTGTAGGTCCTCTTCGCACATACTAAATGTGCTAGTGCAATCTCTTAGTCAAAACAGACCAATCTGAGCCTTACACATCGACCTTTCACGGCGGATTGTTCAATTCCATCTAGGTCGTGAAAATGTACATTTAGTTACAAGGAAACTGTTAATGTTGTCTTCCGTGATCGGGTATCACCACATTAACTACAATGTAACATGTACCATATATTGAACGGTTTGCAATAGATATTCAACATTCAACCATATCTAAAGCATATGCGATAAAAGAATTATTCTCATAAACAAGTGTTTGATACACGAGTTATACAAAGTAAAAGCATATTTTCACGTATAACTCCAACAATCTCCCACTTATACTTAAAGTCTGCTTATTAGTATACATCACACATGTCTTAGTGTAGTAGCTCTACGTGACATCTCATGTCAACCTACACTAACCTAATAATTCCTCCCACTTATACTTAAAGCAGATTGACAATAGTCTTGACTCCCATTCCATCCACATGTCTCTCGAATGTACTCTGAGGCAGACCCTTTGTGAATGGATCCGCTAGGTTGTCACCCGACGCTATCTTTGCCACCTCTATATCTCCTCTCTTGACGATTTCTCATATAAGATGGTATTTTCTTTCTATGTGTTTGCTGGCCTTGTGGGCTCTCGGTTCCTTTGAATTTGCAACTTCTCCGGCATTGTCACAAAAGACAGCTATCTTGTCGGGCAAATTCGGAAAAACGTCCAAGTCCACTAAGAAGGTCTTGAGTCAAACCGCTTCTTTCGCTACTTCACAAGCAGTGACTTATTCGGCTTTCATGGTCGAATTGACGATGCATTTCTGCAAATCGCTTCTCCATATCATGGCTCCTTCTCCCATGCAAAACACACTACCCGAGGTAGATATTCTGGATTCTATATCTGATTGGAAATTTGAGTCCATGTATCCCATGGGAATTAGACTGTCTAACTGTTAAATCAACATTCCATACCAAGTTCTTTTCAGAAACTAAAAAATGCATTTAATTGCAATATAATGTGCTTTCACGGGGTTACTTTGATATCTTGCCAACATGCTCACGACAAAGCAGATATCCGATCTCGTACACAATGTTGCATACATAAGACTTCCTACGTCCAAAACGTACGGAACGTCTTTCATGTCATCTATCTCCACTTGCGTCTTAGGGCATATTTCTTTAGATAGATGGATTCCGTGCCTAAAAGGTACAAAACCTTTCTTGGAATCTTGCACGTTGAAATGCTTCAAAACAGTGGCTTTGTATGAAACTTGCGATAAACCCAACATCCTCCTCTTGCAATCTCGAGTGATCTTGATCCCAAGGATGTGACCGGTTTTCCCTAAGTCCTTCATATCAAACTGATTTGACAGACATACCCTTACGTCTGACAATACCTTTACATTGTTTCCAATGAGCAGAATATCGTCTACGTATAATACTAAGAATACCACCACAGTTCCGTCACGCTTCTTATACACACAACTATCGAACACGTTTTGATCAAACCCATAAGACTTAATCACTTGATCAAAATACTGGTTCCAAGTACGCGATGCTTGCTTAAGTCCATAAATGGATCTCTTAAGCTTGCATATGAGGTGCTCTTGGCCTTTTTCAATAAAACCTTTGGGCTGTTGCATTTAGATATCTATCCCGTCAAGACTTCCGTTAAGGAAAGCTGTCTTGACATCCATTTGCCAGATCTCGTAATCTAGGTGCGCATCGATCGACAAGAGAATACGGATGGACTTAAGCATAGCTACAGGCGAAAAGGTTTCCTCATAATCAATCCCTTCTTTCTGAGTATACCCTTTGGCCACAAGCCTTGCTTTGAAGGTCTCAACCCTTCCGTCCGATCCTCTTTTTCTCTTGTACACCCACTTGCATCCAATGGGTTCTACCCCATTGGGTGGTTCGACCAACTCCCACACTTGATTATGATCCATCGAACCCATCTCGGTTTCCATTGCCGTTTGCCACGACTCCACATCTTTATCTTTGATTGCCTCGTCATATGTCCATGGGTCTGATTCATCACCGGGAATCAAATCCGAAGATTCTCCTATCCCCATGAATCTCTCGGGTTGCCAAGCAATCCTCCCACTGCGACGGGGTTCCGGTTGTGAAGGTGTGACATGTGGTACATCGTCTTGTATACTTGGTATAGGAGTTTACCCTCTTAACTTGTTTAAGGTAATCTCACTTCTGGGCTTTCTTTTGTTCATATAGTCTTCCTCCAAGAATTTAAAGTGCGAACTAATCACGGTCTTTTGATCCTTGGGACTATAGAACATACACCATTTCGTTCCCACAGGGTATCCTATAAACAGCCTTAATTCTGAACGTGGATCCAACTTACCGGCTTCCTTATCTAGCACGTATGCAGGACAACCCCAAATCCGCAAGTGTCTTAGACTGTGCTCGCGCCCGGTCCACAATTCCATTAGGGTTTTAGGAACCGATTTGAATGGCACCAAGTTTAGAATGTAAGCCGTCGTTTCCAAGGCGTTACCCAAAATAATTTGGGTAAATCCGAATAACTCATCATGAATCTGACTATTTCTAAAAGAGTCTGCTTCCTTCGTTCTGTCATACCGTTCTATTGAGGGGTTCCCGGTGCGGTCAACAGGGATACAATCCCTTCGTCCGATAGGTAGTTCAAGAATTCATTGCTAAGGTATTCGCCTCCACGATCAAATCGTAGAAACTTGATACTTCTTTCCCTATGCATCATAAGGTAGATGTATCTATATCTCGAGTAATGACAAATTACTCATACCCCTTCTTGCTATGATCATCATTGAACCACACATATCGGTATGAACGAGTTCTAACACTTTGGTGGCTCTATTCCCCTTGGCTCCAAATGCCCTTTAGGTCATTTTACCCTCTAAACAGGATTCACAAGTTGGAAATGACTCAACTTGAAGTGACTCCCAGGATTCATTTTTCACCAACCTTTGTATCCGCATTAGATTAATATGACATAATCTAAGATGCCATAGAAGTGTTTCGTTCATGTCCGAAGAATTCTTCCTTTTATTACTCGAAATAATCGATGTGTTATTAGATTCAATTTTATGAGTGGTGTGCCCAAATAATGGTATAAAGATCATCCATTGAAGTTCCGGAACAGATAAACTCATCATTTCAAGAAATAATAACATCCTTATTAAAAGGATCTGAGTATCTATTTAAAACAGTTTAGAAACTGAAGGTTGCGTTCTTTCTAAACTAGGAACATGAAGAACGTCTCTCAAGACCATAACTCTATCTTCAAAAGATAGGCGCACTTCTCCTACTGGTTTAGCTGCCACTCTCGTAGCATTGCCCGATGTGATGGGGATCTCACTTCCGTTAAGTCATCGGGTTAGCTTGAACCCATGAAACAAATGTGATCAGTAGCTCTCGTATCCACTATCCACGAATAGACAGCATACGCCACTTCACAAGTTTCGACGACTAGGGTGTGTGAATTACCTAACTTTCCTAGCCTCTTAGGCTTGGAATAGGCAGACCTCCATTGTCCTCTCTCACCGCAACTAAAACACTTTCCCTTCGATGCTAGCCTTTGCATTTGTCTTTCGCAACAATTGGATTTGCTTGGATCCGGCCTTTGGTTCTCTTTCTCTTTTTTCCTCCCCTGGGACCAAAAGAGGTAGACGAACCATTAGCCACCATAGCACTAGATTGGTGCTCCATTATCACCTCCACCGAAACTAAAGCTTGCAAAAGCTCGGGCAAACGACTTGTCCGTTCATTCATCTGACAGTTCAGATGAAACTACTCAAAGCTACTCGGTAGAGAATGGTATATGAAATCAATCAAAATCCGCACCAAGTACTTCCAACTTATTAAGGTATGCCATTATCTCGAGAACGTGCTCCCTCATGGGCGTTCCTTCCACCATTTCCAACTTGACCGAGTCATGTTTGGTGAACTGATTAGTCATGGGATTCTAATGTGAAAACATACCTTCAAGGCTTTCCATGATTTCAACAGTGGATACAAAGTCTTCATGAACGCGCCTCACATCCTCAGATAGAGATGTCAAGATGATGCACTTCATGTGTTCATTGTCACGCTGTCAATCATAAACTGTCTTTTTCCCATTGCTTGACTTATCATTAGGCTTGCCGGGTTTATTAACGTGAATAACCCAATTGTGTTTTCGTGCAATAAGGACAAATTTTAAATTACATTTCCAATCGATATAATTCTCTCCAAAAAGTTTATTAACTTTAAGTATATTAAACAGTGGATTAAAAGGTTGCGACATGATGAAATGAGAATAAAACATACATTCATATTAATATCAAGAAAAATACGAAATTATCACATAATTCGATCACATCAATTATATTGAAACCTTAAAATAATATAATCATGTATCAGCCAACATCTCGAAACAATTTAAATGCGCCACAAGGGGTGGTCTATATATTTAAACACATTCAAGCGGATCACAAACTTAAAAGTTACAAATCCTTAATTCAAAATTAATAGTTGGCTCCCACTTTGACCACATAAAAATTGACAGGGACTCCGAGGGGAGTAAGTTAATATCAATTTCTTATGCCTAAGTAATAACCATAATTAAATACAAGATTATTATTTCGCTTTGAGCAAGCCATTCGTGGTGAGGGTCAATACCGCCACTAGTAATAATCCACAATCATCCTTTCTGAATTTATTCATGTGAAATCCGTTCTTTTGGCCGATCCGAGGGGGAAATGTATTCCAAAAGAACTTCACAAATAAATAAATTATGGAGGCCAAATTAATCCAATTTTAATATCCGGAATAAAATTGCGATTAAATAAACGTACTTAGTAATTTTCGAAAGTAAGGTTTTTCTTGGACAATAAAATTCATGCAAACACATATTAACAAATAATAATAAGTGCACGAAATAAAATATCCATCAAAACAAAATTAAACACATTGGAGCACTCAAATCCAATTGTCACGGTTTAATTTCTTCACGTCTTGATGCGAAATATCGTCCTTGTTGCTTTCCGTCGTTCGTCTCGACACGCTCCCACTCGAACAACAACACTTCATCAAAACAGCATCGTTTGGAGTTCGGTACGACGTTTAAGATCACACAAAAAAACACAGAACTGAAATTAATAAAAAAAATTCCACGGCCCGAGATACGGCGCGTGTCGGCCCACGGAGTGGGCCCGCGCGCTCGCGCCCCGTCATGCGCTCGGGTCGTGCACCTCACGCACCCTGCACACCGGGTTTCGCCGTTCACTCTCGTTTCTCACCCCATGTATGATTTTACGTCCATACATGCGCCGCGCATGCATGCGTCATCCGGGTATGTCGTCTTTAATTCTTCGTTCTTCGTCTCGATCCGGTTACAATTTATTTTTCAAAAAAAATAAATACTAGATCTAGACTAGTCTATTACAATGATCGAATCAAAATAAAACCTATTAATCTACTCGTTGATTTTCTCACGAGAAAAACGAATTCGAACGAATCGAATTAAAAACAATTAATTCACACGCATGAAAAAATTAACAACATTAAAACCATGACAATTGGATACCTGCAAAAAAGATCTAGCAATTCTACTATCCAATTTCAATTTAATGTTTAACAATTTAAATTCCAATTTAAAGATCAGAGCCCGAAACCGTGGCTCTGATATCAGTTGTTGGGAAAATGGGGGTGCCCGGAATCTATTCGGGATGAAATTTAAATACGAATTTAAATACAATTATTACTAGCATGAATTAATCCTAATTAATTCAAATAATAATTCCAAGAACCAATTTAACATCATGCATGTTGAATTAATTCACATATAATCTATGGCGGAATAAACAAGAAAATATGTGACTTACGGACCTCTCGTAGAACTTGGCCTTTGAATAAAACGGGACAAACACGTACGCGCTTTCTCAACCCAAAAGCCTTCTCAAGTATTTTCCTTTCGCCTTATTCGATCACCGGTGGGAGATGCTTTCGAATTATTTAAATAACTAAGGAAAAAGAAAAATATCTATGCTCTTGATTTTTCCAACACATGAAATTATGTTCTTGGGGATGAAATAATCACCCCTATTTATAAGTATAGTGGCCGAATTTTTTAGGGATATTGGGCCTTGGAGAAAACCTTTTCTTAGGCTCTAAGAAATCTTGAATATATCTCATATATTATTTTCTCCATAATAAAATATTCCACAAAAATCTCACTCTTCTTATAAGTCTTGCAATTTTTGAAAATAATGAAATAAAATCAAAGATTTGGATCTTCTTGAATATATAAGATAATCTTGTATTCCAAGAATACTTATCTTCCATAATATCTTTCCAAGAAAATCAACAAGATCTTTTCTTACTCCAATAAACCAATTTTCGAAAATTTAGAGGAAAAAATCAGCAATATTATTTTCTTTTTATTTTAATCACCTTTTCATTATTGAGCTACTTAATGGGCTACTTGAGGGGCCTTTAAGGAGAATTAAGATTGGACCTCCTAATGGACTTCTGAATTTCAATATTGAGCCCCAATATAATTCAATCCATTAATATAAATTATTACCACTAATAAATTAATATTGCACTATCCATCTTAATCCATATTACGATAATATGGGCTCCCGGTTATTATTTCCCACGTTTAAGATTATCAAGTCCATTAATTAATTAAGCTTCTGAATAGCTCTATATTAATTAATATATTTCACCTTGGAGTAAAGACAGCTCAACATTATTATCCGTACCGAATAAACTAATTCTTTACTTGCAAGATTTGGTACGATAAAACTTCTGAGCCCACCAAGGGGACTAATCACACGAGTCGTACTCGCACGCGTTACTCCGTATTAAATCTTAGCAACCGTCGTATGATTAATATTATTGCCCAAAGCACAAAGTTCGAAGTCACAATGATTCTCACCCAACATGAATCAAAGCAGTGACCATTAAGCACACACGGTCCTATTTAAGTGACGGAGATTAAGAAATCAACAACCACTGAGGTCTAATTCTTCACATTTCAGAACAGAAGAATTTATCCTCGTTGCAGGTCCTCTTCGCACATACTAAATGTGCTAGTGCAATCTCTTAGTCAAGACAAACCAATCTGAGCCTTACACATCAACCTTTCACGGCGGATTGTTCAATTCCACCTAGGTCGTGAAAATGTACGTTTAGTTACAAGGAAACTGTTAATGTTGTCTTCCGTGATCGGGTATCACCACATTAACTACAATGTAACATGTACCATATATTGAACGGTTTGCAATAGATTCAACATTCAATCATATCTAAAGCATATGCGATAAAAGAATTATTCTCATAAACAAGTGTTTGATACAAGAGTTATACAAAGTAAAAGCATATTTTCACGTATAACTCCAACAATCTCCCACTTATACTTAAAGTCTGTTTTTTAGTATACATCACACATGTCTTAGTGTAGTAGCTCTACGTGACATCCCATGTCAACCTACACTAACCTAATAATTCCTCCCACTTATACTTAAAGCAGATTGGCAATAGTCTTGACTCTCATTCCATCCACATGTCTCTCAAATGTACTCTGAGGCAGGCCCTTTGTGAATGGATCCGCTAGGTTGTCACTCGACGCTATCTTTGCCACCTCTATATCTCCTCTCTTAACGATTTCTCATATAAGATGGTATTTTCTTTCTATGTGTTTGCTGGCCTTGTGGGCTCTCGGTTCCTTTGAATTTGCAACTTCTCCGGCATTGTCACAAAAGACAGCTATCTTGTCGGGGCAAATTCGGAAAAACGTCCAAGTACACTAAGAAGTTCTTGAGTCAAACCGCTTCTTTCGCTGCTTCACAAGCAGTGACTTATTCGGCTTTCATGGTCGAATTGACGATGCATTTCTGCAAATCGCTTCTCCATATCATGGCTCCTTCTCCCATGCAAAACATACTACCCGAGGTAGATATTCTGGATTCTATATCTGATTGGAAATTTGAGTCCATGTATCCCATGGGAATTAGACTGTCTAACTGTTAAATCAACATTCCATACCAAGTTCTTTTCAGAAACTAAAGAATGCATTTAATTGCAATATAATGTGCTTTCACGGGGTTACTTTGATATCTTGCCAACATGCTCACGGCAAAGCAGATATTCGATCTCGTACACAACGTTGCATACATAAGACTTCCTACGTCCAAAACGTACGGAACGTCTTTCATGTCATCTATCTCCACTTGCGTCTTAGGGCATATTTCTTTAGATAGATGGATTCCGTGCCTAAAACGTACAAAACCTTTCTTGGAATCTTGCACGCTGAAATGCTTCAAAATAGTGGCTTTGTATGAAACTTGCGATAAACCCAACATCCTCCTCTTGCAATCTCGAGTGATCTTGATCCCAAGGATGTGACCGGCTTTCCCTAAGTCCTTCATATCAAACTGATTTGATAGCCATACCCTTACGTCTGACAATACCTTTACATTGTTTCCAATGAGCAGAATATCGTCTACGTATAATACTAAGAATACCACCACAGTTCCGTCACGCTTCTTATACACACAACTATCGAACCCGTTTTGATCAAACCCATAAGACTTAATCACTTGATCAAAACACTGGTTCCAAGTACGTGATGCTTGCTTAAGTCCATAAATGGATCTCTTAAGCTTACATATGAGGTGCTTTTGGCCTTTTTCAATAAAACCTTTGGGCTGTTGCATTTAGATATCTATCCCGTCAAGACTTCCGTTAAGGAAAGATGTCTTGACATCCATTTGCCAGATCTCGTAATCTAGGTGCGCATCGATCGACAAGAGAATACGGATGGACTTAAGCATAGCTACAGGCGAAAAGGTTTCCTCATAATCAATCCCTTCTTTCTGAGTATACCCTTTGGCCACAAGCCTTGCTTTGAAGGTCTCAACCCTTCCGTCCGATCCTATTTTCCTCTTGTACACCCACTTGCATCCAATGGGTTCTACCCCATTGGGTGGTTCGACCAACTCCCACACTTGATTATGATCCATCGAACCCATCTCGGTTTCCATTGTCGTTTGCCACGACTCCGCGTCTTTGTCTTGGATTGCCTCGTCGTATGTCCATGGGTCTGATTCATCGCTGGGAATTAAATCCGAAGATTTTCCTATCCCCATGAATCTCTCGGGTTGCCAAGCAATCCTCCCACTACGACGGGGTTCCGGTTGTGAAGGTGTGACGTGTGGTACATCGTCTTGTATACTTGGTATAGGAGTTTGCCCTCTTAACTCGTTTAAGGTAATCTCTTTTCTGGGCTTTGTTTTGTTCATATAGTCTTCCTCCAAGAATTTAAAGTGCAAACTAATCACGGTCTTTTGATCCTTGGGACTATAGAACATACACCATTTCGTTCCCACAGGGTATCCTATAAACAGCCTTAATTCCGAACGTGGATCCAACTTACCGGCTTCCTTGTCTAGCACGTATGTCGGACAACCCCAAATCCGCAAGTGTCTTAGACTGGGCTCGCGCCCGGTCCACAATTCCATTAGGGTTTTAGGAACCGATTTGAATGGCACCAAGTTTAGAATGTAAGCCGTCGTTTCCAAGGCGTTACCCAAAATGATTTGGGTAAATCCGAATAACTCATCATGAATCTGACTATTTCTAAAAGAGTCTGCTTCCTTCGTTCTGTCATACCGTTCTATTGAGGGGTTCCCGGTGCGGTCAACAGGGATACAATCCCTTCGTCCGATAGGTAGTTCAAGAATTCATTGCTAAGGTATTCGCCTCCACGATCAAATCGTAGAAACTTGATACTTTTTTTCCTATGCATCATAAGGTAGATGTATCTATATCTCGAGTAATGACAAATTACTCATACCCCTTCTTGCTATGATCATCATTGAACCACACATATCGGTATGAACGAGTTCTAACACTTTGGTGACTCTATTCCCCTTGGCTCCAAATGCCCTTTAGGTCATTTTACCCTCTAAACAAGATTCACAAGTTGGAAATGACTCAACTTGAAGTGACTCCAAGGATTCATTTTTCACCAACCTTTGTATCCGCATTAGATTAATATGACCTAATCTAAGATGCCATAGAAGTGTTTCGTTCATGTCCGAAGAATGCTTCCTTTTATTACTCGAAATAATCAATGTGTTATTAGATTCAATTTTATGAGTGGTGTGCCCAAATAATGGTATAAAGATCATCCATTGAAGTTCTGGAACAGATAAACTCATCATTTCAAGAAATAATAACATCCTTATTAAAAGGATCTGAGTATCTATTTAAAACAGTTTAGAAACTGAAGGTTGAGTTCTTTCTAAACTAGGAACATGAAGAACGTCTCTCAAGACCATAACTCTATCTTCAAAAGATAGGCGCACTTCTCCTACTGCTTCAGCTGCCACTCTCGTAGCATTGCCCGATGTGATGGGGATCTCACTTCCGTTAAGTCATCGGGTTAGCTTGAACCCATGAAACAAATGTGACCAGTAGCTCTCGTATCCACTATCCACGAATAGACAGCACACGCCACTTCACAAGTTTCGACGACTAGGGTGTGTGAATTACCTAACTTTCCTAGCCTCTTAGGCTTGGAATAGGCAGACCTCCATTGTCCTCTCTCACCGCAACTAAAACACTTTCCCTTCGATGCTAGCCTTTGCATTTGTCTTTCGCAACAATTGGATTTGCTTGGATCCGGCCTTTGGTTCTCTTTCTCTTTTTTCCTCCCCTGGGACCAAAAGAGGTAGACGAACCATTAGCCACCATAGCACTAGATTGGTGCTCCATTATCACCTCCACCGAAACTAAAGCTTGCAAAAGCTCGGGCAAACGACTTGTCCGTTCATTCATCTGACAGTTCAGATGAAACTACTCAAAGCTACTCGGTAGAGAATGGTATATGAAATCAATTAAAATCCGCACCAAGTACTTCCAACTTATTAAGGTATGCCATTATCTCGAGAACGTGCTCCCTCATGGGCGTTCCTTCCACCATTTCCAACTTGACCGAGTCATGTTTGGTGAACTGATTAGTCATGGGATTCTAATGTGAAAACATACCTTCAAGGCTTTCCATGATTTCAACAGTGGATACAAAGTCTTCATGAACTCGCCTCACATCCTCAGACAGAGATGTCAAGATGATGCACTTCATGTGTTCATTGTCACGCTGTCAATCATAAACTGTCTTTTTCCCATTGCTTGACTTATCATTAGGCTTGCCGGGTTTATTAACGTGAATAACCCAATTGTGTTTTCGTGCAATAAGGACAAATTTTAAATTACATTTCCAATCGATATAATTCTCTCCAAAAAGTTTATTAACTTTAAGTATATTAAACAGTGGATTAAAAGGTTGCGACATGATGAAATGAGAATAAAACATACATTCATATTAATATCTAGAAAAATACGAAATTATCACATAATTCGATCACATCAATTATATTGAAACCTTAAAACAATATAATCATGTATCAGCCAACATCTCGAAATAATTTAAATGCGCCACAAGGGGTGGTCTATATATTTAAACACATTCAAGCGGATCACAAACTTAAAAGTTACAAATCCTTAATTCAAAATTAATAGTTGGCTCCCACTTTGACCACATAAAAATTGACAGGGACTCCGAGGGGAGTAAGTTAATATCAATTTCTTATGCCTAAGTAATAACCATAATTAAATACAAGATTATTATTTCGCTTTGAGCAAGCCACTCGTGGTGAGGGTCAATACCGCCACTAGTAATAATCCACAATCATTCTTTCGGAATTTATTCATGTGAAATCCGTTCTTTTGGCCGATCCGAGGGGGAAATGTATTCCAAAAGAACTTCACAAATAAATAAATTATTTAGGCCAAATTAATCCAATTTTAATATCCGGAATAAAATTGCGATTAAATAAACATACTTAGTAATTTTCGAAAGTAAGGTTTTTCTTGGACAATAAAATTCATGCAAACACATATTAACAAATAATAATAAGTGCACGAAATAAAATATCCATCAAAACAAAATTAAACACATTGGAGCACTCAAATCCAATTGTCACGGTTTAATTTCTTCACGTCTTGATGCGAAATATCGTCCTTGTTGTTTTCCGTCGTTCGTCTCGACACGCTCCCACTCAAACAACAACACTTCATCAAAATAGCATCGTTTGGAGTTCGGGACGATGTTTAAGATCACACAAAAAAAACACAGAACTGAAATTAATAAAAAAAATTCCTCGGCACGAGATACGGCGCGCGTCGGCCCTCGGAGTGGGCCCGGGCGCCACCCGGCACGGCGCCCGCGCGCCCGCGCCCCGTCATGCGCTAGGGTCGTGCACCTCACGCACCCTGCGCACTGGGTTTCGCCGTTCGCTCTCGTTTCTCACCCCATGCATGATTTTACGTCCATGCATGCGTCGTCCGGGTACGCCGTCTTTAATTCTTCGTTCTTCGTCTTGATCCGGATACAATTTATTTTTCAAAAAAAATAAATACTAGATCTAGACTAGTCTATTACAATGATCGAATCAAAATAAAACCAATTAATCTACTCGTGGATTTTCTCACGAGAAAAACAAATTCGAACGAATCGAATTAAAAACAATTAATTCACACGCATGAAAAAATTAACAACATTAAAACCATGACAATTGGATACCTGCAAAAAAGATCTAGCAATTCTACTATCCAATTTCAATTTAATGTTTAACAATTTAAATTCCAATTTAAAGATCAGAGCCCGAAACCGTGGCTCTGATATCAGTTGTTGGGAAAATGGGGGTGCCCGGAATCTATTCGGGATGAAATTTAAATACGAATTTAAATACAATTATTACTAGCATGAATTAATCCTAATTAATTCAAATAATAATTCCAAGAACCAATTTAACATCATGCATGTTGAATTAATTCACATATAATCTATGGCGGAATAAACAAGAAAATATGTGACTTACGGACCTCTCGTAGAACTTGGCCTTTGAATAAAACGGGACAAACACGTACGCGCTTTCTCAACCCAAAAGCCTTCTCAAGTATTTTCCTTTCGCCTTATTCGATCACCGGTGGGAGATGCTTTCGAATTATTTAAATAACTAAGGAAAAAGAAAAATATCTATGCTCTTGATTTTTCCAACACATGAAATTATGTTCTTGGGGATGAAATAATCACCCCTATTTATAAGTATAGTGGCCGAATTTTTTAGGGATATTGGGCCTTGGAGAAAACCTTTTCTTAGGCTCTAAGAAATCTTGAATATATCTCATATATTATTTTCTCCATAATAAAATATTCCACAAAAATCTCACTCTTCTGATAAGTCTTGCAATTTTTGAAAATAATGAAATAAAATCAAAGATTTGGATCTTCTTGAATATATAAGATAATCTTGTATTCCAAGAATACTTATCTTCCATAATATCTTTCCAAGAAAATCAACAAGATCTTTTCTTACTCCAATAAACCAATTTTCGAAAATTTAGAGGAAAAAATCAGCAATATTATTTTCTTTTTATTTTAATCACCTTTTCATTATTGAGCTACTTAATGGGCTACTTGAGGGGCCTTTAAGGAGAATTAAGATTGGACCTCCTAATGGACTTCTGAATTTCAATATTGAGCTCCAATATAATTCAATCCATTAATATTAATTATTACCACTAATAAATTAATATTGCACTATCCATCTTAATCCATATTACGATAATATGGGCTCCCGGTTATTATTTCCCGCGTTTAAGATTATCAAGTCCATTATTTAATTAAGCTTCTGAATAGCTCTATATTAATTAATATATTTCACCTTGGAGTAAAGACAGCTCAACATTATTATCCGTACCGAAGAAACTAATTCTTCACTTGCAAGATTTGGTACGATAAAACTTCTGAGCCCACCAAGGGGACTTATCACACGAGTCGTACTCGCACGCGTTACTCCGTATTAAATCTTAGCAACCGTCGTATGATTAATATTATTGCCCAAAGCACAAGGTTCGAAGTCACAATGATTCTCACCCAACATGAATCAAAGCAGTAACCATTAAGCACACACGGTCCTATTTAAGTGATGGAGATTAAGAAATCAACAACCACTGAGGTATAATTCTTCACATTTCAGAACAGAAGAATTTATCCTCGCTGTAGGTCCTCTTCAACACATACTAAATGTGCTAGTGCAATCTCTTAGTCAAGACAGACCAATCTGAGCCTTACACATCGACCTTTCACGGCGGATTGTTCAATTCCACCTAGGTCGTGAAAATGTACGTTTAGTTACAAGGAAACTGTTAATGTTGTCTTCCGTGATCGGGTATCACCACATTAACTATAATGTAACTAGTACTATTATGAACTGTTTGCAATAAATATTCAACATTCAATCATATCTAAAACAAATGTGATAAAAGAATTATTCTCATAAACAAGTGTTGGGAAAATAGGGGTGCCCGGAATCTATTCGGGATGAATTTTAAATACGAATTTAAATACAATTATTACTAGCATGAATTAATCCCAATTAATTCAAATAATAATTCCAACAACTAATTATCATCATGCATGTTGAATTAATTTCACATATTTAATTAAGCGGAATAAACAATTAAATATGCGATTAACGTACCTCTCGTAGAATTGGCCTTTGAATATACGGGACAATTATAATCTCGCTTTATCAACCCAAAGCCTTCTCAAGTATTTCCCTTTTCACCTCACTTGATCGCCGGTGGGAGACGTTTTCAAGCAATTTAATAAACTAAGGAAAAAGAAAAATATCTATGCTTCTTGATTTTTCCAACACATGGAATTATGTACTTGGGGATGAAATAATCATCCCCTATTTATAGAGGGTAGGGGCCGAAAATTAGAGGAGATATGGGCTTGGAAAAAATCTTTTCTTAGTCTCTAAGAAATCTTGAATATATCTCATATATTCTTTTCTCCATAATAAAATATTCCATAAAAATCTCACTCTTATTTTCAAGCTTATAGTTTTCGAAAACTTCAAGGATAAAATCTAAGATTTGGATCTTCTTGAATATATGAGATATTCTTGTATTCCTAGAATACATATCTTTCATAATATCTTTCCAAGAAAATCAAGAAAATCTTATTTCTTTTTTATTCCTAATTTTCGAAAATTATAATAAAAAAATCAGCATTGATATATTCTTTATTTTAATCACCTTATCATTATTGGGCTACTTAATTGGGCTACTTGAGGGGCCTTAAGGAGAATTAAGATTGGACCTCCTAATGGACTTCTGAATTTCAATATTGAGCCACAATATAATTCAGCCCATTAATATTAATTATTACCACTAATAAATTAATATTGCACTATCCATCTTAATCCATATTACGATAATATGGGCTCCCGGTTATTATTTCCCGCGTTTAAGATTATCAAGTCCATTAATTAATTAAGCTTCTGAATAGCTCTAAATTAATTAATATATTTCACCTTGGAGTAAAGACAGCTCAACATTATTATTCGTACCGAAGAAACTAATTCTTCACTTGCAAGATTTGGTACAATAAAACTTCTGAGCCCACCAAGGGGACTAATCACACGAGCCGTACTCGCACGCGTTTCTCCGTATTAAATCTTAGCAATCGTCGTATGATTAATATTACTGCCCAAGACACAAAGTTCGAAGTCACAATGATTCTCACCCAACATGAATCAAAGCAGTAACTACTAAGCACACACGGTCCTATTTAAGTGACGGAGATTAAGAAATCAACAACCACTGAGGTCTAATTCTTCACCTTTCAGAACAGAAGAATTTCTCCTCGCTGTAGGACCTCTTCAACACATACTAAATGTGCTAGTGCAATCTCTTGGTCAAGACAGACCAATCTGAGCCTTACACATCGACCTTTCACGGCGGATTGTTCAATTCCACCTAGGTCGTGAAATGTACGTTTAGTTACAAGTAAACTGTTAATGTTGTCTTCCGTGATCGGGTATCACCACATTAACTACTATGTAACACGTACTATATATTGAACGGTTTGCAATAGAAATTCAACATTCAATCATAACTAAAGCAAATGCGATAAAAGAATTATTCTCATAAAACAAGTGTTTGATACACGAGTTATACAAAGTAAAAGCATACTTTCACGTATAACTCCAACAATCTCCCACTTATACTTAAAGTCTGCTTTTAGTATACATCACGCATGTCTTAGTGTAGTAGCTCTACGTGACATCTCGTGTCAACCTACACTAACCTAATAATTCCTCCCACTTATACTTAAAGCAGATTGGCAATAGTCTTGACTCCCATTCCATCCACATGTCTCTCGAATGTATTCAGAGGCAGACCCTTTGTGAATAGATTTACTAGGTTGTCCCCGACGCATATCTTTGCCACCTCTTTATCTCCTCTCTTAACGATTTCTCGTATAAGATGGTGTTTTCTTTCAATGTGTTTGCTGGCCTTGTGGGCTCTCGGTTCCCTTGAATTTGCAACTGCTTCGGCATTGTCACAAAAGACAGTTATCTTGTCGGGTAAATTCGGAACAACGTCCAAGTCCACTAAGAAGTACTTGAGCCAAACCGCTTCTTTCGCTACTTCACAAGCAACTACTTATTCGGTTTCCATGGTCGAATCTGCGATGCATTTCTGCAAATCGCTTCTCCATGTCATGGCTCCTTCTCCCATGCAAAACACACTACCCAAGGTAGGTATTTTGGAGTCTATGTCTGATTGGAAATTTGAGTCCGTGTATCCCATGGGAATTAGATTGTCTGATTGTTAAATCAGCATTCCATACTAAGTTCTTTTCAGAAACTAAATAACGCATTTAATTGCAATCTAATGTGCTTTCCCGGGGTTACTTTGATATCTTGCCATCATGCCCACGGCAAAGCAGATATCCGGTCTCGTACACAACATTGCATACATAAGACTTCCTACGTCCGAAACGTACAGAACGTCTTTCATGTCATCTATCTCCACTTGCGTCTTAGGGCATATTTCTTTAGATAGATGGATTTCGTGCCTAAAAGGTACAAAACCTTTCTTGGAATCTTGCATGCTGAAATGCTTCAAAACATTGGCTTTGTATGAAACTTGCGATAAACCCAACATCCTCCTCTTGGATCTCGAGTGAACTTGATCCCAAGGATGTGACCGGCTTTCCCTAAGTCCTTCATATCAAACTGATTTGACAGCCATACCCTTACGTCTGACAATACCTTTACATTGTTTCCAATGAGCAGAATATCATCTACGTTTAATACTAAGAATACCACCGCAGTTCAGTCACACCTTTTATACACACAACTTTCGAACTTGTTTTGATCACAAACCCATAAGACTTAATAACTTGATCAAAACACTGGTTCCAAGTATGCGACGCTTGCTTAAGTCCATAAAATAGATCTCTTAAGCTTGCATACGAGGTGCTCTTGGCCTTTTTCAACGAAACCTTTGGGTTGTTGCATATAGATCCCATCAAGACTTCCGTTAAGGAAAGCTGTCTTGACATCCATTTGCCAGATCTCGTAATCTAAGTGCGCAACGATCGACAAGAGAATACGGATGGACTTAAGCATAGCTACAGGCCACAGGCCACAAGCCTTGCTTTGAAGGTCTCTACCCTTCCGTCCGGTCCTCTTTTCCTCTTGTACACCCACTTGCATCCAATGGGCTCTACCCCATTAGGTGGATCAACCAACTCCCACACTTGATTATAATCCATCGAACCCACCTCGGTTTCCATTGCGGTTTGCCACACTTCCGCGTCTTTGTCTTGGATTGCCTCGTCGTACGTTCATGGGTCTGATTCATCGCCGGGAATCAAATCCGAAGATTCTCCAATTCCCATGAATCTCTCGGGTTGCCTTGCAATCCTCCAACTACGACGGGGTTCCGGTTGTGAAGGTATGACGTGTGGTATATCATCTTGTATACTTGGTATAGGAGTTTGCCCTCTTAACTCGTCTAAGGTAATCTCACTTCTGGGCTTTCTTTTGTTCATATAGTCTTCCTCCAAGAATTTAAAGTGCGAACTAATCACGGTCTTTCAATCCTTGAGACTATAGAACATACACCCTTTTGTTCCCATGGGATATCCTATAAACAACCTTAATTCCGAACATGGATCGAATTTACCGGCTTCCTTGTCTAGCACGTATGCCGGACAACCCCAAATCTGCAAGTGTCTTAGACTGGGCTTGCGCCCCGGTCCACAATTCCATTGGGGTTTTAGGAACCGATTTGGATGGCACCAAGTTTAGAATATAAGTCATTGTTTCCAAGGCGCTACCCTAAAACGACTTGGGTAAATCCGAATAACTCATCATGGATCTGACTATTTCTAAAAGAGTCTGGCTCCTTCGTTCCGCCACACCGTTCTATTGAGGGGTTCCCGATGTGGTCAACAGGGATACAATCCCTTCTTCCGATAGGTAGTTCAAGAATTCATTGCTAAGGTATTCGCCTCCACGAACAAATCGTAGAGACTTGATACTTCTTTCCCTATGCATCATAAGGTAGATGTATCCATATCTCGAGTAATCATTGAAAAAGACAATTTACTCATACCCCTTCTTGCTATGATCGTCATTGAACCACACATATCGGTATGAACAAGTTCTAACACTTCCGTGGTTCTATTCCCCTTGGCTCCAAATGCCCTCTCGGTCATTTTACCCTCTAAACAGGATTCACAAGTTGGAAACGGTTCGACTTGGAATGATTCCAAGGATCCGTCTTTCACCAATCTCTCTATCCACTTTAGATTAATATGACCTAGTTTAAGATTCCATAGAAGTGTTTCGTTCATCTCCGAAGAACGCTTTCTTTTATTACTCGAAATAATCGATGTGTTATTAGATTCAATTTTGTAAGTGGTGTGCCCAAATAATGGTATAAAGATCATCCATTGAAGTTCCAGAACAGATAAACTCATCGTTTCAAGCAATAATAACATCCTTATTAAAAGAAACTGAGTATCTATTCAAAACAGTTTAGAAACTGAAGGTTGAGTTCTTTCTAAACTAGGAACATGAGGAACGTCTCTCAAGACCATAACTCTATCTTCACAAGATAGGCGCACTTCTCCCACTGCTTCAGCTGCCACTCTCGTAGCATTGCCCGATGTGATGGGGATCTCACTTCCGTTAAGTCGTCGGGTTAGCTTAAACCCATGAAACAAATGTGATCAGTAGCTCTCGTATCCACTATCCACGAATAGACAGCATATGCCACTTCACAAGTTTCGACGACTAAGGTGTGTGAATTACCTAACTTTTCTAGCCTCTTAGGCTTGGAACAGGCAGACCTCCATTGTCCTCTCTCACCGCAACTAAAACACTTCCCCTTCGGTGCTTGCCTTTGCATTTGCCTTTCGCAACAATTGGATTTGCTTGGATCCGGCCTCTGGTTCTCTTCCTCTTTTTCCCTCCCTTGGGACCAAAAGAGGTAGACGAACCATTAGCCACTATAGCACTAGACTGGTGCTCCATTATCACCTCCACCGAAACTAAAGCTTGCAAGAGCTCGAGCAAACGACTTGTCCGTTCATTCATCTGACAGTTCAGATGAAACTACTCAAAGCTTCTCGGTAGGGAATGGTATATGAAATCAATCAAAATCCGCACCAAGTACTTCCAACTTGTTAAGGTATGCCATTATCTCGAGAACGTGCTCCCTCACGGGCGTTCCTTCCACCATTTCCAACTTGACCGAGTCATGTTTGGTGAACTGATTAGTCACGGGATTCTGATGTGAAAACATCTCTTCAAGGTGTTCCATGATTTCAACAGTGGATACAAAGTCTTCATGAACGCGCCTCACATCCTCAGACAGAGATGTCAAGATGATGCACTTCATGTGTTCATTGTCACGCTGTCAATCATAAACTGTCTTTTTCCCATTGCTTGACTTATCATTAGGCTTGCCGGGTATATTAACATAAATAACCCAATTGTGTTTTCGTGCAGTAAGGACAAATTTAAAAAAAAAATTCCAATCGATATAATTCACTCCAAAAGGTTTATTAACTTTAAGTATATTAAACAGTGGATTAAAAGGTTGCGACATGATGAAATGAGAATAAAACATACATTCATATCAATATCTAGAAAAATATGAAATTATCACATAAATTTTATCACATCAACTATATTGAAACCTTAAAACAATATAATCATGCATCAGCCAACATCTCGAAACAATTTAAATGCGCCACGAGGGGTGGTCTATACATTTAAACACATTCAAGCGGATTACAAACTTAAAAGTTACAAATCCTTAATTCAAAATTAATAGTTGGCTCCCACTTTGACCACATAGAAACTGACAGGGACTCCGAGGGGAGTAAGTTAATATCAATTTCCTATGCCTAAGTAATAACCATAATTAAATACAGGATTATTATTTCGCTTTGAGCAAGCCACTCGTGGTGAGGGTCAATACCGCCACTAGTAATAATCCACAATCATCCTTTCGGAATTTATTCATGTGAAATCCGTTCTTTTGGCCGATCCGAGGGGGAAATGTATTCCAAAAGAACTTCACAAATAAATAAATTATGGAGGTCAAATTAATCCAATTTTAATATCCGGAATAAAATTGTGATTAAAAAAACATACTTAGTAATTTTCGAAAGTAAGGTTTTTCTTGGACAATTAAATTCATGCAAACACATATTAACAAATAATAATAAGTGCACGAAATAAAACATCCATCAAAACAAAATTAAACACATTGGAGCACTCAAATCCAATTGTCACGGTTTAATTTCTTCACGTCTTGATGCGAAAATCGTCCTTGTTGCTTTCCGACGTTCGTCTCGACGTGCTCCCACTCGAACAGCAACACTTCATCAAAAACAACATCGTTTGGGGTTCGGGACGACGTTTAAAATCACACGGAAAAAAAACACGAACTGAAAAAATTTCACGGCCTGAGATACAGCGCGCGTCGGCCCACGAAGTGGGCCCGCGCGCTTCTCGGCCAGAGAAGCGCTGGAAAAACGCCCGAGGCGCGCCGAAGCGCAGCCCCGAGGCGCACCCGAGGCGCTGCACGGAGGCGCACCGAGGCGCACCCGAGGCGCCCCGAGGCGCTGCAGGCCCTCGCCGAGGCGCGCGCGCGCGGTGCGCACGGCGTGCGCCGTGCACCCCCGTGCGCCGTTTTTTAGCCGTTCATCCTCGTTTTCTTCACCCCTAGCATGATTTTACTTCCATACACGCGCCACGCTTGTATGCGTCGTCCGGGTACGCCGTTTTTAATTCTTCGTTCTTCGTCACGATCCGGTTACAATTTATTTTTACAAAAAAAATAAATACTAGATCTAGACTAGTCTATTACAATGATCGAATCAAAATAAAAACAACTAATCTACTCGTGGATTTTCTTACGAGAAAAACGAATTCGAACGAATCGAATTAAAAACAATTAATTTACACGCATGAAATTAACAACATTAAAACCATGACAATTGGATACCTGCAAAAAAGATCTAACAATTCTACTATCCAATTTCAATTTAATGTTCAACAATTTAAATTCCAATTTAAAATTCAGAGCCCGAAACCGTGGCTCTGATACCAGTTGTTGGGAAAATAGGGGTGCCCGGAATCTATTCGGGATGAATTTTAAATACGAATTTAAATACAATTATTACTAGCATGAATTAATCCCAATTAATTCAAATAATAATTCCAACAACTAATTATCATCATGCATGTTGAATTAATTTCACATATTTAATTAAGCGGAATAAACAATTAAATATGCGATTAACGTACCTCTCGTAGAATTGGCCTTTGAATATACGGGACAATTATAATCTCGCTTTATCAACCCAAAGCCTTCTCAAGTATTTCCCTTTTCACCTCACTTGATCGCCGGTGGGAGACGCTTTCAAGCAATTTAATAAACTAAGGAAAAAGAAAAATATCTATGCTTCTTGATTTTTCCAACACATGGAATTATGTACTTGGGGATGAAATAATCATCCCCTATTTATAGAGGGTAGGGGCCGAAAATTAGAGGAGATATGGGCTTGGAAAAAATCTTTTCTTAGTCTCTAAGAAATCTTGAATATATCTCATATATTCTTTTCTCCATAATAAAATATTCCACAAAAATCTCACTCTTATTTTCAAGCTTATAGTTTTCGAAAACTTCAAGGATAAAATCTAAGATTTGGATCTTCTTGAATATATGAGATATTCTTGTATTCCTAGAATACATATCTTTCATAATATCTTTCCAAGAAAATCAAGAAAATCTTATTTCTTTTTTATTCCTAATTTTCGAAAATTATAATAAAAAAACCAGCATTGATATATTCTTTATTTTAATCACCTTATCATTATTGGGCTACTTAATTGGGCTACTTGAGGGGCCTTAAGGAGAATTAAGATTGGACCTCCTAATGGACTTCTGAATTTCAATATTGAGCCCCAATATAATTCAGCCCATTAATATTAATTATTACCACTAATAAATTAATATTGCACTATCCATCTTAATCCATATTACGATAATATGGGCTCCCGGTTATTATTTCCCGCGTTTAAGATTATCAAGTCCATTAATTAATTAAGCTTCTGAATAGCTCTAAATTAATTAATATATTTCACCTTGGAGTAAAGACAGCTCAACATTATTATTCGTACCGAAGAAACTAATTCTTCACTTGCAAGATTTGGTACAATAAAACTTCTGAGCCCACCAAGGGGACTAATCACACGAGCCGTACTCGCACGCGTTTCTCCGTATTAAATCTTAGCAACCGTCGTATGATTAATATTACTGCCCAAGACACAAAGTTCGAAGTCACAATGATTCTCACCCAACATGAATCAAAGCAGTAACTACTAAGCACACACGGTCCTATTTAAGTGACGGAGATTAAGAAATCAACAACCACTGAGGTCTAATTCTTCACCTTTCAGAACAGAAGAATTTCTCCTCGCTGTAGGACCTCTTCAACACATACTAAATGTGCTAGTGCAATCTCTTGGTCAAGACAGACCAATCTGAGCCTTACACATCGACCTTTCACGGCGGATTGTTCAATTCCACCTAGGTCGTGAAATGTACGTTTAGTTACAAGTAAACTGTTAATGTTGTCTTCCGTGATCGGGTATCACCACATTAACTACTATGTAACACGTACTATATATTGAACGGTTTGCAATAGAAATTCAACATTCAATCATAACTAAAGCAAATGCGATAAAAGAATTATTCTCATAAAACAAGTGTTTGATACACGAGTTATACAAAGTAAAAGCATACTTTCACGTATAACTCCAACAACAAGTGTTCGATACACGAGTTATACAAAGTAAAAACATACTTTCACGTATAACTCCAACAATTCCGTGCAAACTTCGTACACGATCCATATGTTCATGTTTTACACATGATCCATATATACATGATTCGCGGTTAGTACATAAATAACATATACTTATTTTAGTAAATTAATAACGCTCCACAAGATATTTTAATAGGTTGAATATGTAAATCATATTAATTACTCATTAGATTTAAGCTCTTTCAATATATATATATATATATATATATATATATATTAAATGATACATGAAATAAAATTTAAAATGAGATTTATAGTTTCAAAAAATTAATTTTAATTTTTTATTATATATATGGACATATATAAATATTACTATTTTGACATAGTTTAGTTCCAAGATAACAAAAAATTATCGTTTTATTTAAAAAAAAATTAGTGATAAAACTTATGAATGAAAATAAAGTTTAAACCTAAATAATCACATTTTTCAATTATTCAAACATTTCATTTTGCCAAGCTCAATGATAGTCCAGGTTAGTCAACATTTATATGTTTCGATGCAACAACAAGATGTTATTTGTAACAAGTAGTTTTTTTGGTGGGTTAATTGGTTATATTTCATTCATGAAATGGCTTGGATTGATATTAGTCTGGATACGATAAAATTATTCTATTAGATTGAATGTACTTATTCGATCTAATAAGTCGCAATTCATATATGAAATTATGATGGAAGGGTATAAAAAACGAAAAGAAAGGAATAGAAGACTATAGTATAGTCCTAGATGCTGAAATAAAAATACAAAACGAAGAAGAGACAATAAGATAGAAATAATGAAACATGAAACTTGTGATTAGTCGTAAAACACCGATTAGCTTGTTGAGATCCAATTCTATTTTCATAGATTTCTCGAGATTTTTTCTTGCGAAGTTTTGTTATAACATCTATAACCGCTTCTGCTTTAGGGGGACCGTCTCTCCGGAAAAATTGATATCTCTAGAAAAGATTTTTAGTTCAATTCTTATTTTTTCTCTCCACTCGGACCAACCCAGCTACGCAGCTTCTCATCTTTAAAGTAATATGTGTATCTACCTCAATGATACTATTGTTCCGTACCATTATGGAAGAAGACAAGGGTAATATATGCACTTCCTCGAGAATGAAAAAAACCGATCAACTTTCATTTGGTATTTTGAACTAAATTCCTTGCCTCTGTTTTGAGATATATATATATATATATATATATATATATATATATATATATATATATATATTTTGGTATAAATAATAGTAGGCTTAAAAAAACCTAGGGTCCCAGGGCGGTCGCCCCTCTTGTCCCACTTCAGGGCCACCCCTGCCTGTGCCTTTGAGTAAAAGACAGCTCAACATTATTATCCCTACACGAAAACTAATTTCCACTTGCAAGATTTGGTATGATAAAGATTCTGAGCCCACCAAGAGGATAAATCACACAAGACGTACTTGTACACGTTTCTCTGTATTAAATCTTAGCAATTGTCGTATAATTAATATTATTACCCAAAACACAAGGTATCGAAGTCACAATAATTCTCACCCAACATGAATCAAAGTAATAAGTATTAATCACATACAGTCATATTTAAGTGACAAAGACTAAGAAATCAACAACCACTGTGGTCTAATTCTTATTCGTTCAGCACGGAAGAATTCATCCTCTCTGTAGGTCTTCTTCAGCACATGCAAAATGTGTTAGTGCAATCTCCTGATCAAGACAAACCAATATTAGAACTTCACTTCAACCTTTCATGGTAGATTATTTAATTCCACCTAAGTCGTGAAATTGTACATTTATATATAAGGAGTTGTTAATGCGATGTTCTGTGATCTGATATCACCACATTAACTACAATGTAACACGTACTATTTATTGAACGATTTACAATATATATATACATATATATATAACATTTATTCATATTTAAAGCAACAAAGATAAAAGATTTATTCTCATAAAGTTATACAAAGTAAAAACATATTTTTACGTATTAACATCTTGTTGCTTTTAAGAAGGGTAACAAATATGGAGCATTTATATATTGGTTCAAAAAAATGACTATACTTACAAATATGTTCAAAGTATTTGCACAAATCCATGAAAATATTTGAACAGAAGTAGAAAAAATGTGTCTGTGCAAATTGTTTTAAACTTATTTGTAATTACAATCACTTTTTGGAATCATGTTGTAACTTTCCCATTAAATATATATAGTACATATGATGTGATGGAGAGAGAGATAAGCGAATAAAATGTAATGTGTTTAAATGAGTAATTATGAATAAAGTGTGAATATAATATTATTAGTTGCACAAAAGTTTTATGCAATATTGCATCGATATAGATCCGTGCAATATGGTTTATTATGATCCATATTCATTTCAAATAGATCTTCTCCATTTATTTATGCGCTTCAATGGAGTTTTTTTTTCGCGCGATATTCCTTTCTCTTTCTTACTTTCATGGTGTTTATTCCCCATTCTAATTTTCTCTCCCCTACAAGTTTCTGTTACGAGTTTATCTGCATTTTCATACTTTTTTTCTATTTTCATCACTGTTGGATTTATTTTCACGTCTTGTACTCTGTTTTTCATACTGCTAAAAATTGTGTTACTGCATGAGCAAAAATGTGTTCTAGCTCATATCGTAGCACTGTTAGTTCTTGTAGTAACACCCATTTGTTCATATAGTAACACATGAATTACTTAATCATATAGTTTTTTTATTGTTCAGATTCTTCCAATTTCATATGATAACACATGAATAAGAAATATGATGTTATGATTATCTAATAGTTTTAAGGGCATGTTTGTTTTGGGATTCACACGGAAAGACTATGATTTTCCGGCCCCTGCCCCATTCTAGTTAGAGATGTAACATCCCGTTTTTACATCTCATTCTTCATCCACACCTATAATACCTATTTTCTCTCACTTACACTCTCTTTCCTACCTTTCTCTCACCTACACTCTCTTTCCTACTTTTCTCTTTCCTAATTTTCTCTCACTTACACCCTCTTTCCTACTTTTCTCTTACACATCCTACTTTACTTTTACACATGATTTAACATAAAGTAAAATCTCACCCTACTAAAATCTTAAAACAAACACACACTTTTATTATCATCCAAGACTTTACATCTTGTGGGCGTAAAGTCATGACTTCACACGCCCACCTAAATCCCGAAACAAACATTTTTTTGGTGTTTACCAAGTTTTTCTTCTTCATGATTTAAACTTTTATTATTTCACGATTTCACATTGTTTCTGATATAGTAACACACACGTACTTTTACAGCAACACTTAATTGCACTTAAAGTAACATAGACCTGAGAGCGAGATTTTTTATTTGATTTTGCACGATTTTTTTTTTAGAAGATCCATTTGACCCGCAAAATTTTATTATGTTAGCCCGAATTTCAGTGTTGACCCACAATTTTTTTAACTTTTCTTTATTAGCAAAATATTGCACGCTGCAATATTGCACCCAAGACCCACTCCCAATAACCATATCAGAAATTAATAATGGTACAGACAAATTAGATGGCTTAGCCCACCTGACCACTTCCCTCTGAGAACAAGTTAAAGGAGTTGTAAGGTGACATGGAGATTTTTTGGAGTACTCGGAGGCTTAATGAACTAACTACTAACAACTAAAACTTACAAAGATAGTACTTACTCCGTCCCAAATTCGTTTGCTACATTGCTAAGAAGGTCCGTCTCATACTCGTTTGCTATATCTACTTTTGGCAAAAAAATAACAATATTTTTTAATATTATATTCTTCATATACTAATAACCAAAAACATTTACTTTATCATTTTATCACTTTAAATATTATAAACAACTCTTTTCTTAGGCAAAGTCTCATATGAACCAAGTGCACGGTGCACTCACTCAACAGTTGATATTGCATACACTAAAAAGTTAGTCTCAATTACACTGAAAAGTTAGTCTCAATTACACTGAAAAGATTACATTGAAAACTGATTTTCAGTGAAAACTTTTCAGTGTAATTGAGACTAACTTTTCAGTTTGATAGAGACTAATTTTTCAGTGTATACATTATCAACTGTTAAGTGAGTGCATCATACATCAAATGCACAAGAGACTTACTCCTTTTCTTATAGCCCGTGCGTAAATGAGAAAATAAGTTTGGGACTACTTTATCCAATTTTTTTTTTTTTTTTAATTTCACATACTCCAATCTAGTGTAAAAAAGGAGTTAATAAATTTACCCCACTCGAAATGGTAGGTTTCGCTTGACAAAACCAGTACTTTGTTCCATTAAAGCACACCACACCAGGTATCCATTCCTCACTGTTCTCCATAATCTCCATCCCTTCGTTCTATACCTAAAAATATTTCAGCACTGAACAGTAGCTGTGGACTACAAGCTATGGCCGACGGCGGGTGCAACAACAACGACGTCGTAGAGCTCGAGGCTATGCGCAGAGACACCTTCTCTTGGCACCCTTGCCAGATCGCTACCTGGTCAGCTCCTTTTCCATCTATTTTAGTTGAATCTTTCTCGCTCCTCTTAGCTCCGGTTTAGGAAATTTCACTGCTTAGGATTTTCTCGCGTTTTTATTTATGGTTTAGCTAATTGAATGTTAGATATCAGTGATTATGGTAGTTTTTTGTTCTAGTTTCACATCTCAGCGTCTGTGATGGTCTATTGCTGTGAAATGAAGAACGCGGAACAAATAAATCACAAATTGATGATCGCTATTATACTTGTTACTGTGTATGGAAATGTATGTGGATTTTATACAGTGTTCTCGCGTTTTTATCTATGGTTTAGCTAATTGAATGTTAGGTATCAATGATTATGGTAGTTTTTTGTTTGAGTTTCACTCTCAGCATCTGTGATGATCTATTGCTGTGAAATGAAGAACGCGGAACAAATAAATCACAAATTGATGATCGCTATTATTCTTGTTACTGTGTGTGGAAATGTATGTGGATAATCATAATACATGTTAAACTTCGTTAATTTCTTTTCAAAATTGAATAATAGAACTTTCCTATCGATGTAGCTCCAAAGGATTGGGACTTACTGTGCTATATGAGGACAGCAACTTTGAAGAGACGATCACAGATAAACAGGAAATATTAGAACGAGTGCGAGCTCGTTCTAGTCCATTGCAGGGTGATGACTGCTCGTTTATCAAACAAAGCGAACATGTGCTCGCCACGAAAATTTCACGTGTTAAGGGTGTATTCTATGATGCTCGGGTTGAAGAGGTACGTTTGCTAATTTGGTTGTTGAGAATTTGTTCGATATGCAGAGTCTATAAGTTAAAAGGTTAATGAAAGATAAAGCAATTGTGATTGTAGCACATTATAAAACTTGGAATTGAGGCTATATGAATGTGGGAAGAGACCTATTAGCAATAAAAAAAATTAGCTATTTGCTCGTCGACTTAACAAATCCAACTACGTTGTAGTGAAACATTAGGTGGGTATAGCGGAGGGGTTACCTGTTCCTGTCAAGTAAGTCTTGATTCATCAACTATTGTTTTGACGGTCAGTTTCCCAGTTAGTGTGCTCTTGATAGTCATCACCCATACGCTTTTAAAATACAAAGTTTTGTTTCCGTAGAATCACCAATTTCTGTATTTTAGTGTCTTTTGGAAACTTAAATTGTGGATGTTTGCCATATATAGATATATATTCCATATATGGCAAACCCAATCCTATATTCTGTCAATAAACATTTTTCTGCTGCCTGTCCTGTTCGTGCTACAACTCAGTTTACATTCAAGAAGTTTATATTGCCAGGCATTTCATGTGAGGCACTCGAAGAGGATCCACTGCAGATGTTCTTTTAGAATCAAATGGCTTCATCAAGTCAATGAAGAAGAGGCATTGACTGTCCCATCTAGTTCAATCATGAAACTATCGACAAAAAGCATCCATCTCCATCCAACCATTTCTACCTACTTCAGCATGATGGAATCCCCAAATAGTTTAGACGCAGCAGAATGTCCAATGATTTTTGATGGGATGAACTCAGAAATGGATATTAGTGTGCTGCTAGAAAAACAGATAAAGGAGATAAGTAAGTTAACAGATATTTCTCGGGAGAAATTTTCAATGGACTTTGTTTTTGGGCAAGGTAATAATTGCTATTCCCCTTTTTCTCAATTGATTTGTGTAAGTTGTTCTGTGAATAGTATCCTTATTAGCCACGAGAATATTGAAAAAGATCTAATAATTCATATCTTCTGGAGGCAATCATATACTGGATTTGCTTTTGGGTTGATTTCATTTCAATTCAAGGTAATCATTGCCAATATGTGATATTTGATCTGTAGTCTTATTAAGACAACATATAATTTTGACCTCTTTTGAATTAGTAAATTAACAATGCTTCTCTGTAAAGTAGACAGCAATACAATTCAGTTGCTTTTGTAGTCATTCACGGGTAAAGGATAATAGAGGTTCATCAATCGATATGGTGCAATGAGGACAGAAACATGTTAAATTGTACTGATTATTCCACTTTTTATCTTTTCATTCATTCTAGTATGATTGTATGCTTAACTGGCTTTGTTATATTCCATGAGTTGGTCCTCCGAAGGTTGTTTGCAGATAAGGGATTACTTTTCAAGATTTTTAGATTGTTGCCCTTATGGAATCCTTAATTTGTGATTTCCATTTTAAGGATAATTTATTAAGGATTTTGTATTCAGTTGGTTTTGAAGGACAAAGTAATGACTCAAATGTCATGCACCCGTTCCTGGACAAATTTAAGGCCTCAAATGGGAGTGGGAATAAACAACATAGGGAGACAACAGTGGAAATTCCTCCAGTTTGCATTTCACCAATTGAAGAGATCAAAGGAAGCAGATTTCTCAGTCCTCTTGCTGCTCGTGCAGCACTTGCTTCATTAAGATCAGAATTTCCTGAAAGTCCCCTAAAAACATCACAAGGCAATAGTCTTGTGAAGGAACTCTTCTCAACATCAGATGCTCCTCACATAGTTGAAGTTTCTAATCCGTCACGAGCAGAAGTAAATGAGACTGATCAGAGGAAAAAGAATTCTCAGCCTTCACGGTCGAGGTTCACTCGTGCTAAAGCTCAAAAAATTAATGGACAGAATGAAGCTACCAATGGGACACCGATAACAGTGACTAGATCCCGAAGGGTTACTCGGTCTACAGTTGAAGGAGCTGAGACAATTGAAGTGAAGGAATATAATGCAACTGTTGATCTTCAGAATGATACCTTTGTTACAGATGATCAAACTGCAGAAAAACAGAATTATCCAAAAAGACTGACACGTTCTGCTGCTCGGGGAGGAGCGGAAAAGGATAATGTGCAAGCCGACGTTCAGAAGGATACCTTCGTCCAAAATTCTGAAAAGCAGAATTATCCGAAAAGGTCAACACGTTCTGTTTCTCAAGCAGAATCTGAAAAGATTATTGTGCAACCCAAACGAAAACTAAGGAAACACAGTTCTCCTGAATCGCATGAAGTGGATTTATGTAAGGAGGGTGTAATTGTTGATACTAACACGTCGGAACTGAAGTCAAGGAAAAATTTTACCGAGGAAAGAGAAAAGAACAGGGAAGCGTGCACTCGTGTCAAGAACACTCCAAAAAGTTCAGGTACTTGAACTTAACATTATAACTCGACAACAATATCATGTGTACATACTATATATTAGTATCTCAGTAGTTATAAAGCTGGTATTAGAACATGCTATCTGTGAAGTCATTCTTTGCAATCTCCATGCAGCAATGATGTGTTGTTGTCTAATATTATTTCCTTATGACAAAAACACGAAGATTCAGGTGGCGATTGGTTCAAATTCTTCAATGAGAATGGTAATGAGAATCTCTTCTCCCTCTATTTTCCACAATGAAAGGGATACGTTGGAGGAAGAGTTGTCCCAATGATGGTGACATTGTTAGTGTTTGATCAACTTTGGAATATATTGGTAAAAAATGATTGTTGGTTGAAGAATAGTTGAATGATTGAGAAATGATTATAGGAGGGGAGGTAATTAATTAAAATGGGGTAATAGTTCACTTATTTTGAGTCTCGTTAACCTGTACGAAGTATGATGAACGTGAATTGTTCATATGTTATTCTCATTAACCACCACTATTATCCCATGTTCATTCTCATTTAGAAATTTTAAACCAAACGTCCCCTTAGATTACTTAGATTTCTGATAGAGATGGTGGATGTTAACTTCTAAACATGTTTTTATCTAAGCACTCAAATTCATTTACCTTCTTCCCAATCCCCCCCACCCCACCTCACCACTCACACATCCAAGTTGGTTCCCATGATTACTTCGAAAATGCCTGCATTTGTGTGTGTGGTTTTTCTTTGCTTTCCATCATTATTTACAAACCTTTATTTAGTTCTTTATTTTTTTATTTTTTTTTTTATTTTTTAACTCTGCTTAACTTAGAGCCCATTTGGCTAAACTAATTTGAAATATCTTATTAGTTCTAACATCTTTTAAGTTGTTTTATGACCTTATAAGATATAATTTTAAGTAGCTTATAAGTTGTTAAAATGTTTGACTAATACAACTTATTAGATCTTTGAATATTTATAATAATTTTTTATTTAATACTCTCTCCGTCCCCTCTTAATATTCACACTTTCCTATTTGGGATGTCCCACAATAATATTCACACCCAAAATATGGAAATAAAACACTCTCACACTACCTACTTTAATTCAAAATACTCTTCATTCATTGGTTCAAAAAGTCAATAAAACAGTTTTTCTTAAAACCTGTGCCCACACATGTGTGAATATTAATAGGGGACGGAGGGAGTATAAAATAATTTTTTTAAATTTTTTTTTATGTTAGGGTAGAGGTAGGTGGGGCCGTGGGGTGGGGTGGGGTGGAGATGGTTAGTAATAAGTTGAGAAATCTCAACTTATTTTTTACAGCTTATAAGTTGTTAGGTGCTTATTTTATGATCTTATAAGCTGTTAAATATCTTTATTTTGTCAAACACAGCTTATAAGATTAGCCAAACACCCACTTTGTATGCTTACATGTAGTTTCTCTTTGGCAAATGGTAAATTATCTTCACCCAAAAGCATGCATCAGTAATAACTAATATCACAGCTAGTTTCATGCTGTAAAATTTGCAGGAGACTGCTTCTTTTAACTTGATCAACAATTGTCAATATTCTTGAAACATATGCCTGCCTAAAAAGTATTAGTATATGTTGCAGAAAATGGTGTTGGAAGTCATCAAAGCACAATGTCAACGAAGCAGAATACGCGGTTTTCTCCTCGACTCAGATCTCTTTCCCAGAGTAAAGCTTGATTTGGAGACATGAAGGTCCTCTAAACTCCTTTCACTCTTAACTTGGTCAAGTTATTAGTATATCTATTATCCTAGTATATGTATTTATGACTCACCACCTTCACTATTCCACTCTGTTGTAAATTGGTAACCTAACTGGCCTATTCTCTACCCCTGAAACATTGGCACCATGATGTTGACAAAAAATGGGGTGCACTTGCGTCTAAAAACTTAGGCAAAAAAAATTGTCATCAAATTTGACTCTATTTCGACTGCACTCACAGAGAAATTTTACTATTGAGAGTATTACTATCACAAGAAAAAATATTAGTTCATACTCCCTCTGTCCCCAACATTTCTTTCACACCCAAAAAAGGGAAATAAATTTCTCACAAAAGTCAATAAAGCATAAAGTTATTATTATTTTATTCAACTTCATACTCATATGCTCTTTTTTTCAACAGAAATGTGTCCATCCCATGTATGAAATAATTCATGTCCATCCCATGTATGAAATAATTCATGGGACAGAGGGAGTATAAAGAATACTAATGTATATATTGAATAATATTTGCATTTTTCAAGATGCACATTAATACTCCTCCCGTCCCAAACATAATTTCTACTTTTTGTTATCCTAAATTAAATTGGGTTTAATTAATAAATACTGCTTTTGTCCCAAAAAACTGGTCCTGTTTTTTTGCACGTGGTTTAATGTGGTATGTCAGAGGGTATTACGGGGTTTTTTGAGGTTCTTTTTTTTAATAAAATGATCGTTAATGAAAAGTTCATTTTACATATTTTTCATAAACGATCATTTGATTATAAAACGGACCTCATAAAACCCCGTAATACCCCCTGACATATCGCATTAAACCACGTTAAAAGAAACAGGAGCAATATTCAGGGACAGAGGGAGTACGAATTACTATGGGTAAAGTAATAATGTGAGATTTAAATATATTAGTGTAGGGAAAATTAAATTGTACTCCTTCTATCCCCCTATTTTTTCCCATAACTTTTGGGCACAAATATTAAGATAAGTAGTACTCCCTCCGTTCCTAGACTATCTTTATACATTGGTTTGACACAAGTATTAAGAAAAATCTACTTTATTGAATGTTAAACCAATAAGAGTGGGTGTTTTTGCTTTTTAGTGTATAAAGTAGTTAAATGTGAATATTTATAATGAGTTTTGTTTCCTTTTTAAGGGTGTGAAGATAGAGTTTGAACGAACCAATATAGAAAGTCATAGAGAATATATGATATAAGATAAAGTATTATTGATGTATAAGGAGTAATATTTTATATCATTTCCAAAACAATAATAATGAGAAGTAAATAGAAGGATGGGCGGAAATGACAATATGGAAAGTAAATAGAGGGACAGAGGGAGTGAAAAAACAATGTTATATTATCGTTTATGAAAATATAGATTGAATAGGAGAAAGTTTTGTTACTTACCAATTAAGTTTAGGACATAATGTATATTTCATTAGTGTATATATAGAGTGAAATTGGTTCATGCATGAATTATTGAAGAACATTAGTTGTTTTCACTAAAGAATATTAGTTTTTCTTTGGGGCACTTACTAGTAGGTGTATTTTGTTAAGAGCTTATTACAACCAAATTGGTAGACTTTTAAAAGTTACAACTAGGTTAACTCTTTGCATGTATAATACCCACACTACCCTTTGTTTCCCTTCTATTTACTTTTCAAGGTTTATAATTTGACATTTACTTTTTAACTTTTGTAGCTTGTTTTAAAATTTAGTCAGGTTTGTGCCTACTTTTTCTTTTTTCAAAACTAGACTTTTTATACTGCACTTTTTTATTTGATAATTATTCATGCAAACACGATAATACCATGGTACAAATTTTATTAATAAAGTATAAATTTATTAGACCTTTTTTTACTGCATTTCTTTATTTAATAATAATTCTCGTAATTGTATAGTACAAAAAATAATATTTTAAATTTGGTAGGACAAAAGTGTGAAATTGGTACAAATGAATTATTTATACCATAGTACAAGAAATAATATCATAGTATAAAATTATTTAATTTGTAGTATAAGTGTTTGAACATAGTACAAATTTTAGCAGTAGCATACAGAAGCTTGTTGAATTACAACTATCAAAAGTATAGTTTAATCTTTGTATTTATCTCAAAAACATTATACACTTTACACATAGACCACATCCAACTTTTTTCTCACCATAACCCAATTCAAATCACCTACTATATTTTTCCTATGTATGCAACAACAAAATTCATCTCTTGCTTGTAACAAAACTAAATTCCCGCAACAAGAAAACTCAAATTAAAAAAATTATTATTTATAATCTGGTACTATAATATTAAAACCCAACAAAAATATCATTTTCTGCTATAAAATATAAATTTATAAATAAAATTAGTGTCAAACATTGATACAATAATATCAAAACCCAAACAGTATCCCCAACCAAACCACCAACCCCAACCCGTCCCAAATGCCAACCCCCCCCCCCCCCCCCCCCCCTCGCGAATGCCAAGCAGCCCACGCCCCCTCCCAAGCCAAACACTATCCCAACAAATAACCCATCCCCCTTCTGCCCAACAAACCCTCGCCCCCACCCAAATAAAAGAGACAACAAATAACTCTCATCTTCAAACACCCAAAAAAAATTCATATCCACCCCAAAAAAATTCATGAAATCTCCACGTACAAATAGACAGAGAGAAAAGTGAGTACCTTTTCAATAGTGTCTATAATATCTGATGACCACGGCGGTGCCCTGAAATCTTTGATGTCGAAGGGCAAGGGATTTCTCTTACATTGTGGTTGTTTTTGGCTTAGCGCACGGCGGCGATCAAACATTTCGAGCACGGAGGGAAATTCCCAGCGCCGCCGCATCCCTCTATTTTTCAAGCGCCGCCGCTTCTCTCCAGTAATGTGTCTTCACCGCCGCCGCCTTCCTCCATTTTTTCCAGCGCATCGCCGCCTCCGGCAAATTCAAAATTTAAATTTAGAGAGAGAAAGGAAAGAGTAGGAGAGAAAATGACCAAGAGAAAAGTGAGTGGTCTGATTTTATGGGAAAAATGATGAACTTTTCTTTTTTTTTTAAATAATAATAAAACATAAACAATTAAAAATCTGAGATTGGGAAGGGTAGTTTAGGTTTTTTATCCAAAAAAGTATACCTACTTGTAAGTTTAAAAAAGGTACCAACTTGACAGTAATTATAAATAAAAAACTTAACCTAGATGCAATAATCCTTTTTTTTTATCGGTAAATGTTACTCCCTCCGTCCCACAAGTGTTTGCACTATAGTTTGGGCACATCTTTTAAGATAAAAGAGTAATGAGTAGTGTTTTGTGGGGTATAAAGTGAAGAAATTGCTTGAATTGAGTGTATTGTGGGTCCAAAAGGTAAAAAGTAATGACAATTTCTATAAATATGTGAATATTGTGAGGGTGGAGTTTATAAAAATGTTTCCTTTTATGGGTGTGCAAATACTTGTGGGACGATTGAATAAGGAAAGTGTGCAAACAATTATGGGATGAAGGGAGTAGTTGTTAGTAGTTAGAAGTTAGTTCACCAAGCCCCCAAGTACTCCAAAAGTTCTTCAAGCCACCTTATAACTCCCTTAATTCGTTCCCAAAAGGGAATCGAACCTGGTCACTCACTAAAGTGAGGAACCCAGTGGTCAGGTGGGCTAAGCCACCTGGTTACTAAAGAGTATTAGGTATTTTCACTGAATAGTATTATTTACTTTCATTGAAAAATCTTAGTTCGTTGTGGATCTACGGTGGCGGAGACACGAATCTGAGTCGTCGATGTGCGAATGGAGGACCTTGACAAGAACAAGACTAGCGAGCTGAGCCGACGATGTGTGAATGAATGCCTGAAACTATGTTGTTCGCGATGGGAAGGGGCTGAGACTGCGTGAACCGCGGTGTGAGCCCAAGTGGTGCGATCGCGCCTCACTGTTGATTGACAGAGAGAAAAATAGGGAGCAAACGATTGAGAGAGAGAGTCTTGTAGAGCAGATTGGAACTCAAAATACTCCGATTGAAACTTGGAATAATCCAAATCCTCAATCTCAGTCTATGAACACCATTCACCGATTTGAGATAATATTGGGGAGAATGAACATCGGGAAGAGGGAGGGAGGGAGGGAGAGAAGAATCGTGAGAATTGATAGAATGAGTGGGGAGTGAATTAATTAAATGGACTCGTTAGTTAATTGGGATGGACTAATGTAGTGTTTGGCAGTTTGGGTTTAAATTAATGTTAAAAAACTTTCTATATTGGGGTGTGCAAACAATTGTGGGATGTAGAGGGGGTTGTTTTCAAAAGAATCTTAATTTGTTTTTGTTGAACAACTAAGACTTTTCAGCATAAACAATTAATATTCGTTAGTGAAACAACTAATACTCTTTAGTGAAAATACTCTTCAAAGATTCATGTATGAACCAATTTCACTCCATATTTTGTCTTTGGGTAATATACATCATTCGTACAACAAACTTATTCCTATGTTCATTTTGAATTGTCCACCAAATTTTTTTGTATTTTTTTAATTAAACAACACTCGCAAACAAATAAATTGATTTCAAATACTCCCACAATATATTTAGTTTATCCACTTTTTCAATAAAATAAGACTCCCCCGGTCTCGAAATTAGTTCCCCACTCTTCTTTTCGTGTTATCCGACAACAGGTTTCTTATTTTAAAAATGACAAACAATATTCCACTGCAAATAATCTAATCTCCAAATCCACCCAATATTATAAAAAAAAAGTAATTTATTTCATTAACTCTTCAGTATTATTTATTATTTTGCTCATAAAATCAATATGTGACTCATCATATATTTAATGAACAAATTCTTTCAAAAAAAATAATAAAAATTTATGAAAAATGATGCACTGTTAGGGTTCAATTGCATTTCTATGGAGTTCCCTTCGTATATCTAGGGGTGGCAATTTAGGCCCGGCCTACCTGAGATTTGGGCTGGGCTGGGCCGGAAATACGACAACCCAAAAAATTGGACCGTTTTGGCCCGACGGGCCACGGGCAGCCCGACTGGCCAGGTGGTATTTTAATTATAAAAAAAAAAAATTATTCAAAGGCACTTCTGTTAACTTATGCAATAAGGGGAAAAGGAGATTTTGCTAAGTAGATATTGATTCTTTTCTTTTCCAAGACCATGATTATTCCGATGGGGTTGAGTACAGATAGAGTTTCTAAAGTGGAGCGCCGGCGGATAGTCGTTTTAGTGGAGTTGAGCGCTGGAATTTTAATTGGGAAAAGTGAAAATTGAATTGGGTAAATAAACATAAACTAGTGAAATTTCTTTTTATTGGGTTTATTTGATTAATAAAATGAGGATGTTGTAGATTGTGGTTCATAGAATATATTGGACGGTTTAGATAGGGAGGAATTGAGAAAAGTTGGACTAGTGGGGAGTGGGGATTCATTCCCTTCTCTCAGGTATATTTAGGGGTCGTTTGGTTCGCTGGATTGGGTGGGATTAAAGTTTTAGTCTCATTCAATTCCATGTAATATTGTGTTTGGTTCGCAGGGTTACGGCCCGGGATAAAATTGGAGCCCGAGTCATAAACTTATCTAATCCATCAAATGATGGACTCAATAATCCTTTAGAGATGGTGGGACTCCATAGTCCCATGCTTTAAAATGTTATATTGCATTTTATACTCACTTAATCATTCAATCCAAACACACATTTATCCTCAAATAATCATATCTAATCTAATTCCATCTAATCAATCTCATCCCGTGAACCAAACGACCCCTTACTGTTTTCGGATATCCTAGTTGTATTTCTATGAATTTTGAGAAATAAGTGATGATTATAACAATTATAAAAAAGAAAAAAGAAAGAAAAGAAAAGTGAAATAGGCCGTGCCGGCCCGTTAGCCCGCGGGCTGAGCTCTATTTATACAAGCCCAATATGAAAATGGCCCGACTCGGCCCGTGAACACAGCTCGGCCCGACGGCCTGTTTTGTCAGCTCTACGTATATCGCATACCACGTGACTTTAAAAAAAATTAAACTTCATCCGTCCCACAATTACTTTCACTTTTATTTTCATTCGAACGTACCACGATTACTTTCATACCCTAAAAAAGAAAATAATTATCTCTCACAAAAGTCAATACGTATAAAGTTATCATTATTTTATTCAACTCCATACTCACATATTTATTTATTTTCTTAAAACAATATGCAACTACATATGTAAAAATAAAGGTGGATTAGATGAAGTATTAATTTAAATTAAAATATACTAATGATTTATCTATCTCAAAATATTTTTCAAACCCTTAAAATGAAAATAAGACATAATATACCCATAATACTATTTTATATTAAAATAAAACCACTTTTTAGCAATTTTCTTTAAAAGTATAGTGTTATGTGTGAACACAAATACTGGATAAATTATCATAATTAATGTCAGTTACTCCCTTCGTCTCAAACAATGTAATTATATTGTCTTTTATGAAAATATCGTTTAACAAAAGGAGAAGTGGTTTTGATAAGTAGCAATTAAATTTGGGGAATGAAATGTAAATCCTAATAAAATTTAAATATTTATTTGAGATTGATTTAGTTTCAATTAAAAATCCAGAAAGCAATACTCCCTCCTTCCCTTATTATCTGTTCAATTTTATCCATTCTCACAAATTAATTTTTACATTTATTAAAGTATCAAAATATAATTAACTTTACAATTTATTAGGAACATTGTTGAAAAAAAATAAGGTAAAATATACATCAATATTAGTAGAGTGACTATAAAAAAAAGACACAATTTTAGAAAAAATAAAACAATTAAAAGGGACGAAGGGAGTGGCATATTTACTACTACTCTGTTCCGCTCTTTCTCACACTTGATAGTAATATTTTTAAAAAGATAAATTATATATAAATGTGAAGTCAAATAAAATAATGATAATTTTATGATTTTTTTTTTTTGAAGTATGAAAGTAATTATTGAACATACAAATAAGACACTTGTAAAAGTAATTGCAAAACAAAAGATAAACTATAATACTATGTTTATTTCTTGTAAGCCACCACAGTTTTATCTAGGAAATTTCCAATTTATGCCCATAAAATACACATAAATGTACAAAATAATTGATATTATATTTCCACCATTTTTTAAAACATTTCATTTTAGCCTTTTACCCAAACTTTTTAAAACATGCCATTTTAACCTTTTACCCAAACTTTTTAATACTCCCTCCGTCCCGGAAGAACTTGCACACTACCTTTATTTTCGTGTTTTAGCGAGCGAATTGTTTATTAATATTTGAAATGATAAAGTGACTTTTAAGGTAGGGTATGATAAGTTTATATCTCATCTATTGTAAAATAACTTTAAAATTACTTTATCATTTAAAATACTAATAAAAAACTCGCTCGCTAAAACACGTGAAAACAGTAAATGTAGTACATATTATTTTGATTAATTTTCCACAAATACTTCAATTTTACTCATTAATTTCCAACTCGAAAAATTAACCATCCACAAATCTCGACAAAAAAAAAAAAAAAAACTATCCAAATTTGTAGTCACATTTTTTAAAGGGTTACGCAAGACATTGAAAATTGGATTCAGAACGAATGCACATAGACTATAGTAGATAAGCTCCATCTAATACAAATTTATGTCTTGAATGAATCTTTAGTACCCACTAAAATAAATTCGCCCTCCATATAAGTATATAAATTATAATAATAAATGCAATAATATACACAACAAATTATAAATAATATCATGAATTCTCACACAATCAGTCATATTGTTCCATCTTTTTCGTTTGATATAACTTTGCTCAGTTAAATTTTCCACTTTAATTTTTAAAAAATTCACCTTGAAAATTCATTTATTTCCAAAATCTTCGCCTCAAATCGAATTCCAAAAACCAAATGCATTTTTTCTAATTCCACTGGGATTAAACTTACCCACCTTCAAAAGGTTGAACAACAAATACTAATTGGTGATACAGATTTCAGTGAAAAGTATCACAACAATGATTGAAAGAAAACGGAGAGATTTCATTTAATTCCAACACAGATCACAGCAACACCAAATCTACCGAAATACGCAAATTTACAACAAAAAACTAACCCTAAAACCCTAACCGCCGAAGCCGTAGAGGGTACGGCCCTGCCTCTTCAAAGCATAGACGACATCCATGGCGGTGACAGTTTTCCGGCGAGCGTGTTCAGTGTAGGTAACGGCGTCGCGGATAACGTTCTCGAGAAAGATCTTAAGAACGCCGCGAGTCTCCTCGTAAATTAGACCGCTGATACGCTTGACGCCGCCCCTGCGAGCCAACCGGCGAATCGCCGGCTTCGTGATTCCCTGGATGTTATCCCTCAACACCTTACGATGTCGTTTCGCTCCTCCCTTTCCCAAACCCTTGCCTCCTTTGCCACGGCCGGACATATTGATAATCTTCTGGAAATGGAATTCCGATTTGGAGATGAAATCTGTGAAATTGGTGGGTGAGAGTGGGGGGTGGGGTGTGTGTATATATATATATGTACGTATAGGAGACGCCTGGGATGGGAGTTAATGAGGTCCGTTGATCTAGAAGTTTGTTTTGACGGATTGAGATTGCGATCCGAGTGAGGGTGAGTTTGACCGTTGATAAGGAGAGGATCGACGGTGTGTGATTGTAGTGGTGCGGATTGTGGTTTTTTTATGTGAGGCGGAAAAAGGGGGGAAATATTTGCGTTGGGAAATTAAAAAAGTTTGAAGCGGTTTTCATTTTACTCCTCCACTACTCCTAGCGCGAAGGAAAATACGGCCTATTTTTCCTCTCTTCTTTTTTTTAAGTAATATACGGCCAATTTTACAATTTAATAATGGTGAATATGATAAAATGTTGTTTTTAATTATATATATATGGTAAAAATGTCACCCAATATTTTTTTTAAAGAATATTGTACGTCCTATATATCTTTGTGCGATTATTTACAGTGACATTTTTGTAAAAAGATTATTAGGTGATATTTTACAAACGAAAACTGGAATGTGACATTTAAAAATGCTTAAACCTGATATGAAATTTTTCCATATACGGAATATATCCTTTATAAAAAATAAATATTAAATTTATTAAACGCTCATGCTTTCATCTCCCACCCAAAATCTCATAATTCACGCAAAATTGTATACTCGCTCACACACAACTACACCCTTAAAGAAGAAGGAATAAAAAATAGGGGTAGTTATTGTATACTACAATTCTAAAGTCTAAAATACAAAATGGGGTGCAATAAATCCCATGGTACGCTTTGCTACATTTAGTGGTCCCCACCATTTAACCAAAACCACATACTCATACAATTTGGTGGGCCCCGTGTTCAAAGTCAGCTTCTTACAAAATCTGACACATTAATGAATGACTGATTCTTTTTTGCGCATTTCCCGAGGAAAAATTCTGACCAAAATTCGGATGTTTGAACATAAACATAAATTTTATGAACATGAATATAAAATATTTTGAACATAAAATATAAATATTTGAGAATTTAAACAAATTTAAATTTAAATTCAAATATTTATTTCATTATTAATTTGAGAATTACATCTAAAAAAATTTCAAAGTATTACATATGAATAAATGGGCATATACTGCCAAAATTTTTAAGAACAGACCTAAAAAAGTTGTGCACAGACGCACATAAATTATGAACAATCGCTCTAAAATTATGAACAAATGTCGTTAAATATGAACAATACACAAATCACATGAAAAATCATAAGATTGTTCTAACGTCTAAGTTTTAATCCCCTAGGAAAAAAAACAAAGTAATTCCACTCTTAGAATTCCACCCAAATACATTTAAAATAGTCAAAATAATCCCACTTTAATCACCATCATTTTCCACTAAATTACACACTAAACCACCCATCCCCCTAACCAACTCCACACACGCAGAGGGTAGAGAGAAAATACATCTCCATTAACTCTCCATTATCATCAAACCCACCCCCAACCATGAATCAATCCCCTTATTTCCAGTTTTAGATCCTCGTTCTTCTATCTACTCCTCATTCTCCTCTTTTCTACCTCCTCTGGTGAAGACGAGATTTTTCATTTGCAAGATGGATTTAGAAAGAGAAGTTATTTTTCCATCTTCAATGTGGTCTACTGCTAAAACCTTCCCCCACCCCCAACACATACTCTGCACATACTGTTGGAAATTGGTTATATATTAACTAATTTTTTTAGGAATGAAGATGCTAATTTTTTGGAAAAAAAAAATAACGAGGTTGTGCTACTCTCGGAGTAGATGAACGTGGTATATTTAATATCTCAAAACCAATTTTCGGTGAGTGAGAAATTAATTTGGGAAGTTGGATAATTATTCATGTGTTTTACATCCCATGGGAATGGAAAGCTTGAGTTCCATCCCACATTGGAAACCTACAAGAAAGAGAATATTCGATGGAATATTTTGTTCTTGCTTCCCAAGAAAGAAATCGAATATTATGGAATATTCTGTTCTTGCTTCCCAATAAATAAATTGAATATTCTGTTCTTGCTTCCCAAGAAATAAATTGAATATTCTGTTCTTGCTTCCAAAGAAAGAAATAGAATATTCTGTTCTTGCTTCCCAAGAAAGAGATCGAATATTCTGTTCTTGCTTCCCAAGAAAGAGATCGTCCTCATCTGCAGTGCAGATTTCCACCTATATATACCCATTCATATTCAGACTTTCGAACTCACCTTTTCAGCCTACGAATCTTAGAGTTTAGAAAGCCTTTCGCATATATTTTTATTTCGTTCAGTTCGAAATTCCAATTTCGTTCGCCGAGAGTTTATACACGGTGGTGCTGCCGGTATAAACTGTTAAAACCATTTTACCTTTGGAGACTCATACGCACGATACCGTAAGCACTATACGGGGCGTATTCAGTCTTGCGGGAAAAGGATTTTCCTTGACTCAGTTTATTCATACGAATTCGTTTCGTATTTACTTTGTTCGTGCAGTGTTCGAGACACGCCCCTATATATAAACAACAATCGCAAGACTGAATATTTTCTGTTTCGAATCACTGCCATGTCGAACCACAATTCCGACAACAAGATGGATATGAGTTCACCTCAAGCTACTCATACCAAAGATGCAGGTAATACATCTAACTCTCTTGTTGTACCTACTATTGGGAAAATAGGGTGTTGATGGGCGAACAATTTTGCATTTAATCAACGAAAGATTATCATTAAACTTGATAACAGGATGACAAATGAAAGAAGCTGACAGCCTTGTGAGGCGAGCAGCTTTGCAAAACAACTCTAACATGGTAAGCAAGATATTGTGGCGAACAGCCTTGCAAAGAACAGTTGTGCAAGTGGCTCAAACCAAGATCAACTCAGGCGAACAGCTTCGTAATGAGGCGAGCAACATTGTAAAACAATCCCAAGCGAGGAGCGAACAGCTCAGAACGCAAAGGACCATGACATCTAACAAAGACGTACAAACGAGCAACCGGTCACCATCGAAAGCATCTCAGTATTGTCAAAGATCAAGTACAACATTGGGAACTCCAAGAGTCACTAGCCTAGATATGGTCCAAGTGTCTTAACACTTGGCATCCATCCAATGAGCAATAGTGTAGATGTTGTACAAGTGTCCTAACACTTGGCAAATATCCAATGGTTAAGCCACCAAGATGGTGACACATGTCCTCTTTGTATGTCTATAAATACCCCATTCATTTTCATGAAAAAAAGGAGAACAATTCAATAAACTAGCAAAACTCTTGCCAAATTATTTCTTAAGCATTACTTAGCTTAATTCCATGATCTTGATTCTTGTTTGATGATATTCATTAGATGAAAAACAGCCATTAATCTTCTTAGTTAGAAAAGGTCATCAACATAGGGGTGCCCGAAATCTATTCCGGATGAAATTTAAATACGAATTTAAATTCAATTATTACTAGCATGAATTAATCCTAATTAATTCAAATAATAATTCCAACAACTAATTTATCATCATACATGTTGAATTAATTCACATAAAATCTAGGCGGAATAAACAAGAATTTATGTGACTTACGTACCTCTTGTAGAATTTGCCTTTGAATAAACGGAACGATCACGATCACGCTTTATCAACCCAAAAGTCTTCTCAAGTATTTCCCTTTCGCCTTACTTGATCACCGGTGGGAGATGCTTTCAAGTAATTTAAATAACTAAGGAAAAAGAAAAATATATATGCTCTTGATTTTTCCAACACATGGAATTATGTACTTGGGGATGAAATAATCACCCCCTATTTATAATTAGGAGTGGCCGAATTTTTATGGTTATTTGGGCCTTGGAGAAAATCTTTTCTTAGGCTCTAAGAAATCTAGAATATATCTCATATATTCTTTTCTCCATAGTAAAATATTCCACAAAAATCTCACACAATATTCCACAAAAATCTCACACACCTAATTAACTTGATATTTTCGAAAATAATAGGGAAATAAACCAAGATTTGGATCTTCTTGAATATATGAGATAATCCTGTATTCCAAGAATACTTATCTTCCATAATATTTTTCCAAGGAAATCAACAAAATCCAATTTCTCTTAACAACCATATTTTCGAAATATATAAAGAAAAATCAGCACAATTATTTTCTTTTTATTTTAATCACCTTATCATTATTGGGCTACTTGAGGGGCATTTAAGGAGAATTAAGATTGGACCTCCTAATGGACTTCTGAATTTCAATATTGAGCCCCAATATAATTCAATCAATTAATATTAATTATTACCACTAATAAATTAATATTGCACTATCCATCTTAATCCATATTACGATAATATGGGCTCCCAGTTATTATTTCCCGCGTTTAAGATTATCAAGTCCTTTAATTAATTAAGCTTCTGAATAGCTCTAAATTAATTAATACTCCCTCCGTCCATGAGTAAACTTCCCACTTTCCTTTTCGGGCCGTCCACGAGTAAGTTTCTCATTCCATAAATGGAAATAACAACACTCTATTATATATAAACTTTAACCTTCAAACTCACACAATATTACAAAAATGCCACTCATCCACTTTACTTTTCAACACTATTCATTACTTTATCCCAAAAGTCAACATGTGGCCCACCATATATTAATAAACAAATACACTTTCTTAAACCATTCAACAAAAAGAAGTGGGAAACTTACTCGTGGACGGAGGGAGTATATTTCACCTTTGAGTAAAGACAGCTCAACATTATTATCCGTACCGAAGAAACTAATTCTTCACTTGCAAGATTTAGTACGATAAAACTTCTGAGCCCACCAAGGGGACTAATCACACGAGCCGTACTCGCACGCGTTTCTCCGTATTAAATCTTAGCAACCGTTGTATGATTAATATTACTGCCCAAAGCACAAGATTCGAAGTCACAATGATTCTCACCCAACATGAATCAAAGCAGTAACCATTAAGCACACACGGTCCTATTTAAGTGACGGAGATTAAGAAATCAACAACCACTGAGGTCTAATTCTTCACATTTCAGAACAGAAGAATTTATCCTCTCTGTAGGTCCTCTTCAACACATACTAAATGTGCTAGTGCAATCTCTTAGTCAAGACAGACCAATTTGAGACTTACACATCGACCTTTCACGGCGGATTGTTCAATTCCACATAGGTCGTGAAAATGTACGTTTAGTTACAAGGAAACTGTTAATGTTGTCTTCCGTGATCGGGTAACACCACATTAACTACAATGTAACAAGTACCATATATTGAACGATTTGTAATAGATATTCAACATTCAATCATAACTAAAGCAAATGCGATAAAAGAATTATTCTCATAAACAAGTGTTTAATACACGAGTTATACAAAGTAAAAGCATACTTTCACGTATAACTCCAACAATCTCCCACTTATACTTAAAGTCTGCTTTTTAGTATACATCACGCATGTCTTAGTGTAGTAGCTCTACGTGACATCTCATGTCAACCTACACTAACTTAATAATTCCTCCCACTTATACTTAAAGCAGATTGGCAATAGTCTTGACTATCATTCCATCCACATGTCTCTCAAATGTACTCTGAGGCAGACCCTTTGTGAATGGATCCGCTAGGTTGTCACCCGACGCTATCTTTGCCACCTTTATATCTCTTCTCTTAACGATTTCTCGTATAAGATGGTATTTTCTTTCTATGTGTTTGCTGGCCTTGTGGGCTCTCGGTTCCTTTGAATTTGCAACTGCTCCGGCATTGTCACAAAAGACAGTTATCTTGTCGGGCAAATTCAGAACAACGTCCAAGTCCACTAAGAAGTTCTTGAGCCAAACGACCTCTTTCGCTGTTTCACAAGCAGCTACATACTCGGTTTCCATGGTCGAATCGGCGATGCATTTCTGCTTAACGCTTCTCCATGAAATGACTCCTCCTCCCATGCAAAACACACTACCCGAGGTTGACTTTCTTGAGTCTATGTCTGATTGGAAATCCGAGTCCGTGTATCCCACGAGAACAAGACTATCTGACTGGTAAATCAGCATCCGCTCACGAGTTCTTTTCAGATACCTCAAGATGCATTTTACGGCAGTCCAATGGTTTTTCCCGGGATTACTTTGATATCTTGCCACCATGCCCACGACAAAGCAGGTATCCGGTCTCGTACACAGCATTGCATACATAAGACTTCCTACGGCCAAAGCGTACGGAACACCTTTCATGTCATCTATCTCCGCTTGCGTCTTAGGTCTCATTTCTTTCGATAGATGGATTCCGTGCCTAAAAGGTACAAAACCTTTCTTGGGTTCTTGCATGCTGAAACGCTTCAAAACAGTGTCAATGTATGAAGCTTGCGATAAGCCCAACATCCTCTTCTTGCGATCGCGAGTGATCTTGATCCCAAGGATGTGGCCGGCTTCCCCTAAGTCCTTCACATCAAATTGTTTTGACAGTCATACCTTTACGTCTGACAATACCTTTACATTGTTTCCAATGAGCAGAATATCGTCTACGTATAATACTAAGAATACCACCGCAGTTCCGTCACGCTTCTTATACACACAACTTTCGAACTCGTTTTGATCAAACCCATAAGACTTAATCACTTGATCAAAACACTGGTTTCAAGTACGCGATGCTTGCTTAAGTCCATAAATGGATCTCTTAAGCTTGCATACGAGATTCTCTTGGTCTTTTTCAATGAAACCTTTGGGCTGTTGCATATAGATATCTATCCCGTCAAGACTTCCGTTAAGGAAAGCCGTCTTGACATCCATTTGCCAGATCTCGTAATCTAGGTACGCAGCGATCGACAAGAGAATACGGATGGACTTAAGCATAGCTACAGGCGAAAAGGTTTCCTCATAATCGATCCCTTCTTTCTGAGTATACCCTTTGGCCACAAGCCTTGCTTTGATGGTCTCTACCCTTCCGTCCGGTCCTCTTTTCCTCTTGTACACCCACTTGCATCCAATGGGTTCTACCCCACTGGGTGGTTCGACCAACTCCCACACTTGATTATGATCCATCGAACCCATCTCGGTTTCCATTGTCGTTTGCCATGACTCCGTGTCTTTGTCTTGGATTGCCTCGTCGTACGTCCATGGGTCTGATTCATCACCGGGAACCAAATCCAAAGATTCTCCTATCCCCATGAATTTCTCGGGTTGCCTAGCAATCCTCCCACTACGACGGGGTTCTGGTTGTGAAGATGTGACGTGTGGTACATCATCTTGTATACTTGGTATCGAGGTTTGACCTCTCAATTCTTCTAAGGTAATTTCACTTTTAGGCTTCCAATTGTTCATATAGTTTTCCTCCAAGAATTTAAAGTGTGTACTAATCACGGTCTTTTGATCCTCGGGACTATAGAACATACACCATTTCGTTCCCGCAGGGTATCCTATAAACAGCCTTAATTCTGAACGTGGATCCAACTTACCGGCTTTCTTGTCTAGCACGTATGCCGGACAACCCCAAATCCGCAAATGTTTTAGACTGGGCTTGCGCCCGGTCCACAATTCCATTGGGGTTTTAGGAACCGATTTGGATGGCACCAAGTTTAGAATGTAAGTCGTCGTTTCCAAGGCATTACCCCAAAATGACTTGGGTAAATCCGAATAACTCATCATGGATCTGACCATCTCTAAAAGAGTTCGGTTTCTTCGTTCCGCCACACCGTTCTGTTGAGGGGTTCCCGGTGCGGTTAACTGGGATACGACCCCTTCGTCCGATAAGTAGTTCAAGAATTCATCGCTGAGGTATTCGCCTCCACGATCTGATCGTAGAAACTTGATACTCTTTTCCCTATGTTTCTCGGCTTCGGCCTTAAACTCCTTGAACTTATCAAAAGTTTTCAGACTTATGCCTCATAAGGTAAATGTACCCATATCTCGAGTAATCGTCAATGAAGGTGACGAAATACTCATACCCCATTCTCACTTTGATCATCATTGGACCACAAACATCGGTATGAACGAGTTCTAACACTTCCGTGGCTCTATTCCCCTTGGCTCCAAATGCCCTCTTGGTCATTTTACCCTCTAAACAGGATTCACAAGTTGGAAACGGCTCGACTTGGAATGATTCCAAGGATCCGTCTTTCACCAATCTCTCTATCCGCTTTAGATTAATATGACATAGTCTAAGATGCCATAGAAGTGTTTCGTTCATCTCCGAATAACGCTTTCTTTTATTACTCGAAATGATCGACGTGTTATTAGATTCATTATTTGAGTGGCGTGCGCACTTAATCGTATAGAGATTGTTTACCAACGTTCCATGACAGATAGTAACATTCTTAAAAGAAACAATAACAACTTTATTAAAAGTAACTGAATATCCATAAAAAAACAACTTAGAAACCGAAATTAAATTCTTCCTAAAGTTCGGAACGTATAAAACATCTCTTAAAATTTAAACTCTATCTTCAAAAGATAGGTGCACGACTCCCACTGCTTCGGCTGCCACTCTCGTAGCATCGCCCAAAGTGACGAGTATCTCATTCTTGCTAAGTCGTCGGGTTAGCTGGAACCCCTGAAGAGTGAAACAAATATGATCAGTTGCCCCGGTATCCACTACCCAAACGTGGGTAGCATACGCCGCAACATAAGTTTCAACGACTAAAGCATGAGGCTTACCTTTCTTTACCGTCTTCTTAGGCTTAGAACAGGTCGCCCTCCAATGTCCCTTCTCACCACAATTGAAGCACTTACCCTTAGCAGCTTTCTTTCCACCTCATTCGCCCTTCGCCTTAGGTTTCACAATGGTTGGATTTGCTTGGGTCTGGCCTTTTGTCCTCTTTCTCTTCTTCCCTCCCTTGGGACCCGAAGAGGCAGACGGACCGTTTGCCACCATAGCAACAGTTTGATGATCCATTAACGTCTCCGCCGACACCAAAGCTTGCAAGAGCTCGGGCAAACTATTTGTCCGGTCATTCATTTGATAGTTCAACTGAAACTGCTCAAAGCTCTTCGGCAGAGAATGGAGAACGAAATCGACCTTAGTAAGGAGATCAAATATCACACCAAGTACTTCCAACTTGTTGATATAACCCATCATCTCGATAACGTGATCCCTTACAGGCGTACCTTCCACCATCTTCAACGAAAGCATCTTTCGCATGGTGATTTGCCTAGCTGTACGGTTCTGATGTTTAAACATCGCTTCAAGATTGAGCATTATCTCAGAGGCGGTCTCCATGTGTTGGTGTTGGTGTTGCAACACATCTGACATTGGAGCCAGAATAGTACACCTAGCCATCTCATCAGAGTCAAACCAACTCTTATGCTCTTTCTTGACCGTCTTGCTCGCATATTCGGCAGGCTCTTGGGGCTTAGTAGTAGTAAGTACCCATTTGTGGTGTTGAGCGGTTAGGACAATACCAAGATTATGTTTCTAATCAACATAATTCTCACCGACAAGTTTGTCATCTTTAAGTATACTAAACAGTGGATTAAAAGGTTGCGACATGATCAACTGAGAATAAAACATACATTCATATCAATATCTAGAAAAATACGAAATTATCACATAATTCGATCACATCAATTATATTGAAACCTTAAAACAATATAATCATGCATCAGCCAACATCTCGAAACAATTTAAATGCGCCACGAGGGGTGGTCTATACATTTAAACACATTCAAGCGGATTACAAAATTAAAAATTACAAATCCTTAATTCAAAATTAATAGTTGGCTCCCACTTTGACCACATAAAAATTGACAGTGACTCCGAGGGGAGTAAGTTAATATCAATTTCTTATGCCTAAGTAATAACCATAATTAAATACAGGATTATTATTTTGCTTTGAGCAAGCCACTCGTGGTGAGGGTCAATACCGCCACTAGTAATAATCCACAATCATCATTTCGGAATTTATTCATGTGAAATCCGTTCTTTTGGCCGATCCGATGGGGAAATGTATTCCAAAAGAACTTCACAAATAAATAAATTATGGAGGCCAAATTAATCCAATTTTAATATCCGGAATAAAACTGCGATTAAATAAACATACTTAGTAATTTTCGAAAGTAAGGTTTTTCTTGGACAATAACATTCATGCAAACACATATTAACAAATAATAATAAGTGCACGAAATAAAACATCCATCAAAACAAAATTAAACACATTGGAGCACTCAAATCCAATTGTCACGGTTTAATTTCTTCATGTCTTGATACGAAATGTCGTCCTTGTTGCTTTCCGTCGTTCGTCTCGACACGCTCCCACTCGAACAACAACACTTCATCAAAACAACATAGTTTGGGGTTCGGGACGACGTTTAATTCACACGCATGAAAAAATAACAACATTAAAACCATGACAATTGGATACCTGCAAAAAAGATCTAGCAATTCTACTATCCAATTTCAATTTAATGTTTAACAATTTAAATTCTAATTTAAAGATCAGAGCCCGAAACCGTGGCTCTGATACCAGTTGTTGGGAAAATAAGGGTGCCCGGAATTTATTCGGGATAAAATTTAAATACGAATTTAAATTCAATTATTACTAGCATGAATTAATCCTAATTAATTCAAATAATAATTCCAACAACTAATTTATCATCATGCATGTTGAATTAATTCACATAAAATCTAGGCGGAATAAACAAGAATTTATGTGACTTACGTACCTCTTGTAGAATTGACATTTGAATAAACGGGACGATCACGATCACGCTTTATCAACCCAAAAGCCTTCTCAAGTATTTCCCTTTCGCCTTACTTGATCACCGGTGGGTGATGCTTTCAAGTAATTTAAATAACTAAGGAAAAAGAAAAATATCTATGCTCTTGATTTTTCCAACACATGGAATTATGTACTTGGGGATGAAATAATCACCCCCTATTTATAATTAGGAGTGGCCGAATTTTTATGGTTATTTGGGCCTTGGAGAAAATCTTTTCTTAGACACTAAGAAATCTTGAATATATCTCATATATTCTTTTCTCCATAGTAAAATATTCAATAAAAATCTCACACACCTAATTAACTTGATATTTTCGAAAATAATAGGGAAATAAACCAAGATTTGGATCTTCCTGAATATATGAGATAATCTTGTATTCCAAGAATACTTATCTTCCATAATATCTTTCCAAGAAAATCAACAAAATCCAATTTCTCCTAACAACCATATTTTTGAAATATATAAAGAAAAATCAGCACATTTATTTTCTTTTTATTTTAATCACCTTATCATTATTGGGCTACTTAATGGGCTACTTGAGGGGCCTTTAAGGAGAATTAAGATTGGACCTCCTAATGGACCTTTGAATTTCAATATTGAGCCCCAATATAATTCAATCCATTAATATTAATTATTACCACTAATAAATTAATATTGCACTATCCATCTTAATCCATATTACGATAATATGGGCTCCAGGTTATTATTTCCCGCGTTTAAGATTATCAAGTCCATTAATTAATTAAGCTTCTGAATAACTCTAAATTAATTAATATATTTCACCTTGGAGTAAAGACAGCTCAACATTATTATCCGTACCGAAGAAAATAATTCTTCACTTGCAAGATTTATTACGATAAAACTTCTGAGCCCACCAATGGGACTAATCACACGAGCCGTACTCGCACGCGTTTCTCCGTATTAAATCTCAGCAACCGTCGTGTGATTAATATTACTGCCCAAAGCACAAGGTTTGAAGTCACAATGATTCTCACCCAACATGAATCAAAGCAGTAACCATTAAGCACACACGGTCCTATTTAAGTGACGGAGATTAAGAAATCAACAACCACTGAGGTCTAATTCTTCACATTTCAGAACAGAAGAATTTATCCTCGCTGTAGGTCCTCTTCAACACATACTAAATGTGCTAGTGCAATCTCTTAGTCAAGACAGACCAATCTGAGACTTACACATCGACCTTTCACGGCGGATTGTTCAATTCCACTTAGGTCGTGAAAATATACGTTTAGTTACAAGGAAACTGTTAATGTTGTCTTCCGTGATCGGGTATCACCACATTAACTACAATGTAACAAGTACCATATATTGAACGATTTGCAATAGATATTCAACATTCAATCATAACTAAAGCGAATGTGATAAAAGAATTATTCTCATAAACAAGTGTTTGATACACGAGTTATACAAAGTAAAAGCATACTTTCACGTATAACTCCAACACCTACGGGTAATTCTGATCCCTCTTCTGCTTTTCAATTTGGAAACTTTGAAAGCATTCTTAATGAGTGGTTCAAAGTCAATCCCTTCGTGGGAAATTCCAATCCCTTCGTGGGAAACTCAAGTGCTAATCCTTTCGGGGAAAACTTCGGCGGCAATCCTTCCATAGGAAATGTCGGGGCCAGTCCCTTCTTGGCAACCAACCAGGCCTCCCTCCCGAGGACTGTTGGGCCGGTTGTGGTGAAAGGAGAGAAACCCGAAAAGTTTTTGGGTAATGACTTCAAGAGGTGGCAAAAGAAGATGCATTTCTACTTGACCACCATCTCCTTGGTGAAATATGTCAAGGAGGATTGCCCGAGCGTACCCGCAGAAGATGCTAATCGGGAAACAAGGATCGCCTACGATACTTGGATCCATGATGATTATCTGTGTAGGAATTACATCCTGAATAGGCTGTCTGATGCCCTCAATGATGTATATGATGAATACCCAACTTCCAAGGCCTTGTGGGAGTCTTTGGAGAAGAAGTACAAAACCGAAGATACGGGAACTAACAAGTTCGTCGTCTCCACTTTGTACGAGTTCAAAATGGAGGACAACAAATCTGTTGTTGAACAAGTTCAAAAGCTGCAAGTGATCTTCCACAACATTGCAGTACAAGGGATGGAGCTGCCTGAAGTTTTTCAGGTTGCCACTGTGATTGACAAACTGCCTTCATCTTGGAAGGAGTTTAAGTCCTACCTCAAGCACAAGCGAAAGCAAGTGACCATGGAGGATCTTGTTACCCGACTCCGGATCGAGGAAGATAACAAGAAAAGAGAGAAGAAGGGCTCGATTGCTTCTATCGAGGTAAAGACGAACCTGATGGAGAAAAGTGATCCATCGAATAAGAGGAAGCGTCAAGACGACAAAGGCAAATGCAAGGTTGTTGCTGCTGCTACTGCCCCGAAGAAATTCAGTGGGAAGTGCTACAGCTGTGGCAAACCCAATCATCGGGCCGCTGATTGTCATCAGCCAAAGAAGGAAGATAAGGGAAATAAGAACTCCGTGAACGTTGCAGAACGAGAGCTCACGGAGATGGATATGTCTGCTGTAGTGACTGAGGTCAACATAGTGGACAACAAAAAAGAATGGTTCGTGGACACAGGTGCCACTTGCCACGTTTGCTCGGAGAAATCTGTCTTCTCCACCTATTCTCCTGCTGCGGGGAGAAAGCTCTACATGGGGAACTAAGCCTCGTCTGAAGTGGTTGGTGTAGGAATGGTGGTAATCAAACTGACTTCAGGAAAGGAGCTCAAGCTGAAGGACGTGATGCATGTCCCGGACATCCGGAAGAATCTGATTTCGGGGTCTCTTTTAGTTAGTAGTCAGTTTAAGCTATTGTTTGAGTCAAATGGCGTTGTACTTGGCAAGTTTGGCATCTTCCTAGGAAAAGGTTACCTCGAGAAGGGCCTTTTTAAGATGTCTGTCATGACTGTAAGCCGTGATGGCAAAAACACTATTATCAATGAGAATGCTTCTACTTCTGCTTATATCGTTGAGTGTTCCTCTTTATGGCATTTTAGATTAGGACATGTTAATCTAAAATCTATAAAACGTTTAGTAAATTTAGATTTACATAAAATTGAGAATGTTGACACATCCAAAAGATGTGAAATTTGTGTAGAAGCAAAGATGACTAAATTACTATTTAAGTCAGTTGAAAGGAACACTACTCCTCTAGAATTAATTCACACTGATGTATGCGATTTAAAGTTTGTGCAAACTAGAGGGGGGAAAAAGTACTTTATTACTTTTATTGATGACAATACAAGATTCTGCTACGTTTACTTGCTACGAAGTAAAGATGAAGTTATTGAAGCTTTTAAAAATTATAAAAGTGAAGTAGAGAATCAAATGAACACTACAATTAAAGCAATTCGTAGTGATAGAGGTGGAGAGTATGTGGCTCCGTTTGAACAATTATGTGCCGAATCCGGTATCATACATCAAACGACAGCTCCTTACTCACCTCAATCGAATGGTATTGCGGAGAGAAAAAACCGAACCTTGAAAGAGATGATGAACACAATGTTAATCAGCTCGGGTTTACCTCAGAACATGTGGGGGGAAGCTATTCTGTCAGCTAACCACATTTTAAATAAAATTCCACTTAAGCCTCAAGAAAAGACACCTTATGAGTTGTGGAAAAATCGCAAACCATCTTATAAATACCTCAAAGTGTGGGGGTGTTTGTCTAAAATTAAAGTGCCACTTCCTAAACAAGTGAAAATCGGACCTAAGACGGTCGATGAGATCTTTATAGGATACGCCTTCAATAGTAGTGCCTATCGGTTTTTGATTCACAAATCAGAAATACCCGATATGACAGTAGGTACTACAATAGAATCAAGGAATGTTGTATTCTTTGAAAATGTGTTCCCGTGTAGGGACAAAGAAGAAGTGAGTTCAAATAAACGGACTCAAGAAGAATCAAGTGAAGTTGTAGGTCCTTCCACTCAGCAGAGTGAAGAACCAAGACGCAGTAAACGAGCTAGAATTGATAAGACCTATGGTCCAGACTTCATCACGTATGTGTTAGAAGAAGAACCTAGGACTATCAAAGAAGCTCTTTCCAGACCAGATGCATCTCTCTGGAAAGGAGCAATAAACAGTGAATATGATTCAATTCTGCAAAATCATACATGGGAGTTGGTTGATCTCCCTAAAGGTTGCAAGACCTTAGGATGTAAGTGGATCCTTAAAAGAAAGTACAAAGCAGACGAATCAATTGACAAGTATAAAGCCCGTTTGGTTGCAAAGGGTTTTAAACAAAGAGAAGGACATGATTTCTTTGACACCTACTCTCCAGTTACAAGGATTACATCCATTCGTGTACTTATCGCGATTGCTGCTTTGCATAATCTCGAAATACATCAAATGGGTGTAAAGACTGCTTTTCTTAATGGAGAGATGGATGCTGAGATATACATGGATCAACCAGAGGGTTATGTTGTACCCGGGAGCGAGAAAAAGGTTTGTAAACTCGTTCGGTCGTTGTATGGACTTAAACAAGCTCCTGTACAATGGCATTTGAAATTTGACAATATTATGTTGTCAAATGGATTTCGAATTAACGAATGTGACAAGTGCGTGTATGTGAAAGATACACCAAATAGATTTGTTATTGTATGCTTATATGTTGATGACATGTTAATCATAGGTAACAATTCAAATGTGATCGTTAATACGAAAAACATGTTAAAGAAATTTTTTGACATGAAAGATATGGGTTTAACAGACGTGGTTCTAGGAATCAAAATAGAAAGAACTTCAAATGGAATTTCTTTAACACAATCTCATTATGTTGAGAAAGTCTTGAAGAAATTTAATGCATTTGATGATCCACCTGCTAAAACTCCACTTGAACAAAATGTTCATCTGAAGAAAAACAGAGGTGAACCTGTGAATCAGTTGGAATATGCAAGGATCATTGGAAGCGTGATGTACATTACTAATTGCACACGTCCTGATCTTGCATGCTTTGTGAACAAACTGAGCAGGTATACAAGCAATCCAAGTCACGAACATTGGAAAGTTCTGAAAAGAGTCTTGAGATACTTGAAGTATACTCTTAATTTTGGGCTACACTACACACGACATCTAGCTGTACTTGAAGGGTACAATGACGCTAATTGGATATCCGATAGCAAAGACTCGTTCTCAACTAGTGGATATGTATTCACAATTGGAGGAGCAGCTGTATCGTGGAAATCCACAAAACAGACGTGTATTGCCCGTTCCACTATGGAATCCGAGTTCATCGCTTTGGATCAAGCTGGTGAAGAAGCTGAATGGCTTCATAAATTTTTAGAAGACATTCCTTGTTGGAACAAACCGGTACCATCTGTAATGGTACATTGTGACTGTCAAGCTGCTATTGGTAGAGCTTTGAGCAGTATGTACAACGGGAAGTCGAGACATATCCGTCGTCGACATAACTCCGTTAGACATTTGATCTTAACTGGTATTATAACAATTGATTATGTAAGATCAATTGATAACATAGCAGATCCGCTCACGAAGAGCTTGAACCGAGATCAAATGAATAAGCTGATAGAGGGAATGGGTCTAAAATCCACAAATAAAACTGAAGCAGTGGTAACCCAACCATGATGACTGGAGATCCCAAGAACTTGGTTCAAAAGGGAAAACTAAGCTGTGGATGTTAGTTGTACAACACTTGAAAATCATGACCATTCCTGACAGCACTGTGTCAAGTGTTAGTAGATACGTGAGTTGTGGTAAAGGATAAGTCGTAGACTTTTAATGATTCCTACAAGTCCAAGTGGGACTGAGTATGACGAGATACTCAAAAGGAGATCACCTATATAAATGAGAAGTGGGGGCCGCTTCGACCAAACATTTATGAATACAAAGGGCGCCCAGGGCCAAAATGGACAAAAACGTGAGAACAAATCAGAATCGAGATTGACTTGTGTCTGCATTGTCTGTAAGGTATACACTAAGGAGGATTAGTTCAAGGCATCGTGTCCATTAAGCCACCGGTATACCCGATGGTGTCAGGCTACAAAAAGTTCAAAGCCATTGGCTACTTATCCGGAAGCAATGAGGTCTCAATCGAGCTGAACGAACAAGACTGACTCTGTATAGGTGCAATTGGTTATAACGAATTGGTTGGGGGATTGTTGGAAATTGGTTATATATTAACTAATTTTTTGAGGAATGAAGATGCTAATTTTTTGGAAAACAAAAATAATGAGGTTGTTCTACTCTCGGAGTAGATGAACGTGGTATATTTAATATCTCAAAACCAATTTTCGGTGAGTGAGAAATTAATTTGGGGAGTTGGATAATTATTCATGTGTTTTACATCCCATAGGAATGGAAAGCTTGAGTTCCATCCCACATTGGAAACCTACAAGAGAGAGAATATTCGATGGAATATTTTGTTCTTGCTTCCCAAGAAAGAAATCGAATATTATGAAATATTCTGTTCTTGCTTCCCAAGAAAGAAATCGAATATTCTGTTCTTGCTTTCCAAGAAAGAAATCGAATATTCTATTCTTGCTTCCCAAGAAAGAAATCGAATATTCTGTTCTTGCTTCCCAAGAGAGAGATCGTCCTCATCTGTAGTGCAGATTTCCACCTATATATACCCCTTCATATTCAGACTTTCGGACTCACCTTTTCAGCCTACGAATCTTAGAGTTTAGAAAGCCTTTCGCATATATTTTTATTTCGTTCAGTTCGAAATTCTGATTTCGTTTGCCGAGAGTTTATACATGGTGGTGCTGCCGGTATAAACTGTTAAAACTGTTTTACCTTTGGAGACTCATACGCACGATACCGTAAGCACTATACGGGGCGTATTCAGTTTTGCGAGAAAAGAATTTTCCTTGACTCGGTTTATTCATACGAATTCGTTTCGTATTTACTTTGTTCGTGCAGTGTTCAAGACACACCCCTATATATAAAACAACACATACTCCCTACACTTACATACTCCCTACGCTCACAAATTCAATGGAAAAAAGAAAAAATACAGTAAACAAATCTTTGATATTTGATACCTGAAAATCGCCAGCAAATAAAAAATAGAGAATTTGAATCAGTTAAAAGTGAAAAAATAATTCATCAACAAAACTTCACCATCAATTTTAAAAACTCCACTAACACCCCCAAAATCATCTCTCCCAAAATCTTTCTCTTGTTTCTTCCAAATTAAAAAAAAAAATCCCCAAAAAATAAAACAAAACATTTACTTTAGAATCTGGTCACATTTACCCAGATCGCCGGAGAAGCAGAACATCGCCGCCGGCCCCTTTTCCAAACAGAAGCGGCGGTAGAAGGAGGAGGTGCAACCGTCTCTTCTTCTCGGTGGCGGCTGGCCCTTTCGCAAATAGAGGCCGCGGCGGTGGCAGGAGGAGGCGCGAGTGTCTCTTCTTCTCGGTCGCTGGTGGCCCTTTCGCAGCAATAGCGTGAAACCCTAGATCTATGGTCGTTGGGGCTGTGACATGGTGCGGCGGCAGGCGGTGGCGGTGTGGAGATATTGGTGGTAGTGGGGGCAGCGGTGGGTATGGTGGTGAGGGAGAGAAAAGGACGAGAGAGAGAAAAGGATGAGGGGGGGTGCGTTTTTTAATTTTGAGGGATGAGAGAGAGGAGATACACGTATATTGTGAAAAAAAAAAAAGAGGAGAGAGAGTGCTGAAAAATTCTTTCTTTTGGAGGAGAGCGAATGTTGAGGGGAGAAAATTACACCCAACTAGTCAAATGTATGAAATTGTGTCATGAGAAAAATGATGTTTTAATGTGCATTTAAGACTCCCAAATTGTAGTAAGTTGTGTATTTCCCTAAAAAATATAAATCATAGAGGTACAATTTAAATGAGATTAGAGTTTTTTTTTTCTATAAACGGGTACCTCGTGAAAATGAAAGGATTTGGTCTTTTTCTTCGAATGGTCGGGAGGAAGGCGTTGTAGAAAAGGGGGAAATTAGGTATAGTGCTTAGTTTTGGGAGGAGGGGTGTATTCGTTGATTGGGGGTGGTTTGCAAAAAATGAAAAAATGGGAGTCTGATAGATTTAATGGTGGTCCAGTCTTAAAGTTTGAGCGGGGGTCTGTGAAAGAAAGGAAGAAAATAAGAAAATGAGGTTAGTGGTGATGGTTTGTGGGGTCAGCACTGTAAAGAAAACGAAAGCGTTGGTGTGTTTTTTTTTTATATATTTTAAATTGGTGGGTGTATATATTTAGTGAATGATCTAAATAATATATTAAGGTTAAGTTGTAAATTTTTAAGGGGTTACATTAAGCAAAATAAAAGAATAAGTAAAATATATAGTGTGTTAACTTAGTGGTGAGTAAACAAAGTATTTTCGGAGGTGTTAATAGTCGTGCACTTTGCAATATTTCCCTCTAATAATTTGTTCCGCGAAAATTTGTGTACTTCCAAATAATAAGATTTTTACAATTTCTTTCCTCAAAACTTTTATTTTTCAATATTTACACTACACATTTTATTTATTATACTCCCTCATCCCACAATAAGCTTTTCGCGTATTCTTTTTATGAAAATTAAATTAATATAAAATAAATTATAGTACAAATGATGTGATTGGATAGAAATAATAAAGTAGGATCATCTCCTGCTTAGAGGCAAATTGCCATAAAAAATTCAGATATTTGCCACTAAATTTGCCTCAAACAGTATAACTATATTCAACCATTAAAATCAAATAATAATATTCTTCTAAATATTCTTATTTTTATCTTTTCTATTTTACATTTTATCAAATATTTATTTATAATTAGATATATAATTTCATATTTTCCATTTCGACCTTTGAAGTTGTCATTGCTCTCGCTCCTACAATTGAGGCACTTGAGATCGTGTTCATCCTCGACTATTATATTATGCCTAATTATCATGTTTTAGTTCTCATTTGTAGTTTTTAATTTAAATTAACCAGTCTAGTCTTATTATATTTAGAGAATGTATGTAATTTGCTTGAAATGTATTGATAAGTTATGCTAAAAGGATCAGTGAAGGCATCAATTTCGAAAAGATATTAGTTATTTTTACTAAATATATTAGTTAAAGTGATATTAGTTATTTTTAATAATTGTATTAATTATTTCAATATAAGATATTAATTAATTGTTATTCAAAATAGTAGTTATCGTGAATAACATTCACATAATATTTTGTCTTACATTTATGTTAGTTATAATTTGTCTTCATATTAATAAATTATTAAGTTATATTAATTTTTAAATTTTCATATATTTTATGTTAGATGAATAAAAATCACATTTAATTCACATAATATCAAATAAATCTATATAAAAGAAAAGGAAAAAAGGGAAAGAGAAACAGATTTGCGTCGGTAATAATATGTGGCAAGAGAGAGCAGATTTGCCACCAACTTTTCAAATATGGCTAGAGCTGTTAAACGAAACGAGTTGCTCGTGAATTCGACTAGTTAAGACTCGATTTGTTAGATTAAACGAGTTCGAGTCCGAGTTCGAAAAATACTCGATTGCTTAACGAGCTAAGCTGAGCTCGGCTCGTTAGGCTCAATAACTAAGACTTTTTTTTTTAATAATTTCACTAAACTCGATAGGATTGCTAGACTCTTTAACGAATTGAGTCGAACTCTTATTATTACTTGTAAATATTAACGAGTCTAGCTCGAATATCATGTTCTCGAGCTTGCTCGACTCGAATAGCAGCACTAAATGTAGCTATTTGAGGTCTCAACTGCCACAACCTAGAAGATTAATTTTAGTGGCAAATAACTTTTGTAACAATTTTTGCCTTAAGCTTTGGTAATGGTCTAAGTGATACTCCCTCCATTCCCTCTTAACTTTTATAGGTGGTGTGACACATATTTTATGAAAAACTGTCTTATTGACTTTTTGAATCAATGAATGAAGAGTGTTTTGAACTAAAATAGTTATTGTGAGAATGTTTTATTTTCATATTTGTGGTGTGAAAGTTATTGTGAAATGTCTCAAAAAGGAAAGTGTGGAAATTATTAGAAGATGACAGGGGTACGATTGATTAGAGATGATAAAGGAGTACCACTACTTAAACTCCAAAATCCTCTAAATTCACCCCACTCACTAAACATGTCTCTAATTTAGGATTCAATTTATAAAAAAAAATAGTTTAAGTAAACCCTACCTAATATACCCGAAATGTCCCTACCAAACACACCCGAGATGTACCGGTAGACAAATGTCTTATTTTTACATAACTTGATCATAGTTTTTAAACATAAATAACATTCAAAAAATTATTACACCTTATGCATGAGCCACTTAAACACAAATTTTCCAAAATTTTGTATTTAATTATATGGCACAAATTCTAGAGTACACCCCCTTATATTTTTAACTCAATTTTAATTTCAATTTTAATTTTAAAAAATATACCAAACTTTATGTTTTTATTTTAAAAAATATACCAAATTTTATGTTTTTTTCGATTGTTTTTCAATTAAAATATTGTTGATTACTTATTGAAATATCAGTGCTTACTTCTTAGGGTATTACACTTTCTTTATTCGGAATATTTTTTTCAAAATTCAAGTACATATCATTAGGAGGAGTAAAACAAATACCGAATATACCGGTATACCACACTCACCATACCAAAAAATACTGAATTTATCGAAAATTTTGATTTACCATAATTTTCAGTACGCTATCGGTATATGAATATTTAGAAATTTTAGGTATCCAGTATCAATACCGAAATACCAAAATATTTTAGGTATAAGTCGGTATATGCCGGTATACCGAAAATATAGTGATAGACCGACAATATTTCAGTATACCGAAAATTATTTCAGTAATTCGATTATACCGTACCAATAATTTATTATTAAAATTTAATATTTAATTTATTTTCATATTATATAATTAGTTAAATATTTCGGCATGGACCGGTTACCGGTATGACCGATATATCAACATGACCGATATTTCGATATGAACCGGTATTTCGATATATACCGCTATATACCAAAACATTAGTAAGGTACAACATACCATTTTCAATATTGTAAGCGGTATGCATTTTTGTTATACCAAAATTTAATTTCGATAAAATATACGGTACGGCACGGTATGCCACCCCTACATACCATGCATTCATGAGCGCATTACAACTGCTCAATCATATGGCTATGCCAAATAACTTGATATTGTAATAAACATATGGTTGACCCACATAATAAATAATTAGCAACCAAATTGCATAATAAGTTGAAAACTTGTACAACTTCTTCAGATCATATCCAACACTATGATACAACTTCAGAAGTAAATATGAAAACTGAGCAATGGATTACAAATCCGGACATGAAAGCTACTACAAATCCAAATGGAAGTCTCTAATGAAAATCTAAAAGGGATACTAAAAAAAATATAGTAAGAATAAAAATTCAAAATACCAAAAGGCAGCCCTTGTGGTTGTCATGGGCATTCAACAGAGAAATCATTACAGGCAATTATACATTTTAACCACTATTTTTATCACACACGCCCTTCACAACGAGTTTAATTATAACTGGAAGGGGAAAGAATCTGAAAAAATCATTAAAATAAAAACATGCTAACCTCTTTTAGCGGAACCCTCCGGTGGTCCACTCCGAATCCGATTTTACGTTATAACCCTTCGTCTTATTATCAGCGGCACTATGGTAAAACTCGTCGTCTTTAGCATCGTCCCAACCTGCCCAGCTATCTCCGTTATGGGATGATTTCATCCCCTTCGGTTGCTCTTCTTTCTTGGCATCCCAATCGTCCCAAGAACCAGAGCTAGCGGTGTTAAAATGGAGGTCGGATGAGTGGGCCCCACCAGCAGAATTCCACCCCCCTCTGGAATCGTTATTAATGCTACCATTATTCTCAATGTCGTTCCTCTCCCAACTGTCGTTCTTCCAACCGGAGGTTTCTTTCGTGTACTCCTCGACCTTCTGGGAAGCCAGTGCCATTACCCCTCTCATAAGGCCCCACGTCTTTTGCCCGATCTCTGAAGTCTTTGCAGTCACGACATTGACAGTTTCGTTCACCTTGTGATCATAGCCCCCTTCTCTTACCTGAGAAAGGAAAGTGATCACGCATTGTTATCACCTTGTCCCACAGTAATGCACCAATCACTATCATTGAGCAAATATGGCTTATTTTCATATACGACATATAATTACAAGTAACGCTTGTGTGAACTTGGTTCACATGAATTCATTCAATTTTGTATATAGGATAAAATCTGTCTATACGTTGTACGGAGAGGGATGTTATATGAATTTCATACCAATATTGTATATAAGAATAATGTGCACACACTAAATGAATATATAATGGAGAATCCACAAATGAGCAATGAGCAATAGATATTTTGTTTGGTGTCATTTCCGATCTTTATTTCCTCTCTTCAAATTAAAAAGAATGTGTTTGCTTTTATACCTTTTATAGGTAATTAGCATAACATTTTACTCCCGCTAATTAGGTTAGGTTTGCCAGTTTGCACCTTGGATTACATTCTGGTGAAAATTTCCACCTGAAAACTTATTAGTGCAAGGACAAATCATTTAAGGTTATATTCTTTTTGGGTTTTAAGTGGTTTTAAAAAATCGGTTTTTGAAAATCAATGGTTTTTGTAATCCATGGGGTTTTAAAAATCTATGTTCTTTTTGGGTTTTGAATAGGGTAGGTTTTAACTTTATTATGTAAAAGTAAAGGAGTGTTGTATATGTTATTTATAGGGTTATAGGATTAGGATTTTAAATATCTAATTTTAAAACCCAAACTAGAATGAGTTTTAGATTTCAAAATCAAAATCCGGATTATTAAAACCCAAAAAGAACATAACCTAAGTCACTTACTCCCACAATTGTCATATCAAAACCCTCTTCCACATACAAATGAACCATTTCATGATTTCATTTCTTTTTAACCGAATTCAAAGGAATACAAGTTAGCAATGAAGAGACGAAGGAGCAGCCAAGCTGGACATAAATAATGAGAACTGATAGGACAACTCTAAATGCTTAGTTGATATGAACTTGGAAGCAACTTTTGAAAATCTGAAAAAACGGTGCATATGAAACGAGAAGGCTGATGGGGTTCAAAGCTTCGAAAACATGATGGATGCAACCAACTACTACAAAAATACTTAAGACAATTTATAGGCATTAAAATGTGCAAACATCATGACGCAATTATAACTTCGGTATCAATATGTCCTTGTACACTTTAAGCACTTTTTTTTTATCAGTAAAAGAACTATATTTATTAATGGTTCAGGGAATAAGACATATCCGCACCATAAAATAAAGCAACAAGTTCAATACAACAGCATTGTTACAAGCCAATCGAGGCCCTGGGATTAACTATTTTAACCAATCCTTGCACTTTTGTTATTCAGCATTTTTTTTTTTTTTTTTTTAAGTTTGACAGCATCAATCAACCATTTTGGCAGGTCAAAGAAGAACCTCCTCATGAGATTAACTATTACATAAAAAGTAAAAAGACCTGTCGACACATATGCTAGAAGTACAGGACAACCTCAAGATGTGTTATGCCGATATATCCAACAACAGCATCCCGAAACTATTTCTAAAGAATCTATTGGAAACATAATATCCAAGACCACATATTTGCTATCCTTAGCATTATGGTTGAAGAAGGGTATGTTGTCGCAAACACCCACCCCACTATCCAATTTCAATATTACAATTTGTGATCACAAAAATGCTTATGCAAAATTTGAAACCATAAAAAGTACAAAGGAATGAATTTGATTTTCCAATATTAACCAAATATCTAGCATGAACCTTGGATCAAAGACAATGCAGCATATATTATGCACAAAGAATTCACTAAAACACCACCATAGCACTCTTTCTCAAAGATCTGTCGGAGACATATCCATGATCACATATTTTACAATCGTAGATAAGTAGACAAATTAAGAATTAGAGTTGAGGACTATTGATTTGTGGAAATTGTGGTAAATGCCTACTTCACTCCTAGTCTCAAAATTACACTTCGAGATTCACAAAACTGCTGATGCCGAATGTAAAACCAAAGAAAAGGCAAACTTCCCAGCATAATAAACCTTCGAACAGGTACCTTCCTCAGTCCCATTTTTATTTTTCCATTTGCCAAAAAGGTATGTTCCAATTTTATTTTCCTATTTCCAAAAATAGAAATTAAGTGCATCCACCTTTTTAAACTTCACCTCACAAAAAACTACTTTATTCATTTAAATACTACTCCCTCCGTCCTAGTTTTGTTTTCCCATTTGCCAAAAAGGTCCGTCCCAATTTTGTGTTCTCATTCCCAAAATAGAAATAAAGTGATTCACCTTTTTAAATTTCACCCCTAAAATTCAACTACTTTATTCATTTAAATACTATTCTATTCACCTTTCATCATTCTCAAAACTACTTTATTCATTTGGATACTACATTTCAACTCTCGCATTAAACTCAGTGTAAAGTCAAACGGGAAAATAAAATTGGGATGGAGGGAGTACAATTCAACTCTTGCATTAAACTCCGTCTAAAGTCAAACGGAAAAATTAAAACCGGGACGGAGGCAGTACTATGCAATTACATTACACACATTAAAGCACATACAATGCATAATAAACTCACCAAAAATTTGCATTTTTCAGTAACTAAAGTAGAATAAGGACACTTATATCAAAACAGAGGAATAAACTACCTTGGAAGTGAGCTCCTTAGTACCAGCCTGAACAACAGTTGCAGCCGACTGCGCAGCAGAAGCAGCCACCATAGACAACTTTCCGAATCCCTATACATGCAAAACAATATCAAATGAACACATTTAATTAACGATTTAAGCCCAAATAATGTATAAATAAATATATAAAACCAACCTGAGTAACAACCGAGAAAACATCATCCTCCGTGATATTATTATTCCTCCCGGTTGGTGCAGGACTCGATCCAAATCCAACATACTTCCCTCCTTTAGAAGGAGGAAGCCCCTCCGGCCGAGAATCGTTCTCCATCATCTTTCTGGCGAAGAAGCTCTCCTTATTCGCGGCGGATGCTTCCAAATCTGACCTCGAATAAATATCCTCCGTGGATTTCGATCGCGCTGGAGCCATGCCTCCATTCCCGGAACTCCTGAAATCCCCAACCGTATTGTTCCTCTTGAGATTGTGATTCGAATTATTTCCTCCATCATCAAAACTATCCCAACTATCCCAATTATTGTTCCCCGAATTCCCATTCCTCGGCGGCCTAGTATCGTAACCGTTGGATCTGACGGTTTCCTTCACGACGGGAGGATCGCGCCACGGTTTCCCCTCCGCGAGGGATTGAATCCGATCGCGGTACACGGAGGCGGCTTTGGTGTTGTATTTCGCGACAATGTCGGTTTCCTTAGCGACTCCGTACTGATTGATGAAGCTATTGAATTTTTCGTTGCCTCCGAGCTCCATTTTCCTAAGCTGGATCTCGGACCAGGAATCCATGGTGACGGAGCGGACGAAGGAGATGTGGACGCCGAGGCCGCGGTGCTTGCCGGAGCACTCGAGGCACATGAAGATGCCGTAGGATACGGAAGCCCACTGGGGGTTCTTTTGGGAGCAATCGACGCAGATCTTGTTGCCTGGATGTGATTGGAGCTCCCGGAGCCGACGCGACGCCGCCATAGAGTGCCGATTTGGTGGATCTGGGGAGAGAGAGAGAGAGAGAGAGAGAGAGAGGGGGGGAGAGATTGAGAGAGAGAAAGGTGGCGAAATGGTGATTGATGGAAATGGGAATTTGGGGAAGTGAGATGGAGAACCGACACCTTCCAACGGCTGGCGTACAACTCCGGATGCGTTGTCATGGAAATATATGCACCCAACGGGGGCAAATCCGTCATTATGGAGTTCGAAATTTGTTACTACTTCCGTCCCAATTTTGTTTTCTCGTTTGACTGTGCGTGGAGTTTAATACGAGAGTTGAATTTTAGTATTTAAATGAATAAAGTAGTAATGAAAATGATGAATGGTGAATAAAGTAGTATTGAGAATGGTGAAGGGTGAATAAAGTATTATTTAAATGAATAAAATAGTTTCTATTTTAGGGATGAGAAAACAAATTTGGGACGGACCTTATTGGCAAATGAGAAAACAAAACTGAGATGGAGGGAGTATAATAATTGGGAAATTGGTTTTTTTCGTCCTGTAATTTTATCTCTTTTTTATTTTCGTCCTACTAACTTTTAAATTTTGACTTTAGGCTTATAACTTACATTCTTTTTTTATTTTCGTCTTGCTGACTTTTAAATTTTGATTTTAGTCTTGTAACTTTATCATTTGTTTTATTTTAGTCCTGTAATTTTACCATTATTTTATTTTAGTCCTATAAGGGTTAGTAGGTTGTAGAACAAAAAAAAAAGTAAGTTATAGGACGAAAATCAAAATTTAAAAATCAGCAGGACGAAAATAAAAAAGAGGTAAAGTTAGAGGACTAAAATCAAAATTTGAAAGTTAGCAGGACGTAAATCAAATAGAGGTAAAGTTATAGGACAAAAATAATAATTTTTCCTAAACCATTTTACAATTTTGTTAATACAGAAATGATCATATGCCCACTGGTGGACACTAACTTGCATGCTCACCGCGAATGTGATAATAATACATAAACAAATTTAAGTAATCAATTAAAATAATAGTAGATCCCTGTTTATGTGTCATCATCACATTCGCGGTGAGCATATAAGTTTGTGTCCACCAGTGGACATAGGATCAATTCCGTTTGTTAGCAATACAATTCATATTCTTTAGTAAAAATAATCAGGAGTAGATTTTTTGTGAGACTGTCTCATGTCATGAAACGATGTGATGGGATATAAATTCAGCTTGGCGCATTAATACTTTGACATCGGTAGGTATTAATTTGTGTTTTCTCATGACATAACATGGTCTCACACAAGTTTTCGACAATAACTAATACACTTTAGTGAAACACTGAAACTACTCATATCCTTCAACTAATACTCGAAACTACTCATATTTTTCAATTGATATTTTTTAGTTGAAAAAACTTGTACCCTCAAAAATTGATACTCCCCACGGCCTCTAATAAGCTTCTCATATTTCCTTTTTTGGCGTCCTTAAATTAGCTTCTCATATCAATTTTGAAAATTCATCTATCACACTTTTACTTTTATTTATTCCAACATTTCATTTTATTCTCTCTATTTGATTACATTACTTGTACTATACTTCATTTTATATTAATACTATTTAATCGTTGTGCAGTTTTTTCATAGAAAACTTATTGAAAGACACTGACAGTACTATTTAATAAAACAACTCATACATTTCAAAATGTTTCATATATGAACAAATTTCACTCTATATTTTGACTTTAAGATAAGACAAAGTTTAGTGAGAAAATGTTTTAACGTAAAACTAGTTTGTATATAATTTAATTGTTTTATTAAAAAATATTAGTTATATTTACTATAACTAGTTTTGAATGATACTAATTTCATTAAAATGTATTAATTGAAGGGTGTTAATTTTTTTTAATATAGATTATTAATTTTTTTACTATAAAATAATTGTAAATCAATTTCTCGATATAATTGTTTCACACAAACCCAACTCTTTAAATAATTTGTATGAAATTTTAATATATAGATTCAATCGCATTTTTATCCTTCATTCTTCTTCTTCCCTCCCCAATCTTCTCTCCCCTTCACGATGCTTCAAAAAAAAAAAAAAAGAAAACCTAAAAACAAACAAAAAAACAAATTTTACATGTGACTACTTCACTCAATTCCAGAAAAAATGTCCATTATGATAATTCAGAGAGAAAATGTTTGAATTTTTTTTAATAACACACTTATACTTTAAAAAAATATATCAAATTTATCAAATATACAAAACTTTAGGATACAACAATATATTATATAAATTTAAAGAATCAATATTTCAATATCACAATATCATATCATATAAAAACTATTTCTATTTTTTTTAATAGGGATGATATACCAAAATTTCGGAATATTTTGATATAGCATGCCAATTACCAAAGGCTCACAAATTCATATGATCATTGGAATTAATGGCGTACTTCGAAGATGATCATGATGATATATTATATTAAAGAATAATTTTCATGTGCACTTAATCTCTGGTGCACTCACTCAATATTTGTATTTGAAACCGTTTACACTAAAAAGTATAATTTGATTACACTGAAAAATATAATTTAATTACACTGAAAATCAATTTGCAGCGTAATCTAACCATATTTTTCAGTATAATCAACCTACACTTTTCACTGTAAACAACTTCAACGGTTGAATGAGTGCACCGTACACCTGGTACATATGAAAACGTGCATATATCAAATTGGAATTGGTTTTGTTCAGTGGACGCTTTTTGGAGACTCTGCATAACAAATTCGTTCAAGTAATCTTTGTTTGAGAAATTTTATAAACTTTGTTCAGAAAACTAACCACTTAAAAGAAGAAAAGAGTTAATAACTTATTTGATAACCTGAAATGAATCTGCTTAGTTATTATTAGTACGTTTGTAACATGAAGAGATTAAAAACCATTTTTTAATAGTTAAATATTGATAAATATCGTAGAGAAGGCAAACAAAATATGCATGACGCATTCATAAAAATCAAACAAAAAGTCTAGAAACGTTGTCCATAATCCAAACCAAATGAAACACCTCCTAATCATTGCCACTAATATTTATATGAATGTGACAAACCCAGACTTTCCAAAAATATATTCATTTTGTGGTACCATGTAAAATAATCTAATCTATTACAAATAAAATAAGAGTATGCCTGATATGAATCTAGCTAGAGTTAGTCCAAGTAGTATTACCGAGTTCACCTAAACTTTCCTAAACCAAGTTCATAGAATTGTCATAAAACAATAGAAACAACGATGCTACCTATTATTTTTTCAGTCACTGTCTACTCGGAAAACGAGCCGCCGACGAGTATAGTAACATCATACATGACTGAATGTGGGAGCTCCATTTAATCAATTTATTCTACTTTAACTATGTTCAAGTTATATGAAAAGTAAGTAAATAATATAATTAACTAAAAATCTGAGTAGAAATTTCAGCTTCTGCATCTTCAGCTCATGTATCCTACTAACAACGACTCATGCTCTCATGCTTTGTAATACAAAGACACTATAAGTAAATAACAGGAAGAGCAACGAAGGTGATCACAAATTCGAACGAAGTCTCCACTGATAATCAAAAGGGGCAAAAAGGGTCCTCAAAACAGTCCTTTTGGTTTTCATGGCCATTTTGCATAATCATTACAAACAATTTTACATTTTATCCACTATTTTCATCACACAAGCCCTTCACACAGAATCAAAACTGGCAAGGGAAAAAATCTGAACCAACATCAAAAGAACGCACACTAACCTTTCTTTCAACGAAACCCTCCGCCGCTCCACTCTGAATCCGATTTTCCGTTGTAACCACTTGTCTTGTGTTCCGGGGCACTATGGTAAAATTCATCATCTTTAGCATCATCCCAACCTGCCCAGCCATCTGCATTATGGGAGGTGGTTCCCTTTGGTGGCTCTTCTTTCTTTCCGTCTTTAGCATCCCAATCATCCCAAGAACCGGAGTTAACTGAGTTAAAATGGTGATCAGACGAGGTCTGGGCCCCAGCAGCTGAATTCCAGCCTTTGGTTTCGTGCTTAAACTCCTGATAGTAACCATTATTTGAACTCTCGTTTCTCTCCCAGCCATCGTTCTTCCAACCAGAGCCTTCTTTTGTGTACTCCTCAACCTTCTGGGAAGCCAATGCCATTACCCCTCTCATAAGGCCCCACGTCTTTTGCCCAATCTCTGAAGTCTTTGCAGTAACAACACTGACAGTTTCATTCACCTTGTGATCATACCCCCCTTCTCTTACCTGAGAAAGAGAAGAGTAATTTGCCAACCGTTACCACCTTATCAATGTGTAATCTGGATTGAAATGCTTTACCACTTATTTTAAAAACAAATAAATTTGTGGGGCAAAAGTAACATAGGGTTTGATCTGCTACTGCTCGACTATTCTTGAGTTTCAGAGATAAAAAAATGCATGTGGTATGTACAGGTGATAGTTACAGGAAGATATATTAGTATTAAATTGACACATGAAAAATTGTGATTTTAGTCCACCAGACTGCATCAGATTTACAGTTGATGAACAAGCCCAAAGCGTAACCCAATGGGTAATTTCCTATTAGAGCAGAACACATTGACCCAGATCCATGGCTAATGATTGGAAATAATAAAAGTATAGCAATTGATCAATACAAATTTCAGCCACAAAAGTATCACGCCAATATAATAACTGGAAACAACAGAGGCACAACCCGCTTTATCACATCTTTCAGGTCCCTGTAGTTTTGAAATTTGCATCAATAGGTCCTAGACTTCTAGTGAAATAAAAATTTAAATTTCATCCCACAAGATTCCTTCATATGACACCATTATACGTGTATTACCAAGCACTTGCATTGTCAGAAATTTACATACAAGATGGACCTTTGAAAAAAGTAAAACATAGCAGATGCAAGATCTTTGCAGCAGGGGTTCTTGCGCGTCACACAACATAAGATTGAATTTTTCATAATAAGAGAAATATGAAGAAATACCCTAAATCATCTGATGCACAATATTATTTCATCTTGTGTTTCACGGTAACCAAAAATATTATGCGGGCATTGATAACACAACATGCACAGATTTAATTATAATGCAACCAAGAATGTGTAAATAAAGAAAGGGACTAATCTATTTTGTTTCATATCCAATCTTTCATTTGCTTTCTCCCAAATAAAACTACAAAAACCATGTTTGTATTTTACAAATTTAGGGTAACCGACACTTTGCACCCTCAACATAGGTTGTGTTTGTAGTAGGCAACTTACATCGCATACTGGTGAAAACTTTCCACCTGAAAACTAATAATTACAGGAGTGCAGGGGCAAACACTTACACCTTAAGATAGCAGGCCTATTGAAACAAAGTAAAAAACACAGAGCAACATCTTTGCAGCAGGGATTCTTGCGCGTTACATACAAAAAGATTAAATATTTTTTACCAAGAGACATGAACATCTGATGCAAAATAATATCTCAATCCAAAAATAAACAAGAGACTAAGGTGGTGTTTTCAATCACTACCAAGTAGTGATAATAACTTTAAAAAGCAAAAGCTGTTAGGGGCAGCTTTGAGAAAAAGTGATTCTGCCCCTCAATAGAAGTTGCAAACACCCTAATATATTTTGTTTTATTTCAATCTTTCATTTGCTTTCAACAAAGTAAAAATGCAAAAAACATGTTTTGGTTATATATTTTTAGGGTAACTGACATTTTGCACCGTCAACATAAGCTTTGACAATTTGCACCTTAAATTACAGGAGTGCAAGGGCAAAATCATTCAGTCACTCATTCCCATCCCACCCAATAGTAAAGGCTGTTCTTCCATTCGCAATAATTGAACCATTTCAACATTTCCCTATTATTTTCTTGAATTCAAATGAATACAATTTGGCAATTAGTTCTATGTTAATATGGAGGACGTTGTGTTGATAAAGCTGATGAGACCAAGGAGCAGAATGTGAATAATGAGACTTGGTAGTACAACAGTAAATGATTGAAGCAGCACTAAAAATGTATACAAAAGGAAAAGCCTGATGGGCTTCAAAGCATTGAAGTAAATTGCCAAGCTTTACCAAATAAATATCACAATGTACTTCCAACCTTGTTCCATATGTCCTTGTCATGTTAATCTCCTTGAACAGTTATCTCATACAGTCCTCGTTATGGAAGATTAACCATTTTGGCAAATAAGTGAACATTGAACCTTGAGATATGAACCTAAAGATGCGTATCTCTAATCTTAAATAGTATAACAAAACTCAAAACCATCCTAAACCACTTTTTCAAGGATCCTTTAGAGATATTAAAGAAGGGTGATAATTAGTGACGAAGACCTCACCTCAGTTCTCTAGTTTTAAGATTATAACTTAAAATTTATTAAAGGCCTGAATACAAGTTTCAAAACTATCAATACAGTATTGGATTCAACTCTTCAATACTAGCCCCATTTCCTATGCCCAAAAACAAGATAAACTACAAATAATCTGTACTTAAAATGCAAAAATCCACACTTGCACATAAATAATGCCGTACTAACTTAGGCTTCATCATAAATTTGCAATTCTATATCAACATAGAATAATGACACTTCTATTGAAACATAGCAATAAACTTAATTACCTTCGAAGTTAACTCCTTAGTACCAGCCTGAACAACATTTGCAGCAGACGCAGCTACCATTGACAACTTACCAAATCCCTATAAACGCAGAAAAAATATATCAGCAACTACACATTCATCAACACCAGTTAACAACATAACAAGAAAGTGCCTGGAAATCCACCTGAGAAACAACCGAAAGAACGTCGCCCTCCGAATTATTATTCCTTCGGGGCGGTGCAGGACTTGATCCAAATCCGACATACTTCCCACCTTGAGAAGGAGGAAGCCCCTCGGGCCGAGACTCATTCTCCTCCATCCTTCTCGCAAAGAAGGTCTCCTTATTAGCAGCCGACGCCTCCAACTGCGCCTTGGAATAAATATCCTGGGTGGACTTTGATCGCGACGGAGCAACGCCTCCACTCCCCGAACTCCTCAAATCCCCCGCCGTGTTATTCCTTTTCAGGTTGCTATTCGAGTTATTTCCAGCAAAACCTCCATCGTCAAAACTATCCCAACTATCCCACCCTGCACTATTACCATTCCTACCACCGCCTCCGCCCAACGGCGGCTTACTATCGAAACTATTACTGCTCGATTTCAAGGATTCCTTCACAACAGGAGGATCGCGCCACGGTTTCCCCTCCGCGAGGGACTGAATCCGATCGCGGTAAACGGAGGCGGCTTTGGTGTTGTATTTCGCCACGATGTCGGTTTCCTTAGGGATTCCGTACTGATTAATGAAGCTATTGAACTTTTCGTTGCCTCCGAGCTCCATCTTCTTAAGCTGGATCTCGGACCAGGAATCCATGGTGACGGAGCGGACGAAGGAGATGTGGACGCCGAGACCGCGGTGCTTGCCGGAGCACTCGAGGCACATGAATATGCCGTAGGAGACGGAAGCCCACTGGGGGTTCTTTTGGGAGCAATCGACGCAGGTCTTGTTCCCGACCTGTGCTTGGAGATCCCGGAGCCGACGCGACGCCGCCATAGGGTGTTGATCGGGGCCAAAAACGGTGGATCTGTGGTCGGCGGATTGGAAAAGGGCGATCGGCGATCAGATCGGAGATGGCATGAGTGATTTGGGTGAGTGACCGACACCGTCCAAAAAGGGTTCGAGTGTGGAAACGGCTGGCGTACAACTGCGGATGCGTTGTGAAATTGATTACACAATATATATGCACTAGCCGAATAAAAATTACAAATATTACACAATTTACTAATATTTTATATTAAAATAAGAGTATGTATGAACAACTAATATTATTTGTTTTCATTTAAGGGCATGTTTGCTTTGATGGATAGGATTGATAAATAATTATCCTTTGTTCATGGGACAATTAGTCCAACTCCTTTCATGTGTTAATTATGTCTATGACATTTATCCCGGGCCGATATCACATAAACCAAACACACGATTGAATGGGATTAAAGTATCAATCCCTTCTAATCCCGCAAAGCAAACATGCCCTAAGAGTATTCATTGTTTTCACTGAACAACTAAAACTAAATAAGTAATACCCTTCCGTGAAAACAACTAATATTGTTTAGTAAAAACAACTAATATCCTTCAATGATTCATTTATGGACCAATTTCACTATATACTTTGTCTTAAAATAATTACTAATTTTAGCATGCAGTCAAGTCAAGTGCATAGTATGCACTTGGATTTAAAGCTCAATTTTGACTTCAATTTTGATTTTTTTTTCAAAACACACATAAACAATCGAACTGTGTGTGCGTTTTTTTTTTTTTTTTTTTGCAATTGAGGTATTATTGATGTCTTGTTGGAGTATTACTAATGTCTTTTTGGAGTATTACTGATTATTTCTTGAAATATTGCCAATTTCTGTTTAGGATTGTTTTTTTCAAAATTCAAGTGTATAACATGCACTCAAATGCACACTAGAATTACTCTAAAATAATTAATATCTTTAGGGTGCATTTATTTTCGATGATAAGGTTGGATAATGATTGCATATCTAATATAATTATTAGTTTACTTTGTATGATGATTGTCTTTTTTTTAATCCTTTGATCCTGGTGTTGTGTCCATAATAATTCGCTCTTACGACGAGGTCGGGGTCAAGTCAGGCCGAGATCAGGAGGGGTCAAGAGAAGGCCGAGACGTCGTCCTAATTCACATCTCGGCCACAAGATGCAATGACCCTGGGTCTTATTCGGATCAAGGGACAGGACCTCGGCATATGAAGTCGGTCCGGCCTTGGCCCTGGGCCTTGGCAGGGAGGCGACACATAAATGGGCCAAGGGGGATAATCATCAGACGGAAGGAAGACACTCCGGCAATGCCAAGGTTGAGACAGCGCTACGTATTCGATCTTATTCAAAAGAGGCGGAGTCAAACGCCATTAGAGACAATCATTCCTTAAAAGGGACAATCAACAGTGAATCGACACCTAACCCTAAGAGACATGTCATACTTACGGTAGTAAATCCCACGATCTCAGGGGAAGTACAACTCGTTTTCCACGTGTCGTCCCGCATTGGGCCGAGCTCACCTACACGAGGGACCTCGGCCCAGAGGGTCAGTCCAAACATTTGATGGGCTGCCCGAGTAGTTTTAGAGCAACCCAAGAGTATGCCCTTGAGCTATAAATACAAGTTTTCTAGCATTTAATAAAAGATTACCAACCTTAAAATCCAAGCCTACGCAAGGATTTGACAAACCTCTTTATATTTATTACTTTATGTTCTTCAATTATTATCTTCATACCTCAAACAATTAGTATCCAATTACATCTCATAATTATAGTTTGTTAACCAACCAAAACCACATATAATCCCGTATTTAGATACATATTTTGGGTAACAACACCTGAGATAACTCAAATTTTTACGTAATTAATTAGATATGAAATCACACCAAAGTAGGTGTGAAAATTAATTCAAACTTGAGGATATGATGTACATTTATGAAAATACCCTTTACATCACATATATTTTCCATTTCTAACTCTGATATTGAGCGTATTCTTCTAGGAATAAATCACGACGGTTTCAAATCAGATTATCTCCGTGATTGGATCGTAGACAATATCAAGGATTTGCACCAGACAAATAAAATTCGGGTATGCTATTTTTTTTTTAATTACTGCATATCAATTAGGGTTGCATATCAATTGTTGTTGGTGCTCGTAATTTAAAGGGGAGGTCTGAGTAATTTGTTTCTTCCAACAGATTGCATATAATTTTGATAAATGCGATTTTTTTTCCTTTTTATTTGTTAAAAAAAAAAAAACTTATATTGTATTGTTTATATGGAAGTTCTGCTTTTTGGGAGTTTCCCAATTCAATGGTTGTTTTTGTTGTAATTGAGTGCGTAAATTAAATAGACAGCGTTTGTTTACCCAATTCGTCTGGAAGGACTACGTCTGGGGGCGATCCAAGCCAGGAGTTCCACTAGTATTGTTGTGTATCAGAGTACATAATTCATGAATACAATGAGATATATATAACAGTAAAAACCCTAGTCTAATGGATCGGGCCCAATATGATTCTTGGTCCTTAAGTAATGTCCACACCAAATCTCCTAGATTTGGAATATCAAATCTCTCAGATTTACAACACTCCCCCTTGGACATTACGACATAAATGTCTTGTCATAAAAACTCCACATGCTAAGGATCAACCATAATAATAGGTGGGAGGAATGTCATCGATCTTCTAGATCTAAATCTTCCAGATTCATTTCGAGGTTACCGCTCCCCCTGAAGACCACAACACTTTAAGTCTTTGCATCCCAATACCACGAACGTACTTTTCAAAAGTAGACGTAGGTAAGGATTTAGTAAACAAATCTGCAAGATTGTTACTAGATTGCACCTTTTGAATGGTAATCACGCCACTCTTCTGGAGTTCGTATGGGTAGAAAAACTTAGGTGAAATATGTTTCGTCAGGTTTCCCTTGACGTACCCATTACTCATTTGTGCGATGCAAGCAGCGTTGTCTTCAAATATAACGGTGGGAGTTGTATCGCCCGTGGCGATACCACACGAGTCACCAATGTGTTTTACCAAGGACCTTAACCAAACACATTCTCGTGCGGCTTCAAATAAAGCTATGATCTCTGAGTGGTTCGAAGACGTGGTAACCATGGATTGTTTAACCGATCTCCACGAGATTGCGGTTCCACCACAGAGAAAAACATAACCAGTCTGGGATACGGCGTTGTGGGGATCAGACAAATAGCCGGCATCCGCACAACCTACCAAAGTTTTGTCTTGGTTCTTACGATAAAACAGTCCAAGATCTTGAGATCCTTGGAGGTATCGTAGAACGTGCTTAACACCATTCCAATGTCTCCTCGTAGGAGAAGCACTATATCTCGCAAGCAAGTTAACTGCAAATGCAATGTCCGGCCGGGTGCAATTTGCAAGATAGAGCAAAGCTCCAACAGCGCTAAGATAAGGAACTTCTGGTCCCAGAATTTCTTCTGAATCTTCTCTTGGCCTAAATGGATCCTTATCCACTTCGAGGGATCGGACTACCATCGGGGTGCTAAGTGGATGATATTTATCCATGTGAAATCTATCCAATACCTTCTTCACGTAGGTCGACTGATGAACAAGTACTCCTTCTGGGAGGTGCTCGATCTGCAAGCTGAGGCAGTACTTGGTTTTATCCAAAGACTTCATTTCGAATTCAGCTCTCAAGATTGAACTGGCTTCTTCAATCTCTTTGCATGTTCCGATTATGTTCAGGTCATCAACATATACGGATATGATGCAAAAACCGTCTTGCGATTTCTTCTAGAATACGCACGGGAAAGCTTTATCGAATGTGTATCCCTTCTTTTGAAGGAATTCACTAAGTCGGTTGTACCACATAAGGCCCGATTGCTTCAGGCCATACAACGACTTACGCAGTTGTATGCTATACATACTGCGATTTTCTCCATCCCTTAACTGAGGAATGTTAAATCCATCTGGGATTTTCATATAAATGTCGGTATCGAGTGATCCGTATAAGTACGCGGTTACTACGTCCATTAATCTCATTTGGAGATTCAACTTAATTGCCAAAGATATCAAATAGCGGAACATTATTGAGTCCATGACGGGAGAATAGGTTTGATCGAAATCAATCCCGGGTCTCTGCGAAAACCCTTGCGCTACCAGCCTCGCTTTGTACCTCTCCACAGTATTGTTCTCATTTCGTTTTCGTACAAATACCCATTTATATCCTACAGGGATAGCGCGCGCGGGGTGTACGGACGATTGAGCCAAATACTTGTCTTTTGTTAAGCGAGGCGAGCTCCGCATCAATTGCCTCTTTCCATTTAACCCAATCGTGGCGCTTCCGGCACTCTGCAATTGATTTGGGTTCAGGATCTAGATCATTAATAATGGAAAGAGCTATTGACGCAGCAAATGTATCGTCGACGACAATAATATTTCTATTATATATTTCTCCCGTATCTGTGAAATTCACAGAGACTTCGACGTTTACGTCAACCAGACCTTCCTCATTTCCCATTGTGTCAGGGTCTGGTCGTTCCACGGTCCTAGTGCATGGGATGTTTTGTGCACGTGCATCATCACTAGGACTCTCGTCTCCTTGAGACTTGGGATTATCTAGACGGATCTCTTCCAGAGATTTTCCATTCGACTGACCAGATTTGCTAGCCTTTCGTTTAGGTGTGTTACTATTTCTTGAGGGTCCCTTACGCTTTTGGCGTGTGGGGGCATGAGTACTCGTTTTACTTGGGACCTCAACCCTTTGGGGAGCATTTACTGCAGATATATGCGATCTAGTCACACCTCTATGGTCAGTGAACGCGTCTGGCAGGTTATTTGCTAAGTTCTGCAGGTTAATGATCTTCTGAACTTCTAGTTCAGATTGGTTAGTGCGCGGATCTAGATACTGAAGATTACTTACGTTCCACGTAAGTTCCCAGCATTCATTCAATTTTGAATTCGGATCTCCCCCTAATGCCGGGAAGTAATCTTCATCAAACATGCAATCAGCGAACCGGGCCGTTAATTGATCCCCGGACAAAGGCTCAAGGTATTTCACGATGGATGGAGAGTCGTATCCAATGTAAATACCAAGTTTCCTTTGTGGGCCCATAGAGGTTCGCTTGGGTATCGTAATCGGTACGTATACCGCACATCCGAAAATACGCAGATGGGAAATGCTAGGTTCTTTCCCACGCACTAACTGTATGAGGGAATGATCATGATATGCAGTTGGACGGATTTGGATTAGTTGTGATGCATGAAGGACTGCATGCCCCCAACATGAGGTGGGTAGTTTAGAGTTCATTAGCAATGGTCTCGCGATAAATTTGATACGTTTTATTAGCGCCTCAGCAAGACCATTTTGGGTATGGACGTAGGGGACCGAATGCTCCACTTTAATTCCCAGGGCCATACAGTAATCTGTAAAGGCCTTCGAGCTAAACTCGGCTGCGTTATCCATGCGAATCGATTTAATTGGATAATCTGGAAATTGAGCTCTAAGCTCGATAGTCTTCACAATGAGCTTCGCAAAAGCTTGATTGCGGGTGGACATCAAACATGCAAATGTCCACCTAGTGGAGGCATCAATAAGGACCATGAAATAACGAAATGGTCCTGATGCTGGGTGAATCGGTCCGCAAATGTCTCCTTGAATTCGCTCTAGGAAAACCGGAGACTCTAGTCCAACCTTAGTGCGCGACGGGCGCACTATCAACTTACCCTTTGAACATGCATCACATAAATATTCATCGACGGGAGGGATTCTATTATTCGTAATATTATGACCAGTTGAATTAGATAGAATCCTATGTATCATTGTTTGTCCCGGATGACCTAACCGCTGATGCCATAATTTAAAAGAATTTGGGTCATGAAATTTCATACTCATCGCTAGATGGGAACTAGACGGCCGGATGTAGGTATAGTACAAACCGGAGGAGAATGATGGAAGCTTTTCTATAACTTGCTTACGGCTACCTCGAGTATAAGTCATCAAAAGGTATTTGTTATCGCTTTCAGTTTTAGTTTCAATATGATATCCGTTATTTCTAATATCTCTAAAACTGAGTAGGGTACGCTTAGATTGCGGAAACAATAAAGCATTTTCAATTATTAATTCGGTACCCATGGGGAGGACAATGGAAGCTCTTCCAGAGCCCACTATCAATGTACTGTCATTCGCAATTGTACTTATACTCCCCTTATGATTAATCAAGTTATGAAAATACTTCCTATCCTTTAGGATCGTATGTGTGGTGGCGCTATCTACCAGACATAAATCACTATGGGCGTCCATCACGCAAGAGGAAATGGTCCAAACCTAATAGCTGATTTGTTTACAAGCCATAAATAAAAACAACAATATCCGAATAAACACATGGACAGCTATTATGATAAACACATTGTTGATAGGCGAACATAAATTAATAAATGGCGAACAAGGATTAAAGCTACATCAATGATTATGAAGAGCCAACCTCAAATCAAGGGTGATCAACAAAGAAAATCAAGTTGGGGTGCATCTACCAATCTGAGAGGTGTATAAAGTGACGAACAACTCCCCCGACGAACAACTAATGGGCGAACAGGTATTAAGACCCGAGACCAAGAATGAGCCAACTGTGAAGTCATCAATGACGAACAACTTGGTCAAACTATAATACAACAAACAGCCAAGGAAGTGTGTACAAGTGAACAAAGGACAAAGATCCCAAAGCCAAGCTGAACAAAGCCATAAGGCGAACAACTTCCAAAGTACAACCTCAAGAGGCGAACAACTTTCAGTTGGAGAATCAACAAGATCAATCAAGCCGACCTAGGCGAACAACAATGAGTCCGAGATAAGACCAAAGAAGACTTTGTAGCTAAGATTCAGCTTAGATAAGATCAAAGGGACACATGTCAAGCATGCAGGCTAGGGAGACCAAGATTATTGGACACCTCATGCTTGCTAGTCTCTATAAATAGTTGTTCTCCAGCTGTGAAATACAAGTTCAAAAAAGTTAAAAATACATAAACAATTCCAAAACACACACAAATACACCTAAAACGCCCACACATACGAAATCAGTTCAATTTCGACTACCGAATTTACTAATTCAATAAATTCACACCTCGATTTACCAATTACGGTGGTAATCAATCACACGTATTGATTGGTGACGTAACACAGATTTAAACAGCCATCAATCCATTCGATTAAATACGTTCATCTACACACATCAAAGCTAATTCATTCATAAATAAAATATCCGAAAGAAAGGATCCAAAACATAATAGGTAATTGTTTTATTCAGAAAACAAACTACTAGAAATAATTAAATACGCGAATCTACTTGTTTATCCTAAAATTCGAGCTACGGGCTCAAGAGATCATCGTTGTCTAGGTCAAAATCTGCTTCGGGCAGGTTGTCATCCTTAGGTTCATCAACTGGAGCCTTCCCCTTGTTGTCCCTTTGCATCATTAAATAAGCCTCGACCAGGTGTTTGGGAGTACGACACGTGCGCGACCAATGGCCTTTGCATCCGCATCTGAAGTGGGACTGCTCAATCATTCTTTGAGAGCTGGGTTTTTCAGGAGCGTTAAATCGGGTCTTGTGGCCACCGAGTGAACTACAGCCTTGGTCGTTAGTCCAGGATTTCTTACTCGCTCTCCCCCTTCCACGATTGCGACGACCAAATGAGGGTTTATGCCTGTATCGCTGCAGGCGTACAGGGTCGCTACCGTGAAACATTGATACAAAATCCTGGATCAGGTTGGTCACAACACGCTGCAATGCAGAGCTGTACTTCGTTATGGACTTCAGGTCCTCATAACGGACGTTCAACCATTCATGTTGTGATGAGGGTAGGAGTAAAAAATCATATTGTTGGAAACGTTCCTTCAGGGTTTTCCACAATATCTCGGGGTCCTTTTCTGCAACATATTGGGATTTTAGACCTTCATTCATGTGGTTCCTCAGAAAAATCAATACCTTTGCCTTCTGGGCGTCAGTAGATTTTGAACCTCCCATGATGGTTTCGCTTAACCCATTTGATGCTAGATAATACTCTATATCTAGCACCCATGTTGGGTAATTGCTACCGTCGAGAGCAAGCTCATCGAGCTCTTTCATAGTGATATCAGACATTATTCACTACAAGAGAAGCGACATGGTGAGGGGGAATGAACTAGACGCATAGACAATGAGGGAAAAGTAAGGATTCATTTAATTATTCGAAGGCACATAGATGCACATACTGGGCGCCGTCTACCCAGGGCATAAATTCACGGTCCGACAAATACCGGGCGCCGCCTACCCGGGCATAAAAGTGGACTATAAACTATGTGCACAGAGTTAATGCACGAAGGATAATTAAATCACTCAAGCATGCAATAACAATAAATAACGATAATCACATGAAAATAATTTGCAGAAAATATACGGTTTAATGGACAGAGGAAATAATCATTAGAATAATTATTTCATGTACATTAACGCAATTTAACGAAATATTGCCAGGATTATATAACAAAGCGAAACATGGATTTTATTATATCAAGAACACAAACGAATCAGGTTAAAGAATCATGAAAAATCCGAAGAAAGGCATCGCGTGCGTCGCGCACGGCGGATGGGTGCGACGCTTATGGGTCGACCTCGTGCGTGTGGCAACGGACATAGGCGTGCGCGGCGGGAGGGCGCGAGCTCGTGCGTACGCAGCTGGCGGCGCGGGCGTGCGACGGTGGGGCACGACGGGCACGAGTGCGTGTGGCACCGGGCGAGATGGGCGCGAATGCACGCGACATCGAGCGCGACGGGCGCGGATGCGCACGGCATCGGGCGCAACGGGTGGCGCGGGTGCGCGCGGGCCTGCGCGGCGCTGGGCGCGAACGTGCGCGAGTGCGCGCGGCACCGGGTGCGACGGGTGGCGCGGGTGCACGCGGGCCTGCGCGGCGCTGGGCGCGAACGTGCGTGAGTGCGCGCGGCTTCGGGCGAGACGGGCGCGGATGCACGTGGCATCGGGTGCAACGGGCGCGGATGCGCGCGACATCGGGCGCGACGGGCGGCGCGGATGCGCGCGGGCCTGCGCGGCGCTGGGCGCGAACGTGCGCGAGTGCGCGCGGCTCCGGGCGAGACGGGCGCGGATGCACGCGGCATCGGGCGCGACGGGCGCGGATGCGCGCGACATCGGGCGCGACGGGCGGTGCGGATGCGCACGGGCCTGCGCGGCGCTGGGCGCGAACGTGCGCGGAGGCATGCGGCGCTGGTTGCGAGCGGTGCGCGCTGCGGGCGGCACTCGGCGCTTGCGCGCGTGGTGCGCGCTGCGGGATGCACAGGCTCGGGTCAGCGGCGGCGAGCGGCGCTACGGGCGCTCGGCTGAAGTTGGACGACGGTCGTTCGACTACGGGCGACGGCCGTTGTTCATAGATTCAATTCACAAAATAACTTTCACGTAATTTAATTTCACACAGGGAAATTTAGGAACGAAATCAATTATCCAAGTACACAATAAAACATGTGATTCATATAAAATAAATTAAAGGCGTACCGTTTAGTCTCGGTTAGAGGCTCGTGCTGATAACATGTTGTAATTGAGTGCGTAAATTAAATAGACAGCGTTTGTTTACCCAGTTCGTCCGGAAGGACTACGTCTGGGGGCGATCCAAGCCAGGAGTTCCACTAGTATTGTTGTGTATCAGAGTACATAATTCATGAATACAATGGGATATATATAATAGTAAAAACCCTAGTCTAATGGATCGGGCCCAATATGATTCTTGGTCCTTAAGTAATGTCCACACCAAATCTCCTAGATTTGGAATATCAAATCTCTCAGATTTACAACAGTTTTTTTTCCTATGCAAAAAATATGCACAGTAGATGGTTGAAAATAATAGAAACATATAATCAAGGCTCGTTTTAGACACGATTTCCTTAAAACAAATTATGTCCTTCACTCTCGGTGCTAGTAAATCGTAGGACACTTATTTTTCAGGATACAACGATTAAGAGCAACGATACAACACGATATCTTGCTCAAGGCGAACTGAGAAGTTGCCCGATAAATTACCGGAATAAGAACGAAAGAATGAAGCAAAATTGAAGCTCGGAGAAGGTAGCAATTTCTGGAAAATATATGTATATCTTTCTCGTTTCAGTGTGTTCTATTCATCGATTTAAGGTTCTACTTATAGTAGCCAAAAAACGAATGTTGGAGCGTATGGAATTAATTGGCAGATAATGAACATCTGAAACCGATGAAACGTGCCATTAAATCGGTAAAAAACCATTTAAAACGTGTTGTAACCTACAACCATTTAAGGTCATTCAAAGCTAACCTACGACCATTTAAAATTAAAACTGAAAAATTAATGGGCCGAAATTCAAACATAAATTAAGGACTATTATTTTATAACAGTTTTCAACCGTAATAGATTTGAAAATAAAATCGAGACAATCTTATCCAATTTTGATTACAACAATTTGAGACATAATTTCTCATTCATACGACCACTATTTTCCAACATTCTACACGTTCTTATATAGTGGGTGTGGGTGCGGGTGCGGGTGCTTATATATATTCGTAGTGGATTGTGAGTGTTTATATATTGTGCTGCTTTTTGATCGAGCAATTTGAATGATTTTTTTATTTAACATATTCGTAAAACTAGTGTGGGTGCTTATATATTTTGTGATAGTATATATACAGGGACCAAGATAATGCATCTATTCATTTATTCATTTAACCAGTAAATTTAATCCTATAATGCATCTATCCATTTTCTTAAACACCAAACCGCTTTTTGGCACCTTTATGCACTATATTATTAACTGAGTAAATTAATTTCTAGAAAATCAATTGATTTGTTTTCATAAGGTAAGCTTGACTTCTAATATTAGTGGGTGTGAAAATGTGAACATTGTGTTGATAGTATATACAATATGCACTCTGAAAATGTGTTGATATATGTGATATTAGAAATTCAAACATCTACCATTTTGAATGTATGATTTCATTATAGTTATCATCACTATACATACTCTGTGAAATGGTAATGATACATCACACTAGAATGCAGCCTTCTCATTTTGCGATCTTTAATGTGGTGTGGATTGGAGATGAGGTTCTTATTTGTATTTAATCTTTCATTCATTAATTTATTTAACTAATAAAAAAATATTTCATTGGATGAATTTTGAAAAAAAAGGTGGTGATGAGGTCGAGGAGGAGGAATTATTAGCTGTTTTATATGTCATAATGAATATAATCCTTACTTTTCTTAGTATAGTTTGTGTATACTTAATCCTGCATGAAGGGAAAATCCCTTACAATAATATTTAAATTCGTAAACGTTATAGTCTAATAGGCAGAATTCCTAAGCAAATTAAAGTTTTGTGTGAAGTAATAGGGATCTTTAATCAAGAGTGTACTGATCAGTTACAAATGAATAGAGCTGTCTTTCACAGTTGTGCCACCTACTTGAGACCTCAGTTGGTCTTAAATCAACTCGTAACACCACCACAACAGCGCAATTAGCCATGCTTTTGTCAATTCTTGCACATCGTAACCAAAAATCGAATTGTGAAGTCAAAGTACCACAGATCTGCTCGAATCATTAGCAAATATATTCATCGCGTTTTGAATTCCGTAATTAGGCTTCACTCGTTATTTTTGATAAATCCTGCGCCGATTGACGAAAATTGCACAAACGAGAGATGAATTTTTTTAAGTTACTATTGACTTTGTACTATATAATTCTGCAAGATGCTTAATTTTTTTTCATCAGTGTTACAATAATATTATAATAATTTCAGGGGTATTTTGGGGGCATTGGATGGAACGTACATCGACGTCACGGTCCCAATTGAGCATCGAGCTCGTTATCGCAATTATGAAAGATGATGTTTCCGTCAATTTTCTGGCAGTGTGTGACACTGACATGATTACATATAAGTTTTGACTGGTTGGGAAGGGAGTGTTGTCAATTCAAAAGTTTTGCAAAATGCGATCAGTAGAAACAATGAGTTTCGCATACGTCGAGCTCCTTATCATTTCTTTTCTACTTTTATTGTTAGTAAATTAAGTTTTGAGTACCTTGTGCATAATTTCTTCTTAATTCAACTTTCGCACACATTGATCAGACAATTATTATTTGTGTGACAATGGCAATACCAATGGGGAGGGTTTCTTGACTCTTTATCATGGAATTCTCTACCATCTCAAAGAGTAGAGTGTTGGGACTTCTGCCTCTAGGAAAAAAATAGAATTCAAATCGGAGAAGGACGAAAAATGACAAGGAAAAGAAAGAAAACTAGGGGAGTGAGAGATTGTGGGCGGTAGATTGGGAGGCGTGCAGATATAAGAAACAATGAAGGAAAAATAAATGAGTAAGAAAGAGATGATTTAAATTGTTTGTTTAAGAAGAACTAGTATATCACCTACGCGATGCACGATTAGATTTTTTGTTAATATATATGTATATATATTTTATATTATATTATCCTACTTTCAATAAATTGTTATTCACACATACGTATTTAAATACATTATATCATTTTGTCAAATAAATTAACTTTTAATTTTCATTGTTACTAAAAAATTATGGGGAAAATTCAGAAAGATGGTTTTTTTTTAAGGAAATGTAATGTACCTTGATCCTTCTCATTTTCATTGTATCGAGATGTGTACTTTCTAGACTATGATTGTTATATTTTATCAATATGTAAAATTCTATTTGCGAAAGTGTTACAATATATAAAATTTTGGAGAACAATATTATGAAGATCAAATGATATGTATTCATATCTTCGACACTGTTGTGAATTTCTTCTTTTTTAGTTTTTATGTGACTCGAACTTTCCAATGTTAATATTTCTCGTGTTCTTTGTTTAGCCCTTCAATACAGGCTTCAACCTCACCACGTGCAGTTTGTATTTCAATATTCTTTGAACAAAGCTACCTCTATTATGCTGAAAAGGTACAGAACATCACATGGTATTAAAAAATAAATTAATCACTATCATTTTATTCTTGTGTTTTTTCCTTCTTCCGTAGAGTGAAGATGATGAAAATGAGAGTTAAGAAGAGGCGTGAAAATTATCTAATGATACTTCTTCTCCCAATTTAGATTCAATTTCTCAATTGAGCTACATATTTTTATTTTGTTTAGAAACTAATATTATTTTTTTAAATTTGATTTTATCTTCCGCCGCAGCTTATTCTTGTGGTTTTTCCTTTGCAATCCTGTGAGGATGATGAAAAAAGAGTTCAGAAGTGGTAAGAAAATTATCTGATGATATTTCCATTTAAAAAAAATTGATTTCTCCCATTGAATTCTAGTTTTTTGTTTTGTTTGTTTTTGTTGTAAATAAGTGCGTAAATAAAGAGACACTATTTGTTGATCCAGTTCGTCGGGAACGACTACGTCTGGGGGCGATCCAAGCCAGGAGTTCCACTAATATTCTTGTGTACGAGAGTACATAATTTATGAGTACATAGGGATATATATAATAGTAAACCCCTAGTCTAATGGATAAAGCCCAATATATTTCTTGGCCCTTAAGTAATGTCCACACCAGATCTCCTAGATTTGGAATATTAAATCTTCTAGATTTATAACACTCCCCCTTGGACATTACGACATAACATAAATGTCTTATCATAAAAACTCCACGTGCTAGGGATTGGCTAAATAATGAGTAGGGAGGAATGTCATCGATCTTCTAGATCTAAATCTTCCAGATTTATTTCGAGGTTACCGCTCCCCCTGAAGACAACAACACTTTAAGTCTTTGCATCCCAATACCACGAATGTACTTTTCAAAAGTAGACGTAGGTAAGGACTTAGTAAACAAATCTGCTAGATTGTTACTAGATTGTACCTTTTGAATGGTAATCACGCCACTCTTCTGGAGTTCGTATGGGTAGAAAAACTTAGGTGAAATATGTTTCGTCAAGTTTCCCTTGATGTACCCATTACTCATTTGTGCGATGCAAGCAGCGTTGTCTTCAAATATAACGGTGGGAGGTGTATCGCCTTTGGCGATACCACACGAGTCACCAATGTGTTTTACCAAGGACCTTAACCAAACACATTCTCGTGCGGCTTCAAATAAAGCTATGATCTCTGAGTGGTTTGAAGACGTGGTAACCATGGATTGTTTAACCGATCTCCATGAGATTGCAGTTCCACCACAGAGAAAAATATAACCAGTCTGGGATACGGCGTTGTGAGGATCAGACAAATAACCAGCATCCGCATAACCTACTAAGGTTTTGTCTTGGTTCTTACAATAAAACAGTCCAAGATCTTGGGATCCTTGGAGGTATCGTAGAACGTGCTTAACACCATTCCAATGTCTCCTCGTAGGAGAAGCGCTATGTCTCGCAAGCAAGTTGACAGCAAATGCAATGTCCGGCCGGGTGCAATTTGCAAGATAGAGCAAAGCTCCAACAGCGCTAAGATAAGGAACTTCTGGTCCCAGAATTTCTTCTGAATCTTCTCTTGGCCTGAATAGGTCCTTTTCCACTTCGAGGGATCGGACGACCATCGGGGTGCTAAGTGGATGAGATTTATCCATGTGAAATCTCTCCAATACCTTCTTCACGTAGGTCGACTGATGAACAAGAACTCCTTCTGGGAGGTGCCCGATCTGCAAGCCGAGGCAGTACTTGGTTTTACCCAAGGACTTCATTTCGAATTCAGCTCTCAAGATTGAAAGATTGAACTGGCTTCTTCAATCTCTTTGCATGTTCCGATTATGTTCAGGTCATCAACATATACGGATATGATGCAAAAAACGTCTTGCGATTTCTTCTTGAATACGCATGGGAAAGCTTTATCGAATGTGTATCCCTTCTTCTGAAGGAATTCACTAAGTCGGTTGTACCACATAAGGTCCGATTGCTTCAGGCCATACAACGACTTTCACAGTTGTATGCTATACGTGCTGCGATTTTCACCATCCCTTAACTGAGGAATGTCAAATCCATCTGGGATTTTTATATAAATGTCGGCATCAAGTGATCCGTATAAGTACGCGGTTACTACGTCCATTAATCTCATTTGGAGATTCAACTTAATTGCCAAAGATATCAAATAGCGGAACATTATTGAGTCCATGACGGGAGAATAGGTTTGATCGAAATCAATCCCGGGTCTCTGCGAAAACACTTGCGCTACCAGCCTCGCTTTGTACCTCTCCACAGTATTGTTCTCATTTCGTTTTCGTACAAATACCTATTTATATCCTACAGGGATAGCGCGCGCGGGTGTACGGACGATTGAGCCAAATACTTGTCTTTTGTTGATCCAGTTCGTCGGGAACGACTACGTGTGGGGGCGATCCAAGACAGGAGTTCCACTAATATTCTTGTATATGAGAGTACATAATTTATGAGTACATAGGATATATATAATAGTAAAACCATAGTCTAATGGATAGAACCCAATATGTTTACAACCCAGATTGAATCTTTTTACCATGCAATATAATTGTAACGATTACCATTTACAATATGAAAGTTGGATTAACTGATTAGAGAATATAAAAGGGACATTCCTTTCATTGATTTTGTATGGATGATTTTTTTTATTAAACATTCCGTTACAAAACAAATTAATTAATATTTCCTTGCGTAATTTCATTTGTCTTATAAGCACGGTTTCAATTTCATAGATTTTATAAGCATGTTTTTATTAAAATTTATGTTACAAAACAAATTTACATTCCCTTGTATTATTGATTTATTTTGGAAGCATGTCTTTAACTAAAATGTCTGTTACAAATTAAATTACCATATGTGGTTGTTTATATTACACGGATTGTATTACAAATTTAGCAAGCAAAAAGTTGACACAATATAAAAGTTTCTAAAAATGCAAACTCTCATATGCACCTAGTGGTGCACTCACTCAACAGTTGACCATGTTTATATTGAAAAGTTTGTTTCAATTACAATGAAAAGTTACACTGAAAAGTTTACACTAAAAACTGATTTTCAGTGTAATCCAACCGCACTTTTCAGTGTAATTGGAATAAACTTTTCAGTGTAAACATGATCAACTGTTAAGTGAACGGACCATACATCAAGTGCACAAGAGAGTTACTCTTCTAAAAATGGTATAAGATTTTGTTATTATATAAGTTCTAAAGGGTATTAATTTTTCTAATTAAAGATTTTTAGTTATTTGACTGAAATGTAGTAGATGTTCTACTAAAGAGTATTAGTTGTAAATCTATAACACAATAAATTAGTTTCATGTTATATATATATATACTCTTACTATGAGTATACATCTAAAATCAAACTAATTGTTAGAATTTAAGACATAAATGTATATTTAATAACGAGTGTTTAAAAAAAAAAAAAGTTGGCCTTTTTCAAAAAAATTACATGGTGCAAATCGGTAGAAATAGGCAACAATAACATCCAGATTTAGAAACCACTCTTAATGCGAATATTAGTAATTTACATAAATATTAGTAGGTTTAAGTGCAAATAAGATCACAATATTTTTGCTAATTCCAATCTAATTAAATATTTTGAATCTTTGCAAACAAATTTCATTTTAATATTTTGTTGCATTTCGAACAATCGAACAAATTCAAGTTAATATTGGAATTTAAAATTTTCAATTATTAAATTTCTCTACAAGAAATAGAATAAGATAAACACATATATTCAGGTTAAGAAATTTACAAAAACAATTGGGAGAAATACATATAGATGTCCCCCCCCTCCCCAGTTAAGATACTACAGGAGTTGTGAGACATGTAGGCATGTGGCTATTGAGGAACCCATACTCTGACGCAGCGGGATCACGATACAACGTAATATCCGTTGATTATGAGAATACCCTGGTAAACGTATACGCGAGTAACGTTTTAATCCATTGATGCAAATTGAATACTAGAATAACAACCATAAAACACGATAAAGGGGATAAAATCCAATATTTTTATATTCAATAATCAACTGATTACAATGAAATACACCACTCATATTTATAATGCTAAATCGACTTAGATGACAAGAAATATAATACCTATATATAAATAAAATCTAATCTATTCTAACAAAATAAAATAATAATCTTTTCGATTCTTCAAATCTTCATATAATAATTGTATCACGATCTTATCTCCATCATTCAGGGAGATCAATGATTTTTTGTCTAATGAAGAATTCTCCTGATCTTCTTTTCTAATACCATTTCCGATTCAATTGAATTTATGATGTATTTTAGTAATTCAGACTCAAAGTACGATCATCCATTTGAAGAAAATATGAATTTCTGAATATTAAGAATCTATGATCCATGATCTAAGGAAGCGACAATTAAGAACAGTGACATTGTTCTTAATTCGTACGATGTCCGTATATGGCGATGGTTAAGCACGGTGGGAAGATAATGTCATTGACTCTTCTATATGGGTCCAAATTAAAAATATTATTTTCTGCAATTAGATTCTTTTTTAATGAGACTCTAGGAAAATAAAAAAATGAACAACGTATATTGTGGATTAGAAAGGCTCAAATTGTTCAAAATCAAAGATGTCAAAGGCAAAAGAGTCCAAAAATAAAATAATTAAAAACTTTTATTCACTTTTTATGATATGATATTATAAATATAGATATATATTAAATAAGGTTAATTTAGTAAATAAATAATTGAATTTCTTAAAATGATTAAATTTAATATAATAGTGGGATAATATGACACAACTCGATAGTACTCGATGCAAAACGATAGAAAGTTAGATTATTAACTCAACAAGTTGCAACTCATCAATTTTAAACCATTAGATTTGATTTAATTTTATATCTGATGGTTTATAAACCGTACCTGATATCAGGTAACTCAATAGAGTGCCTGACCTAAAAAAACTCCAACTAAATTTTAGAATGTAAGTCAGAAGTGTATATTTCAAAACAAGTGCATTAAAAAAAATTGGTCTTTTTCTGAAAATTTGCATGGTGCAAATCGGTAAAAATAAGTAACAATATTTTATGAATTTACCAAATTTTATATGCGAATATTAATAATTAAGCATTCATATTAGTAGGTTTTAGTTAAAATAAAATGGCAATATTTTTGCTAATTGCAATCTAATATCATATTTTGAATCTTTGCAAACAATATCCAACTTAATATTTTGTTGCTTTTCAGACAATTGAATAAATTAATGTTAAAATTGGATTATAAAATTTCAATTTATGCAATCTCTCTATAAGAAATAGAGTAAGATAAAAACATACATTTACATTAAGAAATAAACAAACAAAAATGGGAGAAATACATATAGTTGTCCGCTCCACTCTCCCCCATTAAGATACTACAGAAGTTGTGAGATTTTGGCTGTTGAGAGCCCCACACTCATGGAGATCAATGATTTTTTTATCAATGGAAGAATGCTTGTGATATTCTTTTCGTGTTTGAGTCCTTGTCTTCTTATGGACTATCACATCTTGACTATAAATTTTTGCATCATACAGATTTTATGTACATAAAATTCAAGTAAATAATTAATTGTAAAGTATAAAAGAGAGAGATAAAAAATGAGAATATATTGCATACCAAGATACTTTGGTTGAATATATCAACTTCTTTAGCCGAATCCTCCTAAGTCGTGTGCGTGATCTTGTCCACCAAACAATAATGAATGTATATTCCAACCCAATATAATAAGAAAAAGGTTCATATGGCTTTCAATTTATCTATGGTTTATTTCATATTTATTTCTTAATCTATTCTGCCATCACTGTTTTTGTTAAGTCGGGATTTCATTTCCTTTATCTTTGAAGAATGGAATGCTTACGTACTTTCATTTATCATCACATTCTTCTACTCAAGACTTAACAAAAACAATAGAATAGAAGAAAAAACAAACAATAGAGAAAAAACCATAGATAAACTGCATCAACACAATTAGGCATTTCTACCTTTTTCGAATTGCGGGTTAGATATATACATTCAAAATTGTGTAGTGAGAAAGAACATGCTGAAATTTTAGCCCAAGAGACAAATACAACTCCATTGCTATATTTTGTATTATATCTCTATTGCCTCTTCAATTCTTCTCATTTTTCATTGAAATTTATAGTAGTGTAGGCTCTTAAGTTGGGTAAAAAAAATTAATGCAAACAATTATTATACTTTCCTGTTTCTTGATTTCATACTCATCTACAAGGTGGATAGGATCGGAAAACCCCATCCCAACCGGAATCTGTCCCTAACTGGATGTTGAATTCTTAACTATTTTCTCTATCGGAGAGGGACGGTGATCATATTCCCTACTCCGTTCCTCATAGAAATCCGATAAATTATCACTAATATATTTTTATTATTAATTAACCCGATATTTACATATATAATAAAATTATTTATTACCTGGAAAAAGAACTCTTCATCGGTCTGGTGTATCGAGACGTGGCCGGCTTAATTTTCCATTCTCATATTTTTATTGACTTGCCTCTTGAATAATTCTCTAGGATTTTTGAGATTGAATAGTCCTTGTCGAAAAAAAATTCTAACTAATCATCTCTGTCTCCACTTCTGTCATGTAAATAGGAAATAAAAGCCAAAAATTTTAGAAAAATAACAAATGGGGAACATGAAATATCTTGGGATATTTTTTCGCCATTCACTTCACCGAGAACGGAGTGCGTATTGTTTCTCATTACGGCCCCGCTCTTTGACATTCACAGTTATATATTAAATTTGTGAGACGAGTTTCAATAAGATAAAGCCAAGCTTGCTAATATGATATTATATATGCATTAATACTTTTTCTTTAAAATTTATTTAACTATCTATTTAATTTGTCATGAATGTATACAATTAAATTATTCTTTATCTAAAACGTATAGACTATATATTAATATTTAGTAAAAATAATTGTAATGAAAATAAGTTTGAGATGGTTCCAACTTTAAAAAAAAAACCACAACTATTTAATAATATTTAATTAAAAGTTCTCAATATCTTTTCATATTATTATAATATATCCCTCCATCCGTGTAAAATGGTCCATATTATTAGTCTGATCGTGAAAAATAATATTGTTTTCTAAAATGGGAGTAATTATCATCATCTACACCCTTCAGTATATACACTCAATATTTTTAAAGTAATTTTTTTGTACTTGATTTGACATAATATTCTTTCTTTTTACACATTGTATATATTTTCTTAATAATCGTGTTAAAAACAACTAGCCAAAAAATTTCATGGACGGATAGATTAGTTATTTTATTAACAAATATTTAGGGTTGATGTTACTTTTTTGTTCCACAATAATTTTAACATCTGTCTATTTCGTTTGTCCCACAATTGTTTTAGTACTCAAAAAAGAAATTATTTCATAAATTTCACGCTCACAATATTCACATATTTAAACAAAATATCACTGTTTTTTGCCCAACACTACACTCAATCAAACCAATTTCTTTAGTTTATACATATGGGTTTATAAAATTACCCCTCAAGATACTATATGGTAAGAGGAGTATTATTTTAGAGAATTTATAATTAATTGAGTTTAATGTGTTAATTAAATTTTGTTGAAAATAAAAGCATATAAATTATAAGTGGATAAGAAAAACAATAATTACATTTAGAAATTGGAAAAATAGGTGAGAATAGAGGATGCAAATTTAATTTTGAATTTCGGATAATTAATTCACTAACCATAAAAATTTTGCCCTACTTGACTATAACAATAAAATAATGGGAAAATTAAATTTTTAGGACACTATCTTATAACAATTTGCAAAAAGAGGACACTTTCTTTACGGGCTGACAATTTCAGGACACTTTCTTTTAAGATTTGCAAATTTAGGCCAAATGATGCTAATTTCGGGCCAAACGGACTTGATCCTCCAGCGTGGCTTGATTAGGTGTGAAATTGTCATGATTCGTCACTCGAAATGCCCTAGTTTTGGTTGATTTTGTTGAGTATTTAGACTCATTTGAGTATCATTTTTATAAACTAATGAATTTGTCTCTTTGATGGATAGAGGGCGAAAAGAGGAGTTCATAGGACTTTGAATCGGCCAAAACGGACTCTCGGTTGAGGAGATATGAAGATTTTACGAACAAGTGTACTGCTGCTGAAAAGTGCTCGAGCGAGAGCACTTGAGCGCTTCCGTTCGACCTCATGATCTGCTCAACTAATGCACTCGAGCGCCTCCGCTCGAGCTCGACAGCTCGAGCACCTCTGACTTACAGAACGTTTTCTTCGCTCGAGCACCACTGCTCGACCGCCTGCCTCACTCGACCACTTAGCTCGGGCGCGTCCGCTCGAGCTGGACAGCTCGAGCGCCTCCGAGAGCAAATTTCCAAGTTCGTATTTTCGGCCCATGAGATCCCGATTCGGCACGATCCTTATATATACCTTTCCGAATACGTTTTTGAGGGGAATCCACGAATTATCACATTAAAAAAAATTACTTTTAGACTTAGGTTTTAGAGAGAGAAAGAGAAGAAGAGACGAGCAAGCTTTACTTTACGTTTAATCGAGGTTTTAGTACGAATTCTTAGTTTATTTTCGTTTCTTAGTTTCTTTTCATTAGTTTGATTACGTTAAACACTTTAGACTTTGTTTATTAATCTAATTTCAGTTCTTAGAATTATTTTCTTTCAAAACCCTAGTTCATGCTTTTTAGTTTTTCACTTCAATTCATCATGTTTATGTTCGTTACTTCGTCAATTGCTTTTGTTATTGTTATAACCATGTCCGGCTAAAACCCTTGTATGCTTAGGGTAGGATGAACTCGTAGAAGTAGGTTGTGGGTACGTAATTAGGATAATTCGTGACGTTTAGTTTTAATTCTCTTAATTAATGAATTCTTAAAATCAATCTTAACTTTACTTTTGAATTTCGCTCGAAAAGTGTTAGAGAGAGGACGACCTTATCACTCTTTAACAACTAGTAGACTTAACGAGAGGGTTTAGAAAGGGTTAATTCATCCACCGGTTTATCTAAGGAGGACGACCGCATCACCTTAGTTAAATTGGGGTCTCATTAATTAAGCACAATCTATTAACTTGTTAGTGGATTAGTGAAGTCGATTGTTAGGATAAAGTATTAGGGTTTAAAATCTTGAGCTTTCATCTTGCATTCTTTTACTTAGGTTATTTCTTGCGCGTCACGGTTATTTTGATTATGTACCTGCTCCGTTAGTATACGCAGGGATTCCTATCCTGAGCATCACCATCTCTTATTTGAAAACACATCTTAAATTCTTAGTTTAATTTTCTGTTAGCATTCGTAGGATAGTTTAGTTTATTTTAATTAATTTTTCCAAAAATCCAAAAACATACCCTCATATTAACTACGACGCGTAGATCTTCAGGGATCTATTCACATACACACCTTCCCTTGGGTTCGATAATACTTGGTCGCTATACTTACTAATACTACAGTGAACCCGTCCACTTGCGGGGAAGCGACTAGTAAAAGTTAGTATTTTCGCTTCAAGTCATGGCTCCTTTGTGGACGCCACATCACTGAAATCCTTCCACGTCATTAAAATATTTGGAGAATTTAAAATCTAAAAAAAATTTGGATGAATAAAATACGTCGTCAAACAAAAATCTGGAGCCCTAATCCAACTCTTCTTGCAAATAGAAAAAAGAATTACTTTCGCAAAATTCCAATTTCACTAATTTTGGTTCAAAATTTTCCATGGGATCTAAATTATTAAAAAAAATGAGACGGAAGTTCTATTGGATTGGAATATGCAATTAAGTTTTTTAATTTCTCAAAATTATTTACATATCAGCCAAGTATGGTGAAAGCAACAAGGAGAACAAGTGCTTGAATCCCAATTCCAGAGCACAAAGTATGATAAACAGCATAATAAACATTTCCATTTCTGGATTCATTAATAGGAAGCTAGGCATCTTCAGGGTCGAGTTTAGTGAGTTTAATGGCTTTCAACCAAAAAGAATTTAAGACACGTTACAAATTTGTTGAGAATGGTTTTATGAGTTCTTTGGCCTATAAATTAACCTTGCAAATAGAAGTGATCATTGTTCATAGTCCATATTTTTTTGGATTTTAAATTCACCAAATATTTTAATGACGTGGAAGGATTTTAGTGATGTGGCGTCCACGAAGCAGCCAAGCTGGAGCATCAAGCCCGTATGGCCCGAAATTAGTATCAATTGGCCTAAATTTGCAAAACTTAAAAGAAAGTGTCCTGAAATTGTCAGCCCGTAAAGAAAGTGTCCTCTTTTTGCAAATTGATATAAGATAGTGTCCTAAAAATTTAATTTTCCCTAAAATAATTTATGCTACAAAATTCGTTAAAATTAGATTTAGCGTTGAATGTAAATGACTATGGTCATCTTTAATTTAAAATTAGTAATTTTATAAATTACTTACCACTAGACCAAATAATATATTTTAGAGACTGTATAATAAATTAAAATTTTATATTCTAATAAAATTTGTATATTGTGGTTGAAAATAAGATTAAACGAAATACATGCGTATTCTTGTATGCACCAGGTGCACCAGGCAACTTAAATACATTTTAAAAATGTTTCCCCTTATATTACTGAAAAGTTGTAATTGTTAATACTAAAAAGTCATTTGTTGTTAAATCAAAATGTGGGTTTCAGTTCAGTAATTTTTTTTTCATCATTTCAATTGTATCAGGGGTAACTTTTTAAAAATGTACGTTGATCCCAAGGTGCGTCTAGTGTATAAGAGATTTACTAAAAAAAGAAGATATAAATAACAACATTAATTTTAATTTGGTAAAACAAGTGATTTTTCAAGATGTAAATTTAAATTTGAATTCTGGATAATTCATGCACTAACCATAATGGTAGATTCACTACTTGACGAGCACAATTAAGTACTTTCTTTAGCAAGCCATTACAAAAAAATACCTTACATAACTTTTATTGAATGTAAGTTTTTATGTGCATCTTGAATTTGTTTTCTTAATTGATTCAAGATGGCTCTTAAGTTGGGTAAAATAATTTAAAGCAAACAATTATTATACTTTCCTATTTCTTGAATTCATACTTATCTGTTAGTTTGGATAGGGTCAGAAAACCTCATCCCAACCGGAATTTGTCCGTAATTGGGTGTTGGATTCCCAATTATATTCTCTATCGAAGAGGGATATTGATCATATCCACCGCCCTATTCCTCATAGACAATCGATAAATTATCACTAATAAATTTTTATTGTTAAATAAACCCAATATCTGCATATATAATAACATTATTTATTACTTGAAAAAAAAACTATTCATCTGTCTCGTGTACTGAGACGTGGCCGGCTCAATTTTCCATTGTCAAAATTTTATCGACTTGTCTCTTGAATAATTCTATAGGATTTTTTAGATTGAAGAGTCCTTGTCGAAAAAAAAATTCTAACTAATCATCTCTGTCTCCACTTCTCTCATGTAATTAAGAAATAAAAGCCTAAAATTTTAGAAAAATAACAAATGCGGAACATGAAATATCTTGAGATATTTTTTACCTATTCACTTCACCGAGAACGGAGTGAGTATTGTTTCTCATTACGGCCCCGCTATTTAGTTATATAATAAATTTGTGAGACGAGTTTCAATAAAATAAAATCGAGCTTGCTTATATGATATTATATATAATAGCATGCTACCAGTGTGATGCACAATTGTTATATATATAATGTGTATTATAATTTTAATTTTTTTATTAGGAGCCTTGATGTGTGAGCTCGATGAGACTTTATATTTGTATTTACATCATACTCGCCTTTAAAATATAACAAATGAGATTATGTCATGTATAAGACCGCTTCATCTAAGTTTTTGTCTATATATTTTTGTACCTCCTATTATTTATAAAAAACCTTATGTAATATAGAAAAATTGTAATGATGAAAAATTCATATTAAAATAAGAAAAAAATCATAAAGTTAGAACAACAAATGAATAAAAACATTTTGTATTATCATTTTCGATCCTTATCATCGTTGTACACCTTTAATATCATAGCATTACCTACACTTTATACATGTTCTTTACATATATTTTAAATAACTCATACAATAAAACTAAAAGTCTTATTGTATTTTATAAATATATAGTAGTAATAATATATATTTGGGATACTTTAAAACGTGTATACACTATATTTTAAGTATGCTGATATATATATTTTTTAATAATTTTTATACGCACAAATGTGTTTTGTTTAGTGTTCCAATTATGCTTATCAGCATGGAGTTATGAAACTGGAGATTGAAATATGTATATATATTTTATATTATGCTACTTTCAATAAATTATTATTCATGCATACATATTTAAATACAATGTATCATTTTGTCAAATAAAATTAACTTTTAATTTTCATTGTCACTGAAAAATTATGAAAAAAATTCAGGAAGATGGATATTTTTTAGGAAATATAACGTACCGTGATCCTTCTTATTTTCATTGTATCGAGATGTGTAATTTCTCTACTTTGATTGTTATATTTTGTCAATATGTAAAATTCTATTTGCGAAAGTGTTACAATATATAAAATTTTGTTTTATAAAGTGATAGAGAACAATAATTTGAAGATCAAATGATTCGTATTCATATCTTCGACACTGTTGTGATTTTTTTTTATGTGACTCGAACTTTCCTATGTTGATATTTCTCGTGTTCTTTGTTAACAAGTTACAAATCATCAATTTTAAACCATTAGATTTGATTTAATTTTATATATGATGGGTTATAAACCGTACCTGATATCAGGTAACTCGATAGAGTGCCTGAACTAAAAATCCCCCAACTAACTTTTAGAATGTAAGTCAGAAGTATATATTTCAAAACATGTGTATTAAAAAAATTGGTCTTTTTCTGAAAATTTGCATGGTGCAAATCGGTAAAAATAAGTAACAATATTTTGTAACTTTACCAAATTTAATGCGAATATTAATAATTAAGCATTCATATTAGTAGGTTTTAGTTAAAATAAAATGGCAATATTTTTGCTAATTGCAATCTAATATTATATTTTGAATCTTTGCAAATAATATCCAACTTAATATTTTGTTGCTTTTTAGACAATTGAACAAATTAATGTTAAAATTGGATTATAAAATTTCAATTTATGCAAGATAAAAACATACATTTACATTAAGAAATAAACAAACAAAAATGGGAGAAATACATATAGTTGTCCGCTCCACTCTCCCCCATTAAGATACTACAGAAGTTGTGAGACTTTGGCTGTTGAGAGCCCCACACTCATGGAGATCAATGATTTTTTTTTTGTCAATGGAAGAATGCTTGTGATATTCTTTTTGTGTTGAGTCCTTGTCTTCTTATGGACTATCACATCTTGGCTATTTATGTACATAAAATTCAAGAAAATAATTAATTGTAAAGTATAAAAGAGAGATATAAAAAATGAGAAATATATTGCATACCAAGATACTTTGGTTGAATATATAAACTTCTTTAGCCGAATCCTCCTAAGTCGTGTGTGTGATCTTGCCCACCAAACAATAATGAATGTATAGTCCAACCCAATATAATAAGAAAAAGGTTCATTTGGCTTTCAATTTATCTATGGTTTATTTCATATTTATTTCTTAATCTATTATGTCATCCCTATTTTTGTTAAGTCGGGATTTCATTTCCTTTATCTTTGAAGAATGGAATGCTTACGTACTTTCGTTTATCATCACATTCTTCTACTCAAGACTTAACAAAAACAATAGAATAGAAGAAAAAATACACAATAGAGAAAAAACCATAGATAAACTGCATCAACACAATTAGGCATTTTTACCTTTTTCGAATTGCGGGTTAGACATATACATTCAAAATTGTGTAGTGAGAAAGAACATGCTGAAATTTTAGCCCAAGAGACAAATACAACTCCATTGCTATTTTTTCTATTATATCTCTATTGCCTCTTCAATTCTTCTCATTTTTCATTGAAATTTATAGTAGTGTAGGCTCTTAGGTTGGGTAAAAAAAAATTAATGCAAACAATTATTATACTTTCCTGTTTCTTGATTTCATACTCATTTGCAAGGTGGATAGGATCGGAAAACCTCATCCCAACCGGAATCTGTCCCTAACTGGATGTTGAATTCTTAACTATTTTCTCTATCGGAGAGGGACGGTGATCATATTCCCTACTCCGTTCCTCATAGAAATCCGATAAATTATCACTAATATATTTTTATTGTAAATTAACCCGATATTTACATATATTATAATTTTATTTATTACCTGGAAAAAGAACTCTTCATCGGTCTGGTGTATCGAGTCGTGGCCGGCTCAATTTTCCATTCTCAATTTTTTATCGACTTGCCTCTTGAATAATTCTCTTGGATTTTTGAGATTGAATAGTCCTTGTCAAAAAAAAATTCTAACTAACCATTGTCGTCTCCACTTCCGTCATGTAAATAGGAAATAAAAGCCGAAAATTTTAGAAAAATAACAAATGGGGAACATGAAATATATTGGGATATTTTTTCGCCATTCACTTCACCGAGGACGGAGTGCGTATTGTTTCTCATTACGGCCCCGCTCTTTGACATTCACAGTTATATATTAAATTTGTGAGACGAGTTTCAATAAGATAAAGCCAAGCTTGCTAATATATATGATATTATATATGCATTAATACTTTTTCTTTAAAATTTATTTAACTATCTATTTAATTTGTCATGAATGTATACAATTAAATTATTCTTTATCTAAAACGTATAGACTATATATTAATATTTAGTAAAAATAATTGTAAAGAAAATAAGTTTGAGATGGTTTCAACTTAAAAAAAAAACCACAACTATTTAATAATATTTAATTAAAAGTTCTCAATATCTTTTCATATAATTATAATATATCCCTCCATCCGTGTAAAATGGTCCATATTATTAGTCTGATTGTGAAAAATGATCTTGTTTTCTAAAATGGGAGTAATTATCATTATCTACACCCTTCAGTATATACACTAGATATTTTTAAAGTAATCTTTTTGTACTTGATTTGACATAATATTATTTCTTTTTACACATTATATATATTTTCTTAATAATCGTGTTAAAAACAACTAGCCAAAAAATTTCATGGACGGATAGATTAGTTATTTTATTAACAAATATTTAGGGTTGATGTTACTTTTTTGTTCCACAATAATTTTAATATCTGTCTATTTCGTTTTTCCAATAATTGTTTTAATACTCAAAAAATAAATTATTTCATAAATTTCACGCTCACAATATTCACATATTTACACAAAATATCGCAGTTTTTTGCCCAACACTACACTCAATCAAACCAATTTCTTTAGTTTATACATAGGGGTTTATAAAATTACCCATCAAGATACTATCTGGTAAGAGGAGTATTATTTTAGAGAATTTATAATTAATTGAGTTTAATGTGTTAATTAAATTTTGTTAAAAATAAAAGACATATAAATTATAAGTGGATAAGAAAAACAATAATTACAATTAGAAATTGGAAAAATAGGTGAGAATAAATGATGCAAATTTAAATTTGAATTTCGGATAATTAATTCACTAACCATAAAAGTTTTGCACTACTTGACTATAACAATTAAATAATTTATGCTACAAAATTCGTTAAAATTAGATTTAGTCGTTGAATGTAAATAACTATGGTCATCTTTAATTTAAAATTAGTAATTTTATAAATTACTTACCACTGGACCAAATAAAATATTTTAGAGACTGTATAATAAATTAAAATTTTATATTCTAATAAAATTTGTATATTGTGGTTGAAAATAAGATTAAACAAAATACATGCGTATTCTTGTATGCATCAGGTGCACCAGGTAACTTAAATACATTTTAAAAAAGTTTCCCCTTATATTACTGAAAAGTTGTAATTGATAATACTAAAAAGTCATTTGTTGTTAAATCAAAATGTTGGTTTCAGTTCAGTAATTTTTTTTCATCATTTCTATTGTATCAAGGGTAACTTTTAAAAAATGTACTTTGATCCCAATGTGCGTCTAGTGTATAAGAGATTTACTAAAAATTATATTATAAGAAGATATAAATAACAACATTAATTTTAATTTGGTAAAACAAGTGAATTTTCAAGATGTAAATTTAAATTTGAATTCTGGATAATTCATGAACTAACCATAATGGTAGATTCACTATTTGACGAGCACAATTAAGTACTTTCTTTAGCAAGCCATTACAAAAAAATTCTTTACATAACTTTTATTGAATGTAAGTTTTTATGTCCATCTTGAATTTGTTTTCTTAATCGATTCAAGATGGCTCTTAAGTTGGGTAAAATAATTTAAAGCAAACAATTATTATACTTTCCTATTTCTTGAATTCATACTTATCTGCTAGTTTGGATAGGGTCAGAAAATCTCATCCCAACCGGAATCTGTCCGTAATTGGGTGTTGAATTCCCAATTATATTCTCTATCGAAGAGAGATGGTGATCATATCCACCGCTCTATTCCTCATAGACACTCGATTAATAAACCCAATATCTGCATATATAATAACATTATTTATAAAAAAAAACTATTCATCTGTCTCGTGTACTGAGACGTGGCCGGCTCAATTTTCCATTGTCAAATTTTTATCGACTTGCCTCTTGAATAATTCTATAGGATTTTTTAGATTGAAGAGTCCTTGTCGAAAAAAAATTCTCTCATGTAATTAAGAAATAAAAGCCTAAAATTTAGAAAAATAACAAATGCGGAACATGAAATATCTTGAGATATTTTTTTCCTATTCACTTCACCGAGAACGGAGTGAGTATTGTTTCTCATTACGGCCCCGCTATTTAGTTATATAATAAATTTGTGAGACGAGTTTCAATAAAATAAAGTCGAGCTTGCTTATATGATATTATATATAATAGCATGCTACCCGTGCGATGCACGATTGTTATTACATAATGTGTATTATAATTTTAATTTTTTTATTATGAGCCTTGATGTGTGAGCTCGATGAGACTTTATATTTGTATTTACATCATACTCGCCTTTAAAATATAACAAATGAGATTATGTCATGTATAAGACCGCTTCATCTAAGTTTTTGTTTATATATTTTTGTACCTCCTATTATTTATAAAAAAAACTTATGTAATATAGAAAAATTATAATGATGAAAAATTCATATTAAAATAAGAAAAAAAAATCATAAAGTTAGAACAACAAATGAATAAAAATATTCTATATTATCATTTTCGATCCTTATCATCGTTGTACACCTTTAATATCATAGCATTACCTGCACTTTATACATGTTCTTTACATGTATTTTAAATAACTCATACAATAAAACTAAAAGTCCTATTGTATTTTATAAATATATAGTAGTCATAATATATATTTGGGATACTTTAAAACGTGTATTCACTATATTTTAAGTATGCTGAAATATATATATATATATATATATATATATATATATTTAATAATATTTTTATGCACAAATGTGTTTTGTTTAGTGTTCCAATTATGCTTATCGGCATGGAGTTATGAAACTGGAGATTGAAATATGTATATATATATTATATTATGCTACTTTCAATAAATTGTTATTCACGCATACATATTTAAATACAATGTATCTGTTGGGACATTGTCAGTTTTGATTAAGATCCCAAAGCCCCTGAAAAGATGTTTGCCTTAATCTGTCTTTGTCAGGCTAGTCTTGAATAGGATTAGTACTTAGTCATTTTACACTTCACAGGTACTCAGTGAGAAGAGAACTCACTGGTGTCAATCAAGACTAAGAGCCTGAAGATGAAGAACACCATCCTGAACTTATGGTAATCCTCTAAGCTGGCTGAGTAAGTGTCAGTGATGAAGAGTATGACCCTGAGGTCAATACTAACTCAATCCTGAAGGGAACAGGATATCACTGAGTTTATGGGAAGACTTGGAGTAGAGCCAAGCAATGCAAAAGGAATTTCAGCGTCAGGACAAGACTGGTGGACTCAAGACAAAATGAACTTGATAAGACAAGCCTGAAGCTCAGGAATAAGTTCTGACATTCTCACCAACCTGATGACGTGGACCAATCCGAGAAGGACATGCACGTACGGAACCTGACATGAAGACTGAATTCAGACTGCACATTCAACGAGCAAGCATTTAATGTGCATTTAATGCAAATACCAAATCCATGCAAGGACGATTGCTGCATGAAGATATGTCCATTTGAAGCCACTCTACATAGATGACTAGAAGGCTATCTCTCCAACGGGTAGTTTTCTAATTCACCTATAAATACAGAAGACCTTGAACCCATTCAAGGTTACGGGAAATTTCCAAGCCAGAAATTACTCAAACTCTCAAGCATTCAAAGCATTCAGCCTTTAAAAGAAGCACTCGAAAAACATCTAAATTTCCCAAGTGTTTCTTAGCAATCGAGAGTTATTCTGTATTCCAAGAGCTAAATATCATTATCTTAAGCTTAGAGAGATTATCCAATCCTTAGCATAGCTTTGCCTTGTAAGGATAATCTCAACTTAGTTGGAATCCAAACTGAAACCAAAACCCTAAGTTAGGCTTGTTGGGAGTAAGTCAGTTAGTGTGTTAGTAAGTGGAGTTGTATAGATCAGTGAGGTTAGCTGGTCTTGGTGCACCTTGGCACGTTAAAAACAAGAATCCCTTGAGTGGATTTCCTGTTAAATCAGGCCGTGGACATAGGAGCTTGAGTCTCTGAACCACGTTAAACTCCTTGTGTTCTTACTGCTTTGATATTGTGCATACTTGCCATATTACTTGTTCATTCATTGCATTCAGTTTATCAGGCCTGAATCAATCAGACTGATCTTCAAAAAGAGCACTGCCCCTACTAAACACTATTCAGAATTGAGTAAAACAAGTTTTTTTTCAGAAAGCAAACTAAACAAGACTTTAAACTATCAGGGCTCAAACATTTCCGCACTGAACTTGAACTGATAGTTAGCCAACTGACCCGCACTAAGTGTAGTCAGTAGGTGTGTTACCAGCTCCTAGTTCTTTACCACTCTGAGTAAAGGGGACTCAGTCAGCTTTAAGGTTGAAAAATTGGTATACGTGTATTCCCCCCCCCATACACGTATTCCTCAGTCTTGTACCGGGACCAACAGTATCATTTTGTCAAATAAAATTAACTTTTAATTTTCATTGTCATTGAAAAATTATTAAAAAAAATCAGGAAGATGGATATTTTTTTAGGAAATATAACGTACCTTGATCCTTCTTATTTTTATTGTATCGAGATGTGTACTTTCTCTACTTTGATTGTTATATTTTGTCAATATGTAAAATTCTATTTGCGAAAGTGTTACAATATATAAAATTTTGTTGTATAAAGGGATAGAGAACAATATTATGAAGATAAAATGATTCGTATTCATATCTTCGACACTGTTGTGAATTTGTTTTTTCTTTTTTTTTTTATGTGACTCGAACTTTCCAATGTTGATATTTCTCATGTTCTTTGTTAACAAGTTGCAAGTCATCAATTTTAAATCATTAGATTTGATTTATTTTTATATATGATGGTTTATAAATCGTACCTGATATCAGGTAACTTGATAGAGTGCCTGAACTAAAAAACCCCCAACTAACTTTTAGAATGTAAGTCAGAAGTGTATATTTCAAAACATGTGTATTAAAAAAATTGGTCTTTTTCTGAAAATTTGCATGGTGCAAATCGGTAAAAATAAGTAACAATATTTTGTAAATTTACCAAATTTAATGCGAATATTAATAATTAAGCATTCATATTAGTAGGTTTTAGTTAAAATAAAATGGCAATATTTTTGCTAATTGCAATCTAATATTATATTTTGAATCTTTGCAAACAATATCCAACTTAATATTTTGTTGCTTTTCAGACAATTGAACAAATTAATGTTAAAATTAGATTATAAAATTTCAATTTATGCAATCTCTCTATAAGAAATAGAGTAAGATAAATACATACATTTACATTAAGAAATAAACAAACAAAAATGGGAGAAATACATATAGTTGTCCGCTCCACTCTCCCCCATTAAGATACTACAGAAGTTATGAGACTTTAGCTGTTGAGAGCCCCACACTCATGGAGATCAATGATTCTTTTTATCAACTGAAGAATGATTGTGATATTCTTTTCGTGTTGAGTCCTTGTCTTCTTATGGACTATCACATCTTGGCTATAAATTTTTGCATCATACAGATTTTATGTACATAAAATTCAAGAAAATAATTAATTGTAAAGTAAAAAAGAGAGATACACAAAAAATGAGAAATATATTGCATACCAAGATACTTTGGTTGAATATATCAACTTCTTTAGCCGAATCCTCCTAAGTTCTTTGCGTGATCTTGCCCACCAAACAATAATGAATGTATAGTCCAACCCAATATAATAAGAAAAAGGTTCATTTGGCTTTCAATTTATCTATGGTTTATTTCATATTTATTTCTTAATCTATTCTGCTATCCCTATTTTTGTTAAGTCGGGATTTCATTTCCTTTATCTTTGTAGAATGGAATGCTTACGTACTTTCACTTATCATCACATTCTTCTACTCAAGACTTAACAAAAACAAAAACAACAGGATAGAAGAAAAAATAAACAATAGAGAAAAAAACCATAGATAAACTACATCAACACAATTAGGCATTTCTACCTTTTTTGAATTGAGGGTTAGACATATACATTCACAATTGTGTAGTGAGAAAGAACATGCTGAAATTTTAGCCCAAGAGACAAATACAACTCCATTGCTATTTTTTGTATTATATCTCTATTGCCTCTTCAATTCTTCTCATTTTTCATTGAAATTTATAGTAGTGTAGGCTCTTAAGTTAGGTAAAAAAAAAATTAATGCAAACAATTATTATACTTTCCTGTTTCTTGATTTCATACTCATCTGCAAGGTGGATAGGATCGGAAAACCTCATCCCAACCGGAATCTGTCCCTAACTGGATGTTGAATTCTTAACTATTTTCTCCATCGGAGAGGGACGGTGATCATGTTCCCTACTCCGTTCCTCATAGAAATCCTATAAATTATCACTAATATATTTTTATTGTTAATTAACCCGATATTTACATATATAATAAAATTATTTATTACCTGGAAAAAGAACTCTCCATCGGTCTGGTGTATCGAGACATGGCCGGCTTAATTTTCCATTCTCAAATTTTTATCGACATGCCACTTGAATAATTCTCTAGGATTTTTTAGATTGAATAGTCCTTGTCGAAAAAAAATTCTAACTAATCATTGCCGTCTCCACTTCTCTCATGTAATTAGGAAATAAAAGGCAATTTTTTTAGAAAAATAACAAATGGGGAACAAGAAAAATCTTGGGATATTTTTTTCCCCATTCACTTCACCGAGGACGGAGTGAGTATTGTTTCTCATTACGACCTCGCTCTTTGACATTCACAGTTATATATTAACTTTGTGAGACAAGTTTCAATAAAATAAAGCCGATCTTGCTAATATGATATCCTTATATTACTAAAAGGGAGTTCCAACTATCCACATGTCATTCTCTCATTTATTTTGTTTACATGTCATTTTGTGATTTTTTTTAGAGAAAAATAATTTATATGTCATTTCCACCTATGTGGCATAATTATGGGAACTATACATGTGGCTTTATGAATCTTATGTGGCATAATTATTGGAGCTATACATGTGGTATTATGAATTTTATGTGTCGTCTTGACTTTATTAATAAAAGTCCAATAAAAAAATGCATTTATAAGGATTTGAACTATTCACCTCCTAAGTAGAGTATAAGATGTTTACCAATTAAACTATGTATTGAATAGCTTCAAAGAACAAACCTATTGTATTTAACTATATTTGATGATATCCATTATTTAAAAAAATTATGTTAATAAAGTATTTAATTCTACGTATTATTATTATTATTATTAAATTTATAAAATTTTAAATATGTGAAATTTTAATGTTTAACTGAATTATTTTTATTATCTCATTATATTTGAGGATTTCCTATTTAGAGAATTTTAATTTTTGAAAAATTAAAAAATAGAATTTAAGTATATATAATAATTTTGATTTATACTATCAATTAAATAATTAATTAATTTTTATAAATTTCAACATTTACTTGACAAATCTTATTGTTTAGAAAACACAGTAAACCGAAATTATAATTTTCTAAATTTTATTTATTTTAAATCAAATTTGATATATAATTTTTTTATTGGCTTAATTGTGTTTAACATGTGTCATTATGTTTGCGTAATAATATTGTCTCTAATTAAAAAAATGTAATATTTGAACATTGCACATATTTATAAATATGCACAAATTTTGAATATCTATTTTATTTAACATAATCTTTATATATTTTTAAATAGTAAGTCATATTAAAACTCAAAATGATTTATATTGTCAATGTTATTTTTTATTCTAAAATACTTATTATTTTATTTTATATTATATAATTTAATGACATATATATGCATGCACGAAAATTACTTATTTTGTACATGTATGTTGTAGCCATTTTGTACCTCAGGTCGGCACCAACCTAAAACAGGCCGGAAGTGATGAAACAACACGTCTGCGACGGTACCGATCCACCCAGATGGTATCCGACCTCCACGGGTTCCGACCGCACTTTCCGACCTAAAAAACGAGGTTGGAAATAAGCTGAAAACACTCGACTACCTCTACCAAGATACAAGTCAAATGGGTCGGGACCGGACCGGTCCGACCTCAACCAAATTTAAGCCAACAGAGGTCGCTGGTGCACGGCCGGTGTATAGGAGGGCGTTCCGACCTCGAGACCTACCAGGAGGTCAGCCCCGACCTACGGAAAGGAAGAAGGACACGTGATAGAATCTGGCGAGATCTTCCCATAAGAAGTAAAGAGCCATCTCCGTACTCAGTGACAGAGAAAATATTCCACCCTAATGAGGAAATTTCTCAGAGAATTGTCCTTTTATGGACACGTGTTAACGCGCCAGTGGTTGGCCACCTGCAGACTGTGGCATACAGATGCCCACGCGTCCTCAGAGGCTGAAGGCATTAAATACCTCTGTTCCCCGAGAAGCCAAAATGACATTTGTACCCCTGTAGGGAGGAAACTATAAATAGTCCCACATTTGTAACAAGAAAGAGAGTCCAACACCTTCTATCAAAAAAGCAATATAATTTGCATTTAAGTCCAGGGATTAGAAACCCCTGGCAATTCTTGGTGTTCTTATTTTCAGTTCATCACCATCATTAATTTTCTTCATCATAATCATTCATTCAACATTTATGATTTCAATCATTTGATATTTTTGCCAAAGCTCTCTTAAATAACCATTAATTCCCAGCCTCATATTTTTGGCAAACAACATTTGGCGCTAGAAGGAGGGTATCCAACCCATAAAACTCATCTTCTCTTTTCACCTCTTTGAAGAGCACTCTCTGTTCTTCAAAGCTTCCATCTTCAAATCTTCAAACTTTCAGATTACAAGCTTCTCCCTGCAAAACAATGACGAACCAGAAGTCATCTCAGCCCACAGAGCCATCGGAGCACCGGCCACGCCACGGGACCCCGCGGCTCGGGCCTCAGGGGAACCGACCCCCACTCGCCACGGAAAGACCACACGCGTGGCCTCTCCAATCCATTTTCCGGAAGAATCCCACCCGTCACAAGGACGAAATTTCTTTACTCCTGACCAGGCCGGGTCAGGACGACGCCGTCAGGCTGACGTGGCAAGGGAGAGCCAGAGCACCCCCTCTGCCTCGAAAAGGAAGGCGCATGCCCGTGCTCTCAAGGGAAAGGCAAAGGCCTTGGAGCAACAGGGGGAAAGCCAGGGCCGGGCTAACCCCACTTTCTCTCGATCCCGCGGCCCCGCCCATCCGGTTTTTGGCCGCCTGGGCTCAAGCAATCCTTCCTGGTACCCCAGCTATCTCCCCAGTTACGACATTGGATACGGGGATGTAGAGTCCGTCTCCAACACGCGGAGTACGACGCAAATGCCCCTCAAGAGGGCGGCCGAGGTCAGCCTGGCCCCGACCAACTCAGCCAGGAGCAAGCTTAGCTTCGCCCAAAGTGGGCTGTTGGGACACGGTACCCCTCGAGCGGCCGTATTCGACCGAATCAGCCCCATGACCGATGGTGACGACCAGCTGGTCGAGACTCCGAACCCGGAGATCGTCAAGATGCAAAAGCAGTTTGATGAGATGAAGGCACTCATGGAGGCGCAAGGCCAACCTAAGGCCCAGCCGGTAGCAAACGAGCCCTTGTCCATCGACATCGAGCTTTCCCCAATCCAACTCAAAATCGTTCCACCGCCGACCCCTCTTTACGAAGGGAAGACTGGCCTGGAAACTCGTCTGAGTAACTTCCGAATTTATATGACCGGGCGCGGCGCGACCGACGCCACGAAGTGTAGGCTCTTCCCGCTCACCCTGGGCGACCTCTCCCACAGATGGTACGTCTCACTCCCGGCCCGATCAATCAATTCCTTTGCCACCTTAAGCGCCCAGTTCACATCATATTTCGCGGCCAAAATCGCCCGGCCGGAGAACTGGCACCGTTTGATGCGAATCTACCAAGAGAAGGAAGAGTCCGACAAGGACTATATCGCATGGGTGGACGAGGTCATCTTGATCGGTGAGCCGGTCGGCGACCAGCTGGCCCTGCACGCCGCCTTGGGAGGCTTCCACGTCCGATCTCCGATGTTCAGGCATCTCACCAAGGATTTCCCAAAAATATATGCCGACTTTCGAGCTCGGGCACACGATTACCTGGCTCGGAGGAAGCTACTGGCACTCAGGCTGGGGGAGTCCGAACCAGCGGCAAAGAGCCGGAGGCCTCCGTCCAGGCCTCTCCCAAGGGCGGTCCCAAGGCCAAAAGGGTGGCCAAGCTACCCGGAAACTTCAAGTCCTTCGAGGACGTTGAGGTTCACCTCACTCAGGCCCTGAGGCAATCCCCGGCGCACATTTTCAACGCGGTCCAACACAGGGATGTGCTTCCCCGGCTGAGACCCTTTACAGGAGACCGGTCCGGGCTGAACCCAAAAAAGTTATGCGCCTATCACGACTCTATCGGCCACAATACGAGCCAGTGTCGTGATCTCCTAAAACAGTTATGGAAACTGTTTGACGAAGGGCATCTGAACAACCTTCTACAAAGGCCAGCCGGCCGTCAAGAGCCCCAGCAGCAGCAACAACAGCGTTCCCCTCGGAGTAACGAGGCCAGCCTCTCAGGCCGGTCGCGGCATTGGAAGAGGACGACGATGACGACGACCTCCCACCAATGAACCCCGATAGTCGGGTCAACATGATCCAGGCCGACGGGGGAAATTTGGGCGGCCTCACCCCCGTATCCAAGCTTTCTAACAGGAAGCGCAAGACCGAAGTCCGGGCCGTGACCAACGTCAACTTGGTCACCCCGACCGAGCCTAAAATTCACAAAGGTCTGGAGATCACTTTCTCCAACCGAGACCGGAGCGGGGTGTTGTACCCCAAAGGTGACGCCTTGGTGATCGCTGCCCGCATCTTGGGTAAAGAGGTCCAACGAGTCTTGATCGACAACGGGTGCTTCTGCAACATCATATTCAAAGTGGCCCTAGATCAGCTCGGCGACCTCGTCAGCTTCATCAAACCCCTCGACCTCCAGCTGAAGGGCTTCGGGGATGCTACGGTCGCTGCTTACGGGAGGATAAAGCTCACTGTGGAACTCGTTTGCTGTTACGACGAGAACGTCAAAATCACTAGGTCATTGGACTTTATCATTGTAGACCAGCCAAGTTACTATAACGGCTTCTTAGGTAGGCCTTTCTTAGAAGTTTTCGAGGCCGTAGCTTCCTCTTACTACTATTGTATCAAGTTTCCCACCCCTGAGGGGGTGGTCGGCACCGTTAGAGGTGATCAATTAATGGCCAGAAAATGTTTAAATTATTTTGATTCTTGTTTGTTTCCAATTTGTAACGATCAAACGTTAGATAAGTCGCAAACCGACCTCGAAAGGACCCTTCCGACCACTGAAGTCGTAATGGAGGTCGGGTCCACCTCGGCCGACCCCGATAACGACCCCGGCTTACCGCCAATACAAGTTGATGATCTCGAACCGAGGATCGGTTTCGAACCCTCCGAGCTCGACCTTGACCCAAGGTTCGACACAAGCGACCGGCGAAGCTACCAGCAAGCTACGACCTTGGAGGACTTGGAACACATTCCGGTCGATCCTTCGAGGCCAGAATTGGAAGTCCTGATCGACTCTCGGATACCGACCGAAATGCGGGGGGAAGTGATCGAGTTCCTCAAGGCCAACATAGGAGTTTTTGCTTGGTCTCACCAAGACATGGTCGGAATAGACCCAAAACACGCCTGCCATCGATTGAAGATCGACCTTAACAGGAGGCCGGTCCACCAGAAAAGAAGAAAGTTCGGCCCGAAAAAATATGAAGCATTGGCCCAAGAGGTCAAGAAATTGTTGGACAACAAACTGATTGAGCAAGCCAAAGACGAGCCCCAATGGGTCGCCAACGCCATCCTAGTTAAGAAAATGAACAACACTTGGAGGCTGTGCATCGATTTCACCGACCTCAATGCAGCATGCCCGCAAGATAATTTTTCGATGCCGCACATTGACCATTTAGTGGATAGCACGGCCGGTCACGAGATGATGTCCTTCATGGATGCCTTCGCCGGCTATCACCAATGGCCGTTGAGGACATCAAGCACACCTCTTTCCACACGAAAAATGACATATTTTCTTGGCTCCGAATGCCTTTCGGCCTGATCAACGCCGGTGCGACCTACCAACGGTTGGTCAACAAAATATTCACAGATCAGATCGGAAGGACCATGGAGGTCTACATCGACGACATTGTGGTAAAAAGCTTAAAAAAGGAAGACCGCCTCAGAGACCTCGAGGAGACCTTCAAGATCCTCAAGACATACAATATGAAGCTGAACCCGAAGAAATGCAACTTCGGGGTGGAGGCCGGCAAGTTCCTTGGGCACATCGTCAGCCAGCAGGGAATCGAGGCCAACCCGACCAAGATTAAGGCCGTCCTCGACATACAGGAGCCTAGAACGATCAAGCAAGTACAACGTCTGACCGGCTGCCTAGCTTCACTAAACAGATTCATAGCCCAGCTCGGAGACAAAAATAAGCCTTTTTTCTCGACTATTAAAAATGGCAAGTTTTCATGGAATAGGGAAAGCCAAGTAGCCTTCTCAAAATTAAAGGAGTACTTGGCAAATCCACAAATTCTAATCAAACCGGTCCCAGGAGAGAAGCTTTACTTATATCTCGCGGCCTCCGAGGTTGCCCTCAGTGTGGTACTTGTCCGGGCGGACGGTCAGAACCATCTCCCGATCTACTTCGTGAGTCAAGCCCTACACGACGCCGAGCTCAGGTATACCCCACTCGAAAAATTGGCTTACGCTCTAGTCATGAGTGTAAGAAAGCTAAGACCCTACTTTTTCGACCACCAAGTGGAGGTCCTCACCACCCTACCCTTGAGGCAAGTCTTACACCGGCCGGACACCAGCAGCAGGTTACTGAAGTGGTCATTAGAGATAGCTCAGTACAGAGTCACTTACACCCCGAGAATGGCCATCAAGGGCCAGGCGCTGGCCGACTACATAGTAGAGCTCACTTTCCCTAAAAAATTCACAAGAATCGACCATCCCCCGTGGAAACTCTATGTGGACTGGTCGTCAACCAATACTTGCACCGGGGCCAGAATCGTGCTGGTCGGGCCGGAGGGCCAGAGTTTCACTCACGCGGTTCGTTTCAGTTTCCCGACCACCAACAACGAGGCTGAGTATGAGGCCTTGGTCGGAGGCCTCGAGCTCATGATCACCATCGGAGTATGCCGACTACACGTTTTCATGGACTCCCTACTCAGTAAATCAAATAAAAGGAGAGTACGAGGCTCGGGGGGAGAAAATGGTGAAAATTGGATGACTCCGATCGTGAAATACTTAAAGACCGGCACACTTCCAGAAGACAGGGTTCGGGCCCGGCAACTGTAACTCCGATCATCAAGGTACACTCTCATTGATGATCTTTTGTATAAAAGAAGCTTCACCCTCCCACTCCTGAAATGTATAACCCCGGAGCAAGGCCAGAGCATTCTGGCCGAGATCCATGAGGGGGTATGTGGGAACCATGCCGAAGGCCGGGCCCTAGCCCATAAAGTGATTAGGCAAGGATATTTCTGGCCGACCCTGAACAAGGACGCTGTCAACTTCGCAAGGTCGTCCCATAAATATCAAATCTTGGGACCCAACGTCAAGTTGTCCCCCGAGCAGCTCTCCTCCATGTACAACCCTTGGTCTTTTGCCCAGTGGGGCACGACCTGATCGAACCAATGCCCACTGCACCCGGGGGCCACAAATTTGCCGTCGTGGCCGTCGATTATTTTACAAAGTGGGCGGAGGCCGAGCCGCTCAACAAAATCAGCCAGACCCAGATCATAAAATTCATTTGGAAAAACATCATTTGCCGCTTCGGTCTACCTCAAGTGATCATCTCCGACAATGGGAAACAGTTCGACGGTCTCCGGATGATCCAGTTTTGTGAAAAATGGAAAATCAAGAAAGTTTTCTCCACCCCCTACCACCCGCAGACGAACGGCCAGGTGGAGGCCGTAAACAAAATCCTCAAGCACACCATTAAAGCAAAACTTGAGGACAAGAAGGGGAAGTGGGCAGCCGAGCTCCCCGACGTACTTTGGTCGTACCGGACGACTACCAGAAACTCGACAGGCGAAACACCTTTCGCTTTGGCTTTCAGAACCGAGGCCGTCATCCCATCGGAGGTCTCCCTCCCGAGCCACCGAACAGCCCAAACAATCACTGAGGACAACGACACCGCCCGGATGATCGATCTGGACATGCTAGAAGAACGAAGACTTAACTCCGATCTCCGGAACGCGGCCTACAAGAAGAAATCCGAAAAAAAATTCAACTCCAAAGTGAAGGCCAGACAATTCCAGGTCGGCGACCTCGTCCTCAAGAAGGTTCAAGTTCCTAAAGGGGTATTCGGCCCGAACTGGGAGGGCCCGTTTAGGATACCCAAGTGGCTCTCCAAGGGAGCTTACGAGCTGGAACTTATGGATAGCACTCCGGACCAATACCCCTGGAATGCAATTCACTTGAAGAAATACTATCAGTAATCAAGTTGTACTACGCACAGCTCAATCTCATCCAAAAAAGCCGAGCTCAGTTCAAAAGCATACGCCGACCGTATCGAGGTCAGCGTATCACACTTGAGCTCGGGAAGGCCACCCAAGGCCATCTAAAAAACCGAGCTCAGTTCAAAAGCGTATGCCGACCGTATCGAGGTCAGCATATCACACTTGAGCTCGGGAAGGCCACCAAGCCATTTTGAAAACCGAGCTCAGTTCAAAAGTGTATGCCGACCGTATCGAGGTCGGCATACCACACTTGAACTCGGTAAGGCAACCAAGGCCATTCCAAATACCGGGCTCTGTCCAAAGCATATGTCGACCATGTCAAGGTCGGCATATCTCACTTATGCCCGGGAGAAATCTCATATACACTTGTTAAAAACTTAAACATTTTTAATTTTTAACAGGGATAAACAACAAGGTGAATAACAACGAAACAACAAAGTTAAGAAAAACTGATATTCATAACAAAACCGGTCTAAAGCCGGAGAGGAGTACAATAGTCCAAGAGAAAGAAAAACACATCCGGTCGGAAGCCGGTTACATTCAGACAGAAGCAAAAATACTAAGATAAAAGGAAGATGTCTTCAAGGGCTGCCCGCTCCACCCGCCGGGCTTACCTGCTCTCCTGACCCGGTCGCGAAGTCAGCTACTTCGTTGACACGGGCCTTCTCCTCAGCCACGCTTCCTCCCGGCGCCTGGGGGCCTTCCGGAGGAGCCTATTCTTCTTCTTCCTCTCCCTCTTCATCCTCGGCGGCCGGGGGATCCTGACCTGGTCTGATCAGCCTGTGCCGGTGGGAGAACCATGAAAGGTCCACCACATAGTCAATCTCGAGATTGAGGAAGGGAAGCCAGTAGCCCTCATTGATTGGATTTGTAGCAACATACTCACAGAAGTAGGTCTCCTGAGCTTTGGTGTCGGCACCGGCCTGGCGTCCAACCCGGATTAGATTGGCGGCGGCCATATAGAAGCAAAATTCAGAGAAGAGCACCGGGCTGGTGGCCGGATCATCCGGATCATAGGCCGGCCGACTCAGAGCGGCAGCCAACTCATCAGTTTTCTTCTGGACCTCTACTTCCAGCTCGACCTGCCGGGCACGAGCCTGATCGACATCCCCCCGGGCCCTGTGCGCCTCCAGCCGCAGCTCGACGTTGGCATCCTCCATTTCAGCAACCCGATTCCGGGCATCTGCCAGGGCTTTATACGCCATCTCCGCCCGGCCTAAAGCTTCCTCATTCTCCTTCAGAATGGCCTCCATCTGGCCGACCGCTTGATCCCTCTCCTTCTTAAGCACAACATTCTCACTCTCAAATCCGGCTCTCTCCTCCCGAGCACGGGTCAGGATGCATTCCGTCTTCCGGAGCGATCTGATGGTGTTATTGAGATCATTCTCCATCAGGTTGACCATGATTGCCGCCTGGTTGATTAGCGCAATGCTGGCCCGACCGGTGTATCGAGGGCGATGCTCGGCGATGTCAGCCAGCTCCCGAGTCCAGGATTGGGGCGGAGAGTTCACCGTCCAGCTCATGTAATTCGGTATTTCAACCGTCGAGCCCGGAGCTCGGGAGGACAGGAAGTCAAGCACCAACGGGGGGAGGTCGGAATCATTACGCATCAGCCTAAATAGAAGAAAAACCAAGTCAGGTACAAATAAACAGTTTAAGTAAAGAAAACCCCTAAGTTGGGCAACTTACGCTTGAAAGCGGGCCGAATTGCGACCAAAGTAGGTCCTATCATCCTCCCGGCCGGGAGCTTGCGCCACTTGGGCTATGGTATCTGTCCCAACCGGCCTGGGTCCGGGAGGTGTATCATCTGAGATATCGATGGGGGCCGGGCTCGATCCGTGAAGGCCGGCCTCCTCGCCTTCAGTCTCCTCTCGTCCTCTTTTCTTGCCGATGATCAGAGAGGATGTGGGTGCCTCGGCGGCTACCGTCCCGACGGCCGGGGCTGACTGGAGGGGGAGAGACTCTTCAATCACAATCCCAGTCCGGGCGCCAGTCCCCTTCTTCTTCTTCGCCCCTTTGGCCGTTTTCTTTACCGCGCAGACACCGAGCAAGGAGAACATCTCTGGACAGCGGTCGGAAAGCTCTGATGGGTACCTTTTCATGATCGGAAACTCAGGCACTGCATCATCAAAATGCAAGGTTAAAAAAAAAAGGGAGAAGAACTACTGTTACAACTCGAGACCCGGGCTCAAACAATAACTTACCCGTCAAATTCAGATGGCGCAGAAACTGGAAGAAACGGCTGGAAATGCGAGCTTGTCGAGTCCGGAGGATAGCTTTGTTCCTCTCTGTGGCCGGCAAGGACAATATCCATTCACGACCGACTGTGAAGTCAAAGTTTAGCTCGCGATCGGAAGGACAGGGGTAGCCTGCAAAGAAAGATAAAAAAATTAGATCAGTATTTTTTATTCAAAGATGAGTTAAAAATTTCTTACTAGGGTGCTTAAGATGGATGTTGGTCGGAACCCTGATCTCGAGTCCGCCCGGGTACCCGGTCTGCCAAGCCCCCTCCCCCACGAAGAACCAATTCTTCCGGTTATTACGGGCCTTTCTAGGGAGACCGGTCACCAGCTTCTGCCCTTTGGTCTAAATAAAGACCTCACCGGTCCCACTCCTCTCACTCTGAACCCGGTAGAGATAAGTCATCTCCCCCGGGGTCGGCATCCGATAAAGCCGATTCTGTCCGAACAGTTCCATAACGCTCACGATGATCATCCACGCATTCGGCAGCAGTTGGATGGGCGTCTGGTCCCAATAATTCAACAAATAGGAGATGGCCAGATGGAGGGGGAAGTGAAGTCCGACCTCCATCATGTATTGAGTGACGGAAACCATCCCATGAGGAGGTTGATCAGCCCGTTCGTTTGGCTCCGGGGCGTAGAGCTGAACGTTATAGGGAATATCCCATTCGGCCTGCATCTCGTCGAGGTGGCTTTGGGTCATTTTGCTCTGAACCTGGCCAATGGTCCACCTCTGGGACTCCTCCAGGTCGGCTATTCGTCTGGTGGTCGGATCGCGAACGGTCGGCCCCTGCGGGAAACAATCTCGGTACCCCTCGAAGTCAAAGTCAAGGGATTCGACTTCATCTTTTTCCTCCACGTATTCCGACCATAGGCGGAAGGCTCGCCTGACCTGGTCCCGCCGATCCTGGCTAATACTCCGACCTTCAACGGGTAGCCCTCCGACCTCCTCAGACCCCGATCCCGAGGCCTCGTCCACCATTCCGAACCTCTATTTAATTTGCTCGGCCGCAAGATTTTAAAGTATTAGGCTGTGGGCTAAGTCGTCGCCCTCACCGTGACCACCGTCCTCTTCATCTTCTTCCAGAAGATTGTCTAACGGTTCCCGACTCTCTACTAGAGGAGCCGTCGTCTCGATCCGAGACCTCTCAACCACGACCGGACCCCTCTCCCTGGCGCCCTCGCCCAGTAACGACCGGCCCGGGCTCTGGAAGAGCGCGTCCAAGCCGTCATCGTCGCGAGCCCAGATCAAGCTCGTGCTCAGGCGCGACGGAGAAGCTCCTCCTCCGCCGCTTGAGCTCCCTCCTTGGTCAAAGAGCCGCCGATTGGCTCCACCACCGCCGCCGCCCCTAGAAGAGGCGCCGCCCCTCTGCCCTGGCGGAGGACCAGTCCACCGTCGCACCATATTTAGAAAAGAAGGAATAAAATTTCGAGTTTAGAAATAAAGTTACCTTTCTCAACCACCGCCTCAATCACCGCCGTACGAAATTGAACGCCGCCACGAAGAGTTCGCCGGAAAAATCACTAGGTTTCAACGCTTGCTGAGGAAATTCAAATCATGCGAAAGTAAAAAACTTAAAATGGAAAGAGTCCCACCTATTTATAAGGAATGGTGGGGGACCTGTTTCGAAATAAAATTCTAGGCCTAGGGGCCTAAATGCAAGAAGTTGAAGCGATGCGTCGAAACGGCTGCGCACGCCATCAATGAATGCGCGGGATCCAAAACGTCGTATGACGTCACGCATGCCTTTTTAGGTGCACGTACCCACGCTCGTCTACTCAAACGTCAGGCCACGAGAGGCCGACCTACGGTCGTCCCGAGCAGTTGAGGACCGGGGCCGACGTCCAATGGCAGATGACCACCTCGCCTCCCATCAACCCTGAGAGTCGAGCTGGGGGGCAATTGTTGTATCCATTTTGTACCTCAGGTCGGCACCGACCTAAAACAGGCCGGAAGTGAGGAAACAACACGTCCGCGACGGTACCGATCCGCCCGGATGGTATCCGACCTCCACGGGTTCTGACCCCACTTTCCGACCTAAAAAATGAGGTCGGAAATAAGCTGAAAACACTCGACTACCTCTACCAAGATACAGGTCAAATGGGCCGGGACCGGACCGGTCCGGCCTCAACCAAATTTAAGTCAACAGAGGTCGCTGGGGCACGACCGGCGTACAGGAGGGCGTTCCGACCTCGAGACCTACCAGGAGGTCGGCCTCCGACCTCCTGATGCCTCCGACCTACGGAAAGGAAGAAGGACACGTGATAGAATCTGGCGAGATCTTCCTATAAGAAGTAAAGAGCCACCTCCGTACTCAGTGACAGAGAAAATATTCCACCCTAATGAGGAAAGTTCTCAGAGAACCGTCCTTTTATGGACACGTGTCAACGCGCCAGTGGTTGGCCACCTGCAGACTGTAGCATACCGACGCCCGCGCATCCTCAGAGGCTGAAGGTATTTAATACCTCTGTCCCCCGAGAGGCCAAAATGACATTTGTACCCCTGTAGGGAGGAAACTATAAATAGTCCCACATTTGTAACAAGAAAGAGAGTCCAACACCTTCTATAAAAAAAACAATACAACTTGCATTTAAGTCCAGGGATTAGAAACCCCTGGCAATTCTCGGTGTTCTTATTTTCAGTTCATCATCATCATTAATTTTCTTCATCATAATCATTCATTCAATATTTATGATTTCAATCATTTGATGTTTTTGCCAAAGCTCTCTTAAATAGTCATTAATTCCCAGCCTCATATTTTTGGCAAACAACAATGTACAATAAACGACATATTTATATCGTACAATATATTTAAATAATTTATAGATTTAATATATTTGAAAAAAATAGAGCTTTAAAAATAATATCGAAAAATATTAATAAGTTTAGAGTTAATTCTATATTAATTCACAATCTTTAGGCTCAATCTCAATTTAATCACAACATTTAAATTCACCACATCTTTAGTTGTTTCAATCCGATATATGAATTGTATTTTTAGAAGGAAAAAAGAAGAAGCATGAGAGTGCAATAGTGCTTGGATGAAAAATCGACCAAGGAAACCATCCTAGAGAGTCAAAGAGAATATTGAAAATCGTAATTAAAATGAGATTGAGCGTAAAGGTCGTGAATTAATAAGAAATTAACTCATAATTTTATACATATATATTATTGGAATATATTCACTATATAATATAATCATATTATTTTACAATGAGCAAACTTATTTAAGTATATAAAATACATAAACAATTATTTTTTGCGAGAACTCCGCGTAATACGCGGACACTCATCTAGTTATATATATATATATATATATATATATATATATATATGTATGTATTACTATTTTTTCTTTAAAATTTATTTTACTATCTATCTAATTTGTCATGAATGTATAGACTATATATTAATATTTAGTAAAAATAGTTGTAAAGAAAATAAGTGTGAGATGGTTCCAACTTTAAACTTTTAAAAAAAAATCACAACTATTTAATAATATTTAATTAAAAGTTCTCAGTATCTTTTCATATTATTAAAATATATCCCTCCATCCGTGTAAAATTATCCATATTATTAGTCTGCTCGTAAAAAGGATCTTGTTTTTTAAAATGTGAGTAATTATCTTTATCTACACCCTTCAATATATACACTCAATATTTTTAAAATAATTTTTTTGTACTTGATTTGACACAATATTCTTTCTTTTAACACATTATATCTATTTTCTTAATAATTTTGTTAAAAACAACTAGCCATTAAATTTCATGGACGTAGAGATTAGTTATTTTATTAACAATTATCTAGGGTTGATGTTACTTCTTATTCCACAATAATTTTCACAATTGTCTATATTATCTATTCCGCAATTGTTTTAATACTCAAAAAAGAAATTAATTCATAAATTTTACGCTCACAATATTCACATAGAGGTTTATTAAATTACCCCTCAAGATGCTATCTGGTAAAGGGAGTAGTATTTTAGAGAATCTATAATTAATTGAGTTTAATATGTTAATTTAATTTTGTTGAAAATAAGAGACATATAAAGTATAAGTGGATAAGAACAACAATAATTACAATTAGAAATTGAAAAACATAGGTGAGAATAGAGGATGCAAATTTAATTTTCAATTTCGGATAGTTAATTCGCTAACCATAAAAGTTTTGCACTACTTGACTATAACAATTAAATAATTTATGCTACAAACTTCTATAAAATTAGATTTAGTCATTGAATGCAAATGATTATGGTCATCTTTAATATAAAAATAGTAATTAAATAAATTTACTTACCATTGGACCAAATAAAATATTTTAGAGATTGTATAATAAATTAAAATTTTATATTCCAATAAAATTTGTATATTGTGGTTGAAAATAAGATTAAACGAAATACATGTGTATTCTTGTATGCATCAAGTGTGCACCATAAAACTTAAATACATTTTAAAAAAGTTTCCCCTTATATTACTGAAAAGCTGTAATTGTTAATACTAAAAAGTTATTTGTTGATAAATCAAAATGTGGGTCTCATTTCAGTAAAAAAATTTTTTTTATCATTTCTGTAATGTCAGGGGTAACTTTTTAAAAATGTACTTTGATCACAAGGTGCGTCTAGTGTATAGGAGACTTACTAAAAATTAAATTATAAGAGGATAGAAATAACAACATTAATAAATTTTAATTTGGTAAAACAAGTGAGATTTCAAGATGTAAATTAAATTTGAATTCTGGAGAATTCATTCACTAACCATAATGGTAGTTTCACTACTTGACTAGCGCAATTAAGTACTTTCTTTTGCAAGCCATTGCATCTTTTGTTTTACATAACTTTTATTGAATGTAAGTTTCTATGTCCACCTTGAATTTTTTTTTCTTAATAGATTCAAGATGGCTATTAAGTTGGGTAAAATAATTTAAAGCAAACAATTATTATACTTTCTTATTTCTTGAATTTATTCTTATCTGCAAGTTTGGATAGGGTCGGAAAATCTCATCCCAACCGGAATCTGTCCGTAATTGGGTGTTGAATTCTCAATTGTATTCTCAATTGGAGAGGGATGGTGATCATATCCACCACCCTGTTCCTCATAGTCACTCGATAAATTATCACTAATAAATTTTTATTGTTAATTAACCTAATACCTGCATATATAATGATATTATTTATTACCTGAAAAAAAATTATTCATATGTCTCATGTATTGAGACGTGGCCGGCTCAATTTTACATTGTCATTATTTTATCGAATTGCCTCTTGAATAATTCTCTAGGATTTTTTAGATTAATAGTCCTTGTCGAAAAAAATATCTAACTAATCATCGCCGTCTCCACTTAATTCTCTCATGTAATTAGGTAATAAAAGTTGAAAATTTAGAAATATAACCAATGCGGAACATGAAATATCTTGGGATTTTTTTTCCATTCACTTCACCGAGAACAGAGTGAGTATTGTTTCTCACCACGGCCCCACTCTTTGACATTCATAGTTATATAATAAATTAGTGGGATGAGTTTCAATAAAATAAAGTTGAGCTTGCTTATATGATATTATTTATACTAGAATGTTACCCTTGCGATGCACAATCAATACATACATAATGTGTATTTTAATTTTTTTTATTAGGAGCCTTGATGTGTGAGCTCGATGAGACTTTATATTTGTACTTATATCATACTCACCTTTAAAATATAACAAATGATATTATGTCATGTATAAGACCGCTTCATCTAAGTTTTTGTCTATATATTTTTGTACCTCCTATTATTTATAAAAAACTTATGTAATATAGAAAAATTGCAATAATGAACAATTCATTTTAAAAAGAAAAAAAAAATCATAAAGTTAGAACAACAAATTTCACAACATGAATAAAAATATTTTGTATTATTATTTTCGATCCTTATCATCGTTGTACATCTTTAATATCATAGCATTGCATACACTTTATACATGTTCTTTATATATATTTTAAATAAATTATACAATTAAATAACTTATACATGTTCAGATTAAGAAATTAACAAAGAAAATGGGGAGAAATACAATATAGATGTCCCTTCCCCCCTCCCCAATTAAGATACTACGGGAGTTGTGAGACATGTGACTATTAAGGACCCCCCCACTCAGGGAGATCAATGATTTTTTGTCTAATGAAGAATTCTTCTGATCATTTTTTATAATGAGCTTTATGATTCAATTGAATTTAGGATGTATTTTAGTAATTCAGACTCAAAGTGAAATCATCCATTTGAAGAAAATATGAAATTCTGAATATTAAGAATCTATGATTCACGATCAACGAAAGTAACCAATTAAGAACAGTGACATCGTTCTTAATTCGTGCAATGACAGTCAAGGTGTGATTCAAAAGAAAGCAGCAGACGATGGCCAACGAGAAGGGATGCAGTAGGAACCAGCATCGCAGGGCATGGCAGTGGTTAAGCACGGTGGAAAGATAATGTCATTGACTCTTCTATATGGGTCCAAATTAAAATATTGTTTTATGCAATTGGATTCTTTTCTAATAAGACTCTAGGAAAATAATAAAATGAACACCGTATATTGTAGATTAGAAAGGATCAAATTGTTCAAAATAAAAGATTTCAAAGGCAAAAGAGTCCAAAAAAAAAAATAAAAATAAATCTAATCATCTTTTTATGGTATTGTATTATAAATATATATATAGATTCAATAAGGTTAATTTAGTAAATAAATAATTTTATTTTTTAAAATTATCAAATTTAATACAATATTTGGATAATATGACACAACTCGATAGTACTCGATGCAAAACGATAGAAAGTTAGATGATTAACTCAACAAGCTGCAAGTCATCAATTTTAAACCATTAGTTTTGATTTAATTTTAGATCTGATGGTTTATAAACCGTATCTGATATCAGGTAACTCGATAGAGTGCCTGAACTAAGAAAACCCAACTAAGTTTTAGAATGTAAGTCAGAAGTGTATATTTCAAAACGAGTGTATTAAAAAAATTGGTCTTTTTATGAAAATTTGCATGGTGCAAATCGGTAAAAATAAGTAACAATATTTTATAAATTTACCAAATGTAGAAACCACTCTTAATGCGAATATTAATAATTAAGCATTCATATTTGTAGGTTTAAGTTAAAATAAAATGACAATATTTTTGCTAATTGCAATCTAATATTATATTTTGAATCTTTGCAAACAATATCCAACTTAATATTTTGTTTCTTTTTAGACAATCGAACAAATTAATGTTAAAATTGGATTATAAATTTTTAAATTATGAAATCTCTCTATAGGGAAATAGAGTAAGATAAAAACATAAATTTACATTAAAAAATAAACAAACAAAAATGGGAGAAATACATATAGTTGTCCGCTCCCCCCTCTCCCATTAATATTATTACAAAAGTTGTGAGACTTTGGTTGTTGAGAGCCCCACACTCATGCAGATCAATGATTTTTTTATCAATAGAAAAATGCTTGTGATATTCTTTTCGTGTTGAGTCCTTGTCTTCTTATGGACTATCACATCTTAGCTGTAAAATTTTGCATCATTCAGATTTTATGTACATAAAATTCAAGAAAATAATTAATTGTAAATTAAAAAAGAGAGATACAAAAAATGACAAATATATAGCACACCAAGATACGTGGGTTGAATATATCAACTTCTTTAGCCGAATCCTCCTAAGCCGTGTGCGTGATCTTGTCCACCAAACAATAATGAATGTATAGTCCAACCCAATATACTAAGAAAAAGGTTCAAATAGCTTGCAATTTATTTATGGTTTATTTCATATTTACAATAGAGAAAAAACCATAGATAAACTGCATCAACACAATTAGGCATTTCTACCTTTTTCGAATTGAGGGTTAGACATATACATTCAAAATTGTGTAGTGAGAAAGAACATGCTTAAATGTTGACCCAAGAGACGAATACAACTATGTGTCTATTGCCTCTTCGATTCTTCTAAATTTTCATTGAAATTTATAGTAGTGTAGACTCTTAATTTGGGTAAAAAAATTAATGCAAACAATTATTATACTTTCCTGTTTTTTGATTTCATACTCATCTGCAAGGTGGATAGGGTCGGAAAACCTCATCCAAACCGGAATTTGTCTCTAATTGGATGTTGAATTCTTAACTATTTTCTCTACCCGAGAGGGACGACGATCATATTCCCTGCTCTCTTCCATATGGAAACCCGATAAATTTTCACTAATATATTTTTATTGTTAATTAGCCCGATAGTTACATATATAATAAAATTATTTATTACCTGGAAAAAGAATTCTTCATCGGTCTGGTGTATTGAAACGTGGTCGGCTCAATTTTCCATTCTCAAATTTTTATCGACTTGCCTCTTGAATAATTTTCTAGGATTTTTGAGATTGAATAGTCCTTGTCGAAAAAAAATTCTAACTAATCATTGACGTCTCCATTTCTCTCATGTAATTAGAAAATAAAAGGCGAAAATTTTAGAAAAATAACAAATGGGGAACAAGAAATATCTTGGGATATTTTTTTCCCCCATTCACTTCACCGAGGACGGAGTGAGTATTGTTTCTCATTACGGCCCCGCTCTTTGACATTCACTTTTATATATTAAATTTGTGAGACGAGTTTCAATAAAATAAAGCCGATCTTGCTAATATTGTATATATATATATATATATATGCATTAATATTTTTTCTTTAAAATTTATTTTACTATCTATCTAATTTGTCATGAATGTATACAATTAAATTACTTTTTATCTATAACGTATAGACTATATATTAATATTTAGTAAAAATAGTTGTAAAGAAAATAAGTTTGAGATGGTTCCAACTTTAAACTTTAAAAAAAATCACAACTATTTAATAATATTTAATTAAAAGTTCTCAATATCTTTTCATATTATTATAATATATCCCTCCATCCGTGTAAAATTGACAATATTATTAGTCTGCTCGTGAAAATGATCTAGTTTTTTAAAATGTGAGTAATTATCTTTATCTACACCCTTCAATATATACACTCAATATTTTTAAAATAATTTTTTTGCACTTGATTTGACATAATATTCTTTTTTTAACACATTATATCTATTTTCTTAATAATCGTGTTAAAAGCAACTAGCCAAAAAATTTCATGGACGTAGAGATTAGTTATTTTATTAACAAATACTAGGGTTGATGTTACTTCTTGTTCCACAATAATTTCCACATTTGTCTATTTTGTCTGTCCCGCAATTGTTTTAATACTAAAAAAAGAAATTATTTCATAAATTTAAGGATCACAATATTTACATATTTACACAAAATATCACTATTTTTTGCCCAACACTACACTACACTCAATCAAATAAATTTCTTTAGTTTATACATAGAGGTTTATTAAATTACCCCTCAAGATACTATCTGGTAAGGTGAGTAGTATTTTAGAGAATTTATAATTAATTGAGTTTAATGTGTTATTTAAATTTTATTGAAAATAAGAGACATACAAATTATAAGTGGATAAGAACAACAATAATTACAATTAGAAATTGGAAAAATAGGTGAGAATAGAGGATGCAAATTTAATTTTGAATTTCGGATACTTAATTCGCTAACCATAAAAGTTTTGCACTACTTGACTATAACAATTAAATAATTTATGCTACAAACTTCTGTAAAATTAGATTTAGTCATTGAATGCAAATGATTATGGTCATATTTAATTTAAAAATAGTAATTTTATAAATTTACTTACCATTGGACCAAATAAAATATTTTAGAGACTGTATAATAAATTAAATTTTTATATTTCAATAAAATTTGTATATTGTGGTTGAAAATAAGATTAAACGATATACATGTGTATTCTTGTATGCATCAAGTGTGCACCATAAAACTTAAATACATTTTAAAAAAGGTTCCCCTTATATTACTGAAAAGCTGTAATCGTTAATACTAAAAAGTCATTTGTTGATAAAATCAAAATGTGGGTGTCATTTCAGTAATTTTTTTTATCATTTCTATAATATAAGGGGTAACTTTTTAAAAATGTATTTTGATCACAAGCTGCGTCTAGTGTATAGGAGACTTACTAAAAATTAAATTATAAGAGGATAGAAATAACAACATTAATTAATTTTAATTTGGTAAAACAAGTGAGATTTCAAGATGTAAATTTAAATTTGAATTCTGGAGAATTCATTCACTAACCATAATGGTAGTTTCACTACTTGACGAGCACAATTAAGTACTTTCTTTTGCAAGCCATTACAAATTTTGTTTTACATAACTTTTATTGAATGTATGTTTATATGTCCATCTTGAATTTGTTTTCTTAATCGATTCAAGATGGCTCTTAAGTTGGGTAAAATAATTTAAAGCAAACAATTATTATACTTTCCTATTTCTTGAATTTATTCTTATCTGCAAGTTTGGATAGGGTCGGAAAATCTCATCCCAACCGGAATCTGTCAGTAATTGGGTGTTGAATTCCCAATTGTATTCTCTATCGGAAAGGGATGGTGATCATATCCACCACCCTGTTCCTCATAGACACTCGATAAAGTATCACTAATAAATTTTTATTGTTAATTAACCTAATACCTGCATATATAATGACATTATTTACAACCTAAAAAAAACTCTTCATGTGTCTCGTGTATTGAGACATGGCCGGCTCAATTTTATATTATCAATTTTTTATCGACTTGCCTCTTGAATAATTTTCAAGGATATTTTAGATTGAATAGTCCTTGTCGAAAAAAATATTCTAACTAATCATCGCTGTCTCCACTTATCTCATGTAATTAGGAAATAAAAATAAAAAAATTATAAAAATAACAAATGCTGAACATGAAATATCTTGGGATATTTTTTCCCCATTCACTTCACCAAGAATAGAGTGAGTATTGTTTCTCATCACGGCCCCGCTCTTTGACATTCATAGTTATATAATAAATTCGTGAGACGAGTTTCAATAAAATAAAGCTGAGCTTGCTTATATGATATTATATATACTAAAATGTTACCCGTGCAATACACGATCGATATATACATAATGTGTATTTTAATTTTAATTTTTTTATTAGGAGCCTTGATGTGTGAGCTCGATGAGACTTTATATTTGTATTTATATCATACTCACCTTTAAAATATAACAAATGAGATTATGTCATGAATAAGACCACTTCATCTAGGTTTTTGTCTATATATTTTTGTACCTCCTATTATTTATAAAAAAAACTTATGTAATATAGAATAATTGTAATGGTGAACAATTCACATTAAAAAGAAGAAAAAAAATCATAAAGTTAGAACAACAAATTTCACAACATGAATAAAAATATTTTGTATTATTGTTTTCGACCCTTATCATCGTTGTACACCTTTAATATCATAGCATTACATACACTTTATACATGTTATTTTTATATATTTTAAATAACTTATACAATTAAACTAAAAGTCCTATTTTATTTTATAACTATATAGTAGTAATAATATATATTTGGGATAGTTTAAAACGTATATACATTATATTTTAAGTATGCTGATATATATTTTTTTAATAATTTTTTTATGCACAAATGTGTTTGTTTAGTGTTCCAATTATGCTTATCAGCATGGAGTTATGAAACTAGAGATTGAAGTATGTATATATATTTTATATTATGCTACTTTCAATAAAATTTTATTCACACATACATATTTAATACATTGTATCATTTTGTCAAATAAAATTAACTTTTAATTTTCATTGTTACTGAAAAATTATGGGAAAAATTCAGGAAGATGGTTTTTTTTTTTAGGAAATGTAACATAACTTAATCCTTCTTATTTTCATTGTATCGAGATGTGTATTTTCTCTACTTTGATTGTTATATTTTGTCAATATGTAAAATTCTATTTTTCGAAAATGTTACAATATATAAGATTTTGTTGTATAAAGTGATAGAGAACAGTATTATGAAGATCACAGTTGTGAATTTCCTTTTTTCTTTTATGTGCCTCGAACTTTCCATTGTTGATATTTCTCTTGTTCTTTGTTTAGCCCTTCAATACGGGCTTCAACCTTACAACGTGCAATTTGTATTTCAATATTCTTTGAACAAAGCTCCCTCTATTATGCTGAAAAGTTACAGAACATCACATGGCATTAAAAAAATAACTAATCACTATTATTTTGTTCTTGTGTTTTTTCATTCTTCCGTAGAGTGAGGATGATGAAAAAGAGAGTTAAGAAGAGGCGTGAAAATTATCTAATGATACTTCTTCTCCCAATTTAGATTCGATTTCTTAATTGAGCTCCAGATTCTTGTTTTGTTTAGAAACTAATAATATTTTTTAAAATTTGATTTTATCTCTTTCGCCGCAACTTATTCTTGTGGTTTTTTCTTTGCAATCCTGTGAGGATGATGAAAAAAGAGTTTAGAAAGGGTAACAAAATTACATGATGATATTTCCATTAAAAAAAAATTGATTTCTCCCATTGAATTCTAGTTTTTTTTTTTTTAATGTTTAGAAAGTAATGATAATCTTTAAAACCTGTTTTCCTCTTTTGTTTGTTTTTGTGCTTTCAGATTGAACCTTTTTACCATGCAATATAATTGTAAATATTACCATTTACAATATGAAAGTTAGTTTAATCTATATATATAATAGCAAAGTCTGCTAAAAATAGCAGATCTCATTTTCCCGTCCATTTCACCCTCTATATATAGACATTCACCCCACACACTGAATAAACAATCCATTGCACTCCGCCCGAATAGTAATCATTGCAGATATATTTTATACTATATTTTTATCAATTAAAAAATATATTCTCAGTATAATAATTACGAAAGCAGATTCTGTCAGTATATTGTCTACAACTTATAAACCCATCAATTTTAATCTTTTGTTTTTTGAAATAACCATCAATTTTAAGTTTAAAACTTGCCTGATATTCATAATCACAATCTGTTCAGTTTCTTCTCGGCTTCTAAAAATATTAGTTCTGATTTCTTGCACCTCGAATATTTGCTTCCACCATCACACTTGCTAAAAGTTGTCTCTTGTAACTTTTTAGGTTTCATATTATTTTGATTAGACTTCATTATTTATTTGAGCAGTATACATCTATATATATATACATATATATTAATTGACAAGTTAACAAGAAAATACTCACATTGTGGTGTAACCGTGGATTGCACACACTCTCAAGGTAAGACCGTGATATATATATATATATGCAGTAATCTTGACGAATAAATGTCAATTCACATTTTTATTACTATTTTGTTGGAGAACCAAAGACACGAAACTCAATTAGTGGATTTAAATCTTGATTTTTTTTTTTTTTTTGCTGCAACCGTTTAAATTTGTCAAATGTCACCAATTTTTGTGTAATTATACTTATATATCCAACTTTTGCTATAAAGCCAAATACCACCATTTAAACTATAAGCAAGACAATAGTGAATTTCTTAAATTTGAATTAATATACATATAATTAAGGCAAAACATTGTGTGAGTAATATTTATCTTGAAACTTATTTAAGGAGTATTAGTTGTTTCATTAAATCATATTAGTTGTTTTTTCTAAATATATTTATTAAAGAGGTAATATTTGTCTTACTAAATAATATTAATTATTTTATTATAATGTATTAATAAATTGTTGTTCACAGTAATTAGTTAACATGAATATCATTAATACAATATCTTCTCATATATTTTTAGAGGGGAGTATCTTCTCATATTAAAATAGAAGTAAGGAGAGTGATTTATAGTCTTTATTGGAGCAAGTGAAGTACACTTTATATATGGTAAAGTAGTGAATCTCGGTCTCCACTAAATATAGTAATTCAGTTTTACCAAAAAAAAAAAAAAATTTAAGTTGCACCAAAAAAATTACATTTCTATAAGATTTTTACTTTAATCTCTTTTTTTATTGATTTTAATTATATAAATTGAATTTAAATATAACATAGGCTTTTATAAATTTTAGTATTTATGGTGAATTAAATAAATAGTTAAAAATTATATAATTAATTAAATAATTTTAATACACTCATATATATAATACTCCCTCCATCCCAACTTTCTTTCCCACTTGAAAGTGACAAATATTTTTAGTAAAAAAGGAAGTATGTGACAATGATAATTAGTTCATTTATTGAGGTGTGAATGTAATATAAAACGTTCAAATAAAACAAATGTGAAAGTATCACGTGACGGAAGAAGTATAATCTTTATATATAAATATAATCTGATGGTCCCGTTTTCGAAAAGCAAAATGGGAATTCAGGAGCAAATTTTTTTTTTAAAACTTGCGTTGCGCTCTGATAGAGTTCAGTGAGGAAACACTCAAGTCACTGCGTTGCTAAGAGGCTGAGCTACCAAGTCAGTGAGACTTGAAGGCTCATGCTCTTAGCAACACAGTGACTCGAGAGACTGAACTCTCGAGTGCGTTGCCTGATCTGGTCAGTGAGAGGAATCTCCCTGACCTGATTGCTTAACCAAAGTTTTCTTAAAACAAAGCTCTCAGTGAGCTGACTTTCACAACACTTTAGTAAATACTTTAAAAGATAAGTACGCTCAGTTTAACGTGGTTCAGAGACTCAAGCTCTTACATCCACGGCCTGATTTAACAGGAAATCCACTAACTGGGATTCTTGTTTTTAACGTGCCAAGGTGCACTTACAACTGGACTCACGCCACTCCCTGGGCTGCCCCTCCTTTCTCACTGACAACTTACTCCCAACAAACCTAACTAGAGGGTTTTGGTTTCGGTTTGGTTTTCTCCAACTAGGTGAGGTTTTCCTTTACAATGTGTTAGCCTCAGGCTAGGATTAGAAAAACCTCTCTAAGCTATGAGTTACAAGCTGAACACTCAATGTATTTCTGTGAAGACCTTAATGGTCAGTGAACAAGGTGTGAAACGTGCCTCCTTATACCTCCCTTGAAACTGCACTAAACTTTCACACCTTCACAGCTCGTAGGTGTTGATTTTCTCATCTCACACACACTTAACACGCAGCTATGAGCTTGTATTTATAGTGTGGATTCAAATGTAACCGTTGGAGGAAATTACATTTGAATCCATACAATTAATGGTTTCAACCACTTTTCTTGGAATGCGGCCTTTGTCAGTGTCAGAGTTGCTGCCTCGTGCTGATTGGTCCACGTGGCCTGGATTCACGGATCTTTGACTCAGTAGGTTGACCAAGACCCACTGACTTTAGGTAGCTTCCTCCTTCACTGACTGATGATCTTCAGTGGACTGAACGTCTTCAGTGTAGTTGTCCTTCAGAGACTGTTTGAAGATCACTCCAAGAAGTTTGTCATAAGGCTGAATGACAAACTTCCCTGACCACAGTAGCCTGACACCTTCAGGGCCTACTTGGTGCAGCACTGATCCTCCTGATCATGCTCTTCACTGAGTGGTCCACCTGACTTAGCTTAGATCAACCCGGTTTACACTCAGTGGGACATCCTTCAGGCTTCTCTTCTGGTTCAGGTCTCTGACTTCATTATGTTCTTCTTGATGTCATCTTTGAGTTCTTCAGGCTGTGTTGTTGAGTTCCCCCTCGCTGAGTTCCCCCTCAACTGAGTTCTTCTCAACTGACAGCCTATTCTTCTGAGAAATAACCTAGCCTGACCTGAAACTAAAGATACAATCCTGGCTGCTTTCAAACCTATTACATGTTGTTTTGGAAAATCATCAAAACTAAAACATATCCCAACAATTTCCCCCTTTTTGATGATTCCAAAACTTCTAACCAAATGATTTTCTATTACAAGAATAATGTCAGAACACAAGTAATAGTTTGAAATATGCAAGAATTCCCATAGTTTAAAACGTTTAAGATCTATTCGGTTGACCATTTTTCTTAAAAAAAACTGGATCAGTGGTCATGTGAACAACCCGCTCTGATACCAATTGATGGTCCCGTTTTCGAAAAGCAAAATGGAAATTCAGGAGCAATTTTTTTTTAAAACTTGTGTTGCGCTCTGATAGAGTTCAGTGAGGAAACACTCAAGTCACTGCGTTGCTAAGAGGCTGAGCTACCAAGTCAGTGAGACTTGAAGGCTCATGCTCTTAGCAACACAGTGACTCGAGAGACTGAACTCTCGAGTGCGTTGCCTGATCTGGTCAGTGAGAGGAATCTCCCTGACCTGATTGCTTAACCAAAGTTTTCTTAAAACAAAGCTCTCAGTGAGCTGACTTTCACAACACTTTAGTAAATACTTTGAAAGATAAGTACGCTCAGTTTAACGTGGTTCAGAGACTCAAGCTCTTACATCCAAGACCTGATTTAACAGGAAATCCATTAACTGGGATTCTTGTTTTTAACGTGCCAAGGTGCACTTACAACTGGACTCACGCCACTCCCTGGGCTGCCCCTCCTTTCTCACTGGCAACTTACTCCCAACAAACCTAACTAGAAGGTTTTGGTTTCGGTTTGGTTTTCTCCAACTAGGTGAGGTTTTCCTTTACAATGTGTTAGCCTCAGGCTAGGATTAGGAAAACCTCTCTAAGCTATGAGTTACAAGCTGAACACTCAATGTATTTCTGTGAAGACCTTAATGGTCAGTGAACAAGGTGTGAAACGTGCCTCCTTATACCTTCCTTGAAACTGCACTAAACTTTCACACCTTCACAGCTCGTAGGTGTTGATTTTCTCATCTCACACACACTTAACACGCAACTATGAGCTTGTATTTATAGTGTGGATTCAAATGTAACCGTTGGAGGAAATTACATTTGAATCCATACAATTAATGGTTTCAACCACTTTTCTTGGAATGCGGCCTTTGTCAGTGTCAGAGTTGCTGCCTCGTGTTGATTGGTCCACGTGGCCTGGATTCACGGATCTTTGACTCAGTAGGTTGACCAAGACCCACTGACTTTAGGTAGCTTCCTCCTTCACTGACTGATGATCTTCAGTGGACTGAACGTCTTCAGTGTAGTTGTCCTTCAGAGACTGTTTGAAGATCACTCCAAGAAGTTTGTCATAAGGCTGAATGACAAACTTCCCTGACCACAGTAGCCTGACACCTTCAGGTCCTACTTGGTGCAGCACTGATCCTCCTGATCATGCTCTTCACTGAGTGGTCCACCTGACTTAGCTTAGATCAGCCCGGTTTACACTCAGTGGGACATCCTTCAGGCTTCTCTTCTGGTTCAGGTCTCTGACTTCATTATGTTCTTCTTGATGTCATCTTTGAGTTCTTCAGGCTGTGTTGCTGAGTTCCCCCTCGCTGAGTTCCCCCTAAACTGAGTGTTCCCTCAATTGAGTTCTTCTCAACTGACAACCTATTCTTCTGAGACATAACCTAGCCTGACCTGAAACTAAAGATACAATCCTGACTGCTTTCAAACCTATTACATGTTGTTTTGAAAAATCATCAAAACTAAAACATATCCCAACATAATCAAATATTCAAAGTAGAAGTAAAATAAATTAATATTTATAATTCATTTCACTACAAAATCTCTTAAAATTAGTAATTTATAATATTCAATCTGTGCACCGCACGAGAGAAACAAACTAGTTGATTAGAGAATATAAAAGGAACATTGGTTTGATTTTTCTGTATTATTCCTTTCATTGATTTTGTATGGAGGATTTTTTTATTAAACATTCTGTTACAAAACAAATTAATTAATATTTCCTTGCATAATTTCATTTGTCTTGTAAGTGGGGTTTTAACTTCATAGATTTTATACGCATGTTTTTTTATTAAAATTTCCGTTACAAAACAAATTTAGATTCCCTTGTATTATTTATTTATTTTGGAAGCATGTCTTAAACTAAAATGTCCATTACAAATTAAATTACCATATGTGGCTGTTTATATTACACGGATTGTATTACCGTTTAGCAAGCAAAAAGTTGACACAATATAAAAGTTTCTAAAAATGCAAACTCTCATATGCACCAAGTGGTGCACTCACTCAACAGTTAACCATGTTTATATTGAAAAGTTTGTTTCAATTACACTGAAAAGTGTGGTTGAATTACACTGAAAAGTTTACACTAAAAACTGATTTTCAGTGTAATCCAATCACACTTTTCAGTGTAATTGGAAAAAACTTTTCGGTGTAAACATGATCAATTGTTAAGTGAATGCACCATACACCAAGTACACAAGAGAGTTACTCTTCTAAAAATAGTATAAGATTTTGTTATTACTTATTATATAAGTTCTGAAGGGTATTAATTTTTCTACTTAAAGGTTATTAGGTATTTAACTGAAATGTAGTAGATGTTCTACTAAAGAGTATTAGTTGTAAATCTATAACACAATAAATAAGTTTCACGCTATACATATATACTCTTACTATGAGTATACATCTAAAATCAAACTAATTGTTAGAAAGTAAGACATAAGTGTATATTTAATAACGAGTGTATTAAAAAAAGTTGGTCTTTTTAAAAAAAAATTACATGGTGCAAATCGGTAGAAATAGGCAACAATAACATCCAGATTTAGAAACCACTCTTAATGCCAATATTAGTAATTTACATACTTATTAGTAGGTTTAAGTGCAAATAAGATCACAATATTTTTGCTAATTCCAATCTAATATAATATTTTGAATATTTGCAAACAAAATTCATTTTAATATTTTATTGCATTTCGAACAATCGAACAAATTCAAGTTAATATTGGAATTTAAAATTTTCAATTATTAAATTTCTCTATAGGAAATAGAATAAGATAAACACATATATTCAGATTAAGAAATTTACAAAAAAAATTGGGAGAAATACATATAGATGTCCTCTCCCCCTCCCCAGTTAAGATACTACAGGAGTTGTGAGACATGTGGCTATTGAGGAACCCATACTCTGACGCAGCGGGATCACGATACAACGTAATATCCGTTGATTATGAGAATGCCCGGGTAAACGTATACGCGATTAACGTTTTAATCCATTGATGCAAATTGAATACTAGAATAACAACCATAAAATACGATAAAGGGGATAAAACCCAATATTTTTATATTCAATAATCAACTGATTACAATGAAATACACCACTCCTATTTATAATGCTAAATCGACTTAGATGACAAGAAATATAATACCTAAATATAAATAAAATCTAATCTATTCTAATAAAATAAAATAATAATCTTCTCGATTCTTCAAATCTTCATATAATAATTGTATCACGATCTCATCTCCATCATTCAGGGAGATCAATGATTTTTTGTCTAATGAAGAATTCTCCTGGTCTTCTTTTCTAATACCCTTTCCGATTCGATTGAATTTATGATGTATTTTAGTAATTCAGACTCAAAGTACGATCATCCATTTGAAGAAAATATGAATTTCTGAATATTAAGAATCTATGATCCATGATCTAAGGAAGCGACAATTAAGAACAGTGACATTGTTCTTAATGTCATTGACTCTTCTATATGGGTCCAAATTAAAAATATTATTTTCTGCAATTAGATTCTTTTCTAATGAGACTCTAGGAAAATAAAAAAATGAACAACGTATATTGTGGATTAGAAAGGATCAAATTGTTCAAAATCAAAGATGTCAAAGGCAAAAGAGTACAAAAATAAAATAATTAAAAACTTTTATTCACTTTTTATGGTGTGATATTATAAATATAGATATATATTAAATAAGGTTAATTTAGTAAATAAATAATTGAATTTTTTAAATGATTAAATTTAATATAATAGTGGGATAATATGACACAACTCGATAGTACTCGATGCAAAACGATAGAAAGTTAGATTATTAACTCAACAAGTTGCAACTCATCAATTTTAAACCATTAGATTTGATTTAATTTTATATCTGATGGTTTATAAACCGTACCTGACATCAGGTAACCCAATAGAGTGCCTGGCCTAAAAAAACTCCAACTAAATTTTAGAATTTAAGTCAGAAGTGTATATTTCAAAACAAGTGCATTAAAAAAATTGGTCTTTTTCTGAAAATTTGCATGGTGCAAATCGGTAAAAATAAGTAACAATATTTTGTAACTTTACCAAATTTAATGCGAATATTAATAATTAAGCATTCATATTAGTAGGTTTTAGTTAAAATAAAATGGCAATATTTTTGCTAATTGCAATCTAATATTATATTTTGAATCTTTGCAAATAATATCCAACTTAATATTTTGTTGCTTTTTAGACAATTGAACAAATTAATGTTAAAATTGGATTATAAAATTTCAATTTATGCAATCTCTCTATAAGAAGTAGAGTAAGATAAAAACATACATTTACATTAAGAAATAAACAAACAAAAATGGGAGAAATACATATAGTTGTCCGCTCCACTCTCCCCCATTAAGATACTACAGAAGTTGTGAGACTTTGGCTGTTGAGAGCCCCACACTCATGGAGATCAATGATTTTTTTTTTTGTCAATGGAAGAATGCTTGTGATATTCTTTTTGTGTTGAGTCCTTGTCTTCTTATGGACTATCGCATCTTGGCTATTTATGTACATAAAATTCAAGAAAATAATTAATTGTAAAGTATAAAAGAGAGATATAAAAAATGAGAAATATATTGCATACCAAGATACTTTGGTTGAATATATAAACTTCTTTAGCCGAATCCTCCTAAGTCGTGTGTGTGATCTTGCCCACCAAACAATAATGAATGTATAGTCCAACCCAATATAATAAGAAAAAGGTTCATTTGGCTTTCAATTTATCTATGGTTTATTTCATATTTATTTCTTAATCTATTATGTCATCCCTATTTTTGTTAAGTCGGGATTTCATTTCCTTTATCTTTGAAGAATGGAATGCTTACGTACTTTCGTTTATCATCACATTCTTCTACTCAAGACTTAACAAAAACAATAGAATAGAAGAAAAAATACACAATAGAGAAAAAACCATAGATAAACTGCATCAACACAATTAGGCATTTTTACCTTTTTCGAATTGCGGGTTAGACATATACATTCAAAATTGTGTAGTGAGAAAGAACATGCTGAAATTTTAGCCCAAGAGACAAATACAACTCCATTGCTATTTTTTCTATTATATCTCTATTGCCTCTTCAATTCTTCTCATTTTTCATTGAAATTTATAGTAGTGTAGGCTCTTAAGTTGGGTAAAAAAAAATTAATGCAAACAATTATTATACTTTCCTGTTTCTTGATTTCATACTCATTTGCAAGGTGGATAGGATCGGAAAACCTCATCCCAACCGGAATCTGTCCCTAACTGGATGTTGAATTCTTAACTATTTTCTCTATCGGAGAGGGACGGTGATCATATTCCCTACTCCGTTCCTCATAGAAATCCGATAAATTATCACTAATATATTTTTATTGTTAATTAACCCGATATTTACATATATTATAATTTTATTTATTACCTGGAAAAAGAACTCTTCATCGGTCTGGTGTATCGAGTCGTGGCCGGCTCAATTTTCCATTCTCAAATTTTTATCGACTTGCCTCTTGAATAATTCTCTTGGATTTTTGAGATTGAATAGTCCTTGTCGAAAAAAAATTCTAACTAACCATTGTCGTCTCCACTTCCGTCATGTAAATAGGAAATAAAAGCCGAAAATTTTAGAAAAATAACAAATGGGGAACATGAAATATATTGGGATATTTTTTCGCCATTCACTTCACCGAGGACGCAGTGCGTATTGTTTCTCATTACGGCCCCGCTCTTTGACATTCACAGTTATATATTAAATTTGTGAGACGAGTTTCAATAAGATAAAGCCAAGCTTGCTAATATATATGATATTATATATGCATTAATACTTTTTCTTTAAAATTTATTTAACTATCTATTTAATTTGTCATGAATGTATACAATTAAATTATTCTTTATCTAAAACGTATAGACTATATATTAATATTTAGTAAAAATAATTGTAAAGAAAATAAGTTTGAGATGGTTTCAACTTAAAAAAAAAACACAACTATTTAATAATATTTAATTAAAAGTTCTCAATATCTTTTCATATAATTATAATATATCCCTCCATCCGTGTAAAATGGTCCATATTATTAGTCTGATCGTGAAAAATGATCTTGTTTTCTAAAATGAGAGTAATTATCATTATCTACACCCTTCAGTATATACACTAAATATTTTTAAAGTAATCTTTTTGTACTTGATTTGACATAATATTATTTCTTTTTACACATTATATATATTTTCTTAATAATCGTGTTAAAAACAACTAGCCAAAAAATTTCATGGACGGATAGATTAGTTATTTTATTAACAAATATTTAGGGTTGATGTTACTTTTTTGTTCCACAATAATTTTAATATTTGTCTATTTCGTTTTTCCAATAATTTTTTTAATACTCAAAAAAGAAATTATTTCATAAATTTCACGCTCACAATATTCACATATTTACACAAAATATCGCAGTTTTTTGCCCAACACTACACTCAATCAAACCAATTTCTTTAGTTTATACATAGGGGTTTATAAAATTACCCATCAAGATACTATCTGGTAAGAGGAGTATTATTTTAGAGAATTTATAATTAATTGAGTTTAATGTGTTAATTAAATTTTGTTAAAAATAAAAGACATATAAATTATAAGTGGATAAGAAAAACAATAATTACAATTAGAAATTGGAAAAATAGGTGAGAATAAAGGATGCAAATTTAAATTTGAATTTTGGATAATTAATTCACTAACCATAAAAGTTTTGCACTACTTGACTATAACAATTAAATAATTTATGCTACAAAATTCGTTAAAATTAGATTTAGTCGTTGAATGTAAATAACTATGGTCATCTTTAATTTAAAATTAGTAATTTTATAAATTACTTACCACTGGACCAAATAAAATATTTTAGAGACTGTATAATAAATTAAATTTTTATATTTTAATAAAATTTGTATATTGTGGTTGAAAATAAGATTAAACAAAATACATGCGTATTCTTGTATGCATCAGGTGCACCAGGTAACTTAAATACATTTTAAAAAAGTTTCCCCTTATATTACTGAAAAGTTGTAATTGATAATACTAAAAAGTCATTTGTTGTTAAATCAAAATGTGGGTTTCAGTTCAGTAATTTTTTTTCATTATTTCTTTTTTATCAAGGGTAACTTTTAAAAAATGTACTTTGATCCCAATGTGCGTCTAGTGTATAAGAGATTTACTAAAAATTATATTATAAGAAGATATAAATAACAACATTAATTTTAATTTTGTAAAACAAGTGAATTTTCAAGATGTAAATTTAAATTTGAATTCTGGATAATTCATGAACTAAACATAATGGTAGATTCACTATTTGACGAGCACAATTAAGTACTTTCTTTAGCAAGCCATTACAAAAAAATTCTTTACATAACTTTTATTGAATGTAAGTTTTTATGTCCATCTTGAATTTGTTTTCTTAATCGATTCAAGATGGCTCTTAAGGTTGGTAAAATAATTTAAAGCAAACAATTATTATACTTTCCTATTTCTTGAATTCATACTTATCTGCTAGTTTGGATAGGGTCAGAAAATCTCATCCCAACCGGAATCTGTCCGTAATTGGGTGTTGAATTCCCAATTATATTCTCTATCGAAGAGGGATGGTGATCATATCCACCGCTCTATTCCTCATAGACACTCGATTAATAAACCCAATATCTGCATATATAATAATATTATTTATAAAAAAAACTATTCATCTGTCTCGTGTACTGAGACGTGGCCGGCTCAATTTTCCATTGTCAAATTTTTATCGACTTGCCTCTTGAATAATTCTATAGGATTTTTTAGATTGAAGAGTCCTTGTCGAAAAAAAATTCTCTCATGTAATTAAAAAATAAAAGCCTAAAAATTTAGAAAAATAACAAATGCGGAACATGAAATATCTTGAGATATTTTTTTCCTATTCACTTCACCGAGAACGGAGTGAGTATTGTTTCTCATTACGGCCCCGCTATTTAGTTATATAATAAATTTGTGAGACGAGTTTCAATAAAATAAAGTCGAGCTTGCTTATATGATATTATATATAATAGCATGCTACCCGTGCGATGCACGATTGTTATATACATAATGTGTATTATAATTTTAATTTTTTTATTATGAGCCTTGATGTGTGAGCTCGATGAGACTTTATATTTGTATTTACATCATACTCGCCTTTAAAATATAACAAATGAGATTATGTCATGTATAAGACCGCTTCATCTAAGTTTTTGTTTATATATTTTTGTACCTCCTATTATTTATAAAAAAAAACTTATGTAATATAGAAAAATTATAATGATGAAAAATTCATATTAAAATAAGAAAAAAATCATATAGTTAGAACAACAAATGAATAAAAATATTCTATATTATCATTTTCGATCCTTATCATCGTTGTACACCTTTAATATCATAGCATTACCTGCACTTTATACATGTTCTTTACATGTATTTTAAATAACTCATACAATAAAACTAAAAGTCCTATTGTATTTTATAAATATATAGTAGTCATAATATATATTTGGGATACTTTAAAATGTGTATTCACTATATTTTAAGTATGCTGATATATATATATAATATTTTTATGCACAAATGTGTTTTGTTTAGTGTTCCAATTATGCTTATCGGCATGGAGTTATGAAACTGGAGATTGAAATATGTATATATATATTATATTATGCTACTTTCAATAAATTGTTATTCACGCATACATATTTAAATACAATGTATCTGTTGGGACATTGTCAGTTTTGATTAAGATCCCAAAGCCCCTGAAAAGATGTTTGCCTTAATCTGTCTTTGTCAGGCTAGTCTTGAATAGGATTAGTACTTAGTCATTTTACACTTCACAGGTACTCAGTGAGAGGAGAACTCACTGGTGTCAATCAAGACTAAGAGCCTGAAGATGAAGAGCACCATCCTGAACTTATGGTAGTCCTCTAAGCTGGCTGAGTAAGTGTCAGTGATGAAGAGTATGACCCTGAGGTCATTACTAACTCAATCCTGAAGGGAACAGGATATCACTGAGTTTATGGGAAGACTTGGAGTAGAGCCAAGCAATACAAAAGGAATTTCAGCGTCATGACAAGACTGGTGGACTCAAGACAAAATGAACTTAATAAGACAAGCCTGAAGCTCAGGAATAAGTTCTGACATTCTCACCAACCTGATGACGTGGACCAATCCGAGAAGGACATGCACGTACGGAACCTGACATGAAGACTGAATTCAGACTGCACATTCAACGAGCAAGCATTTAATGTGCATTTAATGCAAATACCAAATCCATGCAAGGACGACTGCTGCATGAAGATATGTCCGTTTGAAGCCACTCTACATAGATGACTAGAAGGTTATCTCTCCAACGGGTAGTTTTCTAATTCACCTATAAATACAGAAGACCTTGAACCCATTCAAGGTTACGGGAAATTTCCAAGCCAGAAATTACTCAAACTCTCAAGCATTCAAAGCATTCAGCCTTTAAAAGAAGCACTCGAAAAACATCTAAATTTCCCAAGTATTTCTTAGCAATCGAGAGTTATTCTGTATTCCAAGAGCTAAATAGCATTATTGATTAGGCGTGAAATTGTCATGATTCGTAGCTAGAAACGCCCTAGTTTTGGTCGAATTAATTGAGTTTTTAGAGCCAAATGAGTACTATTTCTATACCTTGATGAATTTGTCTCTTTGATACTCATAGGTGAATAGAGGGCGAAAAGAGGAGTTCGTAGGACTTTAAATCGACTCAAACGGACTCCCGGATGAGAAGATATCGAAGAAATACGATTGGTATTAGTACGTGTGAAGAAAAGTGTTAGTCGCAAGGGAAGGAAGACCCATTCGAGCATCATCGCTCGAGCGCCCCGCTCGAGTGACGTAGATCGAGCGCTAAAAATATACAGAACGTTTGGGCCGCTCGAGGGGCACAGCTCGAGCGCCCCGCTCGACCACCAAAACCGCACGACCACTTTAGCTCGTGCGCCCCGCTCGACCTCAGGAACCGCTCGACCACTTTAGCTCGAGCGACCCGCTCGAGCGGGTCTGCTCGAGCGCTTCCAAGGCCTTTTCTCCAATTTACGTTTTTCGGCCCACGAGTTCACGAATCGACCCGGTGCCTATATATACCTCTTCCAAACTCGTTTTAAAGGACGACCAGATCCAGAACTTTAGAAATCACTTTTAGACTTAGTTTTTGGAGAGGAAGGAGACGAGCAAGCTTTACTTACGTTTTGTTGAGGTTTTTCATACGAATTCCAGTTTCTTTTCAATTCTTAGTTTCTTTTCATTAGTTCGTTACTTTGAACACGTTTAAATTTTGTTTTTATTAATTCAATTTCAGTTCTTAGTATTTATTTCTTTAAAACCCTAGTTCATGTTTCTTATTTTCTTCGTTCAATTCATTATGTTTATGTTCGTAGTTTCTTCTATGGCTTTTATGTTTGTTACAACCATGTCCGGCTAAAACCCTTGCATGCTTAGGGTAGGATGAACTCGTAGAAGTAGGATGCGGGTACGTAATTAGGGTAACTCGTGACATTAGTTTTAATTCTCTTAATTAATGAATTCTTATAATTAATCTTAACTTTACCTTTGAATTTCGTACGAAAGTGTTAGAGAGAGGACGACCGCATCACTCAATAACGATTAGTAGTCTTAACGAGAGGGTTTAGAAAGGGTTAATTCATCTACCGGTTTAGCGAAGGAGGACGACCGCATCACCTTAGTTAAACTAGGGTCTCATTAATTGAGCACAATCCATTAACTTGTTAGTGGATTAGTGAAGTCGAGTGTTAGGGTAAAGTATTAGGGTTTAGAATCTTGAGCTTTCACCTTGCATTCTTATCTTTAGGTTAATTCTTGTGTGTCACAGTTATTCTGATTATGTACCTGCTCCGTTAGTATATGTAGGGATTCCAATCCTAAGCATCACCATCTCTCATTAGAACACAACCCTTAGTTAATTTTACTTCTTTAGTATTTCAGTTTACTTAGTTTATTTTCGTCTTTTAATTAATCTTTCCAAAAATCCAAAAACATTACACTCATATTAACTACAACGCGTAGATCTTCAGGGATCTATTCGCATATACACCATCCCTTGGGTTCGATAATACTTGGTCCCTATACTTGCCCATACTACTGTGAACCCGTTCTCTTGCGGGGTAGCTACTAGTAGAAAGCTAGTGTAGTTCGCTTCAAGTCAATGGCGCCGTTGCCGGGGATGGCGTTGTGTGCTTTTTGAATAGGACTTGTAGATAGCTTAGTAGTTAGTAGTGAGTGCTTTCTTTACTGTTTTATTTTTATTTTTATTTATTCGGCAGTTGCGTTTTGATCATTCTGTTAGTGTGTCAGGTTTATGAAAACACACTCACAAGGCAATACGAGCGAAAAGAGGTTACCTGCAGATCCTGAGACAATAGCTAGAAGGAACCGAGCTTTCTTGAGAAGGATAAACGCTGCCGACTTAGGGAAAGAACCAATGGACATCACCAATGAGTTGGAAGATGCTGAGAATGAGTTTAACCAGGGGCTGAACCGGGTTGATGGCACTGACGGAAACACCAGTAAGAACCAAGATCCGTTAGGGGATAGTCAGAGCCAAAACCCGGGTGCACAAAACGTTATCAATCCAGCTCAGAATCTTGTCCATAATCCTCTGAACAACCCTGCTTACCCACAAAACCCAAATAACCCTTTCAACAACCCAGTATACCAACATTACCCATACCCACCATACCCTTATCCACCATACCCATATCATCCACCTCCTGTTTACAACCAACCACCTGTGTACCAACCACCACCCCAACAAGTACCCGTACCAGCTGCTAATCCTCAATACGTTCCTCAGAACGCAGATCAGATGGCTATTCGAGGGAGGTTTGCAGCGCAGCCACAGCGGTACTATGATGGAGTGGCTTTACCTCCTGTTGAGGCGAACAACTTCTCGATATCCCCGGGGATTTTAAAGCTGCTTACCGAGAATCAGTTCAAGGGGGTGATCGTGAAGGAGAATCCTCATACACATCTGAGGAGTTTTCTCATGATAGCCTCAACATTTAATTACAATGGCATGTCTGAAGATGCCAAGAGGCTTAGGCTGTTCCCATTCTCATTGACGGGAATAGCCAAGGAGTGGTACGATAATACGCTCCCGCGGGGAGGTATTACCACTTGTGCTGAGCTCGAGCGTCTGTTCCTCGAGCGATTCTACCCTCCATCTAGGACGATCAAGGCTAGAATTGAGATCTCGTCCTTTCGCCAGAAGGCTGGAGAAGATTTACGCCAAGCGTGGGAGAGATACTCAAACATGCTGATTGAGTGCCCGCAGCACGGGTACAATGAGGGAGACATTATGGCGTTCTTTTATAGTGGTGCCAACAAGGCGGGGCAAGACCATTTAGACGCTTGTGCGGGCGGAGCATTTTTTAACCAAGGCATAGAGAGGTGTAGGAAAATCGTGGAAAACATTGTCACGAATGCCGGTGCTTGGAGTGGAGATGCAGATTTTCAGAGAGTGCATCAGGTTGAAGAGGGAGAAGGAACGAGAAGGCTGCTGATGGCCATGATGGAAAAGATCAACAACCTCGAGTTGGGAAAGAGTTTGGGTGGAGAGCATGCAGTAGAGAATGAGAGAGTAGACCAGCCCAGTGGACAACAAGAGGTAGCCAATTACATGGGAGGTCCGTATTACAATCAGAATGGCTACCAAGGTGGAAATCAGTATGGAAGGCCTCCTTATGGCCAACCATTTGCACCTCCAGGGCCACAACCGCCTCAAAATCAATGGAGGAGCACACAAGGAGTTCAAGGAGGCCAACAACCTCCTCAAAACACATGGAGGAAGAATGAGAACTTTTCGTATGCTAACCCAAAAGCTGGTAGTACTGTTCCTGCAGGTGTTGATCCAGGTTCAAAGCCTCCGGGTGGAGAAGGCGGTGCCTCAACCGAAGAGATGTTGAGAACGATCCTTCAGAAGGTTGAGGAAGGTAGCAAGAGATTGTCATCCTTGGAGTACGATGTGAAGGAGTTGCACAAGAAGGGTGATCAACGTGATCAAGAGCTCCAGAAGATGAATGTTGAGTGGACTAGAACTCAACAAGAGAACAATCGAAGGTTCACTTCTTTAGAGTTCCAGATGAGCCAGATTGCAAAATCAGTGAATAGAATGCCGGAGGGGAACCCGAAAGAGCATTGCAAGACAATCCAGCTTAGAAGTGGAACCAACTATGAAGGTCCTCAGATGCCTGCTGATTCTGAGACGCCCCAAGTTGTTGAGAATGAGATTGAAAGTGAAGGGATTGAGAAGCATAAAGATATAGATGAGTCCCAGAAGGGCAAAGACTTTGAAGAGATAGAGAGAGTTCCAAAGTGGAAGAAGGCAAAGGAAGCAAGGGAGAAAGTGAAAGAAACAGAAAGAGATGAATGGGGGGTACCCAAATCTGTGATACCCATCCCATATCCACAGCCCTTCATGAAAAAGAAGCTTGATGAAAAGTTTGCTAAATTTCTTGATGTTTTTAAACAACTTCACATTAACATTCCTTTTTATGATGCTTTGGAACAGATGCCAAATTATGCCAAGTTCCTGAAGGACTTGATTGCAAAAAGACGGCGAGTGGATGAGCCGAAGTTGGTGCAGCTGAACCACGAGGTAAGTGCATTAGTGCACAAGGCGCTTTCACCGAAGCTGAAGGACCCCGGGAGCTTCACGATCCTATATGATATTGGGAACGGGATCAAGAAGGGAGCGTTGTGCGACCTCGGGGCGAGCATTAATTTGATGCCACTGTCGCTTTTCAAGAAGTTGGAAGGTGTTGAGCTTCAACCCACAATGATGACGCTTCAACTTGCCGACCGGTCTATTACTAGACCTCAAGGTGTGGTTGAAGACGTTCTAGTGAGAGTTGGAGATCACATTTTTCCAGCTGACTTTGTAGTGCTAGAGATGGAGGAAGATGAGCACGTGCCCCTGATTTTGGGAAGACCGTTCTTAGCTACGGCGGGGATGGTGCTAGATGTGGCAAACGGGAAGATTACGCTGAAGGTTGATGATCAAGAAGTGAAGATCTCCCTATATGAAGCCATGAAGCACCCGAAGGAGGATGAGAGCTTGTATTGCATGGATGCCATTGATCCTCGTGTTGAAGACACACCTTCTCTCCCTAATCCCTCTCATATTCATGATTTTGTTAGTCCTTCACTTGATTATTTAACCCATGAGCATTATGATCTTGATTATTTTGATAGGGATAAAGTGAAGAAGTTGAAGGATGAAGAGGTGAAAAGTGTAGACGTGATCCAGTTGGAAGGAAAAGGAGGAGTTAAGAAGAAGAAGTCAAAATTCAAGAAATTGTTTAGTAAGACTCCTCCAGATAAAGGTGAGAAGGAGTTGAGACCCATAACACTTGGGGATGAGAAGGAAGCAAAGAAGCTCATGATGGTGGGGCATCAAGGAAAGGAGTTCAAACACCACTCTTATGAGAGTAAGAGAGGTAAATTAGAGTATGATGTCCCATAAGCTCCTTTGAGCTTGGTCCGGCATGAGGACCTTAAAAATAGCGCTGAATGGGAGGCAACCCATTATTTTTTATTTTTATTTGCTTTGAGTTTTCTTTTAGTTATTAGGGAGTTATTTTGAGTCGTATGTTTAACTTCATATTTGAGTGAGTTGCTTGTAGGCTTGTCTCTAAAGGAGTAAAGGTATCATGGAGTTATTCAGATTGAAGGAACCAACTTGAGACAAGGGAGTGTGCAAAGCTATTAAGAGAAACGGGATTATTTGGTTGAGGTAACCCACAACCCCAAACTTAGACCTCTAGCAAGGTCGAAGTTTGGGGGGTGGAGATTTTTATGTTTCTTGTTACATTGCACATGCATGCACGCCCTTATCTTTGAGTTGAGTTTGATTGATTATTAGATTGTTGAGATACTCCTTGAGGTGATTTTGATTTGACTCGCTATTGCATATTTCATGCCTATCAATCATCTTATGCTTGTTGATTGCTATCTTTGAGTATGATTTGATGAGTAGAGTGAGTTGTAAGAGTGAGTTAGAAATTCTTTTGTGTGAGTGTTTGAGTTTGAGCTGATTTGAGAAAAAAAACTCGTATGCTTACAAATTTTCCTTTTGAGTGCTTGTGTGATGAGAGTGAGAATGCACTAGACTAGCATGGATGTGAAAGCCGTGAGATTTGAGCCTTATGAGATTTTGATGCATTAATTGATCTCTTCGTTTGTGAGTGAATCGTCACCTTAGAGGATGCTAGAACTTGCATGTGCTCTTGCTTCTTGATTGTGTCTAGTTTGATATGTCGAATAGGATCTTAGGCCATCTTTGATTTAATTGAGTCACTTAGCCAAAATTTTCCTTACCAATGACATTGAATCCCTTGTTAGCCCCTTTGAGCCTTAAGCCTATTTTATTTGCTAGCACATATGAACACTATTCCAATTCCTAAGCCTTTTTGTCCCAATTTGAGTGGAGAATAGGAAAGTGTGAATGTGAAGGGAGTGAATTGAGTTGAAAAAGGAAAAGGTTGTTTGTTGAGTGAATATGAGAAGAAGGTGTGATGAAGTTATGAGATGTGGGAAAAAGAGAAAAAAAAATTGAGAATGAGCAAAAGAAAAGAAAAAAAAATGAGCTCATGTGTTTGTGAGAAAAAGAAAAAAATGATTGAAAAAAAAAAAGTGAAAAGAGTGAGAAAGAAAAAAATTGAAGTGTTGAGAGAAGTGGAATTGAAAGAGTGTTGATTGAATATGTTTGAAGTAGTCTGTTCCTAATCTCGAAGTGCCAAAGTTTGATTTTCTATTCTCCATTCACTTAAGTCACTTACCCATATTCGGCATTGATTTCTAGAGTACGGTCGAAGTTAAGAGCACTTACAAGCCTATGGCTGCCAATTTGTGTGATTGATTGTTTGAGTGAGTCCCTTGATCATTGTTATACACTTGTGAGGGAGCGAAACACATCGTTGAGTGCACATCCATGCTTGATCTTGGTGTTTCTTGTTATTGTTGCATGAGTATGATAAAAGAAAGTGAGTGAGTATACGGGAGATTGACTTTTGAAGCTTGAGTTCATTAGCTTGCATGATTGATTTTTTTTACTCATTCCTAACAATTTCACTTGACTTATTATTTCATTGCTTGGGGACAAGCAATATGGTAAGTTTGGGGGGGTTGATTAGGCGTGAAATTGTCATGATTCGTAGCTAGAAACGCCCTAGTTTTGGTCGAATTAATTGAGTTTTTAGAGCCAAATGAGTATTATTTCTATACCTTGATGAATTTGTCTCTTTGATACTCATAGGTGAATAGAGGGCGAAAAGAGGAGTTCGTAGGACTTTAAATCGACTCAAACGGACTCCCGGATGAGAAGATATCGAAGAAATACGATTGGTATTAGTACGTGTGAAGAAAAGTGTTAGTCGCAAGGGAAGGAAGACCCATTCGAGCATCATCGCTCGAGCGCCCCGCTCGAGTGACGTAGATCGAGCGCTAAAAACATACAGAACGTTTGGGCCGCTCGAGGGGCACAGCTCGAGCGCCCCGCTCGACCACCAAAACCGCACGACCACTTTAGCTCGTGCGCCCCGCTCGACCTCAGGAACCGCTCGACCACTTTAGCTCGAGCGACCCGCTCGAGCGGGTCTGCTCGAGCGCTTCCAAGGCCTTTTCTCCAATTTACGTTTTTCGGCCCACGAGTTCACGAATCGACCCGGTGCCTATATATACCTCTTCCAAACTCGTTTTAAAGGACGACCAGATCCAGAACTTTAGAAATCACTTTTAGACTTAGTTTTTGGAGAGGAAGGAGACGAGCAAGCTTTACTTACGTTTTGTTGAGGTTTTTCATACGAATTCCAGTTTCTTTTCAATTCTTAGTTTCTTTTCATTAGTTCGTTACTTTGAACACGTTTAAATTTTGTTTTTATTAATTCAATTTCAGTTCTTAGTATTTATTTCTTTAAAACCCTAGTTCATGTTTCTTATTTTCTTCGTTCAATTCATTATGTTTATGTTCGTAGTTTCTTCTATGACTTTTATGTTTGTTACAACCATGTCCGGCTAAAACACTTGCATGCTTAGGGTAGGATGAACTCGTAGAAGTAGGATGCGGGTACGTAATTAGGGTAACTCGTGACATTAGTTTTAATTCTCTTAATTAATGAATTCTTATAATTAATCTTAACTTTACCTTTGAATTTCGTACGAAAGTGTTAGAGAGAGGACGACCGCATCACTCAATAACGATTAGTAGTCTTAACGAGAGGATTTAGAAAGGGTTAATTCATCTACCGGTTTAGCGAAGGAGGACGACCGCATCACCTTAGTTAAATTAGGGTCTCATTAATTGAGCACAATCCATTAACTTGTTAGTGGATTAGTGAAGTCGAGTGTTAGGGTAAAGTATTAGGGTTTAGAATCTTGAGCTTTCACCTTGCATTCTTATCTTTAGGTTAATTCTTGTGTGTCACAGTTATTCTGATTATGTACCTGCTCCGTTAGTATATGTAGGGATTCCAATCCTAAGCATCACCATCTCTCATTAGAACACAACCCTTAGTTAATTTTATTTCTTTAGTATTTCAGTTTACTTAGTTTATTTTCGTCTTTTAATTAATCTTTCCAAAAATCCAAAAATATTACACTCATATTAACTACAACGCGTAGATCTTCAGGGATCTATTCGCATATACACCATCCCTTGGGTTCGATAATACTTGGTCCCTATACTTGCCCATACTACTGTGAACCCGTTCTCTTGCGGGGTAGCTACTAGTAGAAAGCTAGTGTAGTTCGCTTCAAGTCAATTATCTTAAGCTTAGAGAGATTATCCAATCCTTAGCATAGCTTTGCCTTGTAAGGATAATCTCAACTTAGTTGGAATCCAAACTGAAACCAAAACCCTAAGTTAGGCTTGTTGGGAGTAAGTCAGTTAGTGTGTTAGTAAGTGGAGTTGTATAGATCAGTGAGGTTAGCTGGTCTTGGTGCACCTTGGCACGTTAAAAACAAGAATCCCTTGAGTGGATTTCCTGTTAAATCAGGCCGTGGACATAGGAGCTTGAGTCTCTGAACCACGTTAAACTCCTTGTGTTCTTACTGCTTTGATATTGTGCATACTTGCCATATTACTTGTTCATTCATTGCATTCAGTTTATCAGGCCTGAATCAATCAGACTGATCTTCAAAAAGAGCACTGCCCTACTAAACACTATTCAGAATTGAGTAAAACAAGTTTTTTTCAGAAAGCAAACTAAACAAGACTTTAAACTATCAGGGCTCAAACATTTCCGCACTGAACTTGAACTGATAGTTAGCCAACTGACCCGCACTAAGTGTAGTCAGTAGGTGTATTACCAGCTCCTAGTTCTTTACCACTCTGAGTAAAGGGGACTCAGTTAGCTTTAAGGTTGAAAAATTGGTATACGTGTATTCCCCCCCCCCCCCCCCATACACGTATTCCTCAGCCTTGTACCGGGACCAACAATATCATTTTGTCAAATAAAATTAACTTTTAATTTTCATTGTCATTGAAAATTATTAAAAAAATTCAGGAAGATGGATATTTTTTTAGGAAATATAACGTACCTTGATCCTTCTTATTTTTATTGTATCGAGATGTGTACTTTCTCTACTTTGATTGTTATATTTTGTCAATATGTAAAATTCTATTTGCGAAAGTGTTACAATATATAAAATTTTGTTGTATAAAGGGATAGAGAACAATATTATGAAGATAAAATGATTCGTATTCATATCTTCGACACTGTTGTGAATTTGTTTTTTTTTTTTTTCATGTGACTCGAACTTTCCAATGTTGATATTTCTCATGTTCTTTGTTAACAAGTTGCAAGTCATCAATTTTAAATCATTAGATTTGATTTATTTTTATATATGATGGTTTATAAATCGTACCTGATATCAGGTAACTTGATAGAGTGCCTGAACTAAAAAACCTCCAACTAACTTTTAGAATGTAAGTCAGAAGTGTATATTTCAAAACATGTGTATTAAAAAAAATTGGTCTTTTTCTGAAAATTTGCATGGTGCAAATCGGTAAAAATAAGTAACAATATTTTGTAAATTTACCAAATTTAATGCGAATATTAATAATTAAGCATTCATATTAGTAGGTTTTAGTTAAAATAAAATGGCAATATTTTTGCTAATTGCAATCTAATATTATATTTTGAATCTTTGCAAACAATATCCAACTTAATATTTTGTTGCTTTTCAGACAATTGAACAAATTAATGTTAAAATTAGATTATAAAATTTCAATTTATGCAATCTCTCTATAAGAAATAGAGTAAGATAAATACATACATTTACATTAAGAAATAAACAAAAAAAAAAGGGAGAAATACATATAGTTGTCCGCTCCACTCTCCCCCATTAAGATACTACAGAAGTTATGAGACTTTAGCTGTTGAGAGCCCCACACTCATGGAGATCAATGATTCTTTTTATCAACTGAAGAATGATTGTGATATTCTTTTCGTGTTGAGTCCTTGTCTTCTTATGGACTATCACATCTTGGCTATAAATTTTTGCATCATACAGATTTTATGTACATAAAATTCAAGAAAATAATTAATTGTAAAGTAAAAAAGAGAGATACACAAAAAATGAGAAATATATTGCATACCAAGATACTTTGGTTGAATATATCAACTTCTTTAGCCGAATCCTCCTAAGTTCTTTGCGTGATCTTGCCCACCAAACAATAATGAATGTATAGTCCAACCCAATATAATAAGAAAAAGGTTCATTTGGCTTTCAATTTATCTATGGTTTATTTCATATTTATTTCTTAATCTATTCTGCTATCCCTATTTTTGTTAAGTCGGGATTTCATTTCCTTTATCTTTGTAGAATGGAATGCTTACGTACTTTCACTTATCATCATATTCTTCTACTCAAGACTTAACAAAAACAAAAACAACAGGATAGAAGAAAAAATAAACAATAGAGAAAAAAAACCATAGATAAACTACATCAACACAATTAGGCATTTCTACCTTTTTTGAATTGAGGGTTAGACATATACATTCACAATTGTGTAGTGAGAAAGAACATGCTGAAATTTTAGCCCAAGAGACAAATACAACTCCATTGCTATTTTTTGTATTATATCTCTATTGCCTCTTCAATTCTTCTCATTTTTCATTGAAATTTATAGTAGTGTAGGCTTTTAAGTTAGGTAAAAAAAAATTAATGCAAACAATTATTATACTTTCCTGTTTCTTGATTTCATACTCATCTGCAAGGTGGATAGGATCGGAAAACCTCATCCCAACCGGAATCTGTCCCTAACTGGATGTTGAATTCTTAACTATTTTCTCTATCGGAGAGGGACGGTGATCATGTTCCCTACTCCGTTCCTCATAGAAATCCTATAAATTATCACTAATATATTTTTATTGTTAATTAACCCGATATTTACATATATAATAAAATTATTTATTACCTGGAAAAAGAACTCTCCATCGGTCTGGTGTATCGAGACATGGCCGGCTTAATTTTCCATTCTCAAATTTTTATCGACTTGCCTCTTGAATAATTCTCTAGGATTTTTTAGATTGAATAGTCCTTGTCGAAAAGAAATTCTAACTAATCATTGCCATCTCCACTTCACTCATGTAATTAGTAAATAAAAGGCAATTTTTTTAGAAAAATAACAAATGGGGAACAAGAAAAATCTTGGGATATTTTTTTCCCCATTCACTTCACCGAGGACGGAGTGAGTATTGTTTCTCATTACGACCTCGCTCTTTGACATTCACGGTTATATATTAAATTTGTGAGACAAGTTTCAATAAAATAAAGCCGATCTTGCTAATATGATATCCTTATATTACTAAAAGGGAGTTCCAACTATCCACATGTCATTCTCTCATTTATTTTGTTTACATGTCATTTTGTGATTTTTCTTAGAGAAAAATAATTTATATGTTATTTCCACCTATGTGGCATAATTATGGGAACTATACATGTGGCTTTATGAATCTTATGTGGCATAATTATTGGAGCTATACATGTGGTATTATGAATTTTATGTGTCGTCTTGACTTTATTAATAAAAGTCCAATAAAAAAATGCATTTATAAGGATTTGAACTATACATACACCTCCTAAGTAGAGTATAAGATGTTTACCAATTAAACTATGTATTGAATAGCTTCAAAGAACAAACCTATTGTATTTAACTATATTTGATGATATCCATTATTTAAAAAAATCATGTTAATAAAGTATTTAATTCTACGTATTATTATTATTATTATTATTAAATTTATAAAATTTTAAATATGTGAAATTTTAATGTTTAACTGAATTATTTTTATTATCTCATTATATTTGAGGATTTCCTATTTAGAGAATTTTAATTTTTGAAAAATTAAAAAATAGAATTTAAGTATATATAATAATTTTGATTTATACTATCAATTAAATAATTAATTAATTTTTATAAATTTCAACATTTACTTGACAAATCTTATTGTTTAGAAAACACAGTAAACCGAAATTATAATTTTCTAAATTTTATTTATTTTAAATCAAATTTGATATATAATTTTTTTATTGGCTTAATTGTGTTTAACATGTGTCATTATGTTTGCGTAATAATATTGTCTCTAATTAAAAAAATGTAATATTTGAACATTGCACATATTTATAAATATGCACAAATTTTGAATATCTATTTTATTTAACATAATCTTTATATATTTTTAAATAGTAAGTCATATTAAAACTCAAAATGATTTATATTGTCAATGTTATTTTTTATTCTAAAATACTTATTATTTTATTTTATATTATATAATTTAATGACATATATATGCATGCACGGAAATTACTTATTTTGTACATGTATGTTGTAGCCATTTTGTACCTCAGGTCGGCACCGACCTAAAACAGGCCGGAAGTGATGAAACAACACGTCCGCGACGGTACCGATCCACCCAGATGGTATCTGACCTCCACGAGTTCCGACCCCACTTTCCGACCTAAAAAATGAGGTTGGAAATAAGCTGAAAACACTCGACTACCTCTACCAAGATACATGTCAAATGGGCCGGGACCGGACCGGTCCGACCTCAACCAAATTTAAGCCAACAGAGGTCGATGGGGCACGGCCGGCGTATAGGAGGGCGTTCCGACCTCGAGACCTACCAGGAGGTCGGCCCCGACCTACGGAAAGGAAGAAGGACACGTGATAGAATCTGGCGAGATCTTCCCATAAGAAGTAAAGAGCCATCTCCGTACTCAGTGACAGAGAAAATATTCCACCCTAATGAGGAAATTTCTCAGAGAATTGTCCTTTTATGGACACGTGTTAACGCGCCAGTGGTTGGCCACCTGCAGACTGTGGCATACCGATGCCCGCGCGTCCTCAGAGGCTGAAGGCATTAAATACCTCTGTTCCCCGAGAAGCCAAAATGACATTTGTACCCCTGTAGGGAGGAAACTATAAATAGTCCCACATTTGTAACAAGAAAGAGAGTCCAACACCTTCTATAAAAAAAACAATATAATTTGCATTTAAGTCCAGGGATTAGAAACCCCTGGCAATTCTTGGTGTTCTTATTTTCAGTTCATCATAATCATTCATTCAACATTTATGATTTCAATCATTTGATATTTTTGCCAAAGCTCTCTTAAATAACCATTAATTCCCAGCCTCATATTTTTGGCAAACAACATTTGGCGCTAGAAGGAGGGTATCCAACCCATAAAACTCATCTTCTCTTTTCACCTCTTTGAAGAGCACTCTCTGTTCTTCAAAGCTTCCATCTTCAAATCTTCAAACTTTCAGATTACAAGCTTCTCCCTGCAAAACAATGACGAACCAGAAGTCATCTCAGCCCACAGAGCCATCGGAGCACCGGCCACGCCACGGGACCCCGCGGCTCGGGCCTCAGGGGAACCGACCCCCACTCGCCACGGAAAGGCCACACGCGTGGCCTCTCCAATCCATTTTCCGGAAGAATCCCACCCGTCACAAGGACGAAATTTCTTTACTCCTGACCAGGCCGGGTCAGGACGACACCGTCAGGCCGACGAGGCAAGGGAGAGCCAGAGCACCCCCTCTGCCTCGAAAAGGAAGACGCATGCCCGTGCTCTCAAGGGAAAGACAAAGGCCTTGGAGCAACAGGGGGAAAGCCAGGGCCGGGCTAACCCCACTTTCTCTCGATCCCGCGACCCCGCCCATCCGGTTTTTGGCCGCCTGGGCTCGAGCGATCCTTCCTGGTACCCCAGCTATCTCCCCAGTTACGACACTGGATACAGGGATGTAGAGTCCGTCTCCAACACGTGGAGTACGACGCAGATGCCCCTCAAGAGGGCGGCCGAGGTCAGCCTGGCCCCGACCAACTCAGCCAGGAGCAAGCTTAGCTTCGCCCAAAGTGGGCTGTTGGGACACGGTACCCCTCGAGCGACCGTATTCGACCGAATCAGCCCCATGGCCGATGGTGACGACCAGCTGGTCGAGACTCCGAACCCGGAGATCGTCAAGATGCAAAAGCAGTTTGATAAGATGAAGGCACTCATGGAGGCGCAAGGCCAACCTAAGGCCCAGTCGGTAGCAAACGAGCCCTTGTCCATCGACATCGAGCTTGCCCCAATCCAACTCAAAATCGTTCCACCGCCGACCCCTCTTTACGAAGGGAAGACTGACCTGGAAACTCATCTGAGTAACTTCCGAATTTATATGACCGGGCGCGGCGCGACCGACGCCACGAAGTGTAGGCTCTTCCCGCTCACCCTGGGCGACCTCTCCCACAGATGGTACGTCTCACTCCCGGCCCGATCAATCAATTCCTTCGCCACTTTAAGCGCCCAGTTCGCATCATATTTCGCGGCCAAAATCGCCCGACCGGAGAACTGGCACCGTTTGATGCGAATCTACCAAGAGAAGGAAGAGTCCGACAAGGACTATATCGCACGGGTGGACGAGGTCATCTTGATCGGTGAGTCGGTCGGCGACCAGCTGGCCCTGCACGCCGCCTTGGGAGGCTTCCACGGCCGATCTCCGATGTTCAGGCATCTCACCAAGGATTTCCCAAAAATATATGATGACTTTCGAGCTCGGGCACGCGATTACCTGGCTCGGAGGAAGCTACTGGCACTCAGGCTGGGGGAGTCCGAACCAGCGGCAAAGAGCCGGAGGCCTCCGTCCAGGCCTCCCCCAAGGGCGGTCCCAAGGCCAAAAGGGTGGCCAAGCTACCCGGAAACTTCAAGTCCTTCGAGGACGTTGAGGTTCACCTCACTCAGGCCCTGAGGCAATCCCCGGTGCACATTTTCAATGCGATCCAACACAGGGATGTGCTTCCCCGGCCGAGACCCTTTACAGGAGACCGGTCCGGGCTGGACCCAAAAAAGTTATGCGCCTATCACGACTCTATCGGCCACAATACGAGCCAGTGTCGTGATCTCCTAAAACAGTTATGGAAACTGTTTGACGAAGGGCATCTGAACAACCTTCTACAAAGGCCAGCCGGCCGTCAAGAGCCCCAGCAGCAGCAACAACAGCGTTCCCCTCGGAGTAACGAGGCCAGCCTCTCAGGCCGGTTTGGAAGAGGACGACGATGACGACGACCTCCCACCAAAGAACCCCGATAGTCGGGTCAACATGATCCAGGCCGACGGGAGAAATTTGGGCGGCCTCACCCCCGTCTCCACGCTTTCTAACAGGAAGCGCAAGACCGAAGTCCGGGCCGTGACCAACGTCAACTTGGTCACCCCGCCCGAGCCTAAAATTCACAAAGGTCTGGAGATCACTTTCTCCAACCGAGACCGGAGCGGGGTGTTGTACCCCAAAGGAGACGCCTTGGTGATCGCTGCCCGCATCTTGGGTAAAGAGGTCCAACGAGTCTTGATCGACAATGGGTGCTTCTGCAACATCATATTCAAAGTGGCCCTAGATCAGCTCGGCGACCTCGTCAGCTTCATCAAACCCCTCGACCTCCAGCTGAAGGGCTTCGGGGATGCTACGGTCGCTGCTTACGGGAGGATAAAGCTCACTGTGGAACTCGTTTACTGTTACGACGAGAACGTCAAAATCACTAGGTCATTGGACTTTATCATTGTAGACCAGCCAAGTTACTATAATGGCTTCTTAGGTAGGCCTTTCTTAGAAGTTTTTGAGGCCGTAGCTTCCACTTACTACTATTGTATCAAGTTTCCCACCCCTGAGGGGGTGGTCGGCACCGTTAGAGGTGATCAATTAATGGCCAGAAAATGTTTGAATTATTTCGATTCTTGTTTGTTTCCAATTTGTAACGATCAAACGTTAGATAAGTCGCAAACCGACCTCAAAAGGACCCTTCCGACCACTGAAGTCTTAATGGAGGTCGGGTCCACCTCGGCCGACCCCGATAACGGCCCCGGCTTACCGCCAATACAAGTTGATGATCTCGAACCGAGGATCGGTTTCGAACCCTCCGAGCTCGACCTTGACCCAAGGTTCGACACAAGCGACCGGCAAAGCTACCAGCAAGCTACGACCTTGGAGGACTTGGAACACATTTCGGTCGATCCTTCGAGGCCGGAATTGGAAGTCCTGATCGACTCTCGCATACCGACCGAAATGCGGGGGGAAGTGATCAAGTTCCTCAAGGTCAACATAGGAGTTTTTGCTTGGTCTCACCAAGACATGGTCGGAATAGACCCAAAACACGCCTGCCATCGATTGAAGATCGACCTTAACAGGAGGCCGGTCCACCAGAAAAGAAGAAAGTTCGGCCCGAAAAAATATGAAGCATTGGCCCAAGAGGTCAAGAAATTGTTGGACAACAAACTGATTGAGCAAGCCAAAGACGAGCCCCAATGGGTGGCCAACGCCATCCTAGTTAAGAAAACGAACAACACTTGGAGGCTGTGCATCGATTTCACCGACCTCAATGCAGCATGCCCGAAAGATAATTTTCCGATGCCGCACATTGACCATTTAGTGGATAGCACGGCCGGTCACGAGATGATGTCCTTCATGGACGCCTTCGCCGGCTATCACCAATGGCCGTTGAGGACATCAAGCACACCTCTTTCCACACGAAAAATGACATATTTTCTTGGCTACGAATGCCTTTCGGCCTGATCAACGCCGGTGCGACCTACCAACGGTTGGTCAACAAAATGTTCGCAGATCAGATCGGAAGGACCATGGAGGTCTACATCGACGACATTGTGGTAAAAAGCTTAAAAAAGGAAGACCGCCTCAGAGACCTCGAGGAGACCTTCAATATCCTCAAGGCATACAATATGAAGCTGAACCCGAAGAAATGCAACTTCGGGGTGGAAGCCGGCAAGTTCCTTGGGCACATCGTCAGCAAGCAGGGAATCGAGGCCAACCCGACCAAGATTAAGGCCGTCCTCGACATGCAGGAGCCTAGAACGATCAAGCAAGTACAACGTCTGACCGGCTGCCTAGCTTCACTAAACAGATTCATAGCCCAGCTCGGAGACAAAAATAAGCCTTTTTTCTCGACTATTAAAAATGGCAAGTTTTCATGGAATAGGGAATGCCAAGTAGCCTTCTCAAAATTAAAGGAGTACTTGGCAAATCCACAAATTCTAGTCAAACCGGTCCCAGGAGAGAAGCTTTACTTATATCTCGCGGCCTCCGAGGTTGCCCTCAGTGTGGTACTTGTCCGGGCGGACGGTCAGAACCATCTCCCGATCTACTTCGTGAGTCAAGCCCTACACGACGCCGAGCTCAGGTATACCCCACTCGAAAAATTAGCTTACGCTCTAGTCATGAGTGTAAGAAAGCTAAGACCCTACTTTTTCGACCACCAAGTGGAGGTCCTCACCACCCTACCCTTGAGGCAAGTCTTACACCGGCCGAACACCAGCGGCAGGTTACTGAAGTGGTCATTAGAGATAGCTCAGTACAGAGTCACTTACACCCCGAGAACGGCCATCAAGGGCCAGGCGCTGGCCGACTACATAGTAGAGCTCACTTTCCCTAAAAAATTCACAAGAATCGACCATCCCCCGTGGAAACTCTATGTGGACGGGTCGTCAACCAATACTTGCGCCGGGGCCGGAATCGTACTGGTCGGGCCGGAGGGCCAGAGTTTCACTCACGCGGTCCGTTTCAGTTTCCCGGCCACCAACAACGAGGCTGAGTATGAGGCCTTGGTCGGAGGCCTCGAGCTCATGATCACCATCGGAGTATGCCGACTGCACGTTTTCATGGACTCCCTACTCAGTAAATCAAATAAAAGGAGAGTACGAGGCTCGGGGGGAGAAAATGGTGAAAATTGGATGACTCCGATCGTGAAATACTTAAAGACCGGCACACTTCCAGAAGACAGGGTTCGGGCCCGGCAACTGCAACTCCGATCATCAAGGTACACTCTCATTGATGATCTTTTGTATAAAAGAAGCTTCACCCTCCCACTCCTGAAATGTATAACCCCGGAGCAAGGCCAGAGCATTCTGGCTGAGATCCATGAGGGGGTATGTGGGAACCACGCCGAAGGCCGGGCCCTAGCCCATAAAGTGATTAGGCAAGGATATTTCTGGCCGACCCTGAACAAGGACGCTGTCAACTTCGCAAGGTCGTCCCACAAATATCAAATCTTGGGACCCAACGTCAAGTTGTCCCCCGAGCAGCTCTCCTCCATGTACAGCCCTTGGTCTTTTGCCCAGTGGGGCATCGACCTGATCGAACCAATGCCCACTGCACCCGGGGGCCACAAATTTGCCGTCGTGGCCGTCGATTATTTTACAAAGTGGGCGGAGGCCGAGCCGCTCAACAAAATCAGCCAGACCCAGATCATAAAATTCATTTGGAAAAACATCATTTGCCGCTTCGGTCTACCTCAAGTGATCATCTCCGACAATGGGAAACAGTTCGACGGTCTCCGGATGATCCAGTTTTGTGAAAAATGGAAAATCAAGAAAGTTTTCTCCACCCCCTACCACCCGCAGACGAACGGCCAGGTGGAGGCCGTAAACAAAATCCTCAAGCACACCATTAAAGCAAAACTTGAGGACAAGAAGGGGAAGTGGGCAGCCGAGCTCCCCGACGTACTTTGGTCGTACCGGACGACTACCAGAAACTCGACAGGCGAAATACCTTTCGCTTTGGCTTTCAGAACCGAGGCCGTCATCCCATCGGAGGTCTCCCTCCCGAGCCACCGAACAGCCCAAACAATCACTGAGGACAACGACACCGCCCGGATGATCGATCTGGACATGCTAGAAGAACGAAGACTTAACTCCGATCTCCGGAACGCGGCCTACAAGAAGAAATCCGAAAAAAAATTCAACTCCAAAGTGAAGGCCAGACAATTCCAGGTCGGCGACCTCGTCCTCAAGAAGGTTCAAGTTCCTAAAGGGGTATTCGGCCCGAACTGGGAGGGCCCGTTTAGGATACCCAAGTAGCTCTCCAAGGGAGCTTACGAGCTGGAACTTATGGATGGCACTCCGGACCAATACCCCTGGAATGCAATTCACTTGAAGAAATACTATCAGTAATCAAGTTGTACTATGTAGTCAAAGTCCTTATCAATACAAAGTTCTACGCACAGCTCAATCTCATCCAAAAAAGCCGAGCTCAGTTCAAAAGCATACGCCGACCGTATCGAGGTCAGCGTATCACACTTGAGCTCGGGAAGGCCACCCAAGGCCATCTAAAAAACCGAGCTCAGTTCAAAAGCGTATGCCGACCGTATCGAGGTCAGCATATCACACTTGAGCTCGGGAAGGCCACCAAGCCATTTTGAAAACCGAGCTCAGTTCAAAAGTGTATGCCGACCGTATCGAGGTCGGCATACCACACTTGAACTCGGTAAGGCAACCAAGGCCATTCCAAATACCGGGCTCTGTCCAAAGCATATGTCGACCATGTCAAGGTCGGCATATCTCACTTATGCCCGGGAGAAATCTCATATACACTTGTTAAAAACTTAAAACATTTTTAATTTTTAATAGGGATAAACAATAAGGTGAATAACAACGAAACAACAAAGTTAAGAAAAACTATATTCATAACAAAACCGGTCTAAAGCCGGAGAGGAGTACAATAGTCCAAGAGAAAGAAAAACACATCCGGTCGGAAGCCGGTTACATTCAGACAGAAGCAAAAATACTAAGATAAAAGGAAGATGTCTTCAAGGGCTGCCCGCTCCACCCGCCGGGCTTGCCTGCTCTCCTGACCCGGTCGCGAAGTCAGCTACTTCGTTGACACGGGCCTCCTCCTCAGCCACACTTCCTCCCGGCGCCTGGGGGCCTTCCAGAGGAGCCTATTCTTCTTCTTCCTCTCCCTCTTCATCCTCGGCGGCCGGGGGATCCTGACCCGGTCTGATCAGCCTGTGCCGGTGGGGGAACCATGAAAGGTCCACCACATAGTCAATCTCGAGATCGAGGAAGGAAAACCAGTAGCCCTCATGGATTGGATTTGTAGCAACATACTCACGGAAGTAGGTCTCCTGAGCTTTGGTGTCGGCACCGGCCTGGCGTCCAACCCGGATCAGATTGGCGGCGGCCATATAGAAGCAGAATTCAGAGAAGAGCACCGGGCTGGTGGCCGGATCATCCGGATCATAGGCCGGCCGACTCAGAGCGGCAGCCAACTCATCAGTTTTCTTCTGGACCTCTACTTCCAGCTCGACCTGCCGGGCACGAGCCTGATCGGCATCCCCCCGGGCCCTGTGCGCCTCCAGCCGCAGCTCGACGTTGGCATCCTCCATTTCAGCAACCCAGTTCCGGGCATCCGCCAGGGCTTTATACGCCATCTCCGCCCGGCCTAAAACTTCCTCATTCTCCTTCAGAATGGCCTCCATCTGGCCGACCGCTTGATCCCTCTCCTTCTTAAGCACGACATTCTCACTCTCAAATCCAGCTCTCTCCTCCCGAGCACGGGTCAGGGCGTATTCCGTCTTCCGGAGCGATCTGATGGTGTTATTGAGATCATTCTCCATCAGGTTGACCATGATTGTCGTCTGGTTGATCAGCGCGACGCTGGCCCGACCGGCGTATCGAGGGCGATGCTCGGCGATGTCAGCCAGCTCCCGAGTCCAGGATTGGGGCAGAGAGTTCACCGTCCGGCTCATGTAATTCGGCATTTCAACCGTCGAGCCCGGAGCTCGGGAGGACAGGAAGTCAAGCACCAACGGGGGGAGGTCGGAATCATTACGCATCAGCCTAAATAGAAGAAAAACCAAGTCAGGTACAAATAAACAGTTTAAGTAAAGAAAACCCCTAAGTTGGGCAACTTACGCTTGAAAGCGGGCCGGATCGCGACCAAAGTAGGTCCTATCATCCTCCCGGCCGGGAGCTTGCGCCACTTGGGCTATGGTATCTGTCCCAACCGGCCTGGGTTCGGGAGGTGTATCATCTGAGATATCGATGGGGGTCGGGCTCGATCCGTGAAGGCCGGCCTCCTCGCCTTCAGTCTCCTCTCGTCCTCTTTTCTTGCCGATGATCAGAGAGGATGTGGGTGCCTCGGCGGCTGCCGTCCCGACGGCCGGGGCTGACTGGAGGGGGAGAGACTCTTCAATCACAATCCCAGTCCGGGCGCCAGTCCCCTTCTTCTTCTTCGCCCCTTTGGACGTTTTCTTTACCGCGCAGGCACCGAGCAAGGAGAACATCTCTGGACAGCGGTCGGAAAGCTCTGATGGGCACCTTTTCACGATCGGAAACTCAGGCACTGCATCATCAAAATGCAAGGTTAAAAAAAAGGGAGAAGAACTACTGTTACAACTCGAGACCCGGGCTCAAACAATAACTTACCCGTCAAATTCAGATGGCGCGGAAACTGGAAGAAACGGCTGGAAATGCGAGCTTGTCGAGTCCGGAGGATAGCTTTGTTCCTCTCTGTGGCCGGCAAGGACAATATCCATTCACGACCGACTGTGAAGTCAAAGTTTAGCTCGCGATCGGAAGGACAGGGGTAGCTTGCAAAGAAAGATAAAAAAATTAGATCAGTATTTTTTATTCAAAGATGAGTTAAAAATTTCTTACTAGGGTGCTTAAGATGGATGTTGGTCGGAACCCTGATCTCGAGTCCGCCCGGGTACCCGGTCTGCCAACCCCCCCCCCCCACACGAAGAACCACTTCTTCCGGTCATTACGGGCCTTTCTAGGGAGACCGGTCACCAGCTTCTGCCCTTTGGTCTAAATAAAGACCTCGCCGGTCCCACTCCTCTCACTCTGAACCCGGTAGAGATAAGTCATCTCCCCCGGGGTCGGCATCCGATAAAGCCGATTCTGTCCGAACAGTGCCATAACGCTCACGATGATCATCCACGCGTTCGGCAGCAGTTGGATGGGCGCCTGGTCCCAGTAATTCAATAAATAAGAGATGGCCAGATGGAGGGGGAAGTGAAGTCCGACCTCCATCATGTCTTGAGTAACGGCAACCATCCCATGAGGAGGTTGATCAGCCCGTTCGTTTGGCTCCGGGGCGTAGAGCTGAACGTTATAGGGAATATCCCATTCGGCCTGCATCTCGTCGAGGTGGCTTTGGGTCATTTTGCTCTGAACCTGGCCAATGGTCCACCTCTGGGACTCCTCCAGGTCGGCTATTCGTCTGGTGGTCGGATCGCGAACGGTCGGCCCCTGCGGGAAACAATCTCGGTACCCCTCGAAGTCAAAGTCAAGGGATTCGACTTCATCTTTTTCCTCCACGTATTCCGACCATAGGCGGAAGGCTCGCCTGACCTGGTCCCGCCGATCCTGGCTAATACTCCGACCTTCAACGGGTAGCCCTCCGACCTCCTCAGACCCCGATCCCGAGGCCTCGTCCACCATTCCGAACCTCTATTTAATTTGCTCGGCCGCAAGATTTTAAAGTATTAGGCTGTGGGCTAAGTCGTCACCCTCACCGTGACCACCGTCCTCTTCATCTTCTTCCAGAAGATTGTCTAACGGTTCCCGACTCTCTACTAGAGGAGTCGTCGTCTCGATCCGAGACCTCTCAACCATGACCGGACCCCTCTCCCTGGCGCCCTCGCCCAGTAACGACCGGCCCGGGCTCTGGAAGAGCGCGTCCAAGCCGTCATCGTCGCGAGCCCAGATCAAGCTCGTGCTCAGGCGCGACGGAGAAGCTCCTCCTCCGCCGCTTGAGCTCCCTCCTTGGTCAAAGAGCCGCCGATTGGCTCCACCACCGCCGCCGCCCCTAGAAGAGGCGCCGCCCCTCTGCCCTGGCGGAGGACCAGTCCACCGTCGCACCATATTTAGAAAAGAAGGAATAAAATTTCGAGTTTAGAAATAAAGTTACCTTTCTCAACCACCGCCTCAATCACCGCCGTACGAAATTGAACGCCGCCACGAAGAGTTCGCCGGAAAAATCACTAGGTTTGCAACGCTTGCTGAGGAAATTCAAATCATGCGAAAGTAAAAAACTTAAAATGGAAAGAGTCCCACCTATTTATAAGGAATGGTGGGGGACCTGTTTCGAAATAAAATTCTAGGCCTAGGGGCCTAAATGCAAGGAGTTGAAGCGACGCGTCGAAACGGCTGCGCACGCCATCAATGAATGCGCGGGATCCAAAACGTCGGCCTCCGACCTCCTGATGCCTCCGACCTACGGAAAGGAAGAAGGACACGTGATAGAATCTGGCGAGATCTTCCCATAAGAAGTAAAGAGCCACCTCCGTACTCAGTGACAGAGAAAATATTCCACCCTAATGAGGAAAGTTCTCAGAGAATCGTCCTTTTATGGACACGTGTCAACGCGCCAGTGGTTGGCCACCTGCAGACTGTGGCATACCGACGCCCGCGCGTCCTCAGAGGCTGAAGGTATTTAATACCCCTGTCCCCCGAGAGGCCAAAATGACATTTGTACCCCTGTAGGGAGGAAACTATAAATAGTCCCACATTTGTAACAAGAAAGAGAGTCCAACACCTTCTATCAAAAAAACAATACAACTTGCATTTAAGTCCAGGGATTAGAAACCCCTGGCAATTCTCGGTGTTCTTATTTTCAGTTCATCATCATCATTAATTTTCTTCATCATAATCATTCATTCAACATTTATGATTTCAATCATTTGATGTTTTTGCCAAAGCTCTCTTAAATAGTCATTAATTCCCAGCCTCATATTTTTGGCAAACAACAATGTACAATAAACGACATATTTATATCGTACAATATATTTAAATAATTTATAGATTTAATATATTTGAAAAAAATAGAGCTTTAAAAATAATATCGAAAAATATTAATAAGTTTAGAGTTAATTCTATATTAATTCACAATCTTTAGGCTCAATCTCAATTTAATCACAACATTTAAATTCACCACATCTTTAGTTGTTTCAATCCGATATATGAATTGTATTTTTAGAAGGAAAAAAAAAAGCATGAGAGTGCAATAGTGCTTGGATGAAAAATCGACCAAGGAAACCATCCTAGAGAGTCAAAGAGAATATTGAAAATCGTAATTAAAATGAGATTGAGCGTAAAGGTCGTGAATTAATAAGAAATTAACTCATAATTTTATACATATATATTATTGGAATATATTCACTATATAATATAATCATATTATTTTACAATGAGCAAACTTATTTAAGTATATAAAATACATAAACAATTATTTTTTGCGAGAACTCCGCGTAATACGCGGACACTCATCTAGTTATATATATATATATATATATATGTATGTATTACTATTTTTTCTTTAAAATTTATTTTACTATCTATCTAATTTGTCATGAATGTATAGACTATATATTAATATTTAGTAAAAATAGTTGTAAAGAAAATAAGTGTGAGATGGTTCCAACTTTAAACTTTAAAAAAATCACAACTATTTAATAATATTTAATTAAAAGTTCTCAGTATCTTTTCATATTATTATAATATATCCCTCCATCCGTGTAAAATTATCCATATTATTAGTCTGCTCGTAAAAACGATCTTGTTTTTTAAAATGTGAGTAATTATCTTTATCTACACCCTTCAATATATACACTCAATATTTTTAAAATAATTTTTTTGTACTTGATTTGACACAATATTCTTTCTTTTAACACATTATATCTATTTTCTTAATAATTTTGTTAAAAACAACTAGCCATTAAATTTCATGGACGTAGAGATTAGTTATTTTATTAACAATTATCTAGGGTTGATGTTACTTCTTATTCCACAATAATTTTCACAATTGTCTATATTATCTGTTCCGCAATTGTTTTAATACTCAAAAAAGAAATTAATTCATAAATTTTACGCTCACAATATTCACATAGAGGTTTATTAAATTTCCCCTCAAGATGCTATCTGGTAAAGGGAGTAGTATTTTAGAGAATCTATAATTAATTGAGTTTAATATGTTAATTTAATTTTGTTGAAAATAAGAGACATATAAAGTATAAGTGGATAAGAACAACAATAATTACAATTAGAAATTGAAAAACATAGGTGAGAATAGAGGATGCAAATTTAATTTTGAATTTCGGATAGTTAATTCGCTAACCATAAAAGTTCTGCACTACTTGACTATAACAATTAAATAATTTATGCTACAAACTTCTATAAAATTAGATTTAGTCATTGAATGCAAATGATTATGGTCATCTTTAATATAAAAATAGTAATTAAATAAATTTACTTACCATTGGACCAAATAAAATATTTTAGAGATTGTATAATAAATTAAATTTTTATATTCCAATAAAATTTGTATATTGTGGTTGAAAATAAGATTAAACGAAATACATGTGTATTCTTGTATGCATCAAGTGTGCACCATAAAACTTAAATACATTTTAAAAAAGTTTCCCCTTATATTACTGAAAAGCTGTAATTGTTAATACTAAAAAGTTATTTGTTGATAAATCAAAATGTGGGTCTCATTTCAGTAAAAAAAAAATTTTATCATTTCTGTAATGTCAGGGGTAACTTTTAAAAAATGTACTTTGATCACAAGGTGCGTCTAGTGTATAGGAGACTTACTAAAAATTAAATTATAAGAGGATAGAAATAACAACATTAATAAATTTTAATTTGGTAAAACAAGTGAGATTTCAAGATGTAAATTAAATTTGAATTCTGGAGAATTCATTCACTAACCATAATGGTAGTTTCACTACTTGACTAGCGCAATTAAGTACTTTCTTTTGCAAGCCATTGCATCTTTTGTTTTACATAACTTTTATTGAATGTAAGTTTCTATGTCCACCTTGAATTTTTTTTTTCTTAATAGATTCAAGATGGCTATTAAGTTGGGTAAAATAATTTAAAGCAAACAATTATTATACTTTCTTATTTCTTGAATTTATTCTTATCTGCAAGTTTGGATAGGGTCGGAAAATCTCATCCCAACCGGAATCTGTCCGTAATTGGGTGTTGAATTCTCAATTGTATTCTCAATTGGAGAGGGATGGTGATCATATCCACCACCCTGTTCCTCATAGTCACTCGATAAATTATCACTAATAAATTTTTATTGTTAATTAACCTAATACCTGCATATATAATGATATTATTTATTACCTGAAAAAAAAACTATTCATATGTCTCATGTATTGAGACGTGGCCGGCTCAATTTTACATTGTCATTATTTTATCGAATTGCCTCTTGAATAATTCTCTAGGATTTTTTAGATTAATAGTCCTTGTCGAAAAAAAAATCTAACTAATCATCGCCGTCTCCACTTAATTCTCTCATGTAATTAGGTAATAAAAGTTGAAAATTTAGAAATATAACCAATGCGGAACATGAAATATCTTGGGATTTTTTTTCCATTCACTTCACCGAGAACAGAGTGAGTATTGTTTCTCACCACGGCCCCACTCTTTGACATTCATAGTTATATAATAAATTAGTGGAATGAGTTTCAATAAAATAAAGTTGAGCTTGCTTATATGATATTATTTATACTAGAATGTTACCCTTGCGATGCACAATCAATATATACATAATGTGTATTTTAATTTTTTTATTAGGAGCCTTGATGTGTGAGCTCGATGAGACTTTATATTTGTACTTATATCATACTCACCTTTAAAATATAACAAATGATATTATGTCATGTATAAGACCGCTTCATCTAAGTTTTTGTCTATATATTTTTGTACCTCCTATTATTTATAAAAAACTTATGTAATATAGAAAAATTGCAATAATGAACAATTCATTTTAAAAAGAAAAAAAAATCATAAAGTTAGAACAACAAATTTCACAACATGAATAAAAATATTTTGTATTATTATTTTCGATCCTTATCATCGTTGTACATCTTTAATATCATAGCATTGCATACACTTTATACATGTTCTTTATATATATTTTAAATAAATTATACAATTAAATAACTTATACATGTTCAGATTAAGAAATTAACAAAGAAAATGGGGAGAAATACAATATAGATGTCCCCTCCCCCCTCCCCAATTAAGATACTACGGGAGTTGTGAGACATGTGACTATTAAGGACCCCCCACTCAGGGAGATCAATGATTTTTTGTCTAATGAAGAATTCTTCTGATCATCTTTTCTAATGAGCTTTATGATTCAATTGAATTTAGGATGTATTTTAGTAATTCAGACTCAAAGTGAAATCATCCATTTGAAGAAAATATGAAATTCTGAATATTAAGAATCTATGATTCACGATCAACGAAAGTAACCAATTAAGAACAGTGACATCGTTCTTAATTCGTGCAATGACAGTCAAGGTGTGATTCAAAAGAAAGCAGCAGACGATGGCCAACGAGAAGGGATGCAGTAGGAACCAGCATCGCAGGGCATGGCAGTGGTTAAGCACGGTGGAAAGATAATGTCATTGACTCTTCTATATGGGTCCAAATTAAAATATTGTTTTATGCAATTGGATTCTTTTCTAATAAGACTCTAGGAAAATAATAAAATGAACACCGTATATTGTAGATTAGAAAGGATCAAATTGTTCAAAATAAAAGATTTCAAAGGCAAAAGAGTCCAAAAAAAAATAAAAAAAAATCTAATCATCTTTTTATGGTATTGTATTATAAATATAGATATAGATTCAATAAGGTTAATTTAGTAAATAAATAATTTTATTTTTTAAAATTATTAAATTTAATACAATATTTGGATAATATGACACAACTCGATAGTACTCGATGCAAAAAGATAGAAAGTTAGATGATTAACTCAACAAGCTGCAAGTCATCAATTTTAAACCACTAGTTTTGATTTAATTTTAGATCTGATGGTTTATAAACTGTATCTGATATCAGGTAACTCGATAGAGTTCCTGAACTAAGAAAACCCAACTAAGTTTTAGAATGTAAGTCAGAAGTGTATATTTCAAAACGAGTGTATTAAAAAAATTGGTCTTTTTATGAAAATTTGCATGGTGCAAATCGGTAAAAATAAGTAACAATATTTTATAAATTTACCAAATGTAGAAACCACTCTTAATGCGAATATTAATAATTAAGCATTCATATTTGTAGGTTTAAGTTAAAATAAAATGACAATATTTTTGCTAATTGCAATCTAATATTATATTTTGAATCTTTGCAAACAATATCCAACTTAATATTTTGTTTCTTTTTAGACAATCGAACAAATTAATGTTAAAATTGGATTATAAATTTTTAAATTATGAAATCTCTCTATAGGGAAATAGAGTAAGATAAAAACATAAATTTACATTAAAAAATAAACAAACAAAAATGGGAGAAATACATATAGTTGTCCGCTCCCCCCTCTCCCATTAATATTATTACAAAAGTTGTGAGACTTTGGTTGTTGAGAGCCCCACACTCATGCAGATCAATGATTTTTTATCAATAGAAGAATACTTGTGATATTCTTTTCGTGTTGAGTCCTTGTCTTCTTATGGACTATCACATCTTAGCTGTAAAATTTTGCATCATTCAGATTTTATGTACATAAAATTCAAGAAAATAATTAATTGTAAATTAAAAATGAGAGATACAAAAAATGACAAATATATAGCACACCAAGATACGTGGGTTGAATATATCAACTTCTTTAGCCGAATCCTCCTAAGCCGTGTGCGTGATCTTGTCCACCAAACAATAATGAATGTATAGTCCAACCCAATATACTAAGAAAAAGGTTCAAATATCTTGCAATTTATTTATGGTTTATTTCATATTTACAATAGAGAAAAAACCATAGATAAACTGCATCAACACAATTAGGCATTTCTACCTTTTTCGAATTGAGGGTTAGACATATACATTCAAAATTGTGTAGTGAGAAAGAACATGCTTAAATGTTGACCCAAGAGACGAATACAACTATGTGTCTATTGCCTCTTCGATTCTTCTAAATTTTCATTGAAATTTATAGTAGTGTAGACTCTTAAGTTGGGTAAAAAAAAATTAATGCAAACAATTATTATACTTTCCTGTTTCTTGATTTCATACTCATCTGCAAGGTGGATAGGGTCGAAAAACCTCATCCAAACCGGAATTTGTCTCTAATTGGATGTTGAATTCTTAACTATTTTCTCTATCGGAGAGGGACGACGATCATATTCCCTGCTCTCTTCCATATGGAAACCCGATAAATTTTCACTAATATATTTTTATTGTTAATTAACCCGATAGTTACATATATAATAAAATTATTTATTACCTGGAAAAAGAATTCTTCACCGGTCTGGTGTATTGAAACGTGGTCAGCTCAATTTTCCATTCTCAAATTTTTTTCGACTTGCCTCTTGAATAATTTTCTAGGATTTTTGAGATTGAATAGTCCTTGTCGAAAAAAAATTCTAACTAATCATTGACGTCTCCATTTCTCTCATGTAATTAGAAAATAAAAGGCGAAAATTTTAGAAAAATAACAAATGGGGAACAAGAAATATCTTGGGATATTTTTTTCCCCCATTCACTTCACCGAGGACGGAGTGAGTATTGTTTCTCATTACGGCCCCGCTCTTTGACATTCACTTTTATATATTAAATTTGTGAGACGAGTTTCAATAAAATAAAGCCGATCTTGCTAATATTGTATATGTATATATATATATATATATATATATATATATATATGCATTAATATTTTTTCTTTAAAATTTATTTTACTATCTATCTAATTTGTCATGAATGTATACAATTAAATTACTTTTTATCTATAACGTATAGACTATATATTAATATTTAGTAAAAATAGTTGTAAAGAAAATAAGTTTGAGATGGTTCCAACTTTTAACTTTAAAAAAAATCACAACTATTTAATAATATTTAATTAAAAGTTCTCAATATCTTTTCATATTATTATAATATATCCCTCCATCCGTGTAAAATTGACAATATTATTAGTCTGCTCGTGAAAATGATCTAGTTTTTTAAAATATGAGTAATTATCTTTATCTACACCCTTCAATATATACACTCAATATTTTTAAAATAATTTTTTTGCACTTGATTTGACATAATATTCTTTTTTTAACACATTATATCTATTTTCTTAATAATCGTGTTAAAAGCAACTAGCCAAAAAATTTCATGGACGTAGAAATTAGTTATTTTATTAACAAATATTAGGGTTGATGTTACTTCTTGTTCCACAATAATTTCCACATTTGTCTATTTTGTCTGTCCCGCAATTATTTTAATACTAAAAAAAGAAATTATTTCATAAATTTAAGGCTCACAATATTTACATATTTACACAAAATATCACTGTTTTTTGCCCAACACTACACTACACTCAATCAAATAAATTTCTTTAGTTTATACATAGAGGTTTATTAAATTACCCCTCAAGATACTATCTGGTAAGGTGAGTAGTATTTTAGAGAATTTATAATTAATTGAGTTTAATGTGTTATTTAAATTTTATTGAAAATAAGAGACATACAAATTATAAGTGGATAAGAACAACAATAATTACAATTAGAAATTGGAAAAATAGGTGAGAATAGAGGATGCAAATTTAATTTTGAATTTCGGATACTTAATTCGCTAACCATAAAAGTTTTGCACTACTTGACTATAACAATTAAATAATTTATGCTACAAACTTCTGTAAAATTAGATTTAGTCATTGAATGCAAATGATTATGGTCATATTTAATTTAAAAATAGTAATTTTATAAATTTACTTACCATTGGACCAAATAAAATATTTTAGAGACTGTATAATAAATTAAATTTTTATATTTCAATAAAATTTGTATATTGTGGTTGAAAATAAGATTAAACGATATACATGTGTATTCTTGTATGCATCAAGTGTGCACCATACAACTTAAATACATTTTAAAAAAGGTTCCCCTTATATTACTGAAAAGCTGTAATCGTTAATACTAAAAAGTCATTTGTTGATAAAATCAAAATGTGGGTGTCATTTCAGTAAAAAAATTTTATCATTTCTATAATATCAGGGGTAACTTTTTAAAAATGTATTTTGATCACAAGCTGCGTCTAGTGTATAGGAGACTTACTAAAAATTAAATTATAAGAGGATAGAAATAACAACATTAATTAATTTTAATTTGGTAAAACAAGTGAGATTTCAAGATGTAAATTTAAATTTGAATTCTGGAGAATTCATTCACTAACCATAATGGTAGTTTCACTACTTGACGAGCACAATTAAGTACTTTCTTTTGCAAGCCATTACAAATTTTGTTTTACATAACTTTTATTGAATGTATGTTTATATGTCCATCTTGAATTTGTTTTCTTAATCGATTCAAGATGGCTCTTAAGTTGGGTAAAATAATTTAAAGCAAACAATTATTATACTTTCCTATTTCTTGAATTTATTCTTATCTGCAAGTTTGGATAGGGTCGGAAAATCTCATCCCAACCGGAATCTGTCAGTAATTGGGTGTTGAATTCCCAATTGTATTCTCTATTGGAAAGGGATGGTGATCATATCCACCACCCTGTTCCTCATAGACACTCGATAAAGTATCACTAATAATTTTTTATTGTTAATTAACCTAATACCTGCATATATAATGACATTATTTACAACCTAAAAAAAAACTCTTCATGTGTCTCGTGTATTGAGACATGGCCGGCTCAATTTTATATTATCAATTTTTTATCGACTTGCCTCTTGAATAATTTTCAAGGATATTTTAGATTGAATAGTGCTTGTCGAAAAAAAAATTCTAACTAATCATCGCTGTCTCCACTTATCTCATGTAATTAGGAAATAAAAATAAAAAAATTATAAAAATAACAAATGCTGAACATGAAATATCTTGGGATATTTTTTCCCCATTCACTTCACCAAGAATAGAGTGAGTATTGTTTCTCATCACGGTCCCGCTCTTTGACATTCATAGTTATATAATAAATTCGTGAGACGAGTTTCAATAAAATAAAGCTGAGCTTGCTTATATGATATTATATATACTAAAATGTTACCCGTGCAATACACGATCGATATATACATAATGTGTATTTTAATTTTTTTATTAGGAGCCTTGATGTGTGAGCTCGATGAGACTTTATATTTGTATTTATATCATACTCACCTTTAAAATATAACAAATGAGATTATGTCATGAATAAGACCACTTCATCTAAGTTTTTGTCTATATATTTTTGCACCTCCTATTATTTATAAAAAAAACTTATGTAATATAGAATAATTGTAACGGTGAACAATTCACATTAAAAAGAAGAAAAAAAAAATTATAAAGTTAGAACAACAAATTTCACAACATGAATAAAAATATTTTGTATTATTGTTTTCGACCCTTATCATCGTTGTACACCTTTAATATCATAGCATTACATACACTTTATACATGTTATTTTTATATATTTTAAATAACTTATACAATTAAACTAAAAGTCCTATTTTATTTTATAAATATATAGTAGTAATAATATATATTTGGGATAGTTTAAAACATATATACATTATATTTTAAGTATGCTGATATATATTTTTTTAATAATTTTTTTATGCACAAATGTGTTTTGTTTAGTGTTCCAATTATGCTTATCAGCATGGAGTTATGAAACTAGAGATTGAAGTATGTATATATATTTTATATTATGCTACTTTCAATAAAATTTTATTCACACATACATATTTAATACATTGTATCATTTTGTCAAATAAAATTAACTTTTAATTTTCATTGTTACTGAAAAATTATGGGAAACATTCAGGAAGATGGTTTTTTTTTTTTTTAGGAAATGTAACATAACTTAATCCTTCTTATTTTCATTGTATCGAGATGTGTATTTTCTCTACTTTGATTGTTATATTTTGTCAATATGTAAAATTCTATTTTTCGAAAATGTTACAATATATAAGATTTTGTTGTATAAAGTGATAGAGAACAATATTATAAAGATTATGATATGTATTCATATCTTCGACACTGTTGTGAATTTGTATTATTTTTTGGTTTTTATGTGACTCGAACTTTCCAATGTTGATATTTCTCGTGTTCTTTGTTATCAAGTTGCAAGTAATCAATTTTAAACCATTAGATTTAATTTAATTTTGTATATGATGGTTTATAAACTGTACCTGATATCAAATAACTCGATAGAGTACCTGAACTAAGAAAACCCCAAATAACTTTTAGAATGTAAGTCAGAAGTGTATATTTCAAAACGAGTGTATTAAAAAAATTGGTCTTTTTCTTAAAATTTTCATGGTGCAAATCGGTATAAATAAGTAACAATATTTTATAAATTTACAAATTTTAGAAACCATTCTTAATGCGAATATTAATAATTAAGCATTCATATTAGTAGGTTTAAGTTAAAATAAAATGGCAAAATTTTTGCTAATCGCAATCTAATATTATATTTTGAATCTTTGCAAACAATATCCAACTTAATATTTGGTTGCTTTTCTGACAATTGAACAAATTAATGTTAAAATTGGATTATAAAATTTCAAATTATGCAATCTCTCTATAAAAAATAGAGTAAGATAAAAACATACATTTACATTAAGAAATAAACAAACAAAAAATTGGAGAAATACATAAAGTTGTCCGCTCCCCCCTCCCCCATTAAGATACTACAGAAGTTGTAAGACTTTGGCTGTTGAGAGCCCCACACTCATGGAGATCAATAATTTTTTTATCAATGGAAGAATGCTTGTGATATTCTTTCGTGTTGAGTCCCTGTCTTCTTATGGACTATCACATCTTGGCTATTAATTTTTGCATCAGATCTTATGTACATAACATTCAAAGAAAATAATTAATTGTGAAGTAACAATGAGAGGTATAAAAAATGAGAAATATATAGCATACCAAGATACTTTGGTTGAATATATCAACTTCTTTAGCCGAATCCTCCTTAGTTGTGTGTGTGATCTTGCCCACCAAACAATAATGAATGTATAGTCCAACCCAATATAATAAGAAAAAGGTTCAAATGGCTTTCAATTTATCTATGGTTTATTTCATATTTATTTTTTTATCTTTTCTGTCATCCCTGTTTTTGTTAAGTCGGGATTTCATTTCCTTTATCTTTGAAGAATGGAATGCTTACGTACTTTCATTTATCATCATATTCTTCTACTCAAGACTTAACAAAAATAAAAACAACAGGATAGAAGAAAAAATAAACAATAGAGAAAAAACCATAGATAAACTGCATCAACACAATTAGGCATTTCTACCTTTTTCGAATTGCGGGTTAGACATATACATTCAAAATTGTGTAGTGAGAAAGAACATGCTTAAATTTTAGCCCAAGAGACAAATACAACTCCATTGATATTTTTTGTATTATATCTCTATTGCCTCTTCAATTCTTCTCATTTTTCATTGAAATTTATAGTATTGTGGGCTCTTAAGTTGGGTAAAAAAAAGTTAATGCAAACAATTATTATACTTTCCTGTTTCTTGATTTCATACTCATCTGCAAGGTGGATAGGATCAGAAAACCTCATCCCAACCGGAATCTGTCCCTAACTGGATGTTGAATTCTTAACTATTTTCTCTATCGGAGAGAGACGATGATCATATTCCCTATACCGTTCCTCATAGAAATCCGATAAATTATCACTAATATATTTTTACTGTTAATTAACCCGATATTTACATATATAATAAAATCATTTATTACCTGGAAAAAGAATTCTTCATCGGTCTGGTGTATCAAGACGTGGCCGACTCAATTTTCCATTCTCAAATTATCGACTTGCCTCTTGAATAATCCTCTAGGATTTTTGAGATTGAATAATCCTTGTCGGAAAAAAAATTATAACTAATCATTTCCGTCTCCACTTCTCTCATGTAAATAGGAAATAAAAGCCGAAAATTTTAGAAAAATAACAAATGGGGAATATGAAATATCTTGGGATATTTTTTTGCCATTCACTTCACCGAGAATGAAGTGCGTATTATTTCTCATTACGGCCCCGCTCTTTGACATTCACAGATATATATTAAATTTGTGAGACGAGTTTCAATAAAATAAAGCCAAGCTTGTTAATATGATATTATATATGCATTAATACTTTTTCTTTAAAATTTATTTAACTATCTAATTAATTTGTCATGAATATATACAATTAAATTATTCTTTATCTAAAACGTATAGACTATATATTAATATTTAGTAAAAATAATTGTAAAGAAAATAAGTTTGAGATGTTTCCAACTTTAAACTTAGAAAAAAAAACCACAACTATTTAATAATATTTAATTAAAATTTCTATATTTCTTTATATATTATTATAATATATCCCTCCATCCGTGTAAAATGGTCCATATTATTAGTCTGGTCGTGAAAAATGATCTTGTTTTCTAAAATGGGAGTAATTATCATTATCTACACCCTTCAATAATCTATATTTTTAAAGTAATTTGTTTGTACTTGATTTGACATAATATTCTTTCTTTTTACACATTATATTTATTTTTTTAATAATCGTGTTAAAAACAACTAGTCAAAAAATTTCATGGACGGATAGATTAGTTATTTTATTAACAAATATTTAGGGTTGATGTTACTTTTTTATTCCACAATAATTTTAACATTTGTCTATTTCGTTTGTCCCACAATTGTTTTAATAATAAAAAAAGAAATAATTTCATAAATTTCACGCTTACAATATTCACATATTTACACAAAATATCACTGTTTTTTGCCCAACACTACACTCAATCAAACCAATTTCTTGGGATCATTACATATAGGTTCAAAAGGGGTGCCATTATTAGCTTTTAGTTCTATTTTATGTCAAAAATACAATTTGGTTCAAAACCTATATTTTTTTAGACTGGCAGCCTATAACCCCCTTTTCCCCACCCCATGTTGCTTGTCAGCTATCCTCACCCCTGATTGCTTTAATACGTCCCATCAAACCATGTGCAAATTTTATTTTAATTTGCACATGTAATTTTAATGCATTTTTTAACCAATTTTAAGTTTTTATTTTGTTTTTAATATTTGTACAATTTTATTTAACACTCTTTCAACATTTTTTGTTAAATTTTCAATATATAATATGTATTCACTTATTCAAAATGATTTTTTATTTTACACATTCAAAATATTGTGCAAATAATTAAGAAAAATACACATAGCGAAATTCATCAAAATAATTGATTGACATGTAATATTACTATTTTAAACTTCTAAATTACATATCTAAAATATAATCCACATATTTACAACTAAAATTACATAGTTATTGCTCAGGTGCAAAGAAATAAAATAAATGCACAGGTCTTCATCTTCAAAAATCTTCTCCACAATTAGTTGTTGTCACTCAACTCAATGCACATGTCTTCATCTTCAAATATCTTCTCCCAATTAGTTGTTGTCACTCAACTCAAAGCTCTTCAATTCATCCTTGGAACAATAAAGTTTCAATCTGAAATACAACAATCAAATGCAAACTTACTGAAAAAGTGTTGTCATTATCATACCTATTATTCATATTCATACAGATTAATTCCTCCAAACATTGCACACACATAATACACAACACCAAACATTATCAAACGCACGCACACTAAACATACATAATACACACACAACACATACATAATACACAAACATGCACAAACATAATACACACACACGCACAAACATAATACACACAACACCACCAATACACGCACACACACATCACCACCAATACACGTACACACACACACACAGCACCACCAATACACGCACACGCAACCCACACACACAAATACATCCATACACAGAATACAACACAGACTAAACATGCACATACACCTTCTCACCGGTAAAAGCATAGAACAATTAAAATAACACACATCGGAAATTTTTTGAAAAAGAAATCGAACAAAAAAAACTCCCAAAATCATACACAACACACACAACTTCTTTTCTCACCACTTAATCTCCCAAAATCATCGTGGATGCGAGCCTCGCCATCCGCGTTGCGATTCTCCCATCAAATCCACTCTGATCAGTCGGTGAAAGGACAGATCCGCGATAGATCTGGACCGATGGCGAGGCGGTGGAAAATCAACGGCGCCGCTGTCGTTATCCGTCGCCTGGCGAGAGAGAGGGAGGCTGGGGGTCTGTGACGGCGCCTATTTATAACAAAACGCTGTGTGGAGGAGCGCCGATGTTGAATGCGGCGCTCGTAACTTGAAGGCGGTGGTTGCCTTGATTTGGGCCGCGGACGAGCCCAGATCCGCCCAAATTTTTATGTGAGAGAGGCGGCGGCGCTGATGTATTAGCAGGTCGGTGGTGATGGCGGCGCCGAGGAGCGGGCAGCGCCGCTGGCTTATGGAGGCCGACTATTGTTCGCCGCCGTGTCTCTAGAGAGAGAGAGAAATTGTGGGGGTGGGGGTGGGGGGAGAGAGAGGGGGAGGGGAAATGACTGAGAGATGGGAGGAAATGATATTTGTGCGTGGGGGTAGGGGGGTGGGGGTGGGGTTGGGAACTGGCAAAAATTTTTGATGGGTAGGGTTTTAAAATCCTAATTTATTTTAGTGGGTCCCATATTTTGAACCATGGTGTAATTTTGAAAAGATTTAGAACCAAACCTTAATAATTGTGATAAAGTTGAACCTATTTGTAATAATTCCCAATTTCTTTAGTTTATACATAGAGGTTTATAAAATTACCCCTCAAGATACTATCTGGTAAGAGGAGTATTATTTTAGAGAATTTATAATTAATTGAGTTTAATGTGTTAATTAAATTTTGTTGAAAATAAGAGACATATAAATTATAAGTGGATAAGAACAACAATATTTACAATTAGAAATTGAAAAAATAGGTGAGAATAGAGGATGCAAATTTAATTTTGAATTTCGGATAACTAATTCACTAACCATAAAAGTTTTGCACCACTTGACTATAACAATTAAATAATTTATGCTACAAAATTCTGTAAAATTAGATTTAGTCATTGAATGTAAATGATTATGGTCATCTTTAATTTAAAATTAGTAATTTTATAAATTACTTACCACTTGACCAAATAAAATATTTTAAAGACTGTATAATATATTAAATTTTTATATTTCAATAAAATTTGTATATTATGGTTTAAAATAAGATTAAACGAAATACATGTGTATTCTTATATGCATCAGGTGCACCACGCAACTTAAATTCATTTTAAAAAAGTTTCCCCTTATATTACTGAAAAGATGTAATTGTTAATACTAGAAGTCATTTGTTGTTAAATCAAAATGTGGGTTTCAGTTTAGTAAAAAAAAAATTCATCATTTCTATTGTATCAGAGGTAACTTTTTAAAATTGTACTTTGATCCCAAGGTGCGTCTAGTGTATAAGAGATTTACTAAAAATTATATTATAAGAAGATATAAATAACAACATTAATTTTAATTTTGTAAAACAAGTGATTTTTCAAGATTTTTTAATAATAAAAAAAGAAATAATTTCATAAATTTCACGCTTACAATATTCACATATTTACACAAAATATCACTGTTTTTTGCCCAACACTACACTCAATCAAACCAATTTCTTTAGTTTATACATAGAGGTTTATAAAATTACCCCTCAAGATACTATCTGGTAAGAGGAGTATTATTTTAGAAAATTTATAATTAATTGAGTTTAATGTGTTAATTAAATTTTGTTGAAAATAAGAGACATGTAAATTATAAGTGGATAAGAACAACAATATTTACAATTAGAAATTGAAAAAATAGGTGAGAATAGAGGATGCAAATTTAATTTTGAATTTCGGATAATTAATTCACTAACCATAAAAGTTTTGCACCACTTGACTATAACAATTAAATAATTTATGCTACAAAATTCTGTAAAATTAGATTTAGTCATTGAATGTAAATGATTATGGTCATCTTTAATTTAAAATTAGTAATTTTATAAATTACTTACCACTTGACCAAATAAAATATTTTAAAGACTGTATAATATATTAATTTTTTATATTTCAATAAAATTTGTATATTATGGTTTAAAATAAGATTAAACGAAATACATGTGTATTCTTATATGCATCAGGTGCACCACGCAACTTAAATTCATTTTAAAAAAGTTTCCCCTTATATTACTGAAAAGATGTAATTGTTAATACTAGAAGTCATTTGTTGTTAAATCAAAATGTGGGTTTCAGTTTAGTAAAAAAAAAATCATCATTTCTATTGTATCAGAGGTAACTTTTTAAAATTGTACATTGATCCCAAGGTGCGTCTAGTGTATAAGAGATTTACTAAAAAATATATTATAAGAAGATATAAATAACAACATTAATTTTAATTTTGTAAAACAAGTGATTTTTCAAGATTTTTTAATAATAAAAAAAGAAATAATTTCATAAATTTCACGCTTACAATATTCACATATTTACACAAAATATCACTGTTTTTTGCCCAACACTACACTCAATCAAAATAATTTCTTTAGTTTATACATAGAGGTTTATAAAATTACCCCTCAAGATACTATCTGGTAAGAGGAGTATTATTTTAGAGAATTTATAATTAATTGAGTTTAATGTGTTAATTAAATTTTATTGAAAATAAGAGACATATAAATTATAAGTGGATAAGAATAACAATATTTACAATTAGAAATTGAAAAAATAGGTGAGAATAGAGGATGCAAATTTAATTTTGAATTTCGGATAATTAATTCACTAACCATAAAAGTTTTGCACCACTTGACTATAACAATTAAATAATTTATGCTACAAAATTCTGTAAAATTAGATTTAGTCATTGAATGTAAATGATTATGGTCATCTTTAATTTAAAATTAGTAATTTTATAAATTACTTACCACTTGACCAAATAAAATATTTTAAAGACTGTATAATATATTAAATTTTTATATTTCAATAAAATTTGTATATTATGGTTTAAAATAAGATTAAACGAAATACATGTGTATTCTTATATGCATCAGGTGCACCACGCAACTTAAATTCATTTTAAAAAAGTTTCCCCTTATATTACTGAAAAGATGTAATTGTTAATACTAGAAGTCATTTGTTGTTAAATTAAAATGTGGGTTTCAGTTTAGTAAAAAAAAATTCATCATTTCTATTGTATCAGAGGTAACTTTTTAAAATTGTACATTGATCCCAAGGTGCGTCTAGTGTATAAGAGATTTACTAAAAATTATATTATAAGAAGATATAAATAACAACATTAATTTTAATTTTGTAAAACAAGTGATTTTTCAAGATTTTTTAATAATAAAAAAAGAAATAATTTCATAAATTTCACGCTTACAATATTCACATATTTACACAAAATATCACTGTTTTTTGCCCATCACTACACTCAATCAAACCAATTTCTTTAGTTTATACATAGAGGTTTATAAAATTACCCCTCAAGATACTATCTGGTAAGAGGAGTATTATTTTAGAGAATTTATAATTAAATGAGTTTAATGTGTTAATTAAATTTTATTGAAAATAAGAGACATATAAATTATAAGTGGATAAGAATAACAATATTTACAATTAGAAATTGAAAAAATAGGTGAGAATAGAGGATGCAAATTTAATTTTGAATTTCGGATAATTAATTCACTAACCATAAAAGTTTTGCACCACTTGACTATAACAATTAAATAATTTATGCTACAAAATTCTGTAAAATTAGATTTAGTCATTGAATGTAAATGATTATGGTCATCTTTAATTTAAAATTAGTAATTTTATAAAGTACTTACCACTTGACCAAATAAAATATTTTAAAGACTGTATAATATATTAAATTTTTATATTTCAATAAAATTTGTATATTATGGTTTAAAATAAGATTAAACGAAATACATGTGTATTCTTATATGCATCAGGTGCACCACGCAACTTAAATTCATTTTAAAAAAGTTTCCCCTTATATTACTTAAAAGATGTAATTGTTAATACTAGAAGTTATTTGTTGTTAAATCAAATGTGGGTTTCAGTTTAGTAAAAAAAAAATCATCATTTCTATTGTATCAGAGGTAACTTTTTAAAATTGTACTTTGATCCCAAGGTGCGTCTAGTGTATAAGAGATTTACTAAAAATTATATTATAAGAAGATATAAATAACAACATTAATTTTAATTTTGTAAAACAAGTGATTTTTCAAGATGTACATTTAAATTTGAATTCTGGAGAATTCATGCACTAACCATAATGGTAGATTCACTACTTGACGAGCACAATTAAGTACTTTCTTTAGCAAGCCATTACAAAAAAGTTATTACAAAAAAATTCTTTACATAACTTTTATTGAATGTAAGTTTTTATGTCCATCTTGAATTTGTTTTCTTAATCGATTCAAGATGGCTCTTAAGTTGGGTAAAATAATTTAAAGCAAAAAATTATTATACTTTCCTATTTCTTAAATTCATACATATCTGCTAGTTTGGATAGGGTCAGAAAATCTCATCCCAAACGGAATCTGTCCGTAATTGGGTGTTGAATTTCCAATTATATTCTTTATTGAAGAGGGATGGTGATCATATCCACCGCCCTATTCCTCATAGACATTCGATAAATTATCACTAATAAATTTTTATTGTTAATTAACCCAATATCTGCATATATAATAAGATTATTTATTACCTAAAAAAACTATTCATCTGTCTCGTGTATTGAGACGTGGCCGACTCAATTTTCCATTGTCAATTTTTTATCGACTTGCCTCTTGAGTAATTCTCTAGGATTTTTTAGATTGAAGAGTCCTTGTTGAAAAAAAATTCTAACTAATCATCTCTGTCTCCACTTCTTTCATGTAATTAAGAAATAAAAGCCGAAAAATTTAGAAAAATAACAATTGCGGAACAGGAAATATCTTGAGATATTTTTTCCCGATTCACTTCACCGAGAACGGAGTGAGTATTGTTTCTCATTACGGCCCCGCTATTTAGTTATATAATAAATTTGTGAGACGAGTTTCAGTAAAATAAAGCCGAGCTTGCTTGTATGTATTATATATACTAGCATGTTACCCGTGCGATGCGAGATCGTTATATACATAATGTGTATTATAATTTTAATTTTTTTATTAGGAGCCTTGATGTGTGAGCTCGATGAGACTTTATATTTGTATTTACATCATACTCGCCTTTAAAATATACCAAATGAGATTATGTCACGTATAAGACAGCTTTATCTAAGTTTTTGTCTATATATTTTTGTACCTCCTATTATTTATAAAAAAACTTATGTAATATAGAAAAATTGTAATGATGAAAAATTCATATTAAAATAAGAAAAAAAAATTAGAACAACAAATGAATAAAAATATTTTGTATTGTCGTTTTCGATCCTTATCATCGTTGTACACCTTTAATATCATAGCATTACCTACACTTTATACATGTTCTTTACATATATTTTAAATAACTCATACAATAAAACTAAAAGTTCTATTGTATTTTATAAATATATAGTAGTAATAATATATATTTGAGATACTTTAAAACGTGTATACATTATATTTTAAGTATGCTGATATATATATTTTTTTAATAATTTTTTATGCACAAATGTGTTTTGTTTAGTGTTCCAATTATGCTTATCAGCATGGAGTTATGAAACTGGAGATTGAAGTATGTATATATATTTTATATTATGCTACTTTCAATAAATTGTTATTCACGCATACATATTTAAAGACATTGTATCATATTGTCAAATAAAATTAACTTTTAATTTTCATTGTCACTGAAAAATTATGGAAAAATTCAGGAAGATGGATTTTTTTAAGGAAATGTAACGTACCTTGATCCTTCTTATTTTCATTGTATCTAAATGTGTACTTTCTCTACTTTGATTGTTATATTTTGTCAATATGTAAAATTCTATTTGCGAAAGTGTTACAATATACAAAATTTTGTTGTATAATGTGATAGAGAACAATATTATAAAGATTAAATGATATGTATTAATATCTTCGACACTGTTGTGAATTTCTTTTATTTTTGGTTTTTATGCGACTCGAACTTTCCAATGTTGATATTTCTCGTGTTCTTTGTTAACAAGTTGATAGTCATCAATTTTAAACCATTAGATTTGATTTAATTTTATATATGATGGTTTATAAACCGTACCTGATATCAGGTAACTCGATAGAGTGCCTGAACTAAAAAAACCCCAAATAACTTTTAGAATGTAAGTTAGAAGTGTATATTTCAAAACGAGTGTATTAAAAAAATTGGTCTTTTTCTTAAAACTTGCATGGTGCAAATCGGTATAAATAAGTAACAATATTTTATAAATTTACAAAATTTAGAAACCACTCTAAATGCAAATATTTATAATTAAGCATTCATATTAGCGGATTTGATATAATGCCCACCGGTGGGCATAAACTTATATGCCCACCGCGAATGTGATAATGACACGTAAGCAAATTTAAGTAATTAATTAAAATAATAGTGGGGCTCCTATTTAAATTTGTTTACGTGTCATTATCACATTCGCGGTGGGCATATAAGTTATGCCCACCGGTGGACATTATATCAAATCCGTTCATATTAGTAGGTTTAAATTAAAATAAAATGGCAATATTTTTGCTAATTGCAATCTAATATTATATTTTGAATCTTTGCAAGCAATATCCAACTTAATATTTTGTTGCTTTTCTGACAATTGAACAAATTAATGTTAAAATTGGATTATAAAATTTCAAATTATGCAATCTATCTATAAGAAATAGAGTAAGATAAAAACATACATTTACATTAAGAAAAAAAAAAGAAAAAGAAAAAAAAAAAGGGAGAAATGCATTTAGTTGTCCGCTCCCCCCTCCCCCATTAAGATACTACAGAAGTTGTGAGACTTTGGTTGTTGAGAGCCCCACACTCATGGAGATCAATAATTTTTTTATCAATGGAAGAATGCTTGTGATATTCTTTTCCTGTTGAGTCCTTGTCTTCTTATGGACTATCACATCTTGGCTATAAATTTTTGCATCATTCAAATTTTATGTGCATAAAATTCAAGAGAATAATTAATTGTGAAGTAAAAAAAAAGAGATATAAAAAATGAGAAATATATAGCATACCAAGATACTTTGGTTGAATATATCAACTTCTTTAGCCGAATCCTCATAAGTTGTGTGCGTGATCTTGCCCACCAAACAATAATGAATGTATAGTCCAACCCAATATAATAAGAAAAAGGTTCAAATGGCTTTCAATTTATCTATGATTTATTTCATATTTATTTCTTAATCTATTCTGCTATTCCTGTTTTTGTTAAGTCGGGATTTCATTTCCTTTATCTTTGAAGAATGGAATGCTTACGTACTTTCATTTATCATCACATTCTTCAACTCAAGACTTAACAAAAACAAAAATAACAGGATAGAAGAAAAAGTAAACAATAGAGAAAAAACCATAGATAATCTGCATCAACACAATTAAGCATTTCTACATTTTTTCGAATTGTGGGTTAGACATATACATTCAAAATTGTGTAGTGAGAAAGAACATGCTTAAATTTTAGCCCAAGAGACAAAAACAACTCCAATGCTATTTTTTGTACTATATCTCTATTGCTTCTTCAATTCTTCTCATTTTTCATTGAAATTTATAGTAGTGTAGGCTCTTAAGTTGGGTAAAAAAAATTAATGCCAACAATTATTATACTTTCCTGTTTCTTGATTTCATACTCATTTGCAAGGTGGATAGGGTCAGAAAACCTCATCCCAACCAGAATCTGTCCCTAACTGGATGTTGAATTTTTATCTATTTTCTCTATCGGAGAGGGACGGCGATCATATTCCCTACTCTGTTCCTCATAGAAATCCGATAAATTATCACTAATATATTTTTATTGTTAATTAACCTGATATTTACATACAAAATAAAATTATTTATTACCTGGAAAAAGAACTCTTCATCGGTCTGGTTTATCGAGACGTGGCCGGCTCAATTTTTCATTCTCAAATATTTATCGACTTGCATATTGAATAATTCTCTAGGATTTTTTAGATTGAATAGTCCTTGTCGAAAAAAAAATTCTAACTAATCATCTCCGTCTCCACTTCTCTCATGTAAATAGGAAATAAAGGCTGAAAATTTTAGAAAAATAACAAATGGGGAACATGAAATATCTTGGGATATTTTTTTGCCATTCACTTCACAGAGAACGGAGTGCGTATTGTTTCTTATTACGGCCCCGCTCTTTGACATTCACAGTTATATATTAAATTTGTGAGACGAGTTTCAATAAAATAAAGCCAAGCTTGCTAATATGATATTATATATGCATTAATACTTTTTCTTTAAAATTTATTTAACTATCTATTTAATTTATCGTGAATATATATAATGAAATTATTTTTTTTATCTAAAACGTACAGATTATATATTAATATTTAGTAAAAATAATTGTAAAGAAAATAAGTTTGAGATGGTTCCAACTTTAAACTTTAAAAAAAACCCACAACTATTTAATAATATTTAATTAAAAGTTCTCAATATCTTTTCATATTATTATAATATATCCCTCCATCCGTGTAAAATGGGTCATATTATTAGTCTGATCATGAAAAATGATCTTATTTTCTAAAATGGGAGTAATTATCATTATCTACACCCTTCAATATATACACTCAATACTTTTTAAAGTAATTTTTTTGTACTTAATTTGACATAATATTCTTTCTTTTTGCACATTATATATTTATTTTTTAATAATCGTGCTAAAAGCAAGTCTTCATAGGGCAATGGTCACTAACTAGCCAAAAAATTTCATGGACGGATAGATTAGTTATTTTCTTAACAAATATTTAGGGTTGATGTTACTTTTTTCTTCCACAATAATTTTAACATTTGTCAATTTCGTTTGTCCCACAATTGTTTTAATACTTAAAAAAGAAATTATTTCATAAATTTCACGCTCACAATATTCACATATTTACACAAAATATCATTATTTTTTGCCCAACACTACACTCAATCAAACCAATTTCTTTAGTTTATACATAGAGGTTTATAAAATTACCCCTCAATATACTATCTGGTAAGAGGAGTATTATTTTAGAGAATTTATAATTAATTGAGTTTAATGTGTTAATTAACCTTTGTTGAAAATAAGACAAATATAAATTATAAGTGGATAAGAACAACAATAATTACAATTAGAAATTGGAAAAATAGGTGAGAATAGAGGATGCAAATTTAATTTTGAATTTCGGATAATTAATTCACTAACTATAAAAGTTTTTCACTACTTGACTATAACAATTAAATAATTTATGCTACAAAATTTTGTAAAATTAGATTTAGTCATTCAATGTAAATGACTATGGTCATCTTTAATTTAAAATTAGTAATTTTATAAATTAATTTTTTATATATCAATAAAATTTGTATATTTTGGTTTAAAATAAGATTAAACGAAATACATGTGTATTCTTGTATACATCAGGTGCACCACGCAACTTAAATACATTTTTAAAAAAAAATTCCCTTATATTATTGAAAAGTTTTAATTGTTAATACCCAAAAGTCATTTGTTGTTAAATCAAAATGTGGGTTTCAGTTCAGTAAAAAAAAATTCATCATTTCTGTTGTATCAGGGTTAACTTTTTAAAAATGTACTTTGATCCCAAGGTGCGTCTAATGTATAAGAGATTTACTATAAAAATTTATTATAAGAAGATATAAATAACAACATTAATTTTAATTTGGTAAAACAAGTGATTTTTCAAGATGTACATTTAAATTTGAATTCTGGAGAATTCATGCACTAACCATAATGGTAGATTCACTACTTGACGAGCACAATTAAGTACTTTCTTTAGCAAGCCATTACAAAAAAGTTATTACAAAAAAATTCTTTACATAACTTTTATTGAATGTAAGTTTTTATGTCCATCTTGAATTTGTTTTCTTAATCGATTCAAGATGGCTCTTAAGTTGGGTAAAATAATTTAAAGCAAAAAATTATTATACTTTCCTATTTCTTAAATTCATACATATCTGCTAGTTTGGATAGGGTCAGAAAATCTCATCCCAAACGGAATCTGTCCGTAATTGGGTGTTGAATTTCCAATTATATTCTTTATTGAAGAGGGATGGTGATCATATCCACCGCCCTATTCCTCATAGACATTCGATAAATTATCACTAATAAATTTTTATTGTTAAAAAATTTCATGGACGGATAGATTAGTTATTTTATTAACAAATATTTAGGGTTGATGTTACTTTTTTGTTCCACAATAATTTTAACATCTGTCAATTTCGTTTGTCCCACAATTGTTTTAATACTCAAAAAAGAAATTATTTCATAAATTTCACGCTCACAATATTCACATTTTACACAAAATATCACTGTTTTTGCCCAACACTACACTCAATCAAACCAATTTCTTTAGTTTATACATAGAGGTTCATAAAATTACCCCTCAATATACTATCTGGTAAGAGGAGTATTATTTTAGAGAATTTATAATTAATAGTGTTTAATTTGTTAATTAAATATTGTTGAAAATAAGAGACATATAAATTATAAGTGGATAAGAACAACAATAATTACAATTAGAAATTGGAAAAATAGGTGAGAATAGAGGATGCAAATTTAATTTTGAATTTCGGATAATTAATTCACTAACTATAAAAGTTTTTCACTACTTGACTATAACAATTAAATAATTTATGCTTCAAAATTCTGTAAAATTAGATTTAGTCATTCAATGTAAATGACTATGGTAATCTTTAGTTTTAAATTAGTAATTTTATAAACTACTTACCACTGGACCAAATAAAATATTTTAGAGACTGTACAATAAATTAAATTTTTATATTTCAATAAAATTTGTATATTGTGGTTGAAAATAAGATTAAACGAAATACATGTGTATTCTTTTATGCATCAGGTGCACCACGCAACTTAAATACATTTAAAAAAAAGTTTCCCCTTATATTATTGAAAAGTTTTAATTGTTAATACTAAAAAGTCATTTGTTGTTAAATCAAAATGTGGGTTTCAGTTCAGTAAAAAAAATTCATCATTTCTGTTGTATCATGAGTAACTTTTAAAAAATGTACTTTGATCCAAATGTGCGTCTAGTGTATAAGAGATTTACCAAAAAATATATTATAAGAAGATATAAATAACAACATTAATATTAATTTGGTAAAACAAATGATTTTTCAAGATGTAAATTTAAATTTGAATTCTGGAGAATTCATGCACTAACCATAATGGTAGATTCACTACTTGACTAGCACAATTAAGTACTTTCTTTAGCAAGCCATTACAAAAAAAATATTTACATAACTTTTATTGAATGTAAGCTTTTATGTCCATCTTGAATTTGTTTTCTTAATCGATTCAAGATGGCTCTTAAGTTGGGTAAAATAATTTAAAGCAAACAATTATTATACTTTCCTATTTCTTGAATTCATACTTATCTGCTAGTTTGGATAGGGTCAGAAAATCTCAACCCAACCGGAATATGTCCGTAATTGGGTGTTGAATTCTCAATTATATTCTCTATCGAAGAGGGGTGGTGATCATATCCACCGCCCTATTCCTCATAGAAACTCGATAAATTATCACTAATAAATTTTTATTGTTAATTAACCCAATATCTGCATATATAATAACATTATTTATTACCTGAAAAAAAAAACTATTCATCTGTCTCGTGTATTGAGACGTGGCCGGCTCAATTTTTCATTGTCAATTTTTTATCGACTTGCCTCTTGAATAATTCTCTAGGATTTTTTAGATTGAAGAGTCATTGTCGGAAAAAAAATTCTAACTAATCATCTATGTCTCCACTTCTCTCATGTAATTAAGAATTAAAAGCCGAAAAATTTAGAAAAATAACAAATGCAGAACAAGAAATATCTTGAGATATTTTTTCCCTATTCACTTCACCGAGAACGGAGTGAGTATTGTTTCTCATTACGTCCCCGCTATTTAGTTATATAATAAATTTGTGAGACGAGTTTCAATAAAATAAAACCGAGCTTACTTATATGATATTATATATACTAGCATATTACCCGTGCGATGCACGATCGTTATATACATAATGTGTATTATAATTTTAATTTTTTTTATTAGGAGCCTTGATGTGTGAGCTCGATGAGACTTTATATTTGTATTTACATCATACTCGCCTTTAAAATATAACAAATGAGATTATGTCATGTATAAGACCGCTTCATCTAAGTTTTTGTCTATATATTTTTGTACCTCCTATTATTTATAAAAAACTTATGTAATATAGAAAAATTGTAATGATGAAAAATTCATATTAAAATAAGAAAAAAATCATAAAGTTAGAACAACAAATGAATAAAAACATTTTGTATTATCGTTTTCGATCCTTATTATCGTTGTACACCTTTAATATCATAGCATTACCTACACTTTATACATGTTCTTTACATATATTTTAAATAACTCATACAATAAAACTAAAAATCCTATTGTATTTTATAAATATATAGTAGTAATAATATATATTTGGGATACTTTAAAACGTGTATACATTATATTTTAAGTATGCTGATATATATATTTTTTTAATAATTTTTTTATGCACAAATGTGTTTTGTTTAGTGTTCCAATTATGCTTATCAGCATGGAGTTATGAAACTGGAGATTGAAGTATGTGTATATATATTATATTATGCTACTTTCAATAAATTGTTATTCACGCATACATATTTAAATACATTGTATCATTTTGTCAAATAAAATTAACTTTTAACTTTTAATATCATTTTGTATCACACCTCTTACAATTTTATTATGATTTTTCACTCCTTATATTACTTTATTCTATGTAATATACCCTACCAAGCAATATTACTTTATTCTATCCATATTATTTAACCACTTTATCTCTTTTAAATTATGCATCATTACCAAGTGGAGGGTTGAAATGCTCCCATGTTCACTAGAATCTAGTTAAAAAAACATGAATTAATCGTTGTTGTGTTGTCTAATCGTATTATGATGAAAATAAGATCAATTTCTTTTTTTTTCCCTTCACACGCATATGGTTGAACGTCTTCCGCATAAGAATGAGATGAAGGGTGCATGTAGTCTTAGATTTTCTTTTTGTTTTAATATTAAAGTTATATGTGTAATTTTATAATTTTAATAAAATATTAAAATATTGATGAAGGTGTATCTCTATTAGTTGGAGGGGTATTTAGCTTGGGCCTCCCTCTAATTTTAATAGGTCCAACACTGTCGAGAAACGAAAGAAGACTCTTGCACTGAAGATGAACGGCCGGGCCTAAGCGGGATGTATCAGTAACCGCATTAATTATAACTAGCTCCAAGCTTTTATACTTGCTCATTCGCCATCAATTTAGGCCTCATTGGAATTGGGCCAATTTAGCCAATTGCCTATGTTAATTACAGTCCCTTCTTTTGTTTATATACTCTGCCAAGAAAATCCGAAACAGTCCCAACAAAGTCGAAGAAGTATTATTTACAAGCGTGAGGCCACTCTATAGGCGAGTGTGCAAGAAATTATATTTTTAAAGAATTGATTAAAATTAGAGATTATGGAAAAATTGCTTAATAGTTAAAGTTAATAGTGTTTGCAAATTAATCTAAGAAAAGTTGATAACATTTGCAAAAAAAAGTTGATAGTATAAAATTAAGTTAAACTTATAATCTGTCAAAAGCACCTCAGTACTATAATTGAGACCAACTTTTCAGTGTAATTGATATCAACTATTGAGTGAGTGTACCGTGCACTTGATGCATATGAGAGTTTGCCTTAATAAACAAATATACTTTCTTAAACCATTCAACAAAAAGAAAGCTCGGGACGGAGGGAGTATTTTACATAGTAACCTTTTCTTATTAACCAGCTCACTCAATTTTTTAAATAAGGACGGAAAACGGGTCGTCGGTAATTTCTTGATGACTCAAATTACCGAAGGATTTCCATCGGTATTTCACAACTTGTGTAAATTATATATATATATATATATATATATATATATATATATATATATATATATAGAGGTATGAGAAAATATCAAAACTAATCCTGTAACTTTGCTCGATTCCAATTTAAGTCTTGTAACTTTTTATTTTCTCAATTTTAGTCCTGTAACTTTTTATTTTCTCAATTTTAGTCCTAGGGTTATCAATTTCAGTCCTTTTTGGTATAAAAATTTAAATACTCTCCGGAAGAATTGGGTTTAATTTTTTTTGGCAAATTGTACACGTGAACTACCACATAATCAAAAAATTAATCGACCATTTAAATTATAATCGGCCCGTTTGGAAAAAAAATTCTCCCGACCCAAATCAGTGAGTTTTTTTAAGTTTGAGGCAATATAAGGACTAAAATTGACAACTCCAGGATTAAAATTGAGAAAATAAAAAATTACATGACTAAAATTGACAATTTCAGGACTAAAATTGAAAAAATAAAAAGTTATAGGACTAAAATTGACAACTCTAGGACTAAAATTGAGAAAATAAAAAGTTACAGGACTAAAATTGGAAATAACCTAAGTTACAGGACTAGTTTTGATATTTTCTCATATATATATATACATATATAAAAAGATGATAGAATCAGTAGTTACGTGGGAGTTGCAGGGTAGGTGTTGCTAATAATAAATGGCCATACTTTCTTTCTCATGCACCAACGCCTTACCAACACTCTCCATAATTATCTGCATTCTCCCATATCTCTGCAGCTTTTTAATTCACTTCTCATTAGTTCAACTATCTCCTGCATTTTTCTTTATTTTTTCTGCAATTTAATAAATACTCCCATTTTTCAAGGTAAATACACTACTAAAATCTCTTCTTCATTGAATATTTTCACACAACCCTACTTCCTATCCCTATATATACATGCATGTATCCTTCTATTTTTCTTGAAACTCCTCTCTCTCTATATATATATCTATCTTTCTCAGTTAGAAAATGCATAGACAAATATTTAGTATGGTGACAGGAATAGCAGGGAAGACAGGTTTTGGATCCGGTTCAACTGCTGAACAAGTTACTCAAGATATTGATGCTTCCAATCTCACTGCTATTGTTACCGGTTAGTTTTACCGTGAAACTTGTTTGCATTTTGTTTAAATTTTGAAACAATATTAGTTGGTTTATTAAAATTTTATTAATTTGAGAGTAATTTTATTTAGAGAAAACAATTTAATTTGTACAGTTTAAAGTTACACAATGAAACTGTTTTACAGTAAAAGTATGTTTATTGTCTTTTGATAGGTTTTAATAAAACATAGATAAAGTATGTTAAGTAAAATTATTTTTAATGTATTGTGTAATTCATTTATAAATTAAATGGTTGTTTATTAATGTAAAATCATGTAAAATACTTAAATAATGAGTGAATGGTAAAAGAGAAAAGTTATTATAAAAAATAGTTTGAGTGTAAATGTGAAAGGTCTTGAAAGAGGTCTTTGAATGGATGGTTTATGACTCTGGCCATGGTTTCTATTTTTAGAATGTAACCTACAGGCTATAATTAGTAATACATCAATGCTTGGTTGGCCTATCTCTGACATAGATATCTACTAGTGATATACTCCCTCCGCCCCGGTCTAAGCGTCCCATTTTTTTTTGGTTGAATGGTTTAAGAAAGTGTATTTGTTTATTAATATATGGTGGAAAAGTAATGAATAGTGTTGAAAAGTAATGAATAGTGTTTAATAAAGTAATGAATAGTGTTGAAAAGTGGATTGAATGAGTGACATTTTTGGTAATATTGTGTGAATTTGAAGGTTAAAGTTTATATGTAGTAGAGTGTTGCTTTTTCCATTTATGGAATGAGACACTTAGTGTGGGACAACCAAAAAAGGAAAGTGGGACACTTAGAGTGGGACGGAGGGAGTACATTAATTAATGAGACATTAAAAAATGACCTTAGTTACAAATCAATTTAAAGTATTTGCACAAATTCATAAAAATATTTGCAAAAAAACATGAAATATGAGTTCATGCAAATTATTTTGAACTAGAGTCCATTTTTATTTTTTCCAAAATTTAATTAAAAGTTACCCTGATCATTTATGAGGGTGAAGCATCCCTTATATTACTAAAAGGGAGTTCTAAATGTCCATGTGTCATTCTCTCATTCAATTTGCTTATGTGTCATTTTGAGAAATTTTTAGAGAAAATAATTTACATATCATTTTCCATCTATATGCCACATCTTATTATAATAATAGGAAGTTTTTCATGCTTATGTGTGTGGAAGCCATACATGCCAATTTTATAAATCATATGTGTCATCCATGAGGTCTTATTATACAATAAGGAGTCTAACAAAAAACATTATACTCATAAAGGATTTGAACCATGTACCTCATAAGCAATATTCATAAAAGTTACCAATTAAACCATGTAATGAATATGTTTAAACTTTGAATATTATTGTATATAACTTGAGTTTACAAAAGTATATTATAAATTTTATTATAACTATACTAAATTATATTTTATTTAACTATATTTAGGATATCGTATATTAAAAAAATGTTAATGTATTAGTAATTCAACTAGGTAACTTAAGTATATTTAATTCTACATACTATTACGTACTTAATTGATTAAATAAATTTAAAAAACTCTAATTATTTGAATTTTAATGTTTAATTGAGTTATTTTTATTGTTTCACTATATTTGAGGATTTCATTTTTAGAAAATCTTGATTTGTGAAAAAATAAAAAAATATAATTAAGTATATTAAATTATTTTAATTTCGATTAAATATTAATTATTAAAAAAATATAATTATCTTAAATATAACATTTAATTGATAAACTCTTATTTTCTAGAAAATATAGTAAACCAAAATTATATTTATTCATCCTTTTTTATCTTAAATCAAACTTGATATATCATTTCGTTTTTAACTTAATTTTGTTTAATATGTGATACTATGTTTTTGTTGAAATGCAATCACATGAATTTAAACCTTGCACACATCTATAAATCTTTATATTTTGAATATCAATTTTATTTAACATAATGTTTATTTTATTAAAATTAAAAGTTGTATTAAAACCTACTAATAATTTTTAATGTTTTTTTTATTTTTTATTTTGAAAATGCTTGAATTTATTTGTTATATAATTTAAATGACATATATATTAATTACATATTTTATACATGCAATGAACTGCATATTTATATTGTAACATATATTATTTAAATAACTTATAGATTTAACATATTTTGAAAAGTAAACTTTAAATATTAAATCAAAAAAATATTAATAACTTTAGGGTTAAATATAAATCGTGATAATTTAATTACATAAAAATAAATTTATGAAAATTCACTACACCTTTAGTTGTTTAATTTGATATTTGACTTGCACTTTTAGAAGAAGAAAATAATAGATGAATGAGAGTGTATTAATGCTTGAATTGAAAATCTCTCTACATTGAGGAAATCGTTTTGGGGAGGCAATAATTGAGAAAATTATGTTATAATTTTAAAATGTATACTAAATTAAAACAAAAAATTACGTAATTTTTTATAAGAATATTAAAAATTATAATTAAATTGAGATTGAGTCTAAAAATCGTGAATTAAAAAGTTTTTCCATAATTTTATAAATACATATTATTTGAATGTATTATTATATAATATAATTATACTTCTTCCGTCCACAAAATATAAGCTTGGTTGCCTTATTGGGCCGTCCACGAAAAATAGTATTGTTGCCTAAAATGAAAACAATAAACTTTATCTACACTTTTCAACATACACACATAATATTTTTTAAATAATTTATTTTGTACTTGATGTGACACAATAATCTTACTTTTTACATATTATATCAACTTTCTTAATAACCGTGCAAAAAGTAACAAGCCTATTTTTTATGGACGGAGAGAGTATTATTTTACAGCGAACAAATGTATTTTAATATATATATAACATATATATAATTTATTTTTACAAAAGCCCCGCGTAATACGCGGGCACTCATCTAGTATAATATATTAAACAGTGCAATTGGTGCACAAGAGATCGATTCATTACCCTTTGTATTATATGCAGTATGTAATATGCATTCGTATACATACATAGGCATATACGATAATTAAGATCTTGCATTATTCAAAATGTTTTACCCCCTCTGTTCCGTGCTTAGCTGCTAAGTTACCAATTTTATCAAAACAAGCATCCCCAATTCTCAACACAAGTTGCCCAATTTTATCTTTAAAAAAAAAAAAAAAAAAAATTAGTTCACGTGAATTCAGATTTTCAATAGTTTCCATATTTATAATTAATTCACGTGAATTCAGGTTTAGCCCACCTGACCACCGGGTTCCTCACTCTAGTGAGTGACCTGGGTTCGATTCCCTTTGGGAATGAATTATGGGAATTATAAGGAGGGATTGGAGATTTCTTGGTGTATTTGGGGACTTGGTGAACTAATCTAACTACTTACTAACAACTAACAGTTACCGATAAAAAAAATAATTAGTATTCTTTTGATATATTGTAGGTGGTGCATCTGGTATAGGTTTGGAAACAACAAGAGTTTTATGCCTAAGAAATGCGCACGTTATCATTGGTGCAAGAAACATGGAATCTGCAAATGAAGCCAAACAACTTATTCTCAAACACAACAAAACTGCAAGAATTGACATCCTTAAACTCGACCTCGCTTCCCTTAAATCCGTCCGGACATTTGTTCATAACTTCCTTGCCCTTAATCTCCCTCTCAATATCTTGATGTAATTAAATTAGTACTTTTATTCTCTTTTTATATTATTTTCTAGATTTTAATAAATTTAGCTGAGTGTTGACTTTATTTTTTTCTCAGAAACAACGCGGGGATCATGTTTTGTCCCCATCAGATGTCCGAGGATGGGGTTGAGATTCAATTTGCTACCAATCATCTTGGTATAAATGCTATCTCAACTAATCAATTGTCTATTTTTTTATTCATGTGATATTGACTACTCAAGGATATTAAAAAAGAGTATTTCTAGTGTGCTTTTGAATGTACAATATGTATTTGATTTTTAAAAATATAATTTTAGCTGAAATCAGTAATACCCCAAAAAGTAATTAGTAATAACCAAATTGCAAAAAATAATACACAGTCTGGCGTTTTAGTGTGAGTTTTGAAAAAATCAAAACTGAAGTCAAAATTAAGCTTACAATTAAAGTACATGTCATACATTTGAATGCATGCTAGAATTTATGTAAAAAAAATGAGCTTCTTGTGTTTTATTAATCTAAAAATAGAAAAAAGATAAGCGTGCACGTAATAATCAACTTTGTTTATTAATACTCCCTCAATTCCATAGAATCCCTTTTACTTTTCTTTTTTTTTTTTTTTTTTTTGGGGAGAATTAAATGGGATGGAGGAAGTAGTACATTGCAATTTGTTTCGTCTGATTATTGTTTAGGTTAAAGGAAAAAACTAAGTGCATATAAAATCACAATTATTTTACAAATTGCAATTTAATATAATTTCTTTTTAATCTTATTGAACAAAATCTCTATTTAAAAAAAAAGGTAATTCTAACCCATGACCAACTTCGCCCTTCCCAGAAATGACAATTATAAAATTAATTATCCATTGTGGGTAGGTCACATCATTTTGGGGTAAAAGCAAATCCACTCATTAATTCAAATGATGAATTGATTTGTTGGTTATTAATATTATCAGGTCACTTTTACTTGACCAACCTTCTCCTCGACAAAATGAAAGAGACGGCAATGGCCACGGGGATTGAGGGTAGAATTGTCAATTTATCCTCAATAGCCCACATCCACACTTACAAAGGAGGCATCAGTTTCGAAATTATAAATGATAAACAAAGGTAATTTTAACTAATTTACCAAATTTATTTATGTTAAAGTCTATAAGTAATTTTGAATTTTCTATCACTATTGTTAAATGCAAAGGTACGATGACAAGAGGGCATACGGACAGTCAAAATTAGCAAACATATTACATGCCAAAGAGCTATCTCGCCGCTTAAAGGTATGTATAATATAAAAATTTAGATATTTTTAGTTTTTAATTAATTGTCAAATGAAAGTAAATTTTATAAAACTATATATCCCCAATTCGCTTATATGAAAATATATTTAATGCCCGCACAAGATATATTTATATATTTAATTACATATTGTTGACAGGCATTTTCGTACGGGTAGATTTATGTGGCTATTTAGGGTATGCCCGACAAACAATAATAATAATCGAACACGAACGATGGGGGAAGAACTTTCGTTCTTCCCTCGAATGAGAGCTTTTCGTATATATGAGAAAATGAGAGGAAAAATGAGAGAATCCTTTACAATGAGGGGGTGACCCCCTATTTATAGAGGTTCACCCCCAAAGGCCCCAAAGTGGCCCTAAATTCGCCTCAACCCTTTATTTAGGGATTTATTACAATTATTAATATAAAGATCAACAGTAGACCTATAATACATTAAATACTCTTTTCTGATGTAGACTCTCGATCTTGTCGGGTCAGTGTATCTTTTGGAATCTGACCCTCTGTCAGGCGAGGATATTTCCTGCTGTAACAATTGCCCCCAAGATTGGGCTCTGATTGCGGCCAGAGTTCGATCTTGATCTGTGCTTCAAATAGGTTTTGTTCCCGAGCCTGAAAACAAGACAGCTCGGATGCCCCGGAGGAATCTTCGACAACAGGGTCCGTGATGGGCGAATCTTCCGTGTAACCTTCGAATAGTCAAACCTCGAACAAATTGGTCGGGTTAGGTGGGGTACGATCTTCCGTCGTGCCCCCGAGTCGGGTACCATGACGTTCAATTAATAAAGAGTTTTTGCCGCTGGCCGACATTGACTTTAATAATAGGGCGGTAAGGACCGCGATGATAAATTAATGAAGTGCTTAGGCCGCTTGCGGGTAGCGACTTCACGGACAACAGATCGACTTAACAATCAATTAAAAGATAAATCAACAGATTAATGAGTGAAGTGCTTTAGCCGATTGACGGGCAGCGACTTCACGATGATGGGATTAAGTTAACAACCGCTTAAAAGATTAACCAACAGGTTAATGAGTGAAGTGCTTTAGCCGATGATCGGGTAGCGACTTCACGAAGATGGGATTGGGTTAACAACCGCTTAAAAGATTAACCAACAGGTTAATGAGTGAAGTGCTTTAGCCGATGATCGGGCAGCGACTTCACGAAGATGGGATTGATTTAACAACCGCTTAAAAGATTAACCAACAGGTTAATGAGTGAAGTGCTTTAGCCGATGATCGGGCAGCGACTTCACGAAGATGGGATTGATTTAACAACCGCTTAAAAGATTAACCAACAGGTTAATGAGTGAAGTGCTTTAGCCGATGATCGGGCAGCGACTTCACGAAGATGGGATTGATTTAACAACCGCTTAAAAGATTAACCAACAGGTTAATGAGTGAAGTGCTTTAGCCGATGATCGGGTAGCGACTTCACGAAGATGGGATTGAGTTAACAACCGCTTAAAAGATTAACCAACAGGTTAATGAGTGAAGTGCTTTAGCCGATGATCGGGCAGCGACTTCACGAAGATGGGATTGATTTAACAACCGCTTAAAAGATTAACCAACAGGTTAATGAGTGAAGTGCTTTAGCCGATGATCGGGCAGCGACTTCACGAAGATGGGATTGATTTAACAACCGCTTAAAAGATTAACCAACAGGTTAATGAGTGAAGTGCTTTAGCCGATGATCGGGCAGCGACTTCACGAAGATGGGATTGATTTAACAACCGCTTAAAAGATTAACCAACAGGTTAATGAGTGAAGTGCTTTAGCCGATGATCGGGCAGCGACTTCACGATGCAGAGAATAGATTAGTTAACGCCGGTGAGGACGAACCAAACAATACCTCGCCTAGTAAGGCGGAAAGTCAACGCTTAACATGCGGACTGGATCCACGCCGAGAGGCGGATTAGTTGACGCCGGTGAAGGCGAACTTATCAAGACCGAGTGACGGATCGTCTTGAGAGGCAGATTAGTTGACGCCGGTGAAGGCGAACTAATCAATATGTCAACGCATAAAAGGCGGACTAATCAACACCGAGAAGGCGGATTAACTCGAGAAAGGGATTGGTTGACGCCGGTGAAGGCGAACTAATCAATACGTCAACGCCAGAAAGGCGGACTAATCAACGTCGAGGAGACGGATTACCTCGCCACTACAGGCGGATTGTCGACGCCTAAAAGGCGGATTAACTCGAGTAGATTAGTTGACGCCTGTGAAGGCGAACTAATCAATACGTCTACGCCTGAAAGGCGGACTAATCGATGTCGAGGAGACGGATTACTTCGCCACTCCAGGCGGATTGTCGACGCCTAAAAGGCGGATTAACTCGAGTAGATTAGTTGACGCCTGTGAAGGCGAACTAATCAATACGTCTACGCCTGAAAGGCGGACTAATCGACGTCGGGGAGACGGATTACTTCGCCACTCCAGGCGGATTGTCGACGCCTAAAAGGCGGATTAACTCGAGTAGACTAGTTGACGCCTGTGAAGACGAACTAATCAATACGTCTACGCCTGAAAGGGCGGACTAATCGACGTCGAGAAGACGGATTACTTCGCCAATCTAGGCGGAATGTCGACGCCTACAAGGCAGATTAATCAACGCCGATCGGGCGGATTACTTCGCCAATCTAGGCGGAATGTCGACGCCTAAGAGGCGGGTTAACTCGAGAAGTGGATTAGTTGACGCCGGTGAAGGCGAACTAATCGACACGTCAACGCCTGAAAGGGCGGACTAATCGACGTCGAGAAGACGGATTACTTCGCCAATCTAGGCGGAATGTCGACGCCTACAAGGCGGATTAATCAACGCCGATCGGGCGGATTACTTCGCCAATCTAGGCGGAATGTCGACGCCTAAGAGGCGGGTTAACTCGAGAAGTGGATTAGTTGACGCCGGTGAAGGCGAACTAATCGACACGTCAACGCCTGAAAGGGCGGACTAATCGACGTCGAGAAGACGGATTACTTCGCCAATCTAGGCGGAATGTCGACGCCTAAGAGGCGGGTTAACTCGAGTAGATTAGTTGACGCCTGTGAAGGCGAACTAATCAATACGTCTACGCCTGAAAGGGCGGACTAATCGACGTCGAGAAGACGGATTACTTCGCCAATCTAGGCGGAATGTCGACGCCTACAAGGCGGATTAATCAACGCCGATCGGGCGGATTACTTCGCCAATCTAGGCGGAATGTCGACGCCTAAAAGGCGGATTAACTCGAGAAGTGGATTAGTTGACGCCGGTGAAGGCGAACTAATCGACACGTCAACGCCTGAAAGGGCGGACTAATCGACGTCGAGAAGACGGATTACTTCGCCAATCTAGGCGGAATGTCGACGCCTAAGAGGCGGGTTAACTCGAGAAGTGGATTAGTTGACGCCGGTGAAGGCGAACTAATCGACACGTCAACGCCTGAAAGGGCGGACTAATCGACGTCGAGAAGACGGATTACTTCGCCAATCTAGGCGGAATGTCGACGCCTACAAGGCGGATTAATCAACGCCGATCGGGCGGATTACTTCACCAATCTAGGCGGAATGTCGACGCCTAAGAGGCGGGTTAACTCGAGAAGTGGATTAGTTGACGCCGGTGAAGGCGAACTAATCGACACGTCAACGCCTGAAAGGGCGGACTAATCGACGTCGAGAAGACTGATTACTTCGCCAATCTAGGCGGAATGTCGACGCCTAAGAGGCGGGTTAACTCGAGTAGATTAGTTGACGCCTGTGAAGGCGAACTAATCAATATGTCTACGCCTGAAAGGGCGGACTAATCGACGTCGAGAAGGCGGATTACTTCGCCAATCTAGGCGGAATGTCGACGCCTAAAAGGCGGATTAACTCGAGAAGTGGATTAGTTGACGCCGGTGAAGGCGAACTAATCGACACGTCAACGCCTGAAAGGGCGGACTAATCGACGTCGAGAAGACGGATTACTTCGCCAATCTAGGCGGAATGTCGACGCCTAAGAGGCGGGTTAACTCGAGTAGATTAGTTGACGCCTGTGAAGGCGAACTAATCAATACGTCTACGCCTGAAACGGCGGACTAATCGACGTCGAGAAGACGGATTACTTCGCCAATCTAGGCGGAATGTCGACGCCTAAAAGGCGGATAAATGTTTGTAGTCGAAAGGTGTGACCATGTTTTAAATATTGAGTTATTTATTCGGTGAGCAACCTCAATAATTTTTCGAAATTATATTCGAAGTTTTAAAATAACTGATTGTATTTAATTAAATTCAGCGTCAAAAAATTTATTTTTGATATCACAAAATGATCTTAGGATATGTATATCCATGCCCCCACTTTTAATATATAAGAAAACTTACGAGTTACAGTATATATTAAAAGGAAGTTACCAGATGAAAATTGAATTTTAAAATTTGACCCCGCTTTGAATTTTCGAAATATGAATATATGCCCCCGCTTTTAATTTATATGCAAATTTGCGAGTGGTGATATATATTAAAAGTAAGTTGATCGAAATAAACCTGATTCGAGTGGGCAAAGGACTGCCCGTAGAATTTTCGTTGATGAAGATGCTCCGGGTGTATGCCTCAGAAACTGCTGCCTTTTTTTCTTTTCTTTTTTTTTTTTTTTTTTTTTTTGGTGTACAATTTAAATAAGGCCTATTTACAACTTGGGGTAAGCATATAATCTTAGAACTTAGCCCAACCAATTTAAGTAGAAACATCCCAGTTAATTAATAATACTGGCCCAACAGAATAAAAAGAAAGACCCAAGGCCCAATCGAATAGGCCCAATACCACAATTGAACCTGGTCCAATAATTTGATTTAGTCACGTATGTGAGAGGCAAACTCACAGTGGCTAGCAGATGGGAGGCCGCGTCGGGCAGCGCTATGCGGCGACGGTGACCGGGCTGTGTCTGGCGCCGGCGACGGGGACGCGTGGTTGCCCGAAGCGTTGCTCCTGGAGTGATGTCGGGGAGGCGGCTGAGCGGGCTGGGCAAGCTCGACCGGTCGCGGCGGTGAGGGGATCTGGAGGCGCGGCGCGGGGAGCTGGGCGAGCTCGTCCGGTCACGGCGGTGAGGGGATCTGGAGGCGCAGCGCGGGGAGCTGCGATGGGCCGCGGCGCGGGGCGATTTGTCCAGGGCGGCGAGATCGGTTGCGGGGAGGCGGAGATTGCGGCGGGGACACCAACGGCGGCGCGGGTAGTAGTGGCAGACGACGGGCGGCGAGGAGCGGCGAAGGCCGCGCGATGCCGTCGCGGGGAGATCGGTGCGGCGGCTAAGCCGCGGCTGTGAGAAGGGCTTTCAGCCCGGGGGCTGCACGAGGCGGGAGGCGTGCAGCGGTGCGAGAACATCAGGCTGCCAGGCGAGCGACGCGGGCTTGGTGCGAGGGTGACGCGTAGAGGCTGGCGACACCGGGAGGAAATTCGGGCAGCGATTGAGGCCGCCGACGCGGGAATCACACGTCGGGCAGCGGGCTGCGAGGACGGCTTTGAGGTGGACGCGGCATCGACTGCGTGCAACCGCGGGCAGCGACTGGAGGCTACCGAGCCTCCGCGGGTAGACGGGTATCGGCCTCGGCGGTGCGTGGATCGAGGCAATCCTTGACTTTTCAACATGTCTTGGGAAATGCGCCAAAAGCATACTGAAAAGCTGTGGAAAGGGGGCGTATCACCCGAGGCAAACAGAGAGGTTTTTCAAAGCAGAAAGCTGGCCATTACGCTTGGAGTTCTTCTGGGTCTGGAGTGATTCCACGGGGCGATGGTGCGGTGGCCGGTCGCGGCCGTGACGGTGCCGAAAAGCCTTGCGAGCTCCCTCGCCGGAAACGGCTGCTGCACCGCCGGACTGTAGCACCGCCGGAAAAGGCAGCAACACTCTTTCTCCTTGTTTTTTCTTTCGTAGCTAGCCGCTGTTGAAGCCCTCCAATGGGTTTTGTTTGAATTTTTTGTTTTTGAATTTTTTGGATATGGGTGAATTTGTGAGCTTGTTGCTGTAAGGTTGGGAAAATGGTATTCTTGATTTTTCTTTTGGAAATTGATGTGTATATACCGGCTTGAAAATGATGGGGTAGTACGTATACGATTTAATGAGTAAAATATGCTTGTTGGAATTTTTGGTTGGAAGACCTTGGATGTTTGTAACGAATGTTGAAACGAGGATTTATTCTAACCTTTGATTCTTGAGTGTTGATACCGAAATGGGGTTGAAGATGAGATGATTTTCCCTCCAAGGTTTTTGAGTGATTTTTCGGGTTTTTGAGGAGAAGATCTTCGTGTTCATCTATCGAGAAGAACACGAATTCTACCCTTCTTCTAGCGCCAAATTGTTGACAGGCATTTTCGTACGGGTAGATTTATGTGGCTATTTAGGGTATGCCCGACAAACAATAATAATAATCGAACACGAACGATGGGGGAAGAACTTTCGTTCTTCCCTCGAATGAGAGCTTTTCGTATATATGAGAAAATGAGAGGAAAAATGAGAGAATCCTTTACAATGAGGGGGTGACCCCCTATTTATAGAGGTTCACCCCCAAAGGCCCCAAAGTGGCCCTAAATTCGCCTCAACCCTTTATTTAGGGATTTATTACAATTATTAATATAAAGATCAACAGTAGACCTATAATACATTAAATACTCTTTTCTGATGTAGACTCTCGATCTTGTCGGGTCAGTGTATCTTTTGGAATCTGACCCTCTGTCAGGCGAGGATATTTCCTGCTGTAACACATATTAATATATTATAAATTAATAAAAATCTAAAAACAATATTTATTCTCTACTTACAATGCCAAATCCAAAAGAACTTTCTATTTCCCTCTTTTTGATCGTATTAATTTTTTTTAATGATATTTATTATATATGGTTGATGTTTGGTTGTGTTGTATAACTTCTGTTTTCGATTTTACTTATAAAAAATCTACATTATTAATAAATAAATACTCCTTCTATTTAGGATAAATTTGCACACTTGTACGAATACACTTTTTAAGTAAAAAATTTACTTTTTTTATAAAATAGTGATCTATTGATAAATATGTGTATATTTTTTTAAGTGTGCACACAAACTTTTTTTTTGGAGTATGCAAGTTTTTTTGAAACATAAAAAAAAATGTGTAAGTTCTTTTGGGACGAATGTACTATTGAAATGTGTTCTTAGCACCCTCAAACATTATAGTCTAGATCCGCCCCTAAATGAGAATCTCATGAAATTAATTACTAACGCTAGATAAAGTCTATAATATTGTTTATTTTACCATTAATCCTCTATACACTACTATATTTACAATATTGCATATTATTACCATATATTAATTCATATTTAGAAAAGTAAATGATAAAATTGTAATTAAATTTGGAACGGATTAAGTAAATTAACCAACCAACCAACTGTTCTTACAGGCAGAAGGAGTGAATATAACTGCAAACGCAGTTCATCCCGGATTGATAATGACCAATCTCTTTCAATATTCCAGTGTCTTGATAAAGAGTAAGGGCTTAAAAAAAATTCTCTTAATTATTTTAATTAGATCTTTTATTCTCCTACTTATTAAATTTCATTGCAGGAATATTTAGGTTTTTCACCTCTATGCTATGGAAGAATGTCCCTCAGGTAACAATATTTGTTGCATGCCACATAGATAAGGGTAAACCCAATTGTAAGATAAAAAAAATTATGAACATGATTTCACATGAACATTTTTTTAGTATCATTATTCTGTATATAAAGTGTCACTGTTTAAAAATGCTTCACTTTTTAAATAGTAACACTTCGTACTCCCGATGATAACACTTGAACAAAAGGATTCATATGAATCTGGATTTATACACCTACTAAAATAAAACTTCGTGTATTGAGTAAAAAAAAGAGTATGTATAAAATAAAATTGGTTCATACATAAATTATTGACGGGTGTTAGTTGTTTTTACTAAAGAGTATTAGTTTTTTTAATTGAAGAGTATTAGTTGTTATTATTGAAGTGTCTTAGTTTATTTTAACTGAACAACCAAAACTGCTCAGTGTAAACAAGCAAATACCCTTCAATGATTCGTGTATGAACCATTGAAGGGTATTAGTTGTTTACACTAAAGAGTATTAGTTGTTTACACTGAAGAGTATTAGTTATTCAATGAAGAGTATAGAGTGAAAATGGTTCATATATAAATCATTGAAATGTATTAATTGTTTACACTGAAGGGTATTAGTTATTTACACTGAAGAATATTACTCCCTCCGTCCCAACTCTATCTTCACACTTTCTATTTTGGTTTGTCCCAACTCTATCTTCACACCCTTAAAAAGGAAACAGAACTCAATATAAATATTCATATTTAACTACTTTATACACTAAAAAGCAAAAGCATCCACTCCTATTGGTTTAACACTCAATAAAGTAGATTTTTCTTAATACCCGTGCCAAACCAATATGTGAAGATAGTCTTGGGACGGAGGGAGTAGTTATTTAATGAGAACAAACTAAAACTCTTCAGTAAAAACAACTAATATTTTTTAGTGAAATTAACTAATACTATTATTTAGTAAAACAATTAATACATTTCAATTATTCATGTATGAACCAATTTCACTCTTTACATACTCAAAAAGAAAAAAAAATTGTGTTTGACCTGAAAAAAAAAAGGGGGAATTGCAGAAATGGTCTCATAAGAATTGGTCCTCATGAATTTGGTCCTTTTTTTAGCGCCAATAGTCTCATACAAATTTTTCGTAAAAAAATAACGGATTAACGAGCATGAGGCCCACGCGCTCGTTAGTTTTCTGCCAAAAACTCGCGCGTATAATTCCCAACTTAAAAATAATTAATTTCCAACTTCTTAAAACTCTACGAATTAAAGTTGTAGAATCGTCTTCATACTTGTTTTTTACATTGAAATGATTGTTAATAGCAAAAGTTGACCCATTTCCCTCCAAAAATTAAGTTGAAAAGGTTTTTCCATCCAGTATTCCATAGAAAACTGTAAAAAAATTAACGGGCGGGACCTTTTCTACTAAAAATGGGACCAGAAAAGAGCATGGGACCAAATCTGTCAAGTACAAATTCTCATAGGACCATCCTTGCAATTTACCCTGAAAAAAAATGTATAATCATGATTAAATTCCAAAGATTCAATTTATTTGCGATTTTCGTATTAGTTAATAAACATAGTAAATATTGGATTTTCAGGGAGCGGCAACAACGTGCTACGTGGCACTTCACCCAAGCATGAAGGGCATATCGGGAAAATATTTTGCAGATTGTAACGAGTTCAAGCCAAGTAAATACGTGAGGGACAAAGTGTTGGCAAAGATGTTGTGGGATTTCAGCAACAAGTTAGTTAATGCAGCTGATAAATGTTGATCTTAATTACTTGGTTATGCAAGTCAACAACTTTAAACTAGAAAAGGAACTTGGTTTATTTTATTATTTATTTTAATTAAAGAGAGTTGAATTTTACAAGTCTTGCTCATTATAATTTTTTACAACCTTTCATTTTTTGTTTTAGTTAATTCTAATAAGGGGTTCTTGGAGGGTCTTTTGGTAATTGGTTTATACTATAAATGCAAGAAATGTATCAACATTAAGTTGAAGATGAATAAAGAAAAAAAAATGGTATTCTACTGATCATGTTGTGATGTTCATTTATGATATATCCTCAAGTTCGACTTGTTTGTTTGATTAATTTAATTAACTAATACTCCTTCGGCCCATCTTGGTGTAAATTTCTCCCTTTTTTTTTATATATATTGTTCTGTTTAATATATGAAATGTTATTTTTTGTTACTAGAGTATGATAAAAGAGAACATTCAACCTTAATATTTGCCTTTCTAGGTGCCATTCCTTAGAAACTAAATTCCAATGCAAGTTGATTTCTATAGTTTTAGTCAACTTGAAAAATAATATTACTTTCCTTTCAATTCTATTTTCATACTTTAATAAAACAAACTCATAATTTTAAAAAATAATGTGAAGATAAAATTAGAAGTATTTATATGATAAAAAAAGTCTTTGAGAACTACATAAAAACTAAAAAGTTTCACCACCATTTGAGTCCGGTTAAAGCTAATTCGAATCAATTTTGATCTCAATTTGTAAATTTTTAAATATATAGTCCTTAAATTATCAATTGTTGATCTTAAAAATATTTATTATTCCCTAACAATTCAAGAGGAATATACAAAACACAAATGCGATTAATATTGTTAAAAAATAACACTTTTAACTAAAAAAAACAATGGCTCAAAATAACACCATAGCAATTAAAAAAAAAAATACAATGAATCTTAAAAAAACACAAATTGCAAATGTATGAGACCCCAATCATTAAAAAAAAAAAAAAAAAAAAGTCAAAATTTTGGAAAAAAAACAAAAATTACTTATATGCATATGCATATGCATAATGAATCAATGATCTTCAGCCTCCAATAAGCCGACGGCTTTAACTAAACAAGCCGAGCCGATCACCACAACGGCTGCAAAAACCGGCGGCACAACCACATCAATTCTGGACCGCTTGATAAGCCGAGCCGGGAAGCAAAACGTCTCCGACGGAATATCTAACGGCAGCCTAACGGAGCCGGGTTTAGCGCACGCCTGAGAGAAGAAGGAAATTGGGGTAATGGCAGAAACAAATGATATCTCCGGCGTGAACGACGCCACGGCCACCGTCACCGTCAAGATCGTCGTCCAGGCGGCGGCGTACAGTAGCAAAGGCCACCGTGGATGGAGCGGCGTTAGTGGGTTACGGAAACGGAAACGGAAACGGAAACTGCTCATTTGGAGTTAAATTGGGGGAATTTTTGTGTGCGGTTATTTAGTTTTGTTTTTTTTTTTCGAATTGGAATTAAATTTTGTGTGATTTAAAGGGATTTTTGATGGACCTAATCTCAACTAATTTTTATTGGAGGAGTTAGTTAGAGGAAGATAGATGACTCACTCCTCAATCGTTGGTTATGCGTACGTATTTATTTTGACAAAAAAAAAAAATCCAAGTTGATTTTCTTTAAATATCACTATTTTACCTATAAATTATTATTTTTATATATATTCACTATCGTTATTAAATAATTTAACACCCTGTTAAAAAAAAAAAAAAATCTGACACTAATTAAAAAGTTAAATATTGTTTAAAAATTGTTATGTATAACAATAATATTTAAGAAAAAAATAATGTATATTCGATTTAGAGGGACTTAATTACCCTTTATTTTTCTTTATTAAAATAAATAAACTTGTTCGAAGGATAAGGAGAATTCCAACTCCAAGTAGTAATATATATAGAGAGAATGAGAGATTCAAGTGTACGTGGGAAAGTGGGAGAAAATGCAACCTTTAGTGGCAAGGGCGCATTCCTATTATATTTCCTTATTTTATACTAAATGATAATGCTATGGTTAAATTTAATTTGAATTAGGCATAATTATACGTTTTACTATCCAAACTTTATTTTATTAACTTTGCCTTCAACAGAATATTACTTTTACATTTTATATTAAGTTATTTTTAAAGACAATTAATTACAATAGTTTTCTAATATAATCAATAACAATGGCACCGGACACGTGGCAACAATAATTTCTCTCACTATAGACCGGAACCGCAACCACCATGAGTGATGGAAATCACCACAAGAAAGAATAGTTTTTTCTCTCTACCACTAGAGCAAGGTGACAACACTTTATATTAAGGTTTAATCTCCACATGCCAGTCAAAAAAAAAAGGGGGTTTAGGGGGCGCTTGGTTAGCAATTCTTCAATGGTAATGGGAATGGAAATATATTTCCATCTACGCCCTCATAAGAAAAATGATATGTTAGGGGAAGAAGTGTTTCAATGGTGACACCATTGCTAGTGTCATGCCCCTGTTTTGAAATAGAAGTTGACAACAAATAGTTGTTGGTGGAGGAAGGGGGGAGTGATTGAGGAGGATGATTGTAGGAAGAGAATATGGTAATCAAAATTGAGTAGTGGTTACTTTATTTAGGAGGTAGTGATTTTGTTCTCATAAACCATACTAATTACACTAATTTTCAATCTCATTCTCATTATCATTGAAGAGTTGTTAACCAAGCGTCCCCTTAGTCTCCACATGTATACGAAATTTTACAAATAAATAATTAAAAAAAGGATAATATATATGATTATTATTTTATTAAAAGACAGATGTTTTTTAACATAATTAAAAAATACTCCCTTCGTCCCACCATTATTTGCACACTCACAATAATATACAAATATTTACCCATATGCCACTACTTTACTAAAAAATTAACTTCCTCTTAATATGTGTACTCATTTTTTTGTGCAAAAAATGCTGGGACGGAGGGAGTATATATATTATGTTTACAAGAATATTGTGTACAAATCTTTAAAACCCTTAAAATGATTGGGCCCAATATATCATTATTAGTTGGGCCTAGTGGGCTATAAAGTACCTAATACATAAGATTTGGCAAATCCTAGGTTATATACAATCGTATGTTTTATAAATACACCCCACTCAAAAATTGTTCTTAAAAATCCGAAAAGTGTAACATATTCAGAAAAAAATTCAAAAATGCATATGTTTAAATTTTTTTTCTTTTTCGTACTTTCGGAAAAAAAATTCTGAAAATTATCAATTTTTTTGAAAAAATATTCCGAATATTATTTGGGTGCAGAACATTAATAAAAGATAGAATGGTACTCCCTCCGTCCACGAGTAAGTTTCTCACTTCTTTTTGTTGAATGGTTTAAGAAAGTGTATTTGTTTATTAATATATGGTGGGCCACATGTTGACTTTTGGGATAAAGTAATGAATAGTGTTGAAAAGTAAAGTGAATGAGTGACATTTTTGTAATATTGTGTGAGTTTGAAGGTTAAAGTTTATATATAATAGAGTGTTGTTATTTCCATTTATGGAATGAGAAACTTACTCGTGGACGGCCCGAAAAGGAAAGTGGGAAGTTTACTCATGGACGAAGGGAGTATTTAACATCAGCCTTTGGCCAATGGCCTCCTCTGCAACTTCTCTGCTACTCTCAGTAAAAAATATTACTCCTTTGTTGCGTATTGTCTTTTAAAAGAGTCTAGAATTATGTTCAAAATTATTTGTCTTTTTAACTATTTTTCTTCATTTCTTTCAGTTTATCTCATCTAAAGATTTCTAGAAATATTTAATCAAGAAAGTATTTTATTAATCATTTCTCATATTTCTCCTGAATTTTAAGTTTCTTAATTTCTTTTAAATCGCTAAAAAATACATTTATTACGAACTAGAATTCATATGAACCCTTGCAAGTTGCGATTCGAATACTTACTTAGTAATGGTAATAATATTAATATTAATAAAAAAAATAAGACCCTTGTAAGTTTCAAACAAATATATAATAAATTTCTACCTCAAAATTAGAATGGTTTTAGAGTTGGTGCAAGTAAGATAAAAAATATTTTTACTCCCTCCCATGTTAAAAATGGATTATGTTTTAGAGTTAGTGAGAATATAAAAATTTGTGTGAATTCAAATTTACGTAAGCTCCATTTTTTAAATATTATTATTATGTGTACATATTATTATTGTTATACATATCAACTATCAATAGTATATACACACTATAGTTTAAAAGTTAAATATCTTTTAAACAGTATTAACAAATATACACAACAATGATATTTGAAAAGAAGAGATCGCATGAATTCTAGTTCGAGTCCTATTCAAATAAAAGTGGATGCATAATGACAAATATACATTTCATTATTACCTTAATTAATAAAGGTGGGTTCAAAATTACAGAGAGATTTTTTAGATTGAAATGAGAGTGAAAAATGGGAAAATATAAAATTATTTAAAACATCAAATAATTAGTGGGAAAAAAAAGTTATTTTAAAATGCCACTTATTTTCAGTGATGCAGAAATTGAACTAGGCGACCTGACGGCCTGATTTTTACAAAATCGGTGGTTTTAGGTGTTTTTGGGCCTAGACAGCCTTGGGCAATTCGCCCGTAGGCATACCTAGGCAACCCTATTATAAAAAATATATATATACAAAAAACGCTCGATTATCAATATTCGACTTTTGCACTCTTGCTTATTTTGTATGAAGTATCTCATAGACTAGTAGTATTGAAATCGAACCTATTTAATGGAGTTGATGAACCTTTTCCATAACTAAGCTTAACCTCAAAAATAGTTTTAAAATAAAAAACTGGAACCTTTCTATTCTTCAAGAAATCACATTCCTCAAGTGGCTTGCTCCAAAACAAGTAGAACATTGAGCTAACTTACCCAGTTCCAATTTTCATGTTCTTTTTCTCTCTTTTTTACAAAGGATCAAATCTGTATCCCCATTCTTGAATCTTGAGCACCCAATTCTGGGAGCACCATTGTTATGTACAAAAATTAACATACAGAGCCTCAGCATCCATTTTTACAAACATTTGGGATATTGAAACACACTGGAATTTCCTCAAATCACAATTTTGATAATACAAAAAAGAAAATCCAACCTCAAGAAGCACGGCGCGAGAACGCCTTCTCGATGTTGAGTGTGAGAAAGAGAAACCCAGCTACAGCAATGCAGAGAGCCACAAGCATGATAATGACCATCATCTGAAATGATATGGATGTACTGATGAAAAACACGACTGCTATCGACACGCTCTGCCATAGCTTAAGCTGCGCAAACGCTCCTTCCTGCAACCGATACACCAGCATCGTATTAGTTGAAACGCGAAAGACAAAGGGTGACATTTTTTTCAGTGATATAGGCGCTCCTCGTTTACCCGTGTATGCTAATAATGGGTAACAATTGTGTAGACCATTTATACGGTGCAAATAAATACAACTACCACCTCCGTTCCTAACTATTTGTCTGATTCTGTCCAAAATGGTGTTCCTAATTACTTCACTTTACTAATATCAACAAAAAATTATCCCTTTTTTTCCACCAATGCCTCTAATAAATATTTACCATCTTCTTTTAATTATAAGCTTATTAATTTAATCAAGGGTTAATTGCAAAAAAATCACGAAAATATCGTTTTTATAATACATTTTTTATTTATGTTTCTAAAGTTAAAACATATTTTAAGGACATTATTGTCATTATAAAAAATCATAATTTTATTTGTTGGCATTTACATGGGTTCTATGTGACATATCCAACAACCATATCATTTAATTGTTGACGAAAAATTATCAAATGTTTCAAATTGCAAAACTTATAAAGTTGGTGCATTAAATTGCAAAGAAAAAAAGTTCATGTTGTAATCGATAAAAGTGATAAAGTTCGTAACTTTTTTTGCAATTAACCCATTAATCAAACAGTAATAAATAAGGGTATAATAGTCTTTTGATATCCTAATAAATGAAAATTGGTTAAAGTGAATGGATAAAAGCAGATAGATAATTAAGAACAGAGTTAGTATTACTTTTTAGTAAAAACAATTAGGATTTTTTAGTAAAACAACAAATACCATTTAAAATACACTTGAATTGCACGGCGCACAAACTTTTGTTCTAATAATAGGCGATGGAGAAAAATAGTACCAGGTCGTGTTTGAATAGAATCCCAAGCAATGCACTGAGTTGCGTGTTGAGCACTCCATCGCCAATTCCCCACAACGCCCCTATGAGAAGCGGGAATAACGTACCGAGTATTCCACTACTCACACTATGAGATGAGGGGCAGAGACGAAGCAAATATTAGAATCATGATCTTTAAATTATTTGTATTTATATGAAATTTAAGAATGAAGGTTGAAAGAAGAATCAACCTGTAGCTCAACAGTAGCCAAAGTAGTACAATAAGTTGGACCAGAGATCCACCAACGACTATTAATGTGATTGATGAGAGATCAGAAGTAAGCCGACCAGCTGCAAGAGAACTCTGAAGAACAAGTTTGACAAATATTCATGAGGTGGTTATTGCAAATAATTACTTCATAAATCTAAGGGTAATTATGATGATTGATGAGAATATAGGATAATCAATTCACATTCATCATACTTTGTTCGAAGTAAGGAAACTCAAAATAAGTAAATGATTACCCCATTTTGATTAACTATCTCCTCCCCTATATTAATTTATATTCAATCATTTAAATATTCCTCATTCAACAATCATTTTGTTTTAATTTATCAGAGCAATACAATAACAATGTAACCATCATTCTCAATGATTTTTATTATCATTCTCATTGAAGAATTTGAATCAAACGCTCCCTAAATAATATTAAACGAGAAAAATGCACCGACTGCAAGATTACTCATTTAGTCAACTACTAAAAGCAACATTGGTCACTTCTGGTAAGCCACTTACAATAGCATCAAAAATTCCATAAACGGCCATGGCACCGCCAACACCTCGTTCCCCAAGAACAGGCTTCACGATTTCCTTCGTGTATACAGCCCTGAAAGGAAAAACTACATTTTAAAGCAGAAGGAAAATATATGAAGCATGATAAATGCTTAAACAATAACTTCCTAATTGTTTACCAGACAAATGCTTGTTGTAATCCTGAATATGCAAGAAGTGGGATAACCAAGGGGATTCGTACATCGAGTAATAGATTCAACATTGAGGTTAACAAAGATCCCACTGAAGATGAAATAGTGTTTTGGGAGCCTTCCAGCTTTTCTTCTTTACCATTTCGCTTATTCAGAAAGCACATAAGAATTATACCAAAAGTCAAGCTAAAGAGAAACACAATCATAAGTAGGGTTGTCCCGCTTGTAGCTCCTCCCTGCAATTTCACAGTGCCATATAGTTAATACTTAACCACGACATAATTGCCAATTATGCAAAATCTAGCAAAATTATGATGGATATATTTATTGTGTTGATTGCAAAATAAAAAATGACTTTTTCACGTTTTTTCAAGTAAAACTTATGTTTGTAAAATTCGCAACGCGGCCTTTCAAATTGTAGCAATTCTATCACATGACTATGTTCTAGCAAGTCATGTTGAGCGCCAGTGTATTGCAAAAGAATTAAAGGGTTGTGATTAAATTGAAACAATAAAAAAATCGAGAATGAATTTGAAATTTTTTCAAAGATTTTTGAGTGGCACGTCGGCATAAATTACTAAAAATAGTTGTACGATATCAAAAAAATTGAAATATATGTGTACCGAATTGCGAACTTTAAAACATATGTTGTAACTGAAAAAACATGAAAAAAAATCATGATTTTTGCAATTAATCTTATATTGTTTCATTGATCGTGTCGATGAGGCAATATAACTTCTGTTGCCAGCAAGGATTTCTTCCATAAGAGACATTTTTACCTTCTACTTCAAAATGGTTAGTGAAAGCATAACACATAAATGATCATTTTTTTTAGATCGAGAAGTGTTGACCCAAACAAAGGCTTCAAAACAAGATCTCTGCGTACCTCTTCATCTCTTAATAAAGCAAGAGTGATAAGATTCCCAAAAAGCTGCAGATTCACGATAGAAAAGCAATGTTCTTGTTAAAAGATTGTTCTATTTAAGATGTAGCAGGGGATTCAAAGGAGAGCATATAATACACCTGATGACAAGCAAACATGCCCCAGAACAATCCGTTGAATTTCCCAATTACTGTCCCTTCATGCAAGTTGAACTCACTAGCATGACTGTGAGCAGCAGAAGTAAGATATGTCCCCTGATAGAACGGAAGGTTAGTATGTAATATTGCAGCTCGAATTCATAACCAAATCATTGAAAAAGTAAAGATTTGCTAAACCTCAGCAACCCATATTATCGAAGCAGCAAATCCCAGGTATAAAGAGGCTGGCACCATGGTATACCTAGAAAGTAAAAAATAACCCCAATCAATTTTGAAGGAGACAGTCAATCGATATATCTAGGAAGCTATACCTAGCTTTTGGCCATTATATCATATTTGACATCATCAACTCCAAAACTATTATCGTAAAAGATTTTTATCATGAACCACCGTTTCTTGAAATACTTGATGGGCAACATCAGATTGTGGGTGACGTTCAACTCAAGAACGCGGTTATTAGAATCAAATTTCCCACAGATAATGTGCCATTGAGTCAAAGAGATTGAGAAGTCTAGAGAAAAGGATAGATTCATGGATGTTACTTAGCATAATTAAGAACTGAAATGAGATCTAGCATAATGGAATCTTCTCATGAAATAAAACATGGAAATAAGAGTCTGCTTTAACTCCATATGATATACGGAACGGATTGCTTTACAACAATAACAACAAACTAAGCCCTCATCCCATAAAGTGGGTTCGGCTCTTATGGATCATATTTTATCATCGTATAACATGCCCTTTAACTAGTTCTTTAAGATTTTTTTGTTTTGTTTTTAAATAATGATTTTCCTATGCTCGTCAAAACCATCTTAAGTGCATTCCCATGATCTCCTCATCGAGTGTAGATACCCCATTTTCTTTCTGATAACTTACAGAAAGCTTTAGAAATAAGTCGCACCAAAATTCTCACAACCAACTATAGCAAAGGCAAGTTTTTTTCCATATAGATATCATGATCAAGTCGAAATCCAACATTCAATGGCATTGTCTCAAGAATCACGCCACTTAAAATCGAGCCAACAGATTGCTTCTACACAGCTTTAAAAACAATTTAAAAAAAGCACAAAAACTCCATACCACCAGCAATTTCAAAAGTCAACGAATGATAAACAAACAGAGATTCAAGCGAGACGTACCAAGAAGGCTTCAAATTAGCCGCTGTAAACAGCCAATATCCAGTTGTACCAAGCACCAAAGCATTCTTCGCTCCCATCTTCTTCACCACCAACGAAGCAACCACCGAGAAAACCGCAAACGACACATACAAAATCCCCAGCGATATAGTACCCAAATCACCTTCCTAAAACCGCAATAAAAACGAATAAAAAACACACATATGCCAAAATTGATCAAATCCAGTGAACAAAACCGAAAAATCGAACCAAAAAAAAAGGGGGGAAAGTTCACTTACAGTGTTGATTGTGCTCTCCAAATTCTGCACAGCGCCATAGGCGAGGAAAATGAGCAGGAACGCCCAGCTCAGGATATGGAGATCTCTATTGTGGTTGAGCGCCGGTCGAGATTGTTCCGCAGTGAGCGGCGTCTCCTCGTCGATCGCCATTGAAGAAGATGAGTGGTTTCTGTGCGGTCACTCAGTGGATAACGAACACATATAAATACAAGGTTTTACATGAATAATACTATAAAGCGAATGAGTTAAAAAACGGCATAGCCGGCGAGGGAAACGACGGGAGGAAAGTGTTGGTTTTCAATTTGATCAATGATTGGTGGCGGTAATCTGTACAAGCTGGCGGAGACGGCTGTTACAGAGGAGAGAGAAAGGGAGAGAGAGAGAGACGCCAGTATTGTTTATTGTTGTTGGATTTGCCTTTTAAGGGATTGAATATGTTGCACTCTCTTTTGTTTGTTTGCATTTTTGCAATTTGAAGAAGAGTTAGTCCCTGTTCCATTTGGTATATGATGCACTCACTCAACAGTTGATAATGTGTACACTGAAAAGTTAGTCTCAATTACACTGAAAAGTTTACACTGAAAATCAGTTTTCAATATAAACTTTTCAGTGTAATTGAGATTAATTTTTCAGTGTAATTGAAACTAACTTTTTAGTGTATACAGTATCAACTGTTGAGTGAGTGCACCGTGCACTTGGTGCATATGAGACTTTGTCTTTGAAGAATGGTTTGTTTAATACTCTTTCCACCAAATTTATTTGAACAAAATACTTCTAACAAACATTCCTTTTTTTAATTACTCATAGCTTATAGATTGGGGCAAAATTCCTAATTTGCCCTCAATTTTAGCTCTTGAAGTAGCTTCGATAGTCGTGTTTTTTCATTTTCTAATTTCGGTTTTTTCTATAAAATCACACTCTCCTCTCTTTCTCTCTCTCTCAATTAAAAAAAACTCAAATCTACTTTTTTTTTTTCCTCTAAAACGCAGAGCTAATGGCAAATGCAAATTAAAGAAATCAAAGTCCTATTTTTCTCTCGTATGTAGTTGTCAATATTTCTTGTAATGAAGAAAAAATATATGATTTTCTTCTATTAACTAATTTGTCTTTTTTTTTCTTTTTCTTAATTGAAAATGTTTAGAATTGTCATAATCGTGTTGTCTGGGTTATTAGAGTTGAGCAGGTGTTGAAGTGCTTGGGTACCATCCCCTCATTGTGTCTGGATTCCTGGTATATGCAGACAGGGAGTGGTGGTGATGTGGCAGCGGCGGAGGAGGTTCTTCGTATAGTGGTGGCGATTCAGTGTGGACAAATTGACGGTCGGGCAAATGGTGAAGAACCCCCACCCACTAGAGGTGGCGCCAAAGTGAAGAGCCCCCACCTACTCGTGGTGGCGCCAGTCATCAGATTCCTGGGAGGTGGAGACAAGTGACACAGCGAGAGCGTAGTAATGCATGAGATGTGGTTGGAAAAATATCAGTTTTCTTAATAATAATATCAAACGTAAATTCTACACCCCAAGAATGGAATATAATACTAACATATTAGGTTTTTTTTTATCGGTAAATGTTAGTTGTTAGTAGTTAGAAGTTAGTTCACCAAGCTCTCAAGTACTCCAAACCTCCTTATAACTCTCTTAATTTGTTCCCAAAGAGAATCAGACATGGGTCACGGGTGATTAGGCTTGAAATTGTTATGTTTTGGTGCCCGATTTGCCCATGTTTTGAGTGATTTCGATGAGTGCTTAGAGTCAAATGAGTATTATTTTTATAAAATTAGTAATTTGTCTCTTTGGTTTTCATAGATGGATAGAGGGGGAAAAGAGGAGTTCGTAGGACTTTGAATCGGCCAAAACGGACTCCCGGTTGAGGAGATATGAAGATTTTACGAACAAGTGTACAGCAGCCGAAACCACTCGAGCAGCTCGAGCGCCAGCGCTCGAGCGTATTGCTCGAATGACCGAAAACTTGCAGAAAAATTTCGCCATTCGACCGGCTCGAGCGGGAGCGCTCGAGCACCTGTTTCATTCGACCTGTATGCTCGAATGGGACCGCTCGAGCGTGTTTTTGCTCGAGCACTTCCATATTTTGGCCTCCGGATGCGTTTTTTCGGCCCATTAACTCCCGTTTCGACCCGTGCCTATATATACCTCTTCCAAACACGTTTTGAAAGATCCCCGACTTTTAGAAATCACTTTAGACTTAGTTTTTTTGGAGAGGAAGGAGACGAGCAAGCTTTATTTACATTTTGTTGAGGTTTTTCATACGAATTCTTAGTTTATTTTCGTTTATTAGTTCTTTACGTTAGTTTGATTTATTTAAACATTTTGAAACTTCGTTTTAAGTAATTAAATTTCAGTTCTTAGAATTATTTTCTTTTAAAACCCTAGTTCATGTTTCTTATTTTCTTAGTTCAATTCATTATGTTTATGTTCGTTGTTTCTTCTATTGCTTTTATTTTTGTTAAAACCATGTCCGGCTAAAACCCTTGCATGCTTAGGGTAGGATGAACTCGTAGAAGTAGGATGTGGGTACGTAATTAGGGTAATTTGTGACGTTAGTTTTAATTCTCTTAATTAATGAATTCTTATAATTAATCTGAACTTTACCTTTGAATTTAGTACGAAAGTGTTAGAGAGAGGACGACCGCATCACTCAATAACAATTAGTAGTCTTAAAGAGAAGGTTTAGGAAAGGTTAATTCATCTACCGGTTTAGCGAAGGAGGACGACCGCATCACCTTAGTTAAATTAGGGTATCATTAATTGAGCACAATCTATTAACTTGTTAGTGGATTAGTGAAGTCGATTGCTAGGATAAAGTATTAGGGTTAGAAATCTTGAGCTTTCATTCTATGATCTTTTACTTAGGTTAATTCTTGTTTGTCACGATTACTTTGATTGTGTACCTGCTCCGTTAGTATACGTAGGGATTCCTATCCTGAGCATAACCATCTCATACTTGCATATACACCTTAGATACTTAGTTTAATTTTCCTTTTGCATTCGTAGGATAATTTAGTTAGCTTAATTAATCTTTCCAAAAAAACCCAAAAACAACACACTCATATTAACTACGACGCGTAGATCTTCAGGGATCTATTAGCATATACACTATCCCGTGGGTTCGATAATACTTGGCCATTATACTTACTCTTACTACAGTGAACCCGTCCGCTTGCGGGTAAGCGACTAGTAGAAGTTAGTAAAATCGCTTCAAGTCAATGGTGCCGTTGCCGGGGATGGCGTTGTATGCTTTTGAATAGGACTTGTAGATAGCTTAGTAGTTAGTAGTGGGTGATTTATTTTCTGTTTTTATTTTTTATTTGTATTCAATCGGCAGTTGCGTTTTGACCCTTCTGCTAGTGTGTCAGGTTTATGAAAACACGCTCACAAGGCAATACGAGCGAAGAGAGAATACCGTTGGACCCTGAGACAATAGCCAGAAGGAACCGAGCCTTCTTGAGAAGGATGAACGCTGCCGACTTAGGAAAGGAACCAATGGATATCAATAATGAGTTGGACGATGCTGCCAACGATTTCAATCAGGCAGTAGACCGAGTTGAAGGCACTGGAGTTAGTGGTAGCCAGAATCAAATTCCATTAGGGGATAGCCAGAGCCTAAACCCGGATACACGAAACGTAGGGAATCCAGCTCAGAACCTTGTCCATAATCCTCATAACAACCCTGCTTACCCACAAAACCCAAATAACCCTTTTAACAAACCAGTATACCAACATTACCCATACCCACCTTATCCTTACCCACCATATCCATATCATCCACCTCCTGTCTACAACCAACCACCTGTTTACCAACCACCACCCCAACAAGTACCCGTACCAGCTGCTAATCCTCAACACGTTCCTCAGAACGTAGATCACAATATGGCTATTCGAGGGAGGTTTGCAGCACAACCACATCGGTACTATGATGGAGTGGCTTTACCTCCTGTTGAGGCGAACAACTTCTCGATATCCCCGGGGATTTTAAAGTTGCTTACCGAGAATCAGTTCAAGGGGGTGATCGGGAAAGAGAATCCTCACACACATTTAAGAAGTTTTCTCATGATAGCCTCAACATTTAATTACAATGGCATGTCTGAAGATGCCAAGAGGCTTAGGCTGTTCCCATTCTCATTGACGGGAATAGCCAAGGAGTGGTACGATAATACGCTCCCGCGGGGAGGTATTACCACTTGGGCCGAGCTCGAGCGTCTGTTCCTCGAGCGATTTTACCCTCCATCTAGGACGATCAAGGCTAGAATTGAGATCTCGTCCTTTCGCCAGAAGTCTGGAGAAGATTTACGCCAAGCGTGGGAGAGATACTCAAACATGCTGATTGAGTGCCCGCAGCACGGGTACAATGAGGGAGACATTATGGCGTTCTTCTATAGTGGTGCCAACAAGGCGGGACAAGACCATTTAGACGCTTGTGCGGGCGGAGCATTCTTGAACCAAGGCATAGAGAGGTGTAGGGAAATCGTGGACAACATTGTCACGAATGCCGGTGCTTGGAGTGGAGATGCAGATTTTCAGAGAGTGCATCAGGTTGAAGAGGGAGAAGGAACGAGAAGGCTGCTGATGGCCATGATGGAAAAGATCAACAACCTCGAGTTGGGAAAGAGTTTGGGTGGAGAGCATGCAGTAGAGAATGAGAGAGTAGACCAGCCCAGTGGACAGCAAGAGGTAGCCAATTACATGGGAGGTCCGTATTACAATCAACATGGCTACCAAGGTGGAAATCAGTATTGAAGACCTTTTTATGGTCAACCATTTGTACCTCCAGGCCCTCAGCCACTTCAAAATCAATGGAGGAACACACAAGGAGTTCAAGGAGGCCAGCAGCCTCCTCAAAACACATGGAGGAAGAATGAGAACTTTTCTTATGCTAACCCAAAAGCTGGTGTTACTGTTCCTGCAGGTGTTGATCCGGGGTCTAAACCTCCTGGTGGAGAAGGCGGTGCATCAACCGAAGAGATGTTGAGAGCGATCCTTCAGAAGGTGGAGGAAGGGAGCAAGCGGTTGTCATCCTTGGAGTACGATGTGAAGGAGTTGCACAAGAATGGTGATCATCGTGATCAAGAGCTCTAGAAGATGAACGTTGAGTGGACTAGAACTCAACAAGAGAACAATCGAAGGTTCACTTCTTTAGAGTTCCAGATGAGCCAGATTGCAAAGTCAGTGAATAGAATGCCGGAGGGGAACCCGAATGAGCATTGCAAGGCTATCCAGTTAAGAAGTGGAACCAACTATGAAGGGCCTCAGATGCCTGCTGATTCTGAGACGCCCCAAGTTGAGAAGGGGATTGAAAGTGAAGGGATTGAGAGGCATGAAGATATGGATGAGTCCCAGAAGGGCAAGGAAAGTGAGGAGGTTGAGAGAGTTCCAAAGTGGAAGAAAGCAAAGGAAGCAAGGGAGAAAGTGAAAGTGACCGAGCGAGATGAATGGGGGGTACCCAAATCTGTGATACCCGTCCCGTATCCACAACGCTTTATGAAGAAAACGCTTGATGAGAAATTCGCTAAGTTCCTTGATATTTTTAAACAATTGCATATTAATATTCCTTTTTATGATGCTTTGGAACAGATGACGCACTATGCGAAGTTTTTGAAGGACTTGATCGCGAAAAGACGGCGAGTGGATGAGCCAAAGTTGGTGCAGTTGAACCACGAGGTGAGTGCATTAGTGCACAAGGCGCTTCCACCGAAGCTGAAGGATCCCGGGAGCTTCACGATCCTATGTGATATTGGGAACGGGATCAAGAAGGGAGCGTTGTGCGACCTCGGGGCGAGCATTAATTTGATGCCACTGTCGCTTTTCAAGAAGTTGGAAGGTGTTGAACTTCAACCCACAATGATGACGCTTCAACTTGCCGACCGGTCTATTACTAGACCTCAAGGTGTGGTTGAAGACGTCCTAGTGAGAGTTGGAGATCACATTTTTCCAGCCGACTTTGTAGTGCTAGAGATGGAGGAAGATGAGCACGTGCCCCTGATCTTGGGAAGACCGTTCTTAGCTACGGCGGGGATGGTGCTAGATGTGGCAAACGGGAAGATTACGCTGAAGGTTGATGATCAAGAAGTGAAGATCTCCCTATATGAAGCCATGAAGCACCCGAAGGAGGATGAGAGCTTGTATTGCATGGATGCAATTGATCCTCGTGTTGAAGACACACCTTCTATCCCTAATCTTTCTCATACTCATGATTTTGTTAGTCCTTCACGTGATTATTTAACCCATGGACATTATGATCTTGACTCTTTTGATAGGGATGAAGTGAAGAAGTTGAAGGATGAAGAGGTGAAGAAAGTGGACGTGGTCCAGTTAGAGGGAAAAGGAGGAGTTGAGAAGAAGAAGTCAAAATTCAAGAACTTGTTTGGTAAGACTCCTCCAGATAAAGGAAATAAGGAGTTGAGACCCATAACACTTGGGAATGAGAAAAGAGGAAAGGAACTCATGATGGAGGGACATCAAGGAAAGGAGTTCAAACACCACTCTTATGAGAGTAAGGGAGGTAAATTTGAGTATGATGTCCCATAAGCTCCTTTGAGCTTGGTCCGGCATGAGGACCTTAAAAATAGCGCTGAATGGGAGGCAACCCATTATTTTTTATTTTTCATTTTTTATTTTTTTATTTATTTTCTTTGAGTATTTTTTAGTTATTAGGGAGTTATTTTGAATCGTATGTTTAACCTCGTATTTGAGTGAGTTGCTTGTAGGCTTGTCTCTAAAGGAGTAAAGGTATCATGGAGTTATTCAGATTGAAGGGACCAACTCAAGCAAGGGAGTGTGCCAAGTTGATGAAGAGAAACGGAATTATTTGGTTGAGGTAACCCACAACCCCAAACTTAGACCTCTAGCAAGGTCGAAGTTTGGGGGGGTGGAGTTTTTTGTTTTTTATGTTTCTTGTTACATTGCACATGCATGCACGCCCTTATCTTTGAGTTGAGTTTGATTGATTATTAGATTGTTGAGATACTCCTTGGGGTGATTTTGATTTGACTCGCGATTGCATATTTCATGCCTATCAATCATCTTATGCTTGTTGATTGTTATCTTTGAGTATGATTTGATGAGTAGAGTGAGTAGTAAGGGTGAGTTAGAAATTCTTTTGTGTGAGTGTTTGAGTTTGAGCTGATTAGAGAGAGAACTTGTATGTTTATGAGTTTTTCTTTTGAGTACTTGTGTGATGAGAGTGAGAATGCACTAGGACTAGCATGGATGTGAAAACCGTGAGAGTTGAGCCTTACGAGATTTAAATGCATGATTTAATCTCTTCGTTTGTGAGTGAATCATCACCTTAGAGGATGCTAGAACTTGTGTGTGCTCTTGCTTCTTGATTGTGTCCAGTTTGATATGCCGAATGTGATCTTAGGCCATCTTTGATATGTTTAGTCACTTAGCCAAAAATTTCCCTACCAATGACATTTATCCCTTGTTAGCCCCTTTGAGCCTAAAGCCTATTTTATTTGCTAGCACATATGAACACTATTCCAATTCCTAAGCCTTTTTGTCCCAATTTGAGTGGAGAATAGGAAAGTGTGAATATGAAGGGAGTGAATTGAGTTAAAAAAGAAAAAGGTTGTTTGTTGAGTGAATATGAGAAGAAGGTGTGATGAAGTTTTGAGATGTGGGAAAAAGAGAAAGAAAATTGAGAATGAGCAAAAAGAAAAAAATGAGCTCATGTGTTTGTGCGAAAAAAAAAAAAGAAAAAAAAAGTGATTGAAAAAAAAAAGTGAAAGAGTGAGAAAGAAAAAAATTTGAAGTGTTGAGAGTATGGAGTTGAAAGGGTGTTGATTGAAAATGTTTGAAGTAGTCTGTTCCTAATCTCGAAGTGCCAAAGTTTGATTTTCTATTCTCCATTCATTTGAGTCACTTACCTATATTGTCATCCCACCTGTCCAAAGAGCCTACATTACAACCTTAAGAAAAGTCCTTTTTGATTCGGCATTGATTTCTAGAGTATGGTCGGAGTTGAGAGCACTTACAAGCCTATGGCTGCCAATTTGTGTGATTGATTGTTTGAGTGAGTCCCTTGATCATTGTTATACACTTGTGAGGGAGTGAAACACATCGTTGAGTGCACATCCATGCTTGATCTTGGTGTTTCTTGTCATTGTTGCATGAGTACGATAAAAGAAAGTGAGTGAGTATACGGGTGATTGACTTTTGAAGCTCGAGTTCATTTGCTTGCATGATTTGATTCGTTGACTCATTTCTAACAATTTCACTTGACTTATTCTTTCGTTGCTTGAGGACAAGCAACATGGTAAGTTTGGGGGGGTTGATTAGGCGTGAAATTGTTATGTTTTGGTGCCCGATTTGCCCATGTTTTGAGTGTTTTCGATGAGTGCTTGGAGTCAAATGAGTATCATTTTTATAAAATTAGTAATTTGTCTCTTTAGTTTTCATAGATGGATAGAGGGGGAAAAGGGGAGTTTGTAGGACTTTGAATCGGCCAAAACGGACTCTCGGTTGAGGAGATATGAAGATTTTACGAACAAGTGTACAGCAGCCGAAACCACTCGAGCAGCTCGAGCGCCAGCGCTCGAGCGTATTGCTCGAATGACCGAAAACTTGCAGAAAAATTTCGCCATTCGACCGGCTCGAGCGGGAGCGCTCGAGCACCTGTTTCATTCGACCTGTATGCCGAATGGGACCGCTCGAGCGTGTTTTTGCTCGAGCACTTCCATATTTTGGCCTCCGGATGCGTTTTTTCGGCCCATTAACTCCCGTTTCGACCCGTGCCTATATATACCTCTTCCAAACACGTTTTGAAAGATCCCCGACTTTTAGAAATCACTTTAGACTTAGTTTTTTTGGAGAGGAAGGAGACGAGCAAGCTTTATTTACATTTTGTTGAGGTTTTTCATACGAATTCTTAGTTTATTTTCGTTTATTAGTTCTTTACGTTAGTTTGATTTATTTAAACATTTTGAAACTTCGTTTTAAGTAATTAAATTTCAGTTCTTAGAATTATTTTCTTTTAAAACCCTAGTTCATGTTTCTTATTTTCTTAGTTCAATTCATTATGTTTATGTTCGTTGTTTCTTCTATTGCTTTTATTTTTGTTAAAACCATGTCCGGCTAAAACCCTTGCATGCTTAGGGTAGGATGAACTCGTAGAAGTAGGATGTGGGTACGTAATTAGGGTAATTTGTGACGTTAGTTTTAATTCTCTTAATTAATGAATTCTTATAATTAATCTGAACTTTACCTTTGAATTTAGTACGAAAGTGTTAGAGAGAGGACGACCGCATCACTCAATAACAATTAGTAGTCTTAAAGAGAAGGTTTAGGAAAGGTTAATTCATCTACCGGTTTAGCGAAGGAGGACGACCGCATCACCTTAGTTAAATTAGGGTATCATTAATTGAGCACAATCTATTAACTTGTTAGTGGATTAATGAAGTCGATTGCTAGGATAAAGTATTAGGGTTAGAAATCTTGAGCTTTCATTCTATGATCTTTTACTTAGGTTAATTCTTGTTTGTCACGATTACTTTGATTGTGTACCTGCTCCGTTAGTATACGTAGGGATTCCTATCCTGAGCATAACCATCTCATACTTGCATATACACCTTAGATACTTAGTTTAATTTTTCTTTTGCATTCGTAGGATAATTTAGTTAGCTTAATTAATCTTTCCAAAAAAAACCCAAAAACAACACACTCATATTAACTACGACGCGTAGATCTTCAGGGATCTATTCGCATATACACTATCCCGTGGGTTCGATAATACTTGGCCATTATACTTACTTTTACTACAGTGAACCCGTCCGCTTGCGGGTAAGCGACTAGTAGAAGTTAGTAAAACCGTTTCAAGTCAACGGGCCAAGTGGACTTAGCCCACCTGGTTAACATACTAGGTTTTCTAGGCAAAGCCCATAGGAATTAACATAACAAATCCAACCAATAAATATATTATAAGTCCAAAACGAAATAAAACATAAATAAATAATAAAAATAATCTTCAATTCGCAATTTGTTCTCCATCAACGGGGGTGGTGGTGATGCAATGACGGCGGCGGAGGTTCTTCGTATGGTAGTGGCGATTCCGTGTGGACAGATCAATGGTCGGGCCATGGTGGTTGTGATTTTGGTTCTGATGGTGGCAGATCTATGGTAGTAGCGGCGGATCTATGGAAGAATATAATAAACTAATTTTCTCATTTATTAGGGTAATAAGACTTTTATACCCTTATTATATTAATATAGATATACAATAATTATAAATGATTAATATCAATTTGCAACCTGTACTATTACCATTTTATTAATTTACAACCTGTACTATTACCATTTTATTAATTTGCAACCTAAACTAATTTTTGTATCAATTTGCAACCTATACTATATAAAATTGGCAGATTACAACCTGAACTATTTTATGGTCGTTTTTTTCTGGTAACATGTGCAAAACACGCTTATGAGTAAGGATACACTTGTCCGTTCATATTTTTTTAATGAACCAAGAATGTAATAAAATAAAAATAATTAAAAAAAAAAAGAAATATTAACCAATAATCTATCAATCTTGAGAGAAAAAACGAAAACTCTAATCCTCAAATTCCTAATATCAAGGAGGAAACGTGCTCGTGGAATAGTCAAGCAAAGAACAAATCCACTTATAGTTTTTGTATTTTAATTCATCTTTCATCAGATACAAAGGAAATTATTGGAGATTTTTGTTGTCAATGCTTTTGGATCTTTCTGGGTTTTAAACTAAAAAAAAAAAGTAAATTGGAAATAATTTAAAGCCCACTGATGAAAACGGAACTCACAAACTGCAATTTATAAACTTGCCCAAAAAATTTGCATCATCCCCGTGAAAGCATTGACCACCGACGCATATCCTCATCGTCGTTTACACGAGTGTCATCTATACATGTTCAAATTCTCTCACAATAGCGACGTGTTAGAGAAATTAGGGTTTTATGCTTCTCTCTCAACAACGTACTTGAAGATTGAGAATTAAAGCTTTTATTTTTTTAGTGTTTGGTTCATTGAAAAAAATATAAATGGACAAGTTTATCCTTACTCATAAGCATCTCATGTTACCGGAAAAAACAGTCAAAAAATAGTTCAGGTTGTAATCGGTCATTTTTGTATAGTATAGGTTGCAAATTGATGCAAACAATAGTACATGTTGCAAATTGACAAAATGATAATAGTATAGGTTGCTAATTGATATTAACCCAATTATAAAACAAGAAATGTACTTATTAGGAATATTGTAGGAAAATAAAAAGATAAAATTACATTGGTTTTAACGTAGTGACAAATAAAATGAAACAAAATTTTGGATAAAATGAAACAATTATTTTGAAAAGGAAGAAGTATTATTTGTTGCTGGTGTACGGTAAAAGGAGTATTATTTGTTAGTGGTGTAAGATACACACTACGCAAGTATTATTTGTTAGTGGTGTACGATGAAATTAAAGCACGGCAGTGGAGTTGGTGTAGTGTCAAGGATCAAGGAGTAGCAAGATTTAGCTTTAGAGATTGGCTAACTAATCCTATAATGATTTTGAAGGATTAAATTATATTTGTAATAAGAATATTTCGGGTACTTCTTGTACCATCTTATTTATAAAATTTATTTTTACTGATAAAAAAAAAAGTGAGGTTCTCTATTATTTTTTACAAACTTTCAAGGAGGGGTGTGACAATTTGTTAATCAGGAAAAAAAATTGCCCAGTTTTATACATGCAAGATCTTTTTGCCTAATAATACTAAAATGTTCTTATTTGACAATCATGACTCTTCTACTCTTACTCATTTATACCAAAAAATTCAAGTATCTTACACCCCTAGTCTCGACTTACAAACGAGGAAGCCAGAATATACCACGAAAGTCATCAAAATAAATAACGAATCACATCAATAATTAAATTCTACCTAGCTAGTTAATAAGAAACCAAACCTCTTTCAAGTTTCAACACATAACCAAACTCACAGTTTCATACGCGTTTGTTTTCCCTTCCCTACATACCTTAAATCAACACATACCTTTCATGATCACCAGTAACCCTTTCTGGGTTTTCTGCTGTTCAAAACCCGGCCGAACGACGCCAACGCATCTTCGAATTTTCGAATTTTAAGGAACCCCTTGATCATGACCACCTCATTATCCTTAAACTTAGCTCTCACCATCATTTTATCCATCAGTTTCACCAGTGTTTCCTCCATGTTTAAAGCACAAAGCCCCTCGGCCAGCATATAGAACGTGGAAACCTCCGGAAGGAACCCTTTCTCCGTCATTTCAAGAACGAAATCAACGGCCTCCCCAATCGGGCCCCCACCAGAACAAAGCCCCCGAAAGATAGTTTTATACGAAACGGCATCAGGAGGATCACTCTTCTCCTCCATTTCCCTAAAAAGCCTCACTGCTTCTTTCACTCTTTTCCTTCTACAAAGTGCCTGTATCACAGGATTATAAGCATGTGGAGTCAAAACCATTCCTTTCATCTGGATACTTCTCAGCAGCTTCGTTGCGACCTCGACTCGACTAGCCTTACACAGCCCCTGAATCAACGTCCCATACGTCACCACATCGGGTTCACATCCGTTAGAGGACATAGTCCTAACGATATCCGCTGCCTTTTGGATGTTTCCTTCTCTGCAGAAGTACGAAAGCAGGGAATTGTAGGAGAATTTATCGGGTTTCAACCCTTCCATTATCATCTGGTCCATGAGCTCAGCAGCTTCTTCGACCCTCTTGCATTTGCAGAGACCATCGATAAGGGTGTTATACGTGACGACATTTCTAGACACCCCTTGGAGCTCCATCTGATCGAATATCTCCTCCGCTTCCTCGATTTTCTTGATTTTGCAGAACCCGTCTATCAGCGTGTTGAAAGTGATCACGCTTCTCGGGCAGCCGCTCGATTCCATGCTTTTGAGGAGCGTCAGGGCTTCGTCGAGCCTCCCCTTCGTGCAAAGGGAGTCGATCAATATGTTGTAGGTGAATTCGTCCGGTTGGCATCCTTTCGTCTTCATTTCGTAGAATATTTCCATCGCTGTGCTGAAGTTGCTCGTTAAGCAAAGACCTTGTATGAGAGAATTGAACGTGGAAACGTCGGGTAGAATGTTCTTGCTAGTAAGAACACGAGCAAGCTCGGTAGCTTCTTCCACCTGGTTCTCTTTACATAAGGTGCTAATTATGGCATTATAAGTGACTGCATTCGGAGAACAATCTCTCGAAAGCATCTGATTAAGAACTTCCATCGCCTCCTCCACTTCCCCCAATTTGCAAAGCCCCGATATCAAAGTGTTGTACGTGAAAACATCGGGGTCATACCCCTCTTGAAGCATCAAGTCCAATATCTCCATACCATGTTTCACATGCCCCATTTTGCACAAACCACTTATCAAAGTATTGAAAGTGAATCGGTCAGGAGAAAACCCCTCGTTCACCATTTCTTGAACGAATATCAAAGCTTCCTCTACCCTCCCCTCTTTGCAAAACCCATTGATCAACACATTTATCGTCACATTACTCCACGGGCATTGGGCCGCAATCATCTGCTCCCTAACCCGTAAAGCTCCCCCCAAGTTACCCTCCTCGATATACCCCTGCATTATCGTCGTAAAAGTCTTCTCATCCGGTGATAAGTCATACTTAGCCATCTCCTCCATCATCAAAATGGCGGGCCGTATTTGGTGCGCCTTACAGAGGGCCTTTATCAGTATATTAAAAGTCGAAACATCGGGCTTTACGCCGCTACTCAGCATCTTAGAATGCACACTCTCTACAAGAACTAACTTGTTTCCATCAACAAGAACATTCAACAAAACATTATAACTATGAGTTCCTGGGGTTACTTTAAACTCATTCTTCATCACATCAAGAACACCAACAGCTTTATCATATAGCTCAAATTTCGCATAACTATCTATCAAAATAAAGAAAGTGCTCTCAACAACTACAATATCAGAAAGCTTTAAATCATCCAAAACTTGCCTGATGGAATCAAAAGACCCTGCATTCCCTAGCTTCTGGAGAATTTCCTCATACATGGGCAAAGTGGGGACAAAATTGGGCTGCTTCGAGGCCCACTGAAAGAGGCGAAGGGCCGATACGTCGTCGTCCTGGTGGCGGAGGATATCCAGAAGCTGCTTCGGAGTAAAATCCGGAGAAAGTAGAGCGTTTGAAGATCCTGAAGAAACGGCGAAGGAGAGCTTCGATGCGGAATTTCGTGGAAATTGGAGTGAAGTTAGTTTCGTGGGGTGTGGAATCTGATGAGAGGGGAAGGGTTGGTTCGGATTGTGAGAAGAAATCCATGGCTGGCACCCCAGGCAAGACGAGAAAGCCATTCAAGCAATTAAACAAACATCTGGTGTGCAGAAAGAAAAGGGGGACTTTTGGGGGGTTGTGGAAACAGGAAGGAAATATCAAGTATACTGATGTGAGCGGAGAAGGTAGGAAAGATTTTGTTCCAAGTAAAAGAGGGAAGAACGAATCTCAACTGGATAAATTTATGGGCTGTTGAAACGCAGAAGGATAAGCACTCTCGCAGTAGTTAAAGTTAAATCTGGAGAAGGGGCGAGAAAAGAAGATAAGAACTTGAAGAACTCTTCCCTAAAGAAAAATGGTTTACTTTGTTTTATTAGTTAGTACATGAAAAATAATTTTGTTTTCTAAAATAAAATTAGGTAATTTTTATTTACGCTCTTCAATATATATTTATTTATATCAAATACTATTGATATTTGAACGATTGAAAAGTATGTGAAACAAATTTTTCTATTAACGATTAGTTTATTCAAAAGTGAACCTCAAAAAATCATGTAATACCCTTTGACATATCGCATTAAACCACGTGAAAAAAAGTTAGACCAATTTTTTGGAATGGAGGTAGTATTAGCTAAATCCTGAGAGAAATTGTGAGCATCCAAAGAAATTTTCTATGGGGTGGCGGGTAGTGCACTCGAAAAATACCTTGGGTTAGTAGAGTGTAATTTGTAAACACAAATTTTTTTTTTTGGGTTGGAGGGGGGGGGTGTTTGGTGGTTCAGGATTTGGAGGCGTTCAATCATGCTTTGTTAGGTAAATGGAGATGGAGGTTTCTACATGAAAAACATTGTTTGTGGGTAAAGGTTATTGAACCAAAATGGGGAGGGGGGCTTCGGGATGGTGGAGAGATATTGTGAAGATTACTTCGGGTGATGAGGGAGAATGGTTCCACGGGGGATTAGTGACGGTGATAGGAGATGGAAGAGATACCGCTTTTTGGGAGGACACTTGGGAGCAACCTTTGAAATCTAGATTTGTTTGGATAAAGGTGAAAATGTGGGTTTGATGGGGGATTGGGAGGGGGAGGGGGGTGTTGGAGATGGAGATGGAGAAATGCTCTATTAGATAGAGAATTAAATGTACTCAACACACTTTCATCTTTGCTTGACAGGTTTAGGCCCTTAGAAGGAGAAAATGATAAATGAAAATGGGAGGGGGCGGATGGAGGGGTATACAAAACAAAGACAATTTATGAGCATATTATGGTGCAAAAATCCCAGCAGCAGCAACCGGGCATCAAAGAAGAAGGATTCAAGGTTGTTTGGAGGAGTTTCATTCCACCGAAAGTAGCAGCCCATGGTTGGCGGTTGCTACATGATAGACTACCAACGAAGGACAATTTACGAAGACGAAGGATAATCACGGACAATGACAATCTAAAGTGTGTGTTTTGCAATAATTTTGATGAATCAGCGAGACATCTTTTTTTTGGATGTGCTAAAGCCCATGAAGTTTGGATGGAGATTGCCAAGTGGTTCAAGGTGTCGACTGCTTTTCATGTGGAACCCGATGTAAATTTGGCAACTTTTTGGTCATTTGTGTTCCGGAAAAAAAGTAGGAGGAAAGCGTCTACTGTATAGCTTGGTACGGTGTGGGTTTGGTGGAAAAGTCGAAATGAGATATTTTTCAATAACGGGGTCTTCTCGGCTGCGAAGATTATGGAGGAAGTGAAGGTAGGATCACGGAGTTTGCTATTTGTGAAAGTAAGAGGAGTAACTGATTTTTCTTTTAAAGATTGGCTTGAGAATCCTAGATTGGTAGTCGGAAGTTAAGACTCTATTTTTGTATTGAAAATGGTATTGCTGGTACCTATGTACTTCCTTCATATCTATAAAATTATTTTATTGATCGAATAAAAAAGTACTCCCTCCCTGCCAGTTTTGTTTTTCCGTTTGACTGTGCGCGGAGTTTAATGCGAGAGTTGAATTTTAGTATTTAAATGAATAAAGTAGTATTGAGAATGATGAATGGTGAATAAAATAGTATTGAGATTGATGAATGGTGAATAAAATAGTATTGAGAATGATGAATGGTGAATAAAATATTATTTAAATGAATAAAGTAGTTTCCATTTAATGGATGAGAAAACAAAATTGGAACGAACCATTTTAGCAAATGGAAAAACAAAATTGGGACGAAGCGAGTATTAGCTAAGTTCATAATTTAAGCTCAAAATATATTTTTAAGCTTGTAATTTAAGGGGCAGTGATTTAAAAATAGTAATTTTAAAAATCCGTAAATATAAGACACTTCGTTTTAATTAAATTTATAAAAGTAGAAAAATTGAACCTAATAAACTCAAACCGAATAGAAATGTCACTAAAAATCAGATCCTTACAAAGTCAAAAGAATCGACGGCAAACAATGGTATGGCGTACAATAAACCCATGGTTGCGCGTCCACTGAATCAGGCGGGTCGAGAAGTCTCTCTTATTTAAAACTTGATTTCTCGACCAGCATCGGCTTTCGAGGGGTTTAGCTAGGGTTTCTAATTTCTTCATCTCAGAAATTCAAACCAACAAAAATGGCGTTCGCATCTGCTCTTCGTCGCATTCTGAGTGGATCATCTGTGCCTTCCCTGAATATACGCTCGCAATTTTCTTCAATTCGCCTTAATTCTACGCTCGCAACTCTCACCTCTCCCAAGCTCTTCATTAGTGGTATGCCTCTCCATCTTGTTGTCGTTTTACATAAAAGTTTGCTGTTAGGATTCCTTAACTTTGTATGTTTAAAATCTTCAATTTGTCTCTGCGAATATGCATTTTGTATAAGCGATCAGTGTGGTAGTATCGGAAGAAATTTCTGTTATTTTACATGATTTTGGTGAGGAAATGCTAGCTTAGAAAAAAAAAAAATCTACGATAAGGCTTTGATTTTGTATCAACTGTTGTAAACTATGATTGTAATGTGAAGGAGAACTCTTCCTTCTGTATCAACTGTTGTTTAGGCGTAATACCTTTTAGGATTCCTAAAATCTTCAATTTGTCTCTGCGAATATGCATTTTATATAAGCGATCGGTGTGATAGTACCGGAAGAAAATTATGTTGTTTTACATGATTTTGGTGAGGAAATGCTAGCTGAGAAAAAAAAAAAAAAAGCTACTATAAGGCATCGATTTTGTATCAACTGTTGTAAACTATGATTGTAATGTGAAGGAGAACTCTTCCCTTTGTACAGACTATCATGTTGTTTCTTATAGAACAAATTGGTACTGCGTTATCTGTTATTTGTTCCCTCTATTAACACTATGTATTGCATTAACATTTTTTGGAGTAATGGTGTTCCTTCTATGGTAAAACTGAAAATGACCATTTTGTGCATAATCCCTGTCTTTCTATTCCACTTGGTACTTATTGAAGCATTAATAATGGGGATTTCTGTTGTGTCATCAACTTTGGGTCCACAATCAAATTGAATAGGATGGAATATGTAGTTCTTTTTTCTTTTTTTAATAGCCTTCAACTTTGAGCACATCATGTTCATTGGTTCTTCATTCCATTGCCTTTGTACAGACTATCATGTTGTTTCTTATAGAACAAATTGGTACTGCGTTATCTGTTATTTGTTCCCTCTATTAACACTATGTATTGCATTAACATTTTTTGGAGTAATGGTGTTCCTTCTATGGTAAAACTGAAAATGACCATTTTGTGCATAATCCCTGTCTTTCTATTCCACTTGGTACTTATTGAAGCATTAATAATGGGGATTTCTGTTATGTCATCAACTTTGGGTCCACAATCAACTTGAATAGGATGGAATATGTAGTTCTTTTTTTTTTTTAATAGCCTTCAACTTTGAGCACATCATGTTCATTGGTTCTTCATTCCATTGCCTCTTGCTGAATCCGCATAACTGCATTATTTGGGTTGAAACAAATAAATGAAAGCCATTGGACCAAGATTAAAAAAAAAATGAGTTTCAGGCCTTTTTCCCCCGAATACCTTGTTGGGAAGCTTAAACAATAGTTCTTTTGAATGATTTCAGAGAGTATAGCACCAAGGGGTTCACCTCAATCACTTGCTTCTCCAAATCTGCTTATCACGATTAAGGAGGCCATATGTGATGTAGGGAATCTGTAAGCAAGCATCGGCTGCACTAATTTTGGGTGAGTTGGGGGTATTTCTAAGCGAGTGATATAATTGTCGAAGCATGAGTGGCTGTATTCAATTTATGGGCGTCAATAGCCGCGTCCTACGGAACGCTTTTCACATTGGATAATATGATCCAATTTATATAGGCATATAATTTTCAAGGTCATGGCTATCTAGCATAGTGTCTATCCAGTTATAATTTAATGCATCTTTCTTGACTTTTGTGTAAACTGTGTGATACCATTTATAAGTGTAACATCATATGAAAGTTGATTATAAATAGTAAATGTCTTCTCATTAATGAAACCACGCCTTCTTCCTCTATGAAACCAAAATTATTTGCTGTCTGTAATTGGAGTCCCTCTCCACCTTAAGCAATAAATATTTCATCAAAATGTCTTTGCTTCCGCACCTTAGACGTTGAGCCTCAAGATTTCCTGCCGGTACCATTCTTAAGAGGCATTTTGTTAATATTACAATATATAGTTTTGGGTGGTCATGGTGGCTAGATAACGAAATGCTTATTTTCACAAATTCGGTGTCTTGGAAGGGGGGGGGGGGGGGATAATTTATAATATTATTTATGATAGTGTGCATCTCAAAAGATTGTGTAAAGAATGACGGTTGGTTAACTGGCTTCTTAATCCTGGGGGGGGGGGGGGATAATTTATAATATTATTTATGATAGTGTGCATCTCAAAAGATTGTGTAAAGAATGACGGTTGGTTAACTGGCTTCTTAATCCTTGTGACACAGGTCTATCAAGAACCACAAGCGATGAAAAATTGTACGAGGCATTTGCTCCATTCGGCAGGCTTCTCGAGGGTAAACAGTCTGCACTTTAATTTAGGCAAAATTTCATTTTCTATCCACGATTAAATCCCTGAACTTGTATTCCGTTGGTTATCCAGCGAAAGTTATCACCGATAGAGGCTCTGGAAGATCGAAGGGGTTTGGTTTTGTTACTTATGAAAGCGTAGATGAAGCTGAGAAAGCAAGGGAAGGAATGAATGCCAAATTCCTCGATGGCTGGGTAATTTTTGTCGACCCAGCTAGGCCTAGGGAAAATCAGCCTCGCCCACCTCCTCGCCAACAAAACGAATCCGGGTTCACATCAAACAAGACCGTTGGATGGAGTGGTTATTGAAGTTTATTTAAATTGGTTGGAGAATGTCTTCTCTGTATTTTTGGCAGAAACAATATAGGAATTTCAAATTGTAATAGGTGGAACTGTTATTTTCTGGAGGCAAATGATTAATTCCAGAATAAGTTTGTTATGTAGTTCCATAGCATTTGAATGATGCACTTCTATATTGTCCTTTAATATAGTTAATCTAAATTATCAAGAAATGAATACACGTATTTGAAATCTGAATATTGGTGTTGAGAAAATTGTACCATAGTGATTGAAAGAAGTGGGTCATATTTGACAAATAGATTTTCGACACTCCTGGTGAGATTATCGATGTCTCTGATCAAATATTCGATACTTTAATATAGTTTCATGATAAACTTATTATTGACTATTTTCATATACTACTTCTGTCCCTCAAAAGTATGGTTTTCTGTTTTTTACAAACAACAACGTAACTCATGAATGGACCCCACTACACACCAAAATACCATTTCTTTATCTACTTTTTTGTGTGTTTCTAAAACATGTAAAAAACAATTGACCATATTTTTACCATTATTTTATCTATTTTTTTATGTGTTTCTAAAACATGTAAAAAATAAATGATCATATTTTATTGGTGATAGAGGAAGTAATATTTTAACTTTTATTCAATATTCATTCAGGCGTCTATCATATGCTACTTCCTTTGGAAAAAAACAAAAAAAAATTTTGTTAATACTCTATGATAGGGACAACCACAAATTTAGAAATTGAGAAACACTGGCTTCCGAATTAAAACCCACATGTATTTAGAACTGTTAAATGAAACGAGCTGCTCGTGAGCTCGGCTCGAGAGAGACTCATTTTACTAATGAATCGGCTCGAACTCGACTCGTTAAACTCTATAGTTAAATATTTTCTTATAATTCCATTAGACTTGTTAGGCTCGTAAGACTCGTTAGCGAATCAAACCGAACTCTATTTTCAGCTCGTTGAAGTTATCAAACTAAACTCGAGCTCGCTCGACTCGAATAAGTGCTCAATGACTTTACTGAAGACTAGGCTAAAAAAAAAAAACACAGTAAAAAGAGAGAGACGCATCAAACTAAGCTTTATATATATACAGGAAATTCAAAAACAAAAAATCATTATCTCCTCCCTTCTTCAGCCACTGAAACTCGAAGAAATCAATTTTAATACAGATTTACTCTCTCTCTCCTTTCACCCCGCCGCCACTTTCCTCCGTCCCGCCGCCGCGGCGCTCGCACACCTCCATCGAAGAAATCGTCACAGGTATTCAGCACACCATATTCCGTAATTTGTTAGCCGGTCGGTCCGGTTTTATATTTATTCGATTATCTTGCGTTCCGATTTTGATGCTCATTGCTCGCCTTTCCAAGTTCCAACGTTCGAATATTTTAAAATTTTGTTCAAAAATTGCAAAACAAATGCAGAAAACTACAAATCACTTTTATTCTCCATTTCTGTAGCTGGATCTAAGTCGATATATTCAAGCTGAGCAATGTCTCTACAATTTTCCCATCATATCGGCGTCCAATTCTCAGAGCTCAGGAAATCCAAGGTTTGCACACAACCTGTTCGATGAAATGCCAATGCTTTTATAACTTTACCTTTTCTTCTCATAACACTAGAATGGCCATCTGATAATGTTGTGTAGATATGTTTGTGTATTAGCCAGATGCGAATGAGTAGCAGCAGAGTGTTTTGCGCTGCTGTGTCTTCCGGCGAAGATGCGTCAAACTACGGCATACCAGCAGCTCCGATAATACTGCCGGAAGGGCGATGGCATCAGGTTAGTTATTCATAATGAAGCTTTTGTATCATTTTGGTGAAGTGATGCTCTCTTAGTGTACATGTACATTTGCTTGTTGTATGTATTGGTGTAGGCGTTGCTGAAGTATTTGGCTAATACAACTTATAAGATCTTTGAAAAATCATAATATAGAATGATTTTTTTATGTTGAGGTAGGGGTGGGGTGGTAGGAAATAAGTTGGGGAATCTCAACTTATATTTTTACAGCTTATAAGCTGTTAGGGGCTTGTTTTATGGTTTTATAAGCTGTTAAACATCTTGTTTTGTCAAACGCATTGATAGTGCTTATAAGCTGTTTTAAAGAGCTTTTAAGCTGAGTCAAACACCCTCTAAGTTGTTTCTCAGGTGCATTTCCGCGCATTATGAATCATATTGCTGATTAATGATTATTTAAAGTTGGTCTGTCCGTATTAGTCTGAATGCACACGGTTTCACCGAATTAGATTCTATATTGTTGTAATAGAGACCAGAAGTTGAATTGGGGAAAGTATTTAAGTATTGAATGACCAACATATTCAAAATGTGCTATCTTTTAATAATCAAGATGAAAAATATTCCCAAGGTGTAAAGTTTAGGCTTGTTAAAGACTCATGTGTATGTGAAAGTTGTAGATTCCAGGCGGAGTTACAGCTGCAAAGGGATTCAAAGCTGCAGGGATGTATGGTGGATTGCGTGCAGTAGGAGAGAAGCCTGACCTTGCACTCGTTACTTGTGATGTAGATGCCGTATCTGCAGGTTTCGTCTCCTTATTTAAAGAGTTTGCATACATACATACTTGCACGTATTTAGCCTCCCTCTTATCGTATACTCATGTGTTATGTTATTAACTTATATATTGTAGGCACATTTACAACTAATGTGGTTGCTGCTGCACCTGTGTTATACTGTAAGAAGGCACTGGAAATGTCGTCAACGGTATGTTACATGAAGAAATTAATAAATAAATAAATACTCCCTCCGTCCACAAAATTTATATCCTATTACTGTTGGACACAAGATTTAATAAGTATTTTATTGAAAAAGTAGATAAAGTAAGGGTATTGTAGGGGCATTGCGGGACTCATTTATTTGTTTGTGAGTGGTGTTTATTTCCAAAAAGAATTGTTGGACAACCCAAAAAGGAAAGTAGGTAAAAATTTGGTGGACGGAGGGAGTAATTGAAAGAAATTTCATACATGAAGAAAAAATCTGCAGTTGACTTGATTTAACTTATGTTTGTGCTGTAACATTTCAGGCTCGTGCAGTACTAATAAATGCTGGTCAAGCTAATGCTGCAACTGTAACTTTTCTTATACATACATACATATCTATATATATATATATATACACATATATATATGGAAATGATCACATGCCCACAGGTGGGCACAATATTATATATCCACCGCGAATGTGTTAATGACACATAAGCAAGTATAAACCATCTACTAAAATAATAGTGGGCCCCCTGCGTATGTGTCATTAACATTCGCAGTGGGTATATAATATTGTGTCTACCGGTGGGCATGTGATCATTTCCATATATATATATATAATAAATGGTTTTTTTTCTGATGGAGCTGAGATTTTTTCAAATTGTTTATAGGGTGATGCAGGTTACCAGGATGTAATAGAATGTTCTGAAGCCCTGGCTGAGGTATGTCTTTAAAAAAATATGTTAATTGGAAAGATATGGTGTTTTGTTTCAGTATTTAATAACAAAATACAAAAGTAAATGTTAGCATCTTAAAAAATACAGTTGCTGCAACTCTACCCGAACCAAGTTTTGATTGAATCCACTGGTGTGATTGGTAAACGTATCAAGAAGGTAAATTCCTATATTATGTATGCATGTATTTACTTATGCTTAATGCTTGAATATATTTGTTTTAACTCTTTGTCACATGCAGGATGCTCTTCTCAAGTCACTCCCAGATTTAGTAAACATGCTATCACCAACTGTTCACGGGTAATTATCCAAATGGATTCTTTTAACTCCAGTTGATTAGACGGACTCCTTGATGAATTTTTCTCGATTTTTTGAAATACTATCCAAAAAAATCTGCATTTTTGCAGGGCAGACTCTGCTGCTGTAGCAATAACCACAACGGATCTTGTGAGCAAAAGTGTTGCAATACAATCGGAGGTGTGTTGAATTCTTCCATTGATGCTATTACTGAATCATCCTTTGTACATACTTCACGATCGATCATCTTTAATCTGAGAACAGTTCCTTATGTTTATTTAATTTTCAAAGTGGCTATAATGTGTACTTTGTATAAGAGATAAAAGTATAGCAGCTGTGGTTGGTCTTTTATTGACATGAAAATCGAGTAATCTGAGCTTTTCAACAAGTAAACAACTGTTTTTTCAATTATAACATTATTATATCGTAATGTTGTGAGTAGCAATAAATGATACATGTGAAATATTATACATATGTGTAAACATACAAACAATATTATCCTGTCCTGTTTTATGAACTTTAGGTTGGAGGAAAACAAATAAAAGTAGGTGGCATGGCAAAGGGTTCCGGTATGATCCATCCTAACATGGCAACAATGCTTGGGGTAGGACTTGTGATTTTTTTTTTTTTTTTTTTTTTTTTTTTTGCGTATAGGAATAAATAAATTAATAAATAATACCACATAATTATTCAATTTTTGCAGGTTATAACGACCGATGCCTCAGTTACTAGTGATGTGTGGCGCAAAATGGTACGAGTTTCTGTGGAGCGTAGTTTTAACCAAATAACTGTAAGTGTCAAACTTTATTGTATTTCTTGCTTCTAATAGGATTTCTTCCAAACAGTTATTTGGCCGTGAGATTGTGTGGTTATTTGAAGACGTTTTTTGGCAGGTAGATGGAGATACGAGTACTAACGATTGTGTGATTGCTTTGGCTAGCGGCCTTTCAGGAGCAAATAAGATATCTTCTTTTGATAATGCTGATGCACAACATCTGCAAGCATGTCTTGATGCTGTAAGTGTGTTGATTTCACATAATCAGCTGGTTTGTATTGACATAAACTGATTGTCAAACTACAATCAGATGATCAAAGCTGTCGAAAATCAGATTTGTGTAAATTTCTTGGACTTGTTTGCAGGGTAGTGTATTGTGGATAATTGAAATTATCGGTATCGGTAGAAATATCAAGACTTTGAATTTGTGAAAATATCGATGGATATATCGATATTTGGTAAATTTGAAAAATTATGAAAGTTTAATAACAAACTTTTAATACATAAATTTAACAATAGAAATAGAGCAAATTTTACATTTGTGATATTAATCGATATTTTTCAATATTTCTAGATATTTTTCGACTTTTTTTTTTATATTTTACCAATATTAGGCTCAAATTGTACAAAAATATAATTAAATTTGATATTGCATACCGATATTTATCGATATTACCAATTTTTTTTATGAATATTATGAAAATATCGTTACCCCCAATATCGAGAGCGGTGACCATGAAAAATGAATATATCCGGATATTTTCATCCTCGGTTGTATTACATTTTTAGGGTGTGTTTACAGTCATCGTTGTGATGAGAAAGTCATCGTTTTGATTTAAATATCTGGATGAGTCAGGGAATTTGATCTGATCTGATTTATATCACACAACATTTTTTGGCAGGTAATGCAAGGTCTTGCAAAATCAATAGCTTGGGATGGTGAAGGGGCAACATGCTTGATTGAGGTTTTGCATTTTTTTCCATAATAATTAGGGAAATTGATTTTTTTCCATCCTGTAATTTTACCTCCTTTTTATTTTCATCCTACTAACTTTCAAATTTTGATTTTAGTCCTATAACTTACATACTCTTTTTTTTATTTTCGTCCTGCTGACTTTCAAATTTTGCTTTTGGTCCTATAACTTTACCGTTTTTTTATTTTAATCCTATAAGGGTTAGTGGGTTGTGGGGCCAAAATAAAAAAAATGTAAGTTTTGAAAGTTAACAGGACGAAAATAAAAAAGAGGTTAAGTTACAGGACTAAAATCAAAATTTGAAAGTCAGTAGGACGAATATAAAAAAAGAGGTAGTGTTATAGGACAAAAAATACAATTTTCCCTAATAATTATTACGGATTTATGTTTTTATAACCTATCTAAAAAGAAAAAAGAAAGTGTGTTGATAGATTTTAAATAATTGAATACAATTATTGCATTGTAGGTGGTAGTAAGTGGAGCAGGCAGTGAAGCTGAAGCAGCAAAGGTTGCTCGATCAGTCGCATCTTCCTCGCTAGCAAAGGCACGTCGTGGCTATACAAATAAATATGCGATGATGGAGTGAGTAGTTTTTCGTTTCCAGATTTTGTGAGCTGTGAATTTCTTCATGTTTTGTAGGCTGCAGTATACGGAAGGGACCCGAACTGGGGGCGCATAGCTTGTGCTGCAGGTTATGCAGGAACTCCGTTCGATCAGAATAATCTCCGAATACAGCTTGGTGATATTCTGTTAATGGAGAATGGCCAACCACTCCCATTTGATAGGTACTCGCTACTAAATGCAACTATGTTTCAGTTTTTTAATCTGACAAAATCGACAAATTTTGCAGGGCTGGTGCTAGTAATTATCTGAGGGAAGCGGGGGAGAAGCATGGAACGGTCGTGATTCAGATATCTATTGGTGAGTCGGACTAACAAACGTGTTTTTTCCAACTACAACACACGCGTTTAGAGCCCATTTAACTAAGTTTATTTGAAACATCTTATAAGTTGTTTTAAGAGCTTATAAGATGTAATTTTTAAGTAACTTATAAGTTGTTAAAGTGTTTGACTAATACAACTTATAAGATATTTGACAAATTATAATAAATATTTTTTAAATTTTAATTTATAAAATAATTTTTTTATGTTAGGGTGGGGGGGGGGGGGGGGGGGGGTGGTGGTTCCATGATGGTTGGGTTTGGAGGTTGTAGGAAAATAAGTTGGAAAATCTTAACTAATTTTTTTACAGCTTTATAAGTTGTTATGAGCTTATTTTATGATCTTATAAGTTGTTAAACATCTTATTTTGTCAAAACACATTGATAGTGCTTATAAGTTCTTAGACAACTTATAAGCTGTTTTAAAGAGCTTATAAGCTCAGTCAAGTACTCTCTAAGCTCTTAAAACAACTTATAAGATGTTTCAAATAAGCTTAGTCAAACGGGCTCTTAGTTATGAAATATTATTCGAGCTTTATTTTAAACAAACTGCAGGCGATGGTTCTGGGAAAGGACAAGCGTGGGGCTGTGACCTTAGTTACGATTACGTCAAGATAAACGCCGAGTACACTACTTAGTAATCGCCCGCGCTTCGTTGCCGTCTATTTATCTATGTGCACAACAATCAACTCTCTCGCCTTTGCTTATTTTGCCTATGCTTAGTCTTGAATAATTTCTCTTAATTGATTGAGTGTCAATTCAATTGCTTATATTTGCAATTTGTTTGGGGCTATGTTTCTGATGTGGTGGTATATATGAGCAACTCTCTGTGCACTCAGTTGAAATTTTGTATACTGAAAAGTTTACATTGAAAATCGATTTTCAGTGTAATCAGTTTTTCAGTGTAAACAACTTCAACTGTTGAGTGCACCGTACATCAAGTGCATATGAGATTGCACCTTAAAATATGTGTTGTATGTTAGGAAATGTTAATGTTATTATAAAAGACAAAGTCTCATATGCACCAGATGCACGGTCCACTCACTTAACAGTTAATACTGTATACACTGAAAAGTTAGTCTCAATTATACTGAAAAGTTAGTCTCAATCACACTGAAAAGTTTACATTGCAAATTGGTTTTCAGTGTTAACTTTTCAGTGTAATTGAGACTAACTTTTCAGTGTAATTGAGACTAATTTTTCAGTGTATACATTATCAACTGTTGAATGAGTGTATCATACACCAAATGTACAAGAGACTTACTCATTATAAAATATTTCAACTGGCTCCTATATAAGGTTTGGGTGAAATTCAGCATTCATCCAATGCATTTTGGAGTTTTGCATTATTATTAAAGAAATCAAATTCCTTTTACCAACATCATTTATCCATTTTAAACCTGAGACACTTTGTTCCATTTTATTCCACTCATCTCATTCCATTAGAGCATACTCTTTTGATCAAAAGACTGAACTAGCTTCGTCTTTCGAGTTGAATCTTGGTGGATACTTATAATTTGATGCGAGCATTATCACAAGCCGAGCTTGAACTTGTTAGATTTTACTAACAAGCTGAAAATTGAATTCGACTCGATTCACTCACCAACCTAAATCTTGAGTCTAAAGAGCAAAAATATCATATTAGTTATTACTTACTACCTATGTCCTAATTTAGATTACTCATTTCAAAATGACACGGTTTTTAAGAAAAAAAATGTTTATTAATACTTTTAAATATAAAATAGCTTTTTAGGAATTGTTTATTAATACTTTTGAATATAAAATAGCTTTTTGAAGGTTGAGTTTGAAAAATTGGGGTTGCTTTTTGTCATTTTAAAAAATGGGTAAACAAAAAAAAAACCTTCATTTTTTGGGTTTTTGGGTAAACAAAATTGGGATGGGGGAGTACTTTACAATGAAAATGACAATCCCTTCTCACGCCAACTGATTAGTAAATCGAGTATTTTACAAGTTTAAGTTCAGCTCATTTATTAACGTAAACAAGTTGACTCAACAGCAAATTACGTATTTTACAACCTTGTGTACCGCTCATTTATTAAGGAGCTTTTACGAGTCAAGCCGAGCTACTCGATTCTAACAACACCTCTAGATTGGACGATCCAAAATCAACCAAACACAAAAAGCCACAAGACTATGAATAAAAAACTCGGGATACTGATATTATTTAAATTGAGTAGCTCAGAAGCTCGAAATTAGCTCGTTTATATAAAAGATTCGAACTCATAAAATACTTGGTTTACTAACAAGATAACTCGACTCGTTAGACTCGCTTATACAAGGATTTGTTAGGTTCGAACTCAATTCATTAGGCTCATTTGCAAGTTGAAATCTATTTTCAACTCATTACGTCCGACAAATGCTCGAGTCAGATAAGAACTCAGCTCGACTCAAATAACAACACTACCTAGGGATAAACTAAGCACCTATTTGCAAATGAAGCATCACAAAGACAAAAAACTATGATTGTGATTAAAAGAACTACAAAAATTCTAGAAACGAACACATGCCAATTAGGCAGAAAAGCAAAGCAAAACCTCATAAAAGACAATTTTAAGTCCCTGAGTCCTGACCAAGTAATAAATAAATACGAGCCAATATCACTAGATAATAAGGCAGCTAAAACAAAAACCATGATAAATCCAAAGCACCAAAACAGGATAAACCATACAACAGTTTCACACAAAATGCTCTTACCCACACGTCTCTGGCAAAAGAGTTTCACTGATCAACCAAATCTCAACCTCTAATTTATTTATGTACACCGATGGCAGAAACAAGCAAAGCATCATGTAGCCTCCCCGACCGGAAAATGCAACTTGTTAACAGAGTTCTTGAGAAAACTACTTCCACAGAACGGATCGGGGCTCCCCACGTCAAATTCCTGGACTTCACCAAAACCGACTCCACAGTCCTCGTGGAAAGGCTTGAGCTTAGTGGACCCACCTCCATTTTTTCGAACTTGCTTCTTGTCTTTTCCCTTGCTGCATCTTGAAGATTTTCCACTACTGCCCTTGTGCTTGTACTTCCCTGACTTCTTCCCGTTGCTCCGATTCTTGTTTGATGGAACGTGTGAAACAGATGTTGGAACAGGGTCGTATACGTCTGGAGCCCATGTTACGGACAGCTTTTTAGGCGGTATACCCTGTTTTTCACGGCTACCTTTTATAGCAGGTACGATCTTTGAGGGAACCTGAGAGATAATAGCGCCAAGCGGGGGAAAAAAAAAAAAGGTAATACCATTGTTAATAGCATGTTCTCAATACCTAATCAATGCAAGTTTTATCATACAAAATATCCTTGAAGAGATTAGTTCAAAATAGTGAATAATGAAATCACACGATTTTTGTATGTACCACCAAAAGAAACTTTCTTGGACTCAGGAAGAAAAATTAAAACTAAAATCCCTTAGAAGTGGGGAAGTTGGAAAGAAAAAATGATAATGAAGATATAAAGTCATCAACTAATGGTTGGATAAAAAAATTTAGTTCCTGATGTGTGAACTTTACCTATATCCACCAAATTTCTTAACAGGAACATGTTCTGCTTCATCCGGGACCCAATAAAAAAAGGGGTAGCAATCCTTGACAAGACACGATAGCACAACACAAATTACAAAGATAGATGGCGCTATAAGATGAGCACGACACAAAACATGAATCCTCAAATTTAGTTAAATTAACTAACTTTATGGTTATCAAATTCAAAGATAAAATAAACAAAACAAACAAAATTTAGCACGACACAAGTACGAATTGCCACCCCCAAATAAAAATAACACATACCTCTAGAAGTGAGAGCATAGGATGAAATCCTACGTTCCAGAAATTTACAAGATGAAATAACAGCATCAGTGTATTCCAATACGTGAAATAAAAAGATGTCAGTTCACTACTATAACTAGATTAAGAAAATTTAGCATGGCTTAATTAATAAAATCTATTTCTCGAAGGAGAATTCATACAGAAAAGTGTGGTCAAGGGGACACATTAAAAACTTACAGGCAGTGATATGGATCGTGAATAGCACTTATTTAAAGGTTTAGCTGAGCCATTTAGTTCAGAGACTTCAGCAGTGATATCTTCCTCGCGCTTTTCTCTCTCGCTGGAGGATGTAGGCTCATGAAGAGGCGGAAATGTGGCACACTTGCTTAAGCATTTCTCAGAAGCTGAACTGCATGCGATATTCTTGTGTGAGCCCTTAGGTTCGTAGTCTTTCGCCACGTTGGCTATATCATTTTTCTCAGGAGATGGGCTGAGGCCATTAGCTGATGTTCCGATGGCTTCAATGTTCAAAATTTCAGTTAAACATGTTTGGAGGTCGTTCATAGAAAGATCCTTTGAGTTGTACTGAGTTAAATGGTGTGTATCTGTCGCAGATCCACCACTATTGCTAATATCCAAATGAGCTGATGTATTGCAAGGAAAAACGACTTCCATCTACAAACAGAACAGCTGAAGAGAGGAGCTGTAAATGCAAAAACCAAATTGATCTGTCATAAAAGCACAAAAAAAGTGTGAGCCACGTAAATATGGGATACAAATATAAACGCGTAACCTACAAGACTAAGGTTATACTAGAAAAGATCAAAGCAAGAAATAATTTAATGTTTGAGTACCATAAGATGGTATTGATGTGGAGAAACAGATACGCATGGATTTAAGTATAACACAAAAATACAGCCATTCGATTAGTCAACGGATACTTCTCATACAACAGAAACAGCTCCACACCAATCACTCAATCCCGATTTAATTAGTGGCAGCCAATTTATTTTTCCTGATTTATAACATTAGGCAAGAAAAATTTAAAGCTCAAAATTGCATTGGAATTTTCCTATAATTTCAAATATGAGCCTCATAACAACAGAAAGTAGCTTTATGATTACAATTATGAGCTTTTCATCTCATACAACAAAAAGTAGCATCAAAACAATCACTAAAGCCCGTTTTAATTTGTGGCAGCCAATTTGTTTTTTCTGCTTTATAACATTAGACAAGAATAATTAAAAACTTAACAATTTCTTTGAAATTTTGACATATAATTACACATATGAGCTGCATTTTCTCTTTTTCATAACTAGAAATGGGATTCTGTTCCTCCACTTTGGTTTATCTGAAGCACCGTGCTCAATAATCATTTTCAAAATAAATTGCGCCCCAAACATCATCAATGTGAAAAGAAAAAAACTGTGTTTACACAATTATCACAAATTAAACAAAATAATATTATAAAACATCACCAAACAAGCGAGGTAGCATCACAAAGAAACTCAAACACATACACAGATTATCATATAAATTTATTTATATAAATTACCTCAAGAAAGTATCCGCAGAATCCTCAGATGAATACAGTCGAAACAACGTCTAATCAACAAAAACCCAGAAGATTCGGCTAATTACGATGGCTAAATTCCGAAACAAAAGGTATCTCCGCGTCAAACAATAGCTCGTAGGAAATCGAACCAGAAAACCAACGCTCCTTAAATCAACTAAAAATATTATGGCTAAACGTTAACTACTAAGATTACCACGCCGATCGCTTTTCTGAAGATGCTTCAGACGATGAGAACACGATCCGCCATAGTAAGAGGAGACGTGCGGGCGCGTGAAGAGTAGAAGACCGTTGGAAGGCACCGAATGCATCGTTCGATGCTCTTCGATTCACTATTCCCCAATTTCCTTACCGTATATCTTCCCCGGAAAATCGAAAAAATTCAGCGAGCGAAGAAGGAGAGGGGAAACACGAATCCGGAGAAATAATTACCGAATCAGATCGGCAAATCAATCGGCATCGGAAAAAGGAACCCTAGAAGACGAAGAAGCGTTGAAATCGGGAGCTGTAGGGATGAGAAAATGGATGAATTATTATCGGATATACAGAATAAATATTGCTTTCACCTTTATATATATAATGGAAACATTTACTTTGTCAAAATTACCGTCCTGTCCCCCGTTATCCACGTCCCATTCCCGAGACATGTTAAATAGAATTTCTATATATCCATATATGTCACCTTCAACTTAAGTTAGGTTTCCCTCTTTAAAAAAATACTCCCTCCGTCCACGAGTAAGTTTCTCACTTCTTTTTGTTGAATGGTTTAAGAAAGTGTATTTGTTTATTAATATATGGTGGGTCACATGTTGACTTTTGGAATAAAGTAATGAATAGTGTTGAAAAGTAAAGTGAATGAGTGGCATTTTTTTAATATTGTGTGAGTTTGAAGATTAAAGTTTATATACTCCCTCCATCCATGAGTAAACTTCCCACTTTCCTTTTCGGGCCGTCCACGAGTAAGTTTCTCATTCCATAAATGGAAATAACAACACTCTATTATATATAAACTTTAACCTTCAAACTCACACAATATTACCAAAAATGGCACTCATTCACTTTACTTTTCAACACTATTCATTACTTTATTCCAAAAGTCAACATGTGGTCCACCATATATTAATAAACAAATACACTTTCTTAAACCATTCAACAAAAAGAAGTGGGAAACTTACTCGTGGACGGAGGGAGTATAATAGAGTGTTGTTATTTCCATTTATGGAATGGGAAACTTACTCGTGGACGGCCCGAAAAGGAAAGTGGAAAGTTTACTCATGGACGGAGGGAGTATTACTAACAATAACTAAACTTGAGTTACGTTTCTTACCTCTTTTAAATATACATTTTAATTATTATCATTTGAAAGATACTACTCCCTCCGTCCACGAAAAGTATGATCACTTGTTTGCACGTGGTTTGATGCAGTATGTTGGAGGATATTTAGGGGTCTTGTGAGGTCCGTTTATGAATAAATTTATTATTTATGGTAAGTATACATAGAAACGTTATCATAAACAATCACTTTATTCATAAACGGACCTCACAATACCCCATAAAATCCTCCGATATATTACATTAAACTACGTGCAAACAAGTGTGCATACTTTTTGTGGACGAATAGAGTAGTATTTTATACTCCCTCCCTTTTTAAAATAGTACTAATAATAACTAAACATGAGTTAGGCTTCTTACCTCTTTTAAATATACATTTTAATTATCATTTGAAGATGTTATTTTATATTCTCCCTCTTTGTCACTTTAGCTTTTAAACTATTTTTTTAATATATGTTATTTTACATATTTTTATTAGATATTTTAGTTTTATCCCTATTATTCTTCTACTATTTTTTGATGTGAGATATAAAAAAATTTAATGGAAATATCAGCTAGGTGAAATTAGGGGAAATAATTTTAATTTGAAATATAAAAAAATCAAAAAGTTTAAATAAATTATCAACTAAGCCGAAATCATGGGACAACATAATTGGAAGATTGGGAGGTTTAAAGATTGTAAGATCTATTTACAAGGGTAGTATTGGAAAAAAAATCACCTTAATTTGTTGTTTAAACTCAAAATATCATTTATTAAAAAATGGAGGGAGTACCAAATAGCAAATTACTACTATTAAATAACAATAAATATAGTACATTCTTTGTCTTAATTTTTTTTACCCAAAAATCCTAAAGGGGAAGATTTTTTTTTTTTTTATGTTTTCTCATTTTCTAAAATGGCTAAAAGTAATACCACATTTTCAAACTCAACCCTTAAAAAATTATTTTATACTAAAAAAATATTAATAAACAATATCTATAAAGCTATTTTACACTCATAAAAGGTAATAAACAATTTTTAAAAAAAATGTGTCATTTTGAAATGGGTAATAAACACATAGGGAGTATATGGTACTTTTATCTATTTATTATTTAATTAATGGAGTAAATTTACTTAATTGATGCATTAAAATGATAAAAGAGGAATATGATAAACTCTTCGACCCCATCCAACAATAATAGACATGCAAATTGTTATATGAAATATTCTTACAAATATAGGATATGTAGAATAACTCATATTAAAAAAATATGGATCATGGTCGGGTCGGATCTGCCGATTCTTTTCCAAAATCTCGCACAATTCTAATTTCAAGATTTTCACTCCCAATTTGTGTTACTATATGGGCAAATGCATGTTATTGAAGAGCAAAATGTGTGTTACCATCAAACCAAATGATATTTTTCACAATTTTTTATTTGTTTTTGCTGAAATAAATAATTTATTATACAATATAAGGGTAAATGTGTGTTACTATTTATTCAAATATTAATTTTCACAAATATTTATTTATTTTAACAAAAAAAATTAATTTTCCATACAATAACATATGTAAGGTAGTGAAAATTGTATTACTGTAATAACAAATATATTTTACTCAATGAATAAAGATGTGTATTATTATCAAACTAAATGGCATAATATTTACCGGAGGGCAAAATGTGTGTTACTATCAAACTAAATGGTGTTTTTACCTTTTTTTGTTTTTGCTGGAATAAATATTTTTTCATACTAATAAGGGCAAAATATGTGTTACCATCTATTCAAATATTGGTTTTCACAAATATTTATTTATTTTTACAAAAATAAATTTTTTTCATACAATAACACATGTAAGGTTGTGAAAAGTGTATTGCTCTAATAACAAAAATATTTTACTCAATGGATAAGATGTATTTGTACAAATATATAAAAAAATACTCTTTCAGGTTATGTTTGTTGGAGTTATACGTGAAAGTATGCTTTTACTTTGTATAACTCATGTATTAAATATTTATTTATGAGAATAAATCTTTTATCGCATTTGCTTTAGATATGAATGAATGTTGAATATTTATTGCAACCAGTTCTATATAAGTAGTACGTGTTACAGAGTAGTTAATGTGGTGATACCCGATCACAGAATATCACATTGACGGTTACTTGTAACTAAAACATACAAATTCAGGACCCAGGTGGAATTGAACAATCCGTCGTGAAAGGTCGATGTGTATATCTTAGATTGGTCTATCTTAACCAAGAGATTGCACTAGCACATTTAATATGTGTTGAAGAGGACCTACAACGAGGATAAATTCTTTTGTTCTGAAATGTGAAGAATTAGATCTCAGTGGTTATTGATTTCTTAATTTCCTTCACTTAAATAGGACCATGTGTGGTTAATAGTTATTGCTTTGATTCATATTGGGTGAGAATCGTTGTGACTTCGAACCTTGTATTTTGGGCAATAATATTAATCATACGACGGTTGCTAAGATTTAATACGGAGAAACGTGTGCGAGTACAGCTCGTGTGATTTGTCCCCTTGGTGGGCTCAGAAGTTTTATCATACCAAATCTTACAAATGAAGAATTAGTTTCTTCTGTACGGATAATAATGTTGAGTTGTCTTTACTCCGAGGTGAAAGATATTAATTAATTTGGAGCTATTCAGAAGTTTAATTAATTAATGGACTAGATAATCTTAAATGCGGGAAATAATAACCGGAAGCCCATATTATCATAATATGGATTAAGATGAATAGTGCAATATTAATTTATTAGTGGTACTAATTAATATTAATGGACTGAATTATATTGAGTTGAATTATATTGAGGCTCAATATTGAAATTCAGAAGCCCATTGGAGGTCCAATCTTAATTCTCCTAAAGGCCACTCAAGTAGCCCAATAATAATAAGGTGATTAAAATAAAAGAAAATATTATTGCTGATTTTCCTAGATATTTTCGAAAAGACAAAGTCTCATATGCACCAAGTGCACGGTGCACTCACTCAACAGTTGATATTGTATACACTAAAAAGTTAGTCTTGATTACACTGAAAAGTTAGTCTCAATTACACTGAAAAGTTTATATTGAAAACTGATTTTCAGTGTAATTGAGACTAACTTTTCAGTGTGATTGAGACTAATCTGGATACCAGAAGATCCTTAACAGGGTATATCTTTACTCTTTACAATACTGCTGTAAGCTGGAGATCTGTTCTACGGAGTGGAGTTGCTTTATCTACTACAGAAGCAGAGTTTGTTGCAGTGTCTGAGGGTGTTAAGGAGGCTTTGTGGTTGAAAGGCATTATCAAGGATTTTGGTATAAACCAAAGAGCTGTGGTCATTCATTGTGATAATGAGAGTGCAATTCATCTGGTTAAACATCGAGTGTTCCATGAGAGATCAAAGCACATTGATGTAAGGTTGCATTTTGTAAGGAAAATCATTGACAAAGGTGTGGTTCTGATCCAGAAGATATCTACAGAGGACAATGTTGCAGATATGTGTACTAAGTCTTTACCAGGTACTAAATTCAAGTTCTGTGTTGAATTGGTAAAGATGAGTGTATGGGATGTTCCTTAGCCCAAGCTGGAGTGTGGAGGAGAGAAAGAGGGGATTGATACTTCTCATCTGAGGTGGAGAATTGTGAAGTGTCAAATGTGAAGTATATTGTCTGTTGAGCTTGATTCAATAGTAAGCTATGTTGTAAATGTGTTAGCCGTAGAAGTTAGTCAAATTTGGGGTACCAGAGGAGGTGGACCAGATGAGGATGACCAGAGGAGTCTGACCAGAGTAGTCTGGCAGATGAGCTATCAGAGGAGGTCCATCAGATGAGGTATACCAGAGGAGTCCTATCAGAGGAGGTCTGGACCAGAAGTCATCTGATGTAAGTAACCAGAACCAGAGGAGGTCAAGTCATCTGATCCAAAGTTCAAAGTACGCGAATTACACCAAATTGAAGCTAGCGCGATGGCGGTTCTAACTGAATCAACTGGAGCGGTTGTTGAATTCGTTAGCCAGCTGGATAACTACCTTACATTGAGTTCGTTACAACTGAATCAATTCTAGGGTTCATCTCAATCTTTGTAACTATATAAAAGGGGTTTCTTAGCTGAGAAACTAACACATCTCAAGTGAGATCATTATTGAGTGCAAACACAGAGAGTTTGTGAGATTGAGTGTATTGTAACTTCTTCCATTTTTCTACTTAGTGAAAAGCTATCCTCTCCGATCCCGTGGACGTAGGAGTATTAATCTCCGAACCACGTAATTATGGTGTTCTTGTGTGATTTCAATTTCGTTATTACTGTTACCATAATTCCGATTCCCTGATTACAAGTTTTCTTGTGAATCTAAAACGATTAACAATATGTGTTAATAGTGTGTTACTATTGGAGCAAAGTATGTTAATGTTAGAGTAAATGCGTGTTATTGTTGGAGCAAATACGTGTTAATAATAGAGCAAATGTATTGTTGGAGCAGTGTGTGTAAATGTATGAAACAATAAATCTGATTTAAAGGGATGATATAATTTTTAAAAAATGCATATTTGTTCTTATAAAAATAGATATTTGTCTTTATAGTTACTTTAAAGTACAAATATTTTTTTAAGGACTAGTAACATACATTTTGTCTTACATTAATACACATTTGCTCATATAGTAACACAACTTGGGAGCAAAAATTCTGAAATAAGTCTTGCACGATTTTTTTTGGAAATCAGCTTGACCCGCTTAGGATCCACGAGTTTTGACCTGAAGCGACCTATGGCCCGCAAATTTTTCAATATTTGTTTATTTTAGTTATATTTAACATGTGAAATATTTCACAAGAAAATGTCTCTAATAGATAAGGTTGTCAGATGTCCCATTAGATAGACTTGGTTGGTATTTAAATGAGTATTAAATACTCCTTCATTTTTTTATCTGTCTCATTTACTCCATTCATGCAAACCAATTTTCTCATTGATTAAGGTATCAAAACACTCTTATGGTCATTTTGAATTTATACATACCACAATAAATACTACTTATTAGGGGTAATATATTGGAAAAAAGTAGTCAAATTTGCATCGATATTAACAAAGTTTTGGATTAAATGAAACAATTAAATAGAAAGGGGGAATACATTTTTTTTCTAAAATGCCCCTATTTAATTTCATATTTAAAGAATACTACTACTATTACTTGTTATTAGTGTCCAGCCATATATTATTTCCAAGATTTTGAGAGTCAATTGGAACTATCCTCAACTTCAATATACTCTTATAAGAACACCCTAATGGGGTGAGGAGTCCTACATGGATTTCTATCTCTCACCCAAATGGAAACAAGGTGTGGTTGGGGAAAAGGTAATGCGGTAAGTAGGGGTCAGCACTATTTGGTAAAGTTCGAACTGAACCTAACTGAACGGAAATTTTATTTTGGTTCGGTTTTGATTTTCAATTTTGTAAATTTTGGTTTTTAGTTTGGGTTTTGATTTTTAAAATGAAATTACAAAAAATTGAACCAAAATAATACCAATTAATAATAATATAATATGTATATATAATAAAAATACAATATACATATATATATAAAAAAACCACTAATTTGTACCATTTTTCTCTCACATTCACTCAGCGGCAGCGCCGCTCGCTCTCACTTCTATCCCAAGTCTCAATCATAAAATTTCCTTTTTTTTTAGTCATGCACCGCCGTCGTCTACAACCAGCACCACCCTCTCGTCGCTGATTTACCGTCACCGCGCCTGCGCCAACCCTCGATCCCTTCGTGCCAAATTCAACATTCAACCATTTGTTCCTATCGTGGTTTGAGTAAGGTGTGCCTAAATCCAGCAGCTCGTCGCCCCAGCATCAAGACATAGCCTGCCCTTAGTTGCTCGTCTTTAATCCTTCTAACGGTAACAACATTAGAATAGACTAGGGGGCAATTGTTGGTAGGTGAACAACTTAGCAAGTCGACAAACAACTATTAAGCCCTTAATACGAGATTACAAATTAAAACACGTTAAAGAGGAAAAATGGCGAGCAACTCTAGTAAAATGGATAGTCAAGACACAGCACAAGACCATTCGACGAACAACTCCAATAGGCGAGCAGCCCATAAAAAGATAGTCAAATCTTGCACGGATACCTGCTAGGCTGGGTGAGTAGGTTGGACAAGAGCTCCAAGAGAATCGAACAGCCTAAAGGAAAAGCAAAGCTAAAATCCCTCAATAGGAAGGATAACATGACGAACAACTTGCAATTTTGAGCTAAAAAGGCCTAGAAGATAAGAATAGACTTAGATAAGGTCAAAAAAGTCAACAAAACATGTGTCAAGCATGCACACATGGTAGTTGAAAGGTTTTATCACCACCTACTTGATGGCATGTATAAAAACCTTGATTTTGTTAAATAAAACTAAGTCCAAATTCATAAATATGTAGCAAATACTCCTACACACAGTCATACACATCAAAACACACATATACAAAAATAATATGTAATCTATACACGTATTCACCCCGATTTTACCCTGATCTTACGTATTTACCATTTACGGTGATAATCAATCACACGTAATTGTTTGATGATTCCATAAATTGCTTAAAATAACCACTAATCCACTTGATTAGAATCAATCATCAACAATCATCATGGCTTCTTTAATCTTCTTAGCTCTTGCTCTTGTAATTGGTCCATCATGAGCAATCAATAGATCCATCTTGCTTGCGTGGTTTTGCATGGATGGACCTCCATTGTTCCCTTCCTCTTTAAAATGATTCGTCCTCGAATCTACATCACCAACATAAGGAGAAAGATTAGTGACATTGAAAGTTGCACTTGCATTATACTCACCAGGAAGATCAAGTTTGTATACATTGTTATTGATTCTTGCAATCACTTGAAATTGACTATCTCCTCTCGGTTACAATTTCGACTTTCTCTTTCTTGGAAACCTTTTCTCCCTCAAGTGTAGCAATACCCAATCATTGAGTTCAAAGGTGGTATATTTTCGACTCTTATTAGCATACTATGCATTTTGCTCGGTTCTCTTCTCAATGTTGAGTCTTACTCTTTCATGCATCTTCTTAATCATCTCAACCTTTGATTTTCCATCAAGACTTGCATGTTCTTCCACGGGTAATGGTACAAGATCAAGTGGGTTTAGTGGATTAAAACCTTAAACATCTTCAAAAGGAGAATGATTAGTAGTAGAATGAACACTCTTATTATAAGTAAATTCAGCAAATGACAGACAATCTTCCCAATTCTTCAAGTTCTTTTGAATCAAAACTTCAAGTAATTGAGATAAAGTTCTATTCACGACTTCAATTTGTCCATTAGTTTGTGGATAACATGTAGTAGAAAATAGAATATTAGTTCCCAATTTGTTCCACAACACACGCCAAATGTGACTCAAAATTTTTGCATCTCTATCACTCACAGTGGTTTTTGGAATTCCATGCAAACAGACAAACTTGCTTAAAGAATAAATCAACAAAATGAGCTACATCATTAGTCTTATGACAAGGAATAAAGTGTGCCATTTTTTAAAACCTATCAACCACCGCAAACACCGAACCTTTACATCTCTTTGTTCTTGGAAGACCCAAAACAAAGTCCATGGATATATCTACCTAATGCTCATTAGGTATGGGTAATGGTGTGTATAATCCATGTGGATGTACTCTTGATTTTGCCTGCTTACAAGTTGTGCACCTTTCACAAATTCTTTCAAATCAATACACATTTTAGACTAATAAAAATGATCACTCAAAATATTCAAAGTTTTATGTACTCTAAAATGTCCTATTAGTCCTCCCTCATGTGCTTCCCTAACGAGCAATTCACACATAGAACACTTAGTAATGCATAACTTGCTCTCTCGAAACAAATATCCTTCATGCCTATAGAATTTCTCAAATGTCGCATTTTCACAAGCCAAATAAATAGAACCAAAATTAGAACCATCAACATACATCCCCTTAAGTGACTCAAAATCAAGAAGCTTAGAACTCAATGTAGTGATCAAAGTATGTCTTCTAGACAATGCATCAACAACAATGTTTTCTTTATCCTTTATATACTTAAAATCACATATAAAAATGATTCAATGAATTCTACCCACTTAGCATGCCTCTTACTAAGCTTACCTTGTCCCTTGAGGTATTTGAGAGATTCATGATCCGTGTGAATAATGAACTCTCGAGACCACAAGTAATGCTCTCGCCAAAGCATACAACTTCTTGTTGTACGTTGGATAGTTCAATTGAGCTCTCTTCAACTTCTCACTAGATTATGTAATTGGCTTTCCATCCTGCATCAAAACAGCTCATATACCTACTACAGATGTGTCACATTCAAGTTCAAAGTTTTTGGTAAGGTTAGACAATGTAAGAATTGGAGAAGCAGTGAGTTTTTCTTTCAAAAGATTGAATGCATGTTCTTGCTTTTCTCCCCAATGAAAACCCACATTCTTTTTCACAATTTCATTTAATGGTGCAGCAATGGTGCTAAAGTTTCTAACAAATCTTCTATAGAAACCAGCAAGAGCATGAAAACTTCTTACCTGTGTAATGTTAGTAGAAACCGACCAATCCAAAATAGCTTTGAATTTATCCTTATCCTTTTGAATTCCATTGGCACTCAAAACAAAACTAAGAAAAATAACTTTATCCATGCAAAAAAAAAAAACACTTCTTAAGATTATCATGGAAAGATTCTTTTCTTAAGATGTTTAACACAACCCGCACATAACCAAGATGTTCTTCCATGCTTTTGTTATAAATAAGGATATCATCAAAGTAGACAACGACAAATTTTCCTATGAAATGAAGCAAAACATGGTTCATTAATCTCATTAAAGTACTTGGTGCATTAGTTACGCCAAATGGCATTACCAACCATTCATATAAACCATATTTTATTTTGAAAGCAGTTTTCCATTCGTCTCCTTCCTTGATCCTTATTTGACGATAACCACTTTTCAGATCAATTTTAGAAAACAACACAACACCATACAATTCATCGAGCATATCTTCTAACCTAGGAATAAGACAATGATACTTCACCGTGATTTTATTGACGATGCGACAATCGGTGCACATTCTCCATGCCCCATTCTTCTTTGGAACCATTATCGCCGTTACAACGCAAGAACTCATGCTTTCTCGAACCGTGCTTTAGTCATCAATTCCTCCACTTGTCTTTGAATTTCATTGGTTTCCTCCGGATAAGCTCTATAAGCTGGATGATTGGGAAGTGTTGCACGCGAAATGAAAATAATTTGGTGCTCAACGCCTCTTATTAGTGGTGAATCGTTTGGTTCCTCCACCGGGAAGACATCATCATATTCCTGCAAAAGAGATGCAAAAGAACTAGGTAAGGAAGAAGTTAAGTCATTAGTGCTTAAAATGGATCCCTTAAACACCAATACAAACGCTCACCTTATTTCAACCATAGTTATTTTTTGTTCACTCCCTCTTACAAAGAAGTTCACTTTTTTTTTTGTCCTCAGTTCCATCCAATTTCTTTTCTCCCTTGGAAACACTCAAACCAACCCTTTTATTTTTTCTCTCTACTCTTTTTTTTTGCTCACTTTCAACTTTTTTTCCCCTAATCCTCTCATGCTCTCCTTGCTTGTGACATTTTGATTTGATCCTCATAAACCTGTTGTGGATTTAAAGATATGAGCATAATGGTCTTCTTTTGATGCTTGGAGGTGAATCGATTAAGATACCCATCGTACATCACTCGCCTATCAAATTGTCACGGTCTTCCCAAAAGAATATGACTTGCATGCATTGGCACCACATCACATAGAACTTCATCATTGTATTTCCCAATAGAAAACGATACCAATACTTGTTTAGTTACTCGAATTTATCACATTCGTTAAGTCATTGAAGCTTGTATGGATTAAGATGTTTCGACGTAATTAAACCAAGCTTCTCCACCATATCTGTACTAGCAACACTAGTACAATTCCCACCATCAATAATTAACATGCATACCTTATCTTGAACTAAACACCTTGTGTGAAAGATGTTTTCCCTTTGTTGCTCCATTTCATCCACCATCGCTTGCACATCAAGAGCTCTTCTCATCACCAAAAGTTCACTTGATTCAATGGGGAAAATCTCAAATTTTTCTTCATTCTCCTCTTCACTCCCACCTTCCGACTCAATTTCTCCATTATCCTTCATAATCATGATTTTCTAGTTTGGACATTCGGATGCAATATGTCCATATTCTTGACAACGAAAATATTTAATATCACGACGACGAGAAAGTGTAGAGATAATACCTTTTCCCTTTTCAGCCTCATTAGATTTTGCCTTTGATGGCTCGCCATGTGATGTTGATGTACCCCCAAAAGTTACCTTAGATACCCCTTCTTTTGTCTTGCTTGGAGATTGAAAAGTATTAAGATAATTCATATGCAAGGAACCACCCTTCCTCTTTAGTTGTCTCTCAACTTTCATGACAGTATGTACCATGTCTTCAAACTCCACATAGTGTTGAAGCTTCACAACGTTAACAATCTCCCGATTCAACCCATTCAAATAACGAGTCATAGTTGCCTCACAATCCTCTTCATCATTTGCCCTAACCATGACAATCTTCATCTCTTTATAGTACTCATCCACTATTTTTGTGCCTTAACTCATAGATTGGAGTTTTTGATACAATTCACAAAAATAACGAGAGAGTACAAATCTCTTATGCACGATTGATTTCATTTCAGCCCACGTATAAAATAGTCTTTCTCTATAAAATCATAACGCATCAACCTAAAAATACTCACTTGTAAAACTGTTTCACGTAAAATAATCACAATATATCACTTAACTGTTTATAGTAAGTTTAATATTAATTTGAGAATTGCACAATTTTTTTTATCAAATTGCAATCTATACTTCCACGTAATTAATTAATTGCAATTTTAACACTATTTTTTTTTTCTTTTTCTTGCCACGAGCTCAACCACGGGTTGAAAAATACCAAAAAATAAGAATTTTAATTATAATCTTTCAATATATCGTACAATGTAAATTGCGTAGGTTACAAATGTATATTATAAACGGATAAAAAAATCATAAATAATTTGCAAATTAGTGGAAATGTGTTTCTTTTATTGCTCTCAAAATCAAGGCATAGGGCAAGAGCCATCTCTGATTGGTCCAATTCCAATCACGCGGATCACCACTAATTCCCTTCACCACCGTCGATAAACCCAATCCAACGGCCCAAAATTTCCACTCTTCCATCCCAACCCAAATCCTCCTGCTACTTAAGCCAACACCATCCCGCGAGCTCCAAACACGTAATCGAAGCCTTCAATCTCACATTTCCGCTCTCAATTCACATTTTCGTTGCAGAAAGAAATGGATACCGGCGGGGCTAAAGTGAAGAAGGGCGCCGGCGGAAGGAAGGGCGGCGGCCCCAAGAAGAAGCCGGTCTCTCGATCCGTGAAAGCCGGTCTCCAGTTTCCGGTCGGCAGGATCGGACGGTTCCTGAAACAGGGCCGTTACGCCCAGCGTGTCGGCACCGGTGCGCCGGTTTACCTGGCGGCGGTGCTCGAGTACCTTGCTGCAGAGGTGCTTCACTTTCTCTCTCTTATTTGCCAACTGAATTTACAGTTATTGTTTCTGAAATTGAGCTAGGGATTTCGACCTAGGGTTTAGGTTTTCGAATTAGGGTTTGAACGAATTGCGATGTTAGATCTGCCGATGAATTAGGGTTTATTTCAATTAGATCTCGATTCTAATTGATTCTGAATGTGATCAGGTTCTGGAATTGGCTGGAAATGCAGCGAGAGACAACAAGAAGAACAGGATAACTCCGAGGCACGTGCTTCTGGCTGTGAGGAACGACGAGGAGCTCGGGAAGCTTCTCGCCGGAGTAACAATCGCCCACGGCGGAGTGTTGCCTAACATTAACCCGGTTCTTCTGCCAAAGAAAACGGCCGCAGCAGCTGAGAAGGCGCCGAAATCTCCATCGAAGGCCACCAAGTCTCCTAAGAAGTAAGAAATGATAGATTTGAAATGAGTTCTTGTTGGTATGTAGGGAAGAGTGTTAATATGAGTAATCTGTACTTTTCACCATCATCTTCTTGTTCTTGTTAGATTACCTTGACTTTAGCTTTAATGGAAACATTGTTCTTGATTACCATTTCCTTCAATTCTCTCTGGTTAATGTGAAGAAGAAATCATTAGGAAAGGGTTCCATATCATCTGTGTTATGTTCTGCAGTTTGCTTTCAGCTTTGTGATTATCTTGCTTGACATGTTATATTGCTGAAAATTCATAGATTCATAGAATGAGAATGATTCATGATAAGTTTACAATGAAACTGTTTAAAAATATCAAATATTTGATTATAATATTGATGATAATCTCATTTGGGGTATTATTAATTTGGGCTCAAGATAATTTACAACAATTATAATATGGATATCATTGACTCAAATTAATAATACTCTTGGTCAATCAAATTAATGATATTCTTGATGAGATTATTGACACTCTTGATCAATAAAATTAATGATACTCTTGGTCAATCAAATTTATGATATTCTTGATGAGATTATTGACACTCTTGATCAATAAAATTAATGAAACTCCTAATGAGATTATCGATATTCTTAATCAAATATTCAATATTTTTAAATAATTGTATGGTAAACTTATCGGAACTCCTAATGAGATTATCGATATTCTTAATCAAATATTCAATATTTTTAAATAATTGTATGGTAAACTTATCATGAGCTATTTAGATAGAATAGCTATTTAGATAGAATACTGTGCTATAAATGAGTAGTTGAGCTTGTACTTTGATGGTGATCATTGATAGTGAATAGACATGAGTTTGACAAATTTTATCAGTTAACTTTTGTTTTTTTCCCAAAAGTTTTATCAGTAATTTGATTGCTAATGAATGGCAATGAATCTAATTTCAGAGTAGATGGGGATAAAACAAAAATGCCTTTTGGTTTGAGTTTGATTTGTTTATTAAAGCATTTAGTTTGAGTTGGGTAGTTAGAAAGGGAGTTGTCAACTTTGCAAGGCTGTGCATTTATTTATCAGAAAAATGAGCATTTAGAGCTACGAATTCAATGTCTTGTGAGATCTTGAAAATAAGTATGTCAGAAATGTGGTGACAAAAATTTGCAGGTTTTTAGTAGTGGAGAAAAAACCCAAATTGTGTAAAAATGTTAATCAGATAGGAAATCCCCTACTTATGATTTAGAGTCAAATCCAATATCTAGGTAAAAAATTGTGTTATTTGATCAAGAGTGTATCCATCTCTTCTCAAGTGTAGGTTTTCATCCTGAGATGGTTTACAAATTAGAAAAGATTAACACTATTTCTTTCTAAGTATTAATACTTTATGTCAATTTATCTGTTATGTCAATTTATTTTCCATCTCTGCGTGAGAGCAGATAAAATGTGTCATCAATAATTCTTTTTACTTCAATTCCCACCAGAGTTATAGAAAATCTATTGCCACTATAGCCACCACTATCTACTGTGACGAAAACATCTAAATTTATGTGAAGTTGGGTTCAAGTGATTTTTTGAATGAGTGCGGCTATTAACACCCATAAAAATACTTTGTTTACCTACTACTAAATTAATCAACCATAAATTTTACTTATTTATTTATTTTGCTTAATGTATCCCCTTAAAATTTACAATTATAATCATAATGTAATAATTAGATCATTCACTAAATATACACCTTCATCAATTTAAAATTTATATTTTTTCTTTACAGTGACGACCCCACAAACCACCATCACCAACCTCATTTTCTTTCTTTATTTCTTTCATTTTCAACGTTTACCAATATAAAAAAAATAATAATAATAATTTAATCTCATTAAATTGTGTCTCTATAGTTTATATTTTCATAATCATATCTTTTTTTTAATGGTGTAATTGTGTGTGTGAAAATATAGAAAAAATTGTGTGAATTATGAGATTTCGGGCAGAGTGTTGAAAGCGTGAGCGTTTAATAAATTTAATATATTTTTTTATAAAGGATATATTAGTCATTTTTATTAAATATATTCTTATTAAAGTAAAAGGTGAGTGAACAAAACATTTTTATGTAGGTCAATATCATTGCCCTTTTTAAATATCACTATTATTGGTTCTGGTTAAATACATAATTTTTTTAGTACATTCAATAAAAAATATATTGAAAAAAATTCGAAAATTTTGATAATTTTAAGATTTTTTAGAAAATTAAAAAAAATACACAATAAAATACACATTTTCAGTTTTTTTTTTGAAATTTGTCAAAATTTTCGAATTCTTTTTTAATAGAGTGTATTAACAAAAGACAGAGGTGCGGAGCACAAACGAATTAAGAAACTCTTTTATTAGCCTTTTAATTCGGATGTTTTTGGCATTATCCATTTAGTTCGATGAGTGCTAAAGATAACGTCTATCATCATTCATCAACCATCTAACTCAATTTTTAAATAATAAATTCATTTTTTTTTCTAATAATGTATTCCCTTTGTTTTTATTTTACCATTTGACTTTACATGAAATTTAATGCGAAAGTTGAATTATAATATTTAAATGAATAAAATAGTTTTTTGTGAGGTGAATTTAAATAAATAAAATAGTTTTTATTATAATTTTAAGAAATGAGAAAATAAAACTGGGACAGATCTTTTTGATAAATACGTTTTATTTCTATTTTTGACATTTCCAACTTAAGTACGAGTTGATGTGACACAATATTCTTACTTTTTACATATTATATTAACTTTCTTAATAACCGTGCATAAAACAACAAGACCATATTTCATGGACGGAGGGAGTATATATGAGTAATGATTGAGTGAGAAAACAAATGATATGTATGTAATAATAGATTTTATAGGTATTTATAGGTGTGAATGAAGAATGAGATGTGAAAACTGAATGTTACATCTCTAATTAAAATGAGACGGGTCCGGAAAGTACTAGTTCTATCCGGGTTGTAAGTGGATAATGCATCCAGGATCAGACTTAGGAGCATAAATACAGGCCATTTGGATGGAATTAAAGCTGGTAAAAGATTAACTAACAACAATATTAGAGTGTGGACGGATTCTTTGGATTCAGTATGGGTTGTTGTAAAGAAAGATACGATTCTTAAGCCAGAGAGAAATTACTCGGAAGAAAGTTAGGATGGAGTTGAAGACGACTTAGTGAGAGACATCAACCATATCTTGCGAACCCGAAAAATTGTGTTGCACATGAGCTTGCTAAATATGCTTATAACTCATCTTCTCCTCATGATTGGATTGGAGTAGTGATTCCGAATAGAATAATGAATGCAATCCCTAGCTTATAATGTATTGTTGATTATTTTTTTGAGGGATTATTTTTTATCGAAAAAAATATATCATATTTCATTATAAAAATATTGATTTTTTTTTACAGCACCTAATATCTATTAAAAAATACATTTTATTTTTCAAATCATAGGAAAGTGTACTTTATTTTTGAAACATTTTCTTTTTCAAACAAATACTTTCTCTTTCTTTTTTACACGAATTTTACTATTCATCCTGTCTATTAATAGATTGTCACGTTCCCAATAGAAATATCAAATCTATATATCTATTTGTGAATTACCACTCACTCTCTCAGAAGCCTCTATTTTGAAATACTTTGATACCATGCATTTGTATCAACTATCGAAATTTGATTAGCTCACTGCGGGAGATCGTAACACAAGCTATTTTTATAGAAAGGCTTCGAAAAAAAATGATAAACACCATAAAATGGTTGAACAAAGTGGCTGGAATATGGTGTTCTAATATTGAGAAAATAATTTAAATGAGATTAAGAGAAAAAAAGTATGGTGTTCATAATAAGTCATAGAATAAATTAGGAGATATAATTTACACATTTCATAATAAGTCATATCCATCTAGAGGAGAAGCCCGTCTATCTCATAATTAGGAGATACTTATTTCAAGCGGATTGCAAAAACATGAAAAACTATTTAACTTTATATATAAAAGCACAGGGCCAACTTATTAATTTTGAGATAATAGCCGTTACTTTCAGCCTAAGCACACACTAGGAGGAGAGGTAAAAGACTGATCAAAGATGTGTTCAATGTTAAGGTCAGAAAAGGCCAACAAGTCTACCTAGGCTTTTCTACATTTTCCCTTAAAAGTAAAATACTCCAATTTGACTACATGAGAGACAGGGTTGACACAAAGGTATAAAATTGGAAGAATAAGGATTTCTTAGAGGGTGGAAAGGAAGTGCTTAGAGGGTGGAAATGAAGTGCTTATTAAAGCGGTGTTACTGGTAGTTCCTTCGTGTGTTATGTTGTGTTTCAGAATTTTAATTTCCATTTGTGAAGATATTGAAAGGATAATGAATAACTTTAGGTGAGACATGTCTCCAAAGGGTCGCAATATTGCGTTGGTGTGATTAAAAGCAACAATATTTTAGTACAGGTTGTAAGTGGATAATGCATCCATGATCAGACTTAGGAGCATAATTACGGGCCATTTGGATGGAATTAAAGCTGAAAAAAAGATTAACTAACAAAAATGTTAGCGTGTTGATATATTCTTTGGATTCAGTACGGGTTGTTGTAAAGAAAGATACAATTTTTGAACCAGAGGGAAATTACTTTGAAGAAAGTTAGGGTGCAGTTGGAAATGACTTAGTGAGAGACATCAACCATAGCTCGCGAACCCTAAATTGTGTTGCACATGAGCTTGCGCGCATATTTATAGGCAAATTGACTCAAAGAGTTAACTAAAAATGTGTGTGCCTATATATAGGCAAATTGTGTCAAAATGCGGTTTGACTAGGGGGGATTGGTGATTGAAAGATTAAAGAAATCAGGATGAGATTAAATTGAAGTGAATTTGGGATTTCAATTGCATGTTTCCAGAGAGGGTTTGTATGTGAGAGGGGGGGGGGGTGAGGAGATGGAAGGTTATGACTTGTATACACTGTGTGTGTGTATGTTTGTTGCATAATTTTGGATTGTATGCGTAGTCAGGTTGGTAAAATCTAATTTATTAGCTGTGTGTAGAAAATGAAGGGGGGGGGGGGGGGAGATGTAATTTGATTAGCTCACTGCGGGGGATCGTAACACAAGCTATTATTATTGAAGAGCTTTGGAAAAAAAATGATCAACACCATAGAAGGGTTGACCAATGTGGCTGGAAAATGGTGTTCTAATATTGAGAAAATCATTTTAAATGAGATTAAGAGAAAAAGAGTATGGTGTACATAATAAGTCATAGAAAAAATTTGGAGATATAATTTACACATTTCATAATATGTCATATCCATCTGGAGGAGAAACCCATTTTTCTCATAATTAGGAGATACTTATTTCAAGCAGATTGCAAAAACATGAAGAACTATTTAACTTCATATGTAAAAAGCCTAGGGCTAGCTTATTAATTTTGAGAAATTAGTAGTTACTTTCAGCCTGAAAACACACCAGGAGGAGAGGTAAAAGACTGATCAAAGATGTGCTCAATGTTAAGGTTAGAAAAGACAATGAAGTCTACCTAGGCCTTTCTACATTTTCCTTTAAAAGTAAAATACTCCAATTTGGCTACTTGAGAGACAGGGTTGCCACAAAGGTGTAAAATTGGAATAATAAGGATTTCTTAGAGAGAGGAAATGAAGTGCTTATCAAAGCGGTGTTACTGGCAGTTCCTTCATGTGTTATGTCGTATTTCAGAATTTCAATTTCTATTTGTGAAGATATTGAAAGAATAGTAAATAACTTTTGGTGGGGCATGTCTCCAAAGGGTCGCAATATGCGTTGGTGTGATTGAAAAAAATAATATTTCAATGCGGGTTGTATGTGGATAATGCATCCAGGATCACACTTAGGAGCATAATTGCAGGCCATTTGGATGGAATTAAAGCTGACAAAAAGATTAACTGACAACAATGTTAGAGTGTTGATAGATTCTTTGGATTCAGTTGGGTTGTTGTAAAGAAAGATACGATTCTTGAACTAGAGGGAAATTACTCTGAAGAAAGTTAGGGTGGAGTTGGAAATGACTTAGTGAGAGACATCAACCATATCTTGCGAACTCGAAATTGTGTTGCACATGGCTTGCTAAATATGCTCATATTTATAGGCAAATTGACTTAAAAGTGAATTGATAATGTGTGTGCCTATTTATAGGCAAATTGTGTAAAATGCAGTTTGACTAGGGGGAATTGGTGATTGAAAGATTAAAGAAATCAGGATGAGATTAAATTGAAGTAAATTCGGTATTTCAATTACAAGTTTCCAGAGAGGTTTGTATGTGAGAAGAGCTTCGGAAAAAAAAAAAGATCAACACCATAAAAGGGCTGGACAATTGTGGCTGGAATATGGTGTTCTAATATTGAGAAAATCATTTTAAATGAGATTAAGAGAAAAAAAGTATGGTGTACATAAAAAGTCATAGAAAAAATTAAGAGATTTAATATACACATTTCATAATAAGTAATATCCATCTGGAGGAGAATCCCGTTTTTCTCATAATTAGGAGATACTTATTTCAAGCAGATTGCAAAAACATGAAGAACTATCTAACTTCATATGAAAAAGCCTAGGGCCAGTTTGTTAATATTCAATTACTTTCAGCCTAAACACAAACAAGGAGGAGAGGTAAAAGACTGATCAAAGATGTGCTCAATGTTAAGGTAAAAAAAGACCATGAAGTCTACCTAGGCCTTTCTACATTTTCCCTTAAAAGTAAAATACTCCAATTTGGCTACTTAAGAGACAGGGTTGCCACAGAGGTATAAAATTGGAATAATAAGGATTTATTAGAGGGAGGAAAGGAATTGCTTATTAAAGTGGTGTTACTAGCAATTTCTTCTTCTATTATGTCGTATTTCAGAATTTCAATTTCCATTTGTGAAGATATTGAAACGATAGTGAATAACTTTGGGTGTGGCATGTCTCCCAAGGGTCGCAATATGCATTGGTGTGATTGAAAGCAATAATATTTCAGTGCGGGTTGTAAATGGATAATGCATCCAGGATCAGACTTAGGAACATAATTACAGGCCATTTGGATGGAATTAAAGTTGACAAAAAGATTAACTAACAACAATGTTAAAGTGTTGATAGATTCTTTGGATTCAATCCGGGTTGTTGTAAAGAAAGATACGATTCTTTAACTAGGGGGAAATTACTCCCAAGAAAGTTAGGGTGGAGTTGAAAATGATTTAGTGAGAGACATCAACCATATCTCGCGAACCTGAAATTGTGTTGCACATGAGCTTGCTAAATATGCGCATATTTATAGGCAAATTGACTCAAAGAGTGAATTGAAAATGAGTGTGTCTATTTATAGGCAAATTATGTCAAAATGCGGTTTGGCTACGGGGAATTGGTGATTGTAAGATTAAAGAAATCAGGATGAGATTATATTGAAGTGAATTTGGGAGTTCAATTACAGGTTTCCAGAGAGAGTTTGTATATGACTTGTATACACTATGTGTGCGCGTTTGTGTTTATTGCATAATTTTGGATTTTTTGTGCAGTCAGGTTGGTAAAACCTAATTTATTAGCTAGGTGTAGAAAATGGGGGATGGGGGAGGGGGGAGAAAGGCAAAATTTGTTTTGCTCACTATGGGGAATCGTAACACAAGCTATTATTATAGAAGAGCTTTGGAAAAAAATGATCAACTCCATAAAAAGGTTGAATAATGTGGCTGGAATATGGTGTTCTAATATTGAGAAAATCATTTTAAATTAGATTAAGAGAAAAAAAAGTATGGTCTACATAATTAGTCATAGAAAAAATTAAGAGATATAATTTACACATTTCATAATAAGTCATATCCATCTGGAGGAGAAGCCCATTTTTCTCATAATTAGGAGATACTTATTTCAAGCGGATTGCAAAAACATGAAGAACTATTTAACTTCATATGAAAAAGCCTAGGGCCAGCTTATTAATTTTGAGAAATTGGCAGTTACTTTCAGCATAAACACACACCAGGAGGAGAGGTAAAAGACTGATCAAATATGTGCTCGATTTTAAGGCCATGAAGTCTACCTAGGCCTTTCTACATTTTCCCTTAAAAGTAAAATACTCCAATTTGGCTACTTAAGAGACAGGGTTGACACAAAGGTATAAAATTGGAAGAATAAGGATTTCTTAGAGTGAGGAAATGAAGTGCTTATTAAAGCGGTGTTACTAGCAGTTCCTCCGTGTGCTATATCGTGTTTCAGAATTTTAATTTCTATTTGTGAAGATATTGAAAGGATAGTGAATAGCTTTGGGTAGGGCATGTCTCCAAAGGGTCGCAATATGCATTGGTGTGATTGAAAGCAACAATATTTCAGTATGGGTTGTAAGTGGATAATGCATCCAGGATCAAACTTAGGAGCATAATTACAGGGCATTTGGATGGAATTAAAGCTGACAAAAAGATTAACTAACACCAATGTTAGAGTGTTTATAAGGATTCTTTGGATTCAGTACGGGTTGTTGTAAAGAAAGATACTATTCTTGAACCTAGAGGAAAATTACTCTGAAGAAAGTTAGGGTGGAGTTGAAATTGACTTATTGAGAGACATCAACCATATCTCGCGAACCCGAAGTTGTGTTGCACATGAGCTTGCTAAATATGCGCATATTTATAGGCAAATTGACTTAAACAGTGAATTGAAAATGTGTGTGCCTATTTATAGGCAAATTGTGTCAAAATGCGGTTTGACTAGGGAGAATTGGTGATTGAAAGATGTTGTTTACCAAATAATTGTTGCTGGGATTAACTGGCTATTTATAAGAGCTTTGGTAAAAAATCAAATGATTGGGTTCTTAAATGCTAAAATGAATGCTTGAATGAAGAAAGACAATAAATGCATAAGAACACTAAGAACACCAAGAATTGCCAGGGGTTGTTAGACCCTGGACTTGAATGAGTATGTGTATTGATTATACTGAGAGAGATTGAACCTATTTTACATTGCAAATGTTGGGGTATTTATAGTTTTCTCATTACAGGGGTATGTTGGTCATTTCCGGCCTCTTGGGGGACAGGTGCATTAAATGTCTCCTGCCTCTGAGGACGCGCGGGCTCTGATATGTCAGGGCTTGCAGGTGGCCGGCCACTAGGGTGTTGATGCGTGTCCAAAAAGGACGATTCTCTGGCGAATTTCCTCATTTGGATGGAATATTCTCTGAGTCTCTGAGTACGGAGGCGGTCTTTTTCCCCCTTGGGGGAGGGTCTCGCTTGATTCTATCACGTGCTCCAGATCTCTCTTGCCGGCCGGGGGCCTTGAGTGATCGGAGGCCGGCCTCCTGGCGGACAATGAGGTCGGAGATTCTTCCAGATGGTTGGTCGCGTCCGAGCGACCTCCGCTGGACTTCACTGGTCGTGGCCGGGCCGGTCCGACCACGGCCGGACTTCAATGTGGCTGTGATGAACGCGGACGGGCGTCCCAAGCGGGTTTCCGGCCTCGCTTTCGAGGTCGGAAACTCGTGGTCGGAGCCCGCTGAGGTCGGATACAGACCGGCCAGGTCGGTCCCGACCTCTGGGTATCTTCTTGCCTTTTCCGGCTTGCTTCCGGCCGGATCCGACATGTGGTCCGAAACGGTCACAACAAAAGATTAAAAAAATCAGGATGAGATTAAATTGAAGTGCATTTGGGATTTCAATTATAGGTTTCCAGAGAGGGTTTGCATGTGAGAGAGGGGGGGGGGGGGGAAGGGGGTGATGAGGAGGTGTAAGGTTATGACTTGTATTCACTGTGTGTGTGTGTTTGTTGCATAATTTTGGATTGTATGCCCAGTCTGGGGTATTTTTGGTAAAACCTAATCTATTGGCTGGGTGTAGAAAATGGTGGGGGGGGGGGGGGGGGGAAGACAAAATTTGATTAGCTCACTGCGGAGGATCGTATCACATGCTATTTTTATTGAAGGGCTTCGGAAAAAAATGTTCAACACCATAAAAGATTTGTATAATGTGGTTGAAATATGATGTTCTAATATTGAGAAAATCATTTAAAATGAGATTAAGAGAAAAAAAGTATGATGTTCATAATAAGGTATAGAAAAAATTAGGAGATACTCCCTCCGTCCCACTTTTGTTTTCCCATTTGCCGAAAAGGTCAGTCCCAATTTTGTTTTCTCATCCCTAAAGTGGAAACTACTTTATTCATTTAAATAATACTTTATTCACCATTCACCATTTTCAATACTACTTTATTCACCATTTATCAATCCCAATACTACTTTATTAATTTAAATACTAAAATTCAACTCTCGAATTAAACTCCGCGAGCAGTCAAACGGGAAAACAAAACTGGGATAGAGGGAGTATAATTTACAAATTTCATAATAAGTCATATCCATCTGGAGGAAAACCTCATTTTTCTCATAATTAGGAAATACTTATTTCAAGCGGATTGCAAAAACATGAAGAACTATTTAACTTCATATGAAAAGCTTAGGGTCAGCTTATTATTTTTGAGAAATTGGCAGTTACTTTCAGCCTAAACACACACTAGGAGGAGAGGTAAAAGACTGATTAAAGATGTGCTCAATGTTCAGGTCAGAAAAGGCCATGAAGTCTACATAGGCCTTTCTACATTTTCCCTTAAATGAAAAAAAATACTCTAATTTGGCTACTTGAGAGACAGAGTTGCCACAAAGGTACAAAATTGGAAGAATAAGGTTTCTTAGAGAGAGGAAAGAAAGTGCTTATTAAAGCGGTGTTACTAGCAGTTCCTTCGTGTGTTATGTCGTGTTTCAGAATTTCAATTTCCATTTGTGAAGATATTGAAAGGATAGTGAATAACTTTGGTTGGGGCATGTCTCCAAAGAGTCATAATATGCATTGGTGTGATTGAAAGCAATAATATTTCAGTACGGGTTGTAAGTGGATAATGCATCCAGGATCAGACTTTAGGAGCATACTTACAGGTCATTTGGATGGAATTAAAGCTGACAAAAAGATTAACTAACAACAATGTTAGAGTGTTGATTGATTCTTTGGATTCAATATGGGGTTGTTGTAAAGAAAGATACGATTCTTGAACCATAGGGAAATTACTCTAAGAAAAGTTAGGGTGGAGTTGAAAATGACTTAGTGAGAGACATCAACCATATCTTGCGAACCCGAAATTGTGTTGCACATAAGCTTGCTAAATATGCACATATTTATAGGAAAATTGACTCAAAAAGTGAATTGAAAATGTTTGTGCCTATTTATAGGCAAATTGTGTCAAAATGCGGTTTTACTCGGGGGGAATTGGTGATTGAAAGATTAAAGAAATCAGGATGAGATTTAATTGAAGTGAATTTGAAATTTCAAGTGTAGATTTCCATAGAGGGTTTGTATGTAAGAGAGAGAGAAGGGGAATGATGAAGTCGTGAAAAGTTATGACTTGTATACACTGTGTGTGCGTGTGTGTGTTAATTGCATAATTTTGGATTGTATACGCAGTCAGGGGTATTTTTCGGTAAAACCTAAATTATTGACTCGGTGTAGAAAATGAGGGGGGGGGGGAGAGAAAGACGAAATTTGATTAGCTCACCGCGGGGGATCGTAACACAAGCTATTTTTATAGAAGGGCCTCGGAAAAAAAATGATCAACACCATAAAAGGGTTGAACAATGTGGCTGGAATATGGTGTTCTAATATTGAGAAAATCATTTTAAATGAGATTAAGAGAAAAAATGCATGGTGTTCATAATAAGTCATAGAAAAAATTAGGAGATTATATACACATTTGATAATAAGTCATATCCATCTGGAGGAGAAAGCCCGTTTTTCTCACAATTAGGAGATACTTATTTCAAGTGGATTGCAAAAACATGAAGAACTATTTAACTTCATATGAAAAAGCCTAGGGCCAGCTTATTAATTTTTAGAAATTGGCAGTTACTTTCAGCCTAAACACACACTAGAAAGAGAGGTAAAAGACTGATCAAAGATGTGCTCAATGTTAAGGTCAGAAAAGGCCATGAAGTCTACATAGACCTTTCTACATTTTCCCTTAAAAGTAAAATACTCCAATTTGGCTACTTGATAGAATGGGTTGCCGATAAGATATAAAATTGGAAGAATCAGGATTTCTTAGAGGGAGGAAAGGAAGTGCTTATTAAAGCGGTGTTACTAGCAGTTCCTCCTTGTGCTATATCGTGTTTCAAAATTTTAATTTTAGTTTGTGAAGATATTGAAAGGATAGTGAATAACTTTGGGTGGAGAATGTCTCCAAAGGGTCACAATATGCATCGGTGTGATTGAAAGCAACAATATTTTAGTACGGGTTGTAGTGGATAATGCATCCAGGATCAGACTTAGGAGCATAATTACAGGCCATTTGGATGGATTTAAAACTGACCAAAAGATTAACTAATAACAATGTTAGAGTGCTGATAGATTCTTTGGATTTAGTACGGGTTGTTGTAAAGAAAGATACGATTCTTGAACCAGAGGTAAATTAATATGAAGAAAGTTAGGGTGAAGTTGGAAATGACTTAGTGAGAGACATCAACAATATCTCGCGATATGCACATATTTATAGGCAAAGTGGCTCAAAGAGTAAATTTAAAATGTGTGTGTCTAGGTAAATTGTGTCAAAATGTGGTTTGATAAGGGGGAATTGGTGATTGATAATAACTGAAATGAAAGTATAACTAATCACATAATTGCAAGCATGATACACTCTCTTATACACTCTCTTATGAACTTGTCAACAATTTCACAAGACAGTGAAAAGTCATATACTACTATAAAATAACACAAGACCCAGGTTATTTGCACTAGCCTCTTTCGGTAAAGACAGATCCAATTAAATATACTACTTGTTGTTCTGAAATTATTTTCGAAATTGTTTCAATTTTCCAAACATTGTTTTGCGACATATTGGAATACACAATATTTAAAAAAAAAATTCAAATTTTATGTTTATTTTCAATTTTTTTTTTCAAAAAGTTTATTTTTTTTCAAAAAACAAATAAATAGTGTATTCATTCGGATAATGTCTTTATCAAAGAGGTTAGTGCAAATAACCCTGGCATTAACATAAATGCTCATGTATAATTGAAAATTTGCAAAACATACTGTTAATTTGATTTGTTTCATGTAACTCCATTTCACACAAGAATTAATGTTCTATCATATATGTGTTCTTTTTGTTTTCCTTTTCCCTCCCTCTCCTCTAGTCCATTTCTCTTACAGGGTTGGGTCCTTTGAAGGATATCTGATAAAAGGCCAAGGTTATATACAGTCCTATCTTTTGTTAATACAACCCCACCAAAAAGTGTTCGGAAAAAAAATCCGAAAATTTTGACAATTTTCGAAAAATATTTCCGAAAATACAAAAAAAAAAAAAACTGAACATATGAATTTTCGGAATTTTTTTTCCGAAAATGTTTACTTTTTTCGGAAAAAATTTCCGAACATTTTTTTGGGTGGGGTTGTATTCACCAAACATGGGACTGTATTTAACCTTGGCCCTGATAAAATTGGAACGATATATACATAGTTTGGGAAATGGTCTTTAATATGGATTGGGTCGCGCTATTTTTGCGTTTTACTAGTAACTACCTAAAATAAACGACACATGTTATATGTAGTCCCAAGTTATTTATTTATTTTTTAATAATTTTCGGAAATTTTTTCTGAAAAAACAAAAAAATTAAAATTAAAAATACATGCATTTTCTAAAAAAAAAAAAAAAAAATCCAAAAAGTTATTAAGTTTTTCGGGTTTTTTTCTGAACATTTTTTAGGGGGGTGTATTAACAAATATTGCATATAACCTGGGCCAAAATAATAAGCCCAAAAAACAAGCCCAACTATTAATTGGGCCATTTTATGATATGATATCGACACCGTTATTTAAGTCCTAATCCAACGGTTGTTAACAACGATCCGCGTGAAACTCCATCATCCAATCAAACAGGTCTCCTCTCTCCTATATAAACCAAATACCCCATAATTTTCCCCAACAAACCAAACTCAGTCCTCAATTCACCTAACCAATTACCCCCACTCATCCCCTTTCCCCTCCGATCTCACCAATGGCGCCCAAGGCCGAGAAGAAACCGGCGGAGAAGAAACCATCGACGGCGGAGAAGAAGCCGCCGCGCGTGGAGAAGAACATCTCGAAGGAAGGCGGCTCCTCCGACGGCAAGAAGAAGAAGAAGGTGAAGAAGAGCACGGAAACGTATAAGATTTATCTGTTCAAGGTGCTGAAACAGGTGCATCCGGACATCGGGATCTCGAGCAAGGCGATGGGGATTATGAACAGCTTTATCAACGATATTTTCGAGAAATTGGCGATGGAATCGTCGCGATTGGCGAGGTATAATAAGAAGCCGACGATTACGTCTCGCGAGATTCAGACGGCGGTGAAGCTGGTCTTGCCCGGTGAATTGGCCAAACACGCCGTCTCCGAGGGGACTAAGGCGGTTACGAAATTCACCAGTTCTTAGAGTGCGTTTTTACCGATTCTTCTGGATCTGTTATTTTTTATTTTTTTTATTGGAGAGATTTTAGGATTCTGTTTTTATTTATTTGTTTATTCTATTTATTTGGAGATTTTATAGAGTTTTTTGTTATGCTTTAATTCGTGCGTTTCAACTTCTGGTTTTTCTTATAAATAATTTATAACCATGTTATGAAAATTATTATCGTGGAAAGTAAGCTATTAATAATAGTTGTAAGTAATAAATATAAGAAAATTGTACTTCCTCGGTCTATGAAATATAAACATTTTTATGCACGATTATTAAGAAAGTTGATATAATATATAAAAATTGTACTTTCTCTGATTCGATTTTGATTGTTTATAAGAAAATGATACGGGTTTTAATTAGTAATTGTGGGTATAAAGTACCTTTTTAAAAGGTGTTTATTAATATTTATGGTTATAAAGTTTAAAGTAGTGATATAAGGGTAAATAAATGATGTTTTTAAGGGGTAAGCTAAAAGGGGTAGTATTTTATTTTTTGCTATTTTGGGTAAGTGAAAAACAAAAAAAAAACATTTTTTTATAGTAAAATGGATAATAAAAATGAATCGAAGCGAGTAATATAGTACAATAGTACAATTGAATAACAATTTTAAATATTGATCGGAAATATTACTACGTTCCTAAAAACTAATCATGATTTTTTTACATATTTTCTTAATAACTGTAATTTTTTTTTTGATAAATGTTGGTATATAAGATCGATTTCAGATTATATTTTTATGCAACTTGAAGATAATATCAGTAAAATATCGATAAATATCGAAAAAAATATCCATAATTTTGATAAATATTATAATTATAAAATTTGGTCAAATCCCATTGTATTATATATTAAAATTTTATTATTAAAATTTCGTTTTTTTTTATATTTATCGAAATCAATATATCCGCTCAATAATTTGCTAAAAGAATTGGTCCCCCATTAGATGGTTAAAAGTTGCAATAAATTTTTCTTTCAAACATTTCAATTACATCATATGTCCACTAATTATTATTCCATTCGGTTTAAAAAATTACATCTCATGAATTTATCAAGTGGCTTAAAAATTTAGAGTATATATAAAGTGAAATTAATATCTTTTGTTGAACAACTAATACTTTTCATATCTTTCAACTTTAAGTGAAATCAACTACTAACCTCCAAAACTAATACCTTTCAAATGGTTCATGTACCAACCATTTTGACTCTATATTTTTGTTATAAAATAAACTCATTGAACTTAAGTAACTTAGAAAGTTAACTCTGACGTTAATCAAGCTAAAATAATTAATTAAAAATGCACATGTGGATTACATGGGTAACTATTCAAAAAGACAATTCGAGTTGCACAAAGTACATTGTCACAAGAAACTTACTCAAAATAGTAAAAATACAATATACTTAAATAATTTCAAAAAGTATTAGAATATGCAAAATATTATGGTTACAAAGAATTTATTCTAATAGTTGGATAAAAGAATTCTCCACCATCCATTGAGGGAGTAACTTAGTTTAAATAGGAAAACGTTAAGAGGATGTTCATGACCTTCAGGTTGCAAGAGGGCGCCTTCGAATTTGGGTTGTCGTTTTTCCTTTATATTCTGTAATACTATAGATTACATTTTTTTATGTTCTTTATTACTTCTACCTTAGTTTAAATTATACTTTACATGATTTTAAATAAAATTATACTTTATATAACTATTAATTTGTTTATTCTAATCAAAATGTTTTTATATAATAATATTCATTCTAATTAAGTTATTAACTATTAAGGTTACATAACTACATACCAATGAATATTAAACAAGAAGATTAAATAAATAAAATATACAATTAACATTCACAAACACCTACATTAACATATAACTTAAAAATATTGAAAAATTAACATAGTATATCAAAATAAATATTTAAGTGAGCACAATAAGCTAATAATTAGTTCCTCCGACACCATTAACCCTAACAAAGTGAGCAAATAGGTAGTAAATCTAATACGTATCCATGCCTCCTCCGTGAGCTCTTGAGCATTCTTTCGCTCCTTCCCTAGTGCGTCTTATACTGATCATATACATATAGAAATTTGGTGTTTCACTATTATTGCAATATATATCTCAAGATTAATGACCAATTCTATATCAACCGGTGAGGCTCCAATGAAATCAGATCAAAAGCATGCACTATTTAGTGTTCGAGGAGATACGACGCATATGGGATAGACATTGTGTGTGTACCAACTCCCAACCATTATTTTGATCTACTGGCAACGGAGGCGCTGGCAGAACCACAACCGGCCAAAGTGGTGGAGGCGGCGCTAGAATCCGCCGTAAGCTCGCATTCATCTCCTCCTCACCGAATAAATATGATAAATATACAACTCTCTGTGGCTTTTATGATCGCAATTGCATCGTAAACGCAATGGCAACTTTCCCGCGAACCACCAAAATGGCCGTGCGTTGCCGTGGATGTCGACGTGCGAGGATTAGAGGCGCATTTTGGAAAGAAGGTCGGATTTTTGAAAACCTCTGCTGATTTTATCATGATTTTCAGATGTATTTCTCCATGATTTTGAATTATGATTTAGTTGTGGGATTGAGATGGATGGAATATTTAAATTTGAATTTGAAAAATTGGAGGAGATCTTTTAGGTGCCAAGTTCATATATAAATATAATTGGATTTCAAAAAGAGTGCCACTACTAACACCCCAAATACCTCTAAACAAACCCCATCCTCTAAACATACCCCAACAAAATATAAAAATATTTTTATATTACTAAAGTCACCCCAATATTAGACATTTATACCCTCTTTAATAAAATTAAAATTATTTCTTCTCTTCATATAAATTTTCATCAATAGAAAATTCTGGCCAGAGACACCGGAAATTGAAAACCTTATTACCCATGGATGTTGTTGAAGCTCTTCTATACAAATTTTAAAATAGAGTTGATGGTATCATTATAAAAGAACGCCGGTGAAAAATGGAAAGATCTATCACGAAAATATAACCATCAGAGCTAATAATTGGGGATTAAATTGGAATTGTCTGCGAGAGACCGACGACCTCTTGTGTTTTGATGATGGGCTGATGGAACTAAACCAAATCCAACGAGAACAACTTCACACAGAAAATTTTACTAAAATGAATCTGACGAAGTAATTCAAACACCCAATCGCTTCAATTTAAGAAAATCCCCAAATAGAGGAACAATCCCAATTGCTATGAATTCAGTGAAAATTTAAAGATCACAAATTTTTATCTCAAAATCTATTATTTAGATCCACTGTTGGAGATTAATTGATCAATTTTGCTGAAGAGAGAGATTATTGTTATATTCTCACTTAACGTGGAAGAAGACTTGAAATGATGAATAAAGAAATTTCTAATATTAATGTATATATATTAGGGTGTTTTTAGACATTTTAGAATAGAACATTTTGGACCAAAATTTTATAGGGTGTGTTTAGAGAAAATTGGGGTACCGCTAGTGGGACTCTTTCAAAAATCAATTCAAGGGCACACTAATAACTACTCCAATCTTAATTGTGTTAAATGCGGCATTCCTTATTTGACAAACTATTATATAAAAATAGTTAATGATAAACAGTATAAAATATCATTAATTTTATTAGGAGTATCATTAATTTAGATGAGTGATATTATATTGTAAATGTTGTAATTTTTTTTAAACTCTAATTAATCATATTCCTAATAAAAGTAATAATACTTCTTATCAAATTTTCAATACTTTAAAATAATTTTATAATAAATTTATCATGAACCATTTTCATATAAAACCCAACCCTCTTTATTTTACATATCTAGTTACCTTAAACCCTTAAATTCAATTAATTTTTGAGTATGTATAGAGTGAAATTGGTTTTTACATGAATCATTGAAGGGTATTAGTCATTTTCACTAAAGAGTATTGGTTATTTTCATAGTGAAGACAACTAATACTTGTCATTGAAAGCAACTAATACTCTTTAGTGCAAACAACTAACACCCTTCAGTGATTTATGTATAAATCATTTTCACTCTATACTTTGTTTTAATTTTTAAATTTATTGTGTATGATATTTTTGACGGATTTTTTTTTTTTTTACAGGTATCTTTGACAGATTCGTATGATATAAATTGAAAATTTCAAAATATGAATATATGATGTATGAAATCGTATCATTGGACTCAAGTCTCTTTTGAATTTTTTTTAATTTTCTCTTCCCATTCTTCGATTCCTTTTTTTAGAGATAACTACTAATTTTTCACTCCTTTGATAAAGTCTTATACTAGAGATATTCAAGAAAAGACAAGGGAGCTAAACTTCTCTGTGATTTTTTTTTTTTAATGTTTTGCATTTATTTGTTATTTAAAATAAAAATTGATGTATAATAACAAATACTAGAGTAGTTCTAATGTGCATTTGAATACACTTGAATTTAAAAAAAATATCAATAGAACCACTAGAACAAATCTACAAAAATTTCTCATAGTTTAAAAATGTTATGTGGAATTTCTTAGATATAGAAATTGCATGGAATTTTCCCGTAATTTATTAAATAAAATCTAACTTACTATTTTTTTTCTTCAAAAATAAGACCAATTTGAACAATTTATTCTATTTTACGATACTTTCTTCATAATATGGTCTCAATAGTTTAATATTAAGATAAAAGAATACGAGAATAGAAGAGATAACACTGAATTTTCAGAGAGAAAAAGAGAGGGAGAGTTACTAAAAACAATTCTTTCAGCTTCAAGTAAAAAGCATAAGCAGTTGGGCACTTGAGCTGGAATGTAGAAATAGCAAAGCTAGCAACTGGATTTTTATACAAAAACTTGTATAATATGAGGGGGAGAAAATATTATAAATGGTCTTGTAATTTTGTTCGAATCCAAATTTAATTATTTATTTTCTTATTTTTTCAATTGTGGTCCTTTTGTTATTAGAAAAGGTCATTTCAGACAATTTTTTTAAAAAATGCCAAAACTTACACGTGCTCCAGTATTGGTGCTCGTGTGATGCTCCAAGTCAATAAATAAGATTCACATCACACTCCATTTAGATTAAATAAGCTGGAAACAGGATTTTCCTCATTGAGTTGGACCTAATTTAATCCAAATACAATGCGGCTTTAACCTAATTTATTGATCGGGGAAACCATACAAGCACTACTAATGTAGAACGTGCAACTTTCTCGAGTTTAAACTTTCCATCGAAAATGCCTGATAACAAAAGGACAATAATTGAGAAATTAAAACGATAAAAGACCAAACTTAGACTCGAACAAAGTTAAAGGATCATTGATGATATTTATAGGTTTTCGTGAAACTTTTAAAACTTTATAACAAAATTCTGCAAAACTATCACATTCTCCTGCGACAGTTTCCAATTTATTTCAATCTCAAGCAACGAAAGGAGAATGCTGCAAGAAGATAATTGCCAATGAGGAATTTGCATTTCAACCAATTTCATCAGTAAATTTTTTGCAGAATGGAGCAAGATAATCAAAAACTCACCATCAGTAAGAGGCAACTTACATAAAATACTGATCTAAAAGTACTTGTGTTCTCAAGTAATTGGTATCCACAATTATTATTCAGGACACTATAAATATTTTCTTTAAATTTGATAATGTGTTAACTGAAACACATTCATTTTCCTAGCAGAGGTTAATATCTGTACAAATTCATTTTAAACATTGATATGTCCATCGTGAATGTGATAATGACACATAAGCGCACTTAATTAAGTAATCAATTTAAAATGCACATATTAATTACATGGGTGACTATTTAAAAAGACATTCGAGTTGCAGGGAGTACATGATCATAAGAAACTTACTCAAAATTATATAGAACTTTTTAAAATAGTAAAAACATAGTATACTTAAATGATTTCAAAAAGTTTTAAAATATGCAAAATGTTAGGGTTCCAAAGAATTTATTCTAATAGTTGGATAAAAAATTTCTCCACCATCCATTGTGGGAGTGAGTGAGTTTAAATAGAAGAACTAGGAGGATGCTCGTAACCTTCAGGTTGTAAGAGGGCACCTTCGACCACTTGGTGATATGTCACCTTCATTTGTACAAGTGAGTGAAGAAAATAGTGAAAATATCATGGCTTGGTACGCCCCCAGACGTCCATCCCAAATATATATCTGTTGACAGACATTTTTGTACGGATAGATATATGTGGCTATTTAGGGTATGCCCGACAAACAATAAATATAAACGAACACGAACGGTTGGGGAAGAACTTTCGTTCTTCCCTCGAATGAGAGCTTTTTGGATATATGAGAAATGAGAGAAAAGTCCCTCCCTTACAATGAGGGGGTGACCCCCTATTTATAGAGGTTCACCCCCAAAGGCCCAAAAGTGGCCCTAAATTCGTCTCAACCCTTTATTTTAGGGATTTATTACAATATTAATATAAAGATCAACAGTAGACCTATAATACATTAAATACTCTTTTCTGATGTAGACTCTCGATCTTGTCGGGCCAGTGTATCTTTAGGAATCTGACCTTCTGTCAGGCGAGGATATTTCCTGCTGTAACAATTGCCCCCAAGATTGGGCTCTGATTGTGGCCAGAGTTCGATCTTGATCTGTGCTTCAAATAGGTTTTGCCCCCGAGCCTGAAAACAAGAGCTCGGATGCCCCGGAGGAATCTTCGACAACAGGGTCCGTGATGGGCGAATCTTCCGTGTAACCTTCGAATAGTCAAACCTCAAACAAATCGGCCGGGTTAGGTGGGGTACGATCTTCCGTCGTGCTCCCGAGTCGGGTACCATGACGTTCAATTAATAAAGAGTTTTTGACGCTGGCCGGCATTGATTTTAGTAATAGGGCGGTAAGGACCGCGATGATAAATTAATGAAGTGCTTAGGCCGCTTGCGGGTAGCGACTTCACGGACAACAGATTGACTTAACAATCAATTAAAAGATAAATCAACAGATTAATGAGTGAAGTGCTTTAGCCGATTGACGGGCAGCGACTTCACGATGATGGGATTGAGTTAACAACCGCTTAAAAGATTAACCAACAGGTTAATGAGTGAAGTGCTTTAGCCGATGATCGGGCAGCGACTTCACGAAGATGGGATTGAGTTAACAACCGCTTAAAAGATTAACCAACAGGTTAATGAGTGAAGTGCTTTAGCCGATGATCGGGCAGCGACTTCACGAAGATGGGATTGAGTTAACAACCGCTTAAAAGATTAACCAACAGGTTAATGAGTGAAGTGCTTTAGCCGATGATCGGGCAGCGACTTCACGAAGATGGGATTGAGTTAACAACCGCTTAAAAGATTAACCAACAGGTTAATGAGTGAAGTGCTTTTAGCCGATCGACGGGCAGCGACTTCACGAATACATGATTGAATTAACAATCGATTTGTTGTTTGAAAAAAGCGTCCGAGACGCGATATATTACGGCCGCAAGTGGGCAAAAACGATGCGGGTCAGTCGATGCTGGTGAAGGCGGACTGGTCGATGCCGTTAACATGGATAAACCAAAGCAGAGAATAGATTAGTTAACGCCGGTGAGGACGAACTAAACAATACCTCGCCCATTAAGGCGGAAAGTCAACGCTTAACATGCGGACTGGATCCACGCCGAGAGGCGGATTAGTTGACACCGGTGAAGGCGAACTAATCAAGGCCGAGTGACGGATCGGCTTGAGAGGCAGATTAGTTGACGCCGGTGAAGGCGAACTAATCAATATGTCAACGCATAAAAGGCGGACTAATCAACGCCGAGAAGGCGGATTAACTCGAGAAAGAGGTTAGTTGACGCCGGTGAAGGCGAACTAATCGATACGGCAATGCCTGAAAGGGCGGACTAATCGACGTCGAGAAGACGGATTACTTCGCCAATCTAGGCGGAATGTCGACGCCTAAAAGGCGGATTAACTCGAGTAGATTAGTTGACGCCTGTGAAGACGAACTAATCAATACGTCTACGCCTGAGAGGGCGGACTAATCGACGTCGAGAAGACGGATTACTTCGCCAATCTAGGCGGAATGTCGACGCCTAAAAGGCGGATTAATCAACGCCGATCGGGCGGATTACTTCGCCAATCTAGGCGGAATGTCGACGCCGAGAAGGTGGATTAATCAACGCCGATCGGGCGGATTACTTCGCCAATCTAGGCGGAATGTCGACGCCTAGAAGACGGATTAATCAACGCCGATCGGGCGGATTACTTCGCCAATCTAGGCGGAATGTCGACGCCTAAAAGGCGGATTAGCTCGAGTAGATTAGTTGACGCCGGTGAAGGCGAACTAATCAATACGTCTACGCCTGAAAGACGGACTAATCAACGTCGAGGAGATGGATTACTTCGCCACTCTAGACGGAATGTCGACGCCGAGAAGGCGGATTAGCTCGAGTAGATTAGTTGACGCCGGTGAAGGCGAACTAATCAATACGTCAACGCCCGAGAGGGCGGACTAATCGACGTCGAGAAGACGGATTACTTCGCCACTCTAGACGGAATGTCGACGCCGAGAAGGCGGATTAGCTCGAGTAGATTAGTTGACGCCGGTGAAGGCGAACTAATCAATACGTCAACGCCTGAGAGGGCGGACTAATCGGCGTCGAGGAGACGGATTACTTCGCCAATCTAGGCGGAATGTCGACGCCTAAAAGGCGGATTAACTCGAGTAGATTAGTTGACGCCTGTGAAGGCGAACTAATCAATACGTCTACGCCTGAGAGGGCGGACTAATCGACGTCGAGAAGACGGATTACTTCGCCAATCTAGGCGGAATGTCGACGCCGAGAAGGCGGATTAATCAACGCCGATCGGGCGGATTACTTCGCCAATCTAGGCGGAATGTCGACGCCTAGAAGGCGGATTAATCAACGCCGATCGGGCGGATTACTTCGCCAATCTAGGCGGAATGTCGACGCCGAGAAGGCGGATTAATCAACGCCGATCGGGCGGATTACTTCGCCAATCTAGGCGGAATGTCGACGCCTAAAAGGCGGATTAGCTCGAGTAGATTAGTTGACGCCGGTGAAGGCGAACTAATCAATACGTCTACGCCTGAAAGGCGGACTAATCAACGTCGAGGAGACGGATTACTTCGCCACTCTAGACGGAATGTCGACGCCGAGAAGGCGGATTAGCTCGAGTAGATTAGTTGACGCCGGTGAAGGCGAACTAATCAATACGTCAACGCCTGAGAGGGCGGACTAATCGACGTCGAGAAGACGGATTACTTCGCCACTCTAGACGGAATGTCGACGCCGAGAAGACGGATTAATCAACGCCGAGAAGACGGATTACTTCGCCAATCTAGGCGGAATGTCGACGCCTAGAAGGCGGACCGGTCAACGCCTATGAAGGCGGACGAATGTTTGTAGTCGAAAGGTGTGACCATGTTTTAAATATTGAGTTATTTATTCGGTGAGCAACCTCAATGATTTTTTTTTTTTTTTTGAAATTGTATTCGAAGTTTTAAATAACTGACTGTATTTAATAATACTCAGAGTTAAATAATTTATTTTTGATATCACAAAATGATCTTAGGATATGTATATCCATGCCCCCGCTTTTAATATACATGACAACTTACGAGTTGTGGTATATATTAAAAGGAAGTGTCAAATGAAATTTGTATTTCAAAAATTGCCCCCGCTTTGAATTTATATGAAAATTGCGAGGTGTAATATATATTAAAAGGAAATTGTCGAAATAAACCTGATGCGAGTGGGCAAAGGACTGCCCGTAGATTTTTCGTTGATGAAGAGGCTCCGGATGCTCGTCTCAGAAGCTACTCGCTGCCCTAATTTTTTTTTTTTTTTTAAACGGCCCATCAGCTAAATAAACCTGGCCCTACAACTTAAAAATAAAAGGCCCAACAATTTCACCTTGAAGCTTGGCCCAACAACTAATGAATATAAGATTGGGCCTAGAAATTAATTAGGGATCTGGCCCATTTCATTAACCTGCGAGAAGCGGGCTCTTCACTTGGAGAACAGAAGAGTCCTAGGACGATGGACTTGACGATGCGCATAGACTGGTGGACGCGCATAGATTGACGACGAACCGGTGGGAGCCGCGCCCAGAATGGCGACACTTGTTGGAGTTGTTGGAAGCTGCGGGGAGCGCCCGGCCGGGGAGGCCGTCCGCGAAGGCGGTGGCCGTGCGCGCGGTGAGGGCGGCGGCTGTGCGGGCCGCGCGAGGTGGCGCGACTGGCGGTTGGCGAATGGAGGTGGTCCTGCTCGAAGCGGTTGACGACGGGCGGCCACAATTTGACGGCGTGGACTCGTGGCGGTGCGGTGAGGCCGTGCGGGGAATCGCATCGGGCTGTGTCGCTGAGGGCAGAGGCGGCCTGAGGCGTCGGATCGGCGAGGCCAGCCGGTGGCGGTGAGGGGAGCGCGAAGAGGGAACCGCGACGGGCAACGGCGCGGGCAGGAGCCCGCGATGGGCGCCGAAGCGGGGAGAAGCCCGCGATGGCTGGGACGCACGACCCGGGGCGACTAGGTCGCGGTAGCGGTGCGGTGAGACGGCGCGGCTGCGGGCAGGCAAAGGCTACAAGGGCGGCGGCGCGGGCAGAAGCCCTCAGTGGGCGACGTTTGAGGAGCGACTACACGGTGATGCCCGGGGGTCGGGCACGTTGTGCAGCGGCGAGGCGGTCTAGCGAGTTGCGGCGCGGGGAGGAAGCCGTGAGCAGCGGCTCTGCCCGCCAGACGGCGATGAGGCTGCGTAGTGGTTGACGAGTAGGCATCAGCTCGGGCGGCGAGCTCTGGCCGGAGGCCGCTGGTCGGAGGCCGTCGATTCTCCGCGGTGGAACTCGGAGGCTGCGTTGGCGACGACGGGTAGCGAGAAAACCGCGGGGTGCTGGTGCCCCGGAGCGGGGAGGCTGGCTCGGGAAGGCGACGCGTGGAGGTGCGGTCAGCGGGCTGACGGGTATCGGTCTCTTCGGCGTGCGAATTGAGGCAAGGAATCGTTTGACTTTTCAGCATGCATTGAGAAACGTGCCTAAAGCATGCTGACAAAGCTGTGGAAAGGTTGGCACACCAACCAAGGCACACCAAAGGGGGTTCAAAGCAGAAAGCAGTATTTTTGCTTGAGAAAATCAGCAATCTTGCTTGAAAAAAAAACGGAACGACGGCGGTGATTGTGTGGTGGTTGGGCATTGACCGTGGCGGTGCCGGCACGCCACCTTGTTGCGACAGAATGGAGAGGGACGGCGGCGAGACCGGCATCGGAGCTCAGCCGTGACTGGACACGGGAGCTCCGAATACATTTCTTCTTCTTTTCTTCTTCTTGTTTTCCTTCGTAGCTAGCTGCTGTTGAAGCTACCAAATAGGGGCATGCGTTTATTCTCTGGAATTTTTGTTAGTCAGGGTTGAAAAAAAAAATATTTGTTGGATGGTTTAGATTAGGGAGGCTGCTGATTTCTGGAAAAATGGGTTGAAACAGATTTGGGACGAATTTTTTTTTTTGATGACTTGTGTTGAGCATGATGTTTTTTTGTATGGTTTTTCATTTTTTATTTTTAGGAGAAGATCTTCGTGTTCATCCTCGAGACGAACACGAATCCGCCCCTTCCTCTAGCGCCAAATTGTTGACAGACATTTTTGTACGGATAGATATATGTGGCTATTTAGGGTATGCCCGACAAACAATAAATATAAACGAACACGAACGGTTGGGGAAGAACTTTCGTTCTTCCCTCGAATGAGAGCTTTTTGGATATATGAGAAATGAGAGAAAAGTCCCTCCCTTACAATGAGGGGGTGACCCCCTATTTATAGAGGTTCACCCCCAAAGGCCCAAAAGTGGCCCTAAATTCGTCTCAACCCTTTATTTTAGGGATTTATTACAATATTAATATAAAGATCAACAGTAGACCTATAATACATTAAATACTCTTTTCTGATGTAGACTCTCGATCTTGTCGGGTCAGTGTATCTTTAGGAATCTGACCTTCTGTCAGGCGAGGATATTTCCTGCTGTAACAATATCGATCAAAATAAAAATTGAGGACATATTACGTATCTCTCAAGGGTGATTTCAGCATTAAGGTGAATAGAGAATGATAGATGAAGCACAGAAAGCATTGGAGGAGGCTGAAGCACTAAAAAAAAGGGTTTATATCTACTTCATGAATTCATTTAGCGATTTGTCGTATGCCTATATTATTTCGCATTTCGATTCTCTGCAATTACACTATTTTGGCCATATATGGGTTTATACTTAATTTATTTTTAACTTCTATTTTGATTGGTTTAGGGGAATATTTTTTACTAATGTGTGTTTCAAACCTTCATGATTTGGCACAATTGAAGCTCATATATTCTGATCTTAATTATATTTAGCGTTCATAGTTTTTTTTTTGTATCACTAAACCCTTTATCTTCAACATTCAATTTTGCTTAAAATATCGATAATTGTGTTGACATGTTATACATATATTTAAGAACCAGACAACCTGAGATGATTTTATATCAAATTTTCATTGAGCAATTAAATTCAATGTTGTGTATAGTGATAATTGATGTGTTGGCTAGCTGGGTTATTGGGTCGATAAAAATCGCACATGGTAATTATTAGAGTGGTGTCGGTGGATACATTTGTTGATTTAGAAAAAATCTTTTGAATTTGATTTACTTTTAATTAATTGGTATACGGTTTCTCTTCTCTGTTTGAATATGTCAAGTAAGTGCACCTGCTAGTAAACTTTTCCTCTTATTCTATTATTTGGAATTAAAATAAAGTTATGATGGAATTGCACTGCTGTGAACTTGGAATTTATTTACATGCAAGCTCAAACTTCCAATTATTATTCTTTGCATAATATTAATTGTTCAATTTGATAATTGTTGCAAGAGGTGCTCAGCTCCATATATCCACATGGTGTAATTTAGAAAATTGTGTTCTTTCTATTAAATAGCCTTGATAAGGAAGCATTATATATGAGTTATGATTTATATAGTTACGAGATTATTTCTCCTAAAGACACCCTATCGATAGACTATTCCTTTAATGATGTTCTATAACTAAATTTAAATATTAAATTGAATATGTATCCAATTAGAAATCTTTTAGTAACTTTAGAAGCTAATTTATGTTTTGGCTAATATATTTTTGTGTTAAGTTTTTTTTAAGGTAATATTTTTATCTTCTAAGTTTGTTTTTCCTTATGGTTTATTCACACACAAAAAAAAAAAAAAAAAAAAAAAAAAAAAGAAAAAAAATCTTTATCATCACTTGGATGAAAGATTAGAAATTAATTTTTTTTATAGTAAATTATCCATATATTTTGTGGAGAATGACTCCACCTATGACAACTTCAAGATTTCACTTGTTAATGAATATAATTTTGACATGTACATAATTACTTTTCAATTAAAGTTATGTAATGAAACCATAATTAATGATGATATGATTGAGAATATTGTCTTCATATCTCGAATGTGCTCCTGCAGCAGCAATATCGAGAAAAAGGGTTTATGAAATATTTTGAACAAATTACGTTTTAGCCGAACAAAATAATGAATTGTTGATGAAAAATAATGAGGCCCGATATACTAGTTTTAGTCCATTCCCTGAAGTGAATGTGACTCAATTTCCAAATTTTGGACATGGTTGTGGGCGTATATGAAGCCATGAGCGTGACCATAATAATTATGGGTGGTCGTGATAGATATATCGCATATATAATTAATAACCATGATCGTCACAATAAATAAATTGTCTCCCAGAAGAGAGGCTATGGAAAAAAAAGGATGAATAACGATGTTACTGATGTGGCACAGAAGGTCGTTGATTTCGTATATATCGGGATACCGAATTATCTTGTTAAACATTATTAAGCATCCTTAAAAAAAGGGATGTATCACATTTGATAATATAATGTTTGTGATGGTGATGGTGGAGGTATGTTTCATCTTGATATATTTTTAATCTTTGAAGATATCAAATAAATATATAACGAACCCCTTAAACATATTTCATATTTTCATTATGGAATTTATGAATTATGAATTTTGCATTTTGCATTTTTTTATTTATATTTATCTAATTGACTGTGTTTCTACACATCATGCTTAAATATAGAAAATGTGTTTCTCACTTAGTAGAGGAGGAGACAAATATTAATAATATCAGTAGTAGTGCAAGAAGAGCTCCTATCTTTTTTCCTCCTGAAAGAACTAAACTTGTTATATTTAATGCACTATTATCTCTCATGTTTAAAAGAAATTTGTTGAGTTTTAAAAGATTAACCAAAAAGAAAACTGTTTGGAAAATAACATTGAATTTTCATAATCCTTAAACAAATGAATGTGAACTATAAGTTCAAAAGGATTATACATTCGCAAAAAATTGCATATCAGTTATTGGATACATTTAGTGACTCCAGAAGAGTTACTAAATCACATATTCTTGCAGAAAATATTCTGATAAAGATTGATGTATCTGAAAGATAAATAACAAATGATGAACCTGAAACACGCCTAAAGCGTGGGAAAATTCTTTGTCGAAAGATAAAAAAAATCTCGAAAAAAGAGAGGATTAAATAAAAGTAATGAGTCAAAAGGTAAATGACTTCAAATTATGTGCAGTGATAATGTTGAGCCTCTTGAAGAGGTTGTCTCTAGAAAAAAAATGTTGCTCCTGAAGAGCCAGTTTCTGTAGAAAATGACTACTCCCTGATATAACTAGTGTGTGGGAAATAACTACCATTTCCCATCTGCGAATATTTGATTGTGTAATATATATTCTTATATCACCACCACAACATATCTGAAAAGCCCTGCAGGCTGACTGCACATTTGATAAAGATCATTTCCCGGCATTAGGGGGAGATAAGAATCCAAAATTAAATGAATGCCGAGAAATTTATCTGAAGGAAAAAGATCTTCAATAATTAAACCTACACACTAGTCTATCTAAATCAAAAGTTCAAAAGATGAACTTGCAAGATTCAACAAATAATCTGCCAGATACATATAACAATCATAAAGGGGTGACTGCATCATATATACCTGTAGTATATGTACTACAAAGTATTGAGGTTCAAATGAAATCAAGTATATAGTATACGCAAGAAATGTAAAAGACCTCACATAATATATATAAATTCCACGGTAAATTAAAGCTAGCTAAATATTAAGTCACTCCAGAAATCTCCTGAAGAGATACGTCCTGAGGACGAAAATCCTAGTAATGAAGCACGTGCATAAAATAAATTAAAATACCAGGATTGCGGAACAACCAGATAAAAATATATTTAGAAATGATGATGATCTGGTTATATGAATTTTATAAATACAGGAGAAACTTACAATACAATATTATCATTGTCGACAACATATTCGTGTCCACTATTGCTTTTACTATCATAAATAAATAAAAAAAATCTGGATCCAGTACTTAAGTTGGGTGCTAGAAGCACTTTGACTAGGTGAAATAGTATGAAGCAAATTGTGGCAATAATAGTCTCGCTAAACAAAATTTTAACTGTTGATTTTATACACCCTGAAGTGTGTATTTGTACATAAAAAAATGAGAATAAAAAGGTGGTGAGATACAAAGCGAGATTAGTAGCTAAAGGGTTTTCACAGAGACCAATTATTAATCAAATATATTCTCCAGTTATGTATAAAGTAATGATCCGCTATTTAATATTTCTGGCAGTAAATATAAAAATTTGGGAATGCGTCAAATGACGTAACCACTGTATATTTATACGATTATCTTAAAAAAAAATTTATATGAAAATTCGTGAAAGATTTAACATGCCCGAAGCATGTCAATCAACCCAAACGAAGATTGTATATTAAAATGCAGAATTTCTTTTATGGGCTCAAATAAAATGGACATATGTGGCATAATAGTCTAGTTAAAGAAGGTTATAACTTGTACCAATGATCAAATATGACCATATGTTTTTATAAAGAACAATGAGCCAAATTTTGTAATAATTAAATTATATGTTGATGATCTCAATTTAATTAGGAGTCCTGAAGAGCTCTAAGAGGCAATTGCACATTTGAAGAAGAATTTTGAGATTAAAGATTTTGGACAAACTAAAATTTATCTTTGTTTACAAATCAAGTATCTAGAAGGTGGAGTTTTGGTCCACCAAACTGCTTATACCCAGAAGGTATTAAAACAGTTTTGCATCCATTAAGTAAATGGCCGTCCGGTCGTTTGATCATACTAAGGACCATTTTTAGACCGCGTGTATAATATGAAGAGATATTTGGTCCTGAACACTAATGTATTTTTTCAATTATACAATATATTAGTAAATACCGATTGCAATATTTGAAAAGTTAGTGAAGCATATTAGAAGACGTCAGCTAAAAGATTTTAAATGAAGTTTGAATTAGGGGGAGAATTAATTCATATGTCCGTTTTTTCCCCTTGAATTCTTTTTGTCTCATTGAGTTTGTTTTCCCTAGTAAATTTTTTAACGGGGCATATTGTTTGTGTAACAACGGACATCTAAGGGGGAGTGTTATGAAATAATAAATATAGTGGATGTCCTTTTAGTTTTCCAATAATTATATGAATAATTGAGTGTCCTTTTGTTTTCATAGCATAAATGCATATATTCATTTGAGCTTCATATGTTCCTAGAAACCTCTATGCACATGTATAAATAGGTGATATGTCACCTTCATTTGTACAAGTGAGTGAAGAAAATAGTGAAAATATCCTGGCTTGGTACGCCCCCAAACGTAGTCATTGACGAATTGGGTAAACAAATTTGCATTCTTCCTGTTTGTTTTATTTCTTTTATAACACCAAGCCCATTGTTCGATGGGTCTCTTTTATTTTCCAAATTTTGGATGTGTTTATGAAAGATGTCTAACCATCGATTGTCTATCCATTGGTTCCTCTTCCACCGACATTTGTGCTACAAATTTTAATTAATGGAAATATATATATTAAATAATTGATACATAAATTTGTACAAGTTGCAATTTATACTATATTTTATTGCAATCGTATAATTTTTTTTTTATAAATATTGCAAATTGATAAAATGTCAATTTTAATCATAGATTAGTTCCAGTGTGCACTTGAATGCATGATATGCATTTGAATTTTTTAAAAATACCTCAAATAGAAATTAGCAATACCCCAAGAAACCATCAATAATACCCCAATTCCAAAAAATTAAAAAAATTCAATGTTTTTGTGTGTATTGTAAGAGTCAAAATTAAAGTTAAAATCGAGCTTAAAATTCATGTACATGCTATGCACTTGAATGCATGTTAGAATTTGTGTTAATCATAATATCATATTTGTTTATCCTAATCTCAATTCTAAAGTGATTCACATTCGGTTATTTATACTTATATTCATATTCAAACTTTTGTTTAAATCAATTTAAATTATAATCTTATTAGTATTGTTAAATTGATGTTAATCCTTGAAGATATTTAAATAAGTTCTAATATGCACCCAAGTGTGTAACATGATTTGAACTTTGAATTCAATTTCAAATTAATTTTGATTTTTTAAAAGTCATTAAGAAATTAGGCTTGAAAATATTAAAATTAATTTAAATTTGGACTCAAAATCATGGTGCATTTGAGTGCATGCAAGAATTACTCTTACCAAAATTTCTTACTATGTAAATAATAAAAGAAATAATGGTTTTTCTACGGTCAGGAAGCGTGTTCGCCCTTTCTGACGTCAGTAATCCAGTAATAGTCTGACACATTATCCAACTTCGCTCTACGCAATCTAGTTTCACAATTAAATGAATTAATTAAAATTTTAATAAAAAAATATAAAATTACTCAAATATCTTTTTATTTTTAAAAATAATACAGATTTTAGAAATTTATAATTTAACTTTCTATCTTATTTTTATATTAAATTTCTACATATTTTTATATTAAGTTAATAATCAATTCAATCCTAAACAAAACATATCCTAAACTTCCCTCTCAATTAAGAACCCTAATTACCCAATTCATAATTCAATATATTTTTTCATTTTTTTTCACTTAAATCCCACCGACCCACTCATGCATTGTAATCACTGCTCCATCCATCCACTCTCCATGAAATTTAACAAGTTTTTCTATTGATCAATGGTGAACAAACATGCATTCAAAATTATCTTTAATCTTGATATTTTTTTGGATTATTTGACAAATCCTCATGCGTAGTGACATTGAAAAGAGTAATGGGGCGAAAAATGAAAACTCGATAAGCCAAGGGACCAAAAAAAATTATTCATGATATTTGAGTAATTTAAACATAATTTTAAATTAAAAGGGTATTTTTGTCATTTTATATTAATTATTTTAATTTATTTTTAGGGCGACGCAGTGCGACTGCAATATGCACAATGCCAAGCTATACTGCAAAGTGCAATCAAGTAAAAAAAATCATATACGTTGGATCAAGATCCAATGACATTTAAAGGGTTTCCTGAGGCGAAACCTTCCTGATAGTAGAAAGACCCAAGAAATAATATGGTAAAATACAAAAAATGTTAAGATGAATTTTTCTACTGTTAGAAAGGTTTTCGCCCTTTCCGACGTCAGTAAATCAATAAAAATTTGACACATCATTTAATTTCGCCTTTTGCGATCTGGTTTCGCCCTGAGAGAAATAATTATTTTTATTAAAAAAAATTATAAATTTACAAAAATATCTTTTTATTTTTAAAAAAATTATTTTATCTTTATATCTTATTTATAATAATTAAAAAAATTAAATTTGAGTCGGGTTCAAAACAAGAGTCTCCCCTGTAGAGACTGTTCATCTTCACCCTCGGTTGTTTAATTGTAAGGTCTCGGCCTTGGTTCTGGTTTATGAAATTTGCTTGAAATTGGTTCTAGAGTTGAGAATTTGCTTGAATTGGTTCTGGGTTTATGAATTTTTTTGAATTGAACAGAGAATTCGCTTGATTTGGTTATGGGTTTATTTTTATTTTTTTAAATTTGCTTGAATTTGAATCTGAAACAGAGAATTTGGTTGAATTGATTCTTGGTTCATTGTTTTTCATCGTGATTTTTATTTTTGTTGGTGTCCATTGTAATTTTATGTTTTCTGAACCCAGTAACAGTTTAATCTTGTTCTCAACTTTGTTTGGTTTCATTTTGGGGAAAATTACTTTTTTTTTTGTCCTATAACTTTACCACTTTTTTATTTTCGTCCTGTTGACTTTTATATTTTGATTTTCATCCTATAATTTATATATATATTTTATTTTGGTCCTATAACCTATTAACTTTTGTAGGACTAAAATAAAAAAGTGGTAAAGTTACAGGACCAAATAAAAATTTGAAAGTCAGCAGGACGAAAATAAAAAAATAGTGAAGTTACAGGACTAAAATCAAAATTTGAAAGTCATTAGAAAGAAAATCAAAAAGAGAAAAAGTTACATGACGAAAAAAATTATTTTCCCTTCATTTTGTATTTTTGTGTTTCTCAACTCTTTTTATGGGAGCTTGCCAGCTTGTGTTGTTGGGTGCAACACAGTAAACTCAGGCTTCAGGGAAACATTATTGACGGAGAAGATGATGGACAATTACTTGTGAATTAAATCTTAAAAATAAATAAGAAAACAAAATAAAATGCCACATATTACCAAAAATATAGAGGAAAAGAATATTCCATGGTAATGACCTGTTCTTTAACATCGTAGGTAAAAGGACTGATAACAAAATATTTTCAAATTTACCGGATCAAAATCATAATGAGGAAACTATTGGGACTAAATTTAAATTTGAGTTAAAGTTACTGGACCTACAAAAATTTAATTCCTATTATAATAGGGCGATAATATGGCGATATATTGCGATTGCAATATGCAGAGTGGAAACGCTCTAATGCAAACCGTTGAAAAAATATATTATACTGACGTCAGGAAGGACGAAAGCCTTACCAACCGTAGAAAAACCCTATTAAGATTATCTCTTATAAATAAAATATTACACTTTGTTTTCACAAAAGTGTCCCGATATCTACATTACCCATTTAAAAAAAAAAAAACTTTAAATAAAAGAATAATAATGTTATTTATTTGAAATGAAAAATATTATAATAGAAATACTAATAAACATTTTTAAACCTAAACAAACAGACTGGAATATAAATTCAGAATTCATTAATTAATTGTGTGATTATGATCGTACATTGCACGTCCTAAGTTGCTAGTTAGTATAGAGATTGCAAAATTAATATTAACCCTCAAAGATATCTAATAAAAACTACTTGAGTAGGTTTTATATGAAAACGCTTTATAATAAGCTTAACATGAAATAGTTTTAGAGTATCATTAATCTCATCAGGAGTATCATTAAACTTATCAGGGGTATCACTAGTCTGAATTCAAGAAAATTTAAAACAATTTTCTTAAACTCGAACTAATGATAGCCCTGATGAGATTAATGATACTCCCGATAAGCTTATCATGAACTATTTTCATATAATACTTTGCCAAACTAGTTTAAAGTACAAAAAAATATTATAGTTTACTTTAAATTACATTTGGACAGTCTCAAATACAAATTTGAAATAAGATTATGGTTTAAAAATTTAAAGTGTAGAAAAGCTTTCTAGCCCATGAAAGCCGAGAGAAACGTAATTTGAAGATGTTGGGTGGAATCTCCGAGATATATAGAAATTGCACGGAATTTATTAAATAAAATCTAATTTACTAGTACTATTTTATTTCCTTAAAAACAAGAGAACAATTTTAACAATCTATTTTATTTTCATTGCTTCCTTCATGGTAGGGTTTCAATACTTTAATTTAAAAAAAAAAAAAACAAGATACGAGAATAGAAGAGATAACACCGAATTTCCAGAGAAAAAAGAAAAAGAAGAGTTTGCTTCCATGCCAATGCCATTCTAAACCACGAAAATTTGCCCAACATTTTCAAATCCCACAGGGTGAAACCTCCCATTCACTAAAAATAATTCTTTCAGCTTCAAGTAAAAAGCACTAGAATGTAGAAATAGCAAAGCTATACAAAAACTTGTATAATATGAGACGGAAGAAAATATCATAAATGATCATGTAACTCTTTTCGAGTCCAGATTTAATCATTTATCTTCTTACTTTCTCTGTTGTGGTCCCTTTGTTATCAGAAAAGACCCTTTTCCGACCGCTTTTTTTAAATGCCAGAATTTACACATGCTCTAATGTTAGTGCTCGCATGATGCTTCAAAAGTCAATAAATAAGATCCACATCACACTCCATTTGGATTAAAGCTGGAAATAGGATATCTCCCCATTGACTTGGAACTAATTTAATCCAAATGCAGTGTGACTTTGACCTAATTTATTGGTTTGAGAAACCACACAAGCACTGCTACTGGAGAACGTGCAAATTCCAAGTGATTTCTTTAAAATTTCCATCGAAAATGGCATTTTTTGATAACAAAGGACAACAATTGAGAAATTAGAAAGATAAAGGACCAAACTTGGATTGGGACAAAGTTAAAGGACTATTTATGATATTTATAGATTTTTGTGAAACTTTTAAAACTTAATAACAAAATTCTGCAAAACTATCACATTCTCATGCGACACTTTCCAATTTATTTCAATCTCAAGCAACGAAAGGGGAATGGGCAAGAAGATTATTGACAATGAGCAATTTGCATTTCAACCAATTTCATCAGTAAATTTTCTGCAGACTGGAGCAAGATAATCAAAAACTCACCATCAGTAAGAAGCAGCTTACATAAAATACTGATCTAAAAGTACTTGTGTTTTCGCTATTTTCAGACTGTAAGAAAAGGAAAAATGTTCTTGTTAAAGCATCCAGTTGGGCAAACGGCTCAAACGAAGATAAAGCACACAAAGTTACCCATGACGACCACACATGATTCTTCGCTTCCATCTTCACCCCACAAAACGATCTTTATTCTGCTTTGGATGAATCTCCCATCTAGAACCTGCCATTACGAAGCTTAAAATTTAAATGCATATCATGATATCATACATCATATCAGAAAGCTCCTCTAGCTTCACGTGAAAGTTCTCAAGTAATTGGTATCCACAATTATTGTTCAGGACACTATAAATAATTCCTTTAAATCTGATAATGTCGTAACATTCGAGCATAAGAATTTGGATGCTCAAATACCTCGAGTTCTAAAGAAGGCATTCTACGCGAGCCCTGTCTAATATACGCCAATATCTGAGGCAATGTTTAAGATCATGATTTACTTATGCCAATATTTGATGCTACTTCGAATCCAGCTATTAGCTGGTAGCTAGAAACAAAATTTACGATAACCACTTATTCCGGTTAAGAAAGAAAAGAAAGCCAATTATATTATAGCACGAGTTAACTACTGAAATCCTGCCACGTATAACAAAGTCACAAGTCTGGAGCATCTTTTCCAATTCCCAAAGAAAATTATCATAAAAGTCATATTAACACGCGCATTGATCACGGAAATCATTAATTGCACACAAAAGTTACAAAATCAGATTCCTTGGTGAAAATTATTAGCAATGAATCTTGAATCTTCTTGATCATCCCTCACCGGAACTCAGTATCTAGCTGTTTTTCGGTCTATGATACGAATTCATGAGAGACAAACACAGGCATTTGCTATCAAATACGAATAGATTAACCACATGAAATTAATGGATAAAAGAAATTATATCAGGAACTTCCAATTCTTGTGTTAAACTTGATCAAAACACAACTAAGAAATCTAATCAAAATGTAGAACTCACAGAAACATGAAGTATTTCTCATACTCACACTAGCTTTCACTATAAGCACACAAGGAACAACATCATATGCTCAATGTACAATCACTAGAAGCTCAATCTTTACAACAATACATATCAAATGAACCTAAAAGTCACAACAGTTTCAATGTACAGGGGCTGGCTATTCATGAATTTTACCAATGATAGTGAATCAAGATCTCTTAACCATTTCATGGAATTCAAATCAGGAAATTAACAACAGAACAAATTCATATGATCAAAATACTAATAGTTAGAAAAGCATAAATTACACAAACCTAAGTTTCCCAGACATTGCATTTAGATTCCGGTGAAGAATGTGGCCGCTACCGGAATCCCCATTTTCGATCAGCTCTTTCAATCCCAAATTCCCTAATTTGTCCTCCTCTTCCTCCTCCTTATCATTTTTTTCGTCATCATCACCACTACTCCCCTTCTTCGAAGCTTTCTTCATAATTCTGCGCCCTTCGCCAAGCCTCTCGAAGTAATTCCCGTAGATATACTCCGGTGTATAGCCATTCTCATCATCAAACAGCATTATATGCCCGTGCCACTCCCAAACCCGATAATCCGACCCGATTTCCTCTTGAAACCCTACGCAGACATGGTGCTCTCTGATCGTAACAGCTTGGCCGGAATTAGGTTTGAGTTTTTCAATTTCTCCGCCGAGGATTGTGCGGACGATTTCCTTCTCGAGTTTGGTTTCCTCCCTGGCGAGCTGCGATTTGGAGGAGGAGGAGGAATCGTCGTTTTCTGAATCGGAATCGGATTCGGAGAGATTGAGGAGCATATCGGAGAATAGGAGGTCCTCGAGGGATTGTTCGGCGGAGAAAGGCGGCGGCGCGTGGAGGTTAGGTGGGTGGAGTTGGAGGCGCGACATGAGGGAGCGGAGGAGGAGGTTGTCGAAGGTAGGGGTGGCGGAGGGAAAGCCGCCGCTGCCGTTCATTTTTCCGATGGATTGGAGGAGGAATTCGCTCAAACTTCTTGGGGGGTTTTGGGAGGGGTTTGGGGGTTTAGAGAGAAGAGAGAGAGAGGGGAAATGAGTAGTGAAATGTAATTATAGCGGGTGGTGCGATTTGTATATATATATATGTGTTGAAAAATGACAAAACACCTTAACTAATAGGGTTCTACTAATGAAAAGGTCACTTTTTGAAAGAAAAAAAAAAACTTTGTGTTCACCAAATTTTACAAACACTCAAACCTATGGTAATACTTCCGACGAAATTAATGATATTTTAAAACTATTTTATGTTAAACTTATTATGAAGTGTTTTCATATAAAACCTACTCAATACCGAGATGGAGAGTAATACTCTTTGTACCATTTAACTAATACTCTCTCCGTCCACGAAATACGGTCCTGTTACTTTTTGCACGATTATTAAAAAAGTTGATATAATATGTAAAAAGTAAGAATATTGTGTCAAATCAAGTACAAAATAAATTATTTTAAAAATGTTATGTGTGTATATTGAAAAAGTAGATAAAGTTTATTCTTTCCATTTTAGGCAACAGGACTATTTTTCGTGGACGGCCCAATAAGGCAACCAGGCCTATATTTTGTGGACGGAGGGAGTACATTTCAGTGAAAATAAATAATACCCTCCAAAATTAATACTTTTTAGTGAAAACAACTAACACCCTCCAAAACTAATACTCTTTAGTGAAAACAACCAATGTCCTTTAAAACTAATACTCCCTCCGTCCCAAAACACTTTTCACAGTTACCTTTATCTTCGTATTTTATCGAGCGAGTTGTTTATTAGTATTTGAAATGATAAAATAATTTTTAAGGTAGGGTATGATAGATCTACCTTTTCTCTATTATAAGTAGTTTTAAAATTACTTTATAATTTTAAATACTAATAAAAAACTCGCTCGCGAAAACACGAGATGAATAGTAACTGTGCAAAGTGTTGTGGGACAGAGGTAGTATCTTTCAGTGAAAACAGCTAATATCTTATAGTGAAAACAACTAATACACTTCAAATTGTTCATGTATGAACTATTTTCACTCTATATTTTGTCATCTGGTAATCTCTCTTCTACACAAAATTAAGAGTATGTATAAAGTAAAATTGGTTCATTCATAACCCATTTTCCAATACTTTTTAGTATAACCACTTATACCCTTTAGTTAAATATTTAAAACTCTTTGTACCCGTCAACTAATACTCTTAAGTGAAAACAACTAATACCACCCCAAAACTAGTATTTTCCAGTAAAAAACAACTAAAATATTTTAGTGAAAACAATTAATACATTTTAGTGAAAATAATTAATATGCTTTAAATGATTCATGTATGAATCACTCTATACTTTGCCAAAAAATAAAGAGTTGTCTTATTCCTTTTTCTCTTCAGATTAATGAATATTTATTTTAATAACTTCTACAAAAAATAAACTTCTACAAACTATATATCAAATTATTTTTATACGTTGATCATTCACAAAATATTTAATAATTATTATTTAACATAATTAAAAATATTTTAATAGGGTTAATTGCAAATAAAATCACAATCTTTTTGCAAATTGCAATTTAATATAAACTTTTGTATCTTTGCAAACAAAACCTCAATTTGTAATTTGTTAGCAATTTCAACTAAAAGGTTGATTTCAATCTGTTCAAACGTAATGATTAATTATGTGTTGTCATCCAAACCAATCTAAACATATTAATACAACTACCTAGTTATTGTCAGGTAGGTGAAGCATCATTTTCTAACCGTAAAAAAATTGGTTGTTAGATCAAATTGCAACCAAATATTAAATTGAAGTTTTATTTGCAAAGATCAAAAATTTAGATTAGATTGCAATTTGCGAAAAAATTGTGATTTTATTTGCAATTAACCAATTTTAATATCATAGTATAGGGGATTTATCAAAATATATATTTCAAAGATATATTCAACATAAATTTATATTATTTCACAATATTTATTAAAATTATATTAAAAAAATATTCAATATATTTCGTAAACAATTATTTATCGACATTCATAATAAAATATATTTCAAAGATATATACCAAATATTTAGAAAGATTTAAAATAAATATTACTAAATTTATCAATAATTTTAGCAGAAAAAATCAATGGTTTCTAAATATAGGCCGTAAAGTATTATTATTATATAAAATAATAATAATATAGTTGAAATAAAATATCTTTTATACTACAAAATATATGGATTTATCATAATATATATTTCAAAGATATATTCAACATATTTTTATAATGTTTCTCAATATTTATTAAAAATTATATTTAAAAAATATATCTAATATATGTTTTTAATTATTTATCAATATTTATAATAAATGATATTTTAAAGATATATACCTAAGATTTAATACTCAATTTAGTAATAATTTTGCCGGGAAAATTCAATGGGTTCCAAATGTAGGCCGGTTAGTGTTATTATATATATATATATATATATATATATATATATATTTATGGAGAATATAATAATAACTTTATTTGGAATTAATTATTAATAATTATATTTGGAATTAATTATTAATAATATTTAATTTAATTAAATACGAATTTTCAATAATAATATTTGAAATATTATTATATATAGAATATTATTCACAAGATAATAATTCGTAGGAACATATCTATAAGGAAATAAATTTTATAGATAAAATCCGTAGAGATTTTATTTAATGGGTTAGGCCTGTTATCTCCAAGATTATTTTCTCTACAAAATTTTTAGCTCCAATTTTTCTAGCAAGTTTGTCTCGAGATTCAACGCTGACAAATCGGTGTGGATTGGTAATGTTATGTGGACACCATAGTGGAGGAATCCGTGTACGAATCGATGTAAGGATTCTATTTACGTTTCAAATATTTACTCATACAATTAATTATTTTTTGTTGATGCACCGTTTAACTTCGTTTCGCATGTATTACGTGCCTTTAAAACCCAACACTTTCGACCTTGCCGTTCCATCTTCTCGTATCTTTCTTGTTCACAATTGCTGCTAATTAATATTAGAAAAGAAAAAACTCTTCAACTTTTCTACTAAATTTATTTTAGAATTGCGAGAGATTTAATCATTAGTATACTTTATTTCGCACCAATTTAACGAAAACAAATAACATCGATTAGGGGTGAGCACTAATCGGTTAAAACCGAATTAACCGACCGAACCGAACCGAGATTTACTATTCGGTTTGGTTAATCGGTTATTCGGTTCGGTTACGGTTTTTAAAATTTAAAATTTCGGTATTTCGGTTCGGTTTCGGTTTTTGTATGAAAATAACCGAAATAACCGAAAACTGAATTTAATTAATAATTAATATAATAACATATTTAATAATTAAAATAAGTATTATCAAGTCAATCTATCAATCACATATTATTCTATTTTGGAGTATGGACATTGGACTATTATGTTATTTTAGTATTTGACTAATTTTTTGATGTTATTTTTAATTTTTGTATGGACTTTTAGTTTATTAGGATGTTAATATACTTTTGTAAATAATTTATGAATAGTTAATGTCGTTTTATGGACATTTATCAATTTTTTTTATTATTATTTGGGCAAAAAATGTCTAAAAAATCCAAAAAATTAGTACATAGAATATTTCGGTTGAAATTCGGTTTTAGTGCTATTCGGTTCGGTTTTGGTTATCGACTAAGGGTTTTTCGGTTAATTCGGTTTTTACTATTCGATTCGGTTCGGTGACCGAATAACCGAATGCTCACCCCTAACATCGATCATATCCTCTGCGCGCAGCAGAAAGAGGGTTAAGAGGCCAAAGCTAATTAATTACAAACTTCCAAAGCTCAATATTATTCTATAGATTGCATATAAAATAAAATATATACATATGATGTAAAATTCATCTCAGTTCTCAATATTTATTTAATTAATTTTAATATTTTTCAAATAGCTCTAAAAATTCATCTCAGGTTTGTTAATTATTTTATTTTTTTTCCGCCTTAAAACAACGTTGTTTGGAGAATATCAATTACTTTGATAAATGTTTGTGATTTTCTAGTTGGATTATTTGCATATGAAAGTTTATATAATGTTATTAACTTGTTACTACAAAAAAAATAGTGATATTAAAATATTATCAAGTGATTTTTTACTAAATACCTGAAATATAGAGGGTAAAATTTTTTAAATAAACAAAAAAAACTTCCAACGATTAGTCCCCGCCTAAGCGCTAGGCGTTCTAAATCCGCCCGACTAACAATTTTCGACTTCTACACCCTTACTTAATTATCGTGATACACGCGCGTGCACACACACACACACATATATATATATATATATATATATATATATATATATATATATATAAAATATAATTACACAATTGACCAATATTAATATCTAGCCCTTTGTTTCAGGACTTAAAATTTATCAATAAGGATTTAATTTATTAGTCATTCTTAATATTTAATTATTTATTCAAAACTTGTTGGAAAATATTGGCTCTGTGAACGCATTTTATTAAAATGTTGAGTGGCAATGCACCATCTATTTTGTGTAAATGATTTTTTTTTTATTTGATTTTCGTATAATCAAATTTGATGTGTGAATTGGAAATTTACGTGAGGGTTAATCATTTAATATGTTAATAAATACATCAATAAATGTATTCATTGCGTTAATAATAAATTGTCGGTGATTAATAGACATAGTATTCTATTACAAAGACCGTGACCGTCTCTCTAATTAGAATGATATAAGGAAATAATTTTTTGGTGACTTATAACAAACTTTCTAAAAATTGTTTTATTAGTGCCACATAACATTTATGAAAACAATAAACCTAGTTGGAACTCGTGGATTCAATAAATTAAGTATTACTTGGAATGAAATTGGTTTATACATGAATCATTAAAGGGTATTAGTTGTTTTCAATGAAAAGTATTAGTTGTATTTACTGAAAAATATTACTGATTTACACTAAATAGTCTTATTGTTCAGTGAAAATGAACTAAGACTCTTCAGTGTAAGTCAGTAATACTCTTTAGTAAAAACAACTAATACTTTTTAGTGAAAACAACTAATACCCTTCAGTAATTCATATATAAATTAATTTCACTCTATACATACTCTACTTTGTCTCAACAAAACCTACAAGAATAAGATTCCTTTGATTGCTTTCTTTAGTAGCGGAACCAGTTTCATATAGATATACGTATATATCATAATTAAATAAAATCAGAGATATACAAATATAAAATATATAGTATGACATAGTATAGAGTGAAACTAGTTTATACATAAATCCATGAAAGGTATTAGTTGTTTTCACTGAAGAGTATTAGTTGTTTTTACTGAAGAGTATTACTGATTTACACTAAAGAGTCTCAGTTGTTCGGTGGAAATGAACTAAGACTCTTCAGTGTAAACCAGTAATACTCTTCAGTAAAAACAACTAATACTCTTCAGTGAAAACAACTAATACCCTTCATTGATTCATATATAAACCAATTTCACTTTATACATACTCATATAGTATATATATAGAATTATTCTATAGATTGCATATAACCTACAAATTAGTGTATATATTTTCATCATCATCGTATATTAAAAATTAAAATCACAAGGTGAGCTATATTTAACTACAATTTTTTTTGTCTCAAAATTTTGCTAAAATTCTTATACTGTTTGACATAATATTACATCATTAATTTCTTATTTTGTTACTTATATAGTTTAATCTATTATATGTGGTCATTTGCAGATTTAACAAATTAAAGTAAATTAGCTGCTGCCATAGAAGTAAGAGATGGATGAATCCCCAGCGTCAGATGGAGGAGTAAGCTTTGAGTTGAAATCAATATGAGTAGTTTTATTTTATTTTTAGGATATAATATAGGGTGAAAATGGTTTATACATGAATCATTAAAGGGTAGTTGCTTGCATTGAAGGGTATTAGTTGTTTGCATTGATTTCAGTGTAAACAGTGTAAGCAACTAATACTTTCTAGTAAAAATAATTAATATTTTTCAGCATAAACAAATAATATCTTTTATTATTTCATGTATAAACCAATTTCACTCTACAAATACTTAATATTTTTTTAGAGCTAGATAAGCTTGTTTTCAAATAATATATATTTGGTACAGAAACGTGGGGTTACCAAAAAACAAAGTATGCATAGGGTTATCCAGCATTGCATCCAACGTGGGATGACAAAAAATGAAATTATTACTATTATTACTAGTGTTTCTCTTGTGCAACATGTTGAATATTATAATGCGAAATTGCATAATGAATTATATGAAAAGAATTAAATTAAATTTATTTAATTCATAAACCAATTAATATGTAAAAATTATATTGTATATTATGTGAGTATTACAATTGTTTAATTAATCATACAATTTTTAATTATGTATTAAATTCCCAACAAATACTAAAATTCATAAAATAATTTTAATATTTAACAGAACTGATATAGTCTCAATAAAAATTATTTAAATTCAATCCATCATATATAATTAAAGTCAATAAAAAAATATTTTAGAAATAATAAAATAAATATAAATATGAATTTTCTTTTTATATGTGCAGTATATATGTTAAATAAAAAATGTTCAAAATATAATTTATTTGATATATAGTTGAAAATAAATTTATAGTTAATAGGTTAAATTTTTTTGAAATTATTGGTGCAAAATAAAAAAAAATAAAAAAGAGAAAAAAAAAGAGAAAAAGTTAATCCACTCTCTTTATTGGAGAGTGAGAATCACTATTGCACTACAAAACAAATAGATTTCACTTGCTCTAATAATACTCCCTCCGTCCCACCATTATTTGCACACTTTCCTTTTTCGTCCGTCCCAAGATTATTTGCACACTCTAAAAAAGGAAACATTGATTTGCGTGCACACTCACAATAATATACACATATTTACCCATATGTCACTACTTTACTCAAAAAATATTTTTTTCTTAATATGTGTGCCATCCCAACTATGCAAATAATGCTGGGACGGAGGGAGTAACAATTTTCTCTCTCTCTTCACTTCTACTTTTATATATATATAGATTATTATTATTATTATTATTGGAAAACATCTTTTCTTTTCATCCAATTTCAGGTGTCCACAAGTATTTTTTTTATTTGTTCCAATGGTAAAAAATATTATTCTCTTTTCCATCATGATTTTTTTGTCCTTATTCATCCATTTCCCAAACTCTTTTTTCAACTATATTCCAACATTAATTTTTCCAAATCTATTAGAAGAGTATTTTCGTACATTTGGGACAAAATAGAGGCACTTGAAATTGATTTTTTTTTTTTTTTTTTACCTTTTCTATTATTAATGTAAGTTTTTTCTGTTTTATTTATGCACATGTTATTTGATAACAATAAAAACTTGTATTTCTCCAAATATCTCGGTTATGTATATACACTATCACGATCTTCATTTTTAAATCAGTGATAGTGTGAATATGGGTGATCTATCATTAATTAATTAATTTTTAATTTGCAGTAGCAGCAGCGACAACGTATTCCCATCATTCATCTCTCCTTGATACTACACAAAATCGCGTTTCACATCCACGAGTTAAAGATGCTGCTGTGCATTCCGATTCCATAAATCGTGCTTCGGTATACCCGTGGGAATTGAATCGTGATTCCAGTCATTCCAATCATGCTTTGGGTTTGGAAGCAACGCCTTTGGTGGGTGATGATAATATAGAAGACTTGTGGAATATGAACATCGCTCTAAATAGGCTCGGGAGGGATGATGATCCCTAGCCTAGGAATTATTACAGGGATAAAAAGCAAAATACCCGTTTAATTACTTATAGAATACTTATAAAAATTATTAGTTGTTTATTATTTATTTATTAGTGATTATAGTTATTTATTAATGAAATTATTAGTTGTTTATTATTTATTTATTGGTAAATTCTATTGATTATAGTTATTTATTAATGAAATTATAACATTTTATTATTTTATTTACTATTAATTGATCTATTATAAATATTTCTATTAATTTAAAGTGTGTTTAATAAATAATTATAATGCATTAACTCTAAATATGAACATCACTCTAGCCTAGGAATTATTACAGGGATAAAAAGCAAAATACCCATTTAATTACTTACAGAAGAGTAACTCTCCAGTGCACTTGGTGTATGGTGCATTCACTCAACACTTGACCCTATTTATATTTGAAAGTTTGTTAAACTTTTCAGTTCAGTGTAATTGAAATAAACTTTTCAGTATAAACATGGGCAACTGTTGAGTGGGTGCACCGTGCACTTGGTGCATAGGAGAGTTTGCCCTTATAGAATACTTATAGAAATTATTAGTTGTTTATTATTTATTAATTAGTAAATTCTAGTGATTATAGTTATTTATTATGAAATTATAACATTAAAATACTTATAAAAATTATTAGTTGTTTATTATTTATTTATTGGTAAATTCTATTGATTATAGTTATTTAATAATAAAATTATAACATTTAATTATTTTATTTACTATTAATTGATCTATGATAAATATTTTTATTATTTTAAAGTGTGTTTAATAAATAATTATAATGCATTAACTACAATAAAATAAAACTTAACAAAAATTTCTTCATCACCCACCTAGGGGTTGAGTGGTACAATAGTGAGACCTATTTTAACTTTTGAGGTGTTATTGGAAAAAAAATTATTAGTGGGTAATTTTTTTTTTCTACGGAAGTGGGTATAGTACGACCTCCACTTCCTATGATCAAGTGGTCATGGGTTCGAGGATGAAAAAAATATGAAAAAATATCACTCTCGGGTTTTCATTTTAAAAAATGACGTCCAACTAACTTGTTTTTGTTCTAGGTGTAAAAATAATTTGTATCCAATCCATTGATGTCATATACTCCCTCCATCCCAATTTTGATTACCCAATTCAAAATTATACAATATTTAAGAAATGAATTGCTTATTAATATTTTTGAATATAAAATAGTTTTTTAGGAATTGTTTAATAATACTATTTTTTAGTATAAATTCATGAAAAAATATTTTAATAAACAAATGAAGAGCGTAGATCAACAATACTTAATTTGGGTAAATTTATGTATATATGGTGAATAGTAAGTGAGATTGATAATATAGAGGGGTTGTGAGATTGTTTATGAAATTAGAGGGAATCGCCTTTGGGAGGGGCGAGTTTCCCTTTTTTTTTTTTTTTTTTATCTCGCCTCTGGGAGAGGCGTGTTTTGCTTTTTTTTTTTTTTTTTTTTTTATCTCGCCTTTGGGAGAGGCGTGTTTTGCTTTTTTTTTTTTTTTTTTTTTTACATCGCCTTTGGGAGGGGCGATTATGTACCGATTTTTTTTTTCGTTCGTTTTTTACGATTGTTCAATGATTAAGTGGGTTAGTAATTATTGTTCAATGATTATGTGATGATTATTCAATGATATATTATAACTAAACCCAAATTGCTATTGAGATGGTGTAAAACCCTAATTGTTAGTGGAGATAAATATAATTGTGTATTGAAATTGGTTTATATTTATACTATCTTAAAAAAAAATTATTTTATTGGTTCAAAAGAAACTATAAACTATTTCATAAAAATTGAAAATTATTTTAAACACTAAATAATATTTTTAAGTAATAAATGTAAAATGTAAAAAAAATGACATTTATAATAATAGTACCAATACAATTAGTGATGGCCCAATCGACCACCCGTTCCACATTGCGGCGGACGTCTTTCACGATAATTACGATGAGGTTGTTGTTCATGTTGGCTTGGTCCGGGCTCCTCTCCGTATGTGTCCGCATATGGTATAGGCGTTGAACTGTAAACTGGGCGTTGTGCGAATTGAGGTCGATGTTGATAATAGGTACTCATATTAATACCCGTATTTAATATGTCAGTAAATGAACCAGGCCATGATGTAAGAAGATCTGTCACAGATTTAGTTAATTTAGATCAATAATATATATTAAAATATATATTATTTATAAGTTGATATTATATACCTGGTTCATTATAAGGTGTCTGAAAACTGGGTTGAGGTATTTCCTGTTGCAACGTCGATGTAGAAGCAGGCTGAGGTACCCCCTCAACGCTTTCCCAACCAACTATCAAGTTAACAATAACATATCATAAGTAAATAAACATAATCTTTAAAAAATATTATTTATTAAGGGTTATGTGTAACTTCCATACCATTTCTAGCAGGATGTGTGTAAGCTCCAAGTCCAAATGAGGGCAACTCATAACTTGTGTGAGACGTAGGCTGAGGTGGCCACTCATTTGAATGCCGAGCGTCTATCAAATTAATAGAAATATACATAAACAAGTAAATATAATTTCTTGAATAATTTTAATTTATTATTGTAACTTTGATAATATTGAATTACACACCGTATGCAGTTGGTGTGTTGCCCAAAATTCGAGACGCTCCATACTGTTGGCCCATCGATGTAGAAGCATCTGTAACATGTTATAAAAATATTTAATAATTAAATAAATATAAACTCAAGGAATATCATATTTACAAGTGTAATTCCGTAAATTGCATACCATTTCCAGCAGTATGTTGTGTGCGGGGCGCAGATTGAGGTACTCGATATTGAGTACCTTGTCGGGGAAAAGGGGAATCTGATGGCACTGCAGAAGGATAGTACTGGTTCCCCCACTGGCCATGGGATGTTTGGTACTGCACCTTCATTTCAACCTCCACTAATAGCTCAACGGAATTGAGCCCAGCTTGTGGATGGAAGAAGTATCGTAGGTCGTTGTTGTTCCTAATAGGACAACTAGACGAGGCATTCCCATTTTTTATTATGCAAGACACATTCAAAGAATACACTCGCAAATCTAATCCCGTAACCTCAGACAACTCACGTAATAGATCGTAGAAATCAAGCATACGATCAACTCTTCTTTTTCCAATAACAGCTCCGCAAGAGCGCACAATGATTCCAATGTCGCGAGAGGTTGACATATCTTCAACAACACAAAACACTTATAAAAAATTTATCTATAGGCACTAAATTAATTATTAGCCTCAATTATGTTTACATCTAGTATAGTAAATCAAACCCAACACCCTAATTTCCATACATTTTTAGTGTTTTTTTTTTTTTGCAGTATTGAAATTTTATTCCGAACACTTTTTGATGGGTGTATTAACAAAAGATAGGAATATATATAGTCTTATTGTTACATTTAATATTCTTAATTCCATTTCTTAATTTTTAACAAATAAAAAGTATTTAATATTCTTAATTCCATTTCTTAATTTTTCACAAATTAAAATTTTCTAAATAGAAAATTCTCAAATACATTGAGAATATAAAATTAATTCGTTTTATTTTATTTTATTTAGTTTATTTTATTTTATTTTATTTCGTTTATTTTATTTTATGTAATTTCGTTTATTTTACTTTATTTTATTTAATTCATTTTATTTTATTTTATTTTAATTTCATTTTTTTATTTTAATTAGTTTTATTTTATTTTATTTCGTTTAATTCATTTTATATTATTTTATTTTATTTTTTTAATTTATTTTATTTCGTTTATTTTATTTATTTTAATTTTGTTTTTTTTATTTTTTTATTTTTTATTTCGTTTTTAATATTTTATTTAATTTCATTTATTTCATTTTATTTTATTTTATCTCTTAATCTCTTATTATAGTTAAATAAAATTATCTTATGATTGCAAAAATTAAATTTTAAAATGATGATCAATATTTTCATTAAGTAAGTAATCTAGAGTTTTTTAATACACTATATATATTAAATCTAGATTTTTTAAAACACTAAAAACACTAGAATTTTATAAAAATAAAACTTACATTGTATACATAATGGTTATTAACATCACGTTAAAAAAAAAGTCAAATTTTACTTTAATAACTTTGATTGATAAAATGTCTAATTCACTCTTCGATTCTTCAAATGTATAAAAGTTATGCATCACCAAAACATTCAAAAAATTAAAAAAGTGTATCATTTTTTATTAAATAAAATTCTACATATATTTGATTAAATATATTGAAGCCCAATTAAATAAATAACACACTATGAGCTTATTAATGGAATTTTAAATCAAAATAAACCAAAAGAACAACACTACTACCAATTTTAAATCAAAATAACAACACTATGACCTTATTAATGTTATTTTAAATCGAAATAGCAACACTACTACCAATTTTAAATCAAAATAAATCAAAAGTAACATGCTAAAACATGTAATTTCTCTAACATATATATATATATATATTGACATTATATATATACTATATATACACTATTTCAAAAAATTGCATGCAAAATAATTCTAAAAATATACAAAAAAATTTGAAATATTTACCACTTAATTGTAGTGTCTGTACTCCTCAGGTAGATAGCAAAATATCAATTCCTCAAGTACGTGAGACTGCAAGTTTGTATTTTGGAGGACAAATTTTTTTTTTCTTATGGACTACCCTTCATTTGAAGAAGAAGAAGAGAGGAAGGAAGGAGTACGAAGAAGTATAATGAGGAGAGGAGTGAGGTAGGAAGGAGTAAGAAGTATTAGTGGGGAGGAAGGAGTTATATATTAGTGGGGAGGAAGGAATCCCACGCCAAACATAAAACGCCAAAGGGGGAGGGATTCTTACGCCAAACAGATAATGCCAAACAGGTAAGGCCCATGACTGGCAGGCGCGCCTCTGATAGGGGCGAGTTTAGTAAACGACAAACGCCACGTTGGAACTCGCCTCTGGTAGGCGCGAGAACATTGCCTGATACACCAAAGTCGCCTCTGGTAGGGGCGAGTTTAGTAGACGACAAACGCCACGTCGGAAATCGCCTCTGGTAGGCGCGAGAACATTGCCTGATACACCAAAGTCGCTTCTGGTAGGCGCGATTCCCTTTAATTTCGTAAACACCCACCCTCCCACCCTATTTTCACCACCCCCTTTCAAATATACCCCAAAATAAAAAAATTTGCCCTTAATTTGTGAATATTTTTATTTTTAATAATTAAATTATATTAAATATATTTTAAGTTAAAACATTAAATTATGGATTGTCTAATAATATACCTATCGAATAATGTCATAAAGAGTTTATATTAAAATAATTATAAATGACTTAAATTTATAAATAATTATATTTATTATTACTATAATTATATAGTATATATATTTAACCGAATATCGAAACGAAAATCATAGTTTTGCATTCGTATTTGATAACTAATCGAATCAAAAATAATATTCGTGCTCGAATTCGAATTCTAAAATTTCGAATACGAATACCAAATTTCGAATACAATATATCAAATCGAACCAAAATTATTTGATTCATTTACAACCTAGTTATGATGAATTGAATTCCTCCTGATTAAGAAATAAAATAAAATCGTTTGTAGATATGAATTTATTAAAAAAAAAAAAATGAAATGGGGCTGGTGATTAGTGATATTTTAAGGAAGAGAGTTCACATGAATGTGCATTGGTAAGAGTTATTTTAGAGAGAGAGAAAAAAAAAGAAAAAAAAAAGAAGAAAAAGTCTAGTTATGTAGAAATTGCATAGTGATGCAGTTTTGAGATGCCCAGATTCATGCATGCACTACAGAATAATAACAATAAAAATAATTCATCATTTACATGCATAACAGGTGGAATATATAACTACAAAATATACAACAATATACATGTTAAAAATATAACAATAAAATACAAATTGGACCATAAAAAATATACATATTTTTCTCAACAAACGCTATACATTTTGGGGTTTCCCTTTTTCCCTTTAGGACATCAGTATAAAAAATCAACTATTAACATATATAGGAGTTGTTATTCGTCATCATCTTGAGCAATTGCAGCGTACATGTTCCTGCAACATAGAGTAACGTAAATAATCAGTTAAGAAATTACTCGCTTAAACAAAACCCGATAACTAGTATTTTTCAGTAAAACAACTAATACTTTTTTAAAAGTACACATGAATTACATAATACAGCTGGTTTATACAAGTTTTTGTCGTAATCTTTACTCTGGATTCAAGAAATCATGAAAGTGAAGTGCATTCAAGAGGAATAACACGATCTTATAAGCTGTTAAACATCTTATTTTGCCAAACACATTGATAGTGTTTATAAGCTCTTAAACAACTTATAAGCTGTTTTAAAGAACCTATAAGCTTAGCCAAAACACCCTCTAAGTAAGCTAAGCTGGATCATTTTCCTCAATTTAATTCAATACGAGAACAAAGGTTGATAAATAGTTTACTCTTATTACAGTCCATATAAAATACTTTTCCTTCCCAGGTTGAAAATGCACATTCACACACACAGAATGTGATTTGTAACAAAGATAATTTATATTGAGAAAGCACTGAATCATATTAAGTTCCATTTCTATGATTTTGTTTCTCATGAGAAGTAAATAGAGATTTTAATCTCCAAGGTATATTTAAAGGAGGAAGGAGCACTCACATGGAACTCTGAATTGCATCATAAGCTTCCGTGGCGGGAAGAAAGTCACCAACTGAGACATCCTTGTTCTCGTTTTTCTTGTCTGTTTGATTCAATTGTTAAGACAACAAGACATTATAATACGTTGAATTTAGGCATGCAAAAATAAAATAAAGAATTAAATAATGTTATCTTTTTTGAAAAGGATACAGTCTAAGAAAAAACGACGGATCTCAGCCAATCTGTGGGGCGGAAGCTCTTCAATGTCGTTATAGTGTCGATATTCAGGATCATCAGCACAGACAGCAATTATCTTGTCATCTTTCTCCCCCTGTTGCCGAAAACAATTAAATAATTTTCTTTTCCAAAATTGTAAAATGAATGTGATCTAAAGGTAAAGTATTTGTACCTGATCTATCATAGGCATGAGCCCTATTGCTTTGGCCCTGAGAAAGCAGCCTGGAACAACTGGTTCCTGGACATGTTTGAGGACTTGGTTAATAGTAAGATAAGAATTACTTACTCTTCCCAGAGTAAATTTCATATTAATATTCCAAATATCATACTGCCAAACCTCACTGATTATCTTGGGAGATAAATAAATATCTTAAGATTGTAAAAGAGTGTGTCAAATTCTCTGGTTCTACAAAACATATCCTTTTATTTGGGCGTGGGGGGGTTTGGATGGATACTATTTCGGAGAAAAAACAAAATTTATCAAACCTGCATTATGACCAAGACATCGATTGGGTCATTGTCTTCACAAATAGTACGAGGGATGAAGCCATAGTTATGGGGGTACACAACTGATGAGTAAAGAATACGATCAGCCTAAAATGCAAGCATACAGTTAGTACTTCGAACTTAACCCACACAACTTGCAGTGTGAGTTGATAAATTTCATACCTTGATTAGACCAGTTTCCTTGTCAAGTTCATATTTCACCTTACTTCCCTTACTTATCTCAACCACCTGCAAGAAGGATGCAAATTGGAATGAGAGCAAAGTGTATATGTATCAGTTAACGAGAGGAAATAAGAACTGAGAATCTATGACATCTAATGCTGCAAGATGGACAAGAGAGGAAATAAGAACTGAGAATCTATGACATCTAATGCTGCAAGATGGACAAGATAAGAAGTATATACAAAAGGAGCATAAATATGAGAAGGAGTACTAATTAGAAACTAGACCAATAAAATTGATTACTAGCAAAACTAGATACATTGCTTGGAAAAAAAAAAAAGTGAAACATAACTCAGAAAATATAAGAGGGTTGATGAGGAAATGGCCTCTAGTTACAATTGACTACATTCAAGAGGAGAGAATATTTCTGACTAGAAATCACTTGACAGAAAAACATAAATTAGAAATGATAATACTATAAAATAAACAGACTCATTTTTCAAGAGATGACAACTAAGTACAATGCACTTAACTCATATCTGCTTTGTGATGACACACTTATAAGTCTACAAGTACAAATAATTGAAAAAAAAATATACGGTACTCAATTTAACATCTATCATCTCAAATTAATCTCAGTAGTATGAAAGAATGAAAAGGCTGGTTAAAGTCAATATCTTACACAGTTGAAAATTATTGGTGCTCCAGGTCCTGCATTGGTAATAAGAAAGGAATTAAAAAAATGAACTTAAGAAAGCTAGTTGAGATACAAAAAAAAAAAAAACGGTAGAGAGTTAAGATATATACCTATCTCAAGATCATGCAAAGGATGGACAGCAACGGATTTACTTGTAGTGGACGAGAGAATTCTTTCATTAAGAGGCGAATGTGATGACTTATGAACCACAGGTGATTCATTTGGTGTCTCATCCATTGGTGAAGCCATAACTGGCGTCTCATTTGGTGATTCGTTTGGTGTCTCATCAATTGGTGAAGCCACAACTGGCGTCTCATTTGGTGGAGCCATAACTGCATGTGGCATGTCAGGATCTGGTTAAGATGAGCTCCACTGATATCCATATACATGATTTTTTGGTAACAATGATATATCATAGAAAAGAAAAGATTCTACAGTAAGAATTAATAACAGCTTCACATATTGACCACATCAACTGCTGGTTCCCTGAGATTCAGAATATTATGGCAAATGAAATGAAAAAGGATCAGATTAAATGGTTTATCGAATGATCAACTCTGTCTACAGAAATAAGCCATAAACTGTAACATCAAGAACAAATTTACAGTTTGGTACCAAAATAACTAATTAGAACAATCTAATTAAAATGTGTGGTGACAAAACCTTGCTGAGTTTCAATTGACCACTCAACATGAAATATATGTAATTTATCTTTCATAAACACCAAACAAATCCTTCATTTTGGAACTAGGTGCACATAAATTTTTCAACGCAAGATGCCCTAAAGGAATAACCAAAATCAACATCTGGTCATAAAAATTATGTAGGGGTCTCAGAGACATACCTGATCCTCTATCATAGAGGATTTTCAATAAGAAAAACAACACATAAGTCAAATGCTTTTTTTTTTTTGACATAAATTTAGAAAGAAAATAGTGAAACCTGATAATAAATACACAACTGCAGATTATTCATGAACTTACTACTCAGAGATCTATGCATAAATAGAAAACCTAAAGCAGCTGAACAAGGGCAAAACAAACCGAAACAGGGTCTAATCATCAGTAAATTGCATGAAATGACAATCACAGACATTCAAAAGAACCGCATTTACAACATGGATCGAGATATTCAAAATGCATAATTGGAACGTTGTGCATTAATACATAGAATAACATTGTGTGTACAGCCTATACACACAAATGCATTTAGCAATTGGATAATAACAGCACTAAATCAGAGATGAATGCATTGAGAACACATGCAAATTGAAGTGGTGTCCAAACATCAATAGATTTAAATTGAAGCAGATCAGTAAAAAGTTTAACAGAACAGATATCTGACGAAAAATAAGCATAAATACATGCAATAGGCTCATGCAAAAAATTCAAACACATTAATACAAAAAAGAGCCTTAAAAACAGAGAACACTACCACAGAAATGCATAAAATGACAAAGCGTATCTCGCAAAAAGTGAGGCATACCCGAAGCAATTTAAAGTACGCAGCTGAAGGTGAAAGAAAGAGTTGGTGAGAAGCTAAAAGAAAGAGCTCAGATCTTCAATAGAATACGGTGAGTAGAAGTGAAGGCAGGAGAGGATATTTATAGGGGAAATAAGTGGTAAAGGAGAGAGAAACCCTAGGGAGAGAAAGGAGTTTAAAGGAAAGCTTTCAGTCTGAGGTCGTGGCGGTGGGATTACAGGTTCCATCCAGCTCTCTCTATGTTCGCGGTTTATGCCATTTCAAGACAGCATATGCAAAGAAAAAGGATCAAAATAGAAAAAGGGAAAACAACATATTTTGCCCAAAAATTCATAGGAAAATATAAATAAATGTCATTTTCAGGTTTTTATTTTAAAAAATGTCACCCAATTTTTTTTTTAACAAAAATGTCCTGTGCGACCCTTTTCGGTGTTATTTTTGTAAAAAAAAAAGAAATGCTGGGTGGCATTTTTAAAAATGAAAACTTGGGAGTGGCAATTTTCCATATTTCCCAAATTTATAGGGCAACTGTTTATTGACATACTCTTAACAAAAGATGTTGTTTTCCTAGGCTGGCAAAAAGGCTGACACCGTGTCAACCTTTTCCCAACTGTTTTGGAACAAAAAATATCATCATTTTTTAAAAGTAGGGCAAAAAACAATTACCATATAAGTTTGAGGGCTATTTTGTGGGTTTACAAAATAAAAATAAAAAAAACAAACAAAAAAGCAAACTAAAACGAATTTTCTTTTTTTCTTTTTGGCGTGTAAATAAATTTCGCATGCCAGGAATGACGTGGTGATCGAATCCCTGAGTCAGCAATTTTGTCGGTGGGGCACAATAGCATGTCATGTTCCCTTGTTCTACACTCTATTGGAGATATAGAAAATATCACAAATAATTTTCCAAATTTAGTCATTAGTCTTCTTAATTTTCAATTATGGTCCTTTTATAATAAAAAAAGTCTTTTTCAACGGAAATTTTAAAAAAAAAATACCCGGAATTTTACGTGCTCCGGCGGTAGTGATCATATGATGCTCCAAGTCAATAAAATAAAGTCCACATCACACTCCCTTTGAATAAAATAGGTTGGAAACGGGATTTCTCCCCATTGACGTGACGTGTAAAAATTTCCGTTGGTAAAAATCTTTTCTGATAATAAAAGGACTATAATTGAGAAGTTTTGAAGATAAAAGACCGAATCTGAACATGGACAAAGTTATATGTCCATTGATGATATTCTGTTTTGGAGATATGGTGTGTCCCCATTAGAATGAGTACAGACTTTAAGAAAAAATAGATAAATTGGATAAAGTAATAGAATTATGAGATATTTAAGAGTCCATTTATGAATAAACATTTTATTTGTGACTAAAGAAGGCATTCTACGTGAGCCCTATCTAATATATGCCAACATCTGAGGCGATGTTTAAAATCATGATTTACTTATGCCAAGATTTGATGCAACACATCCAGATACTACTTAGAATCCAGCTATTAGCTGGTAGCTAGAGACAAAATTTATGGTAACCACTTATTCTGATTAAAAAAGAAAAGAAAGCCAATTATATTATAGCACGAGTTAACTACTGAAATCCTGCCACGTATAACAAAGTCTCAAGTCTGGAGCATCTTATCCAATTCCCAAAGAAAATTACCATAAAAGTCATAATAACATGCACATCGATTACGTAAATCATTAATTGCACACAGATGTTGCAAAATCAGATTCAATGGTGAAAACTATTAGTAATGAATCCTGAATCTTTCTAAATCATCCCTCACCAGAATGCAGTATCTAGCTGTTTTTCGGTCTATGATACGAATTCATGAGAGACAGACATAGGCATTTGCTATCAAATGCAAATAGACTAACCACATGAACTAATGGAAAAAAGAAATACTATCAGACATCTATCAGGAGCTCACAATTTTTGTTCAGATACCACTTAGATGTAAAGGAAAACACAGCTAATAAACTTGATCAATCTCTGGACAGACACAACTAAGAAATCTAATCAAAATGTAGAACTTATTACATATACATCTGCACAGCATTGCTGAAAGATACGTCAAAAACAAAGTCCTCACAGAAACATGAAGTACGTCTCATACTCACACTAGCTTTCACTAAAAGCACACAAGGAACAACATCATACTGCACGATGTACAATCAATAAAAGCTCAATCATTAGAATAGTACACATATCAAATGAACTTAAAAGTCACAACAGTTTCAATGTTAAAGGGGCTATTCATGAATTGTTCCAATGATAGTGAATCAAAATCTCTCTTAACCATCTCATGGAATTCAAATATTCAAATCAGGAAATTAACAACAGAACAAATTCACATGATCAACATACTAATAGTTATAAAAGCATGACAAGAAAGGGTTTATTCAAATTACACAAACCTCGATTCCGGTGAAGAATGTGGCCGCTACCGGAATCCCCATTTTCAATCAGCTCTTTCAATTACTTCCCTTTTTCTAAGCTTTCTTCATAATTCTGTGCCCTTCACCGAGCCTCTCGAAGTAATTCCCATAGATATACTCGGGGGTATAGCCATTCTCATCATCAAAGAGCATGATGTGCCCGTGCCACTCCCACACCCGATAATCCGACCCGATTTCCTCTTGAAACCCTACGCAGATATGGTGCTCTCCGATCGTAACAGCTTGACCGGAATTAGGTCTGAGTTTTTCAATTTCGCCGCTGAGGATTGTGCGGACGATTTCCTTCTCGAGTTTGGATTCCTCCCTGGCGATCTGGGATTTGGAGGATTAGGGGGGTGGAATTGGAGGCGCGACATGACGGAGCGAAGGAGGAGATTAACGAAGGTAGGGGTGGCGGAGGGAAAGCCGCCGCTGCCGTTCATTTTCCGATGGATTGGAGGAGAAATTCACTGAAATAATGAAATGTAAATTATAGCGGGTGATATCTGTTATATATATTTCATTTTAATTTTAAAAAAAAAATACTCCAAAAAGAATTCAGTGATATCTGGTAGGTAATCAATAATACGTAAGATGATACCAGTAATAAGAAAAAATATATACATTTCGGTGTATTAATATGAGTATTTTTTAAAAATCAAATTAAAGTCAAAATTGAGCTTAAAATTCAAGTATATGCATATTATAATTTCTGCTATTAAAAAAGTTCCTTAAAAAAAATTCCATAAACTATAAAGGTAATTCTCTTAATAAAAACTTGTGTTAACCTAATTACCGATATATATATATCATCTAAAAAATCAAACATTTTTTAAATAATGATAGTTAGTAATAGTGTGTATGCATAATTGTGGTACTTAAAATAAAAAAATTACATAAACTCGGGTTTACATGAGAAATATACTCTAGCTTTTTTATTAATTTGCAACAAGAGTATGTATACGGTGAACAAATTTTACCCTAAAATTGGTTAAAAACTACTCCCTCGGTCTCAGTCTCGATTGCCCATTTTCTTTTGACTCGAGTTTTAATGTGAGACTTGTTTATTTGTATTTGTAGCGATAGAGTTATTTTGTACTGACATTTTGGTAAATAAAACATGTAAAAAAAAAAAGGAACTAAAGTTATTTTTGTGATATTTTGATAAAAAAAAATTGGCTATTTATAAAAAGGAACAATCGGGAAAAAAAATGGACTAAGGGGGCTATTTAGATTGGGATTGTTGGTGAACGAATCTAATCGTAAGGATTAGTGGCTGTTTTAATCCGTTTTTACGTCACCAATCAATAACGTGTGATTGATTACCACCGTAAATGGTAAATCGGGGTTTGGATTTATTGAATTTGTAAATTCGGTAGTCGAAATTGGACTTATTTCGTGTATGTGTGAGTTTGGGTGTGTTTGTGTGTATTTTTTGTCTGAAATTCGAAAATTATATAAGTAAGCTGGAGAACAACTATTTATAGAGACTAGCAAGCATGAGGTGTCCAAGACTCTTGGTCTCCCTAGCCTGCATGCTTGACATGTGTCCCTTTGATCTTATCTAAGCTGAACCTTAGTTACAAAGTCTTCTTTGGTCTTATCTCGGACTCATTGTTGTTCGCCTAGGTCGGCTTGATTGATCTTGTTGATTCTCCAACTGAAAGTTGTTCGCCTCTTGAGGTTGTACTTTGGAAGTTGCTCGCCTTATGGCTTTGTTCAGCTTGGCTTTGGGATCTTTGTCATTTGTTCACTTGTACACACCTCCTTGGCTATTTGTTGTATCATAGTTTGACTAAGTTGTTCGTCATTGATGACTTCACAGTTGGCTCATTCTTGGTCTCGGGCATAAATTCCTGTTCGCCCATTAGTTGTTCGTCGGGGAGTTGTTCGTCACTTTATACACCTCTAAAATTGGTAGATGCACCCCAACTTGATTTTCTTTGTTGATTACCCTTGATTTGAGGTTGGTTCTTCATAATCTTTGATGTAGCTTTAATCCTTGTTCGCCATTTATTGACTTATGTTCGCCTATCAACAATTGCCCCCTATCCTGGCTATATGTTGCCCCAGACGAGCAACTTTGTGGCGAGCAACTATAGTTAGGATATCAAAATGATGAGGGTTGGGGCGAACATCATTGGCTTGGGCGAGCAACATATGGTCTGTCGTTTCGTCTTCCCAAGGTCTGGGAGTTGTACGAAGATGACGTGGGCGGCATGGCTGTGCGCCGCCCACGCGCGAGCAATCCCGAGGCCACGCGCCTCTATAATTACATATAGGTCCCTAAATTTTGAACTTGTACGGAAATTACCCCGTTTTCTCTCAATTTGGCCCCAGGGCTTTTGGGAAATTTCGTCTGGGACCCCGCTTTTGCTTGGGGTATAAATAGTGGGAAAACTGAAATTTTTCCCACTTTTCCCCCTCTTGCAACAGTGCTCCGGCGAATCCTTCCTTCCTCCGGCGATTTCGAGCTTTCCGGCGTCCGTTCCACCGTATTTGGCCTCAAAATTCAACTCCCAGGTAGTTACTCTTCTTCTCCTATCTTCTTCTTTACTTTTTCTCTCGAAAACGCCATCGCCGCCGTGTGGGTTCGAGCTCCACCGTCTTCTCCGGGATAGCGCCGCCGTCTGCAACTCTTTCTACCACCGTTTGGATTTTTCTTCCTCTTCTATGTCTTCGCAATCGAGCAATAAAACTGAGGAGACCCTAGATCCCCTTTTTCCCGTTGCGGTCCCCATCGATCAACCTCCCCTCGAGATTTCTTCGGCGTCGGATCATCACGTGGATTCAGTTGTTCGCTCTGTGGAGGACACCGGTGCGGGCCCATCTGGGAGAGAATTAGTAGTTGCGGCGAACAACAATTTGGACGTTAGCTCTTCGTCTTCTGCCGAATCTAGAGATCCAGACCTTAACGAACTCACTCGCGAGTTCTTGGAGAGCATTAACTTCCCATCCCCAAGGATGCGGGAAAATGAGATCCCAGCAGGGGTTGCTCGACTATTTGAATGGCGAGCATATGCTGAAAGGTATGCGAACAACTTTCCCCGTCCCCAAAGGGAAATAATGGATAAGGTGAAAACTGAGTACCAGGCGAGCAAGATAAAAAGCGTTGTTCGCGAAGATGAACTGGACTCTATCCGGAAGGACTACAAAATCCCATACGATATTCATCTATGGGTCCCTCGGAGAAAGGAAAGAGCTGATCGCCCACCCCCAGGATGTACGGCGATCAACCTTCACACCTTAATTGCCGGATTAAAGCTGCCTCTTCCATCCGTTGTTGGTCGATTCCTGGAGGCGACCAACTTGGCCATCACCCAAATTACTCCAATTGGGTGGATGAACCTTCTGGGCTCCATGTGTTTGTTCGCCCTGGAGGGTTATGTTGATCGGATTACTGCGGAAGAGATCAATTATTTGATGACAATTACAAGCTGCCCCTTGGGAGAAGAAGGCTATTACTATCTCAAGGCCAGGACTGGGTTGAAAATGGTAGAAGAAGTGCCGAACAAGATTCGTGACTGGAAGCAACACTTCTTCTGGATTGGGGGTGACTGGCGAGCATCTTCTGGTCCACACGGCGGCCCTGGACGAATAAATTCTCCAGCAGCCTATGGAAAACTGAAACGTAAGTTTGTTTCTTGCTCGCCTTTGGGCTAAGTAGTTCTAATTTAACTTTTCTTGTTTGTTCGCAGGCCCTCGTCTACCCAAGTGGAATTCGAAAGAGGAGGAGTTGAGCTCGGAGTTCCTATTTACTTCGTGCTTGGTCGGCCTTCGCAATAAAACAGATAGAACTATAGACTATCTCTGCCGAACAAGGTGTCAAAAAGCTGCTCGCCTTTTGACTTACCCACACCATCTGGAGGCTCAAGCTGAGGTGCCCCCAGGTATGAAAATTTCTAACTCCTTGCTCAAGTCTTGTTCGTCGTTAACTTGTATAACTTGCTCGTCTAATTCTAACTCTTTTTTTTTTTAGCCGAACAAGTTACAGTTGCCATCCCTCCTTCATACACCCTCCTGGAGCAAAGGGTTCTCGAAATGGCGCCGACTCGAGGGAAGAAAAGGAGAGGGGACCCTCCACAAAAGATGCTCGCGATGACGAACAAGCCCGAGGGGGCTAAGGTTCCAAGGCAGGCTGCTCCCCCCATTCAAATCCGTTCTCCTCCTGTCTCTCCCCCCCATGGGGGGAAACGTTTAAAGAAAGCCGACGGGACTTCCTTATCCCATGATGTCCCTGGCAAGGGGAAGGAGAAGGTGGGTTCGAGCCATGCTCGCCCAGAAGGGGACGTTGTTCGCCGTTCATCTGCCGAGCTCACCGAGAGGTCCGGCAAGGCGAGCAAAGATATAGGTTCCCCCAGAGGCCCCGAGGACATCACATACTTAGGCCGGGATGAGCGAAAATTTTCTGAGTAAGTTTCTGCTTTCTTGTCGAACAAGTTTTTTATTTGCCAAATCTTTCAAGTGTTGACCTTCTTTTTGTTCGCAGATACCGGCTGATTCATCAGTTTGCCTGCTCTAGGTCGCCGACGAGCTTCCGTGATATTACGGACGACCATGTTCGCCGAGCAACTGAAATTGTTGCTCGTGCCTGGTCACGGCCGTTGAACAAAACGGTCCTCGCCCAAGGCCCCATTGATAATTTTCATCTATCAATGGTCCAAGCTGCAAACTCCCTTGTTTCAGCTCAAAGGGGAATGGCTCAAGTAGCCGAGCTAGAGGAGACAGCTCGTCATCATGCCGCCTCCATTCGCCAGCTCACTGAGGAAAAAGATAAAATGGCGAACAACTTCAATGGCCAGATTGCTCGCCTAAAGGATCAATTGAAGTTGGTTGATGACTTGGAGAAGAAGCGCATTGAGGACTATCAGCTTGTCTCCGGCGAGCTTAAGGATACAAAGGCTGAGCTGCTCTCCTCTAAGATTGCGCTGGATGAAGAGAGGAAGATGAGAGAAGGAGCAGAAGAAGAAGTTGCTCGGCTAAAGAAGCAAATGTCTGAGATGCTCTCAAGGGAAGAGGCCGAGCAAGAATTTCAAGCTCGGAGTGGGCCCATCTCAAACTTGGGTTATATATGCGCTTATGCGGACAGCATTCGCACGGCGGATGCTTATGACTTCAAGGATATGGTGGAGGAGATGTGCAAGGATCTGAATGAATTTCTAGAGAGCTATCCTCCGCCGAACAATATCGAGATTCAGCTGGCGGATTTGGCAGTACTTGGGGTCAAACTTGACAAACTCGACCCTAGTATTTCCATCACTCATCCTCCACCAATTGTTGATGATGACGAGCAAGGAGATGAGCCGGCTGCCGCGGACGAGCAAATTGCTAAAGAGGCGGAGGATAAGGCAGCTGAAGACCTTGCTCGAGACATGATTGTCGACCCTTCTGCCGAGCAACCTCAAGATCCTCCTCCCGCCGAACAGCAGTAGTTTTAGGACTTAGCTTTTTTCTGTTTTCTTTGTAATAGTTGTTCGCTCCTTTTTGTAGTACTTGTAATGGCTGCTTCCAGCTTGTACTATTTTTTAGGCTTAATGCCTTTGATTAATGGAACGTCTTTCTCATGTTCGCTCATTTTCTTATATATGTTAATTGCCTTTACATTTCTGTCAATGCCTTTACAATTATAACATATAATGTTGGGCTTTTGTTCGAATTGAACTTGCCTTCAGTGGAATCAGGGTTCAGCCTTAGGTTCTGTTCATTTTAAAAAACGAACAACCTTCAAGTGGCTTTGGTCCTTAGGTTCTGTTCATTTGTAAAACGAACAACCTTTGAATGGACTTGTACCTCGAGCTTTTGGACTTTTCCTTTTTTGACGAACAACTATTATATTTACATTGCAAAATAATTACAAGTGTTGTAAGACTGTCCATCACTATCATATACAATCTGACGAACAGCTTTAAACACAAACTAAAACTTGCTCGCTTATAATATTTTTTGCCGAGCAATTCTAATTCTATCCATAAAATCAAAAGAACTAGCACCAGACTATACAATGTGCCGAGCAACTTTTGAATCTATACTTAAGAAAATTTAAAAAATTAGGCAAGTTTTTAGCCTTCTTAGCCTTCCTTCAACTCATACGCATCCCTTGCCCCCCAAGACATTTGTTCGCCCAACTTTATTGATAGTACTTCTTTAGATGTATAGCATTCCAGGAGTATTGGGCCGGCTTGCCTTCCATGTCCTCAACATCGTATACGCCATTGATGTATTTTTCTGTTATACGATACGGGCCCTCCCAAGTTGGTCCCAATACACCTGGAGGTTGGGCGAGCAACTTTCTTAGAACCAAATCTCCAACTCTGAATTCCCTACTTTTACATGGGAATTATAGTAACGTTCTGCTCGCTGCTTGTATGTGGCATTTTTTAGCTCGGCATTCAACCTTTTTTCTTCGAGCAAATCCAATTCAGCACTTAGAGCAGAGTTGTTCGCCTGTTCATCAAAGTTGGTCGTCCTAAATGTAGTGGCCTTTAACTCAATTGGTATTACAGCCTCTGTCCCGAAAGCCATTGCAAAGGGTGTTTCTCCGGTGCTAGACCTGGGAGAAACTCTGTATGCCCATAAGACTTCCGGAAGTTCTGTAGACCAACTGCTTTTACTCTCCGCCAGTCGCACTTTTAATGTATGCTTTATGATTTTATTCACAGCTTCAACTTGTCCATTCGACTGGGGGTGATAAGGTGTGGAGTAATGTTTCTTGATCCCCCACTTCGTACAGAATTCTCTCAACTCTTGTCCATCAAATTGTGGACCATTGTCTGTCACAATTGCCTGTGGAACTCCAAAACGACAGACAATGTTCTTCCAAATAAAGTTGATCATCTTCTGCTGTGTGATATTCACCATGGCCTCTGCTTCCGCCCATTTTGTGTAATAATCGACTGCCACGACGGCGAATCGAACATTTCCAACTCCAGCCGGGAAAGGACCAATGATGTCCATCCCCCATCTTGCAAAAGGCCATGGACTGTATACTGACACAAGTTCTTGAGCCGGGGTATGGATGCCTGGGGCAAAAATCTGACATTGATGGCAAGTCTTGGCTTTTTTTATTGCGTCTTGACGTAAAGTCGGCCAATAATAGCCTTGTCTGATTGTCTTGTATGCCAAAGCTTGCCCCCCAGTATGATTTCCACATACTCCAGCATGTATCTCTTCGAGTACTGCTTGCCCTTGCCCCCTAGGCAAACATTTGAGAAGTGGGATTGATATTCCCCTTTTGAAGAGTTGCTCGCCTACCAGAGTATATCTGGCGGCTCGCTTTGTTAGCTTGGCAGCTTCAAAAGGATTGTTTGGTTTTTCCCCATTTTTCAAGTATTTGACTATATTTGTTCTCCAGTCTTTTTCTTCACTGGTTTGATCATCGAGTTGATTGACATTATAGCTTACTGTTGATGGGTATTTCATCTTCGTAACTATAATATCTGCCAACTCTACGGGGCCTTCACTTGTTGCTAGTCGGGCAAGCGCGTCTGCTTGAGTGTTGCTCGTCCTTGGAATTTGTTGTATGAAAACTTGCTGTAACATGGACATTAGGTGAGCAACAATCCGTTGATATTCGACCATATGATCATCTTTTGCTTCGTATTCACCTCGGACTTGGTTTACGATCAATTGTGAGTCGCCAAATATTTGCAAGCGTCTGACACCAACTGCGAGTGATAGGTGGAGACCAGCAATAAGAGCTTCATACTCAGCTTCGTTGTTGGTTGCCATGAAACCAAATCTGATCGCCGAGGTGAATACTTGTCTGTCTGGACTTATTAATACTACTCCTGCCCCCGAGGCTATGTTGGTTGATGATCCGTCCACATAGAGATGCCAAGGATGATCAAGTCCTCTCGTCGGATCTGGTGGGAAAGTTAGTTCGACTATAAAGTCGGCTAATGCTTGCCCTTTGATCGCTGTTCGAGGAGCATAGGTCACCCCGAATTGGCTAATCTCTAGTGACCATCTTAAGAGACGACCTGCAGTGTCGGGGCGATGGAGAATTTGCCTGAGCGGGAAAGTTGTTAGAACTTCGACTTGATGGTCAAAGAAGTATGGTCGTAACTTTCTCACGCTCATTACCAAAGCATACGCCAGCTTTTCGGTTGGAGCATATTTGATCTCTGCTTCGTGTAAAGCTTGGCTGACGTAATAGATTGGTTGATGGAATTTGCCGTCCTCCCGCACCAAAACAGAACTGATGGCAACTTCTGATGCGGCTAAGTATAGAAAGAGCTTTTCTCCTGGGATTGGTTTTGATAGGATTTTGACATCTCCCAGGTAGTCTTTAAGTTGATCGAAGGCCGCTTGACAGTTGTTAGTCCATGCAAACTTCCCTTTTTTGACGGCCTCGAAGAATGGACGGCACTTGTCCCCTGACCTGGATATGAACCGGTTTAATGCTGCTAGGCACCCGGTGAGTCTTTGCACTTCTTTCACCGAATGTGGTGGTTGCATATCCAGGATGGCTTTAACTTTTGAAGGGTTGGCCTCAATTCCCCGCTGGCTAACAAGATGACCCAAGAATTTCCCTGAGTGGACTCCAAAGCTGCTTTTCTTTGGATTCAACTTCATGTTATAGTGTCGAAGAATTTCGAACACTTGAGTCAAATGTTGAAGATGGTCTTCCTTCCTGGGACTTTTGACCACGATATCGTCCACGTAGACTTCAACTGTGTTTCCAATTTGTTGATCAAACATCTTGTTCACCAGTCTTTGGTATGTTGCTCCGGCATTTATGAGGCCAAATGGCATTCTCTTCCAACACAGCAAGTTTTTGTTTGTATAAAACGCTGTGTTCTCTTGATCATCTGGATGCATAGGAATTTGATGATACCCGGCGAAAGCATCCATAAATGTCAACATTTCGTGACCTGCAGTGTTGTCCACCAATTGATCGATATATGGGAGAGGAAAATTGTCCTTCGGGCATGCTGCATTCAGATCCGTAAAATCTATGCATAGCCTCCAGGTCCCGTTTGGTTTCCTCACGAGTACTGGGTTTGCTACCCATTGTGGACAGAGTGCTTGTCGAATGAGATCGTTGTCTAGCAACTTCTTAACTTCTTCATTTAAAGCTTGGTATTTGTCTGGGCCGTACTTCCTCCGCTTTTGATGGACGGGCTTTCTGGCTTGGTTTATATTCAGCTTGTGGCAAGCATGTTTTGGATCTATCCCCACCATATCTGCATGAGACCAAGCAAAGACATCTAGATTCTTGGTGAGGAACTATTTCATTCGGGATCTGTAAGGCTCTGGGAGCTCAGATCCTATGAATAATTCAAGATCTTCGCTGTTGGGATTAACTTTGAACGCCTCCAGCTCTTCGACTGGAGTCGCTCGTCGTTTTTGTCCCTTCCAACGGGGATCAAGTATGGGTTCCTCAGGGTTGGAATCATTTTCGATGTTCATGGGCTCTGCCCCCAGGCGGGGTTCAAGATCATCATTTGGCTCCGTCCCATTGTTGTTCGTTTGTACTTGGCCCTCCAAGTCCTCCACTGAAGGCTGTTCGTCATCACCCCTTTGTTGTTTGTCAGATGGAGGTTTCTCGTGGGTGGTAACGAGTTGTTCGTCCAACACTTGCTCGTCCAAGTGTTGTTCATCCGCATCCATGTGGTCGTCTATGTCCATCATATTATTTAGTATTGATGGTTCGTCGATGGGATAACTTGTTGCTTCCATCATGGATATTTGTACAAATTTTGCTCGTAGCTGTTGAACGCATTCTCGTGCTCTCCGTTGGTCTCCTTTAATTGTGCCTGCTCCACTAGCTGTTGGAAATTTCAAACAATAGTGGTAAGTGGAACACGCAGCTTTAAATTCATTAAGAAAAGGTCGGCCAAGAAACCCGTTATAGGTCGACTCCTGGTCTACAACCAAGAAATCTACCATTCTTGTTATATTTCTTTCGGGTTCATCGGCCGTTACAAGTTGTACAGCTAATGTTACAATTCCCAACGGTGTTGTCACAGCATTCCCGAAGCCTACGATTCTATGTGTTGTATTCCGAACATAACCCGAATAATCTCCCAGATTATCAAGGGTCTTCTTGAATAAGATGTTCGTGTAAGCCCCGGTGTCCACCAACAGTCTATGGACTCTGGTCCCCATAATCTTGGCGCAGATTACGAGTGAATCATTGTGCGGAGTTAAGACGCCTTCAAGGTCTTTTTCGGTGAAAGTTAATTCTGCCGTTTGCATGATAGACGGCTTAACTCCCATCTCTTGTACTTGGCCAATCGCTCGTAGCTCCGCTTTCCTCTTCCGGTTAGATTCAGGTGGTTGTCCATCAAAACACCCTCCCGCGGGACCTGCGGGTTCCATCATGAACAGATCTTCTAAAGGTTGAGCTGGCATATTGGGAACTGGTCGCCCGGGTCTGTTGTTTCTCTGGGATTGACCATCCTCTTCGTCTTCTGAGTTGTTCTCCCGGGCTCTTTTCCCAGGTTGCCTTTTAACGAATTCGGAGAGCTTTCCCTCCTCATAAAATCGCCAGAGTTGCTTAAGCAAATCTCTACACTCACTTGTAAAGTGCCCCACACTTTGATGGTAGGCACAATACTTATTCGGGTTGAGTTTGCCAGTATCCTGACGGATTTTACGTGGTGGGGAAAGCAACTCTTTCTCCTTTACACTCTCATACACAGTATCAACTGATACTGTCAATACTTGGTTCAATTTTTCTTTCAAATCCGATCCTTCAGTGAATGCTTTCATGTTTTTCGGGACCCTGTAGCTTGTCCCGACGGGCTTTTTGTTATTCTCCTTAGGATCAGCTTTGTTCTCCCCTAAATTTGTTTGTAGGGCCTCGTGCATGGAAACGAAAATGCCAGCTTGGTTTCTGAACTCGGCATAAGTCTTTGGGCACTTCAGACGTACCTCCTTCCATAACTTCGACCCTTTTTTCAACCCGGCCATCACAGCGACGATCTTTGTATCTTCGCTCACCGGTTCTCCTTCTAGTAAAACTTTATCGAATCTTTCCATAAACGCCCGGTCAGTTTCATCATCATTTTGCCTCAAATCTGATAGCCGGTGTTTTTGGGAAATATACGACCCCGCCGTTGAAAAGTGAGAAAGAAATTCTCGACTTAATTGGACGAACGAGTGGATTGATGCCGGCGGCATTGATGAAAACCACTTGTGAACCCGATCGCCCAATGTTAACGGAAAATTCCGGCACTGGGTGGCGTCACTGGCCCCCACGGAGACCATGTAGTCCGTATACTTCGTTAAGTGGACCCGGGGGTCGGTGATGCCCTCATATTGAATGCTAGCCGGAAACTGAATTTTTTTCTGGATTGGGGCCTTCAAAATATGAGCTGCCAAAGGTGAGGATGGCATGCTGGTCGTTCCCATCCCCCTCTGTTGGTCTAGTTGCCCCTGCATGTTTTCCACAGCCCTCCTTAGGCTTGATAATTCATCAAGAGGTGCCCCCTGACTTGGAGGCTGTTCGGCGAGCAAAGGCATTAACCTTTCTGCTCGTCGCAGTCCCTCGCTTGGAGTGGGTACCTCCTGGGCTTGCCTCCTAATGTTGTTCGCCGCATTTGGCCCTAGGCGCCTGAAGGCTGACTGGGAGAGTCTTTCATGGACTGATGGGCGAGGCTGCTCAAAAGTTGCTCGCCCGTCTGCTGCTCCCCGGCGAGCAGCTTCCCGTTGGGGTTGGCTAAGCCTGTCTTGGGCACTGGAACGTGTTGTCCCATGGCTAGACATAGTTGTTCGTCCGCGACCAGACTCAGCCTGTACTTCTTGTTGGTCGACCACCTTGGCCTTTCCCTTGTTCCGTCTGACTTGGGCACTATCAACCTCTCGCTGTTCGCCCCTAGTGGTCCTGGGTCTAACAACTTCTAGGGACTTGTCCCTTGGCCTTGCTTGTGTTGGCCTAACCTGCTCTTGTTGCCTCTGGAGGGCCTGGAGAGCAGCAATGGTTTTGGCCAACTCGTTGGGGTTGTTCGCCAAAGCCTCCATCTCAGGGGGGAGGTTATGTGTTATGGCCGTATGCTGTGACCTGTTCGCATGTCTCGGGTCACGGTCCTGGTGGTCGGCCGACGTGGCTCGGGTCTGAGATGCTTTTTTCGACAAACGTGATCCTTGGGTCTCTTTAGATTGAGGCATTTCAATTTAAATTACTTCTTAATTTATAAATTGAAGAACACCAAGAACACCAAGAACACTTTTGTTTGTATCTTCAAATATTTCTTGAGATTTCCTTTGAATCTTCAAGTTTTCAACTTGAAGTTCTTGAGTAATCACACTAAACCGAAGGTTCGAACCCTTCTTCTAGCGCCAAATTGTTGGTGAACGAATCTAATCGTAAGGATTAGTGGCTGTTTTAATCCGTTTTTACGTCACCAATCAATAACGTGTGATTGATTACCACCGTAAATGGTAAATCGGGGTTTGGATTTATTGAATTTGTAAATTCGGTAGTCGAAATTGGACTTATTTCGTGTATGTGTGAGTTTGGGTGTGTTTGTGTGTATTTTTTGTCTGAAATTCGAAAATTATATAAGTAAGCTGGAGAACAACTATTTATAGAGACTAGCAAGCATGAGGTGTCCAAGACTCTTGGTCTCCCTAGCCTGCATGCTTGACATGTGTCCCTTTGATCTTATCTAAGTTGAACCTTAGTTACAAAGTCTTCTTTGGTCTTATCTCGGACTCATTGTTGTTCGCCTAGGTCGGCTTGATTGATCTTGTTGATTCTCCAACTGAAAGTTGTTCGCCTCTTGAGGTTGTACTTTGGAAGTTGCTCGCCTTATGGCTTTGTTCAGCTTGGCTTTGGGATCTTTGTCCTTTGTTCACTTGTACACACCTCCTTGGCTATTTGTTGTATCATAGTTTGACCAAGTTGTTCGTCATTGATGACTTCACAGTTGGCTCATTCTTGGTCTCGGGCATAAATTCCTGTTCGCCCATTAGTTGTTCGTCGGGGAGTTGTTCGTCACTTTATACACCTCTAAAATTGGTAGATGCACCCCAACTTGATTTTCTTTGTTGATTACCCTTGATTTGAGGTTGGTTCTTCATAATCTTTGATGTAGCTTTAATCCTTGTTCGCCATTTATTGACTTATGTTCGCCTATCAACAGGGATGAAGGGAGTAATACTTTTAATGAGAGCAAATAATATCCTTTATTAATACCTTTAGCAAAACCAATAAATATCTTTTACTAGTACTCTTTAGTGAACCCAATTAATACCTTAAAAAAAAAACAATTAATGTCCTTCAAACTTTTCACGGTGGAACTTGTGCACTTTATACTTAGTCTTGCAACAATGACTCTTTTATTAATTTGCAACCTATATATTCCCTCCGTCCAAGGATTACTTGCACACTTCCATTTTTCGTCTATCACGAATAGAATTGTATTTGTACATTGTATTTATCATTTTATTATTCTCCCTCCGTCCCAAAAGAATTTGCACATTTTTCTTATATGAACGTCTCACGCCAACTTGCACACTACCTATAAATGAAACATTGATTTATGTGCACACTCAAAAAATATACACATATATATCTATATGCCACTATTTTACCCCTTTTTTTATTCCATGTGCAATCTCAAGGGTGCAAATACCCCTGAAACGGAGGGAGTATAAAATTTACTATTTGAAAAATTAATCTTTAATGTTGCAAGTAGAATATTTTATATAAACACAATGTATGAATATAACCCTTTTCGTGAAGGAAAAATGGAGGCGTGGAAGTAATCCCGGGACGGAGGGAGTAATTTTTGTCTTTTTATCATTGATAACTTGTACTATACAAAATTATCCAATTGAAACTATATTATATTTTAGGTTGAAATAATTTCATATAATATAGGTTACAATCAGATAATAAAAATTTTGTAGGTTGCAAATTAATAAAAGATCCTCATATAGGTTGTAAGTTGATAAAAGACTGTAGTACGTGTTGCAAATTGAAATTCACAAACTTACGTTATGTTATGTTTATTAATTTGCAACATGTATTCTATTTTTTTCATCAATTTGCAATTGGTACATTTTTTTCTAATCTAAATGCAACATATACTATATAAAATTTAATTGGCTAATTTGGTATATTAAATTAAAAAAAATTGTACAGTTTACAAATTGATAAAAGAGTCATAGTACAAGTTGCAAATTGATATTAACTCAAACTAATATTAAGGGATGAAATGAGTTGGCTTGATTTGGATTTATGTGTGTCAAATACAATTTTTCTCACCGAATAAGACACTATGAAACGATTTCACGCAAGATCATATATTTAATAATATTTGCGAAAGACAAAAACTTGTATGAAACGGTATCATACATAATATTCCCTCCATCCCTGAAAAATGGTCCTGGTTTATCTACACTTTACAACATACACACATAATATTTTTAAAATAATTTATTTTGTACTTTATTCTTACTCTTTACATATTATATCAACTTTTTTAATAACCGTGCAAAAAGTAACAAGACTATATTTGGGGACGGAGAGAGTACATGTTTATGTCACATATATGTTATATAGGGGGTCAGGAGCCCTCCTTTCATACCCTTGAGGCGGAAGGGATAATTATGACCACTCTAAGTGGCCACCTTGCCTAACGAGCTTTAGGGTTAAAGTTATGGTACGAAGATAATATAATTTCCAATGGGATGTCGTATGAATAAGAGGGGCCATAACAAAACCAAGCTTGTTTTATAATAATATGGGTATAGAGAAGTTTTGTGGTAGGACCCAAGCTATTGGGTGTTTGAGAGAATAACTACGAAAGCTTAGAACATTGTGCAAGTAGGAAAAGATGACTGGTAAATTTCGTTCTGAGTTTACAATGCAAGATTGCTCCCTATTATAATGGTGAGGGAACTTTATGAGTCACAAGCTACTTAAAAATTTTAAGTATTCAACCAGTATTGAATTTTAGCAGTATAAAATTTTTAAAAATCATAAAACTATGGTGAAATGAATTTAACTATTAAAAAATTTGTAGTATTTTTTCTTTGTAACATATATATATATTAATATATTATTTTTTTTAAAATTACATTTCACTTTTATTAAAATAATATAAAAATATTTTAAAAACTAGCAAATCTCACCCTTATTCCAAGAAAGTAACAGATTTATTTCGTTATTGGATTTTTAATAATTATGTATTCAACCAAAATATGTATAAAGATATAAAAAAATGTTCTTTTTAAATATTTTGCAAAAGTAAAATATATATAAAAAATAAAATAAAGTTGAAATTTACATCAGATTTAAAAATTGTAAATAAACCACAAGCTACTTATGCCAGATTTTTTTTTGAAAAAGAAGAACACAAAACTCTACTTATGAATAATTCAAGCTCTATCTTGTTGAGATATTTCTTCAATCCAGTTTGAGCACATAAATATAGGAATAGGATTATTCATATGATGCAACCATATCCGTTAAATTTTTTCATATTTCACCATTTACAAGCATAACAAGTATATAACTACAAAATATACAACAATATGCATCTAATGGACGCATACATGTTAAAAATATAGCAATAGAATACATGGACATATTTTTAAGTATTACAACTTACAAGCTTGAAATTTGCAATACATATGGAAAAATAAGGGGCTGTGAATTGTAATATCCGGAAGTGGGACAAAAACACTATATATTTTGGGGTTACCCTTTTTCCTTTAGGTCATCAGTATAAAAAATAAACCATTAACATATATAGGAGCTGTTATTCGTCATCATCTTGAGCAATTGTAGTATATATTAAGTAATCTTTCAGAGCAAAAATCAGATCATGGATCACCACCCTATGCTTGAAGCAGGCAGAACAGACTACCGTCTTAAGCTCTCGACTATATAGTCTGCATACAGGTTCCTGCACCAGGGACATGATCGTGTCACAAGCAAGTTAAGAAATTGCTCGCTTTAACAAAAACCCGACACAAGCATCTTTGAGTAACACTCGTATATACAACTGTACATAACTAATATTTTTCAATGGAAACAACTGGTATTAATAAACTATACCTTTTAGTGAAACAACTAATACTTTTTAAAAATACACATGAATTGCACGATACATTTAGCCTATACAAGTTCTTGTCATAATCTTTATTTTGAATTCAAGGATTCATGAAAGTAAAGTGCGTTGAAGAGGAACGACACGAGCTAATAGGAATTCAATGCGAGATAATTCACGTATGAAATTTCCAACAAAAGTCCATATAAAATACTACCTCCGTCCCAATTTTGTTTACCCATTTGACTTTTGTTGACTTTTTTGTGAGACTTAATTTGTAGTATTTAAATTGATAAAATGATTTTTTTATGATTGCATATTATTCAATTGAAGTACATGAAACAAAATAAAGATGTTTTTCTACGTAATTATTAGTGGAACGAGGTGTAATTTAGAAGTGTTTGAAGGGGGTACATAATGAAATGGGTAAACAAAATTGGGACGGAGGGAGTACTTTTCCTTCCCAGGCTTAAAATGCAGATTCCCACACACGCACACACACAAAATGTGGCTTGGAACAAAGATAATTTTAGTTCTATATCTATGTTTTCGTTTCTCATGAGAAGTAACTAGAGATTTAAATCTCTAAGGTATATTTAAAGGAGGAAGGAGCACTCACATGGAACTCTGGATTGCATCATAAGCTTTCGTGGCGGGAAGAAAGTCATCAACTGCTACATCCTTGTTCTCGTTTTTCTTGTCTGTTTGATTCAATTGTTAAGACAACAAGACATTATCGAATAGAGTGGACCAAAAACCACAGTTGAGTTTGGGCATGCAAAATAAAACCAAGAATTAAAATATATAATTTTCTTTGAAAAGGATACAGTCTTCGAAAAAACGACGGATCTCAGCCAATCGGTGGGGCGGAAGCTCTTTAATGTCGGTATAGTGCCGATATTCAGGATCATCAGCACAGACAGCAATTATCTTGTCATCTTTCTCTCCCTGTTGCCGAAAACAATTAAATAATTTTCTTTTCCGAAATTCTAAAATGGATGTGATCTCTAAAGGTAAAGCAATTGTACCTGATCTATCATAGGCATGAGCCCTATTGCTTTGGCCCTGAGAAAGCAGCCTGGAACAACTGGTTCCTGAACATGTTTGAGGACTTGGTTAACAGTAATAATCACTCTTCCCAGAGTAAATTCCATATTCCAAAGCCTAAAATATTCCAAATATCATACTGCCAAACTTCACTGATTATCTTGGGAGATTCATAAGTATCTTAAAATGTGTCAAATTTTCTATTTCAACAAAACATATCCCTTTTTTATTTTTTGGTTGGGGGGGGGGGGGGGGGGGGGGGGGGGGGTGGAGGGTGTAACAAATGGATACTATTTCGGAGAAATAACAAAAAAGTTACCATACCTGCATTATGACCAAGACATCGATTGGATCATGGTCTTCACAGAGAGTACGAGGGATGAAGCCATAGTTATGGGGGTACACAACTGATGAGTAAAGAATACGATCAACCTAAAATGCAAGCATACTGTTAGTACTTCATACTTAACTAACACAACCTGCAGTGAAAGTTGATAAATTTCATACCTTGATTAGACCAGTTTTCTTGTCAAGTTCATATTTCACCTTACTTCCCTTACTTATCTCAATCACCTGCAAGAAGGATGCAAATTGTAATGAGAGCAAAGCAAAATTTTGAATAGTCTCAGAAGAAAAGAAAGGCGAAGAACATAGAATAGAATCCTGTAAAGAAGGAAACATAACAGGAGGAAGGAAATATATGATTTCACTGAGTCGGGCTGAGTTTTGCTCTTGTAATATGATCTAGTACATTTAACTTTAATGACGTCAATTTGATGTGATTTAGTGCCAAATATACTGAAGTATGATGCAAAAAAAAACTGATCAACCAAACGGAATTAATGACGGATGCCAAAACAGTGTACATGTATCAAGTTAATGGGAGGAAAGAAGAACTGAGATTCTATGACATGCAAGATGGACAAGATAAGAAGTATAAACAAAGGGAACATAAATATCAGAAGGAGTACTAATTAGAAACCAGACCAAGAAATTGGTCACTAGCAAAACTAGATACATTGCTGGAAAAAAGAAAGAAAAGAAAAGTGAAACATAACTCAAAAAATATAAGAGGGGTGATGAGGAATGAAACTAGCCATGCAAATGGCCTCTAGTTACAATTGACAACACTCAAGAGGAAATAATATTTCTAAATAGAAAACAGTTACAGAAAAACATAAACTAGAAATGATAATGCCATAAAATGAATAGACTCATTTTTCAAGAGATGACAACTAAGTACAATGTACCTAACTCATATTTGCTTTGTGACGACAAATTTATAAGTCTACAAGTACAAATAATTAAACAAATGTACGGTACTCAATTTAGCATATATCATCTCAAATTAATCTCTGTAGTATGAAAGAATGAAAAGGCTAGTTAGAGTCAATATCCTTACACAGTTGAAAATTATTGGTGCTCCAGGTCCTGCATTGGTAATAAGAAAGCAAAAAAAAAAAAAAAAAAAAGAACTTAGGAAAGCTAGTTGGGATACAAAAAAGATGGTAGAGAGAGTTAAGATATATACCTATCTCAAGATCATGCCAAGGATGGGCAGCAACGGATTTCCTTGTCATGGAAGAGAGAATTCTTTCATTAAGAGGCGAATGTGATGACTTATGAACCACATGGGATTTTTTTGGTGTCTCATTTGGTGGAGCCATAACTGGCGTCCCATTTGGTGGAGCCATAACTGGCGTCCCGTTTGGTGGAGCCATAACTGGCGTCTCATTTGGCGGAGCCATAACTGCAGGCGGCATGTCAGGATCTGGTTAAGATGAGTTCAACTGATATCAATATACATGATTTCTTGGTAACAATGATATATCATAGAAAAGAAAAGATTCTAGACTAAGAATTAATAACAGCTTCACACATTGATCACATCAACTGCTGGTTATAATGGGAAATGAAATGAAAAAGGATCAGATTATATGGTTTATTGAGTGATCATCCCCTTACTATGATATCCTTGCATTTGGCCTATCTACAAAAATAAGTTATAAACAGTAACATCAAGAACAAATTAACAGTTTTGTACCTAAACACACCTGAAAGGGTACTGATAAAATTAATTAGAGCAATCTAAAAATGTGTGCTGACAAAACCTTGCTAAATTTCAATTGACCACCCAGCATGAAATGTTTTCAAATTATCCTTCATTTTGGAAGGAAATTAGTGAAACGTGATAGAAACCTCAGAACTGCAGATTAGCCATGAAATTAAAACTCAGATATGTGTTCATAAATAGAAAACCTAAAGCAGCTGGACAAGGGCAAAACAACTAAAACAGAATCTAATTGTAGAGACATTGCAGTAAATTGCACTGAAATAACAATCATACACATTAAAACGAACGGCATCTAAAACATGGATCAAGATCTCCAGAATGCATAATTCAAATGTGTACAGTCTATACACACAAATGCCTTTAGCAAACGGATAATAACAGCACTAAATCCGAGAAGAATACATTGAAAACACATGCAAATTGAACTAGTATCCAAACCTCAATAGATTTAAATTGAAGCAGATCGGCAAAAGGACTAATAAAACAGAAATTCTAACGGAAATTCTGCAAAAATACACGCATCAAAATAGGCTCATGCACAACATTCAAACACAGTATACAAAAGCGCGTTAAAAACCAGAGAACAATACATTGAACACACATGCAAATTGAAATAGTATCCAATCCTCAAATTGAAGCAGATCGGCAAAAAGTCTAATAGAACAGAAATTCTGCAAAAATACATGCATCAAAATAGGCTCATGCACAACATTCAAACTCAGTATACAAAAGCGCGTTAAAAACCAGAGAACAATTCATTGAAAACACATGCAAATTGAAATAGTATCCAAACCTCAATAGATTTAAATTGAAGCAGATCGGCAAAAAGTCTAATAGAACACAAATTCTAACGGAAATTCTGCAAAAATACGCGCATCAAAATAGGCTCATGCACAACATTCAAACACAGTACACAAAAGCGCGTTAAAAAAAGCAGAGAACAGTACCACAGAAATGCAGAAAACGACGAAGCGTATCTCTCAAAAAGTGAGGCATACCTGGAGCAATTTAAGCACGCAACCGGAGCGGAAAGAAAGCGTCGGTGAGAAGGTAAAAGAAAGAGGTCAGATCTCGAATAGAATACGGAGAGTAGAAGTGAAGGCAGGAGAGGATATTTATAGGCGAAATAAGTGGTAGAGGAGAGAGAAACCCTAGAGAGAGAAAGGAGTTTAAAGGAAAGCTTTCACGTCGTGGCGGTGGGAGTACAGGTGCTTCCCGCTCTCTCTGTGTTCGCGGTTTATGCCATTTCAAGAAAGCATATTCAAAGAAAAAGGATTTAAAATAAAAAAAAAAAAAAAGGGAAAGAGGATATTTGCCGAAAAATATTAATGGACAATTGTTTTTGTCTATATTTTGCCCAAAAAAAAAATAATTTTTCTTAGAAGAGTATGACAGAAAATAATTGGACAATTTTGTGGAATTACAAAGGAAAAAAGAGGAAAAAGGAAGTAAAAGGAAAATTATTTTCTTTTTTAGGCGTATAAATAAATATCTCATGCCAACTCGGAAATGACGTGGAGATCGAATCAGGAGAACCATTTTGACGGTGCGACACTTTAGCATGTTCTGTTCACTTGTTCTACACCCTATTGGAGATAGGGAAGATATCACAAATAACATTCCAAATCTAGTCATTGATTTCTTAATTTCCAATTATTGTCCTTTTATAAGAAAAAAAAATCATTTTCAATGAATTTTTTAAAAGAGTAACTCTCTTGTGTACTTGCATTTGATGCATTGTGCACCCACTCAAAATTTGAAACTATTTATACTAAAAAATATAATTTGATTACACTTAAAATTGTGGTTAGATTACACTGAAAATCGTTTTTAGTGTGAACTTTTCAGCATAATGTAATCATACTTTTCAGTGTAATCATCCTACACTTTTCAGTGTAAACAACCTAACTGTTGAGTGAGTCTACCGTGCATCTGGTGCATATGAGACTGTTCTTTAAAAAAAAATACTGGGAATTGTACATGCTCCAGCGGTAGTGATCGTATGATGCTCAAAGTCAATAAATAAGGTCCACATCACACTCATTTTAAATTAAAAATGTTGGAAACATAATTTCTCCCCCTTAATGAGATGTGCAAAAAAATAAATTCGTCTGAAAAAAAATCTTTTTTATAATAAAATGGCCATAATTGAGAAATTATGAAGATGAAAAATCAAATATGAATATAAACAAAGTTGCATGCCCATTTATGATATTTTCTCCTCGAAATATGGTGTGTCCCATTAGAATGAGTGCGATTTCAAGAAAAAGTAGACAAATTGGATAAAATAAGAGAAATTAGAGATATTTAAGAGTCCATTAATGAATAAATATTTTTTATTTGTGACTAAAGTGTAATGATAATTTAAATAATTAAGTGATATAAAAAAAGGGTGATTAGGTTTCCAGTGAAATCGAGTTTTACTTGAACACTATTTTTAGTGTATTATTGTTATGTATATTAACTAGTTATCATAATTGAAGAAATGTTTGATTTTTAAATAATGGTGGTGTATATTAGGGGTGACAATTGCGAACACGACACGATAGCACGATACGAATCCAACACGAAAATTGCGGGTTAGTGTTGATCTTATTGGGTTAGTGTCCTTATCGGCTTGACACGATAAGAACACGAAAATTTCGTGGCGAGTTAGTGTCGGATTAGTGTCAACACGTTAAACACGATAAAATTAATGGATAACCCATTAACTTGTTAACAACCCGTTAAGCACGAACACGATAGTGACACGAAATAACACATAACACGATAGTGACACGAAATATATTTGAATTATATTTTTACAAAAATAATAATGTATAACATTATTTCTTCAAGCTCATTAAGAATTTAGTCTCAAATTCTTATCCCTAACTAAAAAACAGGCAGAAGAAGCCCAACTCCCAGGTCCATCAATTTATAAACTAAGTATAAGGACCAAATTAAGAATAAAAATTACTTTTGAAAACCCTAAAAATACTCATCGGCCATCACAATCTCACTCTTTTTCTCTCCCTCTCACTTTTAAATTTAGCCCTCTGTTTTATCAGGTTTATATCGTGTTCGTGTCGACACGAAATGAATCGTGTTGTTATCGTGTCGGGTCGACACTAACACGAAAAATATCGTGTCGTTATCGTGTCGTGTCGACACGGAATTTATCGTGTTCGTGTCGTGTCGGCACGGATGATTATCGTGTCGTGTTCGTGTTGGGGCTTATCGTGTCGACACGAAACACGATCCGTTAGCACGAATTGCCACCCCTAGTGTATATGCATAACAATGATGATGTGCATACATAATAGTGATATTTGAAAAAACCGAATTCATGTAAAATTACAAACAAATATAGTGGACACAAGGATTAACCGATTTTGGAGGTAATATTGTGCAAAATAGTCTCATGCATGAAATTGAATTTCATTTTACTATCGAAATCTAATTTGTTATTTTAGAACATATTATTGGACTAACCTATAAGTCCACCAATAAAAACATTTATTTTTGTATGAACACGAATGACTTAACCTTCCTTTTGCATTAGACCCTTCTAAACGTACAGCATAAACTACTTGACTCTTTTTCAACAAGAAAAAAATCAATTTATTAATCAATCAAAGAGGAATAAACTGCATCATTTGAGGCTATCAAATGAGCTTAGGAAGACACAAATATCAAAATGAACCATTGTGTGCACACGGGAGAATATATATATATATATATATATGTTAATCACGGTTTTGGATTCACAAGAAAACTTGTTTCCGGGAATCGGAATCAAATGCAGTAAGTATGAAATTGAAAATCACACAAGAACACCAGATTTACGTGGTTCGGAGAATAACTCCTACGTCCACGGGATCCGAGAGGATAGAATATTCCACTAAGAAAGAAAACGGAAGTTACAAGTTACAATCGCTCACAATCTCTCGTGTTTGCGCTCACAGATGATGATCTAAAGTTCTAAGTTACTTCTCTCAGTTGAGAAATCCCCCTTTTATAGATACAGAGATTGAGCTGAATCCCTAACTTGATTCAGTTGTAACTACCCCCAATGTAAGCAGTTATCCAGCTGGCTAACGACTTCAATAACCGCCATGGTTGATTCAGTTAGAACCGCCTTCGAATTAGCTTCAATTTGGTGTACTTCGCGAATTACGAACTTCAGGATCAGATGAGAAACCTCCTCTGGCTCTGGTCCTTTTCCACCAGATGACCTCTGGTCCCAGACCTCCTCTGATAGACCTCCTCTGATGACTTATCTACCAGACTCGTCTGACCAGACCTCACCTGATGGACCTCCTCTGAAAGCTCACCTGCCAGACTCCTCTGGTCAGGCTTCTCTGGTCAACCTCATCTGGTCCACCTCTTCTGTTTACTCCAAATTCACTAACTCTCACGGCTAACACTTTCTCAACATAGCCTCCTACTGAATTAAGCCCAGCAGATTACATACTTCACATATGACTTCACAATTCTCCACCTCAGATGAGAAGTATCAATCCTCTCCTCCTCTCCTCCATGCTCCAGCTAGGGCCTAAGGAACATCCCATACACTCATCTTTACCAATTCAACACAGAATTTGAATTTCGTCCCTGGTAAAGACTTTGTACACATATCTGCAGCATTGTCCTCTGTAGATATCTTCTGGATGAGAACCACTCCTTTATCAATGATTTCCCTTACAAAATGCAACCTTACATCAATATGCTTTGACCTCTCATGGAATACTTGATGTTTCACCAGATGAACTGCACTCTGGTTATCACAATGAATGACCACAGCCCTTTGATTTATCCCAAAATCCTTGATTATGCCTTTCAACCATAAAGCCTCCTTAACAGCCTCAGATACTGCAACAAACTCTGCTTCTGTAGTAGACAAAGTAACTCCACTCTGCAGAACAGATCTCCAGCTTACAGCAGTATTGTACAGAGTAAAGATATACCCTGTTAAGGATCTTCTGGTGTCCAGATTAGCAGCAAAATCAGAATCTACAAATCCTTCCAGTGGACTCTTCTGGTCAACCATCTTCTCAAACATCAAACCCAGATCAGATGACCCCTTAAGGTATCTGAATATCCATTTCAAAGCTTCCCAATGTAATCTCCCAGGATTAGCCATGTATCTGCTCACCATACTCAATGAATAAGCTAAATCTGGTCTGCTGCAGACCAGAGCATACATTAGGCTTCCAACCCCGCTTGCATAAGGTACTTTCATCATAGTCTTCTTCTCTTCATCAGACTTTGGTTCCATTTCCTTAGATAATTTGAACTGTTGTCCCAGAGGAGTTGACACAGCTCTACTCTCATGCATGTTAAACCTCTTCAGGACCTTCTCAATGTAACTCTTCTGGGATAAGAATAGTCTTCCAGCTTTTCTGTCCCTAAGAATATCCATTCCAAGAATCCTCTTTGCATTTCCCAAGTCCTTCATATCAAATCTAGCACTTAGCTTCCTTTTGATACTCTGAATCTTCAGAAGGCTTTTACTGGCAATAAGCATGTCATCTACATAGATCAGAAGATAGGCTATCACATCACTACCTTGCCTTTCCAGGTATACACAAGTGTCATACTTGCTTCTTACAAAACCAATGGATAGCATAACTTCATTGAACTTCTTGTGCCACTGCCTTGGACTTTGCTTGAGGCCATACAATGATTTCTTGAGCAGGCACACTTTCCCTTCACTCCCTGGTTCAACAAACCCTTCTGGCTGGTGCATGTACAGATCCTCAATAAGATCACCATGCAGAAAAGCTGTCTTTACATCAAGTTGTTGTAGCTCCAGATCCTCTTGGACAACTCTACTGAGAAGTAATCTGATTGAACAATGCTTAACAACAGGTGAGAAAACCTCATTGTAATCAATTCCTTCCCTCTGAGTAAATCCTCTGGCAACTAACCTGGCCTTAAATCTCACCTGATCTTTCACACCAGATTCAAGCTTTCTTTTAAACAACCATTTACAACTGATTAGCTTCTGCCTAGGTGGCTTATCAACAAGAATCCAAGTTTGATTCTTTTTAAGAGACTCCATCTCTTCTGTCATGGCTGTCACCCATGACTCCCTATCATCACACTCAAGGGCTTCCCTGTAGCTTTTAGGTTCCTGGTACTCTATGGCTTCTGCTGTAACAAGTGCATAGGAGACCAGATCCACACGGCCAAACCTTACTGGAGGATGTATTTGTCTTCTGGATCTGTCTCTTGTCAGACTATAATTTCTCAAGTCTGCTTCTGGCACTTCTTCCTCCTCTTCTGCAGGTGCAATATCCTCATCTGATAACTCATCCTCTCCTGTTTCCTGCTCTGGTTCAGAACCAGATGCACTCTCATGATTATCATGATCAGGCTCAACCTCAACTTGAGTAATTGGCTCAGAAATAACCCCATCCATCTCCTCAGCTGATGGCTCCCTATCACCTCCACCAGACTTGTATCCCATTTGTACTTCATTAAACACAACATCTCTACTGGTAATACACTTCTGGTTCCCAGGCTCCAGACACCACAACTTATACCCCTTAACACCCTTTGGATACCCAATGAAAACACACTTTAAAGCTCTAGGTTCAAGTTTGTCTTGCCTCACATGAACATAAGCTAGGCACCCAAAAACTTTCAACTTTGAGTAATCTGATATCTTCCCATACCAAACCTCATCTGGGGTTTTAAACTCAATAGCAGATGATGGCACTTTATTAATGAGGTACACAGCTGTGTTAACAGCTTCCCCCCAAAAACTCTTAGGTAAATGAGCATCAGATAACATACACCTAACCCTTTCCAGAATAGTTCTATTCATCCTCTCTGCTAGACCATTCTGTTGGGGGTTTGAAGGAACAGTTTTATGCCTAGTAATACCCTTCTCCCTACAGAATTGTTGAAACTCCTCTGATAGGAATTCAAGCCCATTATCAGTCCTTAAGTGCTTGATAGTCCTGCCTCTCTTATTCTCAAGTTCAATCAACCATTCTTTGAACTTAGAGAAGGCGTCACTCTTCTGTTTAAGAATGTAAACCCAAACTTTTCTGGAATAATCATCAATAAGGGTAAGGAAATACCTGCCTCCACCATGAGTGGCTACCCTTGCCGGGCCCCATACATCAGAATGTATATAATCCATAACCTCCTTGGTGGTATGCTTCCCTTTCTGGTATGCTTGCTTCTTTGATTTCCCAAGAACACACCTCTCACAGAATTCCAGCTTACATATCCTCTTCCCAGGGATTGCTCCCTTCTTGGATAACTCCACCAGGCCCTTCTCACCAACATGTGCCAATCTCTTGTGCCACAAGTTAACCTCAGAAGACCCCATGGTAACATCAGCTGACCCTGTAACAGTCCTTCCAATCAAAGTATACAAACCATTCTTGATAGCCCCTTTCATGACAACTCTTCCAGATTTGGTTATAGACAGACTTCCCTTGTCTGTCTTGAATTCAAAACCCTTAGAATTCAAAGTACCAAGAGAAACAAGATTTCTCTTCAACTCAGGAACAAACCTGACATCAGATAAGATCCTATCAACCCCATCAAACATCTTGATCTTGATAGAACCAGATCCTTGCACTCTACAGCTCTCATCATTACCCAAAAGAACAAGACCTCCATCAGTTTTCTCAAGATCCAGGAACCAGTCTTCATGTGGACACATATGAAAAGTACACCCAGAGTCCAGGACCCACTCTTGACTTAGCCTCTCATGACTAACCATCAAGACCTCTGCACTATCATATCCTTCAACCTCCACAACAGCTGCATCTCCATCTTGATCACCTTGATTGTCTTTCTTCTTTCTTTCAGGGCAATTCTTTCTCAGATGACCTTCCTTATGGCAAGTGAAACACTTCCTCTTCTCAACAAAATCAGATTTCTTCCCACCCTTATTCCCTTTTCCACCATCCTTCTTTTTGGACTGAAACCCCTTCTTCTTCTTGGATTGAACATTCAATCCTTCAGCAGGCTTCTTCCCATCAGCTTGGATCTGTAGAAACTTGGTTTTCAGGGCAGTTTGAACATCATCAAACATCACCTGATCTTGCCTACCAAACAACAAGGCATCTTTGAAATTTTCCAGAGACTTAGGTAGGGCATTCAACAACATCAATGACTTATCTTCATCATCAATTGTAACATCCAAACTCTCCAGATCATCCACCAATCTGTTGAACTCGTCCAACTGATCACCAAGATTCTTATCTTCACTCATTTTGAAGACTTGAAGCTTCTGTTTCATGTATAACTTGTTCGTGACAGACTTGGTCTGGTATAACTGCTCCAGCTTATTCCAGATCCCAAGAGCGGTTTCCTCCTTCGATACTTCCCTCAATGGTTTGTCCCCAAGACACAAGATAAGGGCACTATGCGCCTTCCTCTTGTTCTCCTCCACCTTCGCCGGATTAGATCCAGAAGCCACCTGAGCCGGTGGCAACAAGGCTTCGTACAACCCATTGTGTACCAGGAGTGCCTTCATCTTGATCTTCCATAAGCTGAAATCGTTCTTCCCCGTGAACTTCTCAATATCGAACTTAGTTGCAGCCATGATTGCTTCCCACAGACGGCGCCACTTGTTAATCACGATTTTCAATTTCATACTTACTGCATTTGATTCCGATTCCCGGAAACAAGTTTTCTTGTGAATCCAAAACCGTGATTAACAATATATATCCAAAAATTATCACATGTCTTCCAAGAATATCCCCCACTAGCTACAAATTGACCATAATTCAATCCACCAGCATTTGATAGTCACTTTGAACAAATAAGGGGAGGTTTATTTTAAATTTTTGAATGACAATTAAAATTTATATGCTATCTCTACTATCAAATATTTTAGATAAATGATTATATTTATGGTGATTATATTATTAGTATTGTGATCTAGTTTTGAAAAAATGGACAAATTATAAGAGGTTATTAGTTATGGCATATGGAGAATGATTGAGGAGGATAATTATAAGAAGATAAAAAGGTAATTAAATGGGGTAAATTACTTTATTTAAAAGGAAAAATAATATTTTGTATCATTTTTTATTTTTTTTATTCGCTTTAACTACTATAATTACTTTATATTTATCTTATTTTCATTATTATTGAAGAGTTTTCAAATTAAGTGTAACCTAAGTTTGTAAGAATTCACTCAAATGGGGTCTCTATATATAAATAAATAAATAGATAAATATATATATATATATATATATATGCATGCAAGTATCCTACGTTGATATTGGATTTAAATATATTTTTATTTAATTCATATGATCTAATATCATAAAAAAAATTCATTTTATTTAAAAATTCGAAGTTATAAAAGACTGTGAATTAATTCATTTATTATTTTCCTAAAATAAAATTAAAAAACTGTATTTTTATGTATTTTTGCACATAAATAAAAAAATACTGTATTTACAAAAAAAAAAAATCGGACATAGATATTCCAAAAGAATCCGGTTTGGTTAAATTATTATGGCATCCTCAGCACAACAGTGAATATTGGCAAATATTACTAAAAAAAGTCGAAAGCGAAAATTCCCTCTTTTATTATTCTTCTACCAAACATATTACGATTCCTTTTTTTAAAAGGAACATATTACGATACTTGGTGCTTTTTATATTTAATAAATTTTTAGACTTTGTTTGGCTTTTGTTCGGATTTTTAATTAAAGAGTATATATGTGGATAATATTAAAAATTACATTAACTTATAAATAATGTATGGATACATAAATTAATAGTCCCATAATATAATCATACATGCTACGCCACACATTTTTTTTTTCATTTTACAAAACTGTTTATGTTCTTTCCTATTAGACTTTCAAAAATACCATGAAATATATAATAAAGAAAAATCTTTTCAATTTTGCTTCTATCTATTTTTATTTTTTTATTTTTTTTATCTCTTCTTCTTAGATTACATAATATAGAGAAGGTAGTATGTGAATGTTATTCACGGTGAAACTTGTTTGAAATGTATTACCCCCTCCGTTCAATATTAGTAGTCCTATGATATTAGTGAATTGTACTAAAGGTATCGGTTCTAAAGAGTATTAGTTGTTTTCACTAAATGTATTAGTTGAAGGGATATTAATTATTTTTACTAAAAGCATTAATTATTTCACTATAAAGTATTGATAAGTTTTTGTTTACAATAATAGTTATCGTAAATATAATTCACAAAATACTTTGCCCATAAATAAAAAAAAGGTTCGCTATGTAGTAATTTTTTGTATTATTATGCCTATTGTCTGGGTTATTTTCAAGTGAATGAAAAAGATGGTTTTTAAAGGAATTAATTGGAATTCGGAGAAGATAGTGGAAGAAATAAAGGGTAGACTTTGAAGTTGGTGCTTAGTGAGAGACATCTTTATTTGTAATTTTTTGTCTACAAATGTTTTAAATTGCTACATCTTTCGTGAAAAACTATATACTTATATATTGCGGACTTGGATTCAGTGATCTACAACACCGTCATGTACAGTTAAAAAAAAAAGGAAAAAATATAAAACTATACGATTTTACGGTTTTTTTTTAAACCAAAAAAAAAAAAAAAGAATTTTTATTAAGAATACTAAACAATGTGTGTATAAGAAATGCCCTAACAGTCGAGAGCTCTCCTAAAATTAACAAGTCAATTATTAAAAGAGAAAGGACTCATGCTACTGAATTTTACAGAACACCAACTCCAAAATATCTCTTTAATTTCATCAACAATTTTTCCCATCCCAAATGAGCTCCTTCAGAAATAGTACTTGAAATAATATCTTTAATTTTACTGGAAAAAAAAAATGTAACCAAAATTAGTGTCAGGATCTTTTACACGTGTGTTTCATGTTGTATTTTATAGTCTTAAATGCACGTTGCATATTAACGAGTGACGATATTGTACGTGAGTTCCTCTAAAAAAAAAAAAAAAACAAATAACGTACGTGAGTTGATTAATACTATATTGCAAATTTGCAACCGAGTTTAATACTCCTATGATAGGAATTAAATGGCAAATATGCAACATTTATCATGAAATTATTTTAAAGTACTAAATATTTTATCAAGAGTATCAAAATTTCTTTCATCAAAAAATAAATAAAAGAGTCAAAATCTCATCAGAAGTATAAAAAAATTGGGATAAAAAAATTAACAACAATTACAATATAATGACACTATCCTAATCTTAATATTCCTAATGAAATATTTAATACTTTTGATCGAATATTTAATAATCCAAAATATGATAACATTATCATGGATAAATAAGAGTATGTATACAGTGAAATTGGTTTATATATGAATCATTAAAGGGTATTAGTTGTTTTCACTGAAAAGTATTAGTTGTTTACACTGAAGAGTCTTAATTCATTTTCACCGAACAACTAAGACTCTTTAGTGTAAATCAGTAAAACTCTTCTAGTAAAAACAAGTAATACTCTTCAGTGAAAACAATTAATACCCTTCAGTGAAAATAATTAATACCCTTTATGAATTTATGTATAAACTAGTTTCATTCTTATACTTAATAATTCTAGCCCTAACTAACTATAGAACTAAATACCACCATCCAAACATAAGTTGATGACTTTTTCAAAAAACATTTAAACCTAACTAATTTCAATAAAGTCACAAGTATGCAAATTAGAAATTCCGAACTTTACGTTCAAACGGTGTTGTTAAGAGAGCATTCATTATAATCATAATTAAATATCCAAATTACACCTTGTTGAAATTAATTTAAAGTATTCAATGAAATAATTTTCAACCTTAAAAATTGGTATTTGACTTTGAAACTTCATACACTAGAATTGACGGAAGAAAGCTCTACCGCGTAATGATTTGGTAACGTGCATGGCTGTCATGAGTGCATTACACCCAAGGTATATGTGGAATCCTAATCTATTACTAAAGCATATATCTTTTATAAAAAAAACTAGATAAGTACCCGCGTAAAAACGCGGGTTGTTCGCAAAATTAATTTAAAATTAACACATCATTACATTATTTAATATTATAACGTTATTTAATATAATTTATTTAAAAAATAGAATTTAGTCGAAATAAAATTTTAAAAAAAATACACACCAGAGATAATTTTAAAATTCTCCTTAAAAGTCTTCACCCGCCAATTTGCAATACATAAACGAAAATTAAATAAAATAATTTTCTAAAACATGTAGGTAGTTATGTATTGGTTGGTAAGTATGTTAATTATTAAATAGATCGCATGGAAAAACATCTAATACACTTTGATAGACAAATGTTAAATATAATAGTTTTCCAAAATATGTAAGAAATTATGTATTGGTTTAGTTGGCAAGTTTATTATTTGTTATGCAAGGAGGTTCAAGTTTTGAATCCTTATTAATACATTTTTTTTAGATTGCCACGTATGCACATATATGTGTATTGACTTCATAATGAGACGACATGTGTCAATAAAAAACACAAAAACATTGACACATATGCAAACACATCAAAATCAACACATAAGCAAAATTCACCAAAATTTGACACATAAGCAAAACTCGCCAAAATCTGACACATAAGCAAAACTCACTAAAATTCGACACGTGTGCAAATAAAACTCCCTATTAATATATAGAGGGATTGCGTTTACTTAAGAAAAATTCTTGTGTAGGATGCAACGTGAAACAAATTCTAAGATTTTAAAATAGGGCTACTCTCATATTTATTGGGTGTACGGTGCATTCACTCAACAGTTAAAGTTATTTATACCGAAAAATGTGATTATATTAAAATCAATTTTCAGTGTAATCTAACCACACTTTTCAATTTAATTAAATCATACTTTTCAGTATAAATTCAACTGTTGAGCGAATGCAATATGTACTAAGTGCATGTTACACTTTAAAATGAACTTTCTTAACACTTTATAATTAAGTTAAAAACAGAATAAAAATCAACATTTTAACTAAACTTCAAAAAATCACTCACTCAAACTGCAAATAAGCACCCAACTAAAATCAAGTGGTTCGACAATTATCCGGCCGCGTCTCAACATCGAAACTTAAAATATAATAATTTATAATAAAATTAAAATTATAATTAGAAGTTATTTCAATTATTGCAGAACTTAAAAGCTCCATTATCCAAACACTCTATTATATATTACCAGCTAATAAATTTATAATATTACATCTTATAAGCTTTTAAAATAATTTATAATTTTTTTTAAAAAATAAGCTTAGGTAATAAATGTACTCCTTATCAATCCACTATTGAATTTTTATCTGTTAATGAATTTTGATATCTTTTATGAGAGTGTTTTTATTATTGGTCCAACTTTGAGGTTTTCAATTTTAATGTTTTTTTATAATAAAAGGTGGGATGTACACTAATTCAAGACTACGACTTGCAGGTTAACAATGCAATTTCACTTAAATAAATAAATAAATCCTCTAAAATAATAATAAAATGTATCGAATTTGACAGACTTATAATGCCTTTTCCCATTTTGCCCCTAGCATTAACATGGTCAATATTTTGTTTCAAGGGTGGGTGTATTTTCACACGGTTTATTAGATAGTACCACCGGACTTAAATCTAGCTAATTTTTTAGTTTTCACCCCACGCAATTTCCATGTTATTTATATATATATCATTCACCACAGAGTATAAAGTGAAACTGGTTTATATATGAATCATTGAAAGGTATTAGTTATTTTCATTAAATAATATTAGTTGCTTTTAATGAAGAGTATTATTTAATTACATTGAAGAGTCTTAGTTTTTCAGTAAAAACAAATTAAAATTCTTCAGTGAAAACAACTAATACCCTTCAGTAAAAATAACTAATATTTTTTAGTGAAAACAATTAATACATTTTCAATGATTCATAATATGAACCAATTTGACTCTATACCTGCTCATCGTTCGCATTATATAACATAGTATATACGATCAAGAAAGGGATAAGATAGATATACACTACTACTCCCTCCGTCCCACTCTAAATGTCTCACTTTCTTTTTTTGGTTGTCCCACACTAAGTGTCCCATTCCATAAATGAAAAAAGCAACACTCTACTACATATAAACTTTAACCTTCAAATTCACACAATGTTATAAAAAATGCCACTCATTCAATCCACTTTTCAACACTATTCATTACTTTATTAAACACTATTGATTACTTTTCAACACTATTCATTACTTTTCCACCATATATTAATAAACAAATACACTTTCTTAAACCATTCAACCAAAAGAAATGGGACGCTTAGACCGGGACGGAGGGAGTATATATTTAAAGAGAGTATAATGCGTGATTAATATTAGGATATCGTACATATTACTTTGTATTGTGTCCCACGTTGATTTATTCTAAAACACTTGTTGTACATGTGTATATATTAATTCATATGAATAAATTATTATATCCTTTCAATTATTCTCTATAATTAATTAATGGAGATCATCTTAACAAATTCTTGGATTTTACTTTGATTATATATATTAGTGATTAATGGAGAGTTGGAGATCATTTTAACAAATTGGATATATTCTTTGCATGCAGGAGAGCTTAGGCACTCATATATATATATATATATATATATATAAGACATTAGAATTCCTCAATTAATTAGAAAAAGACTCGGTCTCATTTAATGATACTACACAAAAATTTGTGTGAGATCCTTTCATGACGTTAAACAACATAAATTAGCATCCACTTCTGTTAAAATGTTAATGCACACTATACTCTATCACACTGTCTTATAGTATGAGATGTTTTCACACAAGACCCATTCATGATAAATAGTAAGTGACAATTGATTTGAATTTGTCGCACATTATCGTCTCACACATGAATTCGTATGAAAGAATTCCGCCCCATTTAAAAGTTCGAACTAATAGAAATATGTGAAATTAATTCATTTAATTATTTTCCTTACACTTCCCCTCATTCGGGAATCAAAACCAGGATCTTTGTCCGGGCGTGAGTCTATTGGCTCTGATACCATGAAAGAATTCCGCCCCATCTATAAATTCGAACTCGTTCGTGTGAAATTAATTCATTTTATTATCTCTCTTACAGTGTATATATCATATCTTATTCGACCATTATATGCACAATTTATTATCATGATATGATAATACAATAAAAGATTAATATGTTACACCTCATTTAAAATAAATTAACATATTTTGTTAGCTAAGAAATGATCATCTGAGCTTGGACATCGTGGGGTTTATATTTTATAAAAGTATACGGTTGTTAGGATACTTTGGCATATGCTTCCCAACTAAACATCGTACTCTGAAAAAAGGAATTGGAATGACCTTGTCAGAGTTGGTTATATATCGTATATATTACTACTGGAAAAAAAAAGGATATTAATTAAGTTTGAGTTTTTTTTTTTAATCAAAATAACTTAACTTACACGTCGAACAAGGACGAGTTATACGTACACATTTTTTATACTTTCATACAAATACACAGTTGTTATCTATCATATCTATATATGTAGGGACTCAATCGTGAGGTTGTTTACACTGAAAAGTGTGAGTTGATTATACTGAAAAATATGATTAGATATATCTGTTTACATTGAAAACCCATTTTTGATTAGATATATATGTTTACATTGAAAATCGATTATACCAAAAAATTTACATTGAAAATCGATTTTTAGTGTAAATTTTTCAGTGTAATCAAATACTCTCTCCGTCCCAATTTTGTTTACCCAAAAGCCCAAAAAAATGAAGTTTTTTTTTTTTTTTTTGTTTACCCATTTTCTAAAATGACAAAAAGCAATACAACTTTTTCAAACTCAACCCTTAAAAGTTATTTTATACTCAAAATTATTAATAAATCATTCCTAAAAAAACTACTTTATACTCAAAAGTATTAATAAACAATTCATTTCTTAAAAACTGTGCCATTTTGAAATGGGTAATCAAAATCGGGATGGAGAAAATAATACTTTTCAGTATAACAGTTTCAACTATTGAGTGAGTGCACCATACACCAAGTGCACAAGGGAGTTGAGAGCTACTTTTTTATATATATATGTGTGTGAATTGGTTGCATGGTGGAAATTCTCTAAAATAAGCAACATCAATTCTTGTCCCCATTTAGAAATGGATCATATAGCTAGCTGAAAAGTCTGTGTCCAGTGAATTTTTTTTTCACCGGATAAAATTGATATAATTTCAATCATTTAATAATATCACAATATTCATTCTATAATATCATTACTTTTATAAATTAATACCATATTATTTATTCACATAATACGATGTATTTTCTTCTTACCTCATTTTTTCAGCCAAATGATATTTAAACCTAAACAAACAACTAATGGGCTTAAAGTCACAATATAAGCCCACCACTTAATTAAAAGTCCAACAAGAAATAGGCCAAGGTTAAATACAGTCCCATGATTTGTGAATACACCCCTCCTAAAAAAATGTTCGGAATTTTTTTCCGAAAAATGTAACAATTTTCGAAAAAAATTCCAAAAATTCATATGTTCAATGTTTTTTTTTTTTACATTTTCGGAAACTTTTTTTGAAAATTGTCAAAATTTTCGGATTTTTTTTCCGAACACTTTTTGGTGGGGTTGTATTAATAAAAGATAGGACTGTATATAACCTTGGCCCAAGAAATAATAATTAGAATGAGCTAGTCACTTAATTAAAATAGCAACTAAGCTCAGCCAAATTCTAGAAATTAATAATACTTTTCATGGTAAACTTTAATGAATCATTTTCATATAAAACCTAGTCTATGAAATCCAATAATGAGTTCCGTAACAAAATCGCTAAATATTTTATATTCATATTAATATTAAATTTTTAAAATTTTAACTGTTATTTTACATAGATTTTTTTTAACCATGATATGAGACAATGTGAATATGAGTGTAACTAGGACATTGACTCATTAACACTTTGGTAGGGGTGTGTGTTAATTTATCTTGTCTCATGCCATGAAATTGACTCATACAAATTTTTGCTTTATTTTTTTTATGAAGCCTAAACTTTAGGGGATTGTAAACTTTTCATCAAGGTAGAAAAAATATAATTTTTAGGATGATACTTTTCTAATTTTTTTTTTTTTTACAATGTGGGTTTAAAATTTTAAAATATAAAACATTATATATATTTAATGATCTTGTTTTATAATTTAATAATTATATATATAATTGATATTTATAATTTTTTATATTTTTATTTTTCATGTCCGTTGCATATGTTTTACACTACAAAATTAGTAGAAATTAGCAACTTAATAACGGCAAGGACTTCGATGAATGTGGCAGAGCAATCCATTGGGCTAACTATTATAATTAGTGGGTAGCCCAATACTTTTGGGCCCTCATTTAATAGGCTATTAATTAAGGCGAAGGTTAATTGCATTAGCCTTTTTGTTAAATACACTACATTTTTTTTCGAAAATTTGCAACACCTTCGGAAAAAATTTCCAATTTTTTTTCCAGTTTCAGTATATTCGAAAGAAATGTTCGAAAAATTGAAAAAATTTCGGAATTTTTTTTCCAAACAACTATTATATTCATCTGAGTGCAAATGAGTGCAAATAACCTGTACCATTATTTAATGTTCACGGCCCAAATTTACTATTGTTCTTTCTCTTTCTCCTTTAGGCACAGGTTATTTGCACCTCTCGGTTAAATACACTATCAGGATGAATGCACTACTTGGTGTTCGGAATTTTTTTTTTAATTTTTTTTTCACTTTTTCGGAATTTTATTTTGAACATAGTGAAATTGAATAAAAAAATCAAAATTTCTAAAAAGTCGAGGGTAGTGTATTTAAAAATATGCTAGTGCAAATAACCGCGGCCTCTCTTTTTCATCAAGAGAATGCTCATTACCTGTTTTCAATGGGTTTTAGAAAGAGAGTGTTTTATGCATTGTTTTGATGATAAGAGGATATGACACTTTATTATTCAGCTCCTAAATTAAAAAAAAAAATTGGAGTACAAAACAAATTCTTATGGAATACGGTTTAATATTAGGGTGATTCAAATTAAGAGTAACACTTCAACGCATTTGCATACCGATATTACCACAAAATAATTTCTATCTTATTTAAAAGTTCCAATTTGTAGATTAGTGTTGAATTAATTAATTTATATTAATTTCTACCAAAAAATACTTAATATTGTTAAATAAAACAAACTAGTATTTTATTTATATGAACACCCACTTGTAGTTATAACTATTACTTTTCAAAATTCATTCAAAACTGCACCAATTAAACAATGTAATTAGTGCATAGGTTGTCACAAATTAAATGCATTTTACCCACTTATTCAATTTGCATTTTTTTCTTTTAATTTTTTTTGATCAAATTTTTTTTTTTTTTATTTTTTTTTTTTTGATCAATTTTTTTTCTTTTAATTAACTAATAAAAAGTTTTCCCAAGGGTTTCTCTCAAAATGGAATTTAATATCGCGTTCAATCTGCAAATTTAGAATTTTTTTCGACCAAGTCTATTGGTTCCCAATTATTATGGACTTTCTATTATTGTTCACAACTTTATGTAAAAGCTCCTACATTTCTTTAATTATTATAACAACTTTAACGTTTAATTTATTTTCCTTTTGACTGTGAAGCTGACTTGGTCCAAAATGTTTTGTCTATGATAGTGGAAAGTTTGAACTTTGAAGTGTTTTTATTGGTTTTTTTTTTTTTTTCCTTTTTTAAAAAAATGGGGGCCATAATACATATGAAGATTATGTGATACAATATCCCTTTATGTGTGATATATATGGTGCTCTAAGAATCGTGCGTGGAAGTCACAATCTCTATTTCGATTCATTTTTCACAGGGTATATATATTATCTCATGAATATTCTTTACTGAAATGACTTACCTTTGTTAAAATCAGGTGAAAAACCATTTATAAAAGAGTATGTATACAGTGAAATTGATTTATATATAAATTATTGAAGAGTATTAATTGTTTTAACTGAAGAGTATTAGTTGTCTTCACAAAACAATCTTAGTTTGTTTTCAGTAAACAACTAATTAGACATTTTAGTGAAGACAATTAATATTTTTCAGTGAAAACAACTAATACTCTTTAGTGAAAGCAGTTAATACCCCTCAATGATTTATGTATGAACCATTTTCGCTCTATACTTTGTCTTTATAAAATTCTATTCATTGGCAAAGTATAAGTATTACAGTAAAACCTCTAAAAAAGAATACTCTATTAAGGAATAAACTCTCTTTAGGAATAAAAATTCATGGTCCCAACTTGGGACCAGTTATAATTTGGAATAAACTCCATATTTTCATAATTCATATTTTTTCAAGTCCCAACATAAAGAAATACACCTCCATTTAGGAATAAATCATAATAATATATATAATTTTACAATAGATTTAAGTTGATTTAAAATACTTGTTCAAGGTTGATTGTGACAATGATTTAATCTTTTGTGTTGTAACCTTATCCTTCAACTTGCGTGTGCGCATTAGCTCGTGACCACCTTCTTGTTGAACCCAAAATATTTTCAACTTGCCGAGTAAGCTTAAAGCTTCTTCACATGAAACTTTTTGTACTTCTATGCTATCATCCTCTGGATTATTTTCCTCATTTTCTTGCCTAATTCCTTCAATAATTTCTTCATCCGTTAAAGCATAAACAATTTGTTGCTCATTTGGATGATTGAGGAAAATATCCATCTCCATCTCGTTGGTGTAGTGAAGATCTTTTACCTGACTTTTCAACTCTTTAAGTAGTTTTTTATTCTCCTCATCCATTTCTTTTGCAACTTGCAACTCGTCAACTTCAATGGTCCGAATTTTGCAGTGCTTAAAGCAATTCTCGATCGTCCTTGGTTTCACATCTATCGACCATGCAGCAACTGCATTTATCATTCCATCGAGGAGAGAGATCTTTGACGGTTCCAAAACACGATCCTCGATTCGTTTCAAAAGTAGACGATTAAATCGCTGACGATAATAACCTTTAAAATTTCTAATGATACCTGCATCACATGGTTGAATCTTGGAAGTGCTATTTGGTGGTAAGAACATAACATTTGTGTGGCGAAGTGGCGGGAGATGTTCTTTCTTCCCATGAGCTGTACAATTATCCAAAAGAAGCAAGACATTTATGTTTAAACGACTATCAAACCACTTTAGCCATTCAACAAAGAATAAAGATGTCATCCATGCATTTGAATTTGCTCGATAAGTGCAATTGAGAGTAGAACGATTAACATTCTTCAAGCATCTAGGATTAAGAAACTTACCAATGATCCAAAGAGGAACTTTGTCAGATCCATCACCATTGGTGCAAATGACAATTGTAATTCTCTCTTTGTTTTGCTTTCGTCCCTCGAGTTGCTTCGTTGCAAGAGAATTATCAGCTTGCATTTGATAAAATAAACCTGTTTCATCCATGTTGTAAATATCCTTCCAATCCCATTTATCCAATTCTTCTCTTATTGATGGCAAACTTGCTTCAATTTTCTCCATATCAACTGAGCCACTCTCCCCGAAAAGCCGAAATGACTGAATTGCATGTCGATGCTTGAACTTCTCTAACCACCCATTAGAAAATTCAAATGAAATTGCTTCTGGATAGAGACTCTTTAAGAATATGCGGCCCTTCTCCTTGAGTAATTCACCACTAATATTGACATGCTCTTGGTTGCATACAAACCATTCATAAAGAGCCGACTCCATCAATGGGTACTTCAACGGTCTCAAACGTTTTGCATTTGGATTAGAAAGAGCCTGCTGGTCGTCATTGTTGATTGACCTCTTGAACGCCTTCGATATCGCTGATTGCGATAGCTTAAGATTATGAGTATCCTCCAACCACTTGGCAAAATCTTTTTGCTTCCAACCTGGATGTAGTTATTTCATTTTGCACATCTCCACACAAATTTTTTCACTCATTTGAGTTCTCTTTTCTATTTTTGGTGCCATTATATGCGTGAAGAAAATGTTGATTTGATGTAATTGATAAAAAAAATGTATTATACATAGTATTTATAGATGAAAAAATTAAAGCAATCAAAAGCAAGTACATGCATCTATGGTGGGTGACTCTTGAGTATTGTCTTTTCATATTACGTGAGTAAATTAGTTCAATTAAGTTCAACACATTACATGTACATGTATCTACTAATTATACCATTATATAATATACATGCATTTTAAAAAAAAAAAACCTTATAACTCTATTTAGGAATAACCCCCATTTAGGAATATTTTTTTGTGGTCCCAAGGATATGACTATAGAGAGGTTTTACTGTATATGAAAATAAGTTTATGATAAGCTGATCAACATAAAACTGTTGTAAAGTATCGAATATTTGACCACGAGTATCGATAATCTCATCAGAAGTATCATTAATCTGGATCAATGATATTTCATTGTAATTGTTGTAATTTTTTTTAACCCAGCTTAATAATACTCCTGGTTAAATATTCGATACTTTAAAACAGATTTATTATAAGCTTATTATGAACCATTTTTATATTAAATCTACTCCTATTCATTTTTTTAGTGACACCGTCCCATGCAATAGACTTGATATTATTTTCAAATTTCCGTGACATTTTAAAACACATATGGTTTCAAATGTATTAATAAACTTGCAAAAATATAATTATAATGGAATTTATAAGAAACCTATATATAAATAGAGACGGTAAATTCACGTGGTGTGTTAGCTAGTACGTAAAAAAAAAAAAAAGCTCTCGCTTGCGAAGTCATGGCAAGATTGATGAGGAATTTAAGGGGCGTTTGGTTAGAAATTATTCAATGGCAATGAGAATGAAAATATATTTCCATCTATGCCCTCATAATAAAAATGATATGTTAGGTGAAGAAATGTTCCAATGGTGACTCTATTGCTAGTGTCATGCCCCAATTTTGGAATAGGAGTGGACAACAAATAGTTGTTGGTGAAAGAATAGGGGAGTGATTGAGGAGGATGATTGTAGGAAGATAATAGGGTAATCAAAATGGAGTAGTGATTACCTTATTTAGGAGGAGAGGTAGTGATTTTGTTCTCATGAACCATGCTAATTACACTAATTTTCAATTTCATTCCCATTACCATTGAAGAGTTGTTAACCAAGCGCCCCCTAAATATTTTTGGTAAATGCGAGGGCTTTTAAATCCCTTTCCATGATGACGAGGGATTTTTTAAGCCTTCACCATTGATGAGGGAATGACGAGGGCTTTATTTCATAGATAATTTATATTATTGTGATTTATTTATAATATATGTTTATATTCCATGTTAATTCTTTAACTTGATAATTCATTTTATGCAGAAATCCGGCTAAACGGTCTCTCCCAATCTGATTTTTGCAAAATCTGTGGTTTTAGGCATTTTTGGGCCTTGGCGCCCGTAGTCGACCCTAGGCGGGCTCTAACTATGACGGCTCTATTATACCAAAAAAAAAAAATTACGAAAAAAGAAAAAAAAAATTTCTAGGCGCCGCCTAAACGGCCTAGGCACTAGGCGGTCATAAAACGTCTGATTATCGATTTTTGACTTTTGCTTGCTTAAAATAAGCCAAATTCGATATTGAGCCCAAATACAATATACAACCAGACTTCCAACCAGTTCGAAATTAGGGTTAAGCATATTCCAACAAATATCATATTGTGCATGCTTTGTGCATGAGGCATTTTCCTATGAGTTTTTATTTTATTTTATTTGATTCGAACATAAAGTAAAAAAAGGATGCTTATTAATTTATATGCATGCATGCTTTCGTGAATATTATTTAATTTCTATATGGATTGATCACTTGGGATTTAAAATAATTTGGAACATAATTTAGTTAGGTGGTAGTGCAATTAGATTTTATATAAGTTTATTCGTGATATGAGGGGGAAAAGGAGCAACGTTCTCTTATCTTGATTATTTAGTTCGTCTTCTTTTCGTTGATTCCTTCATGTATCTTGTGCGACAAATATCTAGTTAATCTCATGGTGTTTTTTTTAATAATCTTCTGCTTATTCCGTTTCAAAATAAGTGCCGTTTTAAAAGTTAAATTTAAAATTAGTATTGTTTTAACTATTTTTCATGTTTTTTTTCCTAATTTACCTCGAATTCGAATTCAAGATATAAGAAACTTTTTAAGAATTACATTAAAATATAATAGATCTATTAGAGATTATCAAAATATAGATCTTTTAGAGATTTATGTGGGGTATATATGTCAAAATTTTATGATTCTTAATTTTGATGCAAAATCTCTAGAACAACATTTATTTGAAACAGAGGGAGTATTATATTATTCAAACTCTCCAATGAAACTTGTTCATATATTGTAGGGAATTTATACCATTACATTCATTTAGAGATAAAATTTTATTTAGTGAAACCATTACACTTATAAACTAATATCACAATGTAAATTTCTATGGATATTAATATATATAAACAATGGTATCACTGAATGAATAATATGATATTAGTTACCATAAATAAGTTTCACATGGGAGCCTTTCATATTATTTAGATGAATGCCAAAGTATATTTGGTGTAATTAACTAATCACGTACATTTATCATATCACACATTTCCTCTTTAATTACCATGTATCATTAATGAATCTAAATATTTGAATTTGTAAAAAGATGTGTAATTACTCAATTTATAGTAATTCATAACACCCCATCCCACTTGTGGGTAGGATTCTCAACTTCACCCTCTACGAAAATTGTTTTATGTGGAAATCGAATTCAGGATCTAGGCATGAGTCAAAAGTTCCAATACCATGAAATAATTTAATTTCATATAGAAATTCGAACTTGTAAAGGGATGTAAAATCAATTTATACAGTGAATATCCTAATCTACCCATCCACTACAAAAAAAATACTGTTTTGCGACGGAATTTGCGACGGAAAATCCGTCGCAAACAGTGTTTTGCGACGGATTCTGCGACGGACACGTGTCCGTTCCTAAAACAGCCGTAGCTAATTTTTGCGACGGATTTTGGAGGTCCGTCGCAGATTAACGACGGATAAATCCGTCGTAAAAATGGTGGGTCAGACCCGGCCGGGTCGCACAGAATTTGCGACGGACAATAGTCCGTCGCAAATCTTTCGGGTTAGACCCGATCGGGTCAACAACATTTGCGACGGTGATTAGGCGTGAAATTGTTATGTTTTGGTGCCCAATTTACTCATGTTTTGAGTGTTTTCGATTAGTGCTTGGAGTCAAATGAGTATCATCTTTATAAAATTATTAATTTGTCTCTTTGGTGCTCATAGGTGAATAGAGGACGAAAAGAGGAGTTCGTAGGACTTTGAATCGACTCAAACGGATGCCCGGATGAGAAGATATTGAAGAAATACGATTGGTATTAGTGCGGACGAGGAAAAGTATCATTTGGAAGGATTAGAGATCACTCGAGCGCATAGCTCGAGCGCCACCGCTCGAGCGCCTTACTCGAGCGCCACCGCTCGAGCGCCTTACTCGAGCGCGCAAATGAACAGAACAAGTCTTGCGCTCGAGCAGCTCGAGCGCCACCGCTCGAGCGAATTGCTCGAGCGCCCAAAAACATACAGAGAAGATTCAGCGCTCGAGCAGCTCGAGCGCGACCGCTCGAGCGAATGCATCATTCGAGCTACACAGCTCGAGCGGAACCGCTCGAGCGCCCATATACTTTTGCCTCCGGATTCGTATTTTCGGCCCATTAACTCCCGTTTCGACCCGGTGCCTATATATACCTCTTCCAAACACGTTTTGAAAAATCCCCAACTTTAGAAATAATTTTAGACTTAGTTTTTGGAGAGGAAGAAGAAGAGCAAGCTTTATTTTACGTTTTGTTGAGGTTTTGCATACGAATTCTTAGTTTCTTTTTATTAGTTCGTTACTTTAAACGCTTTTAATTTCGTTTTAGTTAATTCAATTTCAGTTCTTCATATTTATTTTCTTTTTAAACCCTAGTTTATGTTTCTTACTTTCTTTATTCAATTCATTATGTTTTTGTTCGTTGTTTCGTCTATTGCTTTTATTTATGTTAAAACCATGTCCGGCTAAAAACCCTTGCATGCTTAGGTTAGGATGAACTCGTAGAAGTAGGATGTGGGTACGTAATTAAGGTAATTGGTGACGTTAGTTTTAATTCTCTTAGTTAATGAATTCTTATAATTAATCTGAACTTTACCTTTGAATTTAGTACGAAAGTGTTAGAGAGAGGACGACCGCATCACTCAATAACAATTAGTAGTCTTAACGAGAAGGTTTAGGAAAGGTTAATTCATCTACCGGTTTAGCGAAGGAGGACGACCGCATCACCTTAGTTAAATTAGGGTCTCATTAATTAAGCACAGTTCATTAACTTGTTAGTGGATTAGTGAAGTCGATTGCTAGGATAAAGTATTAGGGTGAGAAATCTTGAGCTTTCATTCTACGATCTTTTACTTAGGTTAATTCTTGGTTGTCACGATTACTTTGATTATGTACCTGCTCCGTTAGTATACGTAGGGATTCCTATCCTAAGCATCACCATCTCATACTTGCATATACACCTTAGATACTTAGTTTAATTTTCCTTTTGCATTCGTAGAGTAATTTAGTTTAGATTATTTTCTCTTTTCAAAAAACCAAAAAAACATTACACTCATATTAACTACGACGCGTAGATCTTCAGGGATCTATTCGCATACATACCATCCCTTGGGTTCGATAATACTTGGTCCCTATACTTGCCCATACTACAGTGAACCCGTTCTCTTGCGGGGTAGCTACTAGTAGAAGCTAGTGTAGTCGCTTCAAGTCAATGGCGCCGTTGCCGGGGATGGCGTTGAATGTTTGAATAGGACTTGTAGATAGCTTAGTAGTTAGTAGTGAGTGCTTTCTTTTCTGTTTTATTTTTTATTTTTATTTTAGTCGGCAGTTGCGTTTTGATCCTTCTGCTAGTGTTTCAGGTTTATGAAAACACGCTCACAAGGCAATACGAGCGAAGAGAGATTACCTGCAGATCCGGAGACAATAGCCAGAAGGAACCGAGCCTTCTTGAGAAGAATGACTACTGCCGCGGGAAACAAAGACAAAATTTCTGATGAACTTGGGGAGTTAGACAAGATAGCTGCAGAGTATACTGCTCTTGTGGGACGGGCAGAGGGTGCCAATGGAAATAGCAGTAATCAGCAGATACCCATAGGGGGAACTGAGAGCCCACACCCGAACCCACAAGACACAATCAACTCTGCCCAAACACAACCCCAAAACCAGAACCAAAACCTTGCTTACCCACAAAACCCAAATAACCCTTTCCACAACCCAGCATACCAACATTACCCATACCCACCTTATCCTTATCCACCATATCCATATCATCCACCACCAGTCTACAACCAACCACCTGTTTACCAACCACCACCCCAACAAGTACCAGTACCTGTCGCTCCTCAGCCTGCGCCCCAGAACGTAGATCACAATATGGCTATTCGAGGGAGGTTTGCAGCGCAGCCGCAGAGGTACTACGATGGAGTGGCTTTGCCTCCTGTTGAGGCGAACAACTTCTCGATATCACCGGGGATTTTAAAGCTGCTGACCGAGAATCAGTTCAAAGGGGTGATCGGGAAGGAGAATCCTCATACACACTTGAGGAGCTTTCTCATGATAGCCTCAACATTCAATTACAATGGCATGTCTGAAGATGCCAAGAGGCTTAGGCTGTTTCCATTCTCACTGACGGGAATAGCCAAGGAGTGGTGATTAGGCGTGAAATTGTTATGTTTTTGGTGCCCGATTTACTCATGTTTTGAGTGTTTTCGATGAATATTTAGAGTCAAATGAGCATTATTTCTATACATTGATAAATTTGTCTCTTTGATGTTCATAGATGGATAGAGGGCGAAAAGAGGAGTTCGTAGGACTTTGAATCGACTCAAACGGATGCCCGGATGAGAAGATATTGAAGAAATACGATTGGTATTAGTGCGGACGAGGAAAAGTATCATTTGGAAGGATTAGAGATCACTCGAGCGCATAGCTCGAGCGCCACCGCTCGAGCGCCTTACTCGAGCGCGCAAACGTACAGAACAATTCTTGCGCTCGAGCAGCTCGAGCGCCACCGCTCGAGCGAATCGCTCGAGCGTCCAAAACATACAGAGTCATTTCAGCGCTCGAGCAGCTCGAGCGCGACCGCTCGAGCGAATGCGTCATTCGAGCTACACAGCTCGAGCGGGACCGCTCGAGCGTTTTGCTCGAGCGCCCATATACTTTTGCCTCCGGATGCGTATTTTCGGCCCATTAACTCCCGTTTCGACCCGGTGCCTATATATACCTCTTCCAAACACGTTTTGAAGAACCCCCGACCTTTAGAAATAATTTTAGACTTAGTTTTGGAGAGGAAGAAGGAGAGCAAGCTTTATTTTACGTTTTGTTGAGGTTTTGCATTCGAATTCTTAGTTTCTTTTTAGTTCGTTACTTTAAACGCTTTTAATTTCGTTTTAGTTAATTCAATTTCAGTTCTTCGTATTTATTTTCTTTTTAAACCCTAGTTCATGTTTCTTAGTTTCTTCGTTCAATTCATCATGTTTATGTTCGTTGTTTATTTTATTGCTTTTATTTTTGTTATAACCATGTCCGGCTAAAACCCTTGCATGCTTGGGTTAGGATGAACTCGTAGAAGTAGGATGTGGGTACGTAATTAGAGTAACTTGTGACGTTAGTTTTAATTCTCTTAATTAATGAATTCTTATAATTAATCTTAACTTTACCTTTGAATTTAGTACGAAAGTGTTAGAGAGAGGACGACCGCATCACTCAATAACAATTAGTAGTCTTAACGAGAGGGTTTAGGAAAGGTTAATTCATCTACCGGTTTAGCGAAGGAGGACGACCGCATCACCTTAGTTAAATTAGGGTCTTATTAATTGAGCACAGTTCATTAACTTGTTAGTGGATTAGTGAAGTCGATTGCTAGGATAAAGTATTAGGGTGAGAAATCTTGAGCTTTCATTCTACGATCTTTTACTTAGGTTAATTCTTGGTTGTCACGATTACTTTGATTATGTACCTGCTCCGTTAGTATACGTAGGGATTCCTATCCTAAGCATCACCATCTCATACTTGCATATACACCTTAGATACTTAGTTTAATTTTCCTTTTGCCTTAGTAGCGTAATTTAGTTTAGTTTATCTTAATCTTTCAAAAACCCCAAAAACATCACACTCATATTAACTACGACGCGTAGATCTTCAGGGATCTATTCGCATACATACCATCCCTTGGGTTCGATAATACTTGGTCCCTATACTTGCCCATACTACAGTGAACCCGTTCTCTTGCGGGGTAGCTACTAGTAGAAGCTAGTGTAGTCGCTTCAAGTCAAGTGGTACGATAATACGCTCCCGCGGGGAGGTATTACCACTTGGGCCGAGCTCGAGCGTCTGTTCCTCGAGCGATTCTACCCTCCATCTAGGACGATCAAGGCTAGAATTGAGATCTCGTCCTTTCGCCAGAAGTCTGGAGAGGATTTACGCCAAGCGTGGGAGAGATACTCAAACATGCTTATAGAGTGCCCGCAGCACGGGTACAATGAGGGGGATATTATGGCGTTCTTCTACAGTGGTGCCAACAAGACGGGGCAAGACCATTTAGACGCTTGTGCGGGCGGAGCATTCCTCAACCAAGGCATAGAGAGGTGTAGAGAGATCGTTGACAACATTGTCACGAATGCCGGTGCTTGAGGTGTGGATGCAGATTTGCAAAGAGTGCATCAGGTAGAAGAGGGAGAAGGAACGAGAAGGCTGCTGATGGCCATGATGGAGAAGATAAACAACCTTGAGTTGGGGAAGAGTTTGGGTGGAGAGCATGCAGTGGAGAATGAGAGAGTAGACCAGCCCAGTGGACAGCAAGAGGTAGCCAATTACATGGGAAGTCCGTATTACAATCAGAATGGCTACCAAGGTGGAAATCAGTATGGAAGGCCTTCTTATGGCCAACCATTTGTGCCTCCAGGCCCTCAGCCACTTCAAAATCAATGGAGGAACACACAAGGAGTTCAAGGAAGCCAGCAGCCTCCTCAAAACACATGGAGGAGGAATGATAATTTTTCTTATGCTAACCCAAAAGCTGGTGTTACTGTTCCTGCAGGTGTTGATCCGGGGTCTAAACCTCCTGGTGGAGAAGGCGGTGCATCAACCGAGGAGATGTTGAGAGCGATCCTTCAGAAGGTGGAGGAAGGGAGCAAGAGATTGTCATCCTTGGAGTACGATGTGAAGGAGTTGCATAAGAAGGGTGATCAACGTGATCAAGAGCTCCAGAAGATGAATGTTGAGTGGACTAGAACTCAACAAGAGAACAATCGAAGGTTCACTTCGATAGAGCTCCAGATGAGCCAAATTGCAAAATCAGTGAATAGAATGCCGGAAGGGAATCCGAAAGAGCAGTGCAAGGCGATCCAGCTGAGAAGTGGAACCAATTATGAAGGTCCTCAGATGCCTGCTGATTCTGAGACGCCCCAAGTTGAGAAGGGGATTGAAAGTAAAGGGATTGAGAAGCATGAAGATAAGGATGAGTCCCATCAAGACAAAGACCTTGAGGAGGTTGAGAGAGTTCCTAAGTGGAAAAAGGCAAAGGAAGCAAGGGAGAAAGTGAAAAAAACAGAAAGAGATGAATGGGGGGTACCCAAATCTGTGATACCCGTCCCATATCCACAACGCTTCATGAAAAAGAAGCTCGATGAGAAATTCGCTAAGTTCCTTGATGTTTTTAAACAATTGCATATTAATATCCTTTTTTATGATGCTTTGGAACAGATGCCGCATTATGCGAAGTTTCTGAAGGACTTGATCGCGAAAAGACGGCGAGTGGATGAGCCGAAGTTGGTGCAGCTGAACCACGAGGTGAGTGCATTAGTGCACAAGGCGCTGCCACCGAAGCTGAAAGATCCCGGGAGCTTCACGATCCTATGTGATATTGGGAACGGGATCAAGAAGGGAGCGTTGTGCGACCTTGGGGCGAGCATCAATCTCATGCCGTTGTCGCTTTTCAAGAAGTTGGAAGGTGGTGAACTTCAACCCACAATGATGACGCTTCAACTTGCCGATCGGTCTATTACTCGACCTCAAGGTGTTGTTGAAGACGTTCTAGTGAGAGTTGGAGATCACATCTTTCCAGCCGACTTTGTAGTGTTAGAAATGGAGGAAGATGAGCACGTGCCCCTGATTTTGGGAAGACCGTTCTTAGCTACGGCGGGGATGGTGCTAGACGTGGCGAATGGGAAGATCACGTTGAAGGTTGATGATCAAGAAGTGAAGATCTCCCTATATGAAGCCATGAAGCACCCGAAGGAGGATGAGAGCTTGTATTGCATGGATGCAATTGATCCTAGTGTTGAAGACACACCTTCTATCCCTAATCCATCTCATATTCATGACTTTGTTAGTCCTTCAATTGATAATTTAACCCATGAGCGTTATGATCTTGATTATTTTGATAAGGATGAAGTGAAGAAGTTGAAGGATGAAGAGGTGAAGAAAGTGGACGTGGTCCAGTTAGACGGGAAAGGAGGAGTTAAGAAGAAAAAGTCCAAACTCAAGAAATTGTTTAGTAAGACTCCTCCAGATAGAGGCAAGAAGGAGTTGAGACCCATAACACTTGGGGATGGTAAGAAAGCAAAGGAACTCATGATGGTGGGGCATCAAGGAAAGGAGTTCAAACACCACTCTTATGAGAGTAAGGGAGGTAAATTTGCGTATGATGTCCCATAAGCTCCTTTGAGCTTGGTCCGGCATGAGGACCTTAAAAATAGCGCTGAATGGGAGGCAACCCATTTTTATTTGCTTTCATTTATTTTTAGTGTCTTTTTATATTATTAGGGTGTTTAGAGTCGTATGTCTAACCTCGTACTCGAGAGCTTTATTTTGTAGGCTTGTCTCTAAAGGAGTAAAGGAACCAAAGAAGTGGAGATTGAAGGAACCAACTTGAGACAAGGGAATGTGCAAAGCTACTGAGAGAAATTGAATTATTTGGTTGAGGTAACCCACAACCCCAAACTTAGACCTCTAGCAAGGTCGAAGTTTGGGGGGGTGGAGTTTCTTTTTATGATTACATTGCACATGCATGCACGCCCTTATCTTTTAGTTGAGTTTGATTGATTATTGGTGCCTTGAGATGCTCCTTGGGCTATTATTAATTTGTTTTGTTACTCAATATTTTATGCCTATCAATCACCTTATGCTCGTTGATTGCTATCTTTGAGTATGATTTGATGAGTAGGGTGAATTGTGAGGCTGAGTTAGGAGTTTTCTTGTGTGAGTGTTTGAGTTAGAGTTGATTTGAGAAAGAACTTGTATGCTTGTAAATTTTTCTTTTGAGTACTTGTGTGATGATTGTGAGAATGCACTAGGACTAGCATGGATGTGAAAGCTGTGAGATTTGAGCCTAATGAGATTTAAATGCATGAATTAATCTCGTCGTTTGTGAGAGGATCGTCACCTTAGAGGATGCTAGAACTTGCATGTGCTCTTGCTTCTTGATTGTGTCTAGTTTGATATGCCGAATAGGATCTTAGGCCATCTTTGATTTAATTGAGTCACTTAGCCAAAATTTTCCTTACCAATGACATTGATCCCTTGTTAGCCCCTTTGAGCCTAAAGCCTATTTTATTTGACTAGCACATATGAACACTATTCCGATTCCTAAGCCTTTTTGTCCCAATTTGAGTGGAGAATAGGAAAGTGTGAATGTGAAGGGAGTGAATTGAGTTGAAAAAGGAAAAGATTGTTTGTTGAGTGAATATGAGAAGAAGGAGTGATGAGATTTGAGTTGTGGGAAAAAACAAAAAAATTGAGAATGAGCAAAAGAAAAAAATGAGCTCATGTGTTTGTGCGAAAAAAAAAAGAGAAAGAAAAAAAAAGTGATTGAAAAAAAAGTGAAAGAGTGAGAAAGAAAAAAAATTGAAATGTTGAAGTGATTCTGCTCCTAATCTCAAAGTGCCAAAGTTGATTTTTCTATTCTCCATTCACTTGAGTCACTTACCCCATATTGTTATCCCACCTGTCCAAAGAGCCTACATTACAACCTTGAGAAAAGTCCTTTTTGATTCGGCATTGATTTCTAGAGTATGGTCGGAGTTGAGAGTGCTTACAAGCCTATGGTTGCCAATATGTGTGATTGATTGATTGAGTGAGTCCCTTAAACACTGTTATACACTTGTGAGGGAGTGAAACACACCGTTGAGTGCACATCCATGCTTGATCTTGGTGTTTCTTGTTATTGTTGCATGAGTACGATAAAAGAAAGTGAGTGAGTATACGGGTGATTGATCTTTAAAGCTCGAGTTCATTTGCTTGCATGATTTGATTCTTGATTCATTCCTAACAATTTCACTTGACTTATTATTTCGTTGCTTGAGGACAAGCAACATGGTAAGTTTGGGGGGGTTGATTAGGCGTGAAATTGTTATGTTTTGGTGCCCAATTTACTCATGTTTTGAGTGTTTTCGATTAGTGCTTGGAGTCAAATGAGTATCATCTTTATAAAATTATTAATTTGTCTCTTTGGTGCTCATAGGTGAATAGAGGACGAAAAGAGGAGTTCGTAGGACTTTGAATCGACTCAAACGGATGCCCGGATGAGAAGATATTGAAGAAATACGATTGGTATTAGTGCGGACGAGGAAAAGTATCATTTGGAAGGATTAGAGATCACTCGAGCGCATAGCTCGAGCGCCACCGCTCGAGCGCCTTACTCGAGCACGCAAATGAACAGAACAAGTCTTGCGCTCGAGCAGCTCGAGCGCCACCGCTCGAGCGCCCAAAAATATACAGAGAAGATTCAGCGCTCGAGCGCGACTGATTAGTGTGAAAATTGCTTGAAATTCGTGTACTATTTTTGCCGAATTTAATTGGATTTCTTGCATTTATTTACATTAATTTGACCATTTGTGCTTAATTGTCGAGAAAGGCATTTTTGTTATTTTTTGCAGGAAAATGTGATATTTTAGAAGCAAATACGAGCCTTCAATTTATTGAGGTCGAGCGAGGAGAAAAATCGAGAAGAAAACGAGAAAAATGTAGAAGAAATGGAATTGGGCCGAGAGGAATTTATTTATTAGCAAAGAATTGGCCCAAGATGCAAGCCCATTTGAGAGAAAAAGGAGAAGCCCAAAAAGTTGGCCCAAAAAAAAAGAGAAGAGGCGGAGGCATACAGGCTACTCGACCGAGCCACTCGGTCGAGTCGAGCTACTCGCTCGAGTAGCCTGGGGAAAAAGCGGGAGCGTTTTCTAAAAGCGTACTCGACCGAGTTGCTCGGTCGAGTCGAGTGACTCGTGCGAGTCAATGTCGGTTTTTCCAGTGCGCTCGAGCCCATTTTGCCTTACTCGACCGAGCCACTCGGTCGAGTCGAGCTACTCGCTCGAGTCACCTGTAATGAAAACGCGTAAAACGATTTTTAAAGGCGTACTCGACCGAGCCACTCGGTCGAGTGGATCTACTCGGTCGAGTTGCGCACGGAATTTTGGGATTTTTCGAAATTTCACCATTTTTGAGGGGCTCTTTTGCAAGTTCGTTTCAAGCATTCTTTCCCCAATATTTAAACCCTCATTCTCAGATTTTGGAAAGGAGAATAGAGAGCTAATTAGAAAAACACACCCCACACACCTTTATAGTTCATTTTCACCTTCAATTTTTAGATTTCAATTTTCTTTCAATTAGTAGAACAATTTAGCTAGCATTTGGAGAACAATTTTCAATTCCAAGTTGTAATCACTCTATTGAGGTGACTTCTATCCTTTATCTTTCAATTTAGTTGGTATAATTTTCTCATTTATGCTTTCTTGCAAATTTACTATGATGAGCTTATTGGGTTTATTGATTTCATTTGTTAGTTTATCTATTGTTTGTGTTAGATTAGCCATGGGCTAATCCCCTAATGCTTTGGGTGTTTGATTTATGAAGGAATTAGTGTTATGTTGTTAATGGAGCTTTGATTGTGCTATTGAGTTGGTTCTTTTGCTTCTATTAATGTGTATTTCTTGATTAGATTGATTGACTAGGTTTAATAGCTCTTGTTAGGTTAATTTGTGCTACAACGAGAGTTGGGTGTGAGTTAATCGAACTTGTGGTGAGGAATTTGGTTAATTAATCGGATTCAATTAGTCGTTTATTAACTCGAGAGAGGGTAGATGGCTAGACCACCATTAATAGACATTAGGAACCTTAATCTATGGGTTTAGGGGCCTAGTGAAGAGAGAATGCTTTAAGTGCATCGCGTGTTTAAAGTCATTCACTATCTTTTGTTCTTTTGGTAACTAGTTAGGTGCTAATTAGTTCATTTGATCACCCAAGCCTCAAAAGGGATCGGTATTCAAAACTTAAGTGATAGCTCTTAGTTCGAACCAACGAAGTAGTACAAGATAAGTGAAATTAACTACGTAGCATTGATTCCGACATAAGGATTTCACCCGAAGCATTACCCTCAACCTTGCACTTCTAAACGAAGTTCTACATAGCTTTCTAGCTTAGTTGTTCATTTCAATTTTATTGCTTAATTCACTATTTGTCTTTTAATTTGATTAGTCTAAAAACCAAAACAAGCCTCTACAATTTTACAAAACTCGTAATCTTAGGGATCCACCGATCAACTAAGTTCTTGGATCGATAAAACTTGGTCGTATACTTGCATTGCTTCAATGATCCCATATGCTTTTGGGTCGTGTTTACGTGTTCATATAGATTTGCAAAAATATGAAAAAGTCAATGGCGCCGTTGCCGGGGACCTAGTTTGATCGCTTTAGGTGGGACTTAGGATTTGTTGAATAGAGTTGGTAGTTGCATTTACTTTCTTTATTTTTGTTTTGTTTTTGTTTGAGTTTGATACTTGGTACTTGTTGTAGGTGCATGATCACGAGAGCAAGAGGAGGACAAGTTCAACCAATTGACCACGAGATCGAGGCACACGCAAGAAGAAGAAACCGAAGAAGGAATCGAGGAGGAAGAAATCAAGCAATGGAAGGAAACAATCCGGAGGCGGATAATCCGAACCATGGGAACGAAGCTCGAGAAGGGAATGGAGAAAATGTGCAAGGTGCACAAGTGGTTCAAGGGGGAGTCGTTCTACCGGTTCATCACCAAGTTGAAGTGGGAGCTCAACCAAACCAATACCCAAACCCTTACCAATATCCATATTACGGCTTCTACCCAAATTTCCCTCAAAACCAACAAGCCCAAGGTCAACAACCTCAACCCAATCAACCCCCACTACACTATCCATATCCTATACCACCATATTTCCAACCTCAAAATCACCCACTACCTCCCAATCCACCACAACCACCACCACAAAATCCAAATCCACCAAACCAAGAGCAAAGATATCCGGCTATTCCCTTACTCATGCAATTTGAGGGAAGGCCAATTAGAGAACATTTTGAGCCAAGGCAAAGAGAGTATTACGATGGCATCGCTAGGCCAAATGTAGAAGCCAACAATTTTGAGATAGCACCGGCTATGCTCAAGTTGTTAATGGAGAATCAATTCGAGGGGCTTGAGAAGGAAGACCCTCACATGCACTTGAGGAATTTTCTCAACCTAGCCGATACGTTCAAGAGGAACGGGGTACCCGAAGATGCCAAAAGATTGAGGATGTTCTCATTCACACTCACGGGGAAAGCGAAGGCTTGGTTAGACAAGGTGTTACCTCCGGGTAGTGTAAGCACGTGGGATGAGATTAGCAACAAGTTCTTACTCAAATTCTATCCTCCCTCAAGAACGGTTAAGGCAAAACATGAGATTTCAAAGTTTCAAAGGAAGCCCAATGAAAGCCTTAAAGATGCATGGGAGCGAATGAATAACATGTTGATTTCGTGTCCACAACATGGGTATCCCGATGAAGAGATTCTAGCTTCATTCTTTTGTGGGATGGACGCCGAAGCACAAAATTTCTTAAATTCTTGTGCGGGTGGAGGATTTTTGGATCTTCCGGCGGGGATGGCTATGAAAATTCTTGATGTTGTGGCTAGCAATTCTTCCCAATGGAACGTGGATACAATTCAAAGGAATCGTGTTAATCGAGTTGATGATCGTGATGTGATGTTGCAAACATTCATGACAACTATTTTGGAAAAGATGAATGCTCTCTCTCTTGGCCAAGGAAGAGATCCTCCTCCATCTTTGGAGCTTAACAACAATGTCCAAAACCCGATGACCCAATTTGAGGATGTGAATTACATGGGTAGGCCTTATCAAGGGGGAAACCAAGGAGGATATTCACAAAATTTTCAAGGTGGAAGACAAGGGCAAGAGTATCAAGGACCTCAAGGTCAAGGTCAACCAAGACCTCCATTCCAACAAGGACCAAATCAAGGGTATCAAGTGGGGAGCTCTTCTCAACCGCAAGGAGCATTTCATGGAAATCAATGGGGACAAACTTCCTCATTCCAAGGGAATTCCCAAGGAGGAGGAGGATATTATCCAAACAATCGAAAGCATGAGAACTTCTCTTATGCCAATCAAAAAGGAGTCATCCAACTTCCACCGGGAGTGGACCCGGGATCCAAGTTACCAAGTGGAGAAGGGAAATCAACTTCGGACGAGCTACTCCAACTATTGGTCAAGAGGACGGAAAGATGTGACTCCATGGAAGTAAGAATGGAGGAGCTAGCTAAGTTAGTGGCTCAAACAAATTCTCAATTGAGCGCCACGATAGCTCAACAAAATTCTCAATTGAATGCTACTATAGCTCAACAAGGAGCTCAATTTGGTGCCCAACTCAAAAATCTTGAATTCCAAATGGGGCAATTATCCACGACGGTGAGTGGAATGCAAAACAAAGGAAAATTTCCTTCCACAACCGAAGTGAACCCAAGAGAGCATTGCAAAGCAATACAATTGCGAAGTGGAAAGAGATATGATGGTCCTCAAATGCCCGAAGATTTAGAAGAAGAGAAGGGTGAGAAGAAGGGTGATGGTCGTGAAGGTGATGAGAAACTCCAAGAAGAAGAGGAGCTTGAGGTAGAAAATGAATTCGATCGAGGAAAGGATGATGAAGAGGAAGAAGAAATGAAGAAGACCATGCAAGAGGATAAAAGAGAGTTAGACAAATCAAAAGAAGCTCAAAAAGAGACGAAATCTGAAAAGTGGGTACCAAAGTGGAAGCGAGCTAAGGAATTGAGAGAGAAGAAAGGTGAGGATGTCCCTTGTGATCGATGGGGAGTTCCTATGACTCCAATACCTCCACCTTTTCCACAGAGGTACATGAAGCAGAAAATGGCGGATAAGTTTGCAAAATTTTTGGAGATTTTCAAGAAGATTCACATCAACATACCTTTTGTTGATGCATTAGAGCAAATGCCCCATTACATGAAATTCCTAAAGGAGGCCATGTCAAAGAAAAGAAGGTTGGGAGAGCACGAAACAGTGAACTTGACCGAAGAATGTAGTGCCCTTTTGCAAAGGAACATTCCTAAGAAGCTCAAAGATCCCGGAAGTTTCAACTTGCCTTGTGAAATTGGGGGTAGTGAGATTATACTAGCTCTATGTGATTTGGGAGCTAGTGTAAATCTCATGCCTTATTCAATCTATAAGAGGTTGGACTTGGGGGATGTGAAGGAAGTCTCTATGACCCTTCAATTTGCGGATCGATCGGTGGCTCGTCCAAGAGGGATAGTTGAAGACGTACTTGTCAAAGTGGACAAGTTTATCTTCCCGGCCGATTTTGTGATACTAGATATGATAGAGGACGAGCACGTGCCTCTCATTCTAGGCCGACCCTTTCTAGCAACCGGAGAAGCCATGATCAACGTGAAGGATGGGGAGTTGAAATTGAGCTTCAACAATGAAGAGATCAAATTTTCGATATACAACACTCTTGAGAGGCACGATCAAGTTGAGAGTTGTAGTTTCGTGAGTGAAGTCAAGAGCATCATTCAACATGAATGGGAAGAATTCTCTAACTCAAATTTGTCTTTAGATTCTAATTCGTTTTTAAGTAAAAATTTATCATTGAATGATGATTGTGCTAATGTGGATGAATTTTCTCTTGATAGGTATGGAATGGAGAGTGCAAAAGGAATGAATCAAGCTTGGGGGAAGGAGAAATTTCTACCATTGCATGATGAGAACGAGAAGGATGTGGAAAAGAAGGAAAGCAAGAAGGAGAGTTTGAAACCTCTACCGGAGCACCTCAAGTATGTATATCTAGACACGGAGGAGAGGTATCCCGTAATTGTTTCATCTTCTTTAACTTGTGTTGAGATTGAAAAGTTAGTTGTGGTGCTTGCTAGGAATAAGAATGCTTTAGGATGGTCTATAGATGATCTCAAGGGGATTAACCCATCAATTTGCATGCATAGAATTAGGATTGATGAAAATGCTAAGAGTGTTGTGCAACCTCAAAGGAGGGTGAATCCAATCATTCAAGAAGTGATCAAGAAAGAAATTTTGAAATTTTTAAATTCGGGCATGATTTACCCCATTAGTGATAGTCCTTGGGTGTCACCTCTTCATGTTGTTACCAAAAAGGGGGGTATGACTGTGATCACCACCGATACCAACGAGGTGATTGCCACACGGGTGGCCACCGGTTGGAGAGTGTGTGTTGATTATCGGGAATTGAACAAAGCCACATGTAAAGACCATTTTCCACTTCCATTCATGGATCAAATGTTAGATAGGCTTTGTGGACATGAGTTTTATTGCTTCCTCGATGGTTATTCCGGGTACAATCAAATAATGATTGCCCCCGAAGACCAAGAGAAAACCACATTCACAAGCTCGTATGGAACGTTTGCATGGAGGCGAATGCCTTTTGGATTATGCAATGCCCCCGCCACGTTCCAACGATGTATGATGTCGATTTTTCATGATTTGATTGAAAGGATAATGGAAGTATTCATGGATGATTTTTCTGTGTTTGGGAGTTCATTTGATAATTGCTTAGAAAATTTAGAGAAAGTGCTTATACGTTGTCAAGAAACAAACCTTGTTTTGAATTGGGAAAAATGCCACTTTATGGTCACAAATGGTATTGTGCTTGGTCATCATATTTCTGTGAAGGGTTTGCAGGTTGATCGTGCAAAGGTGGTGGCAATTGAAAAGCTTCCTCCACCATCAAATGAAAAGGGAATTCGCTCATTTTTAGGGCATGCGGGTTTCTACAGGCGGTTTATAAAAGATTTCTCTAAACTTTCTAAGCCTCTTTCACATTTACTAGAAAAGGATGTCCCGTTTGAGTTTACTGATGAATGTCTATCTTGTTTCAAGGCTCTCAAAGAGGCATTGATATCATCACCCATCTTGATAAGCCCGGACTGGAGTGAACCTTTCATCCTAATGTGTGATGCTAGTGATTTCGCAATGGGGGTAGTCTTGGGGCAAAACCGTGAGAAGAGATTTCGAGCAATATACTATGCCTCAAAGACTTTTAACTCCGCACAAGTGAATTACACAACCACGGAGAAAGAGTTGCTAGCCGTTGTGTATGGTTTTGACAAGTTTAGGCAATACTTGATCGGGGCAAAAACAGTGGTTTACACGGATCATGCGGCGATTAGATATTTGATGGGGAAGAAGGACTCCAAGCCGAGGCTCATCCGTTGGATTTTGTTGCTACAAGAGTTTGATATTGAGATCCGGGACAAGAGAGGAAGTGAAAATGTGGTGGCCGACCATTTGTCTCGCTTGGAAAGAGGGGAAGGTTTTGAGGAGCCAATTGAAGAAGTGAAGGAAGAATTTCCCGATGAGCATCTTTTCTTTATTAATGGGAACTTGGTGAGCAAGGTAGATGAGGGCCCATGGTACGCGGACTTAGCCAATTACATAACGTGTGAGAGGTTGCCCTATGGAATGACTCCATATGAGAAGAAGAAATTCCTTAAGGACGCTACCTCTTATTATTGGGATGACCCCTTCTTGTATAAAAAAGGTGTGGATTCCATAATAAGGTGTGTTCCCAAGGAAGAATGGGATAGCATAATGACTCATTGTCATTCATCTCCATGTGGAGGACATTATGGAGGGGACAAGACTGCACTCAAGATCCTTCAATCGGGTTTTTATTGGCCAAGGTTGTTCCAAAGTTGTCACGAGTTTGTGAAGAAGTGTGACAAATGTCAACGGAGTGGGAACATCTCTAAGAAGAACGAGATGCCATTGCATGGGATTCTAGAAGTGGAAGTGTTTGATGTTTGGGGAATAGATTTTATGGGACCGTTTCCGTCGTCTTATGGAAACGAGTACATCTTGTTGGCCGTTGACTATGTGTCGAAATGGATCGAGGCCATAGCCACTCGAACAAATGATTCAAAAACAGTGATTGATTTCTTGAAGAGTCACATTTTCTCTCGATTTGGAGTGCCAAGAGTGTTGATAAGTGATGGAGGAAGCCATTTCGTGAACAAACTCCTCGACAAGTTGTTGGCAAGTTATGGGGTAAATCATAAGGTGGCTACTCCGTATCATCCACAAACAAATGGGCTAGCCGAGGTGTCTAATAGGCAAGTGAAGAAGATTCTTGAAAGAACGGTCAACTCAACAAGAAAGGATTGGTCAAAGAAGCTAAATGATGCTCTATGGGCCTATCGAACCGCCTACAAAACACCCCTTCAAATGTCTCCATTTCAATTAGTGTTTGGCAAAGCATGCCACCTACCGGTGGAATTGGAGCATCGTGCATTTTGGGCCACGAAGAAGATGAACTTTGATAGTGCTTTGAGTGGTGAAAAGAGGGTTCTTCAACTTCATGAGCTTCAAGAATTTCGGGAAAATGCATATGAAAGTTCTCAACTTTTCAAGGATAAGACAAAGAGGTGGCATGACGCTCGAATCTCTAAGAGATTTTTTACCGAAGGGGATGAAGTCCTATTGTACAACTCACGTTTGAGTATGTTTCCCGGGAAGTTGAAATCAAGATGGAGTGGACCATTTCGTGTGAAGAAAGTATACCCATCGGGTTTCTTGGATTTAGAGAATGAAAAGGGTGAAGAATTTAAGGTCAATGGTCATCGTGTCAAGCATTACTACTCGCCTTGTGAGAAGGGAGTAGTACATGAGCTCAAAGTTATAGACCCTTGAACTCGTAGAGTTCCGTCCGGCATAGGACGTTAAAAATAGCGCTAAATGGGAGGCAACCCATCATTTTTGTTTTCTTTTATTTTTGCATTGTTTAGTTTAATTGCCTTTGCTTTTGTTTTGTTTAGGTGTTGGGGTCGTGTGTTGAGGCTCGGTGAGGATTTCGAGCTCTATGGAAGGACACGTGCTTGAAGGAAGCTTTAGGTACAAACACCTCCTCCTAAACTTAGGCATGCTATGCAAAGTCTAAGTTTGGGGGGGTGTTCGTCTTTTTATGCATAATTTTTAATTGCACTGATGCACCCCAGTTTTGATTTGAGCTTATTGGAAATTATTTTTGTTGGGAATTTTGGGTTTAATTGCTTATATATACTTGTACATGAGTTTTGTCTTGCCATATGAAGAATTGAGAGTGTGATGTCTTTCAAGAGACGTGCTTGATAGGAAAGGTGAGCATACTCAAGGAGCTTAACGTGAGGTGATCGTGACTTGAAGAGAAGATCGTGCTTGGTGCCAATTGGAGGTAATATGCCCCAAACTTAGAATTGCTTAGCAATGTCTAAGTTTGGGGGGGTTTATTTGTTTTGATTTTCATATTTTACATTGCACCGGCGCACTTGAGGCTTCACTTGTACATTGCACAGGCGCACGCCTCATTTTTGTAGAGTTTTGCTTATTCGAGTACTTGAAATACGCGTTGAGATTTGAGGGTGAAATGCTTTATAAGGGATTTTGTGAGTTTATTTGTCGAATTTTTGAATGGCTTGCTCAATGTGATGAATTGTTTGGTGAGTAGTTGGTTGCAAATTTCATTGTGGCACTCTTCTTCCAAACTTTTAATTGCATAGCAATGAAAAAGTTTGGGGGGGTATGTTCGTTTTGTAATTCTATTTGCACCAATTTACTTCACTCAATTTTTGAAAATTTGTGCTTAAGTGTGGGCTTATTGAAAATCTTTGAGTATTTTTTTTTTTTGGAGTTAAGATTGTGTGGCTTGGTGTCGGAAAATCAATTGATGGTGATTGTTTGGTTTTTGAGATTTAGTTGAGCTTGATGGTATTGATTGAGACTTGCTTGTTTATTTGTTCATGTGACGATTATGCTTGATTTTGTGCTCGATCCATGATTAGACAAGCCCGTGAGCTTTAGAGCCTTTAGACTTGCATATATTTTGGTCTAATTTCTTTCTTGTGAGTATCATTCATGCTTGTGTGCTCTAGAACTTGCCAATTGTCTTGTTTGAGGCTACATTAAGTGTTAAATCTTTGAAAGTGATATGAGGCCATCTTTGATTTGAATAGTCACTTAGCCAAATTTTCCATACCAAATGAAATTTTTCCGTAGTTAGCCCTTTTGAGCCTATTGACCTATTTTCTTGGCAACCTACAAATTTAGCCAAATTATCCATTTTGTGAGCCTAATTTTTCCTATGAGCTAGTGGAGCTTGAATATGGATAGTGAGGTTGAGTTGTGCTTCAATGAAAATTTGGTGGATAAGTTTGTGTGAGAGTGAAATGAGTGAAAAGAAGTGAGAAAAAAGATGAGTTGAAAAAAAAATTGTACAAGAAAAGATTGAGTTGATTTGTGAATAGAAGCAAATTGTGAAGAAAACTCTATTGTGTACAAGAATTTGGTAGAGTTACAAGTTCAAAAGGTGCTTGATAGTTGATGGTGAGAATGTGCTTGAAAAATGAGAACTAGTAAATTGTTGGAGTTTGGTAATTTGAGTTGCAAATTGATCACTTGCGATTCTATCTTTGAGAGTGTAGAGATGTACCATGGCATTTTGACCTCTCGCTTCACTAGTTTACGAGTCACTTTATCCAAATTTTTCCCACCTCGACCAAAGAGCCCAACATTACAACCAAATGCAAGTCCTCATTGATTCTTAGATTGACCACTTAGAAAGTGGTGGAGAACTTAGATGATTGGCAAGCCTATGGTAGTGCATTTGTGTGAATTGATTGATGAGTGCATACATTCCTTGATACACTTTGAGTGATGAGTGAAACACTTACTTGAAAGGATATTGTGGATTGAGCACTTGAATCTTGCATTGATTTGAACATGACTTGTGAATTTGCTAGTTGATTTTTGTACATAAAAGCTTGATTAGATTGAAGGAACTTGACAATTGCTACATTATTCTTTTTGACACTCATTTCTCGCAATCCTCCCACTTGTTTATCTCTTTCGTTGCTCGGGGACGAGCAACACTTTAAGTTTGGGGGGGTGATTAGTGTGAAAATTGCTTGAAATTCGTGTACTATTTTTGCCGAATTTAATTGGATTTCTTGCATTTATTTACATTAATTTGACCATTTGTGCTTAATTGTCGAGAAAGGCATTTTTGTTATTTTTTGCAGGAAAATGTGATATTTTAGAAGCAAATACGAGCCTTCAATTTATTGAGGTCGAGCGAGGAGAAAAATCGAGAAGAAAACGAGAAAAATGTAGAAGAAATGGAATTGGGCCGAGAGGAATTTATTTATTAGCAAAGAATTGGCCCAAGATGCAAGCCCATTTGAGAGAAAAAGGAGAAGCCCAAAAAGTTGGCCCAAAAAAAAAGAGAAGAGGCGGAGGCATACAGGCTACTCGACCGAGCCACTCGGTCGAGTCGAGCTACTCGCTCGAGTAGCCTGGGGAAAAAGCGGGAGCGTTTTCTAAAAGCGTACTCGACCGAGTTGCTCGGTCGAGTCGAGTGACTCGTGCGAGTCAATGTCGGTTTTTCCAGTGCGCTCGAGCCCATTTTGCCTTACTCGACCGAGCCACTCGGTCGAGTCGAGCTACTCGCTCGAGTCACCTGTAATGAAAACGCGTAAAACGATTTTTAAAGGCGTACTCGACCGAGCCACTCGGTCGAGTGGATCTACTCGGTCGAGTTGCGCACGGAATTTTGGGATTTTTCGAAATTTCACCATTTTTGAGGGGCTCTTTTGCAAGTTCGTTTCAAGCATTCTTTCCCCAATATTTAAACCCTCATTCTCAGATTTTGGAAAGGAGAATAGAGAGCTAATTAGAAAAACACACCCCACACACCTTTATAGTTCATTTTCACCTTCAATTTTTAGATTTCAATTTTCTTTCAATTAGTAGAACAATTTAGCTAGCATTTGGAGAACAATTTTCAATTCCAAGTTGTAATCACTCTATTGAGGTGACTTCTATCCTTTATCTTTCAATTTAGTTGGTATAATTTTCTCATTTATGCTTTCTTGCAAATTTACTATGATGAGCTTATTGGGTTTATTGATTTCATTTGTTAGTTTATCTATTGTTTGTGTTAGATTAGCCATGGGCTAATCCCCTAATGCTTTGGGTGTTTGATTTATGAAGGAATTAGTGTTATGTTGTTAATGGAGCTTTGATTGTGCTATTGAGTTGGTTCTTTTGCTTCTATTAATGTGTATTTCTTGATTAGATTGATTGACTAGGTTTAATAGCTCTTGTTAGGTTAATTTGTGCTACAACGAGAGTTGGGTGTGAGTTAATCGAACTTGTGGTGAGGAATTTGGTTAATTAATCGGATTCAATTAGTCGTTTATTAACTCGAGAGAGGGTAGATGGCTAGACCACCATTAATAGACATTAGGAACCTTAATCTATGGGTTTAGGGGCCTAGTGAAGAGAGAATGCTTTAAGTGCATCGCGTGTTTAAAGTCATTCACTATCTTTTGTTCTTTTGGTAACTAGTTAGGTGCTAATTAGTTCATTTGATCACCCAAGCCTCAAAAGGGATCGGTATTCAAAACTTAAGTGATAGCTCTTAGTTCGAACCAACGAAGTAGTACAAGATAAGTGAAATTAACTACGTAGCATTGATTCCGACATAAGGATTTCACCCGAAGCATTACCCTCAACCTTGCACTTCTAAACGAAGTTCTACATAGCTTTCTAGCTTAGTTGTTCATTTCAATTTTATTGCTTAATTCACTATTTGTCTTTTAATTTGATTAGTCTAAAAACCAAAACAAGCCTCTACAATTTTACAAAACTCGTAATCTTAGGGATCCACCGATCAACTAAGTTCTTGGATCGATAAAACTTGGTCGTATACTTGCATTGCTTCAATGATCCCATATGCTTTTGGGTCGTGTTTACGTGTTCATATAGATTTGCAAAAATACGAAAAAGTCAGCGACCGCTCGAGCGAATGCATCATTCGAGCTACACAGCTCGAGCGGAACCGCTCGAGCGTTTTGCTCGAGCGCCCATATACTTTTGCCTCCGGATTCGTATTTTCGGCCCATTAACTCCCGTTTCGACCCGGTGCCTATATATACCTCTTCCAAACACGTTTTGAAAAATCCCCAACTTTAGAAATAATTTTAGACTTAGTTTTTGGAGAGGAAGAAGAAGAGCAAGCTTTATTTTACGTTTTGTTGAGGTTTTGCATACGAATTCTTATTTTCTTTTTATTAGTTCGTTACTTTAAACGCTTTTAATTTCGTTTTAGTTAATTCAATTTCAGTTCTTCATATTTATTTTCTTTCTAAACCCTAGTTTATGTTTCTTACTTTCTTTATTCAATTCATTATGTTTTTGTTCGTTGTTTCGTCTATTGCTTTTATTTATGTTAAAACCATGTCCGGCTAAAAACCCTTGCATGCTTAGGTTAGGATGAACTCGTAGAAGTAGGATGTGGGTACGTAATTAAGGTAATTGGTGACGTTAGTTTTAATTCTCTTAGTTAATGAATTCTTATAATTAATCTGAACTTTACCTTTGAATTTAGTACGAAAGTGTTAGAGAGAGGACGACCGCATCACTCAATAACAATTAGTAGTCTTAACGAGAAGGTTTAGGAAAGGTTAATTCATCTACCGGTTTAGCGAAGGAGGACGACCGCATCACCTTAGTTAAATTAGGGTCTCATTAATTAAGCACAGTTCATTAACTTGTTAGTGGATTAGTGAAGTCGATTGCTAGGATAAAGTATTAGGGTGAGAAATCTTGAGCTTTCATTCTACGATCTTTTACTTAGGTTAATTCTTGGTTGTCACGATTACTTTGATTATGTACCTGCTCCGTTAGTATACGTAGGGATTCCTATCCTAAGCATCACCATCTCATACTTGCATATACACCTTAGATACTTAGTTTAATTTTCCTTTTGCATTCGTAGAGTAATTTAGTTTAGATTATTTTCTCTTTTCAAAAAACCAAAAAAACATTACACTCATATTAACTACGACGCGTAGATCTTCAGGGATCTATTCGCATACATACCATCCCTTGGGTTCGATAATACTTGGTCCCTATACTTGCCCATACTACAGTGAACCCGTTCTCTTGCGGGGTAGCTACTAGTAGAAGCTAGTGTAGTCGCTTCAAGTCAGACGGCCACATTCCGTCGCAATTATTTATATATATTTTTTTTATTTTTTCCTGTTATAATTTGCGACGGGCTGTTTTCCGTCGCAAACTTCAAAATTTGCGACGGAATTTGGCCGTCGCAAATTACCGAGCCTATACAAAAAAAAAGTGGCTCGCGTGGTTTGAGCCCGGGCACCCGGGGCGGGCGGGGCGGGCGCGGACCACTGGGCCACTCGGCCCATTGCTTAATATATGCAGCCCACCTTCTATATTAGTCTTATTAGGCCTTGAACAATTAATCCATTTTTGCGTCCAAGGGGAATCGAACACGGGACCTCTTGAGCAAGAGGATGGGGCGCGCGCCACTAGGGCACAAGCTACTTTCGTTCATTTTTATGCAATTAATTGTATATGTATTCAAATTAAGTCATTTTTTTATATTTCACCAAATTAATTTCTTTTCGTATCTAAGTTGTTTATAAAAATATTTTGCCCAACTATTTTTTTTATTTTGTAAAATTATTTATTTCGACAATGCATAATTAAACTATAATTCGTTCATTTGTACGCAATTAATTGTATATGTATCCAAATTGACTCTTTTTTTTTCATAATTCACCAAATTAATTCATTTTCGTTTCTCGCTTGTTTTTATAAATATTGGGGCCATTTATTTTTTATTATTTTGGTAAAATTATTTATTTCGACAATGCATAATTAAACTATAATTCGTTCATTTGTACGCAATTAATTGTATATGTATCCAAATTGACTCGTTTTTTTATAATTCACCAAATTAATTCATTTTCGTTTCTCACTTGTTTTTATAAATGTTGGGGCCATTTATTTTTTATTATTTTGGTAAAATTATTTATTTCGACTCCCGCTTAAATTTATAATTCGTTCATTTGTACGCAATTAATTGTATATGTATCCAAATTGACTCGTTGTTTTTTCATAATTCACCAAATTAATTCATTTTCATTTCTCACTTGTTTTTATAAATGTTGGGGCCATTTATTTTTTATTATTTTGGTAAAATTATTTATTTCGACTCCCGCTTAAATTTATAATTCGTTCATTTGTACGCAATTAATTGTATATGTATCCAAATTGACTCGTTGTTTTTCCATAATTCACCAAATTAATTTATTTTCGTTTCTCACTTGTTTTTATAAATGTTGGGGCCATTTATTTTTTATTATTTTGGTAAAATTATTTATTTCGATTCCCGCTTAAATTTATAATTCGTTCATTTGTACGCAATTAATTGTATATGTATCCAAATTGACTCGTTGTTTTTCCATAATTCACCAAATTAATTTATTTTCGTTTCTCACTTGTTTTTATAAATGTTGGGGCCATTTATTTTTAATTATTTTGGTAAAATTATTTATTTCGACTCCCGCTTAAATTTATAATTCGTTCATTTGTATGCAATTAATTGTATATGTATTCAAATTGATTCATTTTTTTTCCATAATTCACCAAATTAATTTCTTTTCGTATCTAATTTGTTTATAAAAATATTTTGCCCAACTATTTTTTTTATTTTGTAAAATTATTTATTTCGACAATTGCATAATTTTATAATTCGTTCATTTGTACGCAATTATTATTTTGGTAAAATTATTTATTTTGAACTAAAAGTAAATAAATTGTAGTACTTCACAAAAAATTAAATAAAAATAACATCAATTCAAACTAAAAAAATTGTATTTCACATTTATTATAATTAAAAATTTTCTACCCGTCGGAATTAAATCCGGCTTCCTCTTCCTCCTCATCCTCGCCCAAGTTAACAATCGGCTGCATCGGGGGCATCGGTGGCATCGACGGCTGGGTCGGCGGGATCGGCGGCATCGGTGGCGCAGGCATGAGCTCTCGTGGCACATCAGAGGTGAACAACCGCCACCACTCCTGCATGGCGGCTGTATACTGCTGCATTTGAAGTGTATATTGCCTCTCAGACTCTTCCTTCTCTCGCTGTTGCCTCTGCATGTTGTTCATCTGCTCCACCACCGTGGCAAACTGCCTCTCGACCTCACTGGGATGAGAGTCGATGGAAGACTGAGAGGAGGATGAGCCCGAGCCACGAGGTCGGAAAAAGTTCTTTCCGAAGCCACCCAATCCAGCGAACCGTCCCTTTTTAGCCTTGACGTTCTTGAAGTACAATTCATTTTGAACGTCAACAGAAGGCTGTGTGGGGGGCATCGACCCCTCTGTCGTTTCCTCAGGCTGAGGCTTGGAGGCAAGGTCCTCGAGCATATTTCTCTGCAAATTAATTATACAAAAAATTAAATAAATTGAACACAAAATATAAAATAATACTTTTAATTTTAAAAATTAAAATAATACTATTAATATTGAAATAATACTTACGTGGATCTCGGTGGTACGGCCGTAGGTAAACTTCCCAGTCTCCTCGACGAGTGGGTGGGCGAGCTGCAATCTCTAAAAATGAGAGGGCTCGCGTCCTTGCTCCGCCGCCTAATTAGAAAAAAAGATAGTAAAAATTAATACCACTCATAAAAAATTAGGAAAAAAATAATATAAATTTAAAAAACTACAAAATTAAAGACGAAACTTACAAATCTCAACCCGTGCTCATAAATGGACCGAGAACCGGCCCGATGTCTCGCCATCCCTTCTCCATCAGGGTCACTACGCCGATTCGCCTTGTTTTTCGCCGACTTCTCTTTGAATTCAGCGGAATCCTAGTAGCGGAGGAATTGGTCCCAAATCGGCCGGTTTTCACTGTCAGTCCCCAGGTCGGTGGCCTCTCCCTTCTTGTACCACTTCTCCCTCATTCTAAAAAGGAGGTCTTTGTACCTTTCCGCCGCATATTTTTCGAAATTCTTCCACATCTGGTCATCGTGCTCCGGTGCCCAGACACATTCTTTCTGCAATTACAATTTAAATGTAAATATTTGTTTATATATTTGATATTAATAAACGGTGAATTAATAAATTAAATTAATACCTTAAACTCCTCGAAGTATGTCTTTTTCTTTGCATCGGACACTAGCCTCCAACTGTAAGCGGTGGGCTCGAATCCACATCCAAGGATGGACCGGGAAACCTGATTAGTAGCCTCATGACCAGGAATCCAACTTTAAAATTAAAACTTCAAAGTTAGTAAAATAATTAGGTTTTAATTAATAAAAAATTTAGTATAAAATATTAAAACTTACGTTGAACCATGTGGCTGAACAGTCATCCGTGCTTGAACAATCGGATGCTGTCGGGAGGAAGATGAGCCCTCAGCAGTCTGCTGTGAGGAGGAGGAGGAGCCCACACCAGGCTGTGAAGAGGTCTCTGATTGAGACCTCGGTCTAAAAGTAGGTGGAACCACGGGTCTTAGTGAGGCCCGTCGTCTCCTCTCTCCCCGCTCTCCTCGACGAACCTCCTCATCCCTCGGAGGCTCCTGACTGCCACTGCCACTGCCTTGTCCGCTCATCTATAACAAAATTCAAAATATTAAATTAAAATCAATGAAATTAAACATGTTTTAAAAATCTATAACATAATTCGAAAAAAAAATCAATTCGGCTCTACAATTCAACTATTTCTAAACATGCTTTAAAATTAAATTAAAATTCGATCAACTAATCTAATTCAACTAAAATCAATTCTAAACTTAACAAATTCAACTATTTCTAAACATGCTTTAAAATTAAATTAAAATTCAAACAATTCAACTAAAATCAATTCTAAACTTAACAAATTCAACTATTTCTAAACATGCTTTAAAATTAAATTATAATTTAAAAAATTCAACTAAATCAATTATAAACTTAACAAATTCAACTATTTCTAAACATGCTTTAAAATTAAATTATAATTCGATCAACTAATTAAATTATAATTCAACTAAAATCAATTCATTTCTAATATAATTCAAACAATTCAACTAATTCAATTCTAAACTTAACAAAAATTAAACATGCTTTAAATTAAAATTCGATCAACTAATTAAATTATAATTCAACTAATTCAACTAAAATCAATTTATTTCTAATATAATTCAAACACTTCAACTAATTCAATTCTAAACTTAACAAAAATTAAACATGCTTTAAATTAAAATTCGATCAACTAATTAAATTATAATTCAACTAAAATCAATTCATTTCTAATATAATTCAAACAATTCAACTAATTCAATTCTAAACTTAACAAAAATTAAACATGCTTTAAATTAAAATTCGATCAACTAATTCAACTAAAATCAATTTATTTTTAATATAATTCAAACAATTCAACTAATTCAATTCTAAACTTAAAAAAAATTAAACAATGCTTTAAATTAAAATTCGATCAACTAAATCAACTAAAATCAATTCATTACTAATATAATTCAAATAATTCATCTAAAATCAATTCTCTAAACATGCTTTAAAATTAAATTTTAAACGGTAAAAATGAAGAAAACTTACGGTTTATTTGTAGAAGATGACGAAACGAGAACTCGGTGGGGACGGATTGGCTCTACAGCGACGACACCCGACTTCTCCTTCCTTTTCCTCTCTTTTTCCTCTTCTTCTTCTTCTTTTCTCTCTTTCGCCGTCTGGGTCTGTATATATAAGTGGAAAAAAATTTGCGACGGACGGCTGTCCGTCGCAAATTTTTCCCGTCAAAAGCAAAACAACGCCCTTTTTTTACTGATTTGCGACGGCTTTTCCGTCGCAAATCAGTCAACGCACTGTTTCCCGATAAGACGCGTAAAACGGTTCGGATTTGCGACGGACATTCCGTCGCAAATCAGTCAATGGGCCGTTTCCCGAAAGGTCGCGAATATAAATGTAAGATTTGCGACGGCTTTGGTCCGTCGCAAATACAAAATTAAAAATTGCGACGGCAAAGTCCGTCGCAAATCAGTCAAACGGGTCGCTTCATGAACGGTAACCTTTAAACGGGTATATTTTGCGACGGAATGGACCGTCGCAAATTCAAAGTTGAAATTTGCGACGACCTTTCCGTCGCAAATGTAGCCGGTTCAAGACGAAGTCGGTGGGCCCTAGTGTTTGCGACGACGTATCCGTCGCAAATTACTATCATTTGCGACGGACTTCCTTAGTCGTCGCAAATTGATATTTTTTGCGACGACTTACATAAATCCGTCGCAAAGTCACTGTATTTGCGACGGATATTCTGGCCGTCGCAAAATTGCCGTCGCTAATCTCCGTCTTTTTTGTAGTGATCATTCGTGGGTTGATGTCAATTCCATTATGAGGAGGATTGAAAGACACAGTGACTCTACTAAGGATTGACGTCAACTCCATAATGGGAAGTTGCTTTCAACAAGGTTTGATAATCTAAGATTATAATTTCATCTCATTTAAAAGTTTAAATTTGTAGAGAGATGTAAAATTAATATTATTACTATTAATTCCCTAACCATTACTTTAGATGATCCAACATAAAATTCATCATATTGTAGAAGGAAAAAGTATTCACATATAAAATCAAATTTCCAAATCTGGAGTTCAATTTTTCTTGTATTGCTTACATTAGCTATATCACAATTCAGATAATTTTCATGATTTAAACGCAACAAACACTTATCTAAAACATTCAAGATAAACATTAGACAAAGTATAATTAGACAAAAAATAGACAAAGTATAGAGTGAAAATGGTTCATATATGAACTATTGGAGAATATTTGTTTTCACTAAAAAATATTGATTATTTTTTATTAAAGAATATTAATTGTTTTCATTGAAGGATATCAATTGTTTTCACTGAAATATATTAGTTGTATAGTGAAAACAAACAAATTAATACTCTTTAGTATATACAACTAATACCCATCAGTGTAAACAACTAATACATTTTAGTGAAAACAACTTATACTCTTCAATAATTCATGTATGCAACAATTTCACTCTATACACACACAAAAATGTATGATACCGTCTTACATTAAAACAATTATACAAAATAGCCTGAATTAACATTTACTCATTCCAAAATATTAAAACATCACAAATAATTTATACTCCATTTGCTGGATGTACCCAACATCATCCAAACAGTAATAAGTTTGAGAAAGTGTCTAAAGTTGTAGCTAAAAAGGATTTCATCTTTAACAACAAATAAGTTTTGGGGACCCAATTGTTTGATTTGGTTGATTGCATGTCCTCATCTAAATTTCAAGTTGTGATTGGTCTAAAATTCAAAATTTTGTGGTAGTGTGAAAATATCATACAAAGAGAAAATTTGAAAGTTAATGTCCAAAACAAAAAAATATATGCAAAAATATCATGTCAACATTATTCACTGTATACTATTTATAGTACTCCCTCTATCCATCAATTTTTTACACATTTTTTTTTTTTTGAAATTATCCATCAATTTTTTTATTCATTTTCCATTTGAAAATAAACACCATTCACAAACAAGTAGTTGAGTCCCACAATATACTTATTTAATATACATTTTTAAGAAAATGTTAATTTTTATTAAATCATGTGTCCAACAGTAAAAAGATAAAATTTTCGTGAATGGAGGGATTATTACTTATAAAAACTAATACTATTAATTGTAAAATTAATACTATTATTTGCAAGAACTATTATTACTAGTGATGCACAATGTACAAAAGGTGTGTGTGTATATATATATATATAATCCCTTCTCAAAAGAATAATGATACCAAAGCTCTAAATTAATTTATGCAACACATATATGCATATAAACTAGTGGTATGAAACATATATGTGCATATAAACTCAAATGTGGCCTATATTTCATGAATATATGGGGAAAAAATATGATAAAGAGAATATTATTTAATAATTGGTAGGAAATAGAGTGGTCCAAAAGAATTCCAACGTGAAGCTATCTTTGAGCATAAAAGTTTGTGTGAGATGAATTGCGGCTTACATTCGCTGAAACATAACTCTCAATTCATAAAATACAAGAGGAATTATCGAGTGAACAATTTAATATGGTGAAATTGATTTCAGTGAAACTTGAATTTAGGGCGTGACGTGAGCCAAAGACTTTTGAAAGAATTTCATCTCATCTGAAAGTTTGAATTTTTAGAGAAATGTAAAATTAATTTTTTATTTAATTTCCATAACACTCCCTTCATTCATCGGTTATATTATCAACTTTCACTATAATTTCATGTTATCTAAAAATCTGAACTTATAGATAGGTGTGAAATCAATTAATTTATTTAATTTCTCTAACAACTATGAATGCCATGAAATCTAAAAGTCGGGATTTGAACTTAGAATGTGTGTGAATCAAATGATATGATATAATGAAAGTCGGTCCAAATTTATAGGGAAGTGTGAAATCAATTATTTTTTATTAATTCTCTGATAGAGAACACCTTACGGAAAAAAAAGCAGATAAAATATACTACGTACCAGTTTCACCGTGAAACTTGTTTGTATTTTATATGTATTTTTTAACATTATTAATTGTTTCATTAAAAAAATTAGTTTCATAGTCATTAAAAAAATTAGTTTCATATAGTAATAAATTTTAATGAAACTAATACTCCCTCCGTCTCTACTTCCCTTGAAATCGACATGAGTTTTGAGGATAATGAGATAAAAAGATTAAGTATGGGTATCCTGGGGTCCATTGATGAATAAAGCGATTGCAGTAATAAAGTACTCCCCCCGTCCCTAAAAAATAGTCATTTTTTGCACGTGGTTTAATGCGTTACGTCGGAGGGCATTTTGGGGGGTTTTTTGAGGTCATTTTTTAATAAAATGATTGTTTATGAAAAGTATGCGAAACAAACTTTCCATTAACGATCATTTTATTAAAAAACGAACATCAGAAAACCCCGTAATATCCTCTTACATATCCCATTAAACCAGGTAAAAAAAAATAGGACTATTTTTCAGGAACAGAGGTAGTAGTAATTTTAAAAAAGGAAAGGGTTAATTGCAAATAAAATCACAACTTTTTTGCAAATTGCAATTTAATCTAAACTTTTGAATCTTTGCAAACAAAACCCCAACTTAACATTTGGTGGCAATTCTAACCAAAAGATAAATTTCAATCAACCAAAAAATGATGATTAGTTATGCGTTGTCAACCGAACCAATCTAAACATATAAATATAATTAATTATTCATTGTTAGGTAAGTGAAACATCATTTTCGGACGATAAAAAATTTGTTAGTTAGTTCGAATTGCAACTAAATGTTAAGTTGGAGTTTTATTTGCAACGATTGAAAAGCTTTATTAGATTGCAATTTGCAAAAAATGTGATTTTATTTGCAATTAACCCAAAAGGAAATGAAAATAAGTTTGATGGATGGACAAAAAATGAAAATAGAAATATAAATTTGGAAGATAAAGGGAATACTATTTTTAGTTGCACGATAAAACTGGTGTAAAAGTAACCCGCTAAAAAGTTATTGGACAAATTTACGTATGGGGGAAATTGCAGAAATTGTCTCATAAGAATTGGTCCTCATGAATTTGATCATTTTTTAGTGCAAATAGTCCCATACTATTTTTCCGTCAAAAAATAACGGATTAACGAGCATGAGACCCACACGCCCGTTAGTTTTCTGCCAAAAAAACTCGCGCGTATAATTCCCAACTTAAAAATAATTAATTTACAACTTTTTAAAACTCTACGAACTAAAGTTGCAGAATCGTCTCCATACTTGCATTTTACATTGAAATGATTGTTAATAGCAAAAGTTGACACATTTCACTCCAAAAATCAAGTTGAAAAGTTTTTTCCATCCAGTATTCCATAGAAAACTGTAAAATATTTAACGGATGAAACATTTTCTACTAAAAATGGGACAAAAAAAGAACGTGAGACCAAATCTGTCAAGTACAAATTCTCATGGGACCATCCTTGTAATTTACCCTTTATGTATGTGTAGCAAGAAATTGAGTGTGACATTAAAGGAAGATACGATATAGAGAGGTTCTCCTTTTGAATATGGGTAGATATATGGTACAAAATAATAATGAGGGTAGGGTAAGGGTTCCTTTTGTGGGTGTGTTTTAATAATGCAAAAACTCGAAATTGGATGCCTACACACGTTTGCACCCATCTCCCCAAGTATATCTCTTTTTGCAATATTATGTGTAGAGCCTTAAAAGTTGAGTCACTATTATGTAAAAGGCTTCTCAATAATGTCACTCTATATTACTCTTTTGTGACGACACGTAACGTATGAGAATGATCTTTGAAACCAACCCTAACAACTTGTGTTGAAAAATACAACGACAAAAGAAATTTAGACGTCTAAAATGTGCATGATTTTATGTGAATATCCCCAATGCTTTATTAAAGAAGAGATCGATAATGTATGAAAATGAAGTTCCTTGATTTGGAATTAATGTAAACTTTCGGTACATTGGCCTTGTATAAATAATGCATAATAATGATGGTGTGTATACATAAATTTGGTTGCACACAAGTTTTTGTCATCTTTTATATATATATATATATATATATATATATTGGTCCTTTATATTTCGATTTTTGTAGGTATAAACTCGGAGTAGAGTAGATTTTATATAAAAATGATTTATGATAAGTTTATCATGAAATTGTTTTGAAATATCGAATATTTGATCAGGAGTATCGTTAATCTGGTTCAAGAAAATTTACAAGTACAATATAATACCACTGACCCAGATCAATGATACTCCTGATGAAATTATTGATACTCCTGGTCAAATATTCGATACTTTAAAACAGTTTCATGATAAGTTTATTATGAACTATTTTCATATAATACTTTGCCCAGGAGTATTGTTTTTTTTTACACCTGAATTTTTTTTCCATTGGAATCGTGCATTAGATATATATATATCAAAATTAAGAGTAGATTTTGTGTGAGACCGTCTCGTGCTATGAGACGGTAGGATGAAGTATAAGTTGAATATGATGCATTAATATTTTAATAGGGATGAATGTTAGTCTGTCTTGTCTCATGTCATGAGATGATCTTACACAAATTTTTGCGTAAAACTAATACCATGAATTGTCTTGATATTAACTCATATATATCACGTGGATCCATTTTGCTGACCTTACCCAAATTGGAAGGGTGTTCACTCAACTTGCCCTTAGGGTTTCTGGTCCCCCGCCCATTCCCAATTTGTATTAAGAGATTCAAGGTATATAATAATAATAATAATAAATATTAAATAACATTTTTAATGAATTAATTAAACAAACTGCAAATTAAGAGTTCGTCGTTTGCCATTTGCATCGGTCTATATGATATTGTGTCTCTTGGTGATCGATCCAACCATCACTTTTAACCAGTGATGCAAGGCGCTAGACGTTCATCAGCCGCCCGATTTATAGTGTAATCCGCCTAGGCAGACAATATATTCATTATTTTATTTTTTCCGCCTTGAAACGACATCGTTTGGATGAATTTCAATTAATTTGATAAATGCGTGTGATTGTTTAGTTGGACTACTTGCATATGAAAGTTGATATTATGTTGTTAACTTGTTACTACAATAAAATTAGTCGTATTAAAATACTATCAAATAATTTTTTACTATATTACTGAGATATAGAAGGTAAAAAATTGAATAAAAAAAAAAAAAAAAAAAAAACTTCCAACGACTAGTCCCCGCCTAGGCGCTAGGCGTTCCAAATCCGCCCGACCAGCGATTTCCGACTTCTACACCCTTGCTTTGAACAAAAAATAAAATTTTGTTTCTTAATTATTAAAATTAAATGAGTAAAAAATAAGTGTGCTTATTTAAAAGGATACAAATTAGCCCGAGTTTAAGATATCAAATGAGTTTTTAATTAGTTATCCATGTTTAATTTAATTTTAAAAAAACTCATCCTTCTTTTCACAAATTAGAGTTGTAAAATCACGCATAAACTATGTAGGAATTAAAAAAACAAAAATAAAATATACGAACCATATTCGAACATAATGGCGTTGTGATTCTGAATGAATATCAACTCTGATTTAACACTACTAGAAAGAATATCCAAAATTCAAAGAAGTGGAATCCTGCTGTGCAACAATATTTATCCAGATGTGTGGGGCAATAAATTACTATTTATAATAAGATAATGGGCCAATTATCGACTTCTTTTTATGTAATTAAATTCAGCATAGATTGTGTTGAGTTTAACTTCATGGCAGAGTGTAATGTGAAAATGGTTCATGCGCTACAAGAACATAAATTGTGGCTATAAAATTTCTAACAAAAATTTTTTGTAGTGGAGATTGTTTATAAAATTGCCTACATTCTTTTTTAATTCTCTACCTACAAAAAAATTAATCTACGCAATTTACGTAGACAAATTATTTGTGGGTAAATTTTTGGGCAAATTGCTTGTAGGTAATTAATGTATAGAAATTTCATGACAAATTGATTTCGTAGGCAAATTGGTTGTAGGTTGAGAAATGAAGGTGCCTACATGATTAAAAAAATTGCAGGCAAATCGTAGACAATTCCAGTATGAAAAGTTTTTGTAGGACAAAATTATGTAGACAATTCTAAATTTCTAATCTCAATGCAACTTTTTTTTTTTTTAGTGATACATAGAACCATTGAAAGATACTAGTTTTTTTTTTTTTTACTGAATGATATGAGTTATTTTTACTGAATGATATGAGTTGTTTTCACTAAAAAAACATTAGTTGTTTAGTGAAACAAATTAACTAATATTTTTTAGTGAAAACAACACATACTCTTCAGTAAAAATATAAATACCCTTTAATAATTCATATATGAACCATTTTCACCTATCAATACATACTCTAGCTTCATAAAACCATCAAATTTAACTATATATCTAAAAAGAATTGTAAGATTGCCTTGCGAAATTTTCTCCTTATGAGAACATTAAAGTGTTAACAAATGACACTCCCTCCATTTTCTTAGTAAATATCATTTTAATTTTTTACGCTAATTTTTTAATACATGTCATTTTAAATTTTTTTCTCAAATATCCAAATTTTACGACTATAATTAATTTCTTGTTCAAAAGATTAATCTTCTACGAATATTTTTATATTCTCTTTCCCGTGATTTAATTTAGAGATTTAGTTTTGATTCATTCCCTAATTTAATTTAGAGATTTAGTTTTGATCTCATTAATTAATCAAGAGTAATATTGATAAAAAAAAAAAATACTATCTTAATTTATAGTTTAATTCTAAAATAACATATATTAAAAAAATGGAGGGAGTAATTTTTTCATTGCAAGAAAAAACATTATTAAAACGGTATCATACACTAATTATCAACCAACTGACTTACAAGCAAAACAAAAATAAATTGAAATCCAATTTAGTTTATTCTATTATTTTTTTAAAATTTAAATTCGAACTAGTTGGTTGTAATCAATGGGTACATTCAACATCATTGATACCAAACTAAAATATGCAAGTATTTGGTGCAATGCCTATACACAAAGCACGAGAGAAAATTATAAAAAAAGTGCTAAATTAATTAAAGCAAATTAAATTACATATTTAAAGAATTAACGCATATTATAAAAGATCACATATGCATGGCTATAGTGCCTTCACTAGGGGTCTATGTATCAATTATACTACACTTAAAAGCTCATGGGTGTGCATGTGGGGCACCAAACTTCTCCTTCATTACAAAATAGTTGACATGTGTGTACATGTAGAATTTGACAAATACTTATATAAAAAATAATAGGGCAAAGGGACATAAAAATTCGATCCCAAATTGTGTTACTATATAAGTAAGTATATGTTACTGTAAAGGTAAATACATGTTGTTGTACGGATAACTAATATATACATATTTTTACAAAAACGAATATTTATCCTTATAGTAACACATATAAGATATTAAAAGATTGTGTTATTATATGAACACAATATGTGTTACAACACGAACAAAATCAGTACAAATGCAGAAAAAAATCACCTGGATTTAAAGAGATGAACAAACGTGAATTTTCAGGAATAACAAGTGCATCATTTTAAAAATACACTTAAGTTATACGATACAACTGATGCACAAGAGAGTTACTACAAGGAATAGTATGAAAAAAAAAAAATTAACCAATCATGACACATGCTAAAGATGTACATGAATCATTAAGAAAATAAAAGATTTTTTGAGGTCAATTATCAATAATTAATTATATAAATAAAGTCTTAAGCATCTTTTTGTGGATTGTCTAATAGAAGTCCTTTTAAAGAGGAAAAAAAGGGGGAGAGAATCTTAATCCACTTTCGTTCAACAATAAATTCAAATTTATTGGGGATTAAGTAAAGGGTGTGTTGTGAATCGATAAAATAGTGAATAATTATTTATATTAAGAAATCATTCCTGACAACTTTTAAAAATAAATTATTTTAAAAGTTTTAACCCAAAGGTGGGTTAATTGTTTGAATTTTAATGGGTTAGAAGAGCAGAGAATATGACTGCACATAAATTTTGTTCATTTTAATATTTTATTTTATCTGATGAGGCAATAAATTTTAACTGACTTAGCTTTCAATTAATGCGAATTTAAATAAAAATAAATAAAAAATCATTCCAAAGAATCCACAGTTACCAACTTTCTCCGCTAATATTGAGTATCATGATTTATTTATAAAGCCATCAATTTTAGCTCAACGGAGAATTTTACTTGAAATTGTTTCATGATTGTGACACTATTGCAATTTTTTTATGGCATTTTAAAATAATTTTTTTTAAAAGTATCATAACAATATCTAAAAAATATTATATCATTTCACTACAAGAAAATAAATAATTATCTACGAAATTTGTCAATCTGTCTACAAAATTTTCAATAGAAATTGCATAGTGGGTTACCTACGAGTTGCATGCCTTCAAAACTATATAGTTATATAGATTTTTTCCTTCCCCACCTACAAATAATTACCCACGGAAATTCCGTAGGTAAATTGTGTTGTAAGTAAATTTTTGTAAGCAAATTACTTGTAGTTAATAATTACCTAAGAATTTTATTTCTTAGACAGATTATTTTTAGGTTGAGAAATGAAGATGCTTTCATTATTAGAAAATTTTCATAGGCAGGTCCTAGAAAATTTCTACTACGAAATTTTAATTTTATAGATAATTTTTTATTTTCTTGTCTCGTAGGGTATGTGACAAAGCTTTTATTTTAGCTCAAATATACTAAAATTAATCAATTTTTTAGTTCTTGGATAAATTCTTTAGTCACATCACGCAGTCATATAGAATTAGACAAACAATTTCTTTATGAAGTACTAATTACTAGTGGCACACACTTTCCTTAATGGAAGGGTAATGGAAGGGTAGATAATTAATTTTTCCTATATAGAGTAAAAAATACATAAACTAGACAAATGATTGAACCATTGGGTAGGAAATTAATTGGAAAAAGTATAGATTGAACCATTGGGTAGGAAATTAATTGGAAAAATATAGTGTGAAACTAGTTTATATATGAATCATTAAAGGGTATTAGTTGTTTTATTGAAGAGTATTAGTTGTATCTACTGGAGAATATTACTGATTTACACTAAAGAGTCTTAGTTGTTCAGTGAAAATGAACTAAGACTCTTCAGTGTAAATCAGTAATACTCTTCAGTAAAATCAACTAATACCCTTCAATGAAAACAACTAATACCCTTCAGTGATTTATATATAAACCAATTTCACTCTATACATACTCAATTAATTGTGTACATGGAACATAATGATTAGCATATACTCCCTTCACATCTTTTTAATAGTTACTTTCTCATTTAAATTTTATTTCAAATTAGTTTATTTTTTTCACGCTTCTCCCCAATTTACCTCTAAAATTCTCTGTAGTATTAGAAAATTTATCTTTTCCTCATGCATCCTCTCCTATTTCTCTCTTATTGGAGGGTATTATCAAAAAAATTTGTTTCATAATTCCATAAAAAAAAAAAAACAACTAAAAAGGAAATGAGGGAATAATAATTTAAAAAATATCCAAAAATCAGTACTCCCTCCGTCCCATTATTATTTGCACACTTTCCTTATTCTTCCGTCCCAAAACCAAAAAAAGAAACACTGATTTGGGTGCACACTCACAATAATATACACATATTTACCAATATGCCACTACTTTACTCAAAAGTTGATTTTATTAAAATGTGTGCCGTCCCAACTATGCAAATAATACCGGGACGGAGGTAGTAATAATCACCGTAAATAATGATGACATCATCATTATGCACGTGATCGATAAAGAGAGACGAGTACGTCCATAAACATAACATTGTGGCTGAGAATCTAATACCTTACTTTTTATCCATACTCATCTTGCATGCATATATATAAGGATGGCCATCATTGTGGCAAATATATCAAACGAGAGAGTCTTGAAGAGAAATTCAATATTCAATAGAGAATTCATTTTGGAAATTAATTAGCTTTACGTTACGAGTACAAAGGTATGTTTAATTCCATCTCTTGCATGGCAAATTGCATGTCGATTTTTACCATGATTTATTATCGACAGTAAAAAAGGTTTATACATGAATCATTCAAGGGTATTAGTTGTTTTCACTAAAGAGTATTAGTTATTTTCATTGAAGAGTACTTCCTCCGTCGACCCTGAAAAATAGTCCTGTTTTTTTTACGTGGTTTAATGCGGTATGTCGGAGGGTATTACGAGGTTTTCTGAGATCCATTTTTTAATAAAATGACCGTTTATGGAAAGTATGCGATACGAACTTTCCATTAACAATCATTTTGTTGAAAAATGAACCTCAGAAAATCCGTAATACTCCCCGACATATTGCATTAAATCACGTGCAAAAAAATATGACTATTTTTCAGGGACGGAGGTAGTATTAGTTATTTTCATTGAAGAGTCTTAGTTCATTTTCAATAAACAACTAATACCCTTCAGCGAAAACACCTAATACCCTTCAGTAAAACAACTACTCCCTCCGTCCCAGCATTATTCGCACTTTTACTGTTTTCTCGTGTTTTAGCGAGTGAGTTTTTTATTAGTATTTAAAATGATAAAGTAATTTTTAAGTCATTTTATAATTGAGGAGAGATAGATCTATCAATCCCTACCTTAAAAGTTTCTTTATCATTTCAAATACTAATAAACAACTCGCTCGCTAAAACACGAAAATAAAGTTAATGTGCAAATAATGCTGGGACGGAGAGAGTAATATCTTTAGTAAAAACAACTAATACCCTTCAATAGTTCATGCATGAACAAATTTCACTCCACACATACTCTTTATTATTTACTCTATTTGATGCTTAGTGTAATTAAATTGTTACATATATATAGGAAAGCAAATACATTTAATTTGAGGAAGAAATGAGGATATCAAGAGAGAATTGTTTGATGTTTGAGAAAGCAAAGCCATTTCTAGCTGTGATTTTCCTACAAGCTGGGCTAGCGGGCATGGACATCATTTCTAAAGCTGCCTTAAATGAGGGGATGAGCAATTACGTTTTCGTCGTCTATCGCCACGCCGTCGCCACCATCGTCATCGCCCCTTTCGCTTTCGCCCTTGACAAGTAACTTCATTTCGATTCATTTAAGATAAAGTATTATGTGCACTTTGTTACCGGCTTATAAAATTAAATTACTTCTACGTACTATTACTATCGCTTGTGAAAAATTAATACTACTTTCTCTGTCCCAAACATAAAACTACTCATGTCCTTGTTTAATCGATATTTTAAAAAATGACAGTATAACAATATTATTTTTTACAATTATATCTTCCCTGCACGAATATACTTACATATCATGTTATTACTTTACACATACTAATTCACAATGACAATGTATAGAGTGAAGATGGTTCATATATATGAACCATCGAAAGACATTAGTGGTTTTCAGTAAAGAGTATTAATTGTTTATTGAAAATAAACTAAGACTCTTCAGTAATAACAACCAATACTATTCAGTTGAAATAACTAATACTTTTCAATGATAACAAATAATACCCTTCAATGTTTCATATATGAACTAATTTCATTCTCACTTTAGTTCAGAGTGATAAACAGTAAAACAAAAGTTAAATTTGAGACGGGGCGAATACTATATTTTAGGAGTATACAATGACAAATATGTACATAATATATTATTTTCATTTAATTTGGTCCCATATTTTTCGTGTTAAATTTGGTCTAAAGGACTCGTATATATAACTCTATGCGCAGGAAAATAAGGCCAAAAATGACCACCTCAATATTCCTCAAGATTATGCTTCTCAGTCTTTTGGAGTAAGTTATTTATTCATCGCTAGTTTAAACTAAAAAATTAATCTTTATTTTTTCTCTTCATAATATGCAATATATAATATTAATAATTTAATAATGAATTTTGAAGGCCAGTTATAGACCAAAATTTGTACTTCTTGGGGATGAAGTATACAACGGCGACGTTTGCTGCTGCAATGGCTAACGTTCTTCCCGCCATTACTTTCGTCATGGCATGGTGCTTCAGGTATACATGCATCATCATTTATATATTAATTTAATCTTTAAAAAAAAAAAAAAAATTCAAGGCACATACTTTATTTAGGGACCCATTACTTAGTGACACTTTTAAGAAATTAAAAATATTGTAAAGTTTATAAAAGTATCCCATATTTATATATGGGTTGTATAAGTTTTTTATATTAGCGATATGTTACGTGTAGGATCCGTTGTAAAAGTTTTGAAAATAATTAATATTTAATAATTCTTTCACGTTGAAATTAATATTAATTCACTCACAATTTAATATGGGTAGAGTTATTTTCAGCGGGATTTTAACATAGGACATGTGTGGGAGTCATGAGGTCTCTAATATTATAAAAAAAATTGTATCTCGTCTACATATTTAAAAAGTGTAAAAGAATATGAAATTAATTCGTTTGTATTAATACTCAAATATATTCCTTGTTTAACATTTTGTTGGTTTTAACAAATAAACAAGCCAACATGACCATAAGCAAGAACGTAGAATATTCACTTGACAACTAACGGATAACAAATATTCAACTTTAAAGCGCACATAAAAATTTCTCTAAATGGAAGACCATCAAGGCATCAACTTTCACAAAAAAGAATAAAAAATAGATTAGTAACAAACTTACACTTAATTTGAGTAATTTTCTTGTACACTTGATATATTTTGCACTTACTCAATAATTGAAACTGTTTATACTGAAAATTATTATTTAATATTATATCAAAAAGTGTTGTTAGATTACACTGAAAAGTTTACACTGAAAAATCGTTCAATGTAAACTTTTCATTGTAATCTAACCACATGACTTTTCAGTGTAATCGATCTTCACTGTTCACATCAACTTCAACCTATTTAATATTATAGAGTAATTCTCTTGTGCATTTGATGTATGACGCACTTACTCAACAGTTGACCTAGTATACTCTGAAAAGTTTGTTCCAATTACACTGAAAAGTGTGATTGGATTACACTGGAATCAATTTTTTAGTGTAATTAAACAAAACTTTTCATTGTAATTGAAACAAACTTTTCAGTATAAACATAATCAACTGTTGAGTGAGTGAGAGTTTGCCACTATTATATCATCTCACCCCATAATTTTTTTTGTATCAAAATATTTGTTTTAGGCTTGAAAGGGTGAAATTAATGAGCATCCGGAGCCAAGCAAAAATTATAGGCACATTGGCAACGGTTGCAGGAGCAATGATCATGACCTTAGTAATGGGCCCACATATAAATCTCCCATGGACAAGAGAAACAATAGGCCACACACATCAACACACTCAAGTCACTCTTCAACACTCTATCAAGGGTGCCCTTATGATCACCCTTGGATGTTTCAGTTGGGCATGTTTCATGATCTTGCAGGTAAACGACAAATTCTTATGTGAGACCGTCTTAAAAATCACATTTCGTAAAATGAAATTTGAAATAATGAATCACTTTGAGCAAATGATGATCAGTTGGGCATGTTTCATGAATCGTGTAAACGCTACATAAAAAATGGGGTAAATTGCAAGGATGTTCCCATGAGAATTTGTACTTGACAGATTTGGTCCCATGTTCTTTTTTGGTCCCATTTTTAGCAGAAAAGGTCCCATCCGTTAAATATTTTACAGTTTTCTATGGAATACTGGATGGAAAAACCTTTTCAACTTGATTTTTGGAGGAAAATGGGCCAGCTTTTGCTATTAACAATCATTTCAAGGTAAAATGCAAGTATGGAGGCGATTCTGCAACTTTAGTTCGTAGAGTTTTAAGATGTTGGAAATTAATTATTTTTAAGTTGTGAATTATACGCGCGAGTTTTTGGCAGAAAACTAACGGGCGTGTGGGCCTCATGCTCGTTAATCTGTTATTTTTTGAAGGAAAAATCGCATGAAACTATTTGCGCTTAAAAAAGGACCAAATTCATGAGGACCAATTCTTATGGGACCATTTCTGCAATTTCCCCATAAAAAATGTGTTCCGTCCGATGAAAAAATAGATTAATATTCTTCAATTATAAAGTGATATTTTCAGCGTATTTAAAAGTAATATTTATATTTTTGTCATGAAAATTAACTTTTATAAATTACCATCTCTATCCTATTAGGGAATAATGTCAATTCAGAGCCTCAAAGATAGTAAAACCATCAACTTAGGACCTAAATTTTTTTTCCTACCAATTCAGGTCCTGGAAGATAGAAAACTATCAATCCAAGACCTGAAAGATAGTACTTATCGATTTAAGACTTAAGAATATTAAGACCATGTTTGACATATTATATTTTATATTCTTATTTTATTTATATTTACATTATTATTTTTTCTTTATTTCATTTTGTTTTTTATTTTTTTCAATCACGTGAAATTCATATATTTTTTTATATTTTTGTAATTATAAAATGAGTGAGTCCTAAACTAATAGTTTTATCTTTTAGGTCTTGAATTGATAGTTTTAAATATTCAAGGCCTTCAATCGATAGGAAAAATCTTTCAAACCTTAAATTAAGACAAAGTATAGAGTGAAACTAGTTTATACATAAATCACTGAAGGGTATTAGTTGTTTTCATTAAAGAGTATTAGTTGTATTTACTGAAGAATATTACTGATTTACACTAAAGAGTCTTAGTTATTCGGTGAAAATGAACTAAGACTCTTCAGTGTAAACTAATAATACTCTTCAGTAAAAACAACTAATACTCTTCAGTGAAAACAATTAATACCCTTCAGTGATTCATATATAAACCAATTTTACTCTATACATACTCTTAAATTAATAGTTTTACAAGCTTTCAGGCCCTGAATTGATAAAACTCCTTATTTTAAGTACCAAGTTTCTAATAATATAATGTTATTTAAGGCATTGATTGGTCATAAATTTAACAATCTAATGTTGTATCTTTTCTTCTCCGGTTCCGTAGGCAGTGACGCTAAGGACGTATCCAGCGGAACTTTCTCTAACTGCATGGATATGCTTTTTAGGAACCGCACAAGGAGCGGCATTAGCTCTTGTAGTAGAGAGGGGGAATGCCGCAGCTTGGTCCATTGGATGGGACACTAAGTTTCTTGCGGCTGTTTACAGTGTAAGATTATTACTCCCTCCGTCCCAGTTTTGTTTTCCCTTTTGACTGTGCTTGGAGTTTAATGCGAGAGTTGAATTTTAGTATTTAAATGAATAAAGTAGTATTGAGAATGATGAATGATGAATAAAGTAGTATTTAAATGAATAAAGTGATATTGGGAAGAGTATGTTTAGAGTGAAATTGGTTTATATATGAATCACTGAAGAGTATCAGTTGTTTTCACTGAACAGTATTAGTTGTTTTTACTAAAGAATATTACTGGTTTACACTGAAGAGTCTTAGTTCATTTTCACCGAACAACTGAGACTCTTTAGTGTAAATCAGTAATATTTTTCAGTGAAAATAACTAATACTCTTCAATGAAAACAATTAATACCCTTCACGGATTTATGTATAAACTAGTTTCACTCTATACTTTGTCTATTGGGAATGGTGAATGATGAATAAAATATTATTTAAATAAATAAAATAGTTTCCATTTTAGGGATGAGAAAACAAAATTGAAACAAACCTTTTTGGCAAATGGGAAAACAAAATTGGGACGGAGGGGAGTACTATGTTTTATTTTAGGGTATGTATAGAGTAAAATTGGTCCACAAGAGCGGATCTTCTCAGGGGCTAGGCTGGGCTACACCCAGCCAGCTTTTGGTATTTTGAATTTTTTTCTAGGTAAATATTAAAAAAAATAAAAAATTAGCCCGGCCAAGAATCGAATTTGTATTTATATTAGACTTTCAGCCCACCCTAAATATTTTTCCTGGCTCCGCCCTTGTTGGTTCATACATGAATCGTTGAAGGTTATTAGTTGTTTGCACTGAAAGGTATTATTTGTTTTCACTAAAAAATCTTAGTTTGTTTTCACAGAACAACGAAGACTTTTCAGTGTAAATAAATATGTAATACTCTTCGGTGAAAACAACTAATACTCTTTAGTGAAAACAACTAATAACCTTCAATGTCTCATATATGAATCAGTTTCACTCTATACTTTGTCTTTATTTTAGAGTATGTATAGAGAGTTAAATTGGTTCATGCATGAATCATTGAAGGATATTAGTTGTTTTCACTAAAGAGTATTAGTTGTTTGCACTTAAGGGTATTAGTTGTTTTCACTGAAGGGTAGTAGTTATTTTCACTAAACAACTAAGACTCTGCAGTGTAAATGAGTAATACTCTTATGTGAAAATAACTAATATTCTTTAGTGAAAATAACTAATATCTTTCAATGATTCATATATAAATCAGTTTCACTCTATACTTTGTTTTTATTTTAAGTGAAGCTTTTGGTTTTCACACATAATAAAAAAATTCATAATACTAAAAATTATTGGTATAAAATAACTAATATACACTCTTAATGAGCATTAATACAATCATTTATGATCATTTATCCCATATATTACAAAAATCAATTTGAAGCAATTTTTATTCTCTAAATCAATAGTTAAAGTGAAACAAGGCTAGTTTTTTTTTTTTAATTCTCTTAAATAATTAAAGCAATATTTTTTTGTTTTGTTTATGGATTTGAGATGATTTCAAATTCTGTAATGTGGATTTGAAATAATATAAATGTGTATTGCGATTTTGTATATATTTAAAAGTGGGATTTTGTAAGATTTGATAGTGTAAGATTTTCAAAGGGTAGATCATGGGAGAATTATTATACTTTAAAAATTAGGGTTTAAATGATGTGTAAAATAAAAAAGAAAGAGAGTGATTATAAAATATATATAAAAGCAGAAGAGAGAGTATTGAGTTGAATAGAAATAATAATAAATAAAAAAGTACGGGATAATGTGTTAAAAATTGTGTTAGAAAAGCAGGATTTTAGAGGATTTAAAATTCTATACCAAAATAAAGATAAACAAATCGGAATATGTATTTGATATTTCGAAAGCCACTTGAGAAACTAGAAACAAACACCCGGTTATTTTTATTGCTAAAATCAATATTATTTTAAGATGGCGGGAATAACAACTTTTAGAAACCATTTAATTATATCAACAACTCTAGATTTGATATATTTTTTTTTTTTCTAAAACTAAACTAAAATAACATTAATTGATTTTGCAGGGTATATTTTGTTCGGGCATTGCTTACTATGTGCAAGGAGTGGTAATGAAAACAAGAGGCCCAGTTTTTGTGACTGCTTTTAGCCCTTTGAGCATGGTTATTGTTGCTATTTTAAGCTCCTTCATTTTAGCCGAGCAAATGTATCTAGGAAGGTATGATGCCCAAACTCAATTCATTAATGCAAATTCTTGTATACATGAATGTATTTTTTTTTAAGGGGCATTTACATATTGGTGCAAAAAAGATACTTTAATTACAAATTGGTTCAAAACATTTGCACAGATGCATAAAAAACATGTGCACAGAAGTGTAAAATACGTGTCTGTGCAAATATTTTAAACCAATTTGTAATTAGAGTCCAATTTTTTAACCATTTTTTAATTTTTTCTTTTTTTTTTAATATTATTAAGGCCAAGGTTATATACAATCATATCTTTTGTTAATATACCCCACCAAAAAGTGTTTGAAAAAAAAAATCCGAGAATTTTGACAATTTTCAGCCCGAAAAAAAAAACCACTAAATAAGTATATGAATTTTCGGAATTTTTTTCTGAAAATTGTTATATTTTTCAGAAAAAATTTCTGAACATTTTTTTGGGTGGGTGTATTCACAAAACAAGGGAATGTGTTTAACCTGGGCCTATTATTAATTGTCTTCACTGAACATTATTAGTTGTTTTCGTTGAATATTATTTGTTCAATTGAACAATATAAGGTCAAGGTTATATACAATCCTATCTTTTGTTAATATACCCCACCAAAGAGTTTGAAAACAAAATCCAAAAATTTTGACAATTTTCATTTCGAAAAAAAAAAACCCACTAAATAAATATATGAATTTTCGGAATTTTTTTCTTAAAATTGTTATATTTTTCGGAAAAAAATTCCGAACATTTTTTTTGGGTGGGTGTATTCACAAAACAAGGGAATGTGTTTAACCTGGGCCTATTATTAATTGTCTTCACTGAACATTATTAGTTGTTTTCGTTGAATATTATTTGTTCAATTGAACAATATAAGGCCAAGGTTATATACAGTCTTATCTTTTGTAAACACACTCCACCAAAAAATGTTTGAATTTTTTTTATTTTTGAAAAAAAAAATTAAAAATGCAAAAAAAAAACACTAAACATATGAATTTTCGGAATATTTTTTCATAATGTTACATTTTTCGGAAAAAATAATTCGATCATTTTTTTTGGGTGGAGTGTATTAACAAAATATTGGGTTGTATTTAACCTGGGCCTTATTTTCATTTTACAATATTAGTTGGTCAATACTAGTTATTTATACTGGACACTAATATTAGTTGTTTTTATTAAACAATATTAGTCGTGCACCAATTACATGATGCACCTACTGCACATAAGTGTTACACAATCGTTATAGGTCTAATTGTGATTTTATTATACAAAAATAATTTGAAATAAGATTGAGTTTTTAAGGATGTTATATAATGATTTGATTGTTGTTTATTTCAGGCTTGTTGGTGCGATCGTGATTGTTTTGGGACTTTATTTAGTGGTGTGGGGTAAACAAAATGACTATGAATCATCATCAATTGAAGAACAAGAAATACCAGTTAAGCAAAGCAAAGCTATGGAGGTGGTTAGTGGTAGCAATGTGCCTATAGAAGGAGTGGTTTAATTGAATGTGATGAAATAGTAGTTGTATAGGTGTGATGGAGGTCAAGTCTCCATATTTTGTTTTGAATCTATCTATAATTATTATTGATAAAAAAAATCTTGAATATGAAGAATAATATTAGTAGACCTACTTTTTGCACAGTTTTTTTTTTTTTTTTTTTTTTTTGTCATAAGTTGGAGGGTATTATGAGGTAATTGTGAGGTTCATTTATCAATAAAATTATTATTTATGGAAAATATAAGTATCATATTTTCCATAAATAATAATTTTATTGATAAATGAACCTCACAATACCTCATAATACCCTCCAACTTATGACAAAAAATAACTGCCCAAAATGTAGACCTACTAATATTGGACGGAGGGAGTATATAATATTAGAGATAAAAATTTGTAAATGTACACCCAATTTTAAAAACTACCATATCTAAGGTTTTAAGTACCCTACAATGTAGGTAGTTTCTCAAATAAAAAATTAATCTTACTCCTTCAATGTTAAATAATATAACATTGTTTGAGGCACTAGATTTTTGCCCGTGTAATGCATGAACCTATTCATTTACTTTAAAATAACAATTCATTTTTTCTTAAACTAAAAACATAAATTACTAAATATATTTACCTTATTCTCGACACTTTTATCCCCTGCATCACACAAATGCTATTTGCACATTGATGAGACAATTGCATGATGGTGTCAGCCACTTTGACCAAGCTAAAAGCTACAATTCTGCTAAATGAGTTCTCAATTTAGGGTGCGCAGTGTCATTGACCAAGCTAAATACATTAGTGCACAGTGTGATTTCGCATCAAAATTCAGTGTCATTTCATTTCATTGTCCATCCGAATTCAGTTTTTTTTATTACCAGTACTAATAAATAGCTAGCAATATTTATTCACTACTTATAACACAACACAAAACTTACCAATGGTAACATAGTCCAAATTTCTATACGAGAGTTAAACATTTTTCAATTTCACTAGCAATTTTTTTTATAACTTCACAATTAGGAGACAAATAGTTTTTTGGTCCCGCAACTTGTCTAGTGTCCAATTTTGGTCCAAAAAATATTAACTTTTCAAATTTGGTCCCATAACTTATGGAATCGTCCAAATTTGGTCCCAAATGGGACCAAAATTGGACAATTTAATAAGTTACGGGACCAAAATTGAATAATTAAATTTTTTGGGACCAAAATTGGACACCAAACAAGTTAGAGACAAAAAAAATTATTTTTTCGTATTCATTAATTTTTTTTCTTTTCTCACCATATATATATATATGTACACATATATCAAACACTATTTAATTAATTATATATGTAGATTCACAATTTAAATTCTTAGTTAGTAATTAAAATTTCATTATTAGTATTTTATGAGAGCTTTGTAATTCATCTTAAATTATAATTATTCAAATTGAAAAATATTGAATTTTTCTTTTTCACGTTTTATAGATGTTTTTCAAATATTTGTATTTATATCAATGGAATTGACACATTGTATCGTGTTTTTGTTGTATCGACTATTATCCTAGAGTACAATATTAATTAAGAAGGTGCATAAAAGTGTATATTGGTCCCGTAATTTATCTAGTGTCCAATTTTGGTCCCAAAAAAATTAACTTTTCCATATTGGTCCCATAACTTACTGAATCGTCCAATTTTGGTCCCAAGTGGTGGGACCAAAATTGGACGATTCAGTAAGTTATGGGACCAAAATTGTAAAGTTAAATTTTTTGGGACCAAAATTGGACACTAGACAAGTTGTGGGACCAAAAAACTATTTTTCTCTCACAATTAGCAAATTCCTTTTACGTTTTGAAATGAGTTCTTATTATAATGTTGGTTATGTATCCGAGGATGTTACAAACGATTTTTTAACTCCGGCCGAGGGTATAAAAGGAAAAGAAACAGTGAAGTCATATGTAAAGTGGATTGCGGGTATGTGAAACATCACCTTAGTCATTCGTGATTCTATACCACATAAGTTAAGGTATGCATGTAGTCAAGGTGGACAGTATAGACCTTTTTCAAAAATAAAAAATGAAAGAAATACGAGCACACAAAGAAATTTGTGTGAATTTTGTTTAGTTGCTAGGGAATATGATACCGATCAAGATCTTTGGCGCATCGATGTTTTGACCGGGACACACAATCATCCCTTTTCGACATTTGCAGAGGGTTCGAGACTGGGTACCTTAACACCCAACCAATTTAAAGAGATACAACGACAAGAACTGCTTCATAAAAGTCCATGCAACATGTTGACAGATATAAAGAGGTGTGATCCAACCAATGTAACGGATATTAAGAGGGTAAACAAAACCATCAACAATATAAGGATTTAAAACCGGGAAGGGCGTACCTTCATGCAAAACTACTTCCACCTACTGCAAATGCGAAATTACAGGTAAAAATATTAGCACACTTTATATTTTAAAATATTTATTTCACATATATAAATGAAATTAGGGTGGTTGAAATTTTAGTTGTAATGTTCTTTTATTGTACGATTATAGTAACATTGTATTAATTAAGAAATTAGTTTCGAAAAAACTAAAGTATTAGTAATATTGTATTAATTAATTTTGAAATTTGGGTGGTAATGCTTTAGTATTAATTAGTCTTGAAATTTAGTTGGAAAGTTGTTTAGTATTAGTTGGAATGTTGTTTAGTATTAGTTGGAATGCTGTAATTTATTAGTTGTAAAGCCGTAATGTATTAGTTGTTATACATGTACAGCTGTATTCCTAAAAAATAGTGTGCAACATTGTATATTTGATTAATATATAAATTACTTTTAATTATTAAATTGTTCAATTTATGAAATTAGGTACGATTTTCGAACGGTGGATAGCAGTTACGAACTACAAAATGTTGCTTTCAGCCACCCAAAGTCTCATGCAATTGTGAACACATATCCGCAAGTACTGATTATCGATAACACGTACAAATATTTGGTAAAAAAATATTTGTGGTTTTATTTTTTATAATGTATTTTAATTATGCGGATAGTAACCATTACTTTTATTTCAGCTGCACATGAGATCCGACTATCATCCAGTGTCATAGCTATCGGAATACTGGATCAAAAGAAGACACCCATTCGCATATGGTTTAGAGTTACAATTTAAAGATCAGATAGATTAATACAAGTATCTACACAACGATCATACATAACGACGTAAAGATAATGTGAGACTGACAAAGAGGCCAAAAAACAGGCCCAAAATATCAATTTTTTTTAATGATAAATATGTAATGAGTGTATTTTTTTTTTCTAATTCAAATGGGTATAAAACTTTTTCTTTAGTTAGAATTAATATAATGTGATAGGAATGTCAACGGGACGGGTCGGGGCTGGGCCAGGGAGGCCAACTCCCTTCCCCATCCCCGCTAAGTCGGGAATCCCCGTCCCCGCGGGTTCCCCGCCCCCACGGGGATTCCCCATTCCCCGTTTACTTTATATGTGTATTTTCTTTTTATGCATCTTTATGTAAATTATTTAATAATAAATATAATTAAATTATAATAACTTAGAACAATTTAATTATCGAAAATAAATTAGCATTTAATATACATATTTTGCATTACAATGTTATAAAATCATAGAAAAATAAAAATAAAATTCAATAACTTGGTATCAATATTTATTAGAATTATTTCATAATCTTAATTATGTATTTATAATGTTTTGATTATAAATATTGTATATATATTGATACAACAATATTGCTTATATTAATTTTTTTATATGAAATATCAAATTTATATATGTATATATAAGAACCCACGGGGCGGGAAGTATGATCCCCGTCCTCTCCCCGTCAACGCCAACGGGGAATAATTTATCCCCAACCCCGCCCCACGGAACCACTACAAAAAAAGACTAATTTAAAGAGGGGATTAAAGAGGGACTTAAAGAGGGGAAAGGGTTTAAAGAGGGTTTTAAAGAGGGACAACAACCCTCGACAAAATGAGCCTCGTTAGCAAGTCCCTCGTCTCGGCCCTCGTTAATTAACGAGGGGGGACGCGCCCTCGTTAGTTAAAGAGGGCAGTGCCCTCGTTAAGTCTGTTCGGCATTCCCTCGTTTCGGCCCTCGTTAATTAGCAAGGGGGGCGCACCCTCGTTAGTTAAAGAGGGCAGTGCCCTCGCCAATTCATTAATGCAAAATATGTGTTGTTCAGGAAACGAACCCGCGACCCAACTACATGTTATTCCCATAATTTTGCTGGGGCTGGGGGTCGAGCCCAAGACCTCCCACATGGGGAGGACTTTAAGCATTTCGCCTTACCGTTTGGGCAAGACAAGTCATTCGATATACTTTCACTTTAAATATATATATATATATATATATATATATATATCATATAATATCATTTCTTTTATATGTTTGTTATATGTTTGTAATATATTTATATATTCATTTGTATATAAAATTATTATAATCATTTGTTTATTATCACATTTAAAACTAAGTTATCATTTGCAAATTAATTTTTACCTATACATTAACACATGTATATAATTAAATTAAATGTTCAATTATATATTCACTTTAAGTATATATTAACACATGTGCAAACATATATACACATATATTGATTGCTTTAATCATAATATTTTGAATAAAAATAAATTATCACTTGTATATATTTTTTTTAATTATATATTAACACATGTATACACATATATTAATCATTTTAACTATAATATTCAAGATAAAATAAAATTATCATTTTATATTCTTTTAAATTATATATTAACACATATTTACATTTATACACATATGCTGATCATTTTAATTACAATATTTCAAATAAAATTAAATTATCACTTAATTATATATTCTTTTTAAATAATATACATTAACACTTGTATATACATGTATATACACATATTAATTGTTTTAATTATAACATTTGAATAAAATTAAACTATCACTTGTAAATTATTATTTTTAATTATAAATTAACACATACAATGATCATTTTAATTATATATTAACACACATATTTTTATTATATTTAAAATATTTAATATAAAATTAAATTATCACTTGTATATTTATTTTAATTATAAATTAACAGATAAATATTTATTTTAATTAAACTATTTAGAATGAAATTAAAATATCACTTAAAGAGGGCTTTAGCAAGGGTATTAATTAACGAGGGCACTGCCCTCGCTAATTAACGAGGGAAAATTTGCCCTTGTTCGTTAGCGAGGGCAATGCCCTCGTTAAGTAGGATGTCATTTGACCGAGGCGAGGGGAACACCCTCGTTAAGTGACGAGGGGCCCACGCCCTCGTTAAGTTGTTTTCGTTTGACCGAGGCGAGGGGACCACCCTCTTTAACTAAAGAGGGGACTCTCACCCTTGTTAAGTCCCTCGTTAATTGCCGAGGGTTATTTTACCCCTCGTTAAGTCCCTTGTTAGAAACGAGGGTAATTTTTGCCCTAGGTAAATCCCTCGTTAAATTTAGAAAAAAATCCCCCTCGTTAATGCCCTCTTTAATATCGAGGGTTTCAATCCCCCTCTTTAAGCCCCCTCTTTAAATCATCCCCTTTTTGTAGTGAACAAAATCGGGGATTCCCCGCCCCATTCGGGGCGGATCCCCGCGGGGAACAGAGATTCCCCTCCCCATTGCCAAGCCTATAATGTGATGTTGCAATTTTATTTATACATCCGTCCGATGTTGCAATTTTATTTATACAGTTACCCTTTTTTTTAAAAAAAAAATTCTTTATTTATTTACTCTAATTATTTATTCAAAAATATTAATTGTTTAGAGTAACTATTTTTTTTTAATATTACAAAATATTAGTTATTTGATTCAAAAGTATTAGTTGTGAAGAATAAATGGGGTTACCTTTTCTAATAATCATCATCTCATCATCACCCTAAACATCATTATCTCTCATATCCCATCAACGTGCAATTAAGCATCACTCCATTTAGCCTTATGTGAAGCTTACTTGCTAAACTCACGAAAAAAGTTCTCCCCTCTATACTTTTAACTCTCAATAAATTTGTTGGGTCTTACCAAATTACTACTCCCCCGGTCCCAAACTTAAGTTCTCGTTTACTGTTTGCACGGTTATTAAGAAAAAAATTGTTTATTAGTATTTAAAGTGATAAAATGATAAATTAGATGTTTTGGTTATTAGTGTATGGAGAATATAATATTAAAAAGTACTGTTACTTTTTTGCCAAAAGTAGATGTAGCAAATGAGTATCAGACGGACCTTTTTGGCAAATGGGAACTTAAGTTTGGGACGGAGGGAATAGTATTTTACTTCTAAATAAAATTAATTTATATCAGCACTAAAATATATAACTCATCTATTATTGCACTTGACCCACAAATTTTCTTGCTGATGAACAAAAAAATTCTTGTGAGTACATGTCTATAAAAAGATTTCTTGTATACATATTACTAAGGTAAGTTGTGGCGGTTTGCATCATGCATGGCATCTTTTCAATAGACGACACTACTGTTCGGACGACGAAATTTTAAATTTTTTGTCACGAGAATTATTTTATTTTTTTCTCTTGTCAGAGTCCAACATGATGATGCTATTCATTTATTTTAAGTAAGGTTTCTATGAAAATAATAAGTTTATTATGTAACTTTTTTAAATGTAACATTAATCTTAGAGTATGTTTTATGAAAACGCTTCATAATAAGTTTAATATGAAATAGTTTTAGAGTATCATTAATCTTATCAGAAGTATCATTAAACCTGTCAGGAGTATCATTAGTGTGAGTTCAAGAAAATTTAAAACAATTTTCTTGAACTCAGACTAATGATACCCCTGATGAGATTAATGATACTCCCGATGAGATTAATGATACTTTAAAATTGTTTCATGATAAACTTATCATAAACTATTTTCATATAATACTTTGCCTAATCTCTTAATTATCAGGAATATTGTTAATCTCATAAGGAGTATTATTAATTTGAGTCAGTTATATTATATTTTAATTGTTGTAATAAAAAAAAAATTGTTAAAAAATTGAACCCAAATTAATGATACTCCTGATGAAATTAATGTCACTTTAAAAAAAATTCATGATAAGCTTATCATTAACTAATTTAATATAATACTTTGCCTTTAAATACCATACGGTATATCTGCAATGCTATATACGTGACACTATGATCACTCCCTATTTTTATATAATATTTTACCTTTATTTTATTTTAAAACAAATACGATATGGTATATCTGCAACGCTATATACGTGACACTATGATCACTCCCTTAGCCGTTCACTTGGGATCATATGTGTGAGGAAACCTATGGCCACAAATTAATTACCAACTTTCATTATTGCATTCACACAATGCTATATATATACTTTCACACCCTACGTACGACGTATCTTTGTCTTGCATGCAATATAATTGATGCTATCTCCCTCTTCATACCCCTATATATAACTTCATGAGAAGAAAAAATATTCAGCTATTTTTATAAGTTATTACTTGGATACATATATAAATTTAATAGTTCAATATATATCGCAAGAGACGATTCTGCAACCGATTGTTTCACCTCCTATCATAATCGGTAACGAAACTTTCTTGACTGGTTTGCCATACAAGTAATCACGTCAAGTCCTGTCATTATTGTTTTTCTAGTTAAAAGTTTTTAGTGACAGAAAATATTTTAATGATAGGATTCTTTCATTAAAAATTGTTTCCTGTCATTAAATTTTTTTAGCTTTAATGACAGAATTACTATCAGTAAATGTCAATTTTCTTGCCGTGATAGTAATCTAGAGTAGTTTTTTTTTTTTTTTTTTTAAATGAGTATACAAACACCGGTTCAATACATTCAATCGCTAAATTGCTCAACAATTGTATGTAAGCTTTTATATATGTATGTCGATTCAGACAGGTCCTCTTCAATTATTTATTTATTTTTTGTAAATTTCTTGTATCTTTAATTTCAAAAGGAGATAGATACAATTGGTGGGTCTCATTCTTTTACACTTGCACTCATTATTTTATTATATGAAATTTAGAGAAAATTTTAATTTTTTTTTTTTACAGAGAATCCATTTTTATATTTATTCAATATGCAAGTCACCTAGCCTAGCCAAAAGGTCTATTATTGCTAGAAGCTGTGTTTTTCTTGATTTTTTTCGCTTTTTAAATAATTAAATGGGCACTGAAATAAAGATACAAAATAAAACGATTATCGGAAATTGAATATCCAGATAACTCTTGTTTTTAATTAAAGTTTTGTACGAGACGGCATCATCTATATGAGAAGTAATATTTTTGTACGATTTTATGCTTAAATTTAATTAATTTGAGATGGTCTCGTGTATAAAATTTTATTTTCATGTTGGTTGTAGGTCTAAATTTCGAAAGAAAGCTAGAATTCTTTAAAATAAAAAAGAAATGAAGGTATCAAGAGAAAGATTGGAGTTGGTATTAAAGAAAAGTGGGGCGTATATTGGAGTGGTATTTCTACAAGTAGGGCTTGCAGGAATGTACATAATTTCAAAAGCTGCATTCGATGAGGGTTTGAGCAATTACGTCTTTGCAGTCTATCGACACGCAGTTGCCACCATTCTCCTTGCTCCTTTTGCCTTCTTCCTAGAGCATAGGTATATATATGTATATATATAAATAATGACAAAGTATAGAGTGAAACTAGTTTATACATAAATTCGTGAAGGGTATTAGTTGTTTTCACTGAAGAGTATTTGTTTTTTTTATTGAAGAGTATTAATGATTTACACTAAAGAGTCTTAGTTGTTCGGTGAAAATAAACTAAGACTCTTTAGTGTAAACCAGTAATACTCTTCAGTAAAAACAACTAATACTCTTCAGTGAAAACAACTAATACCCTTCAGTAATTCATATATAAACCAAATTCACTCTATACACACTCATAAATAATTAAAGACAAAGTATAGAGTGAAACTGGTTTATACATAAATCATTGAAGAGTATTAGTTGTTTTTACTGAAGAATATTAGTTAATTTCACTGAAGAGTATTACTTATTTACACTGAAAAGTCTTAGTTGTTCAGTAAAAACAAACTATAACTCTTCAGTGAAAACAACTAATATCCTTCTTCAAAACAACTAATATTTTTCAGTGAAAACACCTAATACCCTTCATTTATTCATATATGAACCAATTTCACTCTATACATACTCATAATTAAATTATTTCTTGTATATTAATGATTCCATGTGCTGACTGCTGAACTTTTCATAGTAGAGTAAATTTTATATGAAAATAGTTTATGACAAACTTATCATGAAACTGTTTTAAAGTGTCGAATATTTGACCAAGAATATCGATAATCTCACCAGGAGTATTATTAATCTAGGTTCAAGAAAATTTACAACAATTATAATATAATACCACCGATACAGATTAATGATATATATCCCTGGTGAAATTATCGATACTCCTAACCAAATATTCGATAATTTAATATAGTTTCATGATAAACTTACTATGAACTATTTTCATATAATATTTTGCCGTCGTAGTATTAATTATTTTCATGATTTTACGCATATATAATTCGTGTTGAGCGTCGATCATTATCATTCTAATAATTAAAATAGTAGCCTCAATATGAGATAATAATAGGAGTATATATACTTCTTTTGAAATTAGTGTTTTATAAAGAATTATTTTCAAAACATAAAAGTATCACGTATGTTAAGTTGGGTTGCATGTTTTTTTATACGTACACCTCTATGAATTACTTCAATTGCATGCAAGACTTAAAACTTAATTTTCTTTTAAGAAAATCAAATAATGACTAGCTAGAGCTTATAACCTCACATTATAAATAGTGATCATTTATCTCTAACCATTTGAATTGCATCAAATTTTATGCATAGTGTAATTTTTTTAGTAATACCATTAAATTGGTATGCATAGTGTAACTGGTTTTTTAATAATACCATTTAAAAAAAAAGTGTACAATGCAAATTATTTATACAAGAAATTGCGACCCTCATAAAATTAAATTATAATTTATTGATTAATCGGTTATAAGAATTAATTGATAACTTAGAGTTCATATATATAATGCTTAATTTGTGTACTGACTATTTGATAAATTCTAGCAAAATTAATTAACCAAACAATTTTATTTTGACATAGGAAAAAAATCAGGCCAAAGATGACCATCTCTACATTCCTCATGATAATGCTTCTGGGTCTTCTGGAGTAAGTAATTTCTACATAATGAAAATGTAAATTTTTTTGGTTGATAAATTAATTATTATCATTCACAATGAATATTAATATTACTATACTTGGAAAAAAGGCCAGTGATTGGGCAAATACTATATTTCATGGGGATGAATTACACAACGGCGACGTTTGCTGCTGCAATGGCTAATGTTCTTCCCGCCATTACTTTCGTCATGGCATGGTGCTTCAGGTGCTTTTTAGATGCATTATTAATTTTTTTTTTCATTTTTAACTATTTTTTATACTAATTGTATAGATAAATGCTTCCAAATGATTTAATATAGGGGGAGTAATGAATCAGTATAAAATAGAAAGAGTTTAATTTTTCAACGAACCATTCGAATTTATAATTACCCACGATTAGTGACATGTATTTATTCATAAACTTTTATGATGTGTTTCGTACATGAGATGTGATATTTTAATAAATTTATGTAAATAGTTTTAAAATTTGAATATATTACAAAAAAAAAAAAAAATGAAACTGTTTCATACAAGACTTGTTCATGTTTCTATACATGATATAAAGATTTACACACGACAATTTATACCATGAACTAGTTTAATCATGAAATTTGCATGCATTTCTGAACAATACTAAAAATATATTGTTAAAGGTAAATTGCAAATAAAATCACGACATTTTTGCAAATTACAATATAATTTAAACTTTTAAATTGTTGCAAATAAAATCTCACCTTTAAATTTGTTAGCAATTCTAACCAAATGACAAATTTCAATCGGCCCGAAAATGAAAATTAATTATGTGTTGTCATTAGAACCAATCTAAACATATTAATACAATTAATTATTCATTGCCAGGTAAGTGATCATTTTCGAAATTTTTTTTTTATTTGTTGGTTCAAATTGCAACAAAATGTTTTTAATTGGGATTTTATTTGCGAAAAGATTGAAATTTTATTTGCAATTAACCCTACTATTAACCTAATAACTGTATAATAAAAACAACTAATTTTGATTTGAGTTGCATGATAAAACTAATTAAAAAAAAAATTTAACTCATCACAATTAACACACATACGCATATTATTTTTAACATACACGCCCTTTTCTAGTATATTACAAGTCTCAAAATGACTAAAGTACAATTAGAAGTGCATAAAAAGAAATCAAAAGGAAAAAAGATATTGAATAATTAACTTTCTAATATTTGGAAAAAAAAATGTTATAGGCTAGAGAAGGTAAAATTAATGAGCATCCGAAGCCAAGCAAAGATAATAGGGACACTTGCAACAATTGGTGGGGCGATGATCATGACTTTAATCAACGGCCCAGATCTTAACCTTCCATGGACCAGAGATGCAGCTAATGCCACCCTCTCACATCCACAACATCTTCACCATTCAATCAAGGGTGCCATTATGATCATTATTGGATGCTTGAGTTGGGCCCTTTTCATGATCTTGCAGGTAAATTAAGAGCAGGTTTTATATGAAAAACGCTTCATAATAAGCTTAACATGAAATAGTTTTAGAGTATCATTAATCTCACCAGAAGTATCATTAAACCTGTCAGGGGTATCTTTAGTCTGAGTTCACGAAAATTTAAAACATTTTTCTTGAACTCAGACTAATGATACCCCTGATGAGATTAATGATAAGCTTATCATGAACTATTTTCATATAATACTTTGCCGTAAATTAATTATTCCAACATCAAAACCCAATTTAGATATCAAGCCTCAATTAAAAAAAAAAAAAATACAAATTGTAAGCATGCATTTGGATTTTAAACTCACTTTTCACTTTAATTTTGATATTTTTCAAAACACTCACTAACAAGCTGAACTGTATTTTTCTTTTTCAATTGGGGTATTACTGATTACTTACTGATTACACCCTCCGTCCCATTGTTTTATATGAAAATTATTCATTACTGAAAGAATTCCGCCTCATCTAAAAGTCCGAACTTGTAGAAGGGTGTGAAATTAATTCATTTAATTATTTCCCTTAACACATACTAAGCTTATTATGAAACTATTTTAAAGTATTAAGAGTATCATCAAAAGTACCAAAAATCGAGGTCTACCCCAATATTTAAAACTCTTGATGAAATTCTTAATACTTTTAATTCAATATTTAATATTTTAAAAAAGTTTTATAATAAGCTTATCATGAACAATTTTTTAATAATTTTTTTTTGCCTAAATGAGGTAGCACCAACTCAAAAGTGAGTGCATGACTTTTTATAACTCACGTGTGTAACATCCAAAATTTATCTCAAATTTAAAAAGTATTCACGTTTTATCATGCATGAAATAGTTTCATACAACACTTTTCAATCGTATTACTAAAATTGATACAACCAAATGGTGTCTCTCTTGAATTTGTAGGCAGTGACAATAAAGAAATTATATTCAGCTGAGGTGTCCCTCACTGCATGGATATGCTTGACCGGAACGGTGGAGGGAGCGGTGGTGGCGCTTATAGCCGAAAGGGGAAACGCCGCCGCTTGGTACATTAAATGGGATACTAAACTCATTGCAGTTGTCTACAGCGTAAGATATTCTCTCTTTGCCCTATTAAAATAGTAGATTTTATATAAAAATAATTTATGATATATTTAATCAGAAGTATCATTAATATGAATTCAAAAAAATTTACAATAATTATAATATAATATCACTGACCCAAATTAATGATACTCCTGGTGAAATTAATAATACTCTTGATGAGATTAATGATACTTTAAAACTACTTAATGATAAGTTTATTATGAACTATTTTCATGTAATACTTTGCCATAAAATAGACATTCTTTTCATTTTCTTTTGTCTCGAATTATAATCTAATTTTCTTAATGAAAGTATTAACGGTATATTTTTAATGGATCAAAATGTGTCTATTTAACACTCTCAATTTTCAATAAAATTTATTGAGTAAATCCTGTACTCCCTCCGTCCCACTCTAAGTGTTCCACTTTCCTTTTTTTGGTTATCCCACACTAAGTGTCCCATTCCATAAATGGAAAAAGCAACACTCTACTACATATAAACTTTAACCTTCAAATTCACACAATATTACCAAAAATGCCACTCATTCAATCAATTTTTCAACACTATTTATTACTTTATTAAACACTATTCATTACTTTTCCACCATATATTAATAAATAAATACACTTTCTTAAACCATTCAACCAAAAGAAATAAAACGCTTAGACCGGGACGGAGGGAGTATGAGATAGTGGGATGGGGTATAAATAAGGTATGACACATTAACACTTTGACATGAATGAGTCTTAATTTGTGTTGTTATCATGCCATGTGATGGTCTCACGCAAGTTTTTGCCAAATTTATTTAAAATATAGTTGAAATACGGAAACTTAAAGTAGACATTTTATTGTAGGCAAAGTATTATATGAAAATAGTTCATGATAAACTTATCATGAAACTATATTAAAGTATCGAATATTTGATCAGGAGTATCATTAATTTGGGTCGGTGGTATTATATTGTAATTATTGTAAATTTTCTTGAACCTAGATTAATGATACTTCTGGTGACATTATTGATACCCCTGGTAAAAAATATTCGATATTTTAAAATAGTTTCATGATAAATTTATCATGAACCATTTTCATATAAAACTTAGACAAAGTATATAGTAAAACTGGTTTATACATGAATCATTGGAGGGTATTAGTTGTTTCACTGAAGAATATTACTTATTTACACTAAAGGATTTTAGTTATTCAATGAAAACAAACTAAGATTTTTCAGTGAAAACAATTAATACCTTCAGCGAAACAACTAATACTCTATAGTGAAAACAATTAATATTCTTCAATGATTCATGTATGAACCAATTTTACTCTATATATACCCTAAAGCTTACTCTTAATTATATGCAATGGTAAAATATAAAGTATATTGTAGGAAACTTAAATATCTCATCTTATATGGTGCAACTAATCTAATCACACTAAATATGTTTTTAAATACTTTTATAAATTTTATTCAGTGATTTTCTTTTTTAAAAGTAGAATTAATTGCAGGGTATAGTCTGTTCGGGGATAGGATATTATTTGCAAGGAGCAATAATGAAGGAAAGAGGCCCTGTTTTCGTGACAGCATTTAGCCCTCTAACCATGGTTATTGTTGCTATTATGAGCTCTTTCATCTTGGGAGAGCAAATGTTTTTAGGAAGGTATGCTATGAAAGTTTATTGCACGAAATTGTTTCATCGACTAATATCATAACATTTATTTAGTAACATCGTTGCTCTTATAATTTAATATCGTAACATTTTACATGCATAAACATATCAAACTGCATGAATAAATGTTACGATATTAATGATTCATAGCACAAATTGCAAACTGATATTAGGTCTTGGGAAAATGCATATTTTGTCCTATAACTTTGGTTGACTTTAATTTCCATCTTGTTAACTTTGGACTTTTGAATTTAGTCCTATAACTTATGAATTTGTGTTTTTTGTCCTATTGCCTGCTATACCAGACAACTCTTTCGGTAAATCTGACGTGCCATTTTGAATTTCGTCCTATAACTTATAAAAAAAATTGGTGTCACGTCAAATTTACCAATAGAGTTACCTGATGTAGTAGGTAACAGGACAAATTGTAAGCTATGTATATGACGAAACTCAAAATTACGAAGTTAACATGACTAAAATCAAAGTCAACCAAAGTTAAAGGACAAAAAGTGTACCCTTATATAAAAAATTGAAATTTAAACTCGAGTTGCACATATTGTTCATGTAGGGTTGTTGGTGCAATTGTAATTGTTGTGGGGCTTTATTTTGTAATATGGGGTAAACAAAAAGACTATAAATCCCCACCAACGACTGATGATCAAGAATTGCCGGTAAAACAAACCCTAAATACAAATGATGGTTTCGAAAGTTCAACCAAAAACTTGGAGGTGGTCTCAAGCAAAAATGAGCCAAAGGAAGAGCCATTTTAGGTGATGAAAGAGTTTCTGCATTGCTATCAATTAGAAGAGAAATTTCACTTCTATGGTGTAACAAATATTTATATTAATTTATGGCAACTCAATATCTTTTTGTAGCCATATTGAAATTGTATATTTCTATTTCAACTATATGTATCAAGTTATTAACACATGTTAAAGTGTTTAGAATAGATTTGTGAGTTTCAAACCACATAAAATTCAATGATTCTAGTTATATTTTGGATATTGCTTTATCCTATATATAATTATTTTTTTATTCGTATTAATAAAATACAAAACATATATTAGACAGGCTCGCACAGAGAATGTGATAATTTTATATACTTTTTATGGGATTTAAATCTAATCCGTCCTCTAACGTTTTACCTTTATCAAAATGGTCCTCTATTTATCTGCTTTCTCAATTTAGTCCTGTATCTATTCAAATTTCGCCAAAATGATCCTAATTGGCCTAAAAATGTACAAAACCTCACCGTTTTGGTCCTATATTTATTTTCTTTACCAATTTAGTCCTGTATCAATTCACATTTCTATAATTAGGTCCTAATTGAATGCATAAAGCATAAAATGCCACATTTTTAGTCATGCACACTAGTTTTTTCGGGGGAAGCCTGTGATGTGATTTTTTTTCAATGTTGCACGCTAGGTGGCCATCTTTGTCAAATAAAAAAATTGAAATAAAATACAAAAAATCAATTAGAAGCATTTTTCACCAAATTAGGACCATTTTGGTGAAACTTGAAGAAATATAGGACTAAACTAATAAAGCAAATAAATAGAGGACCTTTTAGATAAAGGTGAAAAGATAGAGGACGAATTTGGTTTAAATCCCTACTTTTTATAATACATTTAAAATTCGGGTTTTAAAAAAACTTACAAAAATATATATGACCTCATACAAAATTTGCTCTTAATAAAAAGTACGTTGAATAATTGCCAAACTACTCAAAATAGCATAGATGTACTAGAGAAGAAGCTACATACAAGCTCTCCTATTTTCTATTTACATTGATTTTCATATCTTGATCCTTTTGTATTCGTAGATTTATAACTTCCCTATTAGATTATTTCCATGTTTTTTTTATTAGAAGATTATTTCCATGTTTAGTGATAGAAATCTCTTCTAATCTTTTATAATATTCTTTAACCTGGTGTAATCTATACTAAGTATCGAGGATTTGGATCTTTGCAGTATATCATCGTATTGTACACGATGTACAGAGTGAAAATGATTCATATATAAATTATTGAAGGGTATTAGTTGTTTTCACTAAAGAGTATAATTAGATGTGTTCACCGAAGAGTATTAGTCGTTTATACCGAAGAATCTTAGTTGTTTATTGAAAGAGTATGTATAGAGTGAAATTAGTTTATATATGAATCATTGAAGGGTATTAGTTGTTTTCACTGAAGAGTTTACACTAAAGAGTCCTAGTTCATGTCCACTGAACAACTAAGACCCTTTAGTGTAAATCAATAATACTCTTCAGTAAATACAACTAATATTTTTCAATGAAAACAACTAATACCCTTCAGTAATTCATGTATAAATCAGTTTTACTCTCTACTTTGTCTTATTGAACATAAACTAAAACTCTTTAGTATAGATAGCTAATATTCTTCAGCGAAAACAACCAATACTCTATTAGTAAAAATAATCAATATCCTTTAATGATTCGTGTATGAATCAATTTCACACTATACATACTTTGGAAAGAGAGACTATATAATCATGCACTACATTATCTTATTGTATAGTTAAAAGATAACTATATAATAGTACATTTATAATCATGTTATATTAGAAGTAGTCCACTTGAGATTATTCTAATTTTCGTACTCTCTTTTGAAATTATGCATACTATCTCTTTTGAAATTAACACACACACACGTTACAATAGCTAGAAAATTAGAAGAAAAATAAAATCCCAATTGTTCTTTTCCCACTCCACAAAATTTGAATAATCCCAAACTCTAAACGGCTCACATGTAGTTCTACATTTTTTAGCCACCCAAAAGCACTATTACATATCTTGCAATTATCATCAAAATTACCACAAACTATACATTCATCTATGTCAAAATTAAAAATAATATTTATTGTACATTTTCATATGCATCGCTACTCAATCACACCTCCGATCATTAGTGGCCAAGAAATTACAGCTGGCATTTGGTTATTGGTTAATTATTGAATTTGGAGTGAGGGTCCAATAAAACGAGTTCACCATATGAAACTAATAATATTATATTCATTTAATAGTACCATTACAAATACAGATTAATATCATACTATCTTACCACACAGTTGTACTTGCGTGCGTAAAATGTTATGATATTAGATAGTAAAAGTAATGGTGTTACAAAATGAATATTATAATATTATTATAAATTCAATTTCATACGGTGAACAAATTTCAGAAGAAATTTTTTCTCGAATTTGGGGCTGTGTAGGAGAACCTTGGGGCTGATTGGATGCAACTCTGGGTTCTATTAACTAACCAAAACTCTTCAGTAGAAGATTCGGATCGCATATTTGAGGGAATATTTGCAAATTTAGAAGTGGGGTAGGGGCAGTTTGGTAATTTGACAGGCACAGAGAAGAGCGAATTTACGGGTCTGTGATCTGAAAATGTTGATTCGCCTCTAACGTAGCACATTTGCTCGACCCCTTCTCCTTTCCAAAGTATTCTGTCACACCTTCAATTTATTTGGATAAAAATCGTTAGGACAACGAAATTATTAGATATATAACTTCCAAAGAAATAAAAAAAAAAATGGTGTAGGATATACTCCCCGATTCAAAATGTTCGATGTTTTAAGATTTGTTGTGAGAATTAAGAAGTGGTGTATAGTGACTATTATACCCTTATGATATATTGATTGAAAAATTAGAGATTGATGGAAGGTCAACTAGTTTATTTATGGAGTAAAATTATTAAAAGGTAAGGAGAAAATATGAGTGATATTTTATTGGGATTTAAATAGGGGTATAATAAGAAAATAAGATGCAAAATACCCTAAAACATCAAATATTTTGAAAAAAAAAAACACCCTAAAACATCAAACATTTTGAATCGGAGGGAGTATGATTTTAAAACTTTATTTGCAAGGGTAGTAAATACATATATACTCCCTCCAACCCACAATACAGTAATAATTACAAGACATTTTGACACACAATTTGAGAAAAAAGTGTAGCCGAGATAGCATTGAGTGGTAATTTTGTAAATTTTTATATATATATTTAGTAATAAATTATTTAGATTGGATTTACGTGGGTCCAAAAGTAATGATATTTTATGTAAATATATAAATATTGTTGTGGTGAAATTTAATGATTTTTTTTTTTGGTGTGCAAAGTGTTGTGAAACGTCTCAATATAAAAGTTATGTAATATGGTGTGGGATGGAGTGAACATTATTTTCATAGACATCTTAATAGTTCAAATAGCTAATAATAAATAAATGTAACATTATTATCGAGTTATTCGTATTTAATTATGCCGACATTCGAAAATGAGTAAATTTTTTGTTCATCAAATATACCGTGCAATTTATCTATATTTGTTAATGGTTACATTTATTTTTATTGAATAGTAAAAAGATAAAAAAAAGTTAAATCTTCAATAAAAATATCCGTAACAATTTAAAAATACAATTGAATTAATTGGTGCATGCAGTTAATGTACAAGATTTCGAAAATATGATGAGGGTGTGTAACAGTAAAATACACATTATATACGGTAAGTTTGGCTCATCTTTCTCAATTGGATTATGGATATGTACTGGAAAAGTAGAAATAAATTGATCTTCGAAGATAATCCGTTTGATGAGGAGAGAATCGTGGAGGAAATTAATGGACGTCTTTGGAGTTGGTGTTCGATTAAATATAGCAACTTTTGTAATCATTCTTATAGTGATTGGCTCTCAAATCCTAGACACTTCTTAGACCCTTAGAGAAATTTTGAACACTTTTTTTATACTGTATACTGGGTATGTTTTGTACCCAAAAATTCATTTTAATGAATTTTCTTTGACCGATAAAAAAAAAACATTATATATGTAGACAAAATTTAGCATTTACTTGACAATTAAATATACTAATTAATTTAATTGAACGTGCTAATTAATAATGTCAATGTTGTTAACTAGGAAGCACTAACTGAGTCTGTAAAATTACATAACTGGCTACGTTAGTCAAAGATAACCGACCGAAAATGCTGAGAATGAGACTATTTTTAATAACCGACCATTATTTTTTACTTAATTTAATTAGCTAGTTTGACAATTTACTTTAAATTATCTCCAACTTTTGAGCATCAAATCTAACAAAATTGATTCATTCTCATGTTCATATTAAAAATCAGTGCATTTATTTTTAAAAAAATTATCATTTTTCGACAATTTAATGCAGACGTGGTAATTTTTTTTTATTATTATGTCATTAATTTTTTCTGTCACATTCGTCATAAGTTTTTGGAGAGCAACAACTCGTGTATTAAAATTAAATAAAGAAAAGTTTATAAAACATAAATATTTTGTATAAACTTGCATAGATTTTAAATTCGTGCGAATTTAATATGTTTTGGGTTGCACAAGAGACTTGATATTTATAAAATTGCAAATTAAAAAATTGAAGTAGCTTAAGAAATCTTACCAGGCAGGAGTTCGTCGTTTTTCTTTCGAAGCAGAGATCTGAACAACGTATCGATCAGAATTAGTGATGTATTTATAGGTAGGAGCAAAATATATTTCCCCTTCTTTCCATCCTTTAAATACTCTACCAGCTCTTTGTTCTATTCTCAACTGTCAAAACAATAATACAAAATTTGTTTTCCAATTTAAAAAATAAAATAATCAAGTAAGGGACCGGTTGATTTACGGGCTAGGATTGGATTAGAGCGACTATTGGAAAACGGAAAGCGTAGAACCAGAAAATTTGGACTAGAATCGAATTGTACACGAGATTGTCGTTCTAATCTATCCAGGGTCATGGTCATGTGCAATCCCTCAAACCAAACACGAGATTACCTGGGATTATAAAAACAATTCCAAGCAAACCCTCAAACCAAACGGCCTCTAAAATATAGGGAAAATAACTTTTTTTGTCCTATAACTTTACCACTTTTTTATTTTCGTCCTGCTGACTTTCAAATTTTGATTTTAGTCCTGAAACTTCACCTCTTTTTTATTTTCGTCTTGTTGACTTTCATATTTTGATTTTCGTCCTGTAACTTATATATATATTTTTTATTTTGGTCCTACAACCTACTAACCCTTGTAGGACTAAAATAAAAAAGCGATAAAGTTACAGGACTAAAATCAAAATTTGAAAGTTAGCAGGACGAAAAAAAAAAGAAGGTAAAGTTACAGAACTACAATCAAAATTTGAAAAATCAGCAGGACGAAAATCAAAATGAGGTAATGTTACGGGACGAAAAAAATTATTTTCCCAAATATATATTTAGATGTTAAATTTACCAACCTCATCTCTATCTAGAAGGGCTTGCCAATCATTCGTGTGTAGTAGCTCATAGGTGTCATTACAACTTGATGCCAGTCGATAATTCAAGTCCCCCAGCCAAATTATCTTGCTACATCAAATGCCAAATAAATTAAATAATTTAAAAATTAATATTCCCTCCGTCCACAAAAAACAGTCCTCATTTTTCTTACACGTGGTTTAATATGAAACAAAGTATAGAGTAAAAATGATTTATACATGAATCATTCAAGGGTATTAGTAGTTTCACTAAAGAGTATTAGTTGTGATTATTGAAGGGTATTAGTTGTTTTCACTGAAAAGTATTAGCTGCTTACTGAAATCAAACTAAGACTCTTTAGTGAAGACAACTAATACTCTTTAGTAAAAGCAACTAATATCATAAAAGATTCATGTATAAACAATTTTCATTATATACATACTCTTAATATGACATGTCGGAAGATATTACGGGGCATTGTGAGATCCACTTTTAAATAAAATGGTCGTTTTTTAATAAAACATATTTTTTTATAAATAATCATTTTATTTAAAAACAGACCTCGGAAAAATACTCCTAATATTCTCCAACATATCGCATTAAATTACGTGGAAAAAAAAAACATCTTTTTGAATGGAGGGAGTATATTGTAATATGTAAAGTGCAGAATAAAAACATACTCATGATCCAAAATAGTATCGGGTGGAATCGATTTTGTTGTAATTAATCCATAGGGATGAGAGAATCTTGTTCTTTTCAAAATCTCAGTTACATCCAAATTTCTTCTAATTGCATCGCCTTCTTTTTCTCCGGAAGCCAAGTGTGTACACACAAAGCAAAATGTGGTTTGATATAATACCATGCTGATAGATATTGATCCCTAATCCATACCAACAAAAAACAATTAATCATACTATATATCAAAATAGATATAAAAAAACATATATACTCCATGTATTATGCAATTACAAAAGGGAAGATGCAAAAGAGGAAAAAGGAGAATTTAGATTAATTTGGAACAAATAGTTTCCTCCAAAAATCAAGGTTCATGTTTGGAGAGTCATATGGGAGAGATTACCAACCTTCTGAGCTTCAAAGGAGACACGTCAGTCCAAATGATCCTTAGGATGAAGTGTGTTTTTTGTAAAGAAAAGGACGAAATGGCCAGACATATTATTTTGTAATGCATTTTTTCCTATAACTTGTGGATGAAATGTTGTGAGTGGATAGGGGTGAAAACGTTTTTTTCGTCAAACCCTTCCACAAAGCTCATGCATTTTTATAAGCTCATTATAGGAAAACAAAATGAGGAAGTGGTGCTAAGCTGTGTTTGGAATTGTCTAGATTGGTTATTGTGTAAGTCTAGAAATACTGTGATTTTTGACAATTCACAAGTTACTGAGGATGAAATTTTATTAGAGCTTAAAAATAGACTATTGAGTTGGCTGCGAGTTGGCAACGTGAATTTGAATAGAGTTTGTTATAGAAATTGATCTAGGAGTATGAGATGTATCTTGGATTCTTAAGTTAGTTGGTCTGGGTGTTATAGGATTTGAATGAACTGATGTAAAACCTTTTGTAGAGGGTATGTCTCATACCCTTTATGTGAGCTATTAATAAATTTGTTTTGCTGATAAAAAAAAAATTACGAAAAGATATAATGCATCAAAAGATGCATAAACTAATAAATTTTATTTCGAAAGGCTTCTAAACTAACTTTTGTTTTAAAAAGCTCTTAAACTATACTACCTCTTTCCTTGAAAAATAGTCTTATTTTTTTCACATGGTTTAATGCAATATGTCGGAGGGTATTACGGGGTATTCTGAGGTCCATTTTTTAATAAAATTAATGAACGAATTTTTCATTAACGATCATTTTATTTAAAAAACGAACCACAAAAAATTTCATAATACTTTCCGACATATCGAATTAAACAACGTGCAAAAAAACAGAACTATATTTCAGGGACGGAGGTAGTAACATTTTTGTTTTATGAACTTTTCTTTTATTTTAAAAGCCTTTAAAGTATATAAATTTTGTTCAATAAGACCTTTATTTTGTTGGAACTCGATTTTAATAGTTTTAAATTGGTTGAATCGTCATTTTCTAATGGAAAACGACTCAACAAAATCTGTGTATTTTTATTAACAGGGGTCTCATGAAACAATAATTAATAGTTTAAGGACATTATAAAACAAAAAATAATTTAAGGATTTTCGAAACAAACGTTAATATATTAAAATAAAAACCTACCTTATTTCCAAGGTATCCCATGATACCTCTTCCAACGCAGGACACTTTCAAACTGCTAATACGATGATACAAATCCTCACGAACCCACACGCACAAGAATATCCCAACCATTTGCTTGCTAGCTGCCAAACAGTACCCATGTTTTAGCGCATCGCCATGCTTCCACGATTCGCGGGGTCCACAACATTCGGGTTTCGCGTTCAAAAAATAATCGAATCCGTTGCGGTCTGTTTGGTCATCTTCTAATGAGAGTAAATCCGAGAAGCTCATTCTCGGTTTGGAATTCGGAATAAGGGACTGTTTGGGAACGGGTTCTTCTGCATTCCCGTTTAGAGCTCGGCGAATTAGGGATAGCCACCTGGCAGCGGGGCCCGCGTCCTCGGGCCCCAATACATTACCCGCATTCAAAGGTACAATCTCTTGGAACCTGATTTGTTGATAAAATATAATTATGAATGAAAAATTAATTAATTTAGACAATATATAGAATGCAACTGGTTTATATATGAATTATTGAATGATATTAGCTGTTTTCACTAAAGAGTATTAATTTTTTTTTTCACTGAAGAGTATTACTTATTTATACTAAAGAGTTTTAGTTGTTCAGTAAAATCAAACTAAAATTCTTCAGTGAAAACAACTAACACCCTTCAGTGAAAACAACCAATACTCTTTAATGAAGACAACTAATATCTTTAAAAAATTCATGTATAAACCAATTTCACTATATACATACTCATTTTAAGAGTATGTACAAAGTGAAATTGGTTCATATATAAATAATTGAAGGGTATCAATTGTTTTTACAGAAGAGTATTAATCGTTCACACTGAAAGTATTAGTTGTTTTCATTAAAAAATTTCAGTTTATTTTCACTGAAGAACTAAGACTCTTCAGTTTAAACCAATAATACTCTTTAGTGAAAACGACGAATACTTTATAGTGAATACAACTAATACTCTTTAATGATTCATGTATAAACTAGTTTATATACTTTGCCTCAATTTAAATTACAAATAGGGATTATATATTTGTAAGTCCCGTAACTTTGCACTATTTTGAATTTGGTCCACATGAATTACACGTTTTGATTTTGGTCCCGTAAGTTTGAGATTATTTTGATTTTAGTCCTTTTACCTTGATTTTTTTGATATTGGTCCTGTAAGTTTGAATTTTTTCTAAAAGAAATTGGATTACACGTTTTGATTTTGATCCTATAAGTTTTAAAAGGACTAAAATCAAAATAATCTCAAACTTACGGGACCAAACTCAAAACGTGTAATTCATGTGGACCAAATTCAAAATAGTGCAAAGTTACGGGACTTACAAATATATAATCCCTTACAAATATGTAATATAATACTAATTAGAATTGAAAATTCAAGTGAATTATACCCAAGCACATATATATCAGCTGGTGCTTCGGTACCTAACCAATCTGTTAAGTTTAATTCATCATTAGGTGATTTTCCTCCTACATTCCATGTCCCCACGAACATCCTACACAAAATATAAATAAATAAAAATTAGAACATTGGATCCCAAAATAATAAAATAAGCCCAAAAAAAAATGTGCATGATTTATTCTCTCCAAATATAATTACATATAAAACTTGAAATTACTTCAAATATTTATATCATTGATTTTTTTTTAATATACATTTGTTTTTGTTATTTTTAAAAATTATACTCCCCTTCATCAATTTCTTAGTTCTCCCCTTCATCAATTTCTTTGGTTATAAAAATCACCTTTAAAATAGTCTTCTATTAATTAAGTGCTAATTTATTTAATACATATACCAAAAGTCTCGAATAAGAATAAATAAAAAAAAATTAATAGTAATAATAATACCAAAAGTCTAGTTGAGACGCCATCACATGTCTTAGATATTCTATGAGATAGAGTTTTGTTGTCATTATTCTTTAATATATATCCTAACATTTTAAGATGTGGAAAACTCAAATAATTTATGGTCAATTTTTTTAAGAAGAGGTTTATATTTATGTGAGATGATTCCACACTAAATGGTTGCCACAAAAAGAATCTCAAATGAGGAAAGGGCAAAAGCCGCACGTAATGTCCAATTATGAACTTTCGAATGTCAAATGAGTTGTAACTAAACATGGAAAAAGTTGGCCAAATTATTTGTCCAAATAGGATGCAGCTTCCTGGTTGATCCCCCATAAATAAAGAGAATGAAAAAGAAAAGACGTATCATTACTTATTATTTTATTATAATTAAACAAAACGAATTTTTTAATTAGCAAAAATAAAGGAAAACTCGTTTCGAATTATTAAAAGAATCATGTATTTTAATATTAATTTTTTCTGGGAATTATTCGAAGAGTAGGTTTTATATGAAATTGATTCACGACAAACTTATTATGAAACTGTTTTAAGATATTGAATATTTATCAGGAGGTGTTAAAAATTTCATCAGGAGTATCATTAATCTGAGTTCAAAAATATTTACAACAATTACAATATAATACAACTGACCCATGATATTCCTGAGGAGATTTTTGATACTCCAGAACAAATATTTGATACTTTAAAATTGTTTCATAATAAATTTATCATGGACTAATTTCATATATTCCTGACTTATTCAAATTATCTAAAGAACAATGTGTTTGAATATTATCAAATTCCCAATTGATTGACAATTAATATATCCGTCAATATTCCAAATTACTGGATTCTTTTGATAATTAGACAAGTTGAGAGAGGTTTTCTTGATATAAAAAAGAAGGGGTTAATTGCATAAAATTCCCTCGTGATCTTGGAATATTGCATAAAATTTCCCCGTGTGAGAAACCCTTCTGAATTATCCCTTTTAAAAAAAAAAAAAATGAGTTCACCGTTTTACCTGCTTCCTCTATTTTTTATTTTTTCAAATATTGAAATTTTAAAACAATAATATGAAGGATACAACAAGAAACGGATAAAATCATTAAATCATTTTTTAAAAAATGGGAGAATTCACTATATTTAGTAAACCACGGAGAAATTTCGCGCAATTTCCAAACCATGAGGAGATTTCACACAATATTCCAAAATCACAAGGGAATTTTGTAAAAAAAAAAAAAAATATCCCTTACCTGAGATTGAGGTCACTAGGGATAAATGGTGGTGGCTGTTTGAATCCTGACCGTTCAATCTCGTTACTCGTTTCCATCAACCACTCCTCTGATCAGGATTAGATTAGGACTTAATTAGGGGATTAATTAGAATAATATACACACTTAATTAATTCTTTTTATAATGCAAATTAGTCCATGTCCATGCATGCATGTGGAGTACCACAAAAGCAAGATCCTGCCTAAATATTAAATATGCCGACAAATTAATTAGTATGTATAATCATACTGTATTTAATTTCCTTTGGAGATACTTTGCTTTAAAGAAAAAAATGATTATATCGTAATCAGCACTACCTACCTTGTTAAATACTTAATTAATATTTTTTTTTCTAAAATAATTGAAGGGTAAATTGGAAAAAAACACCAAGTAACTTCGATAATTGAATTAACGAAACTGTATTGTAACTTAATTAAAGTAGGTAAAAATGACATTTTTTTATCAAGTTTTTTGCTTGACGTTACATTTTATCAAGAAATTTTGTATAATTCAAAAGCTAAAAGGGATTTTTTTCATAATTAATATCATTAAGTAACAGATTTTTTTTCCAATATTTAATGAGGATTAATTCATTTCAATTTAGATAAACAATTATTAAAATCCAAAATACTACACCTACTATGCAGCAAAAGGATATTTTTAATAACTAAAATAAATAAATAAATAAATAAATCATATTTTAAAAATTACAAATAGGGTTGGACTTGTACCCCAAACTTAGTTAAAAATGGTTGATGCTACTGTCCAAATTAAGCTAGTGGGTGCAAATTAATTATTATTTATGATATCCTAAATTTGACATTACAAATATTAATTAAAATATCGAACAACAAAATTGTAAATTAATTCATCAATCCATTTTAAGTGTTTATTAATTGGGAGGTGGTGGGGGGTGGGGGGTGTAATGTACTAGAGAGTTGTTCCTTTTGTCATATATCCTCCATAGACCAAGGGTATTTGATTAAAATAAATAGACATGAAATGTATTATGCTCTATTTTGATTCCCATAATTTTCTATTTAATTTACGAGATTGGTCAAAAGGATTAGGATACATTACAAAAAAAAAACTTCGAAATTTATCAAAAAAATTAAATGAATTTGATAGTTAATTATAAAATATTACTAATACTTGGTAGTTTAACATTTAGTAGTAATATTTTTCATTACGGGAATTTTGGGTGATTTACCAAAACTTCGAAGAATATTAAAAAAAGAAAAAATTGAAAGCAAGACACTTCTAATTTACGCACTAAAAAAAATTACAAAAAATTCACAAACGAAATTCAGAGATCATAGAAATAGGATTACCAGACAATTCTTCTGGAACGACGGCGTATAGCCCATCATCCGAGCCACTCTTCCTCCTCCTTTGAAAAATAGCTGAATTCAAGAATTCAATATAGTTCTATAAATCAAGCTTAATTATAATCCCACAATCAAGTACATATACAAATAAAAATAATTTGATAATATTACAAATCGTTCTATAATTTTTTTGAAGTCCAATTTTAGTTATATATATAGTTTTTTGTTTTTTTTTTCAAAAAGAGTTCTTTTGATGTCAATTTTAGTTTTTTTTTTTGTTTTTTTCAATCAGAAAGTTCTATTTTCTTCAATTAAATTTGAGGATTTTTACGCTCTCCAGCCAGATTAAACATGATTCGTCAATTAAAATCTAATTTTCGAAGATGTAGTAATCCGATTGAGAAATTGAAAGTAGTAATAAAATGAATTGAACAAGACGAATAATTTGATATAGGACACTTTTTTAATATCCGAATAATAAAAGAACTAAAAAAAAACGTAAATAATCAAAATTGGACACGTTCAATGTTACAGTATAAAAATTAAAAAATAAAACATACCATTTGCTCTATAATCCGAATGAAATTCATCGGTTCCACCCTTTATATTCAACCATTTTTGGACCACCACTTTCGGCCACGAAGACTAAAAACAAATGAAAAAAAATATTAAGGAAAATAAATTAAAGTTGTTGAATCAAGAAAATCAAACTTTCTACGAGTAATACTTTTAAACGTACCTTGGGATACTTCCTTTCTTCTCTCATTGATACGTGCCTCAAAATAACCAACGAATCAATTCCTGTTGAATAAATTCACATAAAAAATAATGAAAATGAGAGGATATTTTTGAAAATATTTTATAATTAAATTTTTTCTATGCAAGAAAAACAAGTGGGCGTCTGCGTTAGTAATAAATTAATATCGACAATGAGTCTTTATAATTATAAGTAGAGATGTAATATGTCAACTGATTAATAGTTTAAATTTGAGAGTGGGAAATTAAAATGCATGGAAATAGAATAAATAATAAATAGATGTGAAATTTATATTATTATTATTAATATTAATATTAATATTGTAATGTATAGATAAAAGGGGGGTAGGCATTTTCTTTTTCTTGAAGAATAATTCTCGTTGTTTCGGTTATGAGACTTTACAGAGGGGAAGACAGAGTGGAGAGGATGAAGAAAGAAAAAGAAAAGCAAATATTCATCGTAAAAAAGTTAAATTTTTATAAAAAAATTGATTTACTTTACAAATTTTATTAAAAAAGGTATCTAAAAGCTTACTCGAAGGTGGCTAGAGAGAGAGTTCTAGGAATGGAACAAAAAATTAATAGCCAAAAATCAAAATATTATTCATCATTTATGGTGGGAAAAAAAAAAGAGACGCGTTAAATAAATGTGAAAAGGAAAAAAAGAAGTTGAAAATAGGTAGGAAATTTATGAGGAAGGAGGTCAACGATGATACATGAAATTAAAGGGAAAATACTCAAAATAGTCTAATTTATGTAGGCATATATATTTTGAAAATGAGGAGAAAAAAAGGAAAAAATATGATAAACATAAACACTTACATAATGGAGTAAACAAGTGCTGCAAGTGAAAGAAATTTCTTGAGATGAGAGAGAGAGAGAGAGAGAGAGAGAGAGAGAGAGAGAGAAAACCAAAATGTGGGACTTTGCCTCCATATTTATACTGTGCAAGTGAGAGAGAGAAATGGGGTGTGGGATGGGGGTAATATGGTAATTTCGGAAAAGTCATTTTCTGGACTACGTGGATAAATTTTATTGGTTTCACGGTGGTGTTATTAATATTGGTTAGTGAAAATCAAAAGAGAAAAGTTTTTGAATTTAATTGGTCAATTGAAATATGAGTAAAATTGGTTCATACCTAATTTATTAAATGATATTAATTATTTTTATTAAAAAATGTTAACTATTATCTTTGAAGAATATTAGTTATTTATACTGAAGAGTATTAATCTTTTTATCTACAAAAAATGTGCACACTTATTTGCACGTGGTTTAATGCAGTATATCGAAAAGTATTATGGAATATTGTGAGTTCGTTTATGAATAAAGCGACTATACAATCATTTTATTCATAAACGACCTCACAATACCTCACCCTATGCATATAGTAATTTAAATTGGTTTAAAACAAAAAAAATACATAAATTAAAAAAATACAAATCAAGTTTCATAAAAGTAATTAATACATATGACTTTTTGAAGGGACGGCGCCCCTTCTATTTGTGCTCCACTCTCACCCCGATGTTGGAAATGTGCTTGGAAAACTAGTGGAGTCGGCGCCCTTACTATTTGTACAGTATGGGCGCCGTTCACGACGGCGCTCATACTTATTTTGATAATACTTACCAAAACCACTATATATTGCAAACCGATTTTAAAAATTACTATATAACAATAAAGAGTAGGTCTTGTATGAGACCGTCCCATGACATGAGACAATGGGAATGAGTGTAACTAGGGCATGTGCTCATTAACACTTTGGTAGGGGTAGGTGTTAATTTGTGCGGTCTCATACAAGTTTTTGCCAACAATAAATAAGCCGCTATTAATGTGCTAGTAAATTTCCATTAAATTTAATTGAAAGATTTCGACAATATCTGTCCTAGAATTTCTCTTATACCGCTATACTTATACGGAGTATAGTTTAGAAGCATATTATTCATATCATCTAATACAATATCATTCTTACATGAAAAATATGTCCTAAGGTATTTTCTGTAGGATATTCCTTATGAAAAAGGTCATTTATGAGATTATTATATTTAGTCTTATCACAAAATGGATAAATGTTTTTAAAAATTTAACAATTCTTGAATTATATAAACACTTTTCTATAATTAATATCAAGTAATTTATAACCTTTTATTCCCATGGAATATCCTATGAAAACCCAATTTATTACACAAGGTTGGAACTTATGCCTTTGTGACTAATTCTCATATTTATAATAATTTCACGTTTTTTTAGATGTCTCATATTAATTTTCACACTCTAAACATGGAAATAAAATACTCTTAAAAATTCTACTTTATTTCAAAATGTTCTTCATTTATTGTTTCTAAAAATTAATAAAACAGTTTTTTTAAAAATGTGTCACCCCATGCATAAAGAGTAATTAATTAAGTTTAAGACTATGTTCTTTTTTAGTTTTAAAAATCTGGATTTAGATTTTGGAATTTAAAACCCATTTTATTTTGGGTTTTAAAATTAGGTTTTTGAAATCCTAAGCCTACAACTCTATAAATAACATATATAACATTTCTTTACTTTTATATAATAAAGTTAAAATCTACCACAGAACCGTGCTTACCTTGAGTCCGACGAGTCGATCAACTCAGGCCCGAACTTTTTTATGATTTTTAGGGGCCCAAAATTGTATATGCATATAATTATATATGTATGTATTTTATATATAATTTTAAAAAATATAAAACAAGCATATAATCAAGTTGGGTAAGAATTTATTTCACTTTCTTAGGTTCACAATTCGAACCTTCTTGAAGTAACTTAAATTTTTATTATTAGTTCATATTTAAAGATCATAGTCATATACTTAAATATCATTCTAATTTTAATTATTGATTTGAAAGCCAACATCATATACTTATTAACTTTACATATATTTTAAGAGTTCTTAAAATTTGAGTATATTGTGAATAAGTTTTATCGTAAAATTTATTTTCATTTTTTGTGTATTTTTTAGGGGTATTAATTGTTTCAATAAAATATATTAATTTGATCGTAGTATTATATAATGAAAACAAATAATATATTTTTGAGTTGTAAGGTGAAAGTAATTACAAGAGACTTACCCTTTCTAATTAATAGCCACACCGAGATTGCCGTATACAATATTCTTCAGTTTAATTAAACATAAAAATATCTTCTTCTTTTTTAAATATTTAATATCGTATCATTAAAATTTTTGTATTAACATTAAGCTTATATAGGGCCTATTTTTTTTATTTCGACTCAAACCTCTTAATGGCCCTGATCTACCATAATCCAAAAAGAATACAGATTTTAAAAATCTCATGGATTACAAAAATCATTGATTTACAAAAATCGGTTTTTAAAAACCACTTAAAAAAAAGAAAAAAGAAAAAAACATAGCCTAAAGAGTAAAGAAATATTAAACCATCTTAGCGAGCATATATATGAGCATGCATGTTAAAATGGTTGACTTATTTTTATATGTCAGCATATAACAACGTTATTACGTTAATGTTCCACTGCCACTTGTTATTAATCTTATGCTCTTAAAACAAAAAAAATTATCGGTAAATATTGTTAGTAGTTAGATTAGTTCACCAAGCCCCCATATACTCCAAAAAATCTCCAAGCCAACTTATAACTCCTATAATTCGTTCATAAAGAGAATCGAACCCGGGTCACTCACTAGAGTGAGGAACCCGGTGGCCAGATGGGCTAAACCACCTGGTTAACTATTAAAAAAAATGACAATAAAACACTACAAAAAAAACACTGTTCTGCGACGGAAAATCCGTCGCAAATAGTGTTTTGCGACGGATTCTGCGACGGACACGAATCCGTCCTTAAAACACCCGTAGCTAATTTTTGCGACGAATTTCGCCATCCGTCGCAAATTACCGACGGATAAATCCGTCGCAAAAGTGGCGGGTCAGACCCGGCCGGGTCACACAGAATTTGCGACGGACAGTCGTCCGTCGCAAATCTTTCGGGTCAACAACATTTGCGACGGCCACGTTCCGTCGCAAATGTTTATATATATTTTTTTATTTTTTCCTGTTATAATTTGCGACGGGCTGTTTTCCGTCGCAAAATTAAATATTTGCGACGGAATATGGCCGTCGCAAATTACCGAGCCTATACAAAAAAAAAAGTGGCTCGCGTGGTTCGAGCCCGGGCACCCGAGGCGGCCGGGGCGGGCACGGACCACTGGGCCAACCGGCCCATTCCTTATTATATGCAGTCCACCTTCTATATTAGTCTTATTAGGCCTGAAACAATTAATCCATTTTTTGCGTCCAAGGGGAATCGAACACGGGACCTTTTGTGCAAGAGGAGAGGGCGCGCGCCACTAGGGCACAAGCTACTTTCGTTTATTTTTTTGCAATTAATTGTATATGTATTCAAATTAAGTCATTTTTTTTATAATTCACCAAATTAATTTCTTTTCGTATCTAAATTGTTTATTAAAATATTTTGCCCAACTATTTTTTTTATTTTGTAAAATTATTTATTTCGACTCCCGCTTAAATTTATAATTCGTTCATTTGTACGCAATTAATTGTATATGTATCCAAATTGACTCATTTTTTTTTCTACAATTCACCAAATTAATTCATTTTAGTTTCTAACTTGTTTTTATAAATATTGGGGCCATTTAATTTTTATTATTTCTGTAAAACTATTTATTTCGACTCCCGCTTAAATTTATAATTCGTTCATTTGTACGCAATTAATTGTATATGTATCCAAATTGACTCATTTTTTTTCTACAATTCACCAAATTAATTCATTTTCGTTTCTAACTTGTTTTTATAAATATTGGGGCCATTTAATTTTTATTATTTCTGTAAAACTATTTATTTCGACTCCCGCTTAAATTTATAATTCGTTCATTTGTACGCAATTAATTGTATATGTATCCAAATTGACTCATTTTTTTTTCTACAATTCACCAAATTAATTCATTTTCGTTTCTAACTTGTTTTTATAAATATTGGGGCCATTTAATTTTTATTATTTCTGTAAATTTATTTATTTCGACTCCCGCTTAAATTTATAATTCGTTCATTTGTACGCAATTAATTGTGTATGTATCTAAATTGACTCATTTTTTTTCTACAATTCACCAAATTAATTCATTTTCGTTTCTAACTTGTTTTTATAAATATTGGGGCCATTTAATTTTTATTATTTCTGTAAATTTATTTATTTCGACTCCCGCTTAAATTTATAATTCGTTCATTTGTACGCAATTAATTGTGTATGTATCCAAATTGACTCGTTTTTTTTTTCATAATTCACCAAATTAATTCATTTTCGTTTTTCACTTGTTATATATACAATAATTTAGTAATTCTAATCGTCGTCTTCTTCCTCGTCATCCTCATCATCATCTTCATCCTCTTCCTCTTCCTCTTCCTCTTCCTCTTCCTCTTCTTCTTCCTCCCCACCGCGCTCTTGTCCATCACCCTCATGATCACTTTCAATCATTATCATTTCTGGATTTGCAGCAAGTAAGTCGACAAAAATATTCACACCTGCTTGATCAACCTCTGTTTGAGTCTCTTGTATCTCTGTTTGAAATGGATCTGTTGGTTCTACACCGTCTTTGTTTGACGGATTAGAAACTTCAACCAATGATCTTGCCTTTACTTTGCAAACTGTCCTCAAGTTGGGCCTACTTGATCCGGGGTATTTGCAATAATATACCTGAGATGCTTGCGTTGCAAAAATATAAGGATCGTATGCCGCCGGAAACTTCTTTCCGGTGTTGATATCAACAATCTTGTAGTTTTTGTCGACTCTTGTACCTTGGTTCCCTGGATCATACCATTCACACAAGAATAACACTATCGTCCTGCTCGGCCAACCCGGATATTCTATTTCAACTACTTCTTGCAGCACTCCATAGTAATCGATGGGTTCTTCGTTGTAGTTTGCACCGATAACGCAAACACCACTGTTTGTAGTCGATTTCGTTGAAGCATACGCTTCAGTATGAAATTTGTATCCATTTGCGTAATATCCGTGGTATGATACCACACTACGTAGTGGTCTTTTGCTCAGAGCTTCAAGACGTGGGTTGTTATTAAGTAGGCCATTTTGTCCCTGTAAATATTAAATTATCATGTATAAAAATAATAACATATTTGTTATAAGGTAAAAATCATATAATTATGTGGTACTCACGTAACGTTGGAACCAAAACATAAAATCATTGCGGATGGATTGAAAAACTGTTGCATCTGTGATGTCTGGTTCTACTTGACGCTTATACTCACAGAACATGCTTATATATCAGAAAAAAGAAATTAATTACTTTTCAGATATCAACAATATACATATTGTAAAAAACTCAACTATAAAATTAAATTACTTACTCTATATACGGTTGGACTTCAGGACAATTCATCAAAACATATGAATGTATTGTTTCCTCTTCAATACTGCCCCTGAACGGTCGTTTGGTGCCCTTACCCATTGGTCGACCCGGATGCAAAAATACAGATAACATACCTTCAACATCACGAAGGGGATGGTCTACTCCACGACCATCGTAGTTGCGAGGCACATTTCTGATTCTGGTTTGAACTTGATCGCCGAAATAGTAAGAACAAAATGCTCCAACCTCTTCAGTAAGGTATGCATTAACAATTGATGCTTCGATGTGGGCCGCATTTCCAATATTGAGCTTTAAATTGTGCAAATACCTAAAACATTCTTGTGTTAGAAAATTTATTTAGTATTGATCTTAAAAGTCGATTTAAAAAATGGTATAGAATTACCTCTCAAAAGGGTACATCCATCGATACTGTACGGGACCAGCAATTGAGGCTTCATACGCTAAGTGTACGGGTAAGTGCTCCATCGAGTCAAAGAAGCTGGGTGGAAAAATCCGCTCAAGTTTGCATAGAATAACAGGGATCTCCTCATCCAAACGCCTCATGTCCTCAACTGTAATCGTTGATACCGTTAAGTGTCTGAAAAAGAGACTTAATTCCGTGATGACACTCCATACATTCTTGGGAAGTGAGTACCGAAATGCAATAGGTAAGAGTCGTTGCATGAACACGTGACAATCATGACTCTTCATTCCAGACACCTTTCCGGTTTCCGTGTCAACTCTGTCTCCCAAATTCGACACATAATTGTCAGGGAAGCTCAACTCTTTCACCCACTTACACAAATTCTTCCTTTCTGCTTTACTAATTGTGTAAGAGGCCTGGAGATATGTTCTTGTCTGCTCATCCTTGTGTAGGGAAGCACGAGAACAGAAGAGCCTCAACTCATCTCTGGATTTTGAAGTGTCTTTGGTCTTCCCTTCAGTACCCACGACCGTATGAAACAAGTTATCGAAAACATTCTTCTCTATATGCATCACATCCAAATTGTGTCGAATCAACAACTTGCTCCAATAAGGTAAGTCCCAAAAGATACTTCTCTTCTTCCAACCACCCTGGATACGTTTATTGTGCTCCATTGCACCCGCCTCAGTTGTCTTCATCAAATCAGTGACTGTAACCTCATACAACAACGAATCACCTGAAATAATTAATTTATATATGGTTAACTTATATATATGAGACACATAGACATCAGTAGTGATTCAGTACCCAGACACATACTTGATCGAATCTGTGGTCTTGGGCGGCCTACTGCATTTTTACCCTTTAGAAAGTCTGTTTTGTTCCTCCGAAAGGGATGATCAGGAGGAAGAAACTTGCGATGGTTGTCGAACCATGACATTTTTCTACTCAACGGAAGATAGAATGCATCAGAACCGTCCATGCAATACGGGCATGCTAGTTTTCCTGCTGTTGACCACCCAGACAACATAGAAAATGCTGGAAAGTCACTAATGGTCCACAAAAGTGCAGCTCACATCGTGAAGTTCTGCTTCCTATGAACGTCGTAGGCCTCCACCCCCGTAGACCACAAAGATTTCAACTCTTTAATCAATGGCTGAAGATATACATCCAATTTATGCTTGGGGTTATGTGGTCCAGGCACCAAGATACTAAGAAATATATGTTGAGGCTTCATGCACAACCAAGGAGGTAGATTGTACGGGGTCAACAACACAGGCCATAATGAATACTTTTTTCCGTGCATTCCAAATGGGGCAAAACCATCCGTGCACAAGCCTAACCTCACATTTCTCGTCTCCCTTGCAAAATCTGGGAACTCCCTATCAAGATGTTTCCATGCCTCCGAGTCTGCAGGATGCCGCATCTCTCCAGAATTCTCACTAGAACACTCCTCAGCATGCCATGTCATGTCTTTAGCCGTGGCACTGGACTGATACAACCTCTCTAGACGAGGAGTGATGGGAAGGTAATACATTGCCTTATAAGCCTTCAACTGCACTTTCTTCTTACTTTTTGTACGACCAGATGGTTTGTACCGTGGGTGACCACACATCTTGCAATGATCCTGATCCTCATCCTCATCCCAAAACAACATGCAACCGTTTGTACAACAATCAATCTTCTTAAAGGGTAGACCCATATGTTTCAAGAGCCTCTTGCTCTGATAGAAATTATCAGGCGCCGTGTTGTCTTCAGGTAGAGCTCGTTTGAACAATTTAGCAAATTGATTGAACACTTTTTGACTGACCTTACCTTCAGTTTTGATGTTCAATATTTTAGCATTGAATGACAATTGCGTCTCAGTCTCACAACCAGGAAACAACTTTTGATCAACGGTTTTAAGCATATCAAAAAACTTCTTTGACCGATGATTTGGTTCCTCCTCCATAGGTGTTTCATTGAATTGTGGTTGACCACCCAAAACAGATTCTGCAATCATCATCCGATATCTATCAGGTTCATCCTCTATTTGTGGTTCAAATTGAGTATACGGAACATAACTTGAACCACCAACATCAGAACTTCCACCACCGCTCCACCCAGTATACCAGTATTCTACGATTTCGATGTCAACATTCCACCGTTGTTCACCGTGACTGGTCCAGTTGTAATAACGGGGAACAAAACCGGAAATCACAAGATGAGTTCTAACCTCATCAACACTCAAGAATCTCATATTTCTGCATCTTCTGTCTTTACACGGACACCTAATATTACCCATACAATCCATATTGCATGGATGTTGTAGTGCAAACTCAATAAACTCATCAATTTTATTGCAAAAGACAGAGTTAATGCCTCCTCCTATCATTCTAGGTATTGAGTACATCCAACCACAATCTGGAAATTGCATCTGTTACAAATTAAAAGTAAATATCACATGAGTTGTAAAAAATTGGGCAGAGTTTGCCTAAAAATAAGGATATACACAATTTTTCTTCACAAAAATCAATCCAACGCAACCATATATATCAATCATAGTAAACCAATCAAATAAACAAACATCACACAATTTATCTAATAGTGTACAGAAAAATTGAGCAGAGTTTCGACTAAAAATAGGTATAAAATATCACACAAACTAAAATTAACCTAAACCCATCAAATAAACATATATCATCAATCATACTAAAACCCATCAAATAAACATATATCATGCTCATTACCTAATAGTGTACTAAAAAATTGAAACAATAAAAATATGACAATTAAACGGTTAAAAATGTGAAAACGTACGGTGAAGTTGAAGGCAATGACAAATACGTATGCTGAGGTTGAAGGCAATGACAAATACACCAATTATACGTGAAGAACATATTAAAACCGTATCATTTCTTATATTTTTTCGTGAGTGAAAGTGAAAGGGAAGGAAAAGGAAGGAGACTGGTATAAAACTGCGTAAATTTGCGACGGCCTAAATTTCCGTCGCAAATTGCATAATTTGCGACGGCTATTCCGTCGCAGAGCTCTTTTGCGACGACACGGGTCAATTATTGGCCACCAACCCGCCTGACAAATTTCAACCGCTCACATTTGCGACGGCTTTAGTCCGTCGCAATTACAAAGTTTAAAATTGCGACGGCCTCTTCCGTCGCAAATCAGTCAAACGGGTCGCTTCCCGAATGGTCACCTTTAAACGGGTATGTTTTGCGACGGAATTGACCGTCGCAAACTCAAAATTGAAATTTGCGACGACCTTTCCGTCGCAAATGTAGCCGGTTCAAGACGAAGTCGGTGGGCCCTAGATTTTGCGACGGCTTATCCGTCGCAAATTACTATTTTTGGCGACGGACTTCCTAAGCCGTCGCAAATTGTCATTTTTTGCGACGGCTTACAAAAATCCGTCGCAAATTCAGGAATTTGCGACGGATATTCTTGCCGTCGCAAAATTCCCGTCGCTAATCTCCATCTTTTTTGTAGTGAAAATCTGAGATACAATATCAAAAAGATGACAAAATATTATATAAAAGAGTATCTATAGAGTGAAATTGGTTCATAAATGAATCACCGAAGGGTATTAGTTGTTTTCATTGAAGAGTATTAGTTGTGTTCACCGAAGTGTCTTAGTTTGTTTTTAGTAAACAACTAATACTTTTCAGTGAAAACAACAAATACTTTTCAGTGAAAACAATAAATACTCTTTAGTGAAAACAACTAATACTCTTCATTGATTCATGTATGAACCACTTTCATTCTATACTTTGTCTATATAAAAATAGTTTATGATAAGTTTATCATAAAACTATATTAAAGTATTGAATATTTGATCGGGAGTATTGATAATTTCACAGGGAGTATCATTAATCTGGATCTGTGGTAATATATTATAATTGTTGTAAAAAAAAAATTGAACTCAGTGCTCTTCGTGAGATTAGCGATACTCCTGATTAAATATTAAATATTTTTAAATAATTTTATGATAAATTTATCATAAACCATTTTTATATAAAACTTAATCTGGATATAATATCAAATTCAAATCATGAAATACATGATGTAGAATAATTAGAAGTCGTTTTCTATTTTCCTTTTTTTTTTCTTTTTTACAGAATTTGTTAAGAAATCTGAGTAAAGCATTAATGACATACCTTTAGTCATTTCTTTAAAATTCAAGCGCATTTTTTTTATATTTTAATTTCAATTATGTATCCCGGTGAGAGAGTAAATCGTTGCGCGTATATTTTCATTTTAAAAATGAATATATATGGAATAAATAATGTGATTAAATTTTTTTATACTTGATATCAGATCTAAAGACCAATTAATTCAGAGAATTTATAATTCACCGTAATGTAATTTAATTTTATATATTAGAATGAGAAAAAGTCATGCCATAAATTGTGACAACTTCTTACCATCACTATTTTATAAGTAGAATTGATTTTAAAAAAAAAAATAAAAAATCAACGCTACATTGTTGGCGACCACTAATTAATCACCTTAAAATTTATTATAAAGAAGCAGAAAAAACCTACTTTTGATTTCTAAAAAATGATTTTTGGTGGGGCCCATCAAAAATTAATTTTTGGTGGGGCCCATTAAAAATTAGGGGGAGTTACCCATAGGTACACTATAGTGTAACTTATTACCTAGAACTAGTAATTATATTTTTTGTTTTTAAGCAATACACTGTAGCTTCTCCAAATTTCTCATTCTTGTAGCATTAAATGTTCTTACACAATGTTTTGAATTGACACCATGGAGGTGACTTGAACAGTAAAAAGTGTACAATATTTATGTTCCCAATTTCATAAAACAAGGAAAAGTTTCATATTTTTTGTATCTCAGAATTTTCTCTCAGCTTTTTCGACTTCCATCTTCAAATTCCGGCGACGCTCTACGGTAGATTATCGGTGGTGGCTTCTTGGGATATTTCGTCACCGGAGCAAATCGAAAGCTTCTCTGTTATCAGCGTCGTAGAGTTTTTCTGTACCGGAGGTAATCGAAGCTTTTCCCCTCTTTTCTGGTGAAGATTTCGCCATCGGAAAACATCGAAGCTTCTATAAATCTTAATCAACGGCGGCTTCTCTGTTAAAAATAGATGCTTATCCATTGTCGGCAGTGGGTACTGACGAATCCTCAACGACGTCTTCTCTGCATTAGATAATGGGTAAAACAAGGTTGAGGAATTCGAGTAAACCAGATTCTGGGTCTGAAGATGAGAGAATGCCACCCCAGAAGAGGTTGAAGAAGGTAAAGCGACCCAGGCAAAAACCAGGTTTGCAGTAGTATACTTTTGATGCAGTAGTATATGTACTAAGTACAAAAATGTGTACTATTATTAATTTTTGTATACCACTGTGATAATTGTTTGTTGGGAAGTGTACTACACTAGATTGATGTATACTACTATGCTATATTGTTCTGCTTTGGTATTAATGTTCTATAGTAGTTTAGGGTTAATAAATATCTTGTTTAATATAATGTTCTATAAAATTATCTTGTACATCAATGTTTAGGTAAGAGTTCTAAAGCTGAATATGATGACTACAATCCAAAGAATGATTACAGACAAAGGAGAGAGAAAGGTTAGTAGCTTGCTCTTCTTTGAAAAAATAACTTTTTTCCGAAATCATTATGGATTTAAAACTTTGTTTTGAATATTTAAATTCGTTTGGTCTATAGGAAAGATGGAGGCAGAATATGATACTTCATCATCTGATTCTGGTATGTAGATACATTTAAGAATTACTTTTATATTTTATTTTTCAATCAGTTTTACTCATAAAACAACGACGAATGCATTAAAAGGTGATAACTCAAATGAAAGGAAATATTTTAAGAGGAAGAAGTGTGGAAGGTCAAGTAACAAAGGTCGAAAAGGTGGATCAGGGCTTGGCCTCTTAGATGATATCTTATCTTCAAGTTCTGATTCAAGTGAGGAGGAATTCGGTCCAAAGAATAATTTCGGTTAGTTTACATAAACTGTAATTTGGATTCTGCATGATTTATTGCAGGTTATATAGTTTACCAAATTTGATTAATTTTATAGATTGTACGTTGGGAGATGATGAAATTGTATATTTTAGATGCAATATTGTAACTATTGTTAAAGAGCTATAGGGTGTTTCGTTCAACGAGGAGCATATATCTAGGATTAAAAGAACACCTTTTTGGTTGTTGTTTAAATCTCTGCTTGATGTAGGCTACAAAATATATAAAAGAATGTGGCAAAATCACGAGGAGGATATCAAGAGTGTCATGTTGACTTTCGATGAACGAAGTTCAACTTTCTGGCTGGGGAGCAGTAAATTGGGGCTGAGTAGCAGGGATGTTCAGCTCATATTGGGTGTAACATGTGGATCTCAAAAACTACCTCTTAGATCAAGTGACTATGTTGACCCACCTTGGGTTCAGCGTTGTTTTAGAAAGGAGATCACTCGTCCAGGATGTAGGGAAGTTATGTACAAGGGAAAGGTTTTTGATAAATTGAAAGCAACCTTGAGGTCAAACAGTGAGCATTCGTCGAGTGATATGGCGCGTCTTTTGCATCTGTACTTGATGGTGGCATTGCTTTCACCAGGGAGGAATTCTTCAATACCGTGGCATTACTGTGGTTATCTGGAAAAAATAGAGGAGATCAGACAATACGATTGGTGCGATGTTGTTGTGAATGTTTTATTGAAACAACTTAAAACAAGCAGGAATATGAAGATTGGGGGTTGTGTATCTCTTTTACCGGTAATGATATACTTAAACCTATTACTCAATATTATTACTGAATCAAGAATTCTTTAATTGATAGTGTTTGCTTGTCATTATAAATTACAGTTTTGGTTGTGTGAGCATACCAAGTTGGTTTCTCCAACGAATCCTAGTGCTTTTCCTCGTATACTGAAATGGGACCTTTCGTTGTTGAATGAGAAGCTAGAACGGGTCAATCTACACGAGTTAAAGCCTGTTAAGGTTATGATTATAAAAACTCTCCTTCTGAATTTTCATTCTTTTTTATAATTTTCACTAATTTATTGAAAATAATGTTCTACAGATTGGAAAGGAAACACTGAAGGCAAGTACACATGAGAAGGGTGTTTTTCAGAGTGTCAAAGATTGCTGGATGAGAGAGGATGAGGGTCTGAATGCTAGGGAGGATAATGATAGTGCCTCAAGTGATGGACAATTTGAAGGGCAGAGGGGGAGGGGCATTGATTCAGATGATGATTTTATGGTTTGCAACACTTATACAATTGGTACCCGAGGGAAGAATGATGAGACTGCATGTGAAGGTTCAAGAATGGGAGAACGGGGTAATCACAAATCATCACTTGAATCTCCTGTCAAGAGGACTTCAACAATAGATGATATTTGCCCTGGTAGTGCGAAGACAGTGGAAGGCATGGCGACTCCTTTGAAGATAAAGTGTACAGGACCTAATCAACCATCTTTTAGTATCGGTTTGACAACTGAAAATCCAAAGGAGAATGATGCATATGTTGGTGTGATGGATATTGTTAGATCAATTAGGGATGATGCGCATGAGAGGGCAAATGAAAAGACAATAGAGGCTGATATAGAAAAGTTGAAGGAGGAGAATGTAAAGCTAGAGGCTAAGGTGAAAGAATTAAAAAAAAAGAATTGTAGTCTGCTAGCGGAGTTGTCGATATGTAAGAGGTCATTAGTTGATAACCAGAATGAGATACTGAGGTTGAATGAAGATTTTTCGGAGCGTTGCTTAGTTATGCTTTCTGATCACAAGGAAGAGGTTGAAAGTTTGAAGAAAGAATTGGAGTGTAGCAATATCAAAACTCCATGCATTGTGTAATCCATCGGTAACTCAGGTGATGGCGGATTCTAGAACTATTCAAGTTCTGGACATGCATGCCCAGCTACTGATGGAGAGGAAAGATAAACAACGTGTTGCAGAGGAGAAGGAAAAACTTGAACGGGAGAACGCAGATCTGGCAAAGACGGTTGAAATCCTTGAAGCTGTTGATAATTACAAGGACAAAGAAAGTCAGGAGACAGAACATACTCATGCTGTTAAAAAAGAGAGGAGTAAGCGCGTATTTCAACCAAGTACAATAACAAGGGGGGTAAAGACCCGTACAATGAGAGAAGAAAGGCGACCAATTGATATATCGCCACAGATCGACACCGAGGAGATTGTATCAAGACATGAAGGTGGACTACGATATTCAGAATTAAAGTTGAATGGTAAATGCATTGCAGTTAGAAAAACTTCAAAGGAGTTGATGAATACAATACAGGAATGTTGGAGGGAGGGTGGGGATAGGTAAGTACCCAAGTTAATTAGTTTTTGTCAATTGCTATTGATTTTTTTGTCTATTCTTTTGACGAGTATTGAATCTGGTAGACAATGATGTAGAGTATAATTGTTTTTAACAGATCCTTTTCAGCCCTTATTGAATTTGGGCAGGATAATTTTTAACAGATGCTTTTCTATTTGCAGTTTTATTGCTTGGAGTTCACCCGATGCAATGGCTGTGGTGCTGTTGAGGGATATTTTTATGATTCTACAACATCAATGTATTTCGAATGGGGTAATTCATAAGATAATAAATGGAAACTAAAATTAATATTTTTTGTAGTTAATAATTGATTAGTTGAACAATTTATTTGTCTGTATGTTTATGCAAAAATAAGTTATTATTTCCTGGCCTTTTAGGTTATTGACTCGTGAGGCAAACTATTACATATCAAGTACTCAAAGATTATGGACACCAGTCGAATTGTTATATTTTCGTCCACATGTTGGGTATGTAAGCAACTTTAAATTTATGATTTCTTATATGTTATTGTATTAAGATGTTTTTTATTTTTGCCACTTCCAACCAGGACTTCATTGCAGTGAATAAGGGGCAACCAAGTCGAGGTTTGAAAGCTATGGTTGACAACCGTCTGAAGAAGATTGGTTCAAAGGACGTACTTTTATTTCCAATGTTAACAAGGGATTTGAAAACCGAACAGTCTGGTGATCATTGGACTTTGCTGAAAATGGATCTGTCTACATGCAAGTGGAGTTTTTTTAATTCAATGTCAACAAGAAGGGAAGGGGTGAAGGATGCACATTTGGATAGATGCGCCTGTGTGGTGAGATACAAAATTAAATCATAGTTTTTTGGGAAAAATCGATAGACTTCTATGTTATATTTCTTATGCAACTTATTCATGATTTTCAGGTTAACTATGTTGTCGATTTTTTGAAATCAATGTACAAGAGCAGTGGGACTAATCACCTACTGCTTGAGACAAAGGATTTAGCTCCATTTGCAGTGCCATGTATCCAGCAACAGCCAGACTCGTTGGATTGTGGGATTATAGTGTGCTACAACATCGAGAATGAGATGACTGGAAAAATATGCACAAAGAAAGAGATGACTCACAATGTAGCAGGTGACTTGAGGAAGCGGATGGTGGAATGGTTTATGGATCAGGATAATATAGAAGTGGGTAAATCGTAGGGGTTGCGGAGTGATTGAATTAATCATTGTTGATGACAGATAACTTGTGGGTTTATGAACATGTTGTTTGATTTAGAAAGATGGAAACTTTATTGATGTAGCAAACTGGGCCAGAATTCTGATGAATTTTTGTAGTGGCAGTTCTATGTTTGAATTACCAGAATGCAAACAATGAAATATTGAAGATGTCATTTTTGTGGAAATATTTTGCTTAGTACCCTGTTCTTTTGGAAGGATTTTTTGCAGGGTTCCGAATATACTATTCAATAAAATATTATCAACCGTATTACGTAAATTTGTTAACCCATGCATGCTGAAAGTTGTAATTTAACTATACTATTTAACAATAGTACATATATATATGTACCTCTATAATAGGGATGTTGTCAGGTCACTATACTAATACCAAAATAGTACACAAATATGTTTACTTCTTCATAGAGAATAGAAGGATAGTGTACTACAGACTAAAAAAAATACCTATATATAAAGTCAGTGTAATTACATCTTCATACAATAACTATAGTACAGATATATGGGTAACTCTACACTGATAGTATACTAAAGAAAAAATAATACACAGACAATATAAGAAAATGTAACATGAAGATGTGATATAAGTAATCCATTTCCATTTACTAATTTATGTTTCTATTACATAACAAAAAGTTAGAAAGTTACATCATCAAACACATGCAGGAGCTGGGACATTCACTTCTAAATATAGAAAATGACAAAAGCTAGGACTTACCCAATACACATCAAAATAGAAACCTGGGCAACTACACAAAATACAATCCATAAAAAGTATGACATTTGGATTCTAAATTCACCTAATATTAATATATGACAAAGCCATAATTATCCTACAATTTAAAACATGGTATGTTCCTCACAACCTTGAAGGACGAATTATGCTCTGCACAAAGGGGAATACAGAGCAGCAGTCTTCCTCCCATTCTGGACCATTGATACGATAGAACTGTTTTTCACGGCTACAATACTCAACAAACTGGCCAAATGGCTCAAGCCTGAACAATATCCGGCTACCATCAGCCCTCAACATCCTTAGAGGTTGTATGCCAACAATAAAACGATCTTCGGGGACAGGATAATCAATCTCAAACTCGAATTTCATCCACGATTCATGATTGTCGTAGTCCTGAAGAATCCACAGCTCATATTCTTCGAAAGACTCAGTAATTCCAGAGAATGCAACCAATTTCTCATCAGAGATTGCACCAAAATCTCCATCGTAGACAAAGTCTTCCAGGGGGTACAGGTATAGTTTCATCCCTGCAATTGAATGAGGCAAAACAATCTACAACAAGGTCTCTTGTTATCTGCCAGTTAATGCAACCACCGCACCAAATACCAGGAGTTTGAATGGGACGATTATATGGAAACTCACAAATGTACCTCCATCTTTTTGTATAAGTTGAAAAATAATGTACAGAAGCTTTGAAATCAACAGAGTTAAACAGAGTAACCCTAACAACTTTATAATCATTATTTTCAGGAACATACCCCATCCCGTATATGACAGATGCAGAAGAAGAGTCTTCGGGAAATTGGATTTTCGCCTGTAGAAGAAGCAGTGCTTCACCGCTGACAAGGTTACAGATGAAGAACTGGTCCTCCTTGTTGTAAAGTAATACCAATCCTTTGCAGCAGGCAAGGAAATACACATTTGGGTTGGGATTGACAATTATTCGCAGGTTCTGCTCAGCATTGGGTGGGATTGAAGGTTCGTAGCTTATAGGGCAGAATCCAAATTGAGATTGAAGGATAAAACCTATGCGATTTTGCTCATTCATCATTTCAAAATGTTTGCGAGCACCAAACCTTCTACTTGAAATTAAACGATCCCAACCTTTATTGACCATTTTGAGTCTTGTGAGAGGCTCTGGAGGTATTCTTGATATTATGTCTTCCATAATTTCCGCCGGAAAAGTTGTGCCACCCAACTCCGGCGAGGGTTCCATTCTTTGAATATCGCTAAAGTGTGTTAGGTCGATACTATGCTTTGGGGATTAGTCAGGATTATTGAAATTTGATGAAGAAATACATGGGATTTCTCTACCGTATTTATACGTGGCCACTGTTTGGAAAGAAAGGAAGCGACGCTTCGTTTCCAGGAGGGAAAGCATAATGTTTAGTTTCCAGGCGACGTGTTCGTTCAAGATAGGGTGAAAGGAATATTTAATTAGTTTTTATAGTTTTTTAGGTGTTGATATACAAGAGTAACAATCCTGGGGCCCCTATATTCGAGAAACAGTATACTACCTTGTATTAGTTCACGCCCAGAACAACTAGCGAATTTATATGAGGTAGTATTTTTTTAAAGTGGTATATTAATTAAATATACTACAACAGTAAAAAAATATACTACCATAAATTATATTATACCATTGTGTGACATACTATACTTTCATTCGTAATCATATACTACAAAAAGTTTTTCTATACCACTGACGAAATATCAGTACCACTGTGTATTGAATACTAGCCGTTGGGCATTTCCGTGAATTACCTGATATTACCGTTACACGCATATTGGATATAGCCGTTATATACCACATCAATCTTTCCCTTTATATATCAGGTATCATAAGCAAGGGTTCATAATATACTAAATTTCAATTTAGATTACACATCCAACATTTCACTTTATATACCACAACTCCACTCTAGGCAAGAATCTCAGCAACAAACAGGTAGAGAAAACTCATCTTCAACATAGAGGGGGACTATACACGATGTCAAGCAGCAGCCGTATCAACAAATGTGATTCATATTTTAGGTACGTAAAGGAAAATTGTGTGAAGTGTGGTCGAGGCACTTGGATTCGTATTAGCAGGACTAAGGAAAATCCGGATAGACTCTACTACCATTGTGAGGTGCACGGGTTCTCTCATTGGTGTGTTCCTGTGAATTTGGAACCAGAAAAGTCTGAACAACAGAGGTACGACGCCATACGTCCAAACACCGTGGAGAATGTGAGGTATGAAATACAACTGAAGACCTTGTTGATTGGAAATTTCATAAGTGTTTGTGTAATCCTTTTCATTCTTGGAATGATTAAGGATAACTTTTTTTAGTATAAAATTCTGATATTGTCATCAGAAATTAGAAGATTAAGATGTAGTCATCAGAAATTCTGATATTGTCATCATAAGTGTTTGTGTTGATCTCCTCTCGTTTAGATGTACGTCATGTCAAAAAATTCCAACTAGGAGCCAAAAAAACAAGTCATCTCTAAACTATTTCATATAAACAGCCACTTAGCTCATCAAAATTCACTTCCTGCAAAATAGTCAACAAAACCTACCACGTCACTAGTAGTATAACCCAAAAAATGGCCAAAAAAAGAGTTTAAAGATTTTGAATGTGCTGCAGATTATTGGACATTCAATAGTTACATCTAAAAACCATTCAGCAAAAACTGATGTATACAAAAATAGTTCTAAAAACCAGCTGCAATATCACTCGGCCTGTCTTTTCCTACTGGGAGTCTTTCCTTGTTCACCATATGATGGGATGCGATTTTTCTTGGGGCGTCCCGGTATATTCCTTAGAAGTGGGGGCAGAATCTTGTTGCTTGACACACTTGTGAATTCGAATTTCTCAGTTTCGGGAATTGGTTGTATGACATTCATATAGCTCTTTCGGTATGTGGTGACGAGAAATGATTGGTCAACAAAATCAGACAAAGGAAAGTTAAACTTGGTTAGGACTAGTGCTGCATGGGAGCAGGGGAATCCAGTAATCTGCCATTGACAGCAGGAACAAATCTTGTTTGCTATGTCGACCACAACAGATGGTGATGACTGGACTTCAATTTTTCCAGTGCTACTCTGAACAACCTTCCAGGATCGGGAGCAGTCTTGCTCGTATTCCCACATCGAGTCCTTAATTGGGCAAAGCAGGATGTTCCATTCATCACTTGCAGCTTTCCTCTCCATGTGCCACCTGCCCACCTCTGTATACAAACAACAGAAAATAGAGATAGTATAATGCAAAAACTAGACAAAACAGGCATGAGATGGATTAAAAGTAGACATGAGCATATATCATTTAAGTCAAGATATGGTAATAACCTGATCTAATGTGATCAATCAGAAGAGTGATGGGGTAACCACTAGCTTCCTTCAACCACGCATTTAGTGATTCAGCTGCGTTGGAGGTCATCTCACCGTACCTTGTTATATGAATTGAGTGTGCAACTGCCCACTTCTCTTTTGGCAGTATAGACAACCATCTTTCTGCGCTTTCACCTCCGAGTTCCTTGAATGTAGCGATCTTCTCATCAAATATTCGTACATTGGGAGCGTATGCACATTCTTTAAAAATGTCGGCTAATCTGTGACGCTTTGCTATACGAATGCCACCACCAAATTTCCCCCTAAGATTGGTCAAGAGATGGAAGAGGCAGAAAAAGTGAAGAGGTTCATCAAAAACAAGTGGGAAGGCAGACATCAACCCACAATTGCGGTCTGAAATGTAGAAGATTTCCTTTTCATGTTTGCAGTTGTCACGAAGTTTAGTGAGGAACCATTTCCAGTTGAGCGTGTTCTCCGCAGATACAACCCCAAAAGCAACTGGGAAAAGCCCTAAAAATATTGTATTCGTTTGAAAAACGCTATTCAATCTTGCGAATACATTATTGAACTGTTAAAACAAATTACCGTTGTTCCCGTCTTTCGCAGTTGCTGTGAGTAGGATCCCCTTAGCACGACCATGGAGGAATGTTCCATCAAGGAACAACATAGGGCGACAGCTTTTGAACCCTTTTAAACAAGCATCAAAAGCCACAAATAGTCGTTGAAAACGGTCTGTGAGTGGGTTAACTTCAATATCAAACATACTTCCTATATAAAAAAACATAAAAAAAGCACTACATCAATACATTAGAGTGCACCTTATTCCTCTCACAATGAGAGGATGCATCAGTTTACAGCTGGGCGTGCATCAAGTATTGCCAAAGGACAAAATGCAACAACAGATTATAGTCCACAACAAAAAAGTATAAGTAACAAAAAGTTCCTGCTCTTACCGGGATTAGTTCGTTTGACAGCATCGCCATACCACCTAGGATTGTCGTATGAATCTTGGAATGCTCCAAATATCTTATCTCTGGCCCACTGGGCCGTACGCCACGCACTGTGATATTGAATGTTGACACCATAATTGATTCTTAACAGATTCACAACAGATTTACCACTAATGTCCGGTTTGGATCTAACCTCTTGCTCCACAAGTTCACTTATTAACTTGGGTCCAAGTCTTTTCCTATTGCTGCAACTTACCCTTCCCAGGCATGAGTGAACAAAAATATCGTTGTAAATTTCAAAGGACATGTTAGCTTTATTACATCTGGCCCTAATAAACCACCCACATCCTAAAGCCACCTTGGCACCACAAACTACATAAATGTAATTCGAATCATTCCTTAAGTAGTCAAATATAAAACCAACCCTTGAAGCATGCAATATAAGCTGTTTGCGGAATCCAACAACACCATCAGGAAAAACAGACCCAATTCCTTGATCCATAGAGTGTTGCCACTGATCGGATAGTAAAGTTTTCCTAGTTGTGACGGGATTGATATCATATGATGGCAAACTACATAGACCGATAAACTCTTCTTGACCACCAGAAATTCTCCTATTTTTAGCACACCTAAATGGTATTTTAGTCTGCTTCAGGATCTTATTAGGTTCTACTAAATTTTGACTATTCAAATCATCTAGGCCAACACCAATTTTGGGAATAGACTTACAACAAGGAGTACAATTGATGGCAACGTTGGAAATGACATTGGAGAAACTAAGGTTGGAGTCTAAATGGGAAGGGCTGGAAACTTGACTCACAACAACGTGTACAATATTCTCGGAAGTTAATTTGCATATCGAAATCAGATTATTCAAATCTCTATCAGAATCTAGAACACAATTGTTAATGGGCCCGACTGAATAACGACAAATGTAGTCTATATTGTTCAATTCGAACAACCTACCTTGGATATCTTCTATGAAATCGGCGAAATTGGGTGATTCGGGAAGCTTCAGAACACGGCACTCCCCATTAAATGCAACCGAGACAATTACTTCCATTGCTTCTATAAAAACGAAGCAAAGAAAAATTGATGATTGATTTTTTTGAGAAATTCTAGAGAAATCGGTCGAAGAGGCTGTTTAACTGAGAGAAATAAAAACCCCAGATCAAAATGTTTGAAAAATATTACCTCCAATCTCCAACAATTTGAATTTGAATTTTTTGGAACAGTTGATTGGACTGATTGAGCTGATCTTCCTTAATTTGATCAGAAGTGCATGTCGATGCAGAGGGGAGGAAGAAGAAAATGGCATAATAAAAAACTATTAAAAGGTACAGGGGCACTTTTGGTAATTGGACAACTTTATGTAGTGTAGATAAAGTAAAAAACACATATTATAAACCCAAAATGCAATTGATATTGTATGGGAATTAAGGATGAATTTATGTACTAGGGGCCAATTATTCCTAAAAATTATACCCCACAATTAATTTTTGGGTGAGTTGCTTTGGAGTGCAAAATATAGTGTGAAATTACCCAGCATCATGTCCATTTCTCTTAATTAATTTGAGATGCAAAGTGACACCTATAATTACATTAATACCCCTATAAAAAGGGGTCCCCAATATATATATTTTTCTTTTTTGACTTTTTGTCACATTTTTTGAATTCATATCCCCCCTCCCCCACCACTCCATAGAAATTATATGCACCGCTTTGGAAGAAAGCTATAAATAACGAGATTGAGTTGATTCTGCAAAACTACACGTGGGAGTTGGTTGATCTCCCAAAAGGTTGCAAACCCTTTGGATGCAAGTGGATCCTTAAAAGACAATACAAAGTAGATGGATCAGTAGACAAATATAAAACTCGTTTGGTTTCAAAGGGTTTTAAACAAAAAGAAGGATATGACTTCTTTGATACTGTTACGTAGATAACATCTATTATTGTACTTATCACAATTGTTGCTCTGCATGATCTCGAACTACACCACATGCATGTTAAGACTGTGTTTCTCAATGGTGAAATGGATGCTGAAGTATACATGGATCAACATGAGTGTTTCATTGCACCTGGTAATGAGAAAAAGGTGTGCAAACTTATTCGACCACTGTATGAACTTAAGCAAACTCTGAAACAGTGGCACTTGAAGTTTGACGATATTATGTTGTCAAATGGATTTCGTATTAATGAATGTGACAAGTGTGTGTACATCGAGGATACACCAAATGGTTTTATTATTGTGTGTCTATATGTTGACGACATGTTGATCACAGGTAGCAACCATGATATCATTGTCAATACGAAAAACATGTTGGAACAAAACTTCAACATGAAAGACTTGGGATTAGCAGATGTGATTCTGGGAATCAAGATAGAGAGAACATCAAATTGAATCTCTCAGACACAATCTCATTACGTCGAGAAAGTATTAAAGAAACTCAACGCATTTGACGATCCACCTGCTAAAACTCCACTAGAACTCAATGCTCACTTGAAAAAGATTAGAGGAGATCCAGTGGCTTAATCGGAATATGCTAGGATCTTAGGCAGTGTGATGTGCGTTACAAATTGCACTCGTCCTGATCTAGCATGACCTATGAACAAACTGAGTAGGTTCACAAGCAATCCTAGTAAAAAGTAATGGAAGGCTTTTAAAAGGGTGTTTAGATACCTGAAATACACACTTGATTTTGGGCTTCATTATACGAGGCATCCAACTGTACTTGAAAGGTATCGCGGTGCAAATTTGATATCAAACATAAATGACTCACTCTCCACTAGTGGATATGTGTTCACATTTAGAGGAGCCGCAGTGTCGTGGAAGTCCACAAAACAGACATGTATAGCCTGTTCCACAATGGAATCAGAATTCATCGCTTTAGACCAAGCTGGTGAAGAGGCTGAATGACTTCATAATTTTCTCGAGTACATTTCTTGTTGGAACAAACTAGTGTCATCTGTGATGATGCATTGTGACTGCCAAACTGCTATCCGTATAGCTTTGAGCAGTATGTGAAAGTCGAGACACATACATCGTCGATATAACTTCGTTAGACATTTAATCTCAACTGGTGTAATGTTAATTGACTATGTTAAGTCAAAAGACAACATAATGGATCTGCTCACAAAGAGTATTAATCGAGACCAAATGAATAAGCTGACAGAAGGAATACGTCTAAAGTCCAGAAAGAAGACTGAAACGGTGGTAGCCCAACCATGATGACTGGAGATCCCAAGAACTTAGTTCAATGAAAATACTAAGCTGCAACGATCAGTGATAGAACACTTGAAAATCATGACCATTCCTTAGACAATAATTAATCAAGTGTTGAGACTCGTATGAATGTGGTAAAGGTTCCTAAAGCCTGAGTATGACGGGATACTCAAAAGGAGATCACCTATATAAATGAGAAGTGAGGGCTGCTTCGACCATGCATTTATAAAACAAAGGGCATCTATGACAAAACGGACAAAAACGTGAGAATAAAATGAAGTCGAGACTAAATTGTGCTGACACTGTTGATTTGATATGCACGAAAAGGGTTAGTTCAAGGCATTGTGTCCACTAAACCACCGATGTACCCAATAGTGTTTGGCTACAGAAAGTTCATAGCCACAAGCTACTTATCCGGAAGAAATAAGGTCTCAAATGAGGTGAACGCGTGTCTGCATAATTATAGATGCAATTTCCACTCATGTGGGGGATTGTTGGAAATTTGGTCTTGAGATGTCTTGGACTCTCATGTTGACCAAAATAATTGGTGGGTCAAATATTAATTTGTGAGAAATTAATCTAGATAGGATCGTTCTACTCACGGAGTAGATGATCGTAGTATTTTTAATAGCTCAAAACCGAATTTTTGTGAGTGAGAAATTAATACATAAAGATGAGACTTCATGAACATTTGTTGAAACTTAGTAAAAGTTTATAAGTATGGAAGGTGAGAAATATTCTTGTCCCACATTGGAAAGTTTGTAAAGAGTTTCCAAGAATGTATATGGAAAAAAGTTCATGGTATCCAAATAGGCTCACCCTAATCCATGAACCACACGCGCGCGTGCCCGAGCCCGGGCCTTGGACTCCGTCTTGGTTCTTGGCAATTGGACATTGATGGACTTTGTGGCCCACCTTATTTTTTGGAGACCCAAAAATTTGAGTTGGTCGAATCTAGAGGGTCGATCTAATTCGACTAGGTTGAATCTAGACCCTGTCCGACCCATATGTTTTTTAAACTTATCCAGAAAACTTAGAATCCCCAAAATCAGGGGATTGGAACCATGAAGTCCCTCCGATAAGCCTTCTGATTTCAAGTTTGAACTGGTCAGTTCTTATCCTTTTAAATTCGATCAGTCCTATCTGAAGGTACGACGAACGTGGTCGTTTCGTGCTCCTCAAGCAGATGAAGTTACCAAAACATACTTTTCTGCATACGAAAATTCTAGCATACTTTCCATCCACACGTCCTAGAATAAGTTCATCTCATAACTTCGTTTCATTCATTGTTCCTTTATATTGGTGGTGCTACTGGTATAAAGGCGTGAAACCGTTTTACTTTTGGAAGCATTATGCAAGTCCACTAGCCAGGGCGTATTTGCTTTGCGGCAAAATGTTATATCCTTAACTTGGTTTCGTTGTTTTTTCTTGTCCTTTATTTCATACATTGCAGTATCTTACCTTTACAAGTTCCAACATTTTATTAGGTATTAGTTGTTCCATTAAAATATTTTATTAAATAATATTAATTATTTTACTATAGGTATTAATTGCGAACCAAATTTACAGTCCCAATATTTGGAGAAAAGATCTTTGTTAAAAAAAAAGTGATTAAGGTATTCCGATATTAGCCAACTAACTTCGAAAAATAATGAAATTCTTGCCATGTTCCTCCTCCATCAAACTAAATTCAAATGGAGTCACAGCTCATTCCCCAAACATTCATTTTTTTTCATTAATACACTCTTATAAATAAAAGTATGTATAGAGTGAAATTGATTTATATATGAATTATTGAAGGGTATTAGTAGTTTTCACTGAAGAGTATTAGTTATTTTTACTGAAGTGTATTACTGGTTTACATTGAAGAGTCTTAATTCATTTTCACTGAACAACTAAGACTCTTTAGTGTAAATCAGTAATACTCTTCAGTAAATATAACTAATACTCTTCAATGAAAACAACTAATACCCTTTAGTGATTCATATATAAACCAGTTCCACTCTATACTTTGTCTATAAATAAAAGTCTTGCTAGATAAAAAAAAAAAGAGTATGTATGGAGTGAAATTGGTTTATATATGAATCACTGAAGGGTATTAGTTGTTTTCACTGAAGGGTATTAGTTGTTTTTATTGAAAAGTATTAGTGGTTTACATTGAAGAGTCTTAGTTTATTTTCACTGAACAACTAAAACTCTTTAGTGTAAATCATAAATACTCTTCAGTAAATACAACTAATACTCTTCAATGAAAACAACTAATACCCTTAAGTGATTCATGTATAAATCAGTTTTACTCTATACTTTGTCTAAAAAAAACAATAAAAAAATACAGCACTAAATGATTGGAGTGCATTATTAGGAAAAGAGTACGGAAAGCCTCCTTCATGAAATAACGTCATAAGTACATTGCAGTATATGTCATTAAACCTATGACCAAACTATAGAGAGGATGGTTTGACCCTAATAATTTTTTGCACCAGCTTGAATACATGAAATTTAAGTAGGGTTATGACTCGTCACACCAACATAAATAATCCAACTATATATTTCTTTGCCTTTATACCTCCGGACTTGAGGGTAGACACAACTATATATATATTACCCACCCGTTCTAGTCTAATTACTTTCTCACTTGTCTTATTTAAAGTTGTTAAATTACTTTCATACTAATAAATAAATAAATAATCATCGCTTATAAAATTCAATAAAATATAAATTTATCATTATTTTATTCAACCACACACTCATATGTTCACCGTTTTCTTAAAATTATGCAAATTTCATAAATAAAAGTAAAGTTAGGACGAATGTAGTATTATAAAAGAAGTCCGAGCTTGAGACAACTATTTATATATTGAGTAGTTCTAGTGTGCACTTGAATTTTGAAAAAAAATACCCCAAACACAAATTAATAATACTTCAAGAAATAATCAGTAATACTCCAATTACAAAAATAACATACAGTTCGAAGTGTTAGTATGTGTTTTGAAAAAATTATAATATTTTTATTAAAAAGTGATAATGGTGTCTTGGTGAGACGATATTATACAAGTTATTGTCATAAACAAATAAAATGTATAATTAGTTAACAAGGGTTAGAAATTACTGTAAACACTTTAAATGAAAATATTTTAAATTAAAGCATCCAAATTTGTCGTGGATATTAAATTTTAAAAAATTCCATTAAATTTGTTAAAAATAAGAGTGATTGAAGAAATTTAAATTCATGTCAATTCAAACAACCGGAAATGAATTTGTTAGTATGTGTACTATAAAAATCATCAATACCAAAATCCTCCCAATTTTCAAACTCTTAAATGATTTCACATTAAAATAATGTCAACTACTGTACAATTAGTTAGAGAATTAAAATATATCTTCAAATTAAAAAAAAAAAAAAGCACACCTTCTAAAGTATTTAAACGTGTATAAAATTATCTCATGAGATGTGGTTCGTATATTAAAAAATAATATTTTGAAGGTAAAAATAAGTACATATTATTTCTCATTATTATTTTTTTTAGTTAGAGTATCTTTTTTTTTTTTACTTTTTACATGTTGAAGTATGAAGCCTGAATGGACTATACACTAAGGTCCAGTACCAGGGAATTTTTTGGTCCATGTTTACAGTCCAGTCGATCCTACTTTTAGGGTTATGGCTCGTTTCTATATAAATAGTTATTTTCTCCTTTGTATCCGGTATCAGGAAAAATATAGTGAAAGAACGCTGGCTTGACATCGCCCCCAGACGTAGTCGTAAGAAGATCTGGGTGAACAAATTTCGTGATCTTCTGTTTTTTCGTAATTGTGTGTGTACGTTTTTTCCTAACATTACATTCTATCACATGACCCATTATGTGAGATGGTCTCACACACAATATTAGTTGTACTTCCAAAACCTAAATTATTAGCAAAGTAATTGTAAAGTCGTGCTACTAAATTTTTATTCAAGCAAGTGAGTTTCATGATCGCTGATTGAGATTCTTAAAAGTTATGAATCGCATTTTGCTTTTAATAATTTACTTAGGAGATTAATTTTAATTAGTTGTAACAATGATAGACAAACACAACGTAACATGGCTTCAAAAAGTAATGGAGATCGTGAATTTAAATGTCATTATCAATCATCTTATATTTTACGTTTTATATTCCGTGGTCCAACATATTATAAGTATTACTAGTATTTTGTTTTTAAGGTTAATTGCAAATAAATTACAATTTTTTTTTTCAAATTACAATATAATCTAAACTTTTGAATTTTTGCAAACAAAACTTCAAATTAACATTTGGTTGCAATTATAATCAAAAGACAAATTTCAATCAACCCAAAAATGATGATTAATTATGCGTTGTCACTCGAACCAATCGATCTAAAAATATTAATACAATTAATTATTTATTGTCAGGTAAGTGAAACATCGTCTCCGAAAAAAAAATATGTTTGTTGGTTTAAATTGCAACCAAATGTTAAATAGGAGTTTTATTTGCAAAGATTGAAAAATTTATATTAAATTGCAATTTGCGAAAATGTTGTAATTTTATTTGTAATTAATCCTTGTTTTTATTAAAATGTATTGTTATTTTAGTAAAAAGAGCAATTGATTTTCACCTATATTTTTTTGTGAAAATAACCGATACTGATTAAAAATATATTTGAATTGTAAATATGGTGCAATGATGCATACAAGAATTTATGTTTGTGAAATTTTGTGTTTTTAAAATTAGTGCTATAATTTCTTTGAAGTAATTTAATTTAAGAAAAAAGAACTTTAAATTTTTTAAAAATTTATTAAAGAAATGTTTATAGATAGCTAAGCTATGACGTAAAGACATTTTTTTTAACATGTTTCACGCACCTAGTGAATAAATAAAAAATGTACAGTAACATAATTAACTAATTGATTAAGGGAAAATACGACGGATTATTGGACCATTGTGGATGTAATTAGTGATTTCAGCAAAAAGAAGCCTCCAACTTTGGAAGAGAAGCTACACCTAGTTATAGCCATATATTTTAATGTTAATTTGGAGTTGAATAATATTATATTAAGCGATTAATTAACTTTTGGCTTAAATTAAGTTGAGCTTTTGGGACCAAATTATAAACAATGTAGTAATGTTAGTGTTCGAGAATTATTCAATTATATATATTTATTGAATACAAATAAGAATAAATACAAGTACAATATAGACAAAGTTTCTAATTTAATCAATGTGGGATGACAAAACTATACATTAGTGCAATACTCTAGATACACCCCTCAAAATGGTGGTCGGTTGAGAACACCACTCTTGTCAATAAGAAGGGAAAGACAATGTCAAGACAGGGGCTTGGTGATAGCATCAGCAAGTTGATCAGCGGAAGAGACATGTGTTACACACAATTTCGAAGATTTGACCAATTCCCAAATGAAGTGGTAGTCAATACGGGAGTGAAATGTGAGATTTGAGCATAGATATGTTGCACCAATGTTGTCACAATAAAGTACTGGAAGAACAAAAGATAACGTAACAGATAATTCAGACAGAATAAAGCGAGTCCATTGCATCTCAACAGCAGCAGCAGCAACAACAATGACACGATACTCAGCTTCAGTAGGGGAACGAGCAACTATTTTTCATTTCCGAGGGCTTCATGAAATAGGATTGGAGCCAAGAAAAATAATAAATGCAATAGTTGACGTATTGTCATCATAGTCACCAGCCTAATCTGAATCGATAAAACAATGAAGAGATAGTGGAGATTGGCGGCTAAGATGAAGAGAAAAGTGGCGATTGCCATTTAAGTAGCGGAGCAGACGCTTCACGGCACCCCAATGTGTTTCAGTTGGAGCACACATAAACTGAGAGAGTTTTTTTTTTTTTATAGAAAATGCAATGTCAGGACGAGCAAGGAGTAAATATTGAAGACTACCAAGAACTTGTCGGTACAGAGAAGCATTCGATGATGGATTTCCATCATGAAGAGAGAGCTTGACACCAAGCGTAAGTGGGGTCTGAACTGGCTTGACATCTAGCATGTTATGTTTACCGAGAAGATCTGTTATGTATTTTTGTTGGCTCAGAAAGCAGTCGGAGGCAGTTCGAAGAACTTAGACACCCAAGAAATAAGATAACAAACCAAGATCTTTGACGAGAAATGTTCTGAGGGCGTTGTACCATGTGCGATGCGCTTGCTTCTAACCATAAATAGACTTATGGAGTTTGCATACATGAATGGATGATTTGAATCAGCGAAACCAGAAAGTTGTTCCATGTAAATATCAACAGGTAGTTTGCCATGCATAAATGCGTTGTTCACATCAAACTGGCAAAGTTGCCAAATTTTGAGAAACAATTTTAAATACAAGTTACAAGCATCAAGTGGATTCCTTTATATATACTCACTTACTTTTTACTCATTTTCTAATGTGGGACAAAAACCTTTGTTTTTTCCTTCACTTTGGTTACAGCAAATTGAGACTTAATTTCTAATTCACACCACCACAATTTCCAACAATTTATGTATTTTATAAAGTGAAATATGATATTATATAGAATACAATGATAAAATATATATTTTTATGTTATCATATATTGAGGGGATCAATGCAAGGGTACGCACATCCTTGTCAATTTGTTTTGGTACTGATTTATTTTATTAACAAGTGGTAATTATTATTTGAGGGAAATACAAACAAATGAGTGCGATGGTAAACTATATAATAAATTGTTGATTACAAATTTACAATTATTTGGTCATGTAAGGATGTTGACAACCCATATTTTTTGTAGAGCCTAATTCGCAAAGTTTTACTGGTCTGTTTTAATTAGAAAATATAAAAAAGTATATACATTGGACCATACAATTTATTATACTTACTAAAAAATATTAATTTATTTATGCTATTTCTTTTAATACATATAAGAATTGTTTTTCATAAAATAATAGTCGTGTGCACCAATTATACTGTGCACATAAATATGACTCTTTAAAAGAAGTATAAATTCATGTGGATTGGTCGGATTTAAACTTGATTTGATGTTTGACAATAAACTTTTAAGGGCTAATTTGATAGGCCGAGATATAACTCCAAGATTGCAATTTATATTATTATCATTTTGGTTAGTTGTTCATATAGGGTTGACAATAGGACGGGACATGACAGAACGGGTATCTAATATATAGGGATTTAAACTAAATCCGTCCTCTATCTTTTCACTTTTATCTAAATGGTCCTCTATTTATTTATTTTATCAATTTAGTTCTGTATTTTTTCAAGTTTCACCAAAATAGTCCTAATTTGGTGAAAAATGGTCCTAATTGATTTTTTATATATTTTTTTAATTTTTTTTATTTGGCAAAGATGACCACCTAGCGTGCCACATAGAAAAAAAAACCACATCATAGGCTTCCACCAAAAACACTAGTGCGCGTGACTAAAAAGGTGACATTTTATGTTTTATGCGTTCAATTAGGACCTAATTGGAGAAATGTGAATTGATACGGGACTAAATTGGCAATGAAAATAAATATAGGACCAAAACGGTGAGGTTTTGTACATTTTTAGGCCAATTTAGAATCATTTTGGCGAAACTTGAATAGATACAGGACTAAATTAATAAAACAAATAAATAGAGGACCATTTTGATAAAGGTGAAAAAATAGAGGACATATTTGATTTAAATCCCCTAATATCTAGGCCCGCACTGCCCCGTGTCTCGTTCCTAGGCAGCATTTTGAGTTCATGTTGCTCCATTCTCCCCACATCTCCCCTCCTTTTTAAAACATCAACACAAATTTTAAATATAAGCATATACATATTTCATAATAAACCTATTATGCATCATATTATAACTTATTTAAAAAAAAATCATTTAAACTTAAGAATAAATATAATCATCAAACCTACAAATTATAAATTTATAATTCATTAGTGAAATAATATATATCAATATATATTAGATTGATTGTGGGGTATTGTAGGGCAGAATAATATAAATAACATAATTGTTTATGAAAAGTATAATATATTTTTAATAAACAATAATTTTATTGATAAATGAACCTCACAATACCCTTCAACTTATAACAAAAAATAATAATAAAAATAAGACTAATTATATTGAACGGAGGGAGTATTATGCATCTTTCTTTACAACATAAGCAAACTAATCACGTCACAAGAATGATAAGTCTTCAGTGAACCTGATTTAATCATTATATATATCTGCTCAAGTGCACATTAGAACTATTATATAATTTGAGTGTTGCTATCCTAAAATAACATACTTAATTTTTAAATAGTTACAACTCCATATATTTTGTTCATACCTTAATAATATTGTACTGGGATGAAAATATTCCATATAAATTTTTCACACCTCAATAATTTTTATAATATGTTTTGGGATGATTCATTTCAAGACTATTACACATGAAATCATTAATAGTAACAATCAAAATACTCAATTACAATTTTACTGGGTTTGAGTTTTGTTCCCATACAGAACTTTCCAATGCAAATTTATTTGATTTGGAAGGACCATGGCTGCAATAATATGACTAAATTGTTGCTCAAAAAATTACCAGAAATGCAGAAGGAACAAAAGAATTAGCAAATACACAACAAGATATGCAGTATGTGTTTGAATATACAAGACCATGCTAAGATAATAATACTGTGTTTTAGCATCTAAATTATCAGAGACCAACACCTCCACAGATTAATAACAAAATAAATACTCATCAGTTGATGAGTGAACTACATACAACCACCATGATTGCATAGTCGAACTCCGTTTATATCACTCCATTAACGTCCTGAAACGGAGTTCTTTGTAGATCCTGCAAAATCTTGTTTCCAGTGTTATCCAGTTTTGATCTATTCTTGGTATCATCACATGATATGGGAGTTCTCATCTCCTCTATTGACTCCAAGCTGGGAATCGGAATTGCTCGTTTTTTAGGAGTCGCGTTCGTATTCTGCTCAACCTGTTCAGGACGATAAACGAAAAATGTTCAGTTTCGTCGCGACGGAAGATGATGGAAAAATGCTTCTTACCAAGTAATCTTTATGGATGCACTTCTCTAATTTATCACTGATATCCGAGACGTGTTCACCATGATTCGCTTTTATTGAGTTAAGCTGATCATAACTACTCAATGTTATCATGTTTATTTCCTTGCAATTTTCCTTGTCCATCGTTAAAGAATCTGCAAACACACAATTTGTCAAGAATGAGCACCCAACTTAGAGAAAAAAAACAGCGGTAGGAGTGGAAATAGGTCAGGCCAGCAATAGGGATACTCGATTCGAGATTGTTCGATAAAAGCTCATTTGAGCTCAGTTCGAAATAAAAATCAAACAAGCTTGAACATAAATTTATGTTCGGAATATTATAAAGCTCGGCTCGAACTCGAGCTCGATAACTAAAAAAAGATAAAACATGTGTAAAAATATCAAACTACTCGAGCTCGACTCGTGTTCAGCTCGATTAAAGCCCGGTCGAACTCGACTCGAGCAATTATCAAACATAAATATCAAAGCTCGATAATTTTTCAAACAAGCTTGAACACTTGTGCGTTCGACTCGGCTCAACTCATTTACAGCTCTAGCAAGCAAGCCTGGGTCTGGTTTATAATTTATGGGCCCAAGCCTGGCCTCGGCCTGGCCAGGCCTAAAAGCCTTTTAACAACATATTTGATAAAAATATTTGTGTAACTTTTCTTTCATTTTCTTTTATTTAATAATTGTATATATTATAAAATTTTAATAAAAGACTTTTTATTACTAATGAATAACTAGTAAGTAGTAACTACTAACTATTATTGTTGTTGCATGCATATTAAGGTAAAATATATTTATTGATTTAAAAAATGAAAATTATAATAGATATGATTTGACAAATTACATTATATATATATATATATATATATATATATAATTAATTATATAGGCCGACCTGATAGGTTTAAAAGACTTTTGAAAAAGCTCAAGTCTAGCCTATTTAGGTAAACACGTTTTTAAAAAAGCCTTGACCTGACTTATTTAGTAAATAGGCCGGGTCAGACCAGGCTTTTAATAGTCCAAGCCGTAGGTAGCCTGGCCTATTCTTACCCCCAGTGACAATAGTACACTAATTACCTTTGGTAGAAGTCATTAACTCAGTAATACATGAATCAAATTCTGCATCCATACACGAGGAAGTTGAAACGAGGTTGTCATGTATGGAATGAGTTTCAAGAATCTTTTTCCTGAACAAAGAAGCAAATGATCGATAAGAAATAGAAAGGAATGCCAATTTTTTCATTAACAGAATCATATTCAGTAAACTTACTGCACTGCTGATCTTAAGTTGCTAAGGCCATTCGTAGCAAGATTACTCGTCTCTAATTGTGCATTTTTCCACTGCTGACCAGATCTATCCACCTTTTCAACACTGCACATGCAAAAAAGCTTAATTTCTTGCCAATACCTTGAAACATATCTTATGGTACACACATTAGTATTATTTCGAGATACACATATAATAGAGTAAATTAGGGATAATATCATTTTTTTTTTTCTTCACTCACAATCAAAGTTGGTCCTCGAAAATACACTTTTAGTCCCCCCGTCAGTCAAACTGACAATTAGGTGAGACCAAATGTTGGAGTATTTATATTGAGTGAAAGAGGACCAAAACAGGAAAAATGTAAATATAAGGACCATAAAATGATATTATAATATAGTCCAGAGCTCAACATAAAAAGAGAGAAAATTTACCATTCGTTCAAGCAATTTTCCATATTCAATCTGCATTCAGTTGATGAAAATGTTTCATCAATATAGTGGTCTTTGGCTTTATCTGCATATTCATTTAAATCCCTTATTTCCGAAGTTAAGACATCCTGCATGTTTGCCAAACCCAGCAGCAATTTATTGCTTTCTTGAATGTTAGTGTCTTCAAAGCATTTTGAGGCCTTAGATACCTGAATTATGTACATTCCAAGCATCAAATGGCAGAACAATATCGACATACAAGAAACAAAAAGATTAGAAAAAAACTTGTATATTTTTAAAAGGTACTAGTGAGTTACTATTGGTTGTTTACAGTTGGTTATGGACTCACCATATCAGTTTTCTTAGAGGTCAGAGTTGATAATATCGCAGCTATATTTTGCATTGCTATTTTTTCTTCTCTAGAAGCCTCTTCCTGTTGCAATAAAACACATTAGATAAACTTCACTTTAAAAAATAGCCAAGCTAGCTGCATGAAGATTTCTTTCGACTTGACCTTAAACATCTTTTCGAAATTTTGTAATCTGAGGGAATTTTCAGCTTGGCTTTGTTCTAAAAGTTTCATAAGTTCAGAAGCTCGCCGGTGGAGATCATTTGAAAATTTCATGGCTGCACTCGATATCACTTGTGCTGAGACTAAACTCCGACTTAGTCCCTATATGTATCAAGATAAATAAATAAATAAATAAAACAAGAAAACATCATTTTTTGACAAACAAGGCAATATTATGATTGTCCCGCAAACCTCTGCTTGTTGTTGGGCAGAGAAAGCCAGCATTTTCTGTTGTTCATTTAGGGAGTTATGAATGTCAGAAAGGACTTCACCGGCCTCCAGTGATGCACTTTGCAAGAACTATGTACACAAGAAAACATCATCTTTTAGGGAATTATATGGCATCTAATAAAATATCAAAGACAACAAATATAAATGATCTTCCTACATTCTCAATTGCAGATGTTTGGGAAGATATCATAGATGTTACTTGCTCCAGGTCAGAAGATGCTTTTATCTTCAATGAATCCGTGAGCTTCCTTAAGTTCATATTTCCAGAAGCATAAGTCTCTGATAGTTTCTTCACTTTTACTTCCATGGCCTCATTTGACTTGTATGCAAAGTTGGCAATCAAGCTTATCAGCTTCTGAAAAACAGATACGACTGGCTAAATTTCAATTTGTAAAAGGCTTCTTACTTCATATTTATTAGCAAGAAATGTGGTCATGCATTCCTCAACACATCTCAGCTGTTGCTCTTGCTCAGAGACAGAGCTCTGGATGATCTGGTGGAGGTCTTTCAAACTTTGGTCAAGCTGTTTTTCAAATGTAAACAGAATGTTCTGATTTTGTCTTTCCAACTTGTCTTTACGGTCTGCAAATGAAAAAAGATTAGAAAGTTAGCATGAACAATATAGATTAACAGAAAATATTCACAAGCAGACAAAGATAATTCGACGGAAAACATAGTTACCTATTTTTCCAAAAAGAGAAGAAATATCCTCGGTTGCATCCTGTAAGTTGCCTCGCAACTTCTTTGCACAATCTATCAGACTATTCTCTGCAAAGTGCAAAATTCAAGTTTGCTTCGATTAATACAAAATGGATAACATATGGTTGGTGCCAAGAAAAATTGCTCCTACCTGAACTTTGTAGTTTAGAGATAAGAGACTCCTTATCCTTCAGTACAGAGAGAGCTTCTTTATATTTCTCTTTTAGATCTTCCAAGCATTTATGTGTTGTTTCTAGATTTATCTGGAACAAAATTGCGCAATTATATGAATGATTACAGATGTCTACAAAGTAATATTTATATAAATGAATCTTCCCTAGTACCTTGCAGTCTTTGAGCTCACTTTTGATATCCAGTTTCTCTTCTTGTTCTATATGATAAAGCTCACGAAATTTAGCAAGTTGCTGCACAAGTAAACAAGTTAGACAAAATTACGGGAAAAGGAAGTAACGAGAGATAAAAAAATTACCTTCTCACTCTCGTTAAGCTCACTTTCTAATTGTTCTATCCTCTCATTTTTTACCTGCAAGTTTTGCACATAAACCAAAATTTAATAAATCAGATCTTAAAATTCAAGGAACACGTCAAATATAAACTTAAATGAGATTGTGGATTACAAAATGCTCCGTCATTAAAATTTCAAGTTCAACCACTACAGAGAGAGATTAGAAGAGATATATCAGGAAGTACTAACCTTCTTTTCTTCTTCATCCTGCACAAATCTTTCATGCGGAATATAAACACCATTCTTTTCCCTTGCAGCTCGGATATCTGAAATCATCAAAACAAGAAAGTTCTATAAAAATAATATAAGTTATGACATATTAAAGGAAGAAAAAGTAAGTCAAACCTTGCTTCATTCTCTCCAACTCCATGTACAAGTCCTTGAGTAGCACAGCTTTGGTGACTTTTTGGTTTGCCTTCAAAACATTAGCTCCATTTAGCAATTGCACCAAACACTTGATGTTTCTAAGAGAAATATAACAAAGAAAGCTTCTATCACCTCAGGTTTATTTTTTATGCTTTTAGCACGATATGCATAGTCTAGTGTGCTCAATGTTTCTTCCAAACAATGAGCCGTAGGGGAGATTGTTGCAATGATGCAAGTCTTTGTTTTCCCACCTAATGAATCCCTGAGGAGCCTAGTAAGCTTGCTATCCCTGCATAACAAATTAAATATGCAATCAGTTCAGAAAGGAAATACTTTTATGCACCAGTTGCACTATGCAACTCAAATGAATTACTAAAAAGTATTAGGTGATCAAATATTTGTGTGCACCCAAATGTTACTCCTTCAGAAAGTATTTCATTGTAACTCAAACTGACACTTGTTCACACCTGTAAGGTACATGAACGGAGTGCTCCACCAATGCATTAATGACACGTCCCAAAGTTAGCAAGCTCTTATTTATTTCTCCTGCTTCTCTTGCACGAGCCTGTAAAACAGGTTTTCATTGTTAACTTGGATACCACTTAGTTATATGCTTGCATTTTCCGTGGGGAACTCCCCAACTCATCTAAACTGAACTGAAGACAAAGCTTTAAATCATTCAAGACATTATAAATCATAAAATAAAATTGAGAGAGTCATTTGAAGACTCCAACAACTATAATTTTCACAACAGTGGGTCCAATGATTACTTTAGGGATTCAAAAAGTAGAGGTAGCACATCAGTTAAGCTTCTTAGCTGACCACCATGAGCTCTATGATTATGTTGGACACAAGGTCCTTAACCAAATTGTTTAGACCATCATCAAGTAACCAATAGCTGCAGTTATTTTCAAAATCCTCATCAAGATATAGGGTTTATCCTTACCTCCCGAGCACCTGAACGGTAGATGTTCTCTGATCCTGCTAAATCAACAAGATTGAGCTTGCCACATTTAATGAGCTCCTCATCTCCAATGGTTCCTTCTTTTATGTAAATAGTTATTGTAAATATAGAATGTGAACGACTGCATAAGAAAAGTATTAACCAATTATTGCTAGATTGTTTCAGAGAATTACACATATTCATGAGTCTAAAACAAATCATACCTGCTCCTCTTATTCAATAAGGTGTCAGCTGTGCGTCTTCTTGCAGCACCTCGTTCCAAAAGGTTGTAAATTTCATTAGCACTGTACACAGCTTCCTCTTCAAGGCCTCTTATAATCACAGAACCCTTTCCATCCTCCATCAAAGAAATAGGCTTTTTTGGTTTATCTTCTACAGATTTTAGTTGATCTTCTAGGGCAAGCAGGTCAGTAATTTCTTCATTGTAGAGTTCAGAAAATGTCACTTTCATACTGTAATCAGCTTTTTGTGCTTCAAGAGTGTCGAAGATTTGACGAACTGCCCGAGGAATGATACCTGCTTCAGCGGGCAAATCACCACCCTACCAGCAAGAAACACAAAATTAGTTTTACAAGATAGATTTGGAAACTGTGTCAACAATTTCTAGGACAAACTTATTCGGTACCTTATTTCTGATGCCCCCCTCCATTGTATACGTTTTTCCTGTTCCAGTCTGCCCGTATGCAAAGACGGTGCAGTTGAAACCCTCTAATACTTCAGTAACAATTGGTGAAATGGCTTGATCATATATAGACCTTTGTTGTGCTTTTGGTCCAAAAACCTTTTGAATGTTCAAAAATTATTGTCATGGGATAAGAAATTGTTCAAATTTGCATAAGCATAAACAGGATGGAAAAGAAAACCATACCTTATCAAAGGTGAAGACTCTATCTACTTGCTTGCTAGAAACAGTGACTTCTCTTTTGCTATCATTACATGTTATTACTTTGGGCGTGTTCAACCTTTGTTCATCTTCATTTAATGGCCTAAAGTCAAAATCAGATAAATTTCTCAAGATATCATAGTGAAAATTTATGCCAGTGTTTTATATAAACTATTTATTTCAGTCAACATAATCAAGACTCTTCAGTGTTCCAAAAGGGAACTTTTCAACAATTGTATTAAGCTACAGACAAGATAAAATCCAATCCGAAATCCAGTAGTATTAAAACGAAATATGAAGAAGTTCTAAATATTAGAAAGAATAACAATAACATAAACAATAACCATAAAGAAAAGTAAAAGTCTCCATCACTAGCTACTCAAAACTGTATATTGAAGCAGAGCAGAACGCTTGTGATACCACTTTTAGATCTATAAATCAAAAAACTTTTAACAGAATACACATTCGACAAAAAAATAAGTGTAGAGCTCAAATTACTGACCTGCACCGCAGCAAAACCTGCACATTGACCTCTTTATCCTTATCCTGCCGATTGGAATTACCAAAATTCAAACTCGAATTCCACTCGGCACCTCTGGAATCCGGCTTCCTCCTCTCCGGTCGCGGCGTGAGAAACGGCGACGGAGACGGCGCCATTCCGGTCCCCGCCTTTCGGAAATCCGGCGTCAACGATCCCATTTTCATCAAATTCACCCAATCGGAGACACGGAAAACACAATAAGCACTAAATCGAGGTGATTAAAGCAGAATCGAACAACAGATGAGAATTTTTTCGATGAATTATTGCTCGCGAGGATCTGATGGATGGATCGAGCGAGGGTTTCTCAGTAGCTTTTCTTCTACGAGAACTGAGAAGAGTTTGAATTTATGATTTTTCTAACGGCTAATATATGGGGGTATTATTGTATTTATAAAAAGACAATTTTATGCTGTTTGCCTTTTCTGAAAATAGGCATGGCCTTGAAATTCAAAATTGAGGCGCGTTTAAAAACTTTATACCGTTGGAAAATACAAATACAGTAGGTGGGCCCCGGTTCCGGATCCGATCATATTGAATAGCCTTGACCCGAGTCCCATCTTCGGGTTTGACGATTCAGGGTGTGTTTGCAAAAAATTATACTCCCTTCGTCCCAATTTTGTTTACTCAAAAGCCCAAAAAAAACAAAAAATTTGTTTTTTACTCATTTCCTAAAATGACAAAAATAATAGCCATTTTTTCAAATTCAACCCTTAAAAAGTTACTTTATACTAAAAAAATATTAATAAACAATTCTTAAAAAGCTGCTTTATACTCAAAATTATTTATAATCAATTCCTTTCTTAAAAATTGTGCATTTTGAAATGGGTAATCAAAATTGGGACGGAATGAGTACTTTTGAAGAATTGATTAAAATTAGTGATTATGAAAAAAGTGTTTAGTAGTATAAGTTGACAGTGTTTGCAAAAAAAATTCAAGAAAAATTGATAGTGTTTGTAAAAAAAGTTGATAGAATTCAAATAAAGCTTATAACCTCCTAAATTATAGAATTCAAATAAAGCACTTTATTACCAAATTATAGATTATAGCATTTGTTAGATTATATAATCACTTAAGATAGAAAAAAACACTAGAAATGTTTTTCAAAAATAAAAAAAAGTAATTATAAGCTGGGAAAAGTTCTTGCAAACACACCCTTAGGACGCTATTGAAGTAGCGGTTGTTTCAAATTTTTCGATGGGTACGAGAATTAAAATATTTTTTTCCTTTATGTCCCTGGATATATTGGAAGTGGAGTCCCAGTCTTATGAACATATTTTATCCTCTGCCACTCACTAGGGATGACAATGGGGCAGGTTTAAACCCGAATCCGCCCCGCACGGGCCTGGTAAAAATCCGGTCAAATGGGTCCCGGGGCAGGTTTGGACCTGTTTGACCGCGACTTCGGCAAGTCTGGGACGGATCCTTAGTTGGAGCCGCCCCGTATATAATATGTTAAATACATCTAGGGCTTGTTTGTTTTGGGATTCACACGGACAGGACTAGGACTTTCCGGCCTCCGCCCCATTCTAGTTAGAGATGTAACATCCCGTTTTTACATCTCATTCTTCATCCACACCTATAATACTTATTTTCTCTCACTTACACTCTCTTTCCTACTTTTCTCTTACACATCCTACTTTACTTTTGCACATGATTTGACATAAAGTAAAATCCCACCCTACTAAAATCTCAAAACAAACACACACTTTTATTATCATTCAAGACTTTACATCTTGTGGGCGTAAAGTCATGACTTCACACGCCCACCTAAATCCCGAAACAAACAAGCCCCTAGGGTTAGAACTGTATTCTGTTCTAGTCCTCCTTTCCCCATGCACACGCTGCCGACCGCTCCCCCACCGCCTCACGCAGCGCCGGCGGTCGCAGGCCAGGGCCCCCAGGCCGCACCTCTCCTAGTCACGCCACAAATTGCTTGTAGGTCCCCAACGCGCCTCTCCTGCCCACTCATCACCACACGAATATCGTCGGCGCCTCTCCCTCCACCTCACTCCGCTGATCGCACACAGACACACTCTTTCTCATTCTTGTTGCAAGACTCTTCACGGTTTTTATTTTGGCTTAGATCTATATTTAGAAAATTAGTAGCTTAACATAAATTTGTGGATATATTTTATTATTTTGTTGTTTTAGATATATATATATATATATAATTTGTAGATTATGTTTGTTTTTTAAAATGAAACAAGCAGAGTAGAACAGGAAAAACTCGCCACGTTGGCGGGGCGGGGCGGGTCCTAGGACAAGTCAATTCGTCCCAAACCCGCTGCGTTGCCATCCCCACCACTCATACGCACCTTTGAGAACTTTATAGGAGATCATCCATTATGAAATTACTTTAGGTCAATCATACTTCAAGATTAGACTATTACCAGAGTAGTTTTTTTATCAGCATAGTAAGTCATGTTTATTCTAAATGAAAATCTAACTGATAAGTTTCAAAGTTATTAATAAATAAGTAATTTGAACCAAACCTCTTTTTTTAAAAGGAATTTGAACCAAACCTCTTAGAACACTCTATCAGTTTTAGATTACCCGGTGATGGAGATAAATATTGTAATATAATTACTGATTATTTTTATTTTATAATTTTAGGGCTCTGTTTAAGTTTTAGTTTATTGTTATTTGGTCGGGTTTTTATGCCTTATACGTCTAAAACCCTAGTTTAGCTATTATAAATAGGAGTCTCAGGATTATTGTTATTCAGTTGTTGAATGAATTAAAATATTATGTTTTATCCTTTTTTCATGTTGTTATTGTTGTTCTTTCAGTATTTATAGGAATCAATGGTTTAACACTTTAATCACGTTTACGTATTATCTTGGTATTATCAGAATCAACGGATATACGTTCGTATTGTGCTCCTGTTGTATCAGTTGGTAATCAGAGTCATAAAGATTATGTGGATTTATCAATGATGACACACGAGTATGATACGGAGAAGGAATTTGATTTTCTCTGGTCTCAAATGGCAGCTGCCGTCGAAGGAATTTTTGATAGCTACCGCCAGCGAGATAAATTCACACCACTAACGACCTTGCCACCACCATCGCCGGTTTTGGCCGCTCTTATTGCTTCCTCAACAACACCGTGCTACCGATGATGATATTATTCTTTATGTCCAGCGGTGCTTATTGAATACACTGAACATTTTCCAGCGGCACACATGGAACACATCTTTGGGCCTAATGCCCTAATTGGAAGATGTGGGCCTATTGAATATAGAGTTTATCTCTTTGGGCCTGTTCCAACATTTTTTGGACGCGGATATTTACCCCCCATGTTTAATTTGTTCACCCCCCCTATTTTCAAACAATGACAAAAGTTCGAACAAATTTGTCAAACAGAACGTAACGTGACAATGTTTGACATTTTTCTCCAAACAATTGACAACATTTCGAATTTTTTTATCAAACAAAACGTAAGACTATTCAACGTGACAATGTTTGACATTTATTTTCAAACAATTGACAAAAGTTCGAAACTTTTTATCAAACAATTGACAAAAGTTCGAAACTTTTTATCAAACATAACTTTTGCCATTGTTTGAAAATAGGGGGATAAGCAAATTAAAAATGGGGGGTAAATATCCGCGTCCTTAATAAAAGTGACAATTTTGTCATAGATGATGGGTCAACTCATGGTCATGGCCGAATTGTGCCATTTAATTATGTTGAGGATTTGCTTTTCAATTGGTATGGAGTTGTTAATAATAATAATTATTATTATTATTATTTAATTAATAATGAGAGTTATTTTGGGGCACCATTTGCCTACCGTCCCAAGACTTTGGGGCATATTCGGACATCCGATATTTTTTAAGTCAAGTCTCTTGTGTCATTAATCAATTTTTTTTCCCTGGAGATGATCAAACAGCTACTGCACTTATACTGATGGAGATAAAGATTTATGCAGATTCGAGGACGAATCATTTCGAAGAGGGAGAGAATGATAGAGATAAAGATTGTAATTTAATTATTAATTATTTCTATTTTATTGTTTTAGGGCTTTGTTTAAGTTTTAATTTATTATTATTGGGTTAGTATTTAACGGCTTATACGCCTAAAACCCTAGTTTAGCTATTATAAATAGGAGTCGCGGGATTATTGTTATTTAGTTGTCGAATGAATTAAAAAATATTGGGTTATTCATTTTCGTGTTTTAATTGTGTTATTCTAGTATACATGTGTGAATCAATATATTAACGCTTTAAATTGTGTTTACGTATTATCCTAGTATTCTCAGATCAACAGATTTACGTTGTATCGTGCTCCCGCTGCATCATCTGGGAAAAATACTCCGTCAGACGACTAATTGTTAGGCCAGTTTATCAAACTAGCTAACTCAACTAACTTGTAAAATTTGAAAATAATTTCTACAAGTGTATTCTCTCCTCATACACATGTGCTAGCCTCATTCAAGACCAGCATGTAGGTTTCAAATGTACCTGGCTCGCCTTTCTTTTTCTATTTTAATAAACAATCATAAGAATCTAATCTTATGTTTGATTTTTATCGTGCTTATCTAAATGTGGGATGTGTTTCTCCCATAAGTCACTTTTCGAATTTGTACATTCCACTCCATTCAAATACACATCTACTTCTATTATACACATAATTCATAAAACTATCACATCACTACTTTTTCCACACTAACACATTATCTCTCCTATATTTATTACACTAATTTATTATCTCTCATAGTTTTCTTTCACCTAATCTTTACCTCATGTTGACAGCGATTTATAATGGATCTCGCCGCCGGGTTCCTAGCGGGTAGGATTTGATATTAATGATAACAAGAAGTAATAAATGTGAGAGTAAATGAGCTCTCAAGAGTGTATTTGCAATAAATGTGATCTGTCCCATTTGGGCATTAAAAGCCCTATTTATAGAGTACAAGATGGGCTTCCCCATGTTGGGTTGGTGGACCTATGGGTCCCCCCCTACTCCTAGGTGGAAGGTAATGAGTGGCTACAGCCTCCCCTACGAGCCAATGAGGAGACACCACGTGGCGCTGTCACCCCTGAGGTGATTGGACGTAGCCCCAACTGCCCTCTTTGACCCTGTCACATCCTCTGGACCGATGGCACCCGACGTCCCCTCACAGCTGGCACAGCCTGGGGTCGGGCAGACGGGTACACGGGTACCGGGAGACGAGTCCGGACGAGAGTGCCTTGGCTGTCCATTTACGGGTAGGCGGACAGAGCGCCTACCCCGGAGCTCGCCGCTGGCCGCCCGATATCCGGGCCTGTGGATTACAAGTACCCTGCCCCGCAGCTCCCAGAGGCTTGCGTCGGGTAGCCGCTCTCGCTCCCCGCCCGTCTGTCTGCCTGGTCGGCGGACTACTCTCATCCGAACCCGCTACAGTAGTGGGTCCGTGTCCGATACCCGATTGGTCGGGTAGTAAGTATCGGGTGTAACAATTGCCCCACCAGCCCTACATCGGGGGGCCGCAGACGTCGGGTGGCGGGCTGGTCGAACTGCAGACTTTTGAATTTGAGTTTGAATTTTGGGGGTGATGTTTTGGTTTCCGAGACGACGCCTCGTATGCCGCGCTTGCTGACGTCACGGGATGGCGTGACTGATGCGCAGAAGTCCAGGGGTCACGTCCGCCGAACCTGCTCCCCAACCGTTGCGCGCGTGGCCCCCACGCGCCCCCCTGAATTTCATTTTATTCCATTTTCGACCCCGTTCTTTTTGCAATTTGGTCCCCCTTATTTCTCCTATAAATAGGGGCTTTCAGCCCATTATTCCATTTTCACTCTTTTGCAATCTCGTGCCCCCTTGAGCAAGATTCAAGTTTTTCGGCGAGTTTCCCAGATTCCGGCGACTTCTTCGAATTCCGAGGTAACTTTCTTGCTTCCTTCTTCACAACTCTCTTCTTCCCACTCCCCATCTGCCATGAGTGACTCCGTCGAAAGCATTGGGGCCGCCGATGCTTACCACTTCCGCCGCTGCGCTGCTGCCGCCGCCGAGAGGCCTCTCCATCTGGTCGGGGAAGGATCGTCCCGCGCCGCCGCCGCCAGGGAGGGCGAGGGCAATTCCACGGATGTGGATGTCTTCGCTGAAGAATTGGAGGGGATGAGCCCCCAACGGGAGGGTGAAGCCCTAAGCGTTTCCCCGGTCTCCGCCTACCCGCCCAGAGCATAAGACTTTTTGTTCGAGCAGGAAGCCGTGCTCGACCAAATAGACTACGTGGATAGTCGGCTAATCGGGTTCGACCACTCGAAATATATGAGCCGATTTGTGCGGAAGCGCACTGCCCGCGCGTATCTTGAGGCCCAGGACACCGAATTTGGGGCTTCTCGTCGCCCCAGTTGCCTGCCTCTGGATGCCGATCTGAAGGAACTGTACTGGACTTTCCAGGCGCCCTTCGACGTCTTCTTCTACGCTCCCCGGGAGGATGAATGGGCTGACCAGCCTCCGGAGGGGCTCATCGCCATTAACTCGGACACACTCCATGCCGGGCTCCGCTTCCCGCTTCATCCGGCCATTTCCAAGCTGCTCGTTGCGTGGAATTTATCAATCACCCAGATCACTCCCAACGGGTGGAGCTACATTCTGGGAGCGATGGTTGCTCTCGGTCGCCGCGGGCTGCACCGGATGCCGACCCCGGCCGAGATCAATTACTTGTATTACACCGTGGCCTCGGTCGATCGGATGAACCACGGGTACTACTCTGTGAAGCCCCGGGGTGGCGACGCCATTGTCTTCGGCATCTCGTCGAAGGTGATGCATTGGCACGAGAAGTGGTGGTGGGTCGGCGGTGCATAGGAGAGTTTCGGCATCGACGGGCAAACCATCCCGGTTCCCCGGGAATATCGGGATCGCAACCGCCGAGGTAAATACTAAATTTTTCATTCACTCCTTAGTACTGATCTAATTCTTATTTCACTGTGCAGGCTGTGCGGCTCCAAACCAGGCCGACCTGACCGACGATTTCAGGCAGGCCCTTGAGTTGGTGAAATCGGAGAGCGCGGAGAACCGTGACTTCGACCTCCTTAACGACAACGAGTACAGAAGGTTGTCCGGGCTCCAAACCTTCCTGAGCCATCTGGACTTTGGTGGTAAGACTCTCCCCGACTATTACTTTTTCCTGCTCGCTCGAGCCTTCCCGAAATTCAACCCGTTATTCCTCTTGCAGCGCAGCGCTTCCCGGCCGAATCCTCCACACCGTCTGCTTCCCCGACAGCCTCCCCGAGGGCAGCACCTGAGGCCGGTCGGGCAGCCGTCCCGGTAGTTAACGTAGAATCCTCCGAGGAGACCGTCGATATGGCTCCTAAGAGGAGTGCCCTGGCGAAGTTGGCGAAGCGGGGAACCACTCGCGCCCCTGGTGTGACGATCCGCAGTCCACCTGCGACCTCGGTGCCCCCGACATCCTCCTCCCCGACGGACGGCCAGCGTCCATCGAAACAGGCACGGGTTGACGGCCAGACGTCTGTCGACCCGGCCATGGTGACGGTTAACCTGGACCCGACGACAGGTGGGCTTGTGGCCGGCACGGTCGAGGCGACTATTGGGAGCCCGGCCTCTCCTGCCCGCGACCGCATCGACTTCTCTTTTCTGGGCTGGGGCAACCACCTCACGTAAGTATTTTGTTTCTTTTTCCAAGTTTCCTGGTCGATTTTGCGATGTAGGTTGTTTAACACAACTTTTCTTCCCGTCGTTTTGCAGGCCTGATCCTCTGCCCCCGCCCGAGGTCCTTCAATTCCTGCGCTCGCAGGATCCTCCGTACTCGGAGGCCGTGCCGGAGTCTTGACCGGAGGACCTTCGCCGCGCCGTGCTGAATCTTCCTCGGTCCTGGACCCTTAACTGCCAGAAGGCCACGAGGACCGCTTCGCTCGCCGACCGGATGAGGGCGGCGGCCATCCGCACCTCCCGCAACGCTATTGCCATGGAGGGCATCATGCTCGAGTTCGAGCGGGAGATGCGGACTGCCTCCTCCTACAAGGCCGCCTTCCAAACGAAGAGGGACGAAGCTACCCGCCTGGAAGAGGAGAACAAAAAGCTCCGGGAGGAGCTGGAGGCCGGCAGAGCGAGTCGGGTAGAACTTGAGGGTGTCTTCAAGGAGGAGAGGAAAGCGCGCTCCGAAGCTGAGGTGAGGACGGCTGAAGAAGTCCGCCAAGCCAGAGAGGCTCTGGCGGCGGAGGGGGAAACGCGCCTGGAGTCCGAGCGTGCTCGGTTGGCCGCTGAGAACGAGTCGGCCGGATCCATGGTGTACATTAATGCCTACGCCGACTCGATCCGCTCTCTACTCCGTCGGAATCCCGAGGCTGATTACTCCGGGCCTCTGGCTGATCTGAGGAGTTATGTCGAGTCCAATCCTCCCTCCCCGGACTATGACATTACTCTGAAGGACTTGGTCGATCGTGGGCTGGATCTATCGTTTCTCGGTGACCCGGCGACCTTCATCTACCCTCTGGCCGACGAGGACGCGACCGAGGACCCGGGCGTGGTGGACGCGGCGGCCCCGTGAATTCCCTTCTTTTATTTTGCTAAGTTTGTTGGCCGCGGGCCTTTTGTACTTTCCCTTTTCCGAATCTTTCTTTAATGAAATCTCCTTTGCACTTTATTTCGCTTTGTCTCTTTGAACTTGGTTTATCGATCGGGTTAATAACGTAATTGGATAATAAAAGATGAAGTGTTCTAGCCAAAAGTCGATCGGGTTGAACTAACAACTATAAAATTGATCGACAGATTAATTAATGAAGTGCTTTAGCCGAATATCGGGCAGTGACTTCACGAAGATGGGATTGACTTAACAACCGCTTAAAGAATTAACCAAGAGATTAATTAATGAAGTGCTTTAGCCGAATGTCGGGCAGCGACTTCACGAAGATGGGATTGACTTAACAACCGCTTAAAGAATTAACCAAGAGATTAATTAATGAAGTGCTTTAGCCGAATGTCGGGCAGCGACTTCACGAAGATGGGATTGACTTAACAACCGCTTAAAGAATTAACCAAGAGATTAATTAATGAAGTGCTTTAGCCGAATGTCGGGCAGCGACTTCACGAAGATGGGATTGACTTAACAACCGCTTAAAGAATTAACCAAGAGATTAATTAATGAAGTGCTTTAGCCGAATGTCGGGCAGCGACTTCACGAAGATGGGATTGATTTAACAACCGCTTATATTAATTACAACTTTTGCGCTCGAAGAGCGATTACATTGAGGTCGCCCGTCATGACGATGCGGGCTGAGTTGTTTCGCCGTCATTGATAGTATTTTTTGAGTAGGGAGGCGTTCCAAGGGTATTGGGCCGGATTGCCCTCAAGACTTTCTAGCTCGTAGGCTCCGTTGGTTAGGCGCTTGGAGATCTTTAGGGGTCCCTCCCAATTCGGACCAAATGCCCCTTTGGGTTGACCGACCGTCCTCCGGAGCACTAGGTCCCCGGCTTCGAACTCTCTAATTTTTATTTTCAAGTTGAAGTATTTCTCAGCCCGCCGTTTGTAAGCTATGTTTCTTTGCTCGGCGGACAACCTTCTCTCCTCCAGCAGATCCAACTCGTTTAGCGTGGCTTGGTCGTTCTCGGTCCCCACGGGTTGCGAGGTGCGGAGGCTTGAGATGATGACCTCAGCCGGGATGACTGCCTCCGTTCCGAAGGCTAGAGCGAAAGGAGTCTCCCCGGTTGCGGTGCGACAGGTTGTCCTGTATAACCATAACACTTCGGGTAGCTTGCTCGCCCACGTTCCCTTGCTCTCCTCCAATCTTGCCTTCAGCGTGTGTTTGATGATTTTGTTTACTGCCTCGACCTGCCCGTTCGACTGGGGGTGGTAGGGTGACGAAAACAGCCTCTTGATCCTGTGCTTTTGGCCAAATCTTTCCATCTCCATCCCGTCGAACTGTTTCCCGTTGTCCGAGATGATTATCTGTGGGAGGCCGAATCGACATATTATATTTCGCCAGATGAACCTGATAACATGCTCCTGGTCGATCGTTTTCAGTGATTCCGCCTCCGCCCATTTGGTGAAGTAATCCACGACGACAATTGCGTACTTGACGCTGCCCGGGGCCGTAGGAAAAGGACCAATGAGATCGATCCCCCACTTTGCGAACGGCCACGGACTCAGAATTGAGGTGAGCTCAGTTAGAGCCTGGTGGATTGCTGGCGAGTAGACTTGACACTTGTGGCATGCTCCCGCGTAGTTGATCGCGTCCTTCTTTAGGGTGGGCCAGAAATATCCCTGCCGGATAACCTTCTGGGCGAGCACCTGGCCGCCAGCGTGGTTCCCGCAGCGTCCTTCGTGGACTTCTACCAAGATCTTCCTTCCCTGCCCCGGCGTTATGCATTTTAGGAGGGGTAGGGCGAAGCCTCGCTTGTACAGCTGGTCCCCGATGATCGTGTACCGTGCTGCCCGAAGCTGTAACTGTCTCGCCGCTACTCGATTGTTTGGGAGCTGGCCGTCACGGATGTATTTCAGAATGGGGGTCATCCAGCTGTCCTCCTCCTGCCCCAGATTGGTAACCCGCTGGTTTGAGCTAGACGGGGCGGTCAGGTAGGTGACTGTGATTTGTGACATGTCGGCAGCCCCCTCGGGTGTTGCAAGGCGGGCAAGAGCGTCTGCTTGCGTATTGTCGAGTCGGGGTACCACCTCGATGTGGACCTGGTCGAATTTCTCGAGGAGGTTCTTGGCCAGTCCTTGGTAGGCCAGCATTCTATCGCTGCGCGCCTCGTATTCTCCCGAGATTTGGCATGTAATGAGCTGTGAGTCGCTGTAGACCTGGAGTCTCTTCACTCCCATGGCCATGGCCATTTCCAGGCCGTTAATTAATGCTTCGTACTCGGCCTCATTGTTGGTCGCGTGGAAACCGAATCTGATGGCTGTTGTGAACGACTGGCCGGATGGGATGAGAAGGACGATTCCCGCGCCTGCCCGCAAAGTTGTGGAAGATCCGTCAATGTACATTTTCCATAGAGGCTGCTCGATCTTGGACATCGCCTCTGGGTAAGTGAGCTCGACTATGAAGTCGGCCATGGCTTGGCCTTTGATTGATGTTCGGGGAGCGTATGTGACTCCGAACTGCCCGATCTCAACTGTCCACTTGAGGCATCTGCCCGCCGTGTCTGGTCGATGTAACACTTGTCGAAGCGGCATTGTGGTTAATACATCTACTTGATGATCGAAAAAGTATGGGCGCAACTTGCGTACACTCATTACTAGAGCGTAGGCTAATTTTTCCAGGGGTGGGTACCGTAGCTCGGCGTCGTGAAGTGTCTGGCTGACATAGTAGATTGGCAGATGTGTCTGCCCCTCAGCCCGCACTAGCACGGCGCTGAGAGCTGATTCTGAGGCCGCCAAGTATAGGAAAAGCTTCTCACCGGGGACAGGTTTGGCCAGCACCTGGGCGTTTGACAGGTATGCTTTCAAGTTATCGAAAGCGAGCTGACTCTGGGGAGTCCAGTTTAGTTTCCCCTTCCGCATGCTGTCGAATAAAGACTTGCATCGGTCCCCCATGCGGGAGATGAAACGGCTGAGAGCGGCCAGGCTACCCGTCACCCTCTGTACCTCCTTCACTGTGCGGGGAGGGCTCATGTCCAGGATTGCCTGTACCTTGGTCGGGTTTGCCTCGATGCCTCGCTGGCTAACCATGTGCCCCAAGAACTTGCCCGACTCGACGCCGAAACTGCACTTTTTCGGGTTGAGCCTCATCCGATACTTTCTCAAGATTTCGAATGTTTCGGCCAGGTGTGTGAGGTGGTCTTCTTTCTTCTCACTCTTGACGACGATGTCGTCGATATATACTTCCATGGTCGCCCCGATTTGGTCGTGAAACATGTGGTTGACCAGCCTTTGGTAGGTTGCTCCTGCGTTCATGAGCCCGAATGACATCCGCTTCCAGAAGTACATGTTCTTCTCGGTGAGGAATGTGGTGTGTTTCTGGTCGTCTGCGGCAATCGGGATCTGGTGGTAGCTGGCAAATGCGTCCATGAAAGTGAGCATCTCGTGCCCGGCCGTGCTGTCCACCAGGTGGTCGATGTGTGGCATCGGGAAGTGATCTTTTGGGCAAGCTTTGTTTAGGTTCGTGAAATCGATGCACAGCCGCCAGGTGTTGTTGCTCTTCTTGACGAGTACAGCGTTGGATATCCATTGAGGTTTGTCGTCGGGGTCGACCATCCCGATGAGCTTGTTGTCGAGCAGCTTTTTAACCTCGGTGGCAATGACCGCGTATTTGTCTGGACCGAATTTCCTTCTTTTCTGTGAGATTGGCTTGCGTGATGGATCAATGTGCAATTGGTGGGAACATACGGCTGGATCGATCCCGACCATGTCTTCGTGGGACCAGGCGAACACGTCTAAATTCTTTTCCAAAAATGCGGCCATCGTTGCCCGCATCTCGTCGGACATCGACGAACCGAGTTGAACACTTACTTTCGGCCGATTCTGCATCGTGACCGAAATCAATTTTTCGGTCGGACTGGCTCCTCGCTCGCCGTAGCGTGGATCGTCGATCTGCCCTGTTAGGGTTTTGTCGATCTCCATGGGTTCGTACCCGATCCTTGGCTCCAGGTCGACTTAGATGTTTTCAAAAGTTTGTGAATCTTCTTCCATTGGGCGGGCAGTGGGTGGGACTTCTTCGTCTATTTCCATGTCTCCCTTCCCGATTGTGCAGACATAATCTAGATTTGCAGAATTTGAAATAACATCGATATACGCCAAACATTCGCGTGCCATTTTCTGATTTCCCTTAAGAGTCCCAACCTTCCCGGAGGGGGTTGGGAACTTGATACAATAATAGAATGCTGAGGCGGCGGCTTCGAACTCGTGCTCGAATGGCCTGCCGAGAAACCCGTTATAGGTTGACGGCTGGTCGACAATAATAAAGTCGAGCTGTTTCGAAGCCTTAACCTCAGTGTCTATACTAGAAACTAATTCTACGGCTAGCCTAACTATCCCGTAGGGTTTCACTGTGGCATCGCCGAAGCCTTTGATAACCTGGTCGCATGGCTCCACATACTTCTCAAAGGAGCTGTCCAGCTGGTCGAACGCGGTTTTGAAGAGGATGTTGCAGTAGGCCCCGTTGTCGACGAGTATGCAATGGACGGTGACGCCCATGATGTTGACGGACACGACCAGGGCGTCGTGGTTCGGGTAGATGATCCCGGTGCGATCCTCCTCTTTGAAGGCGAGGAGGTCTGTCTCTCTTGCCGTCATGTTGACCGGCATGGTGATTTGGTGGACGTTGTCCATTGCTCGCAGCTCGCTCTTCTGTCTGCGGTTGGAGAGCGAGGTGGTGGGTGCGAAGCCTCCCACCGGGGAGAGCATGTTGACGGCGCGGCGGGCTTGATTTTCTGGCATCGGCGGGCAGATGAGGGCTGCCTCCCGGTTTGGCTCTGCGGGGCGGGTTGCCACTTGAGCTTCCGGCCTGGCCGCCGGTCTCTTCACGAACTCCTCCAGCTTTCCCTCCTCGAAGAGTCACCAGAGTTGTTTCAGGAGGTCGCGGCACTCGCTTGTGTTGTGTCCCGCGGTCTGGTGGTAGTGGCAGTATTTGTTGGGGTTGATCTGTACCCCTGGTTTGTGAACCCATGGCCGTGCCTTGGGAATCATGTTTTTGTCCCGGATCTGCACATAGACGTACTCCGGGGTGGCCGACAATCTTTCGGCCAGCTTCACTTCGACGGAGTCGAAGGGTTTGAACGGTTGGGAAGCCCGGTAGGAAAAACTTCTCCGGGACGGCGTGCCGCGTGGCTTCTCCTTCTCCGTTGGCGTGCTCTCACCCAGCCGCTGTGCCAGAATGTCGGCGTTGTAGATAATTTTCCCCGCCTGCTGCCAAAACTCCGAGTAGGATTTGGGATAGTCCTTGTTCATGTACCTCCATAGTTTTGTCTTTAGGCGGAGCCCGCCTATGACACCGACGAGCTTGACCTCGTCCCCGACGGGCTCGCCTTCCATGATGATTTGGTCGACCCGGTCGATATACGCCCGGTCCGTCTCGTCTTTCCCTTGAGCCAGGTTGGCCATGCGATTGGCGCCGGCTAGTCGTGGTGCCATCGAGGAGAAATGTTCCAGGAACAGCTCCCCCAACTGGTGGAAAGAAACCACCTTCCCCGCGGGCAGCGAGGAGTACCACCGGTGTGCTCGGTCACCGAGGGTCAGTGGAAACATTCGGCACTGGGTCGCGTCTGTGGCCCCCATGGAGATCATGTAAGTAGAATACTTGCTCAAGTGGGTGACGGGATCTGTCTCCCCGTCATATTGGCCCACCGCGGCCACGTTGATTTTTGGTTGGGCTGGGGCCCGCACCAGGATGTCTGCGAGGGGTGAGTTGGGCATGTAGGGGACATGATGTTGTCCGTCCCGCCTCTCGAGCTTGGCCTCGAGGTCCGTGACCTTCTTTAAGATAGCGGCCATAGCGTTGTCGGCCGCGGGGGGAGAACGGGGACGAGGGTTGTCTCCCAAGCGGTCACTGATCGACGGCCTCGGGGCCGCGTCGTTGTGACGCTTGGGAGAGCGCGCCTGTTCTCGCTCCCGGGGCCTAGAGCTGGCGTTGGACTCACAGGGTCGGGCAGCTCCCCGAGCCTGGGATCCCAACCGGGAGAAAACTGATCCCGCCGGTCGGCGTGAGACTCGCTGTGAGTCGGCCTCTTCGTCGAGGCGCCTCTTTAGGTTCTGAGGCCGTGGGTTACTGGCGGCCCTCCTGGCCGCCTCTTGCTCCTGCTATGGCTGGCTGGTGGCCCTGGTCCGGGCTGGCTCCTTTCCGGGCCGATGAGTGCGGATAGGAGCGGCGTCGATCTTGGCCTGACGGCGTTCGATCATGGCCCTTGCGGCCTAGAGGTCCTCCGGAGTTCTTATCGCCGACAGGAACTCGAAAGGACCCTGGAGGGTTTCCGCCGTGGCCGGAGCCGGGGTGGCTGTTTCGCCGATGTCCTCGGCCTGCTGCTGGGTTCGTGTGGCCTTTGAAGTGGTCATTTTTCGGAATGAAAATGGGTGGAGTTTTGTTCGAGGTGACTGAATGAACGAAACCGAGTGTACTTCGATATTAGTCGCCCTCCTTCTAGCGCCAAAATGTTGACAGCGATTTATAATGGATCTCGCCGCCGGGTTCCTAGCGGGTAGGATTTGATATTAATGATAACAAGAAGTAATAAATGTGAGAGTAAATGAGCTCTCAAGAGTGTATTTGCAATAAATGTGATCTGTCCCATTTGGGCATTAAAAGCCCTATTTATAGAGTACAAGATGGGCTTCCCCATGTTGGGTTGGTGGACCTGTGGGTCCCCCCTACTCCTAGCTGGAAGGTAATGAGTGGCTACAGCCTCCCCTACGAGCCAATGAGGAGACGCCACGTGGCGCTGTCACCCCTGAGGTGATTGGACGTAGCCCCAACTGCCCTCTTTGACCCTGTCACATCCTCTGGACTGATGGCACCCGACGTCCCCTCACAGCTAGCGCAGCCTGGGGTCAGGCAGACGGGTACACGGGTACCGGGAGACGAGTCCGGACGAGAGTGCCTTGGCTGTCCATTTACGGGTAGGCGGGCAGAGCGCCTACCCCGGAGCTCGCCGCTGGCCGCCCGATATCCGGGCCTGTGGATTACAAGTACCCTGCCCGGCAGCTCCCAGAGGCTTGCGTCGGGTAGCCGCTCTCGCTCCCCGCCCGTCTGTCTGCCTGGTCGGCGGACTACTCTCATCCGAACCCGCTACAGTAGTGGGTCCGTGTCCGATACCCGATTGGTCGGGTAGTAAGTATCGGGTGTAACACCTCACTAACTAACAATAATAAAATTATACATTATTACGTACTCCATTTAAACACACATCTACTTCTATTATACACATAAATCCATAAAACTATCACATCACTACCTCTTGCAACTAACACATTCCCTCTCCTATTTTTATTACACTAACTTATTCTCTTTCCTAGTTATCTTTCACCTAATCTTTTCTCACTAACTAAAAATAATAAAATAATGTATTATTACATACTCCATCCAGATACACATCTACTTCTATTAAACGCATTCATCGATAAAACTATCGTATCACTACTTTTTTCACACTAACACATTCTCTCTCCTATTTTATTAAACTAACTTATTCTCTCTCCTAGTTCTCTTTCACAAATCTTACCTCACTAACTAACAATAATAAAATAATACTATCACTCAAAAGTATTGATTTGAAATAAAGTGTCATACACCCTTACTACATCTAACACAAACCAAACACATATTTACTATTAATAGGATTAGCCCAATCCACCTTTTCCCCCATCCGGATGTGTTCCATCCACCTGTCTCCAGCCGAAACTAAACACATCCTTATTTTTTATCACATAAAATCTAATATGCATTTAATCACATTAATGAGCATACCTTTCTCAACTAAAAATAGGAAAAGAAAAAAAACGTAGCGCGTATTTCTCGTGTAATAATTTATTACGCTCATATCCAAATAAAATAAATAGTTTCCAATTTTACCCTCGGTGATATATATATATATAATGGAGCTGCCCCTTAAAACAAACCATATATCCTAGTCCCTTGGATTCTTCAGTTTGAACTAATATCTCTTGCAAAAAAAACTTAGTTCATCATATTAGTTCTGAGTTATAAAGTGAATGGAACCTCATAGAGAGAGCATCAATGATCTTGAAGCTTTCAAAAACACATTTCCGCCCAGAGAAGGAGCTTCTCCTATTGTTCAGGTAGTCTTCCTAGATAATAACGCAATTTTGGCCTTTTTGCATTTTTTGTAGAGTTTATTACAAAATTAGTCCCAAATGAAATATCTCATTGCACTTTTGATACCTAAATGGTCATTTTGTGTGTATTTTAATTGTAAAAATGATTCCATAAGTTTTTTTCACACTGTTGGGACTTTTATTGATAAAAAATGATTACTTTTGTGATGACGTCTACCTTTTGAGCAAGATATTATTAAGATTATAATTTTTTTGTAATAATTTAATTCCAATCCATATGACAGTCGTTGGAAAATAATCATTGTCATGTGGATGGGGTAGAAGTGCCAGTTTCGCTATCTGTTGTAGAAGGTGTAACAATCAATGAGGTATAGTTTCATGGTTTGTGTCCTTAATGCGAGTTAATATTATTTTTTATCCCCTAACTTATGGTTATTCCAGAAAAAACAATTTACTTTTTACTTTATCAATTTTAGTCCAATATGTGCCATTTTTAATCTCAGACACTTTTCTTTATTACTTTATCAATTTTAGTTCACATGTTCACTTTAATCCTACACTTTAACCAATTTCAGTCATTTTTTGGATTAAAAAGTACTAGGTCAAAAAGGAAGAAAATGACTATAATTGGTAATAATATTAAAATTGAACACACGTGGACTAAAATTGTTAGCATAAAAAGATAAAAGATATTTACGGAAATAGCCATAAGTTACCGAACAATATATCTCCTTAATACTTAATTATTTTTATTTTCACTATTTTTTCTTTAGTAAAAAAACATTATTTTTTTTTCACAACAAAGAATATAATTTGGATCTCCATTTATAATTTTGTAAGGGGATAATGTTGTTTTCTATAAGTATTCTTTAATTTCTCAAATTTACAAGAAAACCTCGACCTATTTTGTTTGATCATGAATTTTCCTCAAAGATATTGTTTTTCAATGTTTTTAATTTTTTTAAATATGATAATTGGAGCTTAAATTCTTCTTCTTTGTTTTTTTTTTCTTCTACATGCAACAGGAATCAACATCTCTATCTGGCATGAGGAAATCAATGAAAAAGAAAAGATCTAAAGGGGATAACGAGTTCTACTTTAAACTTTTCAAGTTTCAAAATGTTGAGGAACAATACCTCTTGGAGATGCATGATCAGGTATACAATATTATTAAGAGATACTCCCTCCGTTCCATCTTATTTTGCATTGACATTTCTTAACTTTTAATATGAAACTTGATTTGTAGTATTTAAATGGATAAAATATTTTTTTATTGTGTATTATTCAATTTAAGTGCATAAGACAAAATGAAAATAGTTTTCTATATAATTATTAGTGGAATGAAATGTAAATTAGAAGTGTTTGAAGGGGTGTGAATAGTGGAGTGAGAAAGTAAAACTGGGACAGAGGGATTACTTTCTTATAATCAGACCGACTCACGTCAGATGTTTAAAATTAGTCACAATACTCAATACTACACAATTTTTATACCTCAAAATTATTTTACCCCACAAATTAAAGAAGAAAAAACTATTTCCTACCTTTTGGTTATTATTTTTTTACCTTTTAACCTTAATAAGTTAAAAAAAATCTCCCACAATCACAACATACCCAAAATTCACATTCTTCCTCTCATTGTAAGAAATAAGCATGTTCAGTGGTAACTGTCGTTTCTTCCTCTTACCCAAATCTCATTAAGCTGCCTCTTCCCCAAATCATTTAAGGGGTTGATATTTGTTTTTGGGTGGGGCCCATCATTTAAGGGTTGATATGTCTTTTAAGGGTAAAAATATTGGAAAATATGAATTTTAAAAAAATTGGGTAAAAAGAGTTTGACTCAGTTTTTTTACCCTGATAAATATTTGCCCTTAAAATTAATATATTATTAATAAAAAAAAGAGTAAAAATAAGGGAAATGGGTAAGTGAGTAAGATTAACAAATTGTATCTCATGTAATTGTACATCACCTCACACAAGAATTTTTCTATTACTTTTACTACCTATTGTTAAAAATAAATATATTATCTACTCAACATTATCTATGCGTGCACAGATGAAAAAAAATATTATCGAATGCTACCGAGTGTTTATACATGAGAAAAGGGTAAGATGGAAAGCGGGATTTCATGATCTCATGTTAGGTGATCATGTTGCGCTTGAAGTGTTGGTTGATCCTACACTTCCCATCTCACACAAGAAGTATATTCCCTTGGAAGACCGTCTTATGGGATGGAGTCGGGAAAAGAGGTTACGAGGAAATGGGAAGGAAGATAAAGTAATATTCTTGATAACATAAATAAAATGATTATATTCATAATGCTTAGAAACCATATGTATATTTTTACTTATCGTTCACTTTTTTTTTCCACATTATTCATAGTTCTACTATCATCAAGAGATGCAGTTTCGCTCATTCATCGATGTGATAACTTTTATCCTATACTCTTGCAAAGTAAAGGGCCTAAGTAAAGTTAATAGCACTGATAAAACACCGCAAGAAATTCGTGTAAGTATATTTTCATTCTTCTCTCATCTATTGCTATAATCATACTTTGTTGAAAATATGCAAATTTATTCCAAAATTATGTATTTTAAATTTTTTTTTATCTCAACATAAATGTTTCATTAAAAAAATTTAATCATCCCAAGATAAAGAATAATTTATCAGTGCAAAATTTGTATTTTTTTACGGATAATTTCTACTTGCAGGAACTTGAAGCTGCTGAAGCATTGTTGAAAATATCTTCACATATATGAAGAAAATAGTGTATATGTAGAAAATAGCTTTTAGTATTGGATTGACGTCACATATATGAGATAATGTAATATGTAATTCCTTCTTATCTTTATATTATAATGAGATGTCACATTTCATAGAAATTATATTTTTATATAATTTATAAAATAAACTTCTATTATTAAAAAAAAAGTCAGAATAAATGACACATAAAAGTGTAGAAGTAGGGGTGTCACAAGACTCACTTAATTAAGAGTTTAGAGCAAGGATACAAAAACAATAAAATCCTCTAAACAAGCTTAAGAGCTCAAGATATAAGTAGGAAATTTGCTTGCTTTTAAGAAAAATAATGAGTTGCCATTTGTAAGCAGTGATTGGAACAACCCTGCAAAATGAGTGAAAAACATATTAAAGGTTAAATTAAATATTTAAAGTCCTGAAAATGAATAGGATTAGTTGTAAATAAAAATTCACAAACTTTATAGTTTTTATCAATTACAACGTGAACTTTTAAATTTTGCAAATTTATACACGAACTAAATTGGTACAATCTGATACATGATGTAAATTTCCTGCAATACTTACGCATATGTGGCAGTTAGAACTGCACCAAAGATATGTCACCTGCCACGTCATATATCAAGTCTACAAGAAAAAACTTTTTTTTTTTTTGCAATTAACCCAAATGAATATGATGACCATGGGAAAGAGAGTTTGATGGCTATACAATGAACTCCTTTACTAGCATTTATCAAGGTGTTTAGATGAAGAGAACCATAATAAATACAATAATAAGATGAACCATTTAAATTTATATAGGATGGCACACTTTTAACAAACCTTAGTAAAGTAGTCATAACTTTCTGTAGGAATAATATTTGTGTGCACTTTCTCTTTGTTGGAAACTAGACTTATAAATCTTTTCAATAGCGTAAGGGTTGCACCATTACTCTATTCTAATGAAATATAAAGAAAACGTATTATTTCCTGAAGTTTTATGTCATTCTCTTCTAGTTGAAATTGGTTCACCCTTGGAATATGGATCAAAATCTTCATCAATATAAGGAGAGAGCTTTGCAACATTAAAGATTGTGGAAATACCATATTCACCTATCAACTCAACCCTTTAAGCATTGTCAATAATCTTTTCCATGACGACCCCAAGTAAAACACTCATTCCTCAAGCGAAGCCAATCATAATCACTTTATTGAAAAATAATTTTTTTATGCTTATTAACACTTCTTTGATACTTCTCATTTTGTTCAACATATTTTTCAAACATACTCGTGTAATATATTGGTATAATTTGCATGCTATTCACCATCACTCTTAACATTTTGAGTTATAGGTAAAAGATTCAAATCCATTTGAGCAATTGCATTACTACCATATACAACCTCAAAATGGACTTTGCCAATAATTTTAGTTAAGAGAAAAGTATTTTTAGTAACTAAAACGTGTAAACATTTTAGGCTCACAATTTTTGCACCGAGGTTAGTATACATAGTTATCCAACTGATAAGTTTCAAAATTATTAATAAATAAATCATTTGAACCAAACCTCTTTTTTTTAAAGGATTCTGAACCAAACCTCTTAGAACACTCATTCAGTTTTAGATTACCCAGTGATGGTGATAAATACTGTAATAAAATTATTAATTATTTCTATTTTATAGTTTTAGGGCTTTGTTTAAGTTTTAGTTTGTTGTTATTTGGTCGGGTTTTTATGGCTTATACGTCTAAAACCCAAGTTTAGCTATTATAAATAGGACTCTCAGGATTATTGTTATTCAATTGTTAGAATGAATTAAAATATTATATTTTATCCCTTTTTCCGTGTGTTTATTGTTGTTCTTCCAGTATTTATAGGAATCAATAGTTTATCACTTTAATCGTGTTTACGTATTATCTGGTTATTCTCATAATCAACGGATTTACGTTCGTATTGTGCTCCCGCTGCATCAGTTGGTAATCAGAGTCATAACGATTGCGTGGATTTATCAATGATGGCACATGAGTATGATATGGAGTTTATCTCTTTGGGCCAGTTCCAATATTTAATAAAAGTGACAATTTTTTATAGATGATGGGCCAACTCATGGTCATGGACGAATTATTCCATTTAATTATGTTGAGTATTTATTTTTCGATGGGTATGGAGTTAGTTATTTTGGCTCTTCTATGAAACCACAATTTGCCTACCGTCTCAAGACTTTGGGGCATATTCAGAGAGTAGATATTTTTGAAGTCAAGTCTATAGTGTCATTAATCAATTTTGTTTTCCCTAGAGATGACCGCACAGTTGTTGCACTTATACTGATGGAGATAAAGATTTATGCAGATTCAAGGATGAATCTTTTCGAAGAGGGGGAGAATGATGGAGATAGAAATTGTAATTTAATTATTAATTATTTCTATTTTATAGTTTTCAAACTTTGTTTAAGTTTTAATTTATTGTTATAGGGTCGAGCTTTTACGACTTATATGCCTAAAACCCTAGTTTAGCTATTATAAATAGGAGTCTCATGATTATTGTTATTCAGTTGTTGAATGAATTAAAAAAAATTGGGTTATTCCTTTTTTGTGTTTTAATTGTGTTATTCTAGTATTCATGTGTGAATCAATAGATTAAAGCTTTTAATCGCGTTTATGTATTATTCGGGTATTCTCAGAATCAACGAATTTACGTTATATCGTGCTCCCGCTGCATCATCTAGGCAAAACACTCAGTCAGATGACTAGTTGTTATGCCAGTTTATCAAACTAGCTAACTCTACCAACTCATGAAATTTGTGTTGGAAAATGTTGATTTTGACCACATTTAATTAAATATTAAGTAACAATTCAGTTTTCCATTTTGGGTAAATGAATTTGGTTGATTCGATTTCTCAAAACTAAATTTGGGTGAATGAAAAATTAATATCATTTAATATGTGAATAAATACATTGATGAATGTATTTATTGTGGTAATAGTGCAGTGTTGTGACTAATAGACGTGAAACGTCATGTCTTTTTGGTAAAAAATATATTCTAAAGGTTATGTCTCTTAGAATAATTTAAGAGATAACCTTTGGAGAATAGTTGTCTATTTCTAAAGGTTGCGACTTTTAAAAAAGTGAAGTTAATGATGAAGAGTCACAACTATTTACCGCAACTCTTGGAAATTTATAAATAGACCCCCGTGTTGGAGTTATACGTGAAAGTATGCTTTTACTTTTGTTGGTCCCAAAAATATCCAGCGGAAAGCGTTTTGAATTTATTTTTAAGAAAACCCTTTTAAATTAAGTGCTAAAAGAAAAGTGAAGAAAACTTAAAAGCATAAAGTAGAGAACACCAGATTTATAGTGGTTCGGACCAACTTGTCCTACGTCCACTCTCCCTTTCTCCAAAGGGGTCTTTCTCACTCTCCAACCAACTTACTTACTACTGGAATTTCTGAAGTACCAGCTCCTTCTTACAACTTACACCAACCTTATCTAACAAGATGAACAGGTTGAGTAAAGCTCCAACTAAACTCCTAATAGAGTGTATATAAACTAGAAAGGACAAAGGTGAGTGATTGGAAGAGTGTTCTTGTTGTGTGCTCTCGCGCGACTCTTCTATCTTGAACTAATCCAAGCACTCCTATTTATAGTTGTGAATTAAACTAGCCGTTGGGAACTAGCAATTCAAACAACCATAATTGGAGGAATATAATCAATCAAAGATTGATTATATGATTGATTAGTTGACTTTCAATCAAGCAATCAATCAATCAGATCCTCCATCAGTTGACTTCCAGATTGCCTTCTTCTCTATCATTGAAACTCCTAGATCTTCTTGTCTCCAGATTACAATGATGCTTCTGGTAGGTGAACTAATCCGTCTCTCTCATCTGGTCTGGTCTGGGGTCTTCTGGTCTGGTCTCATCTGGTCAGGTCTTCTGGGGAGTCCTCTGGTGAAGTCCTCTGGTGGGGTCTTCTGGTGACTCCTCTGGACCTCATCTGCTCTGGTGACTCTTCTGCTCTGGTGACCCCTCTGCTCTGGTGACTCTTCTGCTCTGGGCATCTCATCTGGTCACCTCTTATCTGGTCACCTCATCTGGTACCTTCTCTGGTCACCTCCTCTGGTCACCTTCTCTGGTCACCTTCTCTGGTACCTTCTCTGGTACCTTCTCTGGTCTGCACAGATTTCTTCCCCCTTAACCAAAGACCTATTCTAGACCAAGACTAATCTGTAGCTGACTAACAGGTTCAGCTAGTCCTATTACAAGTTCTTGTTTTAACATCTTCAAAACATCTAATCTATATCCTAACAATTTCCCCCTTTTTGATGATGTTAAAACTGTAAGAACTTTAAATAAAACAAGACAAGAAAAATTTGAAACATCTAAATAGAGATTCTAGCAGGCTGGGTCAACTGATCTTCCCCCTCAAAGTATGCTCAGCTGATATTGGGGCAAAACATCAGCTGGTCTTCTTGTGTATCTGCAGGCAATCAACTTTTTGGTACCCTACTGGGTCCAGGGGGGTTAGCACAATATTTAGGAAGCCACAAGAATAGATCATCCCTTTTTGGATCAGGTGATCTTATCTTTCTTCCATACATATCAACAAAAACACACTGAACATAAGAAGCTTCGACATGGTTATTTCTTCTAGAGGCTCTTCTTCTCTTATGAGCTTGTCCAGTAGAAGGAATAACTTGTCTTAAGGCAACAGACTTGAAATTCTTTTGATAAGGATAAGTTTTACTAGAACCATCAAAGGTTCCAGCTGGTCTGGCAGGTGACTTGAAAGTCCTCTGCAGGTGAGTAGGAGTCATCTGGTTCTGCCTCTTTTGAGAAGATCCAGACTTTCTTCTACTCTGCTGGCCTGGCTGAGGTCTTTTATTCTGGGTATAACCCTTCTTAAAATTCCTCCTCTGCCTTTTGGGTTTTTGAGTTTTAGGACTCATCTGCCCATTAGGCTGAGTTGCCTGGTCAGCTGGCCTTTTACCCTTATCAATAAAATTACTAGTCTGTTCTTCTTTCTGAACATGTGAGGATTCAGGTTTGGAATAACCAAGGCCTGTTTTATCATGCTCTCTTTGAGATGAGGCAGCTATATGTGACACAGCATTGTTTGCTTTAGTCAGCTGCTCCAGTCTCAGCTTGAGCTTGTCCTCACTATCTTTTACAATTTTGTTTTGATGGAAGAGTTCATCGAACTTAGCTTCCAGCAGAGTATATTCATTATCTTTCTCAATGTTTTCAGCAAGCAACTTTTCTATTAGCTTAGTTTGTTCATCAAATCTGGTTTTCAAGTCAGTGGACTCTTCTACCAGAGTTTGAACTTGTTCAGCTGGTAGATTAGTTGGGTTGTTAAAACATTGTGAAAGCTTCTGATTTTCTGCTTTCAACTTTGTGTTCTCTTCTTCCAATTTTTGACAAAGTTGTATAGAAGATTGGAGATCTAATAGCATTTTCTGCATATCAGACTCCTCTGATTGTTCAGAAAACGAAGAATAAGAAGAAGAAGAGGGAGTTCGATTGCATACCTCGTCTGTCATAAGACAAACCTCTTCGTCTGGTCCAAAATTAGATGATGAACCAGAAGTGGATACCTCATCTTCCTCATCTGCTAAGCTTCTTTTGGAGTACCTCCTGGTGTCTCTTCTACTGCATCTCTTTGAGCCCATTTCTGCAAAATTTGTTAGCACAACAAATATTTGGGTTTTTCAAAAAAAATATGGATCTGCCCTGGTGACCACCGAGATAATTTCAAAACAGTGGTCTGTAGGACACACTGCTCTGATACCACTTGTTGGTCCCAAAAATATCTAGCGGAAAGCGTTTTGAATTTATTTTTAAGAAAACCCTTTTAAATTAAGTGCTAAAAGAAAAGTGAAGAAAACTTAAAAGCATAAAGTAGAGAACACCAGATTTATAGTGGTTCGGACCAACTTGTCCTACGTCCACTCTCCCTTTCTCCAAAGGGGTCTTTCTCACTCTCCAACCAACTTACTTACTACTGGAATTTCTGAAGTACCAGCTCCTTCTTACAACTTACACCAACCTTATCTAACAAGATGAACAGGTTGAGTAAAGCTCCAACTAAACTCCTAATAGAGTGTATATAAACTAGAAAGGACAAAGGTGAGTGATTGGAAGAGTGTTCTTGTTGTGTGCTCTCGCGCGACTCTTCTATCTTGAACTAATCCAAGCACTCCTATTTATAGTTGTGAATTAAACTAGCCGTTGGGAACTAGCAATTCAAACAACCATAATTGGAGGAATATAATCAATCAAAGATTGATTATATGATTGATTAGTTGACTTTCAATCAAGCAATCAATCAATCAGATCCTCCATCAGTTGACTTCCAGATTGCCTTCTTCTCTATCATTGAAACTCCTAGATCTTCTTGTCTCCAGATTACAATGATGCTTCTGGTAGGTGAACTAATCCGTCTCTCTCATCTGGTCTGGTCTGGGGTCTTCTGGTCTGGTCTCATCTGGTCAGGTCTTCTGGGGAGTCCTCTGGTGAAGTCCTCTGGTGGGGTCTTCTGGTGACTCCTCTGGACCTCATCTGCTCTGGTGACTCTTCTGCTCTGGTGACCCCTCTGCTCTGGTGACTCTTCTGCTCTGGGCATCTCATCTGGTCACCTCTTATCTGGTCACCTCATCTGGTACCTTCTCTGGTCACCTCCTCTGGTCACCTTCTCTGGTCACCTTCTCTGGTACCTTCTCTGGTACCTTCTCTGGTCTGCACAGATTTCTTCCCCCTTAACCAAAGACCTATTCTAGACCAAGACTAATCTGTAGCTGACTAACAGGTTCAGCTAGTCCTATTACAAGTTCTTGTTTTAACATCTTCAAAACATCTAATCTATATCCTAACAACTTTGTATAACTCGTGTATCAAACACTCGATTTATGAGAATAATTCTTTTATCACATTTGCTTTAGATATAATTGAATGTTGAATTTCTATTGCAAACCGTTCAATATATAGTACATGTTACATTGTAGTTAATGTGGTGATACCCGATCACGGAAGACAACATTAACAGTTTACTTGTAACTAAACGTACAATTCACGACCCAGGTGGAATTGAACAATCCGCCGTGAAAGGTCGATGTGTAAGGCTCAGATTGGTCTGTCTTGACTAAGAGATTGCACTAGCACATTTAGTATGTGTTGAAGAGGTCCTACAGCGAGGATAAATTCTTCTGTTCTGAAAGGTGAAGAATTAGACCTCAGTGGTTGTTGATTTCTTAATCTCCGTCACTTAAATAGGACCGCGTGTGCTTAGTAGTTACTGATTTGATTCATGTTGGGTGAGAATCATTGTGACTTCGAACTTTGTGTCTTGGGCAGTAATATTAATCATACGACGGTTGCTAAGATTTAATACGGAGAAACGCGTGCGAGTACGGCTCGTGTGATTAGTCCCCTTGGTGGGCTCAGAAGTTTTATTGTACCAAATCTTGCAAGTGAAGAATTAGTTTCTTCGGTACGAATAATAATGTTGAGCTGTCTTTACTCCAAGGTGAAATATATTAATTAATTTAGAGCTATTCAGAAGCTCAATTAATTAATGGACTTGATATTCTTAAACGCGGGAAATAATAACCGGGAGCCCATATTATCGTAATATGGATTAAGATGGATAGTGCAATATTAATTTATTAGTGGTAATAATTAATATTAATGGGCTGAATTATATTGGGGCTCAATATTGAAATTCAGAAGTCCATTAGGAGGTCCAATCTTAATTCTCCTTAAGGCCCCTCAAGTAGCCCAAATTAAGTAGCCCAATAATGATAAGGTGATTAAAATAAAAAGATAATATCTTGCTGATTTTTATTTGTAATTTTCGAAAATTGCTTGTATTGGAGAGAAAAGATTTTGTTGATTTTCTTGGAAAGATATTATGAAAGATATGTATTCTAGAAGTACAAGAATATCTCATATATTCAAGAAGATCCAAATCTTTGGATCTCTTCATAAGAATTTCGAAAATCACAAGGCATAATAAGAGAGTGAGATTTTTGTGGGATATTTTATTGTGGAGAAAAGAATATATGAGATATATTCAAGATTTCTTAGAGGCTAAGAAAAGATTTTCTCCAAGCCCAATAAATCATAAAAATTTCGGCCACCCCTTGTTATAAATAGGGGATGATTATTTCATCCCCAAGTACATAATTCCATGTGTTGGAAAAATCAAGAAGCATAGATATTTTTCTTTTTCCTTAATTTATTAAATTGCTTGAAAGCGTCTCCCACCGGCGATCAAGTAAGGCGAAAGGGAAATACTTGAGAAGGTTTTTGGGTTGATAAAGCGTGTACGAGAGTCCCGTTTTATTCAAAGGCCAAGTTCTACAAGAGGTACGTTAATCACATATTTACTTGTTTATTCCGCCATAGTTAATATGTGAAATTAATTTAGCATGCATGATGATAATTAGTTGTTGGAATTATTATTTGAATTAATTAGGATTAATTCATGATAGTAATAATTGTATTTAAATTCGTATTTAAAATTCATCCCGAATAGATTCCGGGCACCCCTATATTTTCCCAACACCCCGACCCTCTTGTCATTTGCATTTAATTCGAAATGTTATCATTAGTTCTCTATCAAGTGCATATATGCATACTAGAGTTGTAGTTATGCATTAGAGTCGTGTAAAAAAAGTTCTGGATACCTGAGTCCATTCGCCGATAGCTTTCGTTACGTAGTGCAGCGGGCGAAATACTCTAAAGTCATTGTATCTTAGAGACGATTGCCATGAAACCGTATTGCACCTGAGTACGGGACAATATCGTCTAACGGAGAGAGAGTCAAACTCGTGCCTTGACTTTCGTGTTAAGTCCGTGTGTTGCATATATTTAGTATGTATTCAAAGATGACTTCTATTTCTATTTGCTAATAATACATGTAGAAAGGTCGGCAAATTTACTTAAATAATTTTAGGGAAGTTTTAATTAAAAAATTGATATCCATTTTAATTAAATATTTCTTGAAATTAGTTATTATGCAAATTTATTATCATCTAATGTGAATGATTTTAGTTCGCAAAAATTACTTGGCAATTTGCATTTTATGAAGAACAAGTTAAGGCTCTAGACTCGAAAAGCGATCTCTCCATGAATGACATTCGTAACGTGAGGTGGTTAAGCTAAAGCTTGGTCTTGAAGCTAAATTAAAAACCAAGAGGCAGTGGCCAAAGAGGCTAGTAAAAAGTTTCCACACGTGGATTTGTTCAATCTCGTTCATAAAAAGTCATCACACAAGGAGATAAATTTGAGTAAAATGTGAGGATAAAGTGATCCTAAAATTATCTCGAAGTGTGGGGGTGACTTTAAAGATTGAAGCACTTGTAGTGTGCGTATCAATGTTAGTCGAACAAATCAGAAATTCTTAACATGGAATTTTGTATGGAAATATTCAAATGTGTTGGAAGGATACATAAAAAAGTGAACTGGATATTTTGATACAAACTCCAAGCCCATCAGTGGAAATGTGGGGGAGAAGTGTCACAAAATCCTCTAAACAAATATACAATGATGATTGCATTTTTTTACGAAACCCGGCCGGTTAAAATTGAGATATTTTTAGAGGATTATGGGTAAGGGGAATGAGGTTAAAAACCACACATAAAAGGGTGTTCATAGCGGTAACTCGTCCATGATAACTGGAGGATCCCAAGAACTTGGTTCAACGAGACAACTAAGTTATGAAGTACTTAGTTGCGCACTTGAAAATTTATTGCAACCTATTCTCGAATCCCTTCAAGTGCAAACATTCACCTCTTCGGGTACAACAAAACCTGCTGACGTGTGATAAGGTTAAACTTAGCAACTTTTAATGATTTCTATATCCCAAGGGTGGGGTATTGCAGGTTACCCTTAATAGGAGATCACATATATAAGCGTTGAAGTGAGGCCGCTTCTGACTGAGAGAATTTCAGTACACGCTTATGAATCCAATATATGGTCTAGGACCGAAATGGACAACAACGTGAGAACCAAGAAGGTATTAGAGTCGTTATTGTGTGAATATCATTGTCTTGGTTGACACAAAAAACCGACCAGTTTAAGACATCGTGTTCACTGAGTGACGAGTAAATCCGATGACATCTCACTAAGGAAGGTTCAAACCCTAAAACTACCTATCCCGATGCAGTAACAGTTCGTCGAAACTTTCTTAGGATGTCAGTCACATGCATTAATTTCATTCATGTGGGGGATTGTTAGAAAATGTTGGTTTTAACCATATTTAATTAAATATTAAGTGACAATTTAGTTATCCATTTTGGGTAAATGGATTTGGTTGGTTCAATTTTTCTCAAAATTAAATTTGGGTGAATGATAAATTAATGCCATTTAATAAGTGAATAAATACATTGATGAATGTATTTATTATGATAACAGTGAAGTGTTGTGGCTAATAGATGTGAAACCTCACGTCATTTTGGTAAATATTATATTCTAAAGGTTGTGTCTCTTAGAATAATTTAAGAGATAACCTTTGGAGAATAGTTGTCTATTTATAAAAGTTGCGACTTTTAGAAAAGTGAAGTTAATGATGAAGAGTCACAACTATTTACCGCAACTATTGGAAATCTATAAATAGACCCCCCACTCTTATCATTTGCATTACTACGAAAAGTTGATTACATTCACTTCGAAGTGGTATACATTCAATTCGAAATGGTACCATTAGTTTTCTATCAAGTGCATATATGCATACTAGAGTTGTAGTTATGCATTAAAGTCGTGTCAAGAAAGTTTCGGATACCTGAGTCCGTTCGCCGATAGCTTCCGTTACGTAGTGCATCAGGCGAAAGCCTCTAAAGTCGTATCTTGGGGGCGATCTCCATGGAACCGTATTGTACCTGAGTACGGGGCAATATCGTCTTACGTAGAGCGAGTCAAACTCGTGCCTCGACTTTCGTGTTAAGTCCGTGTCTTGCATAAGTCATATACGTATACACACACCACACCTAACTTTTTCCAACAACTTGAAATTAATTACTACACGTGTATTCTCCCCTCATACACATATTTTAGACTCGTTCAAAAGACCAGCATGTATGTTTCAAATGTACATGGCTTGCCTTTTTTTCTCTCTCTTTTAATAAACAATTATAAGAATATAATCTTATGTTTGATTTTTGTCGTGCACATCTAGATGTGGGTCGTGTTTCTCTCATCTAGGTCAATTTTCAAATTTGCATATTTCATACTCCATCTAAATACACATCTGCTTTTATTATACACATAAATCCATAAAACTATCACATAATATTTACCTCACTAACTAACAATAATAAAATAATATAGGAAAAAACTTGTATGAGACCGTCTCATGGAATGAGACCATACAAATCAACATCTACCCCTACCAAAGTGTTAATGAGTCAATGCCCTAGTTACACTAATTCTCATTGTCTCATGCCATGAGACGGTCTCATACAAGATCTACTCAATAATATATTATTCCATACTCCATTCAAATACACAACTACTTCTATTATACACATAAATCCATAAAACTATCACATCACTACCTCTTGCACACTAACACATTTTCTCTCCTATTTTTATTACACTAACTTATTCTCTCTCCCAGTTTTCTTTCACCTAATCTTTCCTTACTAACTAACAATAATAAAATAATGCATTATTTCATACTCCATCCAAATACACATCTACTTCTATTATACACAAAAATCGATAAAACTATCACATCACTACTTTTCCACATTAACACATTATCTCTCCTATTTTTATTACACTAATTTATTTTCTCTCCTAATTTTCTTTCACCTAATCTTAACTTCACTAACTAAAAATAATAAAATAATACTATCACTCAAAAGTATTGATTTGAAATAAAGTGTCATATACCCGTACTACATCTAACACAAACCAAACACATATTTACTATTCATAGTATTATCCCAATCCACCTTTCCCCCGATCCAGATGTCTTCCGTCCACCTGCCTCAGCCGAAATTAAACACGGTTGTTGATAGGCGAACAACCGAGCAACATGGATTAAGGTAATTAAAAGTAATCGAATGATTAAAAGGTAATTAAGAATAAAGGGGTCAAAGGAGGTGAGTAGTAGGAACTTGTCTTTAGTGAATGAGATAAGGCGAGGAACTGGGAATAAATGTCAGAACACAATGGGCGAACAGCATGTCACCAAAAGAACAAAAATAAGCGAGCAACTTGAACAAGAAGATCCGAGAATACATCAAAGAGGCGAGCAACAGAGCACCTCGGAAAATCACCAAAAGTCCCACTAATTAGGCATTACATTAGGAGCAAACAAGTGTCTTAACACTTGTCATTGTACAACATGTAACAGCTTAGGAATAAAACAAGTGTCTTAACACCTGTCAAGATGTAAATAAAGGTGATTAAGGAAGTGACACCTCATGCTTGCTTGTACCCTATAAATACCCCTTCATGAGAAAGGGAATACGTTCATTTTATTAAAAACAAGACCAAACTCTTGCAAATTTATTTCTCAACCCTTACTTAGATCAACCTAGTGTTTAATCCTAGCCTCATTACCTTGTTTGATGATCTTCTAAGATTTAAACAACCACTAATCATTCATATTGAATCAAGATCATCAACAATTGGCGTTAGAGGAAGGGTCCGAACCTCCGATTGGTTGAAGATTCAAAAGTTTTTGTAAAAAGTCGCCGAATTCTGCAAAATTAGAGCCAAAATCCAACAAGAGGTCACCGGAAATTGGGTTCGAGGGTGTTAATTGACCATTTGGAAAGAAGTTGAGCAAGATTTAAAAACTTAAATGCATGCATGTGTGAATAAGGGTTTGTAAATAATCAAATTCACACATACAAGACTAGTTGTTTTTAAATCCACACTCATAAACACAAATCTCTTGTTAAGAAACACCTCACATTTCATAAATGGCGAGATCACATGAAAGACAATCATCGAGTTCCCATCCGTCGAACAAGTCACGAACTAGAGTGTCGTCAACGGGTGAACATGCACGCACGGTGCGAACGACATCTCGGAGGAACGTACAAGTTACAATCGATACTCTTTCCCCGGAAGTTGAAGCCTTGGCACAAAACCCGGAAGAATTGACGAAAATGATTGTCGTTTTGTAATCGTTACAAAGACGACAGGAAGCTGCCGGACCATCAAGAGCCCAGGAGGCGAGCAACCGGGCAGCTGAGCACAGGACTAAGCAAAATGAAGATGTGCGGGTAGACGAAGTAGACAGTGCTCAAGCAAGAAAGGCTAAAGGCAAAGTTTCAGTAAGTGAACGATTGGGAAGTCGAGGGGAGTCCACCCCAGGAGTGGGTGAGGAGTCGAGCAGCAGGGATACAAGGAGTGTAAGTCATACTCGAACAAATGGTAGAATGGAAGATCAAGGAGGATATAGAAGGGAAGTGCCTCAAAGAAACGAGGAGCGAGCACACCCCGCTGCTCACCCCTCTATTCACGATAGGTTAAGAAGGTTGGCTTTTGGTCTTTTGGGACCCAATGGAGCTAGCAACGTCGCTAAGCATGTCACATAGGAGAAACATCCCGTTAGTAAGGGACTGCGTCATGAGGAGGTCATTGAACCCGATCATGACAAATAGGCTTCTAACAGAAGAACATCTCCAGGCGAGTGGCAAGCTTTGAAGAAAGCGGTTGAAGAAATGCAGAAATAATTGGAGACCCAAAAGGACGTTGGGTAAACAATGTTGCCATCATCCCCATTATCTTTGTTGGTCCCACTAGTTAGATTAATTGTGGAAGCTTAACTAAAACTCTTTTTCAAGATCCTTTTACAAGAGCACAATATAAAGCAATAGTAATGAAAGCAGTAAAGAAGACAAGATATATAGTGGTTCAGATGTTAAAATCCTACGTCCACTCTCCCTTTTGTCAAAGGGGCCTTACTAACCAACCAACCAACCAACTATCTTTCTGGAATTGAGAAGTACCAGATCCTTCTTACAACAACCTTTAGATCTAACTTCGATCTAAAGCTTAACTCACTTCAACCTTATCTTAACAAGATGAACAGGTTGAGTATTCCAACAAACTCCTTTAAGAGTGGGTATAAATGTGAACAAAATAAGAGTGCTAAAGCTTGAAGATCAAGAGGCTTGAATATAAACTTCGTGCGCGTGTATCTCTAGAGCCTTTCTTCATGGATGCACTCTTGTATTTATAGAGATGATTAGGGATTAGCCGTTGGAGAGCTAATCTAATCAGATCTCTAAATAAGGAAGCTTCAATCAATCAATTCTCTAATTGATTGATTGGGTTGGTGAAATCCTTGGATTGATTATCTTCAAATACTTTCCAATCCGATCTTGTTTGACTTCATTTGAATCACCAACGGTCAAATGCTTCCATTGCACAACTCTAATTCTTCCAGAGTAGGCTGAACCAGACACTAGATGACCTCGATGTCCTCTGGTCCAGAGCTGGTTAAGAACCAGAATACTCAGTAGAAACTAGAGGTGATTCTGAGCATCTTTTGGTTCACCAGACTTGTCTGGTCTGGGGAAGGTCTTCTGCCTCTGGTCTTGATCTTCTCTGATGAAGTCTTCTGATGGAGTCCTCTGGTAAGGTCTTCTGGTGACTCTTCTGGTGAAGTCTTCTGGTCTGGCAGTTCCCCTTAGACTTAGTCCTAATCTGGCTAACAGGTCCAGATGGTCCTATTACATCTTTTGGTTTGTTTTAACTCATCAAAACTATACAACTTTTATCCTACCAATTTCCCCCTTTTTGATGGAGTTAAAACACTAACCATAACTGATCAAAAATAAAATAAGCTAGAAAAGAAATAAAAGGATAATACCTTAGAATAGATCTTATGAGGTAAACAAGGAGACAACAAAAAGTTGTCTTGAGACAGAAGAGATATGTTTTTCATTAATAATTCACGACACAAGAGTTTACAGATTACAATGCAAGTCCTATCTAGGCATATCTTCTGTTCTCCTTGGGCACCAGAAACCAATCCAGGAATCTGTCTTGAACTGCCTTGAGCTCTGCAGAGTTGGTTGGAGTGAAATTCACCAACACTTTGGTCTTGTACAATTTCTTAAACTCTGCCCAATCAACCTGGTCCCCAATCATTAGAGTATTTAGATAATGGAACTCTGGGGCGGTGACTTCCAGGTTGAACTGGATGGTAGAATCCATCAGCTGCTTGTACAAGTCTGCATCATATGACTTCATCCAAGAGTGGAAAGTCCTGTTGATAAGCGCATCGTCCCCTGGAGGTGGCTTCTAGATGTAGTGCTGGATAAACCACAAAGTCTTGGCTTCTTTCCACCTTTCAATAAGGGGAACAGGCACAGTAGAATCAAAAGATCCTTCTGTCCTGAGTGGCAGAATATCCATCACCTCAACAGGTGCCTTCTTCCTTTGGCTTGAACCACTGGCACTAGGAGTAATTCCAGCTTCTCTGGCTTTCTTGCTTTGCCTCCTAACATATCTGAGCCTCTGCTCATCATCTATGTTCTTCCTTACTCTTGCCAACCTCTCTTCTTCAGTCTCATCCTTAAATCTCTTCTCTGCCTCTTCAACTACCTGCTCCAGAAAGCTTTTCTTGACCCTTCTGATCTTTCTTTTGGCTGGGCCAGGAATGGAGAAAGGATCTTGTTCAGAGTCAAGATATTCCTCCTCTGCTGCAAGCTGCTTGGCCATGGTTAGAGATTTGAGCTCTTCATTCTTCTTCTTCTGCAGCTCAGCTTGAGCCAAAGTGTTCTCTAACAGGTCCAGGCGAGCTCCATGATTGAACAGCGTCTCATTTGTGCTCTTCGCCAGATCAGTTCTGGCCTTCTTTTCCCCCTTTTTAACTTCATCAATAAGGGGCTGAACCACCTGCCTTATCAGATCAGGCAACTCGGTGGAGGAGGAAGAGTAAAGATCACACAGTTTCTTTGCTTCATCAAGATATGCCTGAGTCTCAACTACCAGACGCTCCTGCTTGGCCAACACCTCCTAGAGGGAGTCCTTCAACTTGGCAGTCTCAAGCATTTGAGAAGCCATCTCCACTTTCAGCACAGAGACTGGATGCAGCTGGCCCAAGACATGCTCCTGCAGCTGTTTCTGGCTGTGCATAACATCCAGCTTTAGGAAAAGGTCATTTGCCTTGAATGCGGCCTTAGCAAAGGCAAAGGTAGCCTTGATCTGCTTCAAGAAGATCTTCCTCTCCTGCTTGATCTGATGCTCAATCATGGTAGGGGCCATATGCTGCATGGCCTTGCTAAAATGCCCTATCTGCAGGATCTGATGTCCTCTGGTCCAGAGCTGGGTAAGAACCAGAATGCTCAGTAGAAACTAGAGGTGATTATGTGCATCTTTTGGTTCACCAGACTCGTCTGGTCTGGACTCGTCTGGTCTGGGGAAGGTCTTCTGCCTCTGGTCTTGATCTTCTCTGATGAAGTCTTCTGATGGAGTCCTCTGGTGAAGTCCTCTGGTGGGGTCTTCTGGTGACTCTTCTGGTGAAGTCTTCTGGTCTGGCAGTTCCCCTTAGACTTAGTCCTAATCTAGTTCCTCATCTGGCTAACAGGTCTAGATGGTCCTATTACATCTTCTGGTTTGTTTTAACTCATCAAAACTATACAACTTTTATCCTACCAATTTCCCCCTTTTTGATGGAGTTAAAACACTAACCATAACTGATCAAAAATAAAATAAGCAAGAAAAGAAATAAAAGGATAATACCTAAGAATAGATCTTATCAGGCAAACAAGGAGACAACAAGAAGTTGTCTTGAGACAGAAGAGATATGTTTTTCATTAATAATTCAGGACACAAGAGTTTACAGATTACAATGCAAGTCATATCTAGGCATATCTTCTGTTCTCCTTGGGCACCATAAACCAATCCAGGAATCTGTCTTGAACTGCCTTGAGCTCTGCAGAGTTGGCTGGAGTGAAATTCACCAACACTTTGGTCTTGTACAATTTCTTCAACTCTGCCCAATCAACCTTGTCCCCAATCATTGGAGTATTGAGATAATGGAACTCTGGGGCAGTGACTTCCAGGTTGAACTGGATGGTAGAATCCATCAGCTGCTTGTACAAGTCTGCATCATATGACTTCATCCAAGAGTGGAAAGTCCTGTTGATAAGCGCATCGTCCCCTGGAGATGGCTTCTAGATGTAGTGCTGGATAAACCACAAAGTCTTGGCTTATTTCCACCTTTCAATAAGGGGAACAGGCACAGTAGAATCAAAAGATCCTTCTATCGTGAGTGGCAGAATATCCATCACCTCAACAGGTGCCTTCTTCCTTTGGCTTGAACCACTGGCACCAGGAGTAATTTCAGCTTCTCTGGCTTTCTTGCTTTACCTCCTAACATATATGAGTCTCTGCTCTTCAATTATGTTCTTCCTTACTCTTGCCAACCTCTCTTCTTCAGTCTCTTCATTGAATCTCATCTCTGCCTCTTCAACTACCTGCTCCAGAAAGCTTTTCTTGACCCTTTTGATCTTTCTTTTGGCTGGGCCAGGAATGGAGACAGGATCTTGTTCAGAGTCAAGAGATTCCTCCCCTGCTGCAAGCTGCTTGGCCATGGTTAGAGATTTGAGCTCTTCCTTCTTCTTCTTCTTCTTCTTCTTCTGTAGCTCATCTTGTGCCAAAGTGTTCTCTAACAGGTCCAGGCGAGCTCCATGATTGAACAACGTTGTTGGAGTTATACGTGAAAGTATGCTTTTACTTTGTATAACTCGTGTATCAAACACTCGTTTTATGAGAATAATTCTTTTATCGCATTTGCTTTAGTTATGATTGAATGTTGAATTTCTATTGCAAACCGTTCAATATGTAGTACGTGTTACATTGTAGTTAATGTGGTGATACCCGATCACGGAAGACGACATTAACAGTTTACTTGTAACTAAACGTACATTTTCACGACCCAGGTGGAATTGAACAATCCGCCGTGAAAGGTCGATGTGTAAGGCTCAGATTGGTCTGTCTTGACCAAGAGATTGCACTAGCACATTTAGTATGTGTTGAAGAGGTCCTACAGCGAGGAGAAATTCTTATGTTCTGAAAGGTGAAGAATTAGACCTCAGTGGTTGTTGATTTCTTAATCTTCGTCACTTAAATAGGACCGTGTGTGCTTAGTAGTTACTGCTTTGATTCATGTTGGGTGAGAATCATTGTGACTTCGAACTTTGTGTCTTGGGCAGTAATATTAATCATACGACGGTTGCTAAGATTTAATACGGAGAAACGCGTGCGAGTACGGCTCGTGTGATTAGTCCCCTTGGTGGGCTCAGAAGTTTTATTGTACTAAATCTTGCAAGTGAAGAATTAGTTTCTTCGGTACGAATAATAATGTTGAGCTGTCTTTACTCCAAGGTGAAAGATGTTAATTAATTTAGAGCTATTCAGAAGCTTAATTAATTAATGGACTTGATAATCTTAAACGCGGGAAATAATAACCGGGAGCCCATATTATCGTAATATGGATTAAGATGGATAGTGCAATATTAATTTATTAGTGGTAATAATTAATATTAATGGGCTGAATTATATTGGGGCTCAATATTGAAATTTAGAAGTCCATTAGGAGGTCCAATCTTAATTCTCCTTAAGGCCCCTCAAGTAGCCCATTAAGTAGCCCAATAATGATAAGGTGATTAAAATAAAAAGAATATATTATGCTGATTTTTCTAAGTAAAAATCGAAAATTGCAAGATAAGAAGAAAAAAAGATTTTGTTGATTTTCTTGAAAAGATATTATGGAAGATATGTATTCTAGAAGTACAAGAATATCTCATATATTCAAGAAAATCCAAATCTTGGTTTTTCATCCTATTATTTTCGAAAATTACACCAAATTAGGAGGGTGGGATTTTTGTGGAATATTTTATTTTGGAGAAAAGAATATATGGGATATATTCAAGATTTCTTAGAAGCTAAGAAAAGATTTTTTCCAAAGCCCATATTTCATTGAAAAAATCGGCCACCCTAGTCCTATAAATAGGGGATGATTATTTCATCCCCAAATACATAATTCCATGTGTTGGAAAAATCAAGAGCATATATATTTTTCTTTTTCCTTAGTTTATTAAATTACTTGAAAGCATCTCCCACCGGTGATCAAGTAAGGCGAAAGGGAAATACTTGAGAAGGTTTTTGGGTTGATAAAGCGAGATCGTGATTGTCCCGTTTATTCAAAGGCCAATTCTACAAGAGGTACGTTAATCGCATATTTAATTGTTTATTCCGCTTAATTAAATATGTGAAATTAATTCAACATGCATGATGATAATTAGTTGTTGGAATTATTATTTGAATTAATTAGGATTAATTCATGCTAGTAATAATTGTATTTAAATTCGTATTTAAAATTCATCCCGAATAGATTCCGGGCACCCCTATTTTCCCAACAACTGGTATCAGAGCCACGGTTTCGGGCTCTGAATTTTGAATTGGAATTTAAATTGTTGAACATTAAATTTGAAATTGGATAGTAGAATTGTTAGATCTTTTTTGCAGGTATCCAATTGTCATGGTTTTTAATGTTGTTAATTTCATGCGTGTGAATTAATTTTTTTTAATTCGATTCGTTCGAATTCATTTTTCTCGTGAGAAAATCCACGAGTAGATTAGTTGTTTTTATTTTGATTCGATCATTGTAATAGACTAGTCTAGATCTAGTATTTATTTTTTTTGTAAAAATAAATTGTAACCGGATCGTGACGAAGAACGAAGAATTAAAAACGGCGTACCCGGACGACGCATACAAGCGTGGAGCGTGTATGGAGGTAAAATCATGCAAGGGGTGAAGAAAACGAGGACGAACGGCGAAAAAACGGCGCACGGGGGTGCACGGCGCACACCGTGCGCAACGGGCGCACGGCGCCGCGCGCACGGCGTGCGCGCGCCTCGGCAGGCACCTGCAGCGCCTCGGGGCGCCTCGGGTGCGCCTCGGCGCGCCTCCGTGCAGCGCCTCGGGTGCGCCTCGGGCGCTTTTCCAGCGCTTCTCGGGCCGGGAAGCGCGCGGGCCCACTTCGTGGGCCGACGCGCGCTGTATCTCAGGCCGTGGAATTTTTTCGGTTCGTGTTTTTTTTCGTGTGATTTTAAACGTCGTCCCGAACCCCAAACGATGCTGTTTTTGAAGAAGTGTTGCTGTTCGAGTGGGAGCACGTCGAGACGAACGTCGGAAAGCAACAAGGACAATTTTTTCGCATCAAGACGTGAAGAAATTAAACCGTGACAATTGGATTCGAGTGCTCCAATGTGTTTAATTTTGTTTTGATGGATGTTTTATTTCGTGCACTTATTATTATTTGTTAATATGTGTTTGCATGAATTTAATTGTCCAAGAAAAACCTTACTTTCAAAAATTACTAAGTATGTTTTATAATCGCAATTTTTTTCCGGATATTAAAATTGGATTAATTTGACCTCCATAATTTATTTATTTGTGAAGTTCTTTTGGAATACATTTCCCCCTCGGATCGGCCAAAAGAACGGATTTCACATGAATAAATTCCGAAAGGATGATTGTGGATTATTACTAGTGGCGGTATTGACCCTCACCACGAGTGGCTTGCTCAAAGCGAAATAATAATCCTGTATTTAATTATGGTTATTACTTAGGCATAGGAAATTGATATTAACTTACTCCCCTCGGAGTCCCTGTCAGTTTCTATGTGGTCAAAGTGGGAGCCAACTATTAATTTTGAATTAAGGATTTGTAACTTTTAAGTTTGTGATCCGCTTGAATGTATTTAAATGTATAGACCACCCCTCGTGGCGCATTTAAATTATTTCGAGATGTTGGCTGATGCATGATTATATTGTTTTAAGGTTTCAATATAATTGATGTGATCAAATTTATGTGATAATTTCGTATTTTTCTAGATATTGATATGAATGTATGTTTTATTCTCAGTTCATCATGTCGCAACCTTTTAATCCACTGTTTAGTATACTTAAAGATAACAAACTTGTTGGTGAGAACTATGTTGATTGGAAACGTAACCTTAATATTGTCCTAACCGCTCAACACCACAAGTGGGTACTTACCACTCCTAAGCCCCAAGAGCTTGTCGAAGATGCCACGAAAGCGGACAAGAAAGAGCATAAGAGTTGGTTAGACTCCGATGAGATGGCTAGGTGTACTATTCTGGCTTCAATGTCAGATGTGTTGCAACACCAACACCAACACATGGAGACCGCCTCTGAGATAATGCAAAATCTTGAAGCGATGTTTCAACATCAGAACCGTACGGCTAGGCAAATCACCATGCGAAAGATGCTTTCGTTGAAAATGGTGGAAGGTACGCCCGTAAGGGATCACGTAATCGAGATGATGGGTTATCTCAACAAGTTGGAAGTACTTGGTGCGGAATTTGACCTCCCTACTAAGGTCGATTTCGTTCTCCATTCTCTGCCGAAGAGCTTTGAGCAGTTTCAATTGAACTATCAAATGAATGACCGGGCAAATAGCTTGCCCGAGCTCTTGCAAGCTTTGGTATCGGCGGAGACTCTAATGGATCACCAAACCGTTGCTATGGTGGCAAACGGTCCGTCTTCCTCTTCAGGTCCCAAGGGAGGGAAGAAGAGGAAGAGGACGAAGGGCCAGACCCAAGCAAATCCAACCGTTGCGAAACCCAAGGCAAAGGGAGAAGGAGGTGGAAAGAAAGCTGCTAAGGGTAAGTGCTTTAATTGTGGTGAGAAGGGACATTGGAGGGCGACCTGTTCTAAGCCTAAGAAGGGCGGAAAGAAAGGTAAGTCTCATGCTTTAGTCGTTGAAACATTTGTTGCGGCGTATGCTGCCCATGTTTAGGTAGTGGATACCGGGGCAACTGATCATATTTGTTTCACTCTTCAGGGGTTCCAGCTAACCCGGCGACTTAGCAAGATTGAGATCACAATCACTTTGGGGGATGCTATGAAAGTAGCAGCCGAAGCAGTGGGAGTCGTGCGCCTATCTTGTGAAGATAGAGTTTTAATTTTTAAGAGATGTTTTATACGTTCCAAACTTTAGGAAGAATTTAATTTCGGTTTCTAAGTTGTTTTGATGGATATTCAGTTACTTTTAATAAAGTTGTTACTATTTTCTTTTAAGAATGATGTTATCTGTCATGGAACGTTGGTAAACAATCTCTATACGATTAAGTGTGCACACCACTCAAATAATGAATCTAATAACACGTCGATCATTTCGAGCAATAAAAGAAAGCGTTCTTCGTAGATGGACGAAACACTTTTATGGCATCTTAGACTAGGTCATTTTAATCTAAAGTGGATAGAGAGATTGGTGAAAGACGGATCCTTGGAATCGCTCCAAGTTGAGCTGTTTCCAACTTGTGAATCCTGTTTAGATGGTAAAATGACCAAGAGGGCATTTGGAGCCAAGGGGAATAGAGCCACGGAAGTGTTAGAACTCGTTCATACCGATGTGTGTGGTCCAATGACGATCAAAGCGAGAATGGGGTATGAGTATTTCGTTACCTTCATTAACGATTACTCAAGATATGGGTACATTTACCTTATGCGGCATAAGTCTGAAACTTTTGAAAAGTTTAAAGAGTTTAAGGCCGAAGCCGAGAAACATAGGGAAAAGAGTATCAAGTTTCTACGATCAGATCGTGGAGGCGAATACCTCAGCGATGAATTCTTGAACTACCTATCGGACGAAGGGATCGTATCCCAGTTAACCGCACCGGGAACCCCTCAACAGAACGGTGTGGCGGAACGAAGAAACCGGACTCTTTTAGAGATGGTCAGATCCATGATGAGTTATTCAGATTTACCCAAGTCGTTTTGGGGTAATGCCTTGGAAACGGTGGCTTATATTCTAAACTTGGTGCCATCCAAATCGGTTCCTAAAACCCCAATGGAATTGTGGACCGGGGGCAAGCCCAGTCTAAGACATTTGCGGATTTGGGGTTGTCCGGCATACGTGCTAGACAAGGAAGCCAGTAATTTGGATCCACGTTCGGAATTAAGGCTGTTTATAGGATACCCGGCGGGAACGAAAGGGTGTATGTTCTATAGTCCCAAGGATCAAAAGACCGTGATTAGTACACACTTTAAATTCTTGAAGGAAGACTATATGAACAATCGGAAACCTAAAAGTGAAATTACCTTAGAAGAATTGAGAGGTCAAACCTCGATACCAAGTATACAAGATGATGTACCACACGTCACATCTTCACAACCGGAACCCCGTCGTAGTGGGAGGGTTCCTAGGCAACCCGAGAGATTCATGGGGATAGGAGAATCTTCGGATTTGGTTCCCAGTGTTGAATCAGACTCATGGACGTACGATGAGGCAATCCAAGACAAAGACGCGGAGTCATGGCAAACGGCAATGGAAGCCGAGATGGGTTCGATGGATCATAATCAAGTGTGGGAGTTGGTCGAGCCACTTAGTGGGGTAGAACCCATTGGCTGCAAGTGGGTTTACAAGAGGAAAAGAGGACCGGACGGAAGGGTTGAAACCTTCAAAGCAATGCTTGTGGCCTGTGGCCTGTAGCTATGCTTAAGTCCATCCGTATTCTCTTGTCGATCGCTGCGCACTTAGATTACGAGATCTGGCAAATGGATGTCAAGACAGCTTTCCTTAACGAAAGTCTTGATGGGATCTATATGCAACTGCCCAAAGGTTTCATTGGAAAAGGCCAAGAGAATCTCGTATGCAAGCTCAAGAGATCCATTGACGGACTTAAGCAAGCATCGCGTACTTGGAACCAGTGTTTTGATCAAGTGATTAAGTCTTATGGGTTTGATCAAAACTAGTTCGAAAGTTGTGTGTATAAGAAGCGTGACGGAACTGCGGTGGTATTCTTAGTATTATACGTAGACGATATTCTGCTCATTGGAAACAATGTAAAGGTATTGTCAGACGTAAAGGTATGGCTGTCAAAACAATTTGATATGAAGGACTTAGGGGAAGCCGGTCACATCCTTGGGATCAAAATCACTCGCGATCGCAAGAAAAGGATGTTGGGCTTATCGCAAGCTTCATACATTGACACTGTTTTGAAGCGTTTCAGCATGCAAGATTCCAAGAAAGGTTTTGTACCTTTTAGGCACGGAATCCATCTATCGAAAGAAATGAGCCCTAAGACGCAAGCGGCGATAGATGACATAAAAGGTGTTCCGTACGCTTCGGCCGTAGGAAGCCTTATGTATGCAATGCTGTGTACGAGACCGGATATCTGCTTTGCCGTGGGCATGGTGGCAAGATATCAAAGTAATCCCGGGAAAGACCATTGGACTGCCGTAAAGTGCATCTTGAGGTATCTGAAAAGAACTCGGGAGCGGATGCTGATTTACCAGTCGGATAGTCTAGTTCCCGTAGGATACACGGACTCGGATTTCCAATCAGACATAGACTCAAGAAAGTCAACCTCGGGTAGTGTGTTTTGCATGGGAGAAAGAGCCATGACATGGAGAAGCGATTTGCAGAAATGCATCGCAGATTCGACCATGGAAGCCGAATAAGTAGTTGCTTGTGAAGTAGCGAAAGAAGCGGTTTGGCTCAAGTACTTCTTAGTGGACTTGGACGTTGTTCCGAATTTGCCCGACAAGATAACTGTCTTTTGTGACAATGCCGGGGCAGTTGCAAATTCAAGGGAACCGAGAGCCCACAAGGCCAGCAAACACATTGAAAGAAAACACCATCTTATACGAGAAATCGTTAAGAGAGGAGATAAAAGAGGTGGCAAAGATATGCGTCGGGGACAACCTAGTAAGTCCATTCACAAAGGGTCTGCCTCTGAATACATTCGAGAGACATGTGAATGGAATGGGAGTCAAGACCATTGCCAATCTGCTTTAAGTATAAGTGGGAGGAATTATTAGGTTAGTGTAGGTTGACATGAGATGTCACGTAGAGCTACTACACTAAGACATGCGTGATGTATACTAAAAGCAGACTTTAAGTATAAGTGGGAGATTGTTGGAGTTATACGTGAAAGTATGCTTTTACTTTGTATAACTCGTGTATCAAACACTCGTTTTATGAGAATAATTCTTTTATCGCATTTGCTTTAGTTATGATTGAATGTTGAATTTCTATTGCAAACCGTTCAATATATAGTACGTGTTACATTGTAGTTAATGTGGTGATACCCGATCACGGAAGACGACATTAACAGTTTACTTGTAACTAAACGTACATTTTCACGACCCAGGTGGAATTGAACAATCCGCCGTGAAAGGTCGATGTGTAAGGCTCAGATTGGTCTGTCTTGACCAAGAGATTGCACTAGCACATTTAGTATGTGTTGAAGAGGTCCTACAGCGAGGAGAAATTCTTCTGTTCTGAAAGGTGAAGAATTAGACCTCAGTGGTTGTTGATTTCTTAATCTTCGTCACTTAAATAGGACCGTGTGTGCTTAGTAGTTACTGCTTTGATTCATGTTGGGTGAGAATCATTGTGACTTCGAACTTTGTGTCTTGGGCAGTAATATTAATCATACGACGGTTGCTAAGATTTAATACGGAGAAACGCGTGCGAGTACGGCTCGTGTGATTAGTCCCCTTGGTGGGCTCAGAAGTTTTATTGTACCAAATCTTGCAAGTGAAGAATTAGTTTCTTCGGTACGAATAATAATGTTGAGCTGTCTTTACTCCAAGGTGAAAGATGTTAATTAATTTAGAGCTATTCAGAAGCTTAATTAATTAATGGACTTGATAATCTTAAACGCGGGAAATAATAACCGGGAGCCCATATTATCGTAATATGGATTAAGATGGATAGTGCAATATTAATTTATTAGTGGTAATAATTAATATTAATGGGCTGAATTATATTGGGGCTCAATATTGAAATTCAGAAGTCCATTAGGAGGTCCAATCTTAATTCTCCTTAAGGCCCCTCAAGTAGCCCATTAAGTAGCCCAATAATGATAAGGTGATTAAAATAAAAAGAATATATTATGCTGATTTTTCTAAGTAAAAATCGAAAATTGCAAGATAAGAAGAAAAAAAGATTTTGTTGATTTTCTTGAAAAGATATTATGGAAGATATGTATTCTAGAAGTACAAGAATATCTCATATATTCAAGAAAATCCAAATCTTGGTTTTTCATCCTATTATTTTCGAAAATTACACCAAATTAGGAGGGTGGGATTTTTGTGGAATATTTTATTTTGGAGAAAAGAATATATGGGATATATTCAAGATTTCTTAGAAGCTAAGAAAAGATTTTTTCCAAAGCCCATATTTCATTGAAAAAATCGGCCACCCTAGTCCTATAAATAGGGGATGATTATTTCATCCCCAAATACATAATTCCATGTGTTGGAAAAATCAAGAGCATAGATATTTTTCTTTTTCCTTAGTTTATTAAATTACTTGAAAGCATCTCCCACCGGTGATCAAGTAAGGCGAAAGGGAAATACTTGAGAAGGTTTTTGGGTTGATAAAGCGAGATCGTGATTGTCCCGTTTATTCAAAGACCAATTCTACAAGAGGTACGTTAATCGCATATTTAATTGTTTATTCCGCTTAATTAAATATGTGAAATTAATTCAACATGCATGATGATAATTAGTTGTTGGAATTATTATTTGAATTAATTAGGATTAATTCATGCTAGTAATAATTGTATTTAAATTCGTATTTAAAATTCATCCCGAATAGATTCCGGGCACCCCTATTTTCCCAACAAACGTCTCATTTGTGCTCTTCGCCAGATCAGTTCTGGCCTTCTCTTCCCCCTTTTTAACTTCATCAATAAGGGGCTGAACCACCTGCCTTATCAGATCAGGCAACTCGGTGGAGGAGGAAGAGTGAAGATCACACAGCTTCTTTGCTTCATCAAGATATGCCTGAGACTCAGCTACCAGACGCTCCTGCTTGGCCAACACCTCCTGGAGGGAGTCCTTCAACTTGGCAGTCTCAAGCATTTGAGAATCCATCTCCACTTTCAGCACAGAGACTGGACGCAGCTGGTCCAAGACATGCTCCTACAGTTGTTTTTGGCTGTGCATATGTTGGTCCCACTAGTTAGATTGATTGCGGAAAATTAAGTTAAATGTCTTTCAAAGTCCTTTTACAAGAGAACAATAATCAAAATGACGATAAGTAAAATAAAGTAATAAAGTACACAAGATATATAGTGGTTCGGATTGAATATCCTACTGCTGTTACCGATTTCACCCGATCTAGGTGACGAATTTATGTGGCTATAGGGGTAGTCCCGATTATCGGGTAACAAACATATAAAATAATATGAACACGAAGAACACAAGAATGGGGGAAGAACCGATGGGTCCTTCCCTTGAAGATGGCTTTGGGAGTCCCTGGAGAGGGTCTCCCTTGCCTAGTATTTTATTTATGTGGGGAGGAGAAAGCTAATGAAATCTCTCTACAATGGGTTGGGGCCTCTATTTATAGAGCCCCAAGCTTCTAACTAAGGAAGTCATCCTGACCCTTTATTTTCGGGTATTTATTACAATCGTAGATTTAATAAACAATTATGAAAAGTAATAAATCTATTATTACAATATTTTGTCTGTACTTCGATATCTTTATTGATGTTGACCTTTGATTCTGTCGAACTATTTGATGCCGAAATCCTGTTGTCGGGGCCTAAACCCCGGTTCCGGTATACCCTGGTTCTGAGATAGTATTTAGGCCAAATACGGGATTATTTGTGCCACAACAATTGCCCCCAAGATCGGGCTTTGACTTAGGTCAGGGTTCGATCTTGATTGGTGCTCCGAACAAGTTTTGCTCCTTACTGCAGTTGAGGTTTCCAACGTATGCCCCCAAGCCTGTTGATAAGATAGCTCGGGTCTCCCATAGGGACTTTGGTGGTAGAGACCTTGATGAAAAGATCTTCAGTATTATCTGTGGCTTGGTGCATTTTGAATCTGACTGAGTTAGGCGGGAATCGATCTCCTGTCATGCCCCCGAGTCACCAGTCTTCAGGTGCTCGTAATTTAGGGGCTCTAACTTCCTTACTGTGTAGTTATGTGCTCGTACTTCGAGGCTAGGCTCTTCGTACGAGGCTTTTTCAGTGCTCGTACTCGAGGCTTGGCTCTTCGTACGAGGCTTTTTCTGTGCTCGTACTCGAGACTTGGCTCTTCGTACGAGGCTTTTTCTGTGCTCGTACTCGAGGCTATGCTCTTCGTACGAGGCTTTTTCTGTGCTCGTACTCGAGGCTAGGCTCTTCGTACGAGGCTTTTTTTTTTGTGCTCGTACTCGAGGCTTGGCTCTTCGTACGAGGCTTTTTCTGTGCTCGTACTCGAGGCTTGACTCTTCGTACGAGCCTTTTTCTGTGCTCGTACTCGAGGCTATGCTCTTCGTACGAGGCTTTTTCTGTGCTCGTACTCGAGGCTATGCTCTTCGTACGAGGCTTTTTCTGTGCTCGTACTCGAGGCTAGGCTCTTCGTACGAGGTTTTTTTTTTTGTGCTCGTACTCGAGGCTTGGCTCTTCGTACGAGGCTTTTTCTGTGCTCGTACTCGAGGCTTGGCTCTTCGTACGAGGCTTTTTCTGTGCTCGTACTCGAGGCTTGGCTCTTCGTACGAGGCTTTTTCTGTGCTCGTACTCGAGACTTGGCTCTGTGTACGAGACTTTTTCTGTGCTCGTACTCGAGGCTAGGCTCTGTGTACGAGGCTTTTTCTGTGCTCGTACTCGAGGCTTGGCTCTTCGTACGAGGCTTTTTCTGTGCTCGTACTCGAGGCTAGGCTCTGTGTACGAGACTTTTTCTGTGCTCGTACTCGAGGCTAGGCTCTGTGTACGAGGCTTTTTCTGTGCTCATACTCGAGGCTTGGCTCTTCGTACGAGGCTTTTTCTGTTTGTACAGTTGGTGGCTCTATGGCCTATGTGATAGGTCGACTGCTTTGGGCTCGGCCTATTTTTGTACTAAGTGTGGAGGGCCGACCGCTTGTGGGCGGGCCCCCGCTTTTGAACTTAGATTTTTTGGGTGGACCGACCGCTTTGGGGCCGGCCCATTTGGTACTAAGTGTGGAGGGCCGACCGCTTGAGGGCGGGCCCCCGCTTTTGAACTTAGATTTTTTGGGTGGACCGACCGCTTTGGGGCCGGCCCATTTGGTACTAAGTGTGGAGGGCCGACCGCTTGAGGGCGGGCCCCGCTTTTGAACTTAGATTTTTTGGGTGGACCGACCACTTTGGGGCCGGCCCATTTGGTTCTTGGCCGATTGTAATCGGGTGGTCAACGCCGGTGAAGACGGACAAATCATCGCTAATTAAAGCGGAAAATCTGCGCCGATGAAGGCGGATAAAACACGTCAACGCCTATGAAGGCGGACGAGATGTCGACGCCACGGAGGCGGACAGATCAACGCCGATGAGGGCGGATAAAACACGTCAACGCCTAAGAAGGCGGACGAGATGTCGACGCCACAGAGGCGGACGGATCAACGCCGATGAGGGCGGATAAAATGCGTCAACGCCTAAGAAGGCGGACGAGATGTCGACACCACGGAGGCGGACGGATCAACACCGATGAGGGTGGATAAAACGCGTCAACGCCTAAGAAGGCGGATGAGACGTCGACGCCACGGAGGCAGACGGATCAACGCCGATGAGGGCGGATAAAACACGTCAACGCCTAAGAAGGCGGATGAGACGTCGACGCCACGGAGGCAGACGGATCAACGCCGATGAGGGCGGATAAAACACGTCAACGCCTAAGAAGGCGGACGAGATGTCGAAGCCACAGAGGCGGACGGATCAACGCCGATGAGGGCGGATAAAATGCGTCAACGCCTAAGAAGGCGGACGAGATGTCGACGCCACAGAGGTGGACAGATCAACGCCGATGAGGGCGGATAAAATGCGTCAACGCCTAAGAAGGCGGACGAGACATCGACGCCACGGAGGCAGACGGATCAACGCCGATGAGGGTGGATAAAACGCGTCAACGCCTAAGAAGGCGGATGAGACGTCGATGCCACAGAGGCGGACGGATCAATGCCGATGAGGGCGGATAAAATGCGTCAACGCCTAAGAAGGCGGACGAGATGTCGACGCCACAGAGGCGGACGGATCAACGCCGATGAGGGCGGATAAAATGCGTCAACGCCTAAGAAGGCGGACGAGATGTCGACGCCACAGAGGCGGACGGATCAACGCCGATGAGGGCGGATAAAATGCATCAACGCCTAAGAAGGCGGACGAGATGTCGACGCCACAGAGGCGGACGGAAAGTCGACGCCACGGAGGCGGACGGATCAACACCGATGAAAGCGGATAAAGATACTGAAATTCGAGATTCAAAAATTTTGTTTTGGATTACCCAAAATTATCCCCGGAGATGGGTACTCATGCCCCCGGCTTTTAATGTATTGTAAATATATTCGAGTTGCAATACATTAAAAGGAAGTAAATGGAGAAAAACCTGATACCAAATGGGCAAAAGGACTGCCCGTAGATTCTTTGAAGTCGTTGCAGTAGCTCTTGAGGTTCGTGTTAATTTTTCGGCTCGGTAGAGGCATCCGGCTTGGAACCTTAAATGGTTGGAACCGAAAAATTCTCCAAGATAGAAAATCCGGACCCATCACTTAGTATAAAGGTGGCCCAGCAACATTTTGTATAACTACTCAGGCCCAGCTGCTCTTGAATCAGAACTCCGAAGTTAAGCGTGCTTGGGCGAGAGTAGTACTAGGATGGGTGAGCTGGGTGCTTAAGATGGCCCGGAGATTGAATGGCCTAGAATGGCCTTCCCGAGCTCAAGTGTGATATGCCGACCTCGATCCGGTCGGCATATGCTTTTGAACTGAGCTTGGTGATTGAATGGCCTAGAATGGCCTTCCCGAGCTCAAGTGTGATATGCCGACCTCGATCCGGTCGGCATACGCTTTTGAACTGAGCTTGGTGATTGAATGGCCTTCCCGAGCTCAAGTGTGATATGCCGACCTCGATCCGGTCGGCATATGCTTTTGAACTGAGCTTGGTGATTGAATGGCCTAGAATGGCCTTCCCGAGCTCAAGTGTGATATGCCGACCTCGATCCGGTCGGCATACGCTTTTGAACTGAGCTTGGTGATTGAATGGCCTAGAATGGCCTTCCCGAGCTCAAGTGTGATATGCCGACCTCGATCCGGTCGGCATACGCTTTTGAACTGAGCTTGGTGATTGAATGTAGATTGGACTGTTTGTAGAACTTGTATTGATAGATTTCATCGAGTCGTGGTAGCGGATCCGGGTTGTGTGGACTTTTTGTTACTCTGATCGGACGACTAGCTTGGATCCTCAATAATTATGCTGAAATTTTTATTGAGAAGTTCTAGCCCAAAGCTGATACTTGAAAATGGCTCGCTGCTTTTTTTTTTTTGTTGCGGGCCCATCGGTCTTGAAAATTAAACAAAGCCACTCTACTTCTTGAATAAATGATGAAGCCCGAGAGTTTTTTTTATTGATACAAAGCCCTGAATGATCAATTGGGCCCCAAACTTTAAATAGACTTCACCCTCGGCCCAATTACTCTTCTCTTGAGATAGAGATGAATTCCAATAATTCAAATTACTTTCCATTAACTCGATCAATACCCAAATAACTTATCCAGCTTCTGGATTCTTCTTGTGACCATGAAACAAAATTGCCCCATTGCAAAAACATTTACTTGAGATCGGCGAAGATGTGTGGCGGCGCTAATACGGTGGAGATCGAGCGGTGGTCCAAATCGGAGCAATTGTTGCTCGTTGACGGTGATTCTGTTTGGAGGCGGTTCCAATTGGAAACAGGGGATGTTGCGGCCGACATTGCGCCGTGGCCGAAGTGGTGCTGCGATCGGCATTAAGGCTGAGAGGTGGTCATAGTCGACAAATATAGACCGAGGCCGGTAGTTGCGGGTGGAGATCGGCAACCGGGACCGAGGTCGACAACTTTGGGCTGAGGTCAGCCTTCTCCGGGTGTATTCGGCGATCGGTGCTAATAGATGTTCACCATCTGTCGATTAAGGTGATTTCGGCATGTGGGTCGCACGGTGGTCGAGTGCCGATGTCGAAAGAAGAGTCATTTGCGATCGGTGGTGAGTACAGCGGCAACGACTGGGGTCGAGACCGGTGACCTTGAGGCCGAAGTCCATGGTAAGAATGATGATTGATGCTCTACCTAAACTTTGGCATGAGACCGGTCCCTTGGCGGAGATTTGAAGATGCCCGCTCTTGGAGGTCGGCATCTATTGGCATCGAAGGTCGGTGCAATTTTGTAGATGAAGAGGTCGGTATTTATGGTGCCGTGCTCGGGGATAGGAGGCCAAGGTCGGCCGTAGTTGCACCGTGCTCGGTAACTGTGGGTCAAGAACGGCCCTTGTGGTGCTATGCTCGGAGTTTATGGCCGAGGCCGGCCGCTGCGGTGCGAGGCCGGGGGTCGGCCGCTGCGGAACGAGGCCAGAGGTCGGCTGCTGCGGAGCGAGGCTGGAGGACGGCTGTTGCGGTGCGAGGCCGGGGGTCGGCCGCTGCGGAACGAGGCCGGAGGTCGGCTGCTGCGGAGCAAGGCCGGAGGACGGCTGTTGCGGTGCGAGGCCGGGGGTCGGCCGCTGCGGAACGAGGCCGGAGGTCGGCTATTTCGGTGCGAGGTCGGGGGTCAGCCGCTGCGGAACGAGGCCGGAGGTCGGCTGTTGCGGAACGAGGCCGGAGGACGGCTGTTGCGGTGCGAGGCCGGGGGTCGGCCGCTGCGGAACGAGGCCGGAGGTCGGCCGCTGCTGAACGAGGCCGGAGGTCGGCTGTTTCGGTGCGAGGCCGGGGGTCGGCTGCTGCGGAATGAGGCCGGAGGTCGGCTGTTGTGGAACGAGGCCGGAGGTCGGCTGTTGCGGTGCGAGGCCGGGGGTCGGCCGCTGCGGAATGAGGCCGGAGGTCGGTAGCCCCCCACTTTTTTTTTTTTTACAAAGGAATGGCCCAAAATAGCCTCTTGAATAAATAAATGAGGCCCAACTTTTCGTTGTGGTTTTTGACCCGGTCCCAGGAGGCCGCTTAATAGATGAAATGGCCCGGAGCTTATGTAATCAGCCTGGCACTTGCACTTAGCTTACGGGTCCCAATCACCGAATCCCCAAATTTGGGAAATCGGAACCAGGTAGGGCTACGATGGTGACAAAACGGTGTCGGTTGGCTCATGCTCGGCCTCGATGGTGGTCTGAGCTTGGCAGTGGTTAGAATCTGATGTCGGCAAAAGAGTGGTTGAGGTCGGTGCCGATCGGCAATGTGCATTTTGGGCTCTCGACCCGTGGCCGTGCTCGTAAAACTCTGACAAACAATCTCAGAATATTAAGAAAATGATTCCCAATATGTTCGTAACAATGTATTTGTATGATGTAAAGAATTTGAGTTTTTCGTATAACAAATAACTTATATTCTTTAAGCTCGTACAAGGATTTGGGTTTGGATTTTCCTGGGCGCGTGTATGCGTATGTATATCTTGATGATTGAATTAATTTATAAGCGTGAACCTGGGTTTGTATGCATAGATGTAGGGTAAGAAAAGGAATTATGCTGATATAATTTGTAAATTTTGGGCCCAAGCTCTTGAAAAGAAATTTGGGGTTTTGATTTTCTAGAAGAAAGGAAAAGAATTCATTTCTTACTGTGAATCAAATTTTCCAAAGCTATGGAAATAAATTGGTAATTTTCATTATGGTAAAGGGGTGCAGTAACGCCATTGATGGCCAAGAAAAAGCTTTGAAAAATGGGAACTTAGCTTCATTTTTGCAGAATCTCTTGATGAATTTTGAGGATGAATCTTCGTGTTCACATACGTAGATGAGTGAGATTGTTGAGGGAACCCTCCTTCTAGCGCCATTTGTTGTTACCGATTTCACCGGATCTAGGTGACAAATTTATGTGGCTATAGGGGTAGTCCCGATTATCGGGTAACAAACATATAAAATAATATGAACACGAAGAACACAAGAATGGGGGAAGAACCGATGGGTCCTTCCCTTGAAGATGGCTTTGGGAGTCCCTGGAGAGGGTCTCCCTTGCCTAGTACTTTATTTATGTGGGGAGGAGAAAGCTAATGAAATCTCTCTACAATGGGTTGGGGCCTCTATTTATAGAGCCCCAAGCTTCTAACTAAGGAAGTCATCCTGACCCTTTATTTTCGGGTATGTATTACAATCGTAGATTTAATAAACAATTATGAAAAGCAATAAATCTATTATTACAATATTTTGTCTGTACTTCGATATCTTTACTGATGTTGACCTTTGATTCTGTCGGACTATTTGATGCCGAAATCCTGTTGTCGGGGCCTAAACCCCGGTTCCGGTATACCCTGGTTCTGAGATAGTATTTAGGCCAAATACGGGATTATTTGTGCCACAACACCTACATCCACTCTCCCTTATATCCAAGGGGTCTCACTATCAACCAACTCACTTACTTACTTACTGGAATTTGGGAAGTACCAGTTCCTTCTTACACCTCTTTAGATTTAACTTCAATCTAAAGATCAAACAGCCAACAACCATGTCTGATAGATGAACAGGTTGAGGTTTCAATAACTCCTTAAGAGTAGATAAATATTATGAACAATAAGAGTGCTTGGTATGAATATCAAAAGCTTGGATCACTTATGCGCGTGTAGTATCTCTCTAGAGCTTTTTCTTGAACTGCACTCTTGTATATATAGAGGGGATTAGGGCTAGCCGTTTGAGAGCTAATCCAATCAGATCCTCTATATAAGGAAGCCTCAATCAATCAATTCCCTAATTGATTGATTGGGTTGGTGGGATCCTTGGATTGATTATCTTCAAAACTTTCCAATCCTGATCTTGTTGACTTGATTTGAATCACCAACGGTCAATAGCTTCCTCTGCCTAACTCTGATTCTCTCCAGAGAAGGAAAGACCAGACACCAGGCAATCTCGGTGTCTTCTGGTCCTGATCTGGTGAACAACCAGAATACTCAGTAAAAACAGGAGATCAAACTGAGCATCTTTTGTTCCACCAGACTCGTCTGGTCTGGGAAAGGTCCTCTGCCTCTGGTCAGATCTCATCTGGTGAAGTCTTTTGGTGGAGTCCTCTGGTGAAGTCCTCTGGTGGGGTCTTCTGGTGACTCTTCTGGTGAAGTCTTCTGGTCTGGCAGTTCCCCCTAGACTAAGTCCTAATCTAGATCATCATCTGGCTAACAGGTCCAGATGGTCCTATTACATCTTCTGGTTTGTTTTAACTCATCAAAACTAACAACTTTTATCCTAACAATTTCCCCCTTTTTTATGGAGTTAAAACACTACCAGAATTGATCACAACTTAAGCAAGAAAACAGTAAAAGATAAGACCTTAGAATAGATCTTATCAGGCAAACAATTAAGACAACAAGAGGTTGTCTTTTGAACAGAGAAGATATGAGATTTTCATTGATAATAAGGACAAAGATGGTTACAGATTACAATGCAATTCTGGTCCTATTCTAAGTATATCTTCTGTTATCCTTGGGCACCAGGAACCAGTCGAAGAATCTATCTTGAATGGCCTTCAACTCTGCAGAAGATGTTGGAGTGAAGTTTGCCAACACCTTGGTCTTGTACAATTTCTCCAATTCAGCCCAATCAACCTGGTCCCCTACCATTGGAGTGTTCAGATAATGAAACTCAGGGGCAGTGACCTCCAGGTTGAACTCTATGGTAGAATCCATCAGCTGCTTGTACAAACTTGCATCATATGCCTGCATCCAAGAGTGGAATATCCTGTTGATGAGAGCATCATCCTCTGGTGGAGGCCTTTGGATATAATGTTGAATGAACCACAAGGTCTTGGCTTCTCTCCACTTCTCAATCAGAGGGACAGGCACAGTAGAGTCAAATGACCCTTCTGTCCTGAGAGGCAAGATGTTCATCACTTCAACAGGAGCCTTCTTCTTCTGGCTTGAACCACTAGCACCAGAAGATATGCCAGCTTCTCTGGTCTTCTTATTTTGCCTTCTAACATATCTGAGCCTCTGCTCTTCGTCTATGTTCTTTCTAATCCTGGCTTGTTTCTCCTCTGGAGTCTCTTCCTTATATCTCTTTTGAGCTTCTTCAACAACAGTCTCAAGGAAGCTTTTCTTGACTCTTCTTATCTTTCTCTTTGCAGGTCCAGAGATGGAGATTGGATCCTGCTCAGCTTCTGACTCCTCTTCTGCAGCAAGCTGCTTAGCCATGGAAAGAGATTTGAGCTCTTCCTTCTTCTTCTTCTGCAGCTCAGCCTGGGCCAGTGTATTCTCCAGCAGGTCCAGACGAGCTCCATGGCTGAAGAGAGTTTCATTTGTTGTCTTTGCCAGATCAGTTCTGGCCTTCTCTTCCCCCTTTTTAACTTCATCAAGGAGGGGCTCCACAACCTACCTTATAAGATCAGGCAAGGCAGTGGTGGAGGAAGAGTGAAGATCACGCAACTGCTTGGCCTCCTCCAGGTAGGCTCTTGATTCAGCAACAAGCCTTTCTTGCTTCTCCAACATCTCCTGGAGGGAGTCTTTCAACTTGGCAGTCTGGATCATCTGGCTAGCCATCTCAACTTTAAGCACAGAGACTGGCCTCATCTGCTCCAGCACGTGCTCCTGGAGCTGCTTCTGGCTGTGCATCACATCCAGTTTGACAAAGAGGCCATTGGCCTTGAAAGAAGCTTTAACTTCTGCCAGAGAGGACTTGATCTGCTTCAGGAAAATCCTCCTCTCCTGCCTGATTTGATGCTCTATCATAGCAGGGGCCATGTGTTGAATAGCTTTTGAAAAACGCCCTATCTGCATGATCTGCTCGTTGAAGAAAGCTTTCATCTTCTGGAGCACAGCAGGAGACATCTCAAAGTCCTCCTCATCTGAATATAGCTCTGGAGGGAATGTGTAATGAGGACCAAAGTTGTAAGAGAAGCCCTCTGGAGTGAGCATAAATCCTCTCTGGATTAGGAGAGTTCGGATTAGGATCTTGGCCGCCTCTGGTGTCTCTAACTCTGCTAGGTTTTGTAAGTTTAGCTTCTTCTTTAGCTCAATCTCCCACGAAGTGAAGGCAGAGGGAGACATCTCCTCCAGCAGAAGCATGAGATCTTCAACATCTTGGAGTCGGCCATACTCCAAACCTTGGCATCTGTCAGATCTGTCAGGAGGGGTGAGTGCTCCAACAGAATTGGAAATTGCTCTCTTAGCCAGAGCTGAGCACTCACACTCATACTCTGCCTGATGGGACCCATCTCATCAGAAGAGAAAATAAAGGGTTTGTGCCCAGAGGCAGAGGAGGAAGGTGCTAAGTTAGCAGGCTCAAGTGAAGCTTCCTCATCTTCACTATCATCGCTGGTTAAACAGGTGGGAGAAGGGGGAGGGGCAGGGAATCCCAGAGCCATAGAAATGGTTGGGTCCTGGTCTGTATGGGTTTGGGGAGGGTTAGGATTTTGTGAGGTAGAAGTGGAGGGGAAGGGTTGCTCTGCACCAGATGAAGATGGGATATCTGGTACAGAAGGTGGGATGGGGATTTGTGATGTGGAAGTGTTTGGAGGGGGGTTCACTGCACCAGAAGAGGTTGAGGGAACCTCTGGTACAGAAGCTGGGGGAGGGGGGTTTGTGTTTAAAGGTATATGGGAGGGTGGGGGAGAAGGTGTTTGAGGGATGGTTGAAGTAGGGAAAGTGGGGGTGTCTGGGAGAGTCTGCTCTGGTGAAGATAAAGGAACACCAGGAGCAGATGCAATGGGTTGTGTTTGTGTGTCTGGAGGGGAAGTAGTGGGGGTAACAAGGTTAATAGGGGTAGAGGAGGGTAAGAAAGGGTTTACCTCTGCTGAGTCAACATCAGCAGGCACAACTGGCTCTGGAGCATCCTCCATCATCTGGGAAGCCTCGTCAATGGCCTTCTCCAAGGCCTCTCCAAGATCAGAACCAGAGTCTGGCTCTTGAAGAATAACTCTCTTGGCCTTGGATCTTCTCACAAGAGGCTCAACCTCTTCTTCCTCTGATGGCTCATCCACCAAAAGGGTTTTCCTGGCCTTCCTGCTAGTCCTTGGCTTCTTAGCAGAGCCTCTCCTGGCCTCCTCTGGCCGCTTCCTCTTGGCTGCTCCAGCCTTCTTAACAACTTTATCATCATCACCCTTCTTCTTAAGCACTTCAAGAAGGGGAATCTGGTCCTCCTCTGAGGAACCAGAAAAGGCAATGGTTGAGGAACCAGTTGCTTCAGCAGCTTTCTTATGCATCTTCTGCTTCTGCTGCTGCTTCTGCCCCTTTGCAGGTGAGGGTACTGCCTGTAGAGGAGGGGCAGGGATGGCTTCTTCTCCATCAGAATCAGGATGGCCATGAAGGGGACCATCCTTTGAGAATAGCACCTTGGACTTGTGAAATCCTCTGCACCAAGACTCCTTCCATTTCTTTTCTGGAAGCAAGGAGTCCAAAATCAGAGTTAGTTTCGTTCCCAACGAAACATTTGCAGTGAAATAGAACTGCATCTCCCCTGGATGGGAAGGACAAGCCTCCTTGTTAACTTTCACTTTATTCTTCCTCAAGACGCCCCAAAAGAACACTGCCCAGTTGCATTGGACGCCGTCATACAGAGCCCTCATCACACACATTCTTCCATTAAAAATCGCATCCGTGCTGTGATTCTCACACATCAACACCTTTACAACTATGTCAAAAAGTACCTTGTACTTTTGCCTCAGATGTTTATCCAGAAATCCCTTCGTGATACTCTGGCAAGAAGAACGAGCAAACAACTTGAAAGAACCCACAATATCGTCCTCCTTGTAGGTTAACGGATCCACCCCTTCTGCCGAAATGTTTTCAAACAAAGCGCAGAAATCGTGCTTGGAAAACACCAAATCCTCCTTGTCAATCTTGGAAGAAATGAAGTCGTCGTGGATCTTCTTGCGAACCAGAAATTGAGCCGCATAACCGTCCAAAGTCCTAAAGTTTCTGGGAACCGTCGAGATCAACTTCTCCACCCCTGCGTTCTGGAGCAACTCCAGAATTGACAGCGCCACAGGGTTCTTTGTGGTGTAGAAGTCAACCACCATCTCTGTTTTCAGTTTCTTCATCATTAGGGCATGATCAAAATTACACGGGGGAGCCATATCTGTGAGAGAGAGAGAGAGAGAGAGAGAGAGAGAGAGAGAGAGAAAGAAAAAACTTTGCAGAGTGAGGTTAGGGTTTGAAAGTATGGAAACGTGAAAGGACAGATTGAAAGGAAATTTGATTTAAATAGGGTAATACGCGTGGCTTGAATAATAAATGAAGTGAACACGTGTAATAACAAATTTAATTTAGGGAACAAAATCAATTTTTGAATTGATTGACATATTGCACAGTGATTAAATCCGATGGCCAGGATGAGAGGCGAAATACGGATTTAATCTGGTGCGTTGGCATAGTCATTGGAACTGGGCATAAAGGGGTTTTGTGGCAGTCAAGAGAAAAAGCGAAATGATTGCCTAGGCCCTATACCCTAGTCTTAAATACACCCCGAAGTTGAAACGTTTTGAGTGTACTTACTAATTTGAAAAGTGTATCCCAATGATCAGAGGCCAGAGAAGTAAAAGCATACCTGTCACCTGATATTGTAACCAGATGATACAACAGCCAGTCTGGTGCTACATCTCCTCTGATGGAGCTCATCTGGTCCTGGTCAGAGAAGAATTTGGATATGTTTTGAATCTGACACAGCACCTCATCTGGGACACATGTCACCTGGTGTATATCTCATCTGGAGATATACCTTCTCTGATATGTCTAATCTGCAGGTATGTTAGTTTTAAAAGAGATTAAAGAATATGCAGTAAGACATAAATAAAGGATACTTCTCTGATGTTCCCCCTAAAGCAAATCTGTCTCTAGATCCAACAATCCTAACTCAAAAGCTAACTCTCTGAATCTGGTCTCAGCCAAAGGCTTAGTTAAGATATCTACTCTCTGCTTCTCTGTTGCAATCTTTTCCATCCTTATATCTCCCTTCTCAATATGATCTCTGATAAAGTGATGCCTTATGTCAACATGTTTACACCTGGTATGAAGAACTGGATTCTGGGTGATGGCAATTGCACTATTACTATCACAGAATATAGGAATATCCTTGGCTCTAATCTGGTAATCCCTAAGCTGTTGACTAATCCAGAGAAGTTGTGAACAACAACTCCTTGCAGCCATGTACTCTGCTTCTGTTGTAGATGTGGCAACTGAAGTCTGCTTCTTAGAAAACCAGGATACCAATTTATTCCCTAAAAATTGGCATGTTCCACTTATAGACTTCCTATCTATTCTGTATCCACCATAGTCTGAATCTGAATAACCACTCAATTCTAAGTTATCATCTGCAGGGTACCATAATCCTAAATTCACAGTTCCCTTAAGATATTTCAATATTTTCCTAGCTGCTTCCAAATGACTCTTCTTTGGATTAGCTTGAAATCTGGCACACACTCCTACTGCAAAAGTAATATCTGGTCTGCTTGCAGTCAGGTACAGAAGAGAACCAATAAGTGCTCTGTACTGAGTCTGATCCACACTCTCTCCAGACTCATCTGGGTCCATGTTGAAATTTGTCATCATATGAATCTTGGCTGCTTTGCTAGATCCTATTCCAAATTTCTCTAACATGTTTCTGGTGTACTTTGCCTGATTTATGAAGATTCCCTTCTCTGATTGCTTTACCTGTAAACCTAAAAAGTAATTCATTTCACCCATCATGGACATCTCAAACTGACCCTGCATGAGCTCACCAAACTTCTCACACAGCTTCTTGTTAGGGGATCCAAATATAATGTAATCAACATATATTTGGACCAGAAGGATGTCCTTTCCTTCTTCTTTCCTAAACAAGGTCCTATCAATCTTACCCTTAGAAAAACCATTGTCCAGAAGAAACTGAGATAGAGTGTCATACCATGCTCTGGGTGCCTGCTTCAGCCCATAAAGAGCTTTCTTAAGCTTAAACACCTTGTCACCTTGTTCAAAACCAGGAGGTTGTTCCACATACACTTCCTCAATGAGAATCCCATTAAGAAAGGCAGATTTCACATCCATCTGGTATACTTTGAACTTCATGTGAGCAGCATATGCTAAGAACAATCTGATGGCTTCTAGTCTGGCAACAGGAGCAAATGTCTCATCATAGTCTATTCCTTCAGACTGAGAATAGCCCTGAGCCACTAGCCTTGCCTTGTTCCTAGTAATGACATCATTCTCATCTTTCTTATTCTTGAAAACCCACTTAGTGCCTATCACCTTTTGATGTCTTGGTCTGTCTACCAGCTCCCAAACATCCTGTCTGGTGAATTGATTCAACTCCTCCTGCATAGCAACAATCCAATTTGAATCTTTCAGTGCCTCCTTGATGTTCTTAGGCTCAATCAAGGACACATAGCAACTGAATAAGACAGCTAAGTTAAGAGTTCTTCTAGTATGGACACCCTTAGTTGGATCTCCTAAGATTAGGTCATTGGGGTGATCAACCAGGGTCCTCCTTCCCGTGGTCTTGCCTGGGTGATCATCTTCTGCAGTACCTTGGTGAATATCACCACCTGCAGAAGAGCTTCCCTCTACAGGAGTTCCAACCTCTTCTGGTTCTGCTCCTTGTGAAGGCTTCTGCTTCAGAGAACCAGGAGATGGGTCATCATCTGAATCTGAATCAAAAATAGGTGGATTGACTTTGATTACTCTGGGTGTAGTCTGATTCTGGATCTCATCAGAAGACTTGGAGTCCACCTTGCACTCAAAAACAGATTCATCAAAAACAACATGAGGTGTTTCCTCCACACAAAGTGAATTCTTATTAAAAACTCTAAAAGCTTTACTGGTGCTGGAATATCCTAAAAATATTCCATCAGCCACTTTAGCATCAAAGGTTCTTAATTTAGATTTCCCATTGTCATGGATGAAACACTTACATAAAAAAATATGAAAATATGAAACAGATGGGGTTTTACCTTTCCATACCTCATATGGAGTCTTATTATGTCTCTGGGCAATCAGACACCTGTTCTGAGTATAACAAGCTGTATTAATGGCTTCTGCCCAAAATCTCTGTGGAGTGTTGTACTCTGCCAGAAGTGTTCTTGCTGCTTCTTTGAGGGTTCTATTCCTCCTTTCTGCTACTCCATTTTGTTGGGGTGTTCTGGCAGCAGATGTCTCATGAAAAATCCCATGGTCCTTGCAGTAATCTGCAATGTGTGAATTCAAAAACTCTGTGCCTTTGACGCTTCTGATTCTGACTATGCTCTGGTTCTGCTCATTCTGGATCTGATTGAAGAATTCTGGCAGCTTAGTCATAGTTTCATTTTTCTTAAACAAGAACACTACCCAAGTGTATCTTGAAAAGTCATCTACTATCACCAAGGTGTACTTCCTTCCACTGAAACTAAGAGGAGAAACAGGTCCAAACAGGTCCATGTGAAGTAGTTGAAGTACTCTGGTTGTGGTTGTGCTCTGGACATCCTTAAAGGAGGTCTTGGGTTGTTTACCCTTCTGGCATGAACCACAAACCTGATCCTTCTTAAACACTTCATTAGGAAGACCTCGAATGAGACCTTTTCTGGCAATCTTATTCAGTGTCTTGAAGTTAAGATGACACAATCTCTTGTGCCAAATCCAGCTGTTCTCTACAGATCCTTTAGCAACCAGGCAAGCATTTCTTGGGCAACTGCTAAAATCTGCAAGATAAATGTTACCCTTCCTCAAGCCTATTAGCAAGATATCATTATAATCAGAAGAGAAAACAGTGCATGAATCACTAGAAAACTTCACTGAGTATCCCTTGTCACAGAATTGGGATACTAAAAGCAGATTATGCTTGAGTCCTTCAACATAGTAGACTTCATCTACAGATACTCCATTGAAGGTCAATTTTCCAACTCCTCTGGTGACTCCATAGTTGTTGTCACCAAACATCACTCTTGGTCCATTTAATGGCTTGAAATCTTGGAGATTATCCTTCTGGAAGGTCATGTGCTTGGAACATCCACTATCAATGTACCAGACATGGTTGCTTGTGTTAGGATATAGATTAGATGTTTTGAAGATGTTAAAACAAGAACTTATAATAGGACTAGCTGAACCTGTTAGTCAGCTACAGATTAGTCTAGGTCTAGAATAGGTCTTTGGTTAAGGGGGAAGAAATCTGTGCAGACCAGAGAAGGTACCAGAGAAGGTACCAGATGAGGTACCAGAGAAGGTACCAGATGAGGTACCAGAGAAGGTGACCATATGAGGTGACCAGATGAGAGGTGACCAGATGAGGTGTCCAGAGCAGAGGGGTCACCAGAGCAGAGGAGTCACCAGAGCAGATGAGGTCCAGAGGAGTCTGACCAGATGAGCTTGGACCAGAGGAGTCTGCCAGAGGAGTCTGACCAGATGAGCTTGGACCAGATAGGTCTGCCAGAGGAGTCTGACCAGATGAGCTTGGACCAGAGGAGCCTGACCAGAAGAGTCACCAGAGGACCCCACCAGAGGACTTCACCAGAGGACTCCCCAGAAGACCTCTCCTAGATGAGACCAGACCAGAAGACCCCAGACCAGACGAGAGACGGATTAGTTCACCTACACGAAACATCTTAGTAATCTGGAGACACGGAGATTTTTGAGATCATTGATGGAGAAGAAGGCAATCTGGAAGTCAACTGATGGAGGATCTGATTGTTTGATTGATTGATTGAAGTCAACTAATCAATCATATAATCAATCTTTGATTGATTATATTCCTCCAATTATGGTTGTTTGAATTACTAGTTCCCAACGGCTAGTTAATTCCTACAACTATAAATAGGAGTGCTTGGATTAGTTCAATATAGAAGAGTCGCGCGAGAGCACACCAAGAACACACGAACTCTTCCAATCACTCACCTTTGTCCTTTCTAGTTTATATACACTCTATTAGGAGTTTAGTTGGATTATTACTCAACCTGTTCATCTTGTTAGATAAGGTTGTTGTAAGGTGTAAGAAGGAGCTGGTACTTCGCAATTCCAGTAAGTAAGTGAGTACGTAAGTTGGAGAGTGAGAAAGACCCCTTAGAAGAAAGGGAGAGTGGACGTAGGACAAGTTGGTCCGATCCACTATAAATCTGGTGTTCTCTACTTTTCTGCAATTTAGATTTCTGCACTTTAAATTTTAGTACTTAATTAGAAATTGGGTTTTCATTAAAATATTTCAAAACGTTTCTGCTGGATAACCTTTTTGGGACCAACAGCTTGAAAATCCTTTCTCCAATGGACTCTTATCTACCTGCAGAGAAATCAATTAGGTCCCCTACTAGTGCTGGGTCCTGATTGGTTAGTTGCAGGTTTTGTAGGAATCCATAGATAAAGATCATCCCTTGCTGGATGAGGAGATCTTATCTTCCTTCCAAATCTATCTACCAGCACATGTCCTCTGACAATGACATATTGAGCTACTGGTCTGATAAGGACACCTTTCCTATAAACAGGTCTGGTGTACATTTTCTCAAATCTGGCCTTTGGAATGACCTGCCTTAAAGACATGGTCTTAAAGGTCTGGTTGTAAGGGTACATCCTAGAAGAACCATCTCTGGTGTCATAACTTCCCAGATAAGTTGGTTTTCTATAGATGGGTCTGGAAAACCTCCTCTGGTTCTGCGAATTAGACTTGCTCTGGTAGTTATAGTTCCTTTGAGTATACCTATTCTAGAATTGATTCCTTTGAGAAAATTGTCTCTGGGGTACCTGGTACTGTTGAACATTGTTCCTTCTCTGGTAGTTATTACTCTGATTGGTATTCCCCTTTCTTGAGTGTTTCCTTTGAGGTCCCCTAATCTGGTTAGGTTCCCTTTGAGGATTTCTCTGGGGTCCTCCAATTTGAGTAATTTCTACTCCTTGGGACTCATTGTTCACAGAACCATCAATCTTCAATGGTTCCCCTTGTTGACACTTATTCTCTAGCATCTTCTCTTCCAGAACAGTCAACTCTTCTGGACCATATGTTATGTGATTAACATAGTGATTCCTTTTCCAGTCAGGATTGTGAACCACCTTGTAACCATTACCAGTTAAGTCTTTATCATCCCAAATTTCTACCAATTTACCAGCTCTTACAGACTTATCTTTATTATAAAAGTATTTATGAGTTTTAGAGGTAATTCCAGAATATCCTAAACCACTCTTATCACAAATGCGCTGAGAAGACTCTGATATGATAGATACAACAGATGGTATCTTAGGAGCTTCTCTGGGCATGAGTATCTCCTCTATGTTGTGAGCAACTTGTTTTCCCTTGATAAGAGTCTGGTATTTGGCTCTGAGTTCATTGATCTCATCTTCTTGAGAGTTCTTTTCTTTCATGAGTTGATCTACCAGAGTATCTCTTTCTGTGATCTTATCCTGAAGTTCAGAGACTTCTTTGGAATGATCTTTCATGAGTTCTCTGGTGGATTTATGCTCATGAGAGAGATTGAACTTCAGCTCTGAGCCTACCATTCTCTTTCTCAAGTTTTTGACAGAGTTGGACACAATTTTGGAGATCTGATAGCATTTGTTCCATATCAGACTCTCTGGAGTTACCAGATGAATTATATGATTCAGTATATTTGGAATCAGATAAGACTAAGGTAGTTTCTTGTACCTCATTGATGTCTGCCATAAGACACACATCATCATCTGATCCGAAATCAGAAGAAGAAGAATTGGAACTAGTATCCTCCTCATTTGCTTCTGCCAGCAATGCTCTCTTATCTGCATATCTCCTATCTCTCTTGATTCTTTTCTCTTCTCTTTCCCTAGGAGTAAGTTAAGGACAATCATAACTGTAGTGACCAGTCTTGTTGCATGTGTAGCAGGCATTGTCTCCTCTGGGACTAGGACTTGGCTCTCTCATCCCCTGGTTGTAGTCTGATCTGGCTGGACTACTCTCTCTCCTCTGGTAGTCAGGTCTGCCAGAGCTACCATCCCTCCTCTGATAATCTGATCTCCCAGAGTTGCCAGAGTTGTCATCTCTCCTCCTCTCTGGAGTTCTGAATCTGGTCTCCCTTGAGTCTCCAGATGTCTTCTCCTTCTCTGCAGGCTTGAAGGAACTCTTCCTGTCTCTGGTAGATTCCTTCCAGTGCCTTTTGTACCTGCCATATTTTGAACTCATTTTATCTAATTTACGAGTTAGAAGTGCTACCTGCTCCTTGAGGCTCAAGTCATCTGCAGTAGACTCCTTTGGCTTAACATCAGGCTTGATAGTTGAAAAGAATACAACTCCTTTCTGACCAGAAGTGGAAACTTCTTCTGTTTGATCCTCCTCTTGAAGATCATACTCATAGGCTTTGAGATCATACAACAGAAGATGATGATCCAGAGTATTGAGATCCTTGTTGTCCTTGATCACAGTGACTTTAATTCTCCACCTGCTGGTTAGTGAACGCAAGATTTTACTATTAATTTCCTTTTCAGAGTAGGTCTTACCTAAGGCACTAGCCTTGTTCAGGAGGTTTGTGAGACGCATGTCCAGCTGGTCAATGGTCTCATCTGATTTCATCTTGAAAGTGTCAAACGAGTGTTGAACAGCTTGGAGCTTGTTGTCTTTGATCTTCTCTGTTCCCTCACAGAGAAGTGCAAGTTTGTCCCACATCTCCTTGGTAGTGGCACACGTTCTGACCTTTTCAATCACTTCTTTGGTAAGTGTGTTGATGATCTCTGTTCTTGCCACCTGGTCTAAGTTATAGAGCTTTCTTTCATCATTATCAAGCTCATCTTTCTTTTTTAGGATTCTCTGCCTGGGGACTCTATCCTCTGCAGCTTTTTGGGCAGCTTCACTAGTTTCTTCCCTGGACTCTGACCTGCAAGAATTTAGCAAGAATAATAAAGAGCAATGGATCTGCCCGGTGACCACCAAAAGCTTTTCAAAGCAGTGGTCTTGGACACACTGCTCTGATACCACTTGTTGGTCCCACTAGTTAGATTAATTGTGGAAGCTTAACTAAAACTCTTTTTCAAGATCCTTTTACAAGGCACAATATAAAGCAATAGTAATGAAAGCAGTAAAGAAGATAAGATATATAGTGGTTCGGATGTTAAAATCCTACGCCCACTCTCCCTTTTGTCAAAGGGGTCTTACTAACCAACCAACCAACTATCTTTCTGGAATTGAGAAGTACCAGATCCTTCTTACAACAGCCTTTAGATCTAACTTCGATCTAAAGCTTAACTCACTTCAACCTTATCTTAACAAGATGAACAGGTTGAGTATTCCAACAAACTCCTTTAAGAGTGGGTATAAATGTGAACAAAATAAGAGTGCTAAAGCTTGATGATCAAGAGGCTTGGATATAAACTTCGTGCGCATGTATCTCTAGAGTATTTCTTCATGGATGCACTCTTGTATTTATAGAGATGATTAGGGATTAGCCGTTGGAGAGCTAATCTAATCAGATCTCTAAATAAGGAAGCTTCAATCAATCAATTCCCTAATTGATTGATTGGATTGGTGAGATCCTTGGATTGATTATCTTCAAATACTTTCCAATCCGATCTTGTTTGACTTCATTTGAATCACCAACGGTCAAATGCTTCCATTGCACAACTCTGATTCTTCCAGAGTAGGCTGAACCAAACACCAGATGACCTCGATGTCCTCTGGTCCAGAGCTGGTTAAGAACCAGAATACTCAGTAGAAACTAGAGGTGATTCTGAGCATCTTTTGGTTCACCAGACTCGTCTAGTCTGGACTCATCTGGTCTGGGGAAGGTCTTCTGCCTCTGGTCTTGATCTTCTCTGATGAAGTCTTCTGATGGAGTCCTCTGGTGAAGTCCTCTAGTGGGGTCTTCAGGTGACTCTTCTGGTGAAGTCTTCTGGTCTGGCAGTTCCCCCTAGACTTAGTTCTAATCTAGTTCTTCATCTGGCTAACAGGTCCAGATGGTCCTATTACATCTTCTGGTTTGTTTTAACTCATCAAAACTATACAACTTTTATCCTAACAATCTTCTATAATTTTGAGTGCTCCTATACAAAAGAAGATACAGTTTCCAGCTATGAGCCTGTATGAAGGAACGACAGATCCAAGAGTTCACCTGACAAAGTATTCAGATTTCATGATATCTATAGGAGCCACGAATGTGACCCAATGTTGTAACTTTCCACTCACACTCGGGGATGGACCTCATCGATGGTTCTCAGCATTAACTCTGGGATCTATCAACTCCTTTGCTCAGTTAAGCAAGGAATTTCTATCTCACTTCTCTACAGTCGGGTCCTACCTTACATAAAGACACCGGTTGGCGGATCTGAAATAATGAGATGATGAGTCTGATAGAGTGTTCCTTGAAAGGTTCGATAAGGTTTTGTTGGGGGGAGAAATGGTGAGCGAGGACACCAAGATTGTGGCAGTAATGACGGGATTGAATAAAGGAACAGACCTATGGAAGAAAATGCGCTTGGCTTTTCCCAAGACTTATTCAGAATTCAGACACAAAGCTGGGGTGTACATTTCAATGCAAGAAACTCTTCAGAAGGAGTTGGGAGACAAGGCCAATTCCAAGAAGCTGGGAAAGAAATCAGGAGGAGAGTACAAGGCCCATAAAAACATGAAAGCTTTTAATGAAGGTGCGGAGTTAAAAGAAAAGCTGAACCATGTCCTATCTACATCAGTAGAAGCTGTTTACAACAATGTAAAAGACAAGGACATGTTATTAGAACCTAAAAAAATTCGGCAAGAACGAGGAAAGCTGAATCCCAATAAATATTGTGCGTATCATCAAAACATAGGCCACTTTACAAGTGAATACCGAGACCTCCTAAAGTAGCTATGGAGGTTCTATGAAGAGGGAAGACTATCGGAGTTCGTGAAAAGATAGTCGGGAAAGAAACCGAGAGCAGCAGTATCCTCCAGCTCGGAAGACGGTGAGAGTGACGAACAACTGAGCAGGAGGGACCAGAAAAGGAAAAAGACAATGACAGCACCAGCTGAGCCGATGCGAGAGATCTTCATGCTCGAACCAACGGGATCGATATGAGGTTGTTCGGACGGAAGGCCTCAACTGTCCAAGAGAAAGAGGAAGGCAGAGTTAAGAGCCGCAGCTCAGGTAAAAGAAGTGGGAGTAAACCCGGCAACTAAAAAAACGGGAGACTTAATGTTCTCGGAAAAAGACTTGGACGGGATACTCACTCCATACAACGACTCATTGATCATATGTGCTAACATCATGGGGACCCGAGTCCATCGCTTACTTATGGACACCGGTTCCTACACAAACATATTGTTCAAAAGCACACTAGATCAGTTAGGAGATTGTGCTGAATACGTCAAAGATTGTAATCATAAGATAGTGGGATTTGGAGAAGCTGTAACCATTCCCTTAGGAGTAGTTACATTGTCGGTTGAACATGTATCGACCGAGAACCCTGATAGGAAGTTAACTAGAATGGTAGAATTCTTGGTTGTAGACCAACAATCTGCCTACAATGGGTTTCTCGGTCGTCCTTTTATTAATGAATTCAAAGCAGTCATTTCAATGTATTACTACTGTCTCAAATTTCCAACTTCAAAAGGATCAGGTACGGTAAAAGACGATCAGAAGAGAGCTTGGGAGTGCTTCTTGCAACTTCAACTGAAGGACAACAAAGTGTCTGTCATGAACGAACAGCCGAGCAGCAGGGCTGAAGATGAACATTCCATCTTAGACGAAATCATGGAATCCATAGACACGAAGATGATAGAAGTGGACGAACAGCAGGGTGAGGGCGAGCAGGAGGTCCAAACGAGCAACAAGGAAGAGAGACTGTACCTGCTCTGAACGGAGTTGAGGATATCGAGCCAAGGCTAGGAGCAGAGCTAATGATGATCGAAGATGGACTTAACCCAGAAGGGCCCATCATCGATCCTCGTTGGAAAAACCAAAAAAGAAGAGCAACACCGGTTGAAGAGTTGGAAGCAATAAGAGTCGACCCGAACAAAGAAGACTTGGAACTTTTCATTGGATCGGAGCTCCCTGAGCCATACAGATCCAGAATAAAAGAATTCCTTAAGTCCAATCTTGATGTATTCGCATGGTCGCATGCCGATATGGTAGGCATTAGCCCTGAGCATGCTTACCATAGGCTAAATATTGATCCTACTAAGAAATCGGTAAAGCAAAAAAGAAGGAAGTTTGGGCTTGACAAGTACGAGGCGTTGGATATAGAAGTAAAGAAGCTACTATACAACAATCTCATCAAAGAAGCACTATGCCCCAGATGGGTGGCAAACCCAGTGCTAGTCCGGAAACCGAACGGAACATGGAGGTTGTGCATCGACTTCACCGACTTAAATGCTGCTTGCCCGAAAGATAATTTCCCACTTCCACATATTGATCAGCTGGTAGATAACACAGCCGGGCACGAGCTCCTCACATTCATGGATGCGTTTGCAGGCTACCACCAAATCCCAATGCACCCGGACGCCCAGGAGAACACAACATTCTACACCAACAAAAACTTGTTGTGTTGGAAGAGGATGCCTTTTGGGTTGATTAACGCAGGAGCCACGTACCAAAGACTTGTCAATAAAATTTTCGATGAACACATTGGCAAAACGATGGAAGTATATGTGGATGATATAGTCGTCAAGAGTCCAAAGAAGGAGGACCATTTAGAGCACTTATCACAAGCATTCGAGATACTCCGAGCATATAACATGAAGCTAAATCCGAAAAAGAGTAGCTTCGGAGTTCACTCAGGAAAATTCTTTGGACACCTGGTCAGTCAGCGAGGTATTGAAGCAAACCCGTCAAAAGTGAAAGCAATTATGGATATGCAGCCGCCAAGATCAATTAAGGAAGTCCAACGGCTCACTGGATGTTTAACAGCCTTGAATAGGTTCATTTCAAGATCTGGTGATAAATGCCGACCTTTCTTTGATGCTATCAAGAAAGGACAGTTCCAGTGGACAGACAGTTGTCAACAAGCATTTGAGCAGCTAAAAGAATACCTTGGCGACACCAAGACCCTGTCGAAGCCTATCTTAGGAGAGAAGCTGTACCTGTACTTAGCTGCATCAGAAGTGGCGATCAGCTCGGTCCAAGTTCGGGCAGAAGGAAAGTTTCACTTGCCAATTTACTATGTGAGTCAAGCCTTACATGAAGCAGAAATCAAATATTCACCGATGGAAAAGTTAGCTTATGCACTAGTAATGAGTGTAAGAAAGCTATGTCCATACTTCTTTGACCATCAGGTAGAAGTACTAATGACGTTCCCATTGAGGCAAATTTTGCAAAGGCCCGACACTGTTGGTCGCCTCCTCAAGTGGTCACTCGAAATAAGTCAGTTTGGAGTATCTTATGCACCTCGAACAGCGATTAAAGGACAAGCGTTAGCCGACTTCATAGTCGAGCTAACCTTCCCTCAAGATCCGACGAGAGGTCATAACCATCCATGGCACATGTACGTGGATGGATCATCAATGAATACAGCGTCAGGAGCCGGGATAGTGTTGATCAGCCCTGATAGGCAAGTGTTCACTTCAGCTGTCAGATTTGAGTTCATGGCAACAAATAATGAAGCTGAGTATGAAGCACTGATCGCCGGACTTCGGTTAGCATTGGCTGTGGGGGTACGGAGATTACAAATATACGGAGACTCTTAGTTGATAGTCAACCAAGTCCGAGGGGAATACGAGGCAAAAGATGAGAACATGGCTCTATATCAGAAAATTGTGGCCCATCTGGCCTCTTTATTTGAACAGATCTACATTGAACAAGTGCCAAGAGACAATAACGCTTAAGCAGATGCACTTGCTCGCCTGGCTACCAGCACGGGACCAGCAGAACTTTCAGATGTTACGATAACCAAAATACTTCACCCTTCAACTAACGATTACAAAGTCAACCAGGCTGAGGAAGAAGTCGGGGAAGATGACTGGCGAACACCAATACTCAAATATCTCAAGGATGGTGAAGCACCTGAAGACCCACAGGAAGAAGCCAAGATGGTCAGGCGAGCAGCAAGGTTCACTATCATGGATGGGCAACTTTACAAGAGAGGATTCTCACTTCCTTTGTTAAAATGTTTAGCAAGGGGGCAAGGCCAAGAAGTTTTGAAAGAAATCCACGAAGGCGTGTGTGGGAATCATGCAGGAGGGCGAGCATTGGCGTACAAAATAGTGAGGCAAGGGTACTATTGGCCGACTCTACTGCAAGACGCAATCAGAGTTGCAAAAATATGCCAAAGGTGCCAGTTGTTCGCCCCCAGCATTCACAGGCCACCAACTGAGCTAATATCAGTAAATAGTCCATGGCCATTCGCAAAGTGAGGGATAGACATCATAGGACATTTCCCAACGGGAAAGGGGAATGTAACATTTGCGGTAGTGGCTGTGGACTATTACAAAGAATGCAATATAAAAAAAAAAGAATCGCAAGATATTACAATTCGCAAGTAAAAATCAGAGAATTTGAAGTTGGAGATCTGGTACTTCGGAAAGTGTTAGCACCACCACCAGGAGTATTTGGAACGACTTGGGAGGGCCCATTCAGGATAACCCACAAATGGTACAATGGCACGTATGATCTCGAAGACATGGAAGGCAACTCGGTCCAATACTCCTGGAATGCGGCTTTATTGAAAAAATACTATCAATAGTCAAAAGTCAATGTAAACTCTTTTATATATCATTTTATAAGTTGATGTAAATCTTGTACGTTGCTTGGTATATTGTAAATTTGATAAAAAATTCAAAAATTTCAAACTTAGAATAGTATGTAAATAAGAAGAACGTCGGTCATTTTTGTTACAATATATCGAATGATCAATTAGTTTGGAGGACATGAAGAGCCCTTGTGTTCGCCTAAAAGGAAGAGCTGCTCGCCAGGAGTTAAAGAGTGTTAATAAACACAAGCTCAACATGTGGCGAGCAGCAAGGCTCAAGGTCTTGAAAGCCCACCTGTTCGCTCCTATTACCCTCTTGCCCCATTGCTCGCCCAAAGCAAAGTGTATAAAAAAAAAGCTCGATATGGGGTGAGCAGCAAGACTCAAATGTGAGAGATAAGAGGCTAAATCCAAAAAGGACCATAAAAGCCTAATTAAATGAGGGTCGAGTTCAGATTAGTGTGAATATTGCTAGAAATTCGTGTATTATTTTTGCTAAATTTAATTGGATTTCTTGTATTTTTTTACATTAATGTGATCATTTGTGCTTAATTGTCGAGAAAGACTTTTATTTTTATTTTGCAAAAAATTGAAGAATTTTATAAATAAATACGAGCCTCTAATTTATTGAGGTCGAGAAGGAGAATTAAAATCGAGAATTGAAGAGAGAAGAATTGGGCTTGAGGAATTATTTTCAGCATTTGATAGCCCATTTACTTTAAATAACAGCAGCCCAGATTATTCGGCCCATTTGCTTTTTGAATTTGGAAGCTAGCATACTTTTCCAAAAGCAGCATCGCGTGAAAGAGAGAAAGGTAAGGGCCCCACCATTTCTAAATTAAGAAAAGTCAAGCCTTTGCTTTCAGAATTTGGAAAACCATTTCATCATCTATGAAGAGAGAGAAACCCGCCATTGATGAAGAAGCACTGTTGCGGGAATCGAAGCTTCGCACCGGAAACTTGCAAGCCGTCGCGCCGGAAAAAGCTTACGCGGGAGACGGAATCGAAGAGGAAGCTTCGACCATTGATGCCGGAAAGAGCCATGGACGACTGGAACCAAGGGCGGAGCCAGGAAAATAAAACAGGGCGGGCTGCAAGTCTAATATAATATAAATACAGTACTAAAGATAAAAGTCAATATTTTTTTACATAAGTTGCACCCTACGATTCTTTATCCGATAGAATTCATCGATAATAGAATCATGATCAATGTCATCAAACAATTCTCTTTCAATATAAACAATCAAGGAATCTGATAGATATTCACTCTCCATTTTGTTTCGAAGAACGCTCTTGACATGCTTCATAGCTGAAAATGCTCGTTCAGTCGTTGCAGTGGTAACAGGAAGTGTCAAAACAAGGTGAATCAATCTTGTTATATTTGGATAGAATTCTACCTTATTTGTCTCGACTAACGCTCGAGATAGTTCAGAAATAGTCGACAAATTCTGAAAACTTGGGTGAGAAGGTATTTTGATTCTGTAATGCTGCAATTCAAGTCCCAGTCGTCTCATTTCTTGAACAGTAAAATCTTCAGGATAAAATCTGTCGGCGAGATCATAGATTTGACCCTCATTAAACAACCTGAAGTTGTTTTTAGGATCCAAGGCAGCACTAAGCTGAAGAAGTTCCACTGTCTCATCTTTGAATCTACTTTCAATTTCCGACATCTGAGTATTGATTGCTTCGTAAAAGATATCCACTCGGTAATGGTGCTCAAACGTGATAAAATCCACTTGTTGACACGAACGTCCTGTACCCATTTCATAACAATCATTCATGTTAGGAATCGCAATGCCATGCTCTCTACAAACTGACTCCACCTGTTCTAGAAGACAACCAAAACCATCATTCTTCAACAATTGAAGTAAATCTTTAGTGCTTGAGACAAGATCCATTGCATTCAAGATATCAAGAGACTTTTGCTGCAAAGATCGACAAAGCATATCTGAAAGTTCCAAAATTTTATTCATCAAGTGCAGGATGAATACAAAATCAAAAGACTTCATTACCAGCCAACAACCGTAAGCTTCACCACTTGTATCATAAGAAGAACCCTCATCTGACATATGTTGAAGCACGGTAATCACCGCACCATACATATCAATCAAGCTACATGTGGAACCAAAATGAGAACTCCAACGAGTTTCTCCAGGACGATGTAGACTCCCCATTTAATTAGCTCATCTGCCTGTCTCACGAACACCTGCAGCTACCTTCTCTGCCATTTCAATACTTTGAGCATTTCGTAGTTCATTGTGACGCTTAGGAGAAACACCAATGATATTCACAATCTTATTCAAATGTGAAAAGAAACAATAAATTTGTCGTACTCGTCCACCAGCAGCAACTAAAGCTAATTGCAATCGATGAGCGAAGCAATGCACATGATATGCATAACGACAATCTCTTAGAAAAAGAGCTTGTAATCCATTCCATGCACCACCCATATTGCTTGCCCCATCATAACCTTGACCCCGCATATTGCATATCAAAAGATTATTGCGGCTTAAGACAAGACATATTTCTTTCTTCAATGTTACAGCAGTGGTGTCTGAAACATGTACAATATCGAAAAATCGCTCTTTCACAAGACCATCAGCACCAACAAATCTCAACACAATAGCCATTTGCTCTTTGTTAGACATATCTCTAGCTTCATCAACTAAAATGCAAAATTTTGAATCCCCAATTTCTGCACGAATTTTGTTTCTCACCCGACTACCAAAGATGCTCAAAATCTCTTTTTGAACCATCGGTGATGTATACTTCGCATTTAAAGGAGCATTCTCTAAAACAGTATCATTTATTTCAATATTCATCTCTCCCAAAAGTTTTATCAATTCAATGAGATTACCTCGATTTTTGGAAGACTCTGACTCATCATGCCCTCTCAATGCACAACCTTGCAAAGTAAGATATTCAAGACTTTTAATTGTCGTCATGACCCGCAAACGATTTTTCTTGATCTCTTCTGGTTTTTCCCGATTCATTACTTTATCAATATGCTGAGAAGCATTCCTTAGAGCCTCCATATAAACCACGGCACGGTTGTGTTGTGAATTGGGATCTCCCACGTGTCTTAAAAATGAACACTTATTCCCGTTGTTGACTCTTTTCCATTTATTGAACCCGACGGAAGTAAATACGCTATTGTTCAACTGATCAAACAAGAAGCACGGAAAACAATATGCAGAATGATTTGAGGGTGAGTACTCTAACCAAGGAAATATTTTATACCACGACATTTGAAAACGACGCATTTGATTTCCATCATATGTTGGCTCATATTCATCTAAAATTGGTTGAAATGCTCCCATTTCAATATAGGCTCGCCTTATCTCATCTTTTTTATTAACGGGTTGATCACAAATCGACTTACGTAAAAACGGATCACGTTCAAGTGAATTAAGATTAACCTCATCTCTTTGCACTTGAGGAGGTTGCACATTTGGAGCTACATTATCATTGTTAGATGCAAGAGGCTCTTCACTTGTCAAAGGTTCCTTCCGTTTTAAGTTGGTGAAGAATGATTTAATTGTTTTGCCTTTCTTCCCTTTTTGATTTTCCATTACCTATTACATTATTAGATAAACAAAATTAATAAATGTATTTATAATTACAACTCTACGATAGTTATGATATCAAAAATTAAATCCCCCAATTCACTAATTTCATAGGTATAATTTCAAAAATTAAATTCCCCAATTCATACGATTTCATTCACTACCCTAAATTTTAATATTTCAAAAATTAAAACACAAATATTATTAATTGCATATGAAACTTAATTAAAGCACAAATAATGAAACTTAAGCACAAATATTTAAAGATTTCAAGAATTAAAGCACAAATCTATGAATAAACTTAGTTAAAATATTACCCCAAATTTTGGTGAAAAGTTGGAGAAGAGGGTCGGAAATGATTCTTGACACTTATCGAGAATAATAGAAGCAACGAGCCTTAACGGAGAGTCGGAGAGAACCTCGGAGGAGATGTAATGAATTTGGGCGCAGGGATGGGCTGCTGCTGCTGCTCTGTTTCACGCCTCTATTCTGTTAGAATGAAAAAGGAAACTGCTATGTTAGGGTTATATTTTTTTTTAAGTAGTATTTAATATATTCACAATATATAATATATTATACGAAATATAAACGTTACTTACCTGTGTCCGAGTGGTAGCATAGCTACCCTCTACCTGAGAGGTCCCAGGTTCGATTCGGGGGAGGGGCTACAATTTTTTTTTTCTCTATTAAAAATTTTGGCTTTTGGAAAGCTGGCTCGGCTACAGCCCAGCCCAGCCCACCCTTACATCCGCCCTTGGGAAAAGCTCACGCCAGAAATCGCCGCCGCACCGGAGTTCACGTCGGGGTGGAATTAATGTCGGAAATCGCACTGGTTCGCCGGAGAAGCTTCGACCGCCATGGAGTAAGCAAGCTTCGCACGATGCCGGAAAATGAAAACGGCAGAAGCTTTGGCCGGAAAAGCTGAAAGTCGAAGCTCGGTCGGAATTCGAGATACCATAGCTGGAACGAAGAGGAAAAGCTTGCGGGAAAGCTGTTATATTGCCGTAAATTTCAAGCCGTGCCGCTATTCGATGCCGGAAAGCTTCGACCTCGCCCGGAATTGCAGAGTTGAAGAGAGCCACGTTGCCGGAAATGGAGGTCCACCGCCACACCCGAGCACGATGCCGTTCATAGCCGGAAAAGCTGTTGTTCGATGCCGAAGCAATAGAAAGTTTTCAGCAATTTTTGCCTTGCACGGTCGTGCACCCCAACACGGTCGAGTAGCCTGGAAATAAAAAAAATCTTTTTTAAAAGTCATGCTATACGGTCGAGCCAGGTGACTCGTGCGAGTTGTTGTCGGTGGGAACAGAAAGTTTCGAAGTTTTTTGCCTACTCGACCAGGCGTTCCGCTCGAGTGGACTGACTCGCTCGAGTTCAGTTTCTTTTCGAAGAGGGTCAACCTACTCGACCCGAGCAGATCAACTCGGTCGAGTAGGGTCTTTTGACAGCAGTTTTCTTTTGAGAAAAAGGGGTTCTTCATTTCAAATTTTTTCCTCTACTCTCCTTTCTTATTCACAAACTCATATCCGCACCCACTCACACACTACCATAAACCTTCATTTCTCTTGCAATTTCTCCACATTCAAGGTATGATTCTCAACCTTAACCTTATGAATTTACTTATTTTGTGCTTCTTATGAGGTTTTTTTCGAAATTTTGAAAAGAGAAACTTTTGTGATAGATTTCTTGAGGTTTGTTCTCCATAGTTGTGTCTAATCTTGTTTATATGATATGGGTAGCCCATGAGTTGTTGATTTCATGGAAATTTTGAGTATTCCTTGAGAAAGTGAGTGTTGTATAGGAGCATGCCCTAGGAATTTCGAACATTTGGTAAAATTATGATTGTGAATGAAATTTCTTCCCTTGAGTTGAGTAATTTTGATGATTGAGTGAAGAAAACTCTTTTTTGCTTTAGAATTTTGAATTGAATGTTGATGATGGAAGAAACGTGAAAGTTCATGTGGGAAGAAATAGTGGCATAAATTCTGTCATATGAGTGTGTCCTGTTATTTGCTGATTACTTTTGTAGTTGGGATTAAGGGTGATAAATATGGCTTGGAAACTAATTTGAATTATTTGGATTAGGAGGGGGCAATTGATTGAGCATGTAAGTTGCTGGAAGCATTTACTTGTAAATATATATGCAATGAGATAGTTAGCCCCAAGTTAGGAAATTGTGAGTTGACATACAGTGTATGAGAATTTGGTTCAATGCTTGAGAATGTTTCTTTGTGATAGATTGAATGCAGATGCATGTTTGTTATGAGCTTCATTGGATGATTTTTTGGTTTTGATATAGGGAAATGGCGGAAAGGAGAAGAGCCAGCGAGGAGAGCTTGGCATAAATTAATGGCAGGCTAACTGCTTTGGGAAAGATGCCCTGGGATTTTGGATTGAATCTAGACGAAACATGGCCATTTATTGCTAAGCAGTGGGAAAAGTTTGCGAATCTGTGGAGAAAACAAGATGCCCATCGGTTGAGGTGATGAATAAAATGGGGATTTATGATGATGTGCGGTATCTATTCGCACAAAGCTCCATGGATCGTTTTCTTGATAAGCTTATTCCGGAGAATGATGTATTAAAGACTGATGAGAAGTACACTCTTGAGTTCATGAGCTCCGTGGTGGTGAACAAGCTTACTTCAGAGACTCCACTCTCCATTACCTTCTCTTTAGGTGGTGTCGAGAGACGAATGACAACGGCTCAAATCAACGAAGTGTTTGGCACACCTGCAGATAGGAACGGGTCTCTGCTTATTAAGCATGAGAATTACAATGATCAAGAGTTTTGATACAGTATTACGCATGATCTTCGTAACGCAGCAACACTTTATGAGCTAAGAAATGCCAAAGCCACGAGCATCAGGAATCTGGTGTTGAGATATACCAAGAAGATTTTGATGAACACGATATTTGGGCGTACTGAGAGTGGGTCGGTTCCAATCGATGAACTCTATTGCTTGTGGTGTCTTCTGAATGGGGTGAAATTCAATTGTGCTACAAACTTTTCTACTTCAAGTTGAGAGAACTCAAAGGAGGTCCAATGGAGGGGTTGTGAGGTTTGGAGGATTAGTTTCAATAATTGCTGAAAGTTTCGAGTTAGAGGTAGAAGGAAACATTGATGGGCCAGACATGGACGAGAGCTGTCTAAAGAATACCAAAACAATTGAGGTCCTGTTAAATCAATGGTTTTTCAAGCAAGGAAATGAGAGTCTTTTCCCACTGCCAAACTCAGCTCTCACAACCCTTAGAGTTGGAAGAGGAGAAGGAAATTTGACTCTGACGTGACCGGATGGTAAGCAGTTAACCCTTGGCTCTTGTGAGTCGTGTAGGTTTGGATTGCCAACTGTCTGTGCACCGGTCCCGTCAGAGTCAAATTTCCTTCTCCTTTTCCAACTCTAAGGGTTGTGAGAGCTGTGTTTGGCAGTGGGAAAAGACTCTCATTTCCTTGCTTGAAAAACCATTGATTTAACCGGACCTCAATTGTTTTGGTATTCTTTAGATAGCTCTCGTCCATGTGTGGCCCATCAATGTTTCCTTCTACCTCTAACCCGAAACTTTCAGCAATTATTGAAACTAATCCTCCAAACCTCACAACCCCTCCATTGGACCTCCTTTGATTTCTCTCAACTTGAAGTAGAAAGTATGCAGCACAATTGAATTTCACCCCATTCAGAAGACACCACAAGCAATAGAGTTCATCGATTGGAACCGACCCACTCTCAGTACGCCCAAATATCGTGTTCATCAAAATCTTCTCGGTATGCTCGTGGCTTTGGCATTTCTTGGCTCATAAGGTGTCGTTGCGTTACGAAGATCATGCGTAATACTGTACCAAAACTCTTGATCATTGTAATTCCCATGCTTAATAAGCAGAGACTCGTTCCTATCTGCAGGTGTGCCAAACACTTCGTTGATTTGAGCCGTTGTCATTCGTCTCTCAAAGTTAGGTAGTTTTTCATTTATTGCACGTTTTTAATTTCCTAGTAGCATAATCAAACCCGATCTTGTCATTTAATTTTCCTTGCATGATAACTTGAATCGACTTAGCTAACCATTTGCTTCCCTAGGGTTCGATAATTTTTATAACTTGGTCAATTGTCTTACTATAACAACGATCTCGTACACTTGCGAGTGAGTTCAAATTTGTGATTTAACGAATTTGGCAATCAAGTTTTTTAGTAGTGATTTTAGTTGTGGAGCTTGATTGTTGAGTGGTGAATTCTTATTGAGTGAGATTTTTGAATGTTGTGTTGGTGGCAAGAGTCTTATGAAGATGCTTGATTGAATGTTTGTGTTGAGTTGAAATGTTGGATTCGAACACGTGAGATCATGGTTTATGCAAATTTCATTGACACTTTTTTTTCCAAACTTTTGAATTGCATAGCAATGAAAAAGTTTGGGGGGGGGGGTATGTCATTTTTACAATTCCATTTGCATTATCTTACATGTGATTGATCATGAAGACCCATATACATACAGATTTGCAAATAAAAAGCACCTTACTCTTGGAACATAAAAGAGAGGTACTTAAGCAAGAGTGTGAAGCATAAGACAAAGGGCGAACAGTAGGGCAAATATGAAGAAGGTATTAACACAAAAAGCTCTGGGAGAAAACAGTCATTTCATTAATAAGATAAGCAAAGGATAGTACAACTAAAAAGGAAAAACATGATAAGCCCTATTACAAAACTAAGAAGTTTAAATAGAAAAAAAGGGGTCTTCAATTCTGAGGAGCCGGGGGAGCAAGAGGAGCTTCAGAAGGAGGAGCATCAGGGTTGGTCGCCTCAATGACCTGCTGCTCGCCTACCGCAGCAGAAGTGCCAGCTCCATCCAAGGGGTTTGGGAAGAGAGGACTCAAGGCATCAAAAACCGTGGCATCCCTGTTCACTTCCTCGGTCCTCTCCTTGGGGGCGATCACCCGGACATCGTCCTTAAAAATGTCCAAGTTCACGCCCATATCCTTTAAATCGGCAATGGGGATATCAAAACCAGCAGCTGGAGGGCTCTCGATGACATAGTCTGTGAAGTCTTTTGTAGTACAAGTCATGACATCGAGGCTATTATCTAGATCATACTTCACGGACCTTACACAGTCAGCATACGCACAAATGTAACCAAAGTTCGTGTTATCAGTTACATCTTGTACGTAAGTGGTGTATGGAATGGCACGTTTCTTCTCTTTTTCCAGCCGGTCGACATGGACCTTCAAGGACTCAACCCGCTCCACCAGACCAACACGCTCAGTCTCTAGGACCTTGAGGCGGTCAGTCGCAATCCCCAAATCTAACTGGAGCTTTTTAGAAGTATTGAGGGCCATCTGCTCGCGCTCCTCCGCAGCCTTTAGACCTCTTTCCCAATTGAGTTTGGCCTTCTCAAACTCAGCCTTCAGCTTGACCAGCTCATCATCCTTCCTCTTCAACAGAGTGTCCCTCTCGGCCTCAAGCTGCTCGATCCTCCGGCCCAGGCCCCTGTTTGTCCTCTCCAGCTCGATAGCTTGGTCGAGGATCTGTTGAGCATATATAGCCTGATGACTGGCATTGTAGCTCAAGAGACGAGCATTATCGCTCAAACTTTGCTCTGAAGGATTTCTTCAGCCAGTTTAGTCCAGGAGCGAGGTATGAGCTCAGTTGCTCGCCTCACATGCGAGTCTCGAATATCTGGTAAGCCGGGGCAGATTTCACACAGCTGAGCTGGTGGAGAACTTTAGCCCGCCCTGGGTACTCTTCCTTCTTGTACCTACAAAAGAAAACATAACGGTCAGACAAGGAGGGTAGGGGGCGACCAGCTGAGCAATTGGGAAGGACTTACTCCCTCAGTTTAACAGGGTCATAACCCAGATAAGAGCTGTCCGGAGAGGAGATTCTCCCTTTGCTCGCCACCATGGCGCCGACCACCTGCTGCTCGCTCACTTCCTCAATGGAAGAAGAGCTAGGTGCATTCTTCTTGCTCGCTTAGAGCAGTCATCCTCTTTCCTGGCGGGGGCGACCTCCTTAGTCAGTCTTTTCTTGCCCCGGTTGTCTCTGGGAGGCGAAGAATGAGGAGTAGGGCGAGGAGCAGGATCTTGCATATGTGGGACTTCTTCTTCTTCCTCCTCCTTCACCCTTAGCTTGATGAGGGAAATAGAAGGATCAAGCTTCTTCTTCTTTGAAGGTTGAGCAGCAGACATTTGTTTAACACGGCGAGCAAGGAGATGATAACACTTTGGTATTTTCGGAACAACAACAATCACCCTTTGCGCTGAAAATAAGAAGCATAGAATCAGAATAGTAAAGAAGGCAACCAGGCGGCCAAAAAATATTAATACAAAAGAAGAAAACTTTATACCTTCCGAGACAGCAACTTGAGCCTCCAAGTGATGAGCACTGGTAGTCAACTGGGCAAGCCTCCGACAATAGGGTTTCGAAAGGTGCTTGATGCTACGATCACTTGGGTTCCGGAGAGTGATTACGGTGAGAACGTATAAGAACTCTTCACTCAGTTCAGGGTGCCCCCACTTCAAGATACGTGGACCTGCAAAATAACAAAAAGAAAAAAATTAAAATTAGTTTCACCCTGGACATGGCAAGTCAAAAGTGAAACCTACGCCGAATCTCGCCAAAGCCTTCGGGAAAGTTGATACGGTCAGGTCCACCAGAAAAGTCGGAAGACGCCCGCCAATCACCACCGATGAAGAAAAACTGCTTATGCCAGCTCTTCACTTTATTTGGCACCCCTTCGATTAACTTCACGCCACTAAGGGCCTTGAGATAATACCACCCCAGTCCGCCCTCGTTAGCAGCCGAAGAGATGGTCATTGCATAATGTATCTCAACGGTGCTTATCTTATTCTTGTAACCCTCAAGCCCGAAGAGGGTTATAAAAGCCATTAGATTGCTCCATCCGTTCGGGGTGATCTGTGTAATGGCCAAGTTTGTATCTTCAAGGAATCAGCCGATCACGGGGTGTAGAGTGTTGGTCCCGGTACAAGACTGAGGAATACGTGTATGGGGGGGGGAATACACGTATACCAATTTGGTGAGGGTCAGTTGGATAAAGAACTAGGAGCTGATAATACACCTACTGACTACACTCGGTGAGGGTCAGTTGGCTAACTATCAGTTCAAGTTCAGTGCGGAAATGCGTGAGCCCTGACAGTTTAAAGTCTTGATTAGTTTGCTTCTGAAAAACTGATTACTCCACTGAAAAGTGTTTAGTAAGGGCAGTGCTCTTTTTAAAAGATCAGGCTGATTGATTCAGACCTGATAAAACTTATGCAATGAATGAACAGTTGAAATGGCAGGTAAGCAATATATCAAAGCAATAAGAACACAGCAAGTTTAACGTGGTTCAGAGTCTCAAGCTCCTACGTCCACGGCCTGATTTAACAGGAAATCCACTCAAGGGATTCTTGTTTTTAACGTGCCAAGGTGCACCAAGACCAGCTAACCTCACTGATCTATACAAACTTCCTTACTAACTCACTAACTGACTTACTCCCAACAAACCTAACTTAGGGTTTTGGTTTCAGTTTGGATTCCAACTAGGTTGAGATTATCCTTACAAGACAAAGCTATGCTAAGGGTTGGATAATCTCTCTAAGCTTAAGATATTGCTTGTACGCTCTTTGGAATACAGATTAACTCTCAGTTGCTAAGAAACACTTGGGAAATTTAGAGGGTTTCGAGTGCTTCTTCTAAAGACTGAATGCTTTGAGTGCTTGAGAGTTTGAGTAATTTCTGGCTTGGAAATTTCCCGTAACCTTGAATGGGTTCAAGGCCTTCTGTATTTATAGGTGATTTGAAAAACTATCCGTTGGATAGCCTTTCTTGTCAACTATGTAGAGTGATTCAAACGGACATTTCTTCATGCAGCAGCCGTCCTTGCATGGAATTAGGTAGTTGCATTAAATGCACATTAAATGCTTGCCCGTTAAAAATGCAGTCTGAAGTCAGTCTTCTGTCAGGTTCTGTACGTGCGTGTCCCTCCAGGATTGGTCCACGTCATCAGGATGGTGAGAATGTCAGAACTTATTCCTGGGCTTCAGGCTTGTCTTATTAAGTTCTTTTTGTCTTGAGCTCACCGGTCTTGTCCTGACACTGACATTCCTTTTGCATTGCTTGGCTCTACTCCAAGTCTTCCCATAAACTCAGTATCCTCCTGTTCCCTTCAGGACTGAGTAGTAAATGACCTCAGGGTCATACTCTTCATCACTGAGACTCACTCAGACAGCTTAGAAGACTGGCATAAGTTCAGGATGGTAAACTGCGTCTTCAGGCTCTAAGTCTTGATTGTCATCAGTAAGTGCTCCTCTTACTGAGTACCTGTGAAGTGTAAAATGACTAAGTACAAAACCTAACCAAGACTAGCCTGACAAAGACAAACAAAAGGCAAATTATCTTTTCAGGGGCTTTGAGATCTTAATCAAAACTGACAATGTCCCAACATAGAGGTAGCGGGAACCCAGCATTTAAAATATCCAAGTTAATGGCAGTGCAACCAGGAGGCGGGCGATCAGCTGTTTCCCCTTCCTGTGGAGCGTACAAGTGGATATCATACGAGATCTGGAAGAATGATCGAATACGAGCTAGGTCATCCTCTGTGATTAGACTTGGTATTCAGCCCGCTGTATATAAGAGAGTCTCCTGAGCAGCCATAATAGTCCTCGCGGAAGGCGGAAAGGAGTTATGATAGCGATTGGCGTACTTAACCCATTCTTGCCTACGGACAATTGCTTCGGGAATTTAGGATTCCGGGGTAGGCTTGGATATTGGGAAGTTGATCTCCTTAAGAAACCTCCAGGTTATGCCAGGGGGAGAAGGAGCCCGTTGGTCGCCTCTCGATTGAGCCACCTGCTCGCTACGACCCTATTGCTCGCTGCTCGCCCCTACAAATTCAGGGACACTCATCTCCTCGATTTCAGCAGCAACTTCGATGGAATCTTCACCCAAGTCGGATGACGTATTTCCTCCTGAGGACGGGCGAGCAGCTGGTTGAACGATATCTTGCTCGCCCGAGCTATCTACAGTATAGAACGCATCGACTGAGCGAACAACAGAGCTTGCCTCCGAGCCAGTGTCTTCACCTATAAGTAAAGTGCGCAGATTCCGAGCGATAGCTTGGCGAAGTGAGCGGCGAGGAACAGGGGGTGATATTTCAAATTCCATTTATCTTTTCCCCGGATTCCGGCCAACATTATCATCGGAAATGGTGTTAATCGAAGACGGGGATGCCATGGGAACTAAAATTTAGGATTTTTTCAAGGAAGGAGGTCAAGCACAAAATTGAAAGGGAAATCGCGGCGGTACCAATGACAACACAGCGGTGGTGGCGACGGTGATTTAAAGATGAGGATGATCGGAGATGGTGATAAACAGAATAAAAGTGCAAAAAAATTGAAGAAACTGAAAATGCAAAAAGGAAAAATAAATTAAAGCGAAGAAAGCAAACAAATTACCTAGCGAATCGTGGAGATTGAGCAAAAGAAGGCAAGAATTCGAAGAATAGAGAGCTTTAAAGATCAACAATGGCGGATTCTTGAGTGAAAGGCGTGAAAAAGAATAAAAGGAGAAGAGTATTTATAGGAGAAAGAATGGGGGCCTAATTGAAAGTTGGTAAAAAATATTAGGCCCCTATGAGCAATATAGGAGCACACGCGTGGGCGGCGGTGATGTCACCAACCGTCCATGTTGTTTCGTAAAGTGCACCTCGGGAAGTGAAATGTCACAAGTTCAAGGGTCGGATCCCTGTTGTTCGCCCAAAATATTCCGGCTCAAAATATTTGAATCCCCGTTGCTCGCTCATGATCCCAGTTGTCGCCTAATAACTGTAGTTCGACCTAAAAAGAATGGTTCTCATTCTAATAGGTCAAACTAGGGGGCATTGTTGATAGGCGAACAACCGAGCAACAGGGATTAAGGTAATTAAAAGTAATTGAATGATTAAAAGGTCATTAAGAATAAAAGGGTCAAAGGAGGCGAGCAGCAAGGACTTGTCTTTAGTGAATGAGATAAGGCGAGCAACTGGGAATAAATGTCAGAACACAATGGGCGAACAGCAGGTCACCAAAAGAACAAAAACAAGCGAGCAAATTGAACAAGAAGATCCAAGAATACAAAAAAGGGGCGAGCAGGCGAGCAACAGGGCACCTCGGAAAATCACCAAAAGTCCCACTAATTAGGCATTACATTAGGAGCAAACAAGTGTCTTAACACTTGTCATTGTACAACATGTAATAGCTTAGGAATAAAACAAGTGTCTTAACACTTTTCAAGATGTAAATAAAGGTGATTAAGGAAGTGACACATCATGCTTGCTTGTACCCTATAAATACCCCTTCATGAGAAAGGGAAAATAAGTTCATTTTATTAAAAACAAGACCAAACTCTTGCAAATTTATTTCTCAACCCTTACTTAGATCAATCTAGTGTTTAATCCTAGCCCCATTACCTTGTTTGATGATCTTCTAAGATTTAAACAACCACTAATCATTCATATTGAATCAAGATCTTCAACAACTGCCTTGTTTTTTATCACACAAAATCTAATATGCATTTAATCACATTAATGAGCATACATTTTCTCAACTAAAAATAGGAAAAGAAAAAAAATTAGCCCGTTGTTGGTAGGCGAACAGCTGGGCTAAGATTAACCAAAAGAAAGGATGTTTAAGACAGGGGATAATGGAGCAAGGAGCTGAGTAATGGACGAGCAGCTGAGTAATGAACGAGCAGCTGGGAAAGAGCGAACAACTGAGTAATCAACGAGCAACAGAGAGAGCTGGTTCAACATATCAAGTGTTGACCATTCCAGTGAACAGCTGGACAACGGTCAAATACACTGAGTGAGCAACTGAGTAAGATGATCAAGGCAAAGAAATAATACCTACGATAATTAAGCCAAGAAGGCGAGCAGCTGAGCAATTAAGTATCTGGTCAATTAATGAAAAGACGAGCAGCTGGTCAAAGTGTCAATCACTCAGATGAGGAGCTGGTCAAAGTGTCAATCACTCAGACGAACAGCTGGTCTAGACCCAAGAACAGCTGAGCGAGCAGCTAAGAAGGAGAAGGTCCAAGTACCTACCATGTAGGCATACAGGTGAGCAGTTGAGCATCCTGAAAAGTTGCCACAAATCCCACTAATTAAACATTGTATTAGAAATAGACAAGTGTCTTAACACTTGTCAATGTATAAAATACAATAGTTTATAGATAATCAAGTGTCCTAACACTTGTCAATGTGTAAATTAGAGTAGCTAAGGAGATGAAACCTCCTACTTGCTTAGGTGCCTATAAATACTCCCTTATATGAAGAAAAATATAAGTTCCAATTATTAAGAGAAGTAGCCAAATTCTTGCACATTTATTTCTTGATCTATATTTACATAAATCCAGCATCTTAAGTCTTGTTTGATGATCTTCTTTAGCTTAAACAACCACTAAATCATCTATTAGAATTAAGGTCATCAACAATTGGCGCTAGAAGGAGGGTCCGAACCTCCGTTTATTGAAGAATCCGGGGAAAATTTGCACAAATTCGCCGAAATCTGGAATTATTGGTCGGAATCTGGTAAGAAGTCACCGGAAACTGGAGATAGCAGCTTTGTGAAACAATTTGTGGCACTTTACATCCACTCTAAAAGAACTTGAATGCATGCATATGTGAATTAGGGTTTGTAAACAACCAAATTCATATATGCAAGGCTAGTTGTTCTTGGATAAAGTTCTTCAAAAACACAAATTATTTTTTACAAACATCCAACATCTAGAAATGACAAGATCACAAGAACATCGAACATCGAATACACAACCGAGTCGTAACCCTCGAACTAGGGTTTCGTCAACAAGTGGACATGCGAGAACGGTCCGGTCAACCTCTCGAAGGAATGTCCAAGTTACCATCGACACTCTCCCTCCAGAAATCAAAGCTCTCGCCCAAAATCCCGATGAACTGGCGAAAGCAATAATTGTGCTCCAATCATTACAAAGACGATAAGAAGATGCCAGGCTATCAAAGGTTCCGGAGACGAACAACTGAGCAGGCGAGCAGCAGAATAAGTGGAGGAAGGATAAACATCAGGACGAAACGGATAGTGCCCAGGCCCGCAAGAACAAAGGGAAGACCCTTGCAAGTAAGCGAACGGAAAGCCGAGAAGAATCGACCCCGAGCCGAGGCGAGGAGTCGAGCAGGAGTACCTCGCGCACTAGTGCCATGAAGAGGTCGAACACAAGAAATAAAGATGGGAGAGAACCAACCCCGTTGAAAGAGGAGCGAGCACGCACAACTGCTCGCCCCTCAGTCCACGATAGGATACGGAGGTCAGCTTTTGGCCGTCTGGGACCAATAGAAGCCAGTAATATTGCTAAAAGGGCAACTCAAGAGAAACATCCCGTTGGTAAGGGACTGCGTCAAGAAAGAGTCCTGAAACTTGACCATGACGAACAACCTTCCAACGGGAAGACTTCTCCAGACGAGTTGCAAGTCATGAAAAAGACGATCGAAGAATTGCAAAAATTGTTGGAGTCACAAAAAGGAGTTGGATCAACTATTCTCCCATCTTCACCATTGGCCTCATCACTCTTGAACGCACCAGTACAGAAGAAGATCAAATTCCCGGCTATCAGCTTATATGAGGGAACGCCGGACCCCAAAGTCCATCTAACAAAGTACTTGGACTTCATGATCTCAATGGGGGCTATAAATGCTACTTAGTGCCGAAACTTCCCACTCATAGATGGTTCTCCGTATTAATTCCCGAGTCCATCAGCTCGTTTGCACAACTAAGCAAGGAATTCCTATCATATTTCTCAACTGTCGGGTCTTATTTAACACAAAGGCACCATTTGGTAGATATCAAGCAAGGAGACGAGGAGTCGGACATGAGGTTCTTAGAAAGATTTGACAAGGTCCTACTGGAGGGCGAGATGGTGAATGAGGACACCAAGATCGTGGCAGTCATGGCCAAATTAAAGAAAGGAACATATCTCTGGAAGGAAATGCACCTGACGTGCCCAAAGACGTATGTGGAGTTCAGGCATAGGGAAGGAGTTCACGTATCCATGCAAGAGGCCTTGCAAAAGGAGCTAGGAGATTAGACAAGAGAGAGGAAAATTGAACCCGAACAAATATTGTGCTTATCACCAGAATATTGGACATTTTACAAGTGAATGCCGAGGCCGGTTGAAATAGCTTTGGAGGTTTTACGAAGAAGGTAAGCTCTCAGAGTTCGTAAAGAGAGCACCAGGGAAGAGGCCTCGGGCAGTTGCGCTGTCCAGCTCAGATGAGGTAAGAGAGTGACGAACAGGCGAGTAGGGCGAACAAACAAGAAAAAAAAGTCCCAGCAGCCCCTGCAGAGCCAGTCCTGAGATTTTGATGCTAGAAGTCAACTGGACCAATTAGTGGATGCTTGATGGAAGGCTGTCTCTATCGAAAAGGAAAAGAAAGGCAGAACTCAGAGCAGTCACGCAAGTAGAGAAAGTGGGAGTAAATCCATCAACCAAAAAAATTATGAATTTAACTTTCTAAAAAAAGGGACTTGGATGGAATCCTAACTCCCCACAATGACTCGTTGGTCATCTGCGCAAACATCATGGGAAAAGTGCACCATCTGCTCGTCGACATGGGCACTTACACCAACATCATGTTCAAAAAGACGTTGGACCAGCTAGGTGATTATGTACAGTTAAGGGGGACCAAAAGAAAGCTTGTGAATGCATCCTTCAATTATAATCAAAAGAGCAAAGGGTCTCCATGATGGGCGAGCAGCCGAGCAACAATGCTGAAGGTGAACATGTCATCCTTGATGAGATCATGGAACCCATTGACACAGAGATGATGAAAGTTGACGAGCAGGTGTGCAAGGACGAGCAGAATCATAGAGACGAACAGCTGAGCAGGAAGAGAAATGAAGAAACGGCACCGGCTAACAACGAAGTTAGAAGTGCAATACCAGCTAACAACGAATTAGAGGATATGGAGCCTAGGTTGGGTGTCGAGCCAAAGGATATAGAAAATGAGCTAAATCTAGATGGGCCGACCATAGAACCTCGCTGGAAAGGGTAAAAGCGAAGAGCAACCCCAGTTGAAGAATTGGAAGTGACTTGTGCCGAAAATACCAGCTCTAACTAGTAGTTTCCTCGCAAGAGTACGGGTTCACTGTAGTATGGGAAAGTATAGGGACCAAGTATTATCGAACCCAAAGGATGAGGTGTATGCAAATAGATCCCTGAAGATCTACACATCATAGTTAATATGAGTGTATGTTTTTGGATTTTTGGAAAAATTAATTTAAATAAACTAAACTATCCTACGAATGCTAACAGAAAATTAAACTAAGAATTTAAGATGTGTTTTCAAATAAGAGATGGTGATGCTCAGGATAGGAATCCCTACGTATACTAACGGAGCAGGTATATAATCAAAATAATCGTGACGCGCAAGAAATAACCTAAGAAAAAAAATGCAAGATGAAAGCTCAAGATTTTAAACCCTAATACTTTATCCTAACAATCGACTTCACTAATCCACTAACAAGTTAATAGATTGTGCTTAATTAAAGAGACCCTAATTTAACTAATGGTGATGCGGCCGTCCTCCATAGCTAAACCGGTAGATTAATTAACCTCTTCTAAATCTTCTCGTTAAGACTACTAGTTGTTAAAGAGTGATGCGGTCGTCCTCTCCCTAACACTTTCGTATGAAATTCAAAGGTAAAGTTAAGATTGATTTTAAGAATTCATTAATTAAGAGAATTAAAACTAAACGTCACGAATTACCCTAATTACGTACCCACAACCTACTTCTACGAGTTCATCCTAACCTAAGCATGCAAGGGTTTTAGCTAGACATGGCTTTAACAAGAACAAAAGCAATAGTGATGATAAGAAACATAAGCATACTTGAATTGACAATTAAATCTAAGAACATAAACAAAGAATAAATTAAAGTCTAAAAAGTAATCTTATATAATCTGAAAAACTAGGGTTTTTAATCACCAAGAACAAAGAAAGAAAGAATTAATCTAAGAAGTTCGAAAGAAATAATTAAACTATGAATTCGTAAGCTAAAACCTCAATTACAAAGTATAAAACTCTTCCAATCTCTCTTTCAAGCTTTCTCCTTTGAAAAACGAGTGTAAATATGTGTAGATATGTCTTCATATGTGAAAATATGCTTGGAAGGGGTATATATAGGCTTTGGGATGAATTTGGGCGATTTTTGGCCAAAAACACGCAAAAACGCTCGAGTGCTGGTGCAGCTCGAGCGCTAGCGCTCGAGCTTGGTGGTCGAGTGGTTCTTCAGGTCGAGCGGTGGCGCTCGACCGCTGGTTGTACACATGTTCGTAAAACCTTTATAACTTCTCAACCGGGAGTCCATTTTGGCCGATTCAAAGTCCTACGAACTCCTCTTTTCACCCTCTATCCATCTATGAGAATCAAAGAGACAAATTCATCAGTTTATAAAAATGATACTCAAATGACTCCAAACACTCATAAAAACACTCAAAACATGGGCAAATCGGGCACCAAAACATAACAATTTCACGCCTAATCAGGAAGCAATAAAAGTCGACCCGAACCGAGAAGACTTAGAACTCTTCATCGGATCTGAGCTCCCATAGCCATACAGATCCAAGATGGAGGAGTTTCTTAAAGCCAATCTCGATATATTCGCATGGTCGTACGCAAATATGGTAGACATTAGCCCTGAGCATGCCTGCCATAAACTCAATATTGATCCAATCATGAAATCAGAGTTCTATACGAACAGAGTCCATAAAGGCAGAGTTCTATATGAACAGAGTCCATAAAGGCAGAGTTCTATACGAACAGAGTCCATAAAGGCAGAGTTCTATACGAACAGAGCCCAAATAAAGGCAGAGCAATCAACAAAAAAAGTTGATCACCTCAGAGGTATTAAAACCCCTCCAATGGACGAACAACCACCAATATGAGACTACGTACAATATGAAAGATCAGAAACTTTGAGGACTTCTTTGCAAATAAAGAGGTGTTGCCTCGATTAAGCCTGCACATAAGCGACGCACCACCATTACATTCACATCACACGAAGTGACAAATGATGCCCCAGGAAAAATATAGACACAACTGGCCGCCTCCTGAAATGGTCTCAGAGAAAAAGCCAATTCAGGATATTTTATGCTCCTCGAATAGCGATCAAAGGGCAAGCGTTGGCTGAATTCATAGTTGAGCTAACCTTTCCTCAAAGATCCTATGAGAGGGCATAACCATCCCTGGCACATGTATATTGATAGTATTGATCAGCCCAGACAGGCAAGTGTTCACCTCAGTTGTTCGATTTGAGTTCATGGCAACAAATAACAAGGCTGAATACGAGGCACTGATTGCCGGGCTCCGGTTGGCATTGGCTGTGGGGGTAAGAAGATTACAAATATACGGAGACTGACAACTGATCGTCAACCAAGTCCGAGAAGAGTATGAAGCAAAAGATGAAAATATGGCCTTGTATCAAAATATCGTTGCCCACCTGGCCTCCTTGTTTAAAGAAATCTATATTGAGCAAGTACCAAGTGATAACAACGCCCAAGCAGATGCACTTGCTCGTCTGACGACCAGCAGAGCTGTCAGAGGTCACAATAACAAAGATACTTCATCCATCAACCAATGACTACAAAATCAACCAAATTGATAAAGAACTCGAAGAGGATGATTGGCACACACCAATAGTCAAGTACCTCGGGGATGGTGAAGTACCAGAAGATCCGCATGAGGCGACCAAGACGACCAGGCGAGCAGCAAGGTTCACGTTGATAGATGGGCAACTGTAAAAAAAAAGGAATTTTCACTTCCTCTGCTAAAATGTTTAGACAGGGGGCAAGGACAAGTAGTTTTGAGAGAAATTCATAAATACCGAAGCAGTAATACCAGTTGAGTTGAATATATCGATGGAGCGAACAACTTTGTTCGACGAGGAGACGAACAACTCAGCACTGGCAATAGAGTTAGACCTACTCAAGGAGAAGAGAATCTCGACTGAGATGAAGAATGCCATCTACAAAAAGAGAATGGCAAGATATTACAATTCCCAAGTAAAGATAAGAGATTTCGAAGTTGGAGACCTAGTACTTCGCAATGTGCTAGCTCCACCACCAGGAGTATTTGGACAAACTTGGGAGGGCCCGTTCAGGGTGTCCAATAAGTGGCCCAATGACATGATCTTGAAGACATGAAAGACAACTCAGTCCAATACTCCTGAAATGCAGTTTTGCTAAAAAAAAATTATCAATAAGAGTTGGTGACCAATAAGTGGCACAATAACACTTATGACCTGGAAGCCTTCCCAATACTCATGGAATGCAGTTTTGTTGAAGAAGTATCTCCAGTAGAGTTCTGTAAGTTTATAATTTTTTAAGTCATTTCAAAAGTTTTAAGATTTATTATATGAAGTAGTGATGTAGTAGGCGAACAGTTTTGTATATTATGTTTCTTGGGATGTGTATGTTAAAGATTAGACATAGATGTGTAAAAATCATGTAACTCAGTTGCTTGTCTAAGAAACTTGTTTAAAGCACAAGTCCACTATGTGGCGAACAGTTGTGCCAAAAAAATCATGATTAGGCCAAGTCCAAAAAGGACCAAAGGCCTATAAATCATGATTAGGCCAAGTCCAGAAAGGACCAAAGGCCCATAATAATAAAGGTCAGGTTCTTTAAGAACCATACGACCCACCTTAAAAATACGCTGTGTGTTTACCTAAGAAAAAAGTAAAGGTAACACTTAGACAAATTGAATGAAAAACCGAACAAGTAAGAAAAGATCGAGCAACTGAGAAAAAAAAGGATTGTACATACACCAGTTGTAAAAAGGAAAGTCCATGAAAGATAGGTTTACAATAGGAAATGTGAAATAGTACAAAGATAAGTTCAACCATATTGTAAATTAAGTGAAGAAGAAGACCTTCAAGGCTGAGGAGCTGGTGGAGCATCAATTGTTGGAGTTTCAGGAACGGTGGCTCCAGTTCCCTGCTGTTAGCCTACTACCTCAGAGGTGCTCGCCTCTCCAAGTTGTGACTCGAAGGGGGTAAGAAGAAGAGAACTTAAGTCATCAAAGACTTCATTGTTGTTCTCCTCTTCATCCCCTTCATTTGAATACTTGGGGGGCACGATTTGGACCTCTTTATCAAAGATGTCCAACAGAACACCCATGTCCACCAGATCGATAATGTACAACGTGGAGCCGACCGAAGGGGGGTTGTCCTTCACATAACAATAAAGTCCTCCTTCACTGACTCAAAAATGTTTGTGCCCCGTTCAAAGCAAACTTAACGGACTGTATGCACTTGGCGAATGAGCAAATATTGCCAAAGTTCGTGTTGTTCACCACATCTCGAGCATATACTTCGTAGGCGAGCAGGTGAACAACTTACTTATTTATATACTTCGCAGGCGAAGAGGGTTAGCCCGGGGGGCAAGCAGTTGAACTTCAGGAGCGAGGAGATTGGAATTCAATTTCTCCTTTGCGAAGTTTGACCAAGGCGATCGGGGGATCCATCTTTTCCCTATAACCACCCTGAGAAGTAATTTCTCTTACTTTCTCGGACAAAAGGGCAAGTACGGGAGGAACAACAACCATAACTTGTTGATTTATGACAAGAAAAGAAAGTGTTAGCGAGATTGCAAGATAAAAGTTGAAGGACCAATCAAAATGTCAAAGTCAAGAAAACTCTCAAGCACAGCTGCTCACGCCTCAAGATGGTGCGAACAGGTGGTCAGATGAGCAAGTTTGCAGCAGTGATCTTTCAACAAGTGTTGGAGATCTCAATCCTTCGCATTGCGGAGAGAAATAACGGAAAGAAATAGACCCCGGCTTGTAAATAAAATACCACGCGTAGATGGTGGTTGACATCACCACCACCCACATCGTTTCAATTTCTAAGGTTCTCGAGAACTGAACAATCACCGTTTAAGGAATGAACTCGGTTGTTCGCCGCACTTTCCCGCTTATAAATCGAATCCCAATTGTTTGCCATTACCAGAAGAAAATACTTAACAACAAGTATCCTGATCTTAGTTAGGTAATTTGAATCCTAACATAAGGTCGGGCTAGGGGGCAATTGTTGATAGGCGAATAGCTGGGCTAAGATTAACCAAAAGAAATGATGTTTAAGACAGGGGATAATGGAGCAAGCAGCTGAGTAATGGACGAGCAGCTGAGTAATGAACGAGCAGCTGGGTAGGAACGAGCAGCTGGGAAAGAGCGAGCAACTGAGTAATCAACGAGCAGCAGAGAGAGCTGGGTCAACATGTCAAGTGTTGACCATTCCGGCGAACAGCTGGACAACGGTCAAATACACTGAGCGAGCAACTGAGTAAGATGATCAAGACAAAGAAATAATACCTACGATAATTAAGCCAAGGAGGCGAGCAGCTGAGCAATTAAGTATCTGGTCAATTAATGAAAAGACGAGCAGTTGGTCAAAGTGTCAATCACTCAGACGAGCAGCTGGTCAAAGTGTCAATCACTCAGACGAACAACTGGTCTAGACCCAAGAACAGCTGAGCGAGCAGCTAAGAAGGAGAAGGTCCAAGTACCCACCATGTAGGCATACAGGCGAGCAGTTGAGCATCACAAAAAGTTACCACAAATTCCACTAATTAAACATTGTATTAGAAATAGACAAGTGTCTTAACACTTGTCAATGTATAAAATACAATAGTTTAGAGATGAACAAGTGTCCTAACACTTGTCAATGTGTAAATTAGAGTGACTAAGGATATGACACATCCTACTTGCTTAGGTGCCTATAAATAATCCCTTATATGAAGAAAAATATAAGTTCCAATTATTAAGAGAAGTAGCCAAATTCTTGCACATTTATTTCTTGGTCTATATTTACATAAATCCAGCATCCTAAGTCTTGTTTGATGACCTTCTTTAGCTTAAACAACCACTAAATCATCTATTTGAATTAAGGTCATCAATACCCGTATTTCTTGTGTTATAATTTATTACGTTCATATCCAAATAAAATAAATATTTTCCAATTTTACCCTCGCTGATGTATATATAATGGGGTTGCCCCTACAATAAACCACATTCTTCAATTTGAACTAATTTATCTTGCAAAAAACTTAGTTCATCATATTAGTTCTTTTTTACTTTATAAATTTTAGTTCACATGTTCCACTTTAATCCTATATTTTAACAAATTCTAGACATTTTTTGATTCAAAAATATTGGTTCGAAAAGGAAGAAAAATGACTATAATTGGTAAAAAATATTAAAATTGAACACACGTGGACTAAAATTATTAGCGTAAAAAGATAAAAAACTTTTACGGGAATAGTCATAAGTTACCGAACAATATCTCTCCTCAATACTTAATTATTTTTATTTTCACTATTTTTTTAATTATATTTTTCACGACAAAGAATATATTTGGATCTCCATTTGTAATTTTGTATGGGGGCATTGTGGTTTTCTATAAGTATTCTTTAATTTCTCAATTTTACAAGAGAACCTTGACCTAATTTGCTTGATCGTGAATTTACCTCTAAATTTTGATTTTCAATGTTTTCAATTTTTTTAATATGTCAGTTGGAGCTTAAATTCATCTTCTTTGTTTTTATTTTCTTCTGCAAGCAACAGGAATCAACATCTCCATCTGACATGAGGAAATCAATAAAAAAAAGATCTAAAAGAGATAAAGAATCATACATTAAATTTTTCAAGTTTCAAAATGCTAAGGAACAATACCTCTTGGAGATGCATGATCAGGTATACAATATTATTAAGAGATATTCTCTCCGTTCCATTTTGTTCTTTTTTTACTGTTCTTGACTTTTAATGTGGACTTGATTTGTAGTATTTAAATAAAAAAATAGTTTTTCTAATGATTACATATTAGTCAATTTAAGTGCATAAGACAAAATAAAGATATGTTTCTATATAATTATTAGTGGAATGCGATGTAAATTAGAAATATTTTGAAGGGGTGTGAACAGTGGAATGAGAAAATAAAACTGGAACAAAGAGATTACTTTCTTATAATCAAACAGACTCACGTTAGATGTTTAAAATTAGTCACAATACTTAAAACTACACAATGTTTTATACCTAAAAAATAAAAAAAATACCCACAAATTAAAGAAGAAAAAACTTTTTCCTACCTTTTGGTTATTACTTTTTTACCTTTTCCCATTAATAAGTTAAAAAAATCTCCCACAATTACAACACACCCAAAATTCACCTTCTTCCTCTCGTTGTAAGAAATAAGCATGTGTGGCGGTAACTGTTGTTTTGTGTTTTTCCCATTAAGCTGTCTCTTTCCCCAAATCATTTAAGGTGTTGATTTGTGTTTTTGGGTTGGACCCATCATATAAGAGTTTATTTGTCTTCTAAGGGTAAAAATGTTAGAAAATATGAATTAAAAAAAATTGGGTAAAAAGAGTTTGACTCAATTGTTTTACCCGGTAAAAATACATGCCCTTAAAATTAATATATTATTAATTAAAAAAGAGTAAAAGTAAGGGAAATGGGTAAATGAGTAAGATTAATAGATTTTATCTCGTGTAATTGTACATCACCTCACACAAAACTTTGTCTATTATAAGATGTTAGAGTTTATAAGATGTTTCAAATAAGTTTAGTCAAACAAGCTCTAAGTCCACGAACGTGATATTTTGCAACATAAATTTTAGCATGCACTTGGATTTTAATCTCTATTCTAAAATTTAATTGTGACATTTTAAATTAAAAATATAAAATTAATAAAAATATTGTGGCCAAAGGGAACTCATTCAAGACTCATTCCTCTAAAGGGCTTCCACGACTGTCGTATTGTTAATTATTGTTTAGGAGTGTTTGTGGTATTTTTTTTTTTTTATTATCATTTGGGGCATTGTTTATTAATGATTGTGATATTATCGATTATTGTTTGGGTATTGTTGATTACTGCTTGGAGTATTGCTGATTATTGTTTAGGGCATTGTTGATTCAAAAAATATAATTCACATTAAAGTGTGTATTTTTTATACATTTTGTAATTGAATTTTCGAAAATCCAAATACATAGTATGCACTTGGGTGCACACTAGAACTACTCATTTTGCATATATCCAAACCACATGTTTTTATTGGACCGGGACACAATTTGACTTTTTTGGCAATTAAAATTTGAGAAAATGGGGTAAAATACCCATTTTAATAAAAAATAAAGATTTTTGCCCACCTTTTTGTACCAAAAAAGTTTTATACCCAGCCAATAATTTCCCCCCTAAAATACCCTCAAAATTGTATCCCCACCCCATCCCAGTTTAACTACCCACCCCGGCTAACCCCCACCCCCAACCCCACCCCAGTTTAAATACCCACCCCCGGCTCCCTCATCTCTAATTAGAATAATTAATCCTAATAAAAATAAATAATTATATCATAATTTTTAATACATAATATACTATTTAATAAAAAAATATTAAAATTTAAATTTTTATTGATATGTAGTGATTGTTTATATACCCTATATTATAAATAAAATTAATTTTTTTAAAAAATAACTCTACGATATTTGCCATCACTATTTTAAGTATTTAAAATTAATTTTGTCAAAGCAGGTTTCACTTGCTTTTCAATTTTTCAAAATCAATTCTAACATAATTACCCCATAAATAATTACCCTACTATCAATAAAATGATTTTTTCTCAAACACAATACTTCTTAAATCTAATTTAAAATTATTTATTTTTCGAACACCAAATATTTTTAATTTTACTATAAAAATTAATTAATATCACTTTTTTCAAAATTAGTAGAGTTTCAAAACACACCTATAACAAATATTTTTTTATTTGAATACAAAATAAATAATTTTAATTTATTAATATTTAATAAATTCTAAACAAGAGATATGAATAAATAATAGTATGAGGATTGGGTGGGAGGGTGGGGGGGGGGGGGGGGGGGGTGGAGGAAGCTGGGTTGGGGGAGGTGAGTGTCTAAGGGTGGGGTGGGCCATATATGGGCAGAAAACTTTTTTTAATAAGGGTGGGTAAAAAACTTTTTATTCTATAAAAGTGGGCATTTTGCTTGTTGTCCCATTAAATTTTCGACAGTACAATAGTGTAAAACCATTAATTACACCATTGTAAATGAATGATGCATCATTGGTTGTATTTAATTTAATTTTCGAACTTGCGTGTAATTTATCTATAATAATTTAACACCAGGGATAATATTATTTTGTAGAGAATGTATTTTGTAATGAAATTAAAATCGTATTATTAGGACCTATTTATTCAATTTAAAAGATATTTCATGTATTTAAACAACGCATCTGAAATATAGATTTACTTTCCTTCTTGTAAAATACAGAGATGTGGTTTAATTAAATGTCATTAGAGATATTTTTTTAATCATAATTAATGAAAATACTCATTACATGGTAGGTGAGTCATAGCTTGTATGAATGAAATTCAATTTTGAATATATATTTTTCCTTAAAAAGTCAAGCATAATTACAAGAATATATCTTATTAATTTGATCTTTAATATTTAAAAAAAATCATTTTAACATGTACATACTTTATGAAATAAAACACCATATATGATAATCCAATTAAAATCTGTATACATATATTTCAAATGTTTAACATTTTTTCCCAAAAATATTACAAGAACCATATATATTTTTCAAATATATCTGGCCAGTCTTTTTTTTCCTCATCAAATAAATAATTAATTACAAGAATTCAAGTATTTTTACCACACAACCTAATCTGCAATTAATTATATTTATTTGAATATATTTCCTCAAATAAAAGTGGGAAAATAAAATTTGTGTAACCATGTATTCTAGTGTCTCAATTTATTACTTGCATATCTAAATATGAAAAGCATTTTTCCATAATGCCCTCAGTGGCATATATATAAAGGAGTTATCCCTACAAACAAACCATAAACCCTAGTCCCTTTCATTCTTCAATGTTTTCGTGCAAGAAAACTTAATTCATCTTCTTATTTTCAACTTTCAAAGTTAATGGAGCCTTGTAGAGGCAATGTTGATGATCTTGAAGCTTTCGAGAATACATTTCCGCCTTTAAAATTTTCCTCTCCCACGGTTCAGGTAACCTTACTAAATAATTGACGATCGATAACAATGACACAATTTTGGTCTTTTAGAACATTTAACAAGGTTTATTACAAAATTGGTCCAAAAGAACATTTGCATTTGCACTTTTGGTACCTAAATGGTCCTTTTTGTGTGTATTTTAATTTTTAAAAAAAATGATTCCATAAGATTTTTTTTTTACACTTTTGGACTATTATTATTATTTTTTTAAATAAGGTCACTTTACAATGACCTTATTCTTGTACCTTTTTAAGAATTATGATTCTTTTTTTTATAATAACTTGTTTTCAATCCATATGACAGTGGTCGGAAGAGAATCAATGTAATACTGTCAACGGGTTAGAAGCAGGAATTCCGATATATAATGTACAAGGTGTTATTGAGGTATACAATTGTATGGTGTGCATTCTCAATGCAAGTTAATATTTTTCCATCCTGCAATTTAGAGTACGAAAAAAAACAATTATCTTTTTACTTTAACAATTTTAGTACACATGTGTACAATTTTTTATCTTTTCTTACCAATTAAATTCATTTTTCTTTTTACTTAATTCATCTTCTTATTTCCAACTTTCAAAGTTAATGGAGCCTCATAGAGACAACGTTGATGATCTTGAAGCTTTCGAGAATACATTTCCGCCTTTAAAAGTTTCTTCTCCCACGGTTCAGGTAATCTTGCTAAATAATTGACGATCGATAACATTGACACAATTTTGGTCTTTTAGAATATTTAACAAGGTTTATTACAAAATTGGTCCAAAAGAAAATTTGCATTTGCACTTTTGGTACCTAAATGATCCTTTAGTGTGTGTTTTAATTTTAAAAAATAATGATTCCATAAGGTTTTTTTTTTTTTTTTACACTTTTGGACTATTATTGATTTTTTTTTTTTTTAAATAGGGTCACTTTACAATGACCTTATTCTTGTACCCTTTCAAAAATCATGATTCTCTTTTTTATAATAGCTTGATTTCAATCCAAATTTAACCATTGTAAATGAATGATGCATCATTGATTGTATTTAATTTAATTTTTCGAACTTACGTGTAATTTATCTATAATAATGTAACACCAAGGATAACATTATTTTGTAGAGAATGTATTTTGTAATGAAATTGAAATTGTATTATTAGGACCTATTTATTCAATTTAAAAGATATTTCATGTATTTAAACAACGCATCTGAAATATGTATTTACTTTCCTTCTTGTAAAATATTGAGATGTGGTTTAATTAAATGTCATTGGAGATATTTTTTTTAATCATAATTAATGAAAATACTCATTACATGGTAGGTGGGTCATAGCTTGTATGAATGAAATTCAAATTTGAATATATATTTTTCCTGAGTATATATAGAGTGAAATTGATTTATATATGAATCACTGAAGGGTATTAGTTGTTTTCACTGAAGAGTATCAGTTGTTTTTACTGAAGAGTATTACTGGTTTACACTGAAGAGTCTTAGTTCATTTTCACTGAACAACTAAGACTCTTTAGTGAAAATCAGTAATACTTTTCAGTAAATACAACTTATACTCTTCAATGAAAACAACTAATACCCTTCAGTGATTCATGTATAAACCAGTATCACTCTATACTTTGTCATTTTTCCTTAAAAAGTCAAGCATAATTACAAGAATATATCTTATTAATTTGATCTTTAATATTTAAAAAAATTCATTTTAACATGTACACACTTTATGAAATAAAACACCATATATGATAATCCAATTAAAATCTGTATACATATATTTCAAATGTATAACCTTTTTTCCCAAAAATATTACAAGAACCATATATATTTTTCAAATATATCAGACATGTCTTTTTTTCCTTATTAAATAAATAATTAATTACAAAAATCCAAGTATTTTTACCACACAACCTAATCTGCAATCCATACTACTATATAGAGGAAACATTTTTAGCCTAGGTGGCACTTTTGTTTTGCCTCTCTTTTGTATTTTCTCCATCCTCCTTTGTCCATGGTTTTAGTTTTGATCCTAACCTTTAATCTATTTTTCTTTTGATCTCATCCCTTGGTTTTGTAACGTTTTTTTTTTTCAATAAATTCCTATAAATTCAATTATTAAAATCACTTGCCATGTTTGTTTATAGATTTTGGAATTATAATTTATTTTTTGGTAGGTGCTTTTTTATTTCATTACAATAATGTTTCATTAAATTTAATATGACATTCTATAAACACATTTGTATTATATGCATGTGCATGTTTATATGCATATTTGTGTATATAAATTACCTCAGATTTTTATTTTTCATCTTGACCGTACATTCTCTTCATCAATCTTAGCCGTCCACTTTATTTTTTTCCCCTATAAATTGCATTATCCTCCTACACATTTTTCATCATCTTTCTCAATTTCTCTACTACAGATTAACAAGATGTGTGAATCTCTCATGTTTCGGATCATGTAAGTCATCGTGCATTTTTTCAAATTTTTGTGAATATCTCAGATTTAATATTCCCTCTCCATTCATCTTAGTTGTCCATTTTGTTGTTTTGCCCTGTGTAATTTTGCTAAATTTTTACCTCATCTTTCTCAAATTTTCTCTTTTGTTCTAATATATTCTTTATGTTTTGATGCAGATTAACTAGATTTATGAAATTCGTAGGCTCCGGATCGTGCAACTCTACGTGCAGATCATCAAGTGTACTAAATTTCATAGACTTCATATTCTTCTTGTGCTTATATACACTTTTTCTGATGCGGATATTTTTAGGGTTTTTTAGTCTCCATTGTCAAGATTTTTAAATCTCAGAGACTTCGTTCTTGATTGTCATGGATTTTTTACGAATATTGTACCTTAATCATGTCGACCTCGAGTTATCATCTTCTCCCTCATGTATGGTCCGTGACTATGACTCTAGGTTGCAATAATATTAATGGTCCAAAAATAGTCAAATTCCGGATATGAAATAGTAATCTCATTGTTATATTGTCTATCGTGTAATTTTATATTTAATGATGTTAATCTTAATCGATTATGTATTATTCTTTAATATAAAATTTCAATTAATATGAAGATGTTTCAATGTATTCTATTACTAATTAATCTACCTTACACTATTCTTTTATGATCTTAAGCAATTACTAATTTAGTTTAAAGAAATGACATCTCATTACTATCTTTGAAATGATTTTTTAATGGAATTTTACATTGTCTTAGATGCAAAAAGTTATCCCTAAATTAGTTGCAAAATTTGTGTCATTAAAGAAAATATCATAAATGCAGTAAATGTATTATATGTCATGGTTGAAATATATTTTAATTTCCCACAATTTTTATCTAGACTATGTTTGTGTTATGAATCTTTTATGGATTTAAATGACTAACTTATCACATACTTTTCCGTATAAATGAGTGTTTCATGTACGTATCTAAGTTTTTTTTAAACTATTGTCATAGTACATTCATTCGAATTACTTTAATTTACTAATATCTAATCAAGAATGTTTAACAAATCATATGAACATTATAATAGTCACTTAAAGATAATGTCATAATATTAAAGATAATTATAATTATTTTAAAATACAATAAAAAATATTATATTAATTGAATATTCCTAAATTTAGATTCACTGTTAACACTTGGTCTGTATGTATTAATTTGCTTGATCATGTTTGTATTCATTAGCAAATAGGGTATAAATTAATTCACCCTAATTTGATATATAACTTATTAATGATAATAAATTTTATTTAAAGCTATTTAAAAAAAATTGACTCTCATACATATGATCACTTAAATTAAGCACCTAAAATTAACGGTGAGTAATAATTGTTAATCCTAATAATATTGATTTAAATGTAATTAATATTTCCCTAATTTAAGCAAATAAATTTATTATTGGTAAACATTAAATTAGTCAAAATATTAATTGTACCTGCAAATTAAATGTTTCTAAACATTTTCTATTGATAATCGTAATGATAGTGATTTATGTTAATGTAATTAATTTTTTCTCTAATTCAATATAATTATTTTTACTGTTAACATATTATATTGCAGTCAAAGAACTAATTTTACTCACATATTGTATCTATAAGATAGTTAGAATATACTTTATACTCCCAATACATTCCCTCAGCTTTTAAAGAAACCACAACTTACAAATTAGTTCAATTTATTAACTATGAATTTTCTTCTTCAATTTTGATTTCTTCAATTTAGTTGTCATTTGGTTGTGATGATTTTTAGTTTCTTAAGAATAAATGAAAAAAATTATTAAATCTATATTCTGATAAAATTTTCATTTTTAAACTAATTTTGCATGTATAAAATATATGAACCATATTTGTATTTTATTATTTGAATATTTAAAGTATTAATGTTAATCAAAAGCATATATTTTCTATTTGATAATTGGTCATATTTAAATATTTTGTAGGATACGTACTCATCTATGTTAGAAATTATTTCTGATACTTAGAATAAAAAAATTAAAGTAAAAATTGCAAGATGTTGGTTAGTACTCTCTAAAGATTCAAATATGGAAAAATATTTTTTGAATTAATTCTTATAGATGAAGAGGTATGTTATCTTTGTATTTTTCGTATTTCAAATTATAATGTACTTATATTAATACAAACCATATCTCTTAAAATAAAATGGGTGTACGAATAACTCCACCTGTTTCTTTTGAGAAAAATATTAAAATTGTTCTGCATGAATGCTTTCTTAAACTAAATGTGATAAGTGTGTGTGTTATTATAATTATTCCACCTGAAATTTTCAGGTGTTTTGTCTTTTGTTCCCGCGTGATGCTCTAAGTCAATAAATAAGATCCACTTCACTTTCCATTTGTATAAATAAGCTGCAAACAGGATTTCTTCCTATTAACATGAACCTAATCTAATTCAAATGAAGTGCGACGTATATCAAATTTAATGACTTGGAACACCACATAAGCAGTACCACTGGAGCACATATAAATTATGGGCGATATTTTAAAATTTTCATCGAAATTGATCTTTTTTTTATACCAAAAGAATTATAATTGAGAAATTAAGAAGATAAAGGATCGACTCGGGCAAAGTTACATGACCATTTATGATATTTTTTCTCTTTTTTCCTCTATTGTAGAAAACCTTGAGCTTTCCAGGGTTTGACTCTTATATGTTTTTCAAGTTCTACATGTATGTTACAATACCTTTATTTCATATCAAAATGACTTTTTTTTTTTGTATTATTTTATTTGGTCGCATATGGAATAATGATTGTTTAAGTTTACATTATCGGATATAGGTTATTATTATTAAATTCTCATTCTAAACAACCAGTTGATTTGTCACAGTATCTTGTCCCAATTCTATGCAAAATGTTATGTTTGAATTTGTTGCATATCTTTAAATTCTTCCATTCAGTTTTTTTTGGATAAACTTTACCTAAAAATATACTTGAAAATTTTCCACATTGAAAATATTATGCATGTTGTGGTTTGGTCCTGTAACTTTTAGAATTGCTAATAAAAAATGTTGAAGGACCAGTATCAAACATATTGAATATGGACTTCCAGTTGGTGTTGAGGTAGATATATGGTGTTTTAAAATGTGTGATTTCTTAGTCAATTTATGTCTTTCTTATTCTCATTGATATATTTGTATCTTTTAAGGCTTTTTATTGATTGTATCTAATTTATCTTATGGACCTTAAATTGACAAAAATTAAAAAAAATATATGCATAAGCAGAAAAAAATCACTATTGCCTGTGCATTTCTGATTGGATCTATGTGTAGTGTAATTAATTATATACTCATGGTGTGATGCAATTTAACGATATCCATTAAAAATATTATGCATATTATAGTTTTGTGTTGTAACTTTTCGAATTGCAAGAAAAAAATATCGAGGGACCAATTTAAAACAAATTCAATATGGACTTCCAGTTATATGTTCACGGTGTGATGCAATTTAGCGATATTCAATATAAACATTATGCATGTTATAATTTGTCCTGTAACTTTTCGAATTGTTATAAAAAAATATCAAGGGACCAATATCAAACGTTGAGGATATATTATTAGTTTTACTTTATTGAAGGAAGTTTAGTTCAAAGATTGCTAAACTATATATTGAAAAAATTAGTTCAGTGAGGGACAAATAAGTGATGTTTGGAAATTTTAAGAGAGTAAAGCTATTTTTCCATAGTTTTGAATAATCTAAATTGTAATGGAAGGAGTATCAAATAATATTTTAATTTTATCATGTACTATATATATTTTTTCGTAATTTTTTTTTTAAAATACAAAAATATATTTAAATCATTAGTTTTTATACATACAATTTTTTTTCATCTCGCGAAATTCGCGAGGTCTTATCTAGTTAATTATATTTATTTGAATATCTTTCCTCAAATAAAAGTGGGAAAATAAAATTTATGTGACTATGTATTATAGTGCCTCAATTTATTACTTGCATATATATAATATGAAAATTATTTTACCATAATGCCCTCAGTGGCATATATACAACCCTACAAACAAACCATATACCCTAGTCCCTTTCATTCTTCAATGTTTTTGTGCAAGAAAACTTAATTCATCTTCTTATTTCCAACTTTCAAAGTTAATGGAGCCTCGTAGACACAACGTTGATGATCTTGAAGCTTTCGAAAACTCATTTCCGCCTTTAAAAGTTTCTTCACCCACGGTTCAGGTAACCTTGCTAAATAATTGACGATCGATAACAATAACACAATTTTGGTCTTTTAGAATATTTAACTAGGTTTATTACAAAATTGGTCCAAAAGAAAATTTGCATTTGCACTTTTGGTACCTAAATGGTCCTTTAGTGTGTATTTTGATTTTAAAAAAATAATTGATTCCATAAGATTTTTTTTTTACACTTTTGGACTATTATTAATTTTTTTTTTTTAAAATAGGGTCACTTTACAATGACCTTATTCTTGTACCCTTCCAAGAATCATGATTCTCTTTTTTATAATAACTTGATTTTAATCCATATGACAGTGGTCGGAAGAGAATCAGTGTTATATTGTCAACAGGTTAGAAGCAGGAATTCCGATATCTGATGTACAAGGTGTTAATGAGGTATACAATTGTATGGTGTGCTTTCTCAATGCAAGTTAATATTTTTTCATCCTGTAACTTAGAGTTTGAAAAAATCATTTCTCCTTTTACTTTACCAATTTTAGTACAGATGTGTACAATTTTTATCTTTTATTACCAATTTAATTCACTTTTCTTTTTTACTTTATCAATTTTAACCCACATGTACCCAATTCTAATTTTTTTTTTCTTTTACCAACTTCATTCATTTTTCGTTTTCACATTATCAACTTTTATCTGGGTAAATTATTTTTTAAGGACCGTAACTTTGGGGGGGTGGCAAAATAAGGACCGTAACTTTTCGAGCTGGCACTTTTAAAAGTGGCAATTTAAGGACCGTAACTTTAAAAAGTCGCAATTTAAGGACCACAACTTTTAAAAATAGCAATTTGAGGATAAATTAGCCCGGATTACTCTCTTTCGGGCTAATTAGATCGGATTTCGGGCTCTAATCGCCAACATGGATATTATTTTGAATGAAACTATTTAAAAAAAATTCCACTTCATTTTTTTCTTTAATTTTTTGAAATAATTTCCAACTCATTCATTATACTCAAAATACTCTAAGAAAAAAAAATGAAATGAATATTTTTTGAAATAATGAAAGTATTTTATTTTTTGAGTATAATGAAAGTATTTTATTTTTTAAAATAATTTCCAACTCATTCATTAAACGTATAGTAAGTATTAATTTACTTAGATTAAATATTTTTAACTATAAGTATTATTTTATTGCAATGTGTGTGATGTACTAAATGTATATTTAAAAAAAAAATTCCACTTTATTTTTTTTAAGCATAATGAAATGAGTTGGAAAAAAAAATAGAAAGTAAAAATAGAGGTAGAATTTAAAAATCCGGGCTAATTTTGTCCTCAAATTGCTATTTTTAAAAGTTGCGGTACTTAAATTGCCACCTTTTAAAGTTATTGTCCTTGTTTTGCCAGCCAGAAAAGTTACGATCCTTGTTTTGCCAGCCAGAAAAGTTACGGTCCTTATTTTGCCACCCCCCCCCCAAAGTTACAGTCCTTAAAAAAAAATTACCCACTTTTATCTACATGTGTCCACTTTTTCGGGTTGGAAGAATGAAAAGTGTTAAGTGTAATTGTGAGGAACTCTTCCTCACTCTTGGGCCGAACTCTCAATTTTCCCCCTTGGAGAGACCCAATGAGTGGATAAATTAATAGGGGTGGAGTTGTATTCAGTGAGAATTGAACTAAGGATCTTTGTCTGGACGTGAGCCTTTTTGGCCCTGATACCATGAAAGAAATGTCATCTCATCTAAAAGTCCGAACTTGTAGAGAGGTGTGAAATTAATGCATATAATTATTTCCCGGGAAAATATCAAAACTAGTCATGTAACTTAGCTTGATTCCAATTTAAGTCCTGTAACTTTTTATTTTCTTAATTTTAGTCCTGGAGTTGTCAATTTTAATCCTGTAAATTTTTATTTTCTCAATTTTATTCCTAGAGTTATCAATTTCAGTCTTTTTTGGTATAAAAATTCAAATACTCACCGGAAAAATTGGGGTTTTTTTCTGGCAAATTGTACACGTGGACTACCACATAATCAAAAAATTAATCGGCCATCTATTATAATCGGCCCGTTTGGAAATAATAATGGCCCCGACCCAAATTAGTGAGCTTTTTAATAATTTTGAGGCAGTATAAGGACTAAAATTGACAACTCCATGATTAAAATTGAGAAAATAAAAAATTACAGGACTAAAATTAACAATTTCAGGACTAAAATTGAGAAAATGAAAAGTTGCAGGACTAAAATTGACAACTCCAGGACTAAAATTGAGAAAATGAAAAGTTACAGGACTAAAATTGGAATCAACATAAGTTACAGGACTAGTTTTGATATTATTGTAAATAAGTGCGTAAATACAGAGACACGATTTGTTGACCCAGTTCGTCGGGAACGACTACGTCTGGGGGCGATCCAAGCCAGGAGTTCCACTAATATTGTTGTGTATGAGAGTGTACATAATTCATGAATACAATGAGATATATATAATAGTAAAACCCTAGTCTAATTGATAAAACCCAATATGATTCTTGGTCCTCAAGTAATGTCCACACCTAATCTCCTAGATTTGGAATATCAAATCTTCCGGATTTACAACACTCCCCCTTGGACATTACGACATAAATGTCTTATCATAAAAACTCCACTTGCTAAGGATCGGCCATAATAAGTGGGAGGAATGTCTTTGATCTTCTAGACCTAAATCTTCCAGATTTATTTCGAGGTTATCGCTCCCCCTGAAGACAACAACACTTTAAGTCTTTGCATCCCAATACCACGAACGTACTTTTCAAAAATAGACGTAGGTAAGGATTTAGTGAACAAATCTGCAAGATTGTTACTAGATTGCACCTTTTGAATGGTAATCACGCCACTCTTCTGGAGCTCGTATGGGTAGAAAAAAACTTAGGTGAAATATGTTTCGTCAGGTTTCTCTTGACGTACCCATTACTCATTTGTGCGATGCAAGCAGCGTTGTCTTCAAATATAATGGTGGGAGGTGTATCGCCCTTGGCGATACCACACGAGTCACCAATGTGTTTTACCAAGGACCTTAACCAAACACATTCTCGTGCGGCTTCAAATAAAGTTATGATCTCTGAGTGGTTTGAAGACGTGGTAACCATGGATTGTTTAACCGATCTCCACGAGATTGCGGTTCCACCACAGAGAAAAATATAATCAGTCTAAGATACGGTGTAGTGGGGATCAGACAAATAGCCAGCATCCGCATAACCTACTAAGGTTTTATCTTGTTTCTTACGATAAAACAGTCCAAGATCTTGAGATCCTTGGAGGTATCGTAGAACGTGCTTAACACCATTACAATGTCTCCTTGTAGGAGAAGCTCTATATCTCGCAAGCAAGTTAACTGCAAATGCAATGTCCGGCCGGGTGCAATTTGCAAGATAGAGCAAAGCTCCAACAGCGCTAAGATAAGGAACTTCTGGTCCCAGAATTTCTTCTGAATCTTCTCTTGGCCTAAATGGATCCTTATCCACTTCGAGGGATCGGACAACCATTGGGGTGCTAAGTGGATGAGATTTATCCATGTGAAATCTATCCAATACCTTCTTCACGTAGGTCGACTGATGAACAAGGACTCCTTCTGGGAGGTGCTCGATCTGCAAGCCGAGGCAGGACTTGGTTTTACCCAAGGACTTCATTTCGAATTCAGCTCTCAAGATTGAACTAGCTTCTTCAATCTCTTTGCATGTTCTGATTATGTTCAGGTCATCAACATATACGGATATGATGCAAAAACCGTCTTGCAATTTCTTCGAGAATACGCACGGGAAAGCTTTATCGAACGTGTATCCCTTCTTCTGAAGGAATTCACTAAGTCGGTTATACCACATAAGACCTGATTGCTTCAGGCCATACAACGACTTACGCAGTTGTATGCTATACATACTGCGATTTTCACCATCCCTTAACTGAGAGATGTCAAATCCATCTGGGATTTTCATATAAATATTGGCATCGAGTGATCCGTATAAGTACGCGGTTACTACGTCCATTAATCTCATCTGGAGATTCAACTTAGCTGCCAAAGATATCAAATAGCGGAACGTTATTGAGTCCATGACTTTGAGTTCATGACGGGAGAATAGGTTTGATCGAAATCAATCCCGGGTCTCTACGAAAACCCTTGTGCTACCAGCTTCGCTTTAACCTCTCCACAGTATTATTCTCATTTCGTTTTCGTACAAAAACCCATTTATATCCTACAGGGATAGCGCGGGCGGGTATAGAAACGAAAGAGTCAAATACTTATCTTTTGTTAAGCGATGCGAGCTCTGCTTCAATTGCCTCTTTCCATTTTACCCAATCGGAGCGCTTCCGGCACTCTACGATAGTTCTGGGTACTGGATCCGGATCGTTAATGGAAAGAGCAAATGTCGCTGCAAATGTGTCGTTGACGACAGTAATATATATATTACATGTTTCTCCCGTATCTGTGAAATTCACAGAGACTTTGACGTTTACGTCAACCAGACCTTCCTCATTTCCCATTGTATCTGGGTCTGGTCGTTCCACGGTCCTAGTGCATGGAATATTTTGTGCACGTGCTTCATCACTAGGACTCTCGTCTCCTAGAGACTTGGAGTTATCTAGACGGATCTCTTCCAGAGATTTTCCATTCGACTAACCAGATTTGCTAGCCTTTCGTTTAGGTGTGTTACTATCTCTTGAGGGTCCCTTACGCTTTTGGCGTGTGGGGGCATGAGTACTCGTTTTGCTTGGGACCTCAACCCTTTGGGGAGCATTTACAGCAGGTATATGCGATCTAGTCACACATCTATGGTCAGTGAACGCGTCTGACAGGTTATTTGCTAAGTTCTGCAGGTTAATGATCTTCTGAACTTCTAGTTCAGATTGATTAGTGCGCGGATCTAGATACTGAAGATTACTTACGTTCCACGTAAGTTCCCGGCATTCATTCAATTTTGAATTTGGATCTCCCCCTAATGCCGAGAAGTAATCTTCATCGAACGTGCAATCAGCGAACCGGGCCATTAATTGATCCCCGGACAAAGGCTCGAGGTATTTCACAATGGATAGAGAGTCAAATCCAACGTAAATACCTAGTTTCCTTTGTGGGCCCAAAGAGGTTCGCTTGGGTATCGTAATTGGTATGTATACCGCACATCCAAAAATACGCAGATGGGAAATGCTAGATTCTTTCCCACGCACTAACTATAGGGGGGATGATCATTATATGCAGTTGGACGGATTTGGATTAAGTGTGATGCATGAAGGACTGCATGCCCCCAGCATGAGGTGGGTAGTTTAGTGTTCATAAGCAATGGTCTCGCGATAAATCTGATACGTTTTATTAGCGCCTCAGCAAGACCATTTTGGGTATGGACGTAGGGGACCGAATGTTCCACTTAAATTCCCAGGGCCATAATGGCCTGCGAGCTAAACTCAGCTGCATTATCCATGCAAATCGATTTAATTGGATAATCCGGGAATTGAGCTCCAAGCTCGATAGTCTTCGCAATGAGCTTCGCAAAAACTTGATTGCGGGTGGACAGCAAAATGCAAATATCCACCTAGTGGAGGCATCAATAGGGACCATGAAATAACGAAATGGTCCTGACGCTGGGTGAATCGGTCCACAAATTTCCCCTTGAATTCACTTCAAAGAAAACCGGAGACACTAGTCCAACCTTAGTGCGCGACTGGCGCACTATTAACTTACCCTTAGAACATGCATCACAAATAAATTCATCAACAGGAAGGATTCTACTATTCAAATTGGGTAGAGTCCTACGTATCATATTTTGTCCTGGATGACTTAACCGCGGATGCCTAATTTAAAGAAGTCCGGGTCATGTAATTTCATACTCATGGCTAGATGGAGTTTTGACGGCCGGATGTAGAAATAGTACAATCCGGGGGAGAAGGAAGAAAGTTCTTCTATAAGATTGTATGAGTGGTGGCGCTATCTACCAATCATAAATCACTACCTCAATATTATCATGCCAGAGGAAATTGACCCAAACCTAATAGCTGATATGTTTACTAGCCATAAATAAAAACAACAATATCCGAATAAACACATGGACAGCTATTTAAGGTAAACACATCAAAGCTAATAAATTCATCCATAAATAAAATATCCGAAAGAAAGGATCTAAAAAATAAAGTACTAAAATAATCAAATACACAAATCACTCATCATCTCCAAGGTCCTTGAGCTTGATGCCCAGAGGATCGACGTTGTCTTGGTCAAAGTCTGCTTCAAGCAGTCTGACATGGTGAGTTTCGACTCTAGGGGCCTTCCCCTTGTCGTCCTTCTGCTGCTTTTGATAAGCCTCGACCAAGTGCTTGGGAGTGCGACACGTGCGAGACCAATGGCCTCTGCATCCGTATCTGTAGCAGGACTGTTTTATCCTTGCCAGATTTTGAAGAGCGAAATTCGAGGTTCAGTGACCACCGGATGTACAACGACCTCGGCATTTAACCCAGATCATCTTACTCTCTCTCCCCCTTCCACGTTTGCAACCAATAATATAATTGTCCCTATACTGCCGCTGGAGTATAAGGTTGCTAGCGTGGAATGTTGGCAGATTGTTCTGCATCAACTGGGTTATAATACGGTACAACACGGACGTGTTGTACCAGAGGGAGGAGTATATGGTCCTACAGGGAGCTCCATAATATTCCGGGGTCCCTGAGTGAGGATATGAATAATGAATTCCTCACTCAGGTGGTTCATGAGAAAAATCAACGCCTTCGCCTTCAGGACGTTAGTGGATTTCGAACCTTCGAGAATTGTTTCGCTCAACTCATTTAAGGCTAGATGGATCTCTACATCTAGCGCCCATGTCAGGTAGTTATTACCATCGAGAGCAAGCTCATCAAATTCTATCATGGTAATATTGGACTATAATTTTTAAAGTGACATGGTAAGAGTTGTGACCAAATTAATTAACAACAGAGGAATAAGGATTTATTTGATTATTCTAAGGCACATAGATGCACGTACTGGGCGCCGTCTACCCAAGGCATAAATTTACGGTCCGTCAAATACCGGGCGCCGCCTACCCGGGCATAAAGAGCGGACTATAAACTATGTGCACAGTGTTAATGCACGTAGGATAATAAAATCACTTAAGCATGCAATAACAATAAATAACGATAATCGCATGAAAATAATTTGCAGAAAATATACGGTTTAATAGACAGAGGAAATAATCATTAGAATAATTATTTCGTGTATATTAACGCAATTTAACGAAACATTTTCAGGATTATATAATAAATTAACACGGATTTTGTGATATCAAGAACGAAATTACAAATTACAAAAAACCGGGAAAAACACCGCGTGCGACGCGCATAAAGGACGGTGGCGGCGTAAGGTGGTACGCGACGCCAGGCGGCAGCGGCGCGCGATCGGGCGGCGCGCTCAACGGGGCAGCATTGGCGATCGGGCGGCGGGACGGGCGGCAGTCGAACGCCTTCGGGACGTCGGCCGTTGCTTGTCAATTCAATTCACAATGATTTCAATTCGCATACTAATATGATAAATTCATAGCAAAGATACACATCGAAACATGGAATTCATATGAAATTTAATTTAGGGCGTACCGTATAATCTCGGGTAGAGACTTGGACACGTCTTAAGTGGGTGGAGCAACGATTTAGATATCAAGTAAAAAAGAAAGCTCAACACGAAATTAATTAGTAAATTCCAAGAGACGATTTAAAAATTTAATACGAATGAATAATTATACACGTGGGAGCAATTATTCAGGTTCCCATGCTTTATCAAAATTACATAAATAAAGCTTTTATAATTAAGAAAAGAATTTTGGCTAACATAATAAAAGGACCAAAATTCTATTGATTTTATTTTCAAGGCCCAGGTAAATAAGATTGAAAAGGCCCAAGTTATTAAGATTAAAAATGCCCAGATTATTTAATGAGACGCCCAGATAAGATAGGGCAGATATGCAGGGATGGGTGACACGGCGGATGCGCGTCGGTGGCGCTGCAAGCACGCGTGAGACGGCGCTGCTAGTGCTCGGCGAGTGCGCGACGCGGCATGGCGGCGGCGTGGCACGTCGGGCGCGATGCGGTGCGGCTGTCCCTGCAGCGAGCGGTGTGCCTGGCACGGTAGCGGTCACATGCGGCTGCGATTGCTCACGGCGGTGATCACGCACGGCGGTGGGCGACAGCGGCCGTGAGGCCACTTCGGGCGGCGACCGTAAGGCGACTTCAGTCGGCGGCTTCGGCGGTACCGTGGCTGTCGCTCCATAGAACGTCGCCGTCACGTTCAATCTCCGGCGTTGGGTCGCGGTCCACCATGATTATATATATATATTCAACACATATAAGTTTGATTACAAAAGTATATACATTCACGGCATATAAGTATAGAATCAAATATAGAAGCTCATATGATTGATCGGATAATTGACAGAATAAAAAGGAGTTTAAGTTCCATACCGATCAATATAATTCAGCTGGTTGGAGACTTGTGTTGATAACGTGTTGTAAATAAAGAGACACGATTTGTTGACCCAGTTCGTCGGGAACGACTACGTCTGGGGCGATCCAAGCCAGGAGTTCCACTAATATTGTTGTGTATGAGAGTGTACATAATTCATGAATACAATGGGATATATATAATAGTAAAACTCTAGTCTAATGGATAAAGCCCAATATGATTCTTGGTCCTCAAGTAATGTCCACACCAAATCTCCTAAATTTGGAATATCAAATCTTCCGAATTTACAACAGATATTATCTCTTATTTCCCTTACACTAACACCCATTCTTTTCAAATAGTTAATGCATCAATGCCTAGACTTATGTCCCATCTCACCATTAAACAGTCTCATGCAAGACCTACTCAATAAAATCTAGAGCGGCACATCAAAAACCTCTTCTTCCCAAAATTAACGACAGTGGCGGCACAACTTGTTAGTGTGGCAGCGACTGTGCAAGGGAACACATTGGCGTTGAGAGTTAGTTGTAGTTTTGGGGTGTTAAACCAATTTTTTTTTTTTTTTAAAGAAGATTTGTGTTTTAGGGTGGGGCATATCATTTAAGGGTTGATTTATCTTTTAACTGTAAAAATGTTAGAAATCTTGAATTTAAAAAAAATGGGTAAAAAGAGTTTTGACTCAATTATTTTACATGGTAAAAATATTTGCCCTTAAAATTAGGGACTTATTTATTATAATAAAGTAAAAATAAGGGAAAAGGGTAAGTAGTTAAAATTAATAGATTTTATCTCGTGTAATTGTACATCACCTCACACAAGGATTTGTCTATTACTTTTACTACCTAATTTTAAACATAAATATATTATTTTCTCAACATTATCTATGTGTGCACAGGTGAAAACAAATGTTGTTGAATGCTTCTGCGTGTTTATACATGAGAAAATGGTAAGATGGAAAACAGGAGTTTGTGATCTCATAATAGGTGATCATGTTGTGTCAGAAGTGTTGTATGATCCTACAATTCCCATCTTACACAAGAAGTATATTCCCTTTAAAGATCGTCTTATCGGATGGAGTCAGGAAAAGAGGTTACGAGGCAATGTGAAGGAAGATAAAGTAATTCTTTTGATAACATATATAAAATAATTATATTCATAATGCGTAAAAATCATATGTATATTTTTAATTATCGTTCACTTTTTTATCCACATTATTCATAATTCTACTATCATCGACAGAAGGCAGTTTCGCTCATTCATCGAGGTGATAACTTTTGTCTTATACTCCTGCAAAGTGAAGAACCTGAGTAAAGTTAATAGTATTGATAAAACATCGGCAAAAGTCTATGTAAGTATATTTTCATTCTTCTCTCATCTATTATTATAAGCTTACTTTTTTAAAATATGCAAATTTTTATTCCAAATTTGTATTTAGTTTTTTTATCTCAACATAAATGTTTCATAACAAAAAGATAGTTATCCTAAGCTAAAGAATTATTTATCAATGCAAATTTTGTATTTTTTACGGTAATTTCTAGTTGCAATAACTTGAAGCTGCTGAAGCATTATTGAAAATATCTTCTTTGAATATCACTAGGAACTTGTTTAGAAAATAATTTTTAGTATTGGATTGTTGTCACATATATAAGACAATGTAATATGTAATTCTATTTTATCTTCAAATTATAATGAGATGTCAATTTTTTGTAAAAATTATATTTTTAAAGAGTTTATAAAATGAGGTGTTTTTATTAAAAAAAAATAGAAAAAGTCTGGATAAGTGACACATAAAAGTGTAGAAAAGTAGGGGTATCACAACGCACACTCAATACTCACCACACTAAGAAACCCACAAAGAGTTTAAAGCTAGCAAGGACACAAAAAGATATAATTCTCTAAACAAGCTTAAGAGGTCAAAATATGATGTATACATTGGAAATTTGTTTGCTTTTAAGAACAAGAATGAGTTGTCATTTATAAACAGTGCTTGGAACAACCCTGCAAGACGAGTGAAAAATATATTAAAGGGTTACTTTTAGAAAGATATTATTAAGATTATAATTTTTATAATAATTTAATTTCAATCCATATGGCAGTCGTCGGAAAATAATCATTGTTACGCGGACGGGGTAGAAGTGCCAGTTTTGATATTTGTTGTAGAAGGTGTAGCAAACAATGAGGTATAGTTTCATGGTGTATTTCCTCAATGCGAGTTAATATTAATTTTTATCCCCTAACTTATGGTTATTTAAGAAAAAAATCATTTCTTTTTTTACTTTATCAATTTTAGTCCAATGTGTCCAATTATAATCTCAATCACTTTATCAATTTTCTTTTTTACTTTATCAATTTTATTTCACATGTTCCACTTTAATCAATTCTAGTCATTTTTTGGATTAAAAAGTACTAGGTCAAAAAGGAGGAAAAATTACTATAATTGGTAATAATGATTAACATTGAACACACATGGACTAAAATTGTTAGCATAAAAAGATAAAAGACTTTCCAGGGAATAGCCATAAATTACCGAACAATATCTCTACTCAATACTTATTTATTTCTATTTTCACTATTTTTTCTTTAGTAAAAAAAACACTGATTATTTTTTTTCAAGACAAAGGATATAATTTGGATATCCATTTGTAATTGTGTAAGGGGATAATGTATTTTTCTATAAGTGTTCTTTAATTTCTCAATTTTACAAGAAAACCTCCACCTAATTTGTTTGACCATGAATATGCCTCTAAAAATTTTGTTTTTCAATGTTTTAAATTTTTTTGTTAAGTTAGTTAGAGCTTAAATTCTTCTTCTGCATGTAATAGGAATCAACATCTCCATCTGGCACGAGGGAATCAAGGAAAATGAAAAGATTTAAAAGGGATAAAGAATTCTATTTTAAACTTTTCAAGTTTCAAAATGCTGAGGAACAATCACTCTTGGAGATGCATGATCAGTATACAATATTACTAAGAAATACTCCCTCCTTCCCATTTTATTTTTTCATTTGACTTTTAATGTGAGACTTGATTTGTAGTATTTAAATGGATAGAATAGTTTTTTTATGATGACGTATTATTCAATTTAGGTGCATGAGACAAAATGAAGATATTTTTCTACATAATTATTAGTGGAATGAGATGTAAATTAGAAGTGTTTAAAGGGGTGTGATAATGGAATGAAAAAATAAAACTGAGATAGGGGGATTACTTTTTCATAATCAGATTGCCTCACGTTAGATGTTTAAAATTAGTCACAATACTCAAACATACAATATTTTATACCCCAAATTTGTTTACCTACAAATTAAAGAAGAAAAAACTATTTCCTACCTTTTGTACCCGTATTAAGTTAAAAAAAATTCCACCATCACAACACACCTAAAATTCACCTTCTTCCTCTCATTGTAAAAAATAAGCATGTGCGGCGGTAACTGTTGTTTCTTCCTCTCACCCAAATCTCATTAACATGTCTCTTCCCAAATCATTTAAGAAGGTTGATTTACGTTTTTGGGTGGGGCCCATCATCTAAGGGTTTATTTGTCTTTTAATGGTGAAAATGATAGAAAATATGAATTTTAAAAATAAAAATTGGGTAAAAAGATTGACTCAATTATTTTACCCGGTAAAAATATTTGACCCTAAAATTAATAAATTATTTATAAAAAAAAGTAGAATTAAGGGAAATGTGTAAGTGAGTAATATTAATAGAATTTATCTCGTGTAATTGTACATCATCCCACAAAAGAATTTGTCTTTTACCTATACTACCTAATTTTTAAAATTAAAATATATTATCTACTCAATATTATCTATGTGTGCACGGGTGAAAACAAATATTGTTGAATGCTACTGGATGTTTATACATGAGAAAAGGGTAAGATGGGGAGCGGGAATTCATGATATATATATATATATATATATATATATATATATATATATATATATATATATGCAAATATACGCACACTTGTATATGTATAGTTGGGCGTTGGTTTTATTCATAGGTTAATTAACTTAATTTAAAAGGGACTAAGAGGAAAGAACATACTACCGAAGATAAGAAACTGGTAGATAGTTAATATATATAGTTCATGTGGGTTAATTTTTTAGCCAACTGCATATAGGGTTTTGCTATGGAGATTAATGAACCCAAAGTGTTTAGACTTCCAAAAAGTTATTTTCTTAACTATTTGATATATTTATATGTAGTTGGTATGATTGACCTCATGTTCGAGTATTAAGTAGTAAGAATTATTTTGTGTCTTAAGTTTAGTTGTATGTTCTCAAATAATTTTAGTTAGGCGGGAGTAATTTATACGTATGAATAGTTTGTAATTGAGTGTGTGAAAAGCGATAAGGTGGTTTAAAGGTTTGAACTATCAAAGCTTTGCGAATTCGATGTAAGTAGAAATTCATTTGCAACTACAATGCATAGACATAGTATTTTGTGAATTATTTATATTTGAATGGTAATACGTGAATTGTACCTGATATTGACTGATATTCAGTGATTATTGTGGATCAAGCATATTTGATGTGGAATGAGCATGTGAACTCAATGTTTGATTTGGAGTGAGTCTGTGAGCTCAATATTTTTTGTGGCCTGAACCTGCAAGTTCATTGATATGTGAATCTTGTGAAATATTATGTATTGCATTGCACCACGTGCATATCATGCATTAACATGAAAATATCTTTTTGTTAAATGATGTGTTTAGCCACTGGTTATACACCGAGGGCGGAAGGGGCGACCTGGGAAGGAGCGACCTAGGGAAACCTAGCGTAAGCTACCTAGAGTGGGTCACCGTCTTATTGATTGTATTTTGGGTGTTTTCGTGGGGGGAGTTCTTTTACGAAAGGAGGTCATGTTTGGTGATGGACCTCGCTGTCGCAGGAGGGTAGATCCCTGGATTCACTGACATGGGTCGGCGTAGAGGGATTACTTCTTAGTGGACATGAGGGGCGTACGTGTGAGGTGAACCCTTGATGTGCCACAAAAGGATGGACCTCATGTCGGGGTCATATTTATTATGGCCATGTGATTATTTGTTAATATTGTCGGTGTATGACAGTGAGCCTATGGGCCCTTGTGAGTGTTTCATAAATAAATTGGTGATTTCAAAAGAGAGTGTATGGGGAGGATTTTCAATAGAATCACAACATATCGTGCATAATTTCTACTTACTGAGATTTATATATCTCATCTAGTTTATGCATTGTAGGTAATTCTAGTAATAAGTGACGAGTTGTTCATACTGGACTAGTTATGGCACTCTTGCAGGCTTTTCAGTTGCGATGTAATATAGATGACAACCTACGGGCAGCACCGTGACTTTTTTTGCTTCAGCTATTGTACATTTTATTTTAGTTTGAACATGTACTATATATATTGTATTATAAACTTGTATGTACTAACGTGTTGGTTTGGAATTTTATGGTTACTAGTTTGATTTGAAATCCTCTTTTGAGAATGTGAACAAGTTGTCGTTGGGTTTATGATAATGTTATGTTGAAAAAAATATATAGCATGTTTACAAGGTTATTTTATGTTTAAATTAATATTGTGCTTGTTTGAGTGAGTGTGGTTGTGTCAACTAGCATTTATCAAGGTGTTCAGATGAAGAGAACCATAAAAAATACAAATTATAAGATGAACCATTTAAATTTATGTATGATGACATACTTTTAACAAACTTTAGTAAAGTAGTCATAACTTTTTGTAGGAATAATATTTGTGTGCACTTTCTCTTTATTGGAAACTAGATTTTTAAATCTTTCCAGTAGCGCATGGGTTGCACCATAACTCTATTCTAATGAAATCTAAAGAAAACTTAATGTTTATTGAAGTTTTATGTCATTCTCTTCAGTTGAAACTGATTCACCCTCGGAATTTGGATCAAAATCTTCATCAATATAAGGAGAGAGCTTTGCAACATTAAAGGTTGTGGAAATATCATATTTATCTGTCAACTCAACCCTTTAAGTATTGTCATTAATCTTTTCCATGCCTACCCTAAGTAAAACATTCATTCCTCGAGCGAATCCAATCAAAGTCACTTTCATTGAAAATTGATTTCTTTTTTATGTTTATTAGCACTTCTTCTCATTTTGTTTGACATATTTTTCCAGACCTACTCATGTAACATCTTGATATAATTTGCATGCTCTTTACCATCACTATTAATATTTTGAGTTATAGGTAAAGGATTTAAATCCATTTGAACAATTGCATTACTACTATATACAACCTCAAAATGGACTTTGACTGGTAGTTTGGCTAAAAGACCAATTGTAAGAATCCCTGCTTAAGCCAAATAATATCTCATTGGCATTGATTTTAACCAACAAAACTTCTCAATAAATGTAACACCCCAAATCTATGACGTCAACCTTTATGCCTTTAGCATTCTAAACTCAGATCGTTACTCAAATTTGAGCTTAAAATTTTCTTTTAAAAATAAAATGCTATACTTAAATAATCATTTGCAGCATTATAATTTATATATATCTTAAGAAATGATTGTTATAGAAATCTCATTAGTTAGTGATTTAAGCATAGTAGAGTCATCAGTCTTAACAATAAAATTTATACATAAAATCAGCGAATAACTAATTGAGATTGTAACTAAAACAATCAGTTAGATATTCATAAGGGAATGGATAAATGTTTGGGTGTTTTTAATAATATAGTAGATAGATGATGAAACTCCATGTGTAGTGCATCTCCTAGGTCTAAAATTTGAAACCTGAAAATGATAAATAGTGGGGTCTGAGAATAGAACAATGATAATAGAATACACCAATAGTTTCCATAACATTATCGGCTAATAAAGATAATGTCACCCCCTTTTGATAATTATGTCAAAACACCACTAAGTTCAGATGAATATGTATAGTCAGTTGATTCATTTTAGACTTAGGTTTAGAACAGGTAACGAGGTTAGGAGAAACTCAATTATCAGTTGAAATCAGAAGTGAAGACCAGTTGAAGACCTGGAGTCAGAAGAGAAGACAAGCTCCGGTATTAAACATCTTGTATTCCAAGCACAAGATGATTAAAACTCATCTGATATTAGATAAAAATATAGATTGTCCTTTGGACAATAGACATGAAATCATTCAAGACAAAATGAATATAACCCTTGTATCTTTTTTATCGGTAAAGACAGATGGTATTAGAAGGCAAGAAGAAGCTTTTAATCTAAAGTTTCAACAAGCAGATCAAGCTGGCTATTGACTTGAGATATCTGTTGGACTCATTCATACATGAACCAATAAGAAATTGACAACAAAATTATGAAATTTTACTTAAAGTGGATAACATCAGAGGCAATGGGTCTAAAGTACAAGAATCAGATAAGATGTTACCTTAATTGGTAAAAGATGTTTGCATGCATATTACCAAAGCAGGTTGCATACCGAAAAATAGAAAGATTTTAGAGTAACTCTTCAACAACTACATTTGAAATATCTCTATAAATAAAGATCAAACCTTCACAGTAAGACCACACAAATTCTACCAAGTTGATCAAGCACATATTATCTTGAAAATTTCCAAATAACACAACTATTCTAGTTTGTAAGAAACCTCAAGATCATTAAAATTTTCAAGGTTTCTATCTTAATGTTCTTATCTATATCCAAGCTTAATCGTTCATACTCAGGCTTAGAGAGGTCTTTCAATCTTAACTTAAAGGCTAAAAATATGTCGGAGAGAACTCACTTGGTTGGAAATTATTTTCAAACACCTTTGTTCGAGAGATAGGTAGTTCGAGTGGATTGAGTAAGTTAAGTTGGACTTGATTGAAAGATTGGTTGTGGAGGAATTGAAATCGTTAAAATTAAGATTATTATAATCCCACGAAAGGAAAAGAACTAGACAGGTGTCCTTTGACACTCTAAATCAAGATTTCTACGGTATTGGAATTATAGCTTATCTAGGAAGAGTGGATGTAGAAGTCAATTCTTCAAACCACTCTAAATTGTTGTGTGTTGTTTAGTGTTATATATTTCTAATTATCAAACTTATATAATATTATACTGCATTCAAACTCACTTAATTATCATCACATCAAGTGAATTGATTTGAATAAAAGTTAGATTTCTGAAAATAGTTTTTTTTTTCTACACGAGTTAAATGCCCTACACACTTCCGCTTCTAACTCTCCTTGATAGTTATTGAATTGATCAACTATGTTAAGATACTTATTATATAGGTGTTTTGAAGATGTTAAATATAAAGAACATGTATAGGATCAGATGAACTTGTTTGTTGGCTGATGATTGTATAGGTCTCTAATAGGTGTCTGAATAAGGGGAAACAGTTAATAAGGCTTAATCAGAAAACCTAAAGACTAGATGAAGAAAAGAAGATCTCAAACATGAAGATCAAAAGACTTTGAAGACAGCTAAAGATCATACTAAGTCAAGGATGTTGAACTCAGAGGATCAATTGACCTGAAGAGAAGACCAGCCGATATGAACTAAGTCAATTGGAGAAAGGAGAACATCCTAAGACAAGGAGGCTGGGTTCTAAGCATCACATGACTTGTACTCAACTAACCCTAGTTGCATAAGAAGGTTGTCTTATGATGAAGGAAGATGGGCAAATGCAAGATTAGTTCACCCACAGTTGGACTCGATGTCAGCTGGTCTTAGAGAGTACTTCACATTTAACAGTTGATGATTGAAGACAGAAATCTCACTAAGGGTTGAAAACTAGATTAAAGATCAATCTGAAGATTCCAGTTAACATTCAAGGACACAATTCAAGGAATCAATCAAAGTTGATTGATTATCTTCCAAATTTTGTCAAATTGATTACAAGTTTCTTCAACGGCTAGCAATCCAATAAAACTATAAATATGAGTGAAGAGGATTAGTTCGCGCATGGAGACTAACACCAAAGAAAATGCATACATTTAAATCACAAACACTTTAAAACTCAATTAGAGCTTACAAGCATATATCTGGCTTTGATAAGAATTCTACCCCTGTTTTGAGCTTAAACACTTAAGGGATTTTTAGTTGGAATTGAGAAAATACTTATCATTTTCTCTGTAAGAGAATAGATTGTGGTGAGTGGATCAAGAACTAGTAAGTAGTTCAATGATTGTACAAGAACTAGAACTTGTTAAAATCCAGAGTTCGTGAGTAAGTTAGTGGAGACCCTTGGTGATAAGGAAGAGTAAACATAGGATATCCAGATCCGAACAACTATAAACCTTCGTGCTTATTTACTTTTTCTGTATATTGTCATCACTGAATTCATAATCTTTCATAAAAAGGTTTTAATATAAAATTACATTTTAAAATCGATTCCGCAAGAACAACTGAGTTTGATAAAATAAATTAATCTTCTACTATGTGTTTTATCAACTGGCCTTTGTACTTAACAAATTTTTCAAAGAAAAAAATAGATTTGGTGTAGAAATCTATTTAAGCCCCACCCCCCTCTAGGCATCTATGTCATTACTCTAAGTAGCTTTGAGACCAACAAGTGGTATCCGAGCAGTTTATCTAAAAGATCACTATCTTTGAGAAATTTCTAGTGGTCACTAGGGTAGATCTTGAAAACCTTTTTGGGAATTGTATTTGCATATATACTTGTGCTAACAAAGTTTTTCAGATACTGTAACATCTGCACAAATCCAAGAGTATGAAGCTACCATAATTCTCCATAGAGGACTTCGATTACTAGAAATTGGGATGGAAAACCATTTAGGTGTCACCCATGATCATATGCAAGAAGTCCAAGAAGAAGCCCACCCACCCCCCCCCCCCCCCCCCCACCCCCAATACCTTCCTTTTAGGACCAACTCTCTATATTTATTTTTTAAAGTAGGAATTGACCTCAACTGAAAAAGTCCGCAACCATTATTTATCTTTTTATTTGGAGTACTGCAAAGCCAAAAATTAAATTCCCTAATTTGCAATTGTGTTCTTCCTCTTCAAATAAAAAAATTGATATTGTGGAACGAGGGGAGTTGAGTTTTTTTTCAACTAATTGAGCATTAATGTCATAAAGTGTGGTGTATTTAGTACAAAATAATCATTTTATATTTTATTGGGATGATTTGACTAGTGGGGCATGTTTAGATGAAACATATATGTGATATTTGCTCCCTTAATATGATCTTTTGAAAATAATACTGAAACATTCAAAGCAAGCCACGTGGGTCGGGAATTATTTGGGCCGAGCCTAGACATGCTAGGATAAACCTAAAATAAGTTTTGGGTCCTTTAAAATAAAAATTTTGTTTTATATAATATGGCCCATAATTCTTGCACTAAAAACCCTAAAAAATTTTACTATATAATAATGACTTCGTCCCCATCATTCTTATGATCAACACCTCCTCTCCCCAACCTTCTCACTGCTAATCTGACTTTTCTTCTTCTAAGAATATATGGTTGATTTCACACCAATATTTTTTTTCTTCATATGTATTATTTTGATGTTTCACGCATTTATATTTATGATGATGGTTTATTTTCCAATTTGACCTTTATGTTATTCACCAAGTTTTCGTGAAATGAAAAAGTTCATGTCACATAGGGCAGATATTGAGTTACCTGTTTATGCATAATTCAATTTTCATATCTTAAATTCCTAGATATGTATCCTTAAACTCGATGAATCGAGTTGTGTTTTTTTTTTTCAGTTAAAATATATATATTATTGTATCTTGGTCGATTTGTTTCTGAACTCGAGCGGATCTAGTTATATTCTTCCAATTCAGTGGAAATACCTATTTATATGTTCAAAAAACTTGTATTTTGGTCGATCTATTTTTCTAACTCAACAGATCTTGGGTTTATTTTTATTTTTAGCGAGATGGTCTATTTTTATATATTTTTTTATGTTTAATAATTTGATGTTGGCGACAACTGAGAAAAATAGATCTACATTGTATTTGATATGGTTTAGGTATATTTCTTTTTTTTAATATGATTTCTTGACAGTTTATCATCGTTATTCTTCTCTAAACACGATATAGATCTATATTTTGAAAATAATTCTTCTAGTTGAAGTGTCTTTTTTTTTTCAGATCTAATGGTGGTGGTTGTACACCATAAGCACATAGTTTCACAATACGGCGATGCAATCATCTACTCGAAGAAAATATATTTGGTATGACCTTCTTTCAAATCAATGATTTTTTTGAATTGGTTTAATTTGGGAATTTTAGTTTAAAAAAGATAAGTGTACACTTCTAGAATATGTTTATTACTATGTAATTTAAGATTTGACAAAGTACATTATGAACCAGTTTTACTATTAAAATTATTTGTATTTTGTGTATATTTTCAGCAATATTAGTTGTTTAATTAAATAGTACTATTTTGACAGCAAACTACATAATAAAGATAACATTGTTTTTAGTTACATGATAAAATAAGTTTACAAGACATTTCCTATTTAGATTTATAATAAATTAAATATCTAACTGAGCATTAGATGAAATATTATGGATGCTAAACAAAAGTTTAACATTGTTGTTCGAGTTTGCTGGCTAAAAAAAATATAAATAGAGTGTGTTTAACATCTGCAAATAATTGTTTATTTTTTTATCTGATCAAAAGTTGAAATAAGAAAAAAAAATGGTTATATCTATTGGATGTATAATAATAAATGGATTGTGATTTCAAAATAATCATACCTTTTGTAAGGATTACTACAATTATTTCTCAAATAAAAGTAATGCATCTTCTAATATGTTTACTCAATGGTTTGAAAATGTGATAGTATTGTATCAACTAAATATTAATTTCTTCATGTTGGAATGCATTGAACTCTCACACTATGTTATGTCCAGGCTCAATTTTCTATTTTGTCATATTTCATTAAACCCAGACTGTTTAAGATTAGGGAGTATAATTAGTTTCTCTAATATTAACTTATGGTTAATATGCCTTGTGTCTGCTCCTTAGCCTAATAAAAATATTATCTCTTCTACATGTGGATGTAGTTAACTCATTGTTGGTGAACCACATAATTTTTTTGTTTTTCTTTTTTTGTTGAAGTTAATCATCTTTTTAAATATACTATAACAAACTGGTATCTTAGAGCCAGGCTAGTGTTTTGTAATTCGGGGAGAGAGATATCTGTATTGAATGTATAAATCGATAAATTCCCAGGGAGGAATAGTTTCAACCTATGAAAAATCAAGATGCGAGCTTGTTGAAACAATTATGGTTGTGAGCACACAGATGGCTTGTCTATAGGAGAAGACATACTCGTCATTCATGCTGTGTTTCACAAATGATATCGTCACCAATTCTTAGAGGAGGAAAATATGGTTGATCTGTGGTTGAGCTAGTGAGTCTCTATTTGATAAAGTCTTTAACTAACAAGTTGTTGAAGCAACATTTCTTCAGTCATTGAATACATGAAGGTCAACAAATTCGCGAGAACACTTAAATCAGTTGAACACAAACGATGTAGTCACCAATATCATAGAGGAGGAAAATGCGGCTGGTCTATGATTGAAGTTGACGAGTCTCTATTTGACGAAGTCCTTAGCTAACAAGTTGTTGTTAAGCAACATTTGTTCAGTCTTCAAATACATAAAGGTTAGCAAATTCGAGAACGCTTAGATTACTTTAACATAATTTTATTAGTCATACATAATATTGAAGTTAAAGTTAACGATGAGGAATGTTTATCTAATTATGTTAGTTTATGTATCTTTATCATATGAGAATTTTTTGCATTCTTTTATTGTTAAGGAAGATAATATGTCTCTAGAAGTAGTTATATTATATCTTCATACCATAGAGTTGTGAAATAATGAGGCTAGTACAAGTGCAAATTATCGGGTTGTTAGGTTAATTAGTAACTGGTGAGAGTAAGAGACGTTCAAATTTTGGGAAGAAGAAGAAATCCAAGAAAGTCTGGATATAAGGTACCTAAATCAGAGGATATTTGTAACTACTGTCAGGAGCTTGGATATTGAAAAATGAATGTCCAAGGAAGAAAAAGTTGTAAAACAGAAAACTGATATTATTGTTGTTGTGGAAGAAGATGCCCATCATTTTCTTTCAAATTAAATTTAGCAAAATTGAATGTACATTTTGAAGACCCATTAGTTGCATACATGGGCAATCAACACTTAATTGAAACCCAATAGGAACACAGTTTTTAGAAAATTATATATTTATGTATATATATGTGTGTGTGTGTGTGTGTGTGTGTGTGTGCGTGTGTGCGTGCACCTGCACAAATATTCATTTTTAGGGTAAATTGTACCTCTTATTCAATGGTGCATCTGCCCCTAAAAATTGAGATTGGTGGAGTTCTTTATATTCTTTCACACTCGCCTTTTTCACCAATATTAAAAACAAGATCCTTTGATTTTCTATTAAATATACAAATCTTTGGTGATATCTAAATGTGTTGTTTTTTTGCTATTGTAGGAATTATGAAGGTGGAAATGAGAAGTTGGTAGAAATTAATATAACAAGTTGGATGATATTGGTAATACCAATTTCAAGCTTGCCTAGACAAAAAAAATCACAATTACGATATGTAAGTGAATCCCTTTATGATGTGGTATTTGTGATCTTAGCAATTATGCATGTGTTTAATCAAGTATGTATTTTTAGGATTTGTTTTTTTTCTCTAAATATGTTACATTCGATCTCTTATTAGACACCTCATTAAATAGTTAAAAAAATTAAACTTTCCATTGTTATCTTGAGAATATCCATGCGTTTTTGTATGTGTGGTTAATATATCCAATTTTTGTGAGTCAATTATGTTTATACACCAAAGTTCCATATGCATCTGGTAAGATTAGTGCAATCGTCATGTTTTAGTTATATTAGTATGTATGTTTCAGTTATATATTTATGTTTGTTTGTATGTTTCAGTTATATTTATCTGGACAATTTAATTATATTAGTTTGCACATCTCTCTAATATGTTCAATTGCATGGTGCATCTGGTGCACAAGGGACCGGCTCATATTTATATGTCTAGACGATGGTAGAACTCATTCAATTTGGTGCGAGCTAGGGGGTCCATAATCAATCTTTTAAGCCATGAAAGGTACGATAATATTGATATTGGTCAGTGTATGTTAATCTCATTCATTAGAAAGAGATTAGGTTGATTCAGTGTTTACATAATTAAAACAACTTAAGTTGTTAGAATCCATTCATACCTAATTGTTTCTTATACATGTGTATAAACAAGCAAAGGTTGTACAACCTTGTAAACATTATTGCTCAATAGGTGTTCACTATGTGATGAGTATCATGCTCATTCTTCTTTTATCAAAGGTATGATCCTCAAACCTACACTTTTACATATTTAGTAGTTCTTTCTGAGAAAGTTTGAAATTATTTTTTCTAATATAAATATATAAATTTATAGATGCATATATGTGTGTGGGGTCGGGTAAAGAAATTATTTAATAATAATGATTAAAAAACTAATATTTTTATCCTTGTTCAATTTTTGTATGTGCATGCTTAGCAAATATTTATTGAAGGCAAGAATTGTTAAGTTTCACCGTGAAATTTATTTGGAGAGTGTTAGTTGTCTCACTATAAAGTATTAGTTAAAAGGTATTAATTATTTCAATAAAGGTTAATTGTTTTTTGATAAGAAAAAAATATTAGTTGTAAATCAATTTTATGGTGAAACTTGTTAATTCACTAAAAGGTAGTATTATTTATTTCACTAAAAGGTATTCCCCTTCGTCCCAGTTTTGTTTTTCCATTTGATTTTTCTTGAATTTTAATGTGAGACTTGATTTGCATTCCCTGCATCCCTTTTTAAATTGCTCATATGGAATAGTGCAAAATCTAATGAATTTTTTGTATATTAGTATTAAAAATGGTAAACTTGAAGGTATATTGGTCATTTCTAATTTTTGTTTAGGGGAGTTTAGTTTATTGTTTCATGGTATATTACAAAATGGAGTGACATAAGGTGTAAATATGAGATGTTAGTAAGTGGCTAGTTTTAGAGGGTAGAACAGTTTTTCATAGTTTTGAGCAATCTAAAAAGGGACGGAAGGAGTAGTATTTAAATAGATAAAATATTTTTTTTATGATGACAAATTATTCAATTTAAGTGCATGAGACAAAATTATGATTTTTTTCTATATAATTATTAGTGGAATGATATGAAATTTAGAAGTGTTTGAAGGTATGTGAATAGTAGAATGAAAAAACAAAACTGAAAAAAATAGAGTATATTATTTTACTAAAAAATATTAGTTGTAAATTAATTTCACGATAAAACTTGTTCAAACAATGTCAACTCCTAAATTATTCATTGGTCATGAGTGGAAAACCTCCTAGAAGAAAGAATCATTCTTGTAATTCAACTACATTTATTGACTTAATTATTGAAAAAGTTATATGAGATTAATCCAAATTCCAAAAGACATAAAAATTATGGTTCGAATATATATTTTCTTGACCCGATCAAATAATCCATTTGACTAAAAATTATGCTATTGTGTTTTGTCACATAATATTTCTCTATCAATCACACAAGTTTAAGAGGGTGTTTGATTGTATTTATAAGCTCTTTAAAACAACTTATAAGTTGTTTAAGTGTTTACAAGCACTATCAATATATTTGGTAAAATATGATGTCTAACATTTTATAAGATCATAAAATAAGCTCCTAATAGTTTATAAGCTGAAAAAAAATTGTGATTTCCCAACTTATTTTTCTAACCATCTCCACTCCCAACCACCTACCTCGCCTTGGAACTACCCCACCCCCACTCCCACCACCTCTACATCAACATAAAAATAAAATAAAAAAATTATTTTATATTAAAACTAAAATTTAAAAAATATATATTATGAATTCTCAAAGATCTTATAATATTTATTAGTCAAACGCTTTAACAACTTATAAGATACTTAAAATTTGCATCTTATAATCTCTTAAAATAACTTATAAGTGTTTCAAATAAGCTAAGCCAAACAGACTCTATGTCGACGAATGTGGTATTTTGTAACATAAATTTTAGCATGCAATTGCATTTTAATCTCAATTCTAAATTCAATTTTGACTTTTTCAATTAAAGATATATTGGTGTATTGTTAATTACTATTTAGACTATTAATGATTATTGTTTGACATTGTTGATTATTGTTCGTGATATTACTGATTATTGTTTGGGGTATTGTTGATTATTGTTTGGAGTCTTGCTGATTCAAAAAATACAGTTCACGCCAAAATGTGTGTTTTCATACTCTTTGCAATTGAATTTTAATAAATTCGATGCACACTAGAACTACTCATTTTACAAAATTGAACCGTGACACGATTTGACTTTTTTGCACAATTAAATTTTCGGCAATACAATTGTGTAACATCATTTATTACACCATTGTAAATTAATGATGCATCATTGGTTGTATATAATTTCATTTATCGAACTTACATGTTATTTATTTAAAATAATGTAACACCAGGGATCACATTATTTTGTACAGAATGTATTTTGTAATGAAATCTGAATCGCTTTATTAGGGAATATATATTAATTCAATTTTAATGATATTCTATGTATTCAAACAAAGTACCTGAAATATAGATTTACTTTCCTTCTCGTAAAATACAAAATGCGGTCTAATTAAATGTTATTGGAGATATTTTGTATATTTATTCAATATTTTGTATTTTTGCAATCATAATTAATGAAAATACTCATTACATGGTAGGTGAGTATTAGCTGGTAAGAATGAAATTTGAATTTGAATTTTTTTTTCTTGAAAATTCAAGCATAATTATAAGAACATATCATAGTAATTCGATCTTTAATATTTCAAAAAAAAAAAATGCATTTAACATGTACGTCACTTTATGAAATAAAACACCATATATGATAATCTAATTAAAATCAGTAAATATATATTTCAAATGTACAACTTTTTTTCCCGTTAAAAAGGTAAAATATTACAAAGACCCATATATTTTTCAAATTCGCCTGCCTTTCTTTTCTCATTAAATAAAATAATTAATTAATTACAAGAATCCAAGTATTTTTACCAAACTACCTAATCTGCAATTAATAATATTAATTTTAATACATTTCTTCAAATAAAAATGGGAAAAAAAAATTATTACTCGCATATCTAAATATGAAAAGCATTTTACCATAATGCCCTCAGTGGCATATATATAAAGGAGTCATCCCTACGAAAAACTATATACCTAGACCCTTTCATTCTTCGAGAAAACTAAATTCATCTTCTTATTTTCAACTTTCAAAAATAATGGAGCCTCGTGGATATAACGTTGACGATATTGAAGCTTTCGAGAACACTTATCCCCCTCTAAAAGTTTCTTCTCCGAACGTTCAGGTAGCCTTGCTAAACAATTGATATTTGATGGCAATGACACAATTTTGGTCTTTTATAAATTTAACAAGGCTTATTACAAAATTGGTCCAAAAGAAAATTTGCATTTACACTGTTGGTATCTAAATGGTTCTTTTGTATGTATTTTAATTTTTAAAAATGATTCCATAAGATTTTTTTATTTTTTTTACACATTTGGATTATTATTGATTTAAAAAAAAAGATCACTTTACAATGATCTTATTTTTGTACCCTTTTAAGAATTATGATTCTCAATTTTATAATAATTTGATTTCAATCCATATGACAGTGGTCGAAAGAGTATCATTGTTATAAAGTCAACGGGTTAGAAGCTGCAATCCCGATATCTGCTGTACAAGGCGGAAATGAGGTATAGTTGTGTGGTGTGCTTCCTCAATGCGAGTTAATATTATTTTTGTCCTATAACTTAGAGTTGTTTATGAAATTTTTTTTTTTTATCTTTTTACTTTACCAATTTTTATCTTTTTTTACCAATGTAATTCATTTTTCTTATTACTTTATCAATTTTAATTCACGTATATCCAATTCTATTTTTTTTTTTTTTTAACATTATCAACTTCAATCAACATGTGTCCACTTTCAATCCTTTATTTTTACCAATTTTAGTCTTTTATTATTATTATTATTATTATTATTATTATTATTATTTTTTTTTTTTTATTTTTTTTTTTATTATTATTATTATTACAAATGGCTAAAATTGGCCAAAAAGGAAGAAAATGACTGAAATTCGAAAAAAAAAAAATATAAAGATCAAAATTGGATACATGTGGACTAAAATTGATAAAGTAAAAACTAAAATGACTAAATTGGTCAAAAATGATTAAAATTGAACACATGTGGACTAAAATTGATAAAGTACAAAAATAAAAGTTTTTCTCTGCAATAACCCTTACAAATGAAAAATGAAATTATCTTTTCTCAATGCTTAAAAAAATGGTGTTTTCTTTCTTTATTAAAAAGAGTTAATTGTTTTTTTCTTTCTTGTTCATGGAAAATAATATAGTGAGTGAATGCAAACTCTATTTGATGAATAGAATCACTTTAAAAAAAAAAAATCAATTTTAAAGTATTTTCAAATACTAAATTAATCTGTTGTAATTCATTTTGAAAAAGTAGAAAAGAGTTGCTTTTAGATTGTGGAAATCAATTCTTGGTGGACCAATATATAACATTTTTCTCTATTTTTATAAATTTTATTAATTAAGTGATTTTTTTTCAAACATTCAATTCACTCTTAAATTCTATTCATTTCAAAACACTCTCCACTTTTAATTTTACTACAAAAATCACTTAGCATTAATTTTAATTTTACAATAAAGTTTCAAAGCATACCCATAATTCAGATCTTCGTCTACAATTTTCTAAGAGAAAGGGTTGTTTTCTTAACTATTTTCTTTAATTTCTCAATGAGAATCTAGATCTCTTTTGTTTGATCATGAATTTGTTCTTTGATTATATTTTTCATGGATGCAATAGGAGCCGGCAGAACCAAGGGGAAAGAAGAGAAATCAAATGGATAAAAAATTCTCCTTCAAACTTTTCAAGTTCCCAAACATGGAGGAGCAATACCTTGTGGAGATTCATGATGAGGTATATCATAAGGAGTAGGTTTTATAGAAAATGCTTCATAATAAGCTTAACATAAAATAGTTTTAGAGTATTATTAGTTTCATTAGGAGTATCATTAAACATGTCAGGGGTATCACTAATCTGGGTCAATGGTATTATATTATAATTGTTTTAGATTTTCTTGAATTCAGATTAATGATACCCCTAATGAGATTAATGATACTTTAAATTTATTTCATGATAAGCTTATCATGAACTATTTTCATATAATACTATGCCTATCATAAGAGTACGGTGTGTGAGACAGTTTCATGACATGAGATACTTAAATAAAATATAAATTAAACATAACACATTAACATATGACAAAAATTTGTATGGGACCATCTCATAGTATGAAATCGATCAAATAAAAAAAGTGATAGGATTATAATTAAATGTGATAAAAAAAAATTTAAAGTGATAAGTCACTTTTAACAATATAGTATCACTTTTTTTTTAAACTTTATCACATTTTAAAAGTAACAGCTTTTTAATTAATAAGTGACACGTTTTAAATTAAAAGTGGGTCAAATATTATTGGTCTCATACTATGAGACGGCCTCACACAAGACTTACTCTTAACATATTAATATAAATGAATGTTAATTAGTGATAAGCCACTTTTAACAATATAGTATCACTTTTATGAAAGTTATCATCTCAACAAACGGTCTTACGCAATTTTTTTTTATACCTTAATTTTTTTTTCCCACATTTAGAGATTATACCTCTTTAATTCCCTTTATGTTATTTATTTTACAATTTATGGATTATAATAAGTCAAACACTCTTTAATCATCGCAACCCACCCAAAATCCGTCTTACTTAAGAAATCAACCATTTTCTTAGAAAGAAAAGTTGTGTTTCTAAGTGGAACCCATCATAATTATATATTTATCTTTTTACATTTAAATGGTTAGAAAATAAGAATTTTTTAAAATTCGGGTAAAATGATTTTGACGCAATTATTTTACCAAGTAAAGAGTTTGACCCTATAACTTTATCAATTAATTAGATATTACAAAAGAGTAAAAATAAAGAATGGATAATAGAGTAGGATTTTTTTTTTTTTTTTTTTTTTTTTTTTTTTTTGTCTAATATTACAATCTCATCACGTACACACAAATTTGTAGTATGTTATTTTTGCAAAACAACTTTACAAACACAAATACATCTTGGTCACAATATTGTTATTTATGTGTGCTTAGGAGAACATAGGTGTTATCGATCGATACCGTGTGTTTACCTATGAAAAAAAGGGAAAATGGAATGTCGGGGTTCAAGATCTCGTACCAGGTGACCATGTTGTGAAACCAGTACTACATGATCCCATGATTCCCATCTTCCAAAAGAAGTACAATATTCCCTTAGAAGATCGTCTTCTTAAATGGAGACGGGAAAAGAGGGCTCGGACCAACGGGAAGGAGGATAAGGTAAATTTTTTGATAAAATAAAAACAAAGTATAGAGTGAAACTAGTTTATACATAAATCCATGAAGGGTATTGGTTGTTTTCTCTAAAAAGTATTAGTTATTTTTACTGAAGAGTATTACTGATTTACACTAAAGAGTCTTAGTTGTCCGGTAAAAATGAACTAAGACTCTTCAGTGTAAACCAGTAATACACTTCAGTAAAAACAACTAATATTCTTCAATGAAAACAACTATTACCCTTCATGGATTCATATATAAACCTATTTCACTCTATACATACTCTAAAATGGCAAAGTCTCACAAGCACCAAGTGCACGGTGCACTCATCCAATAGTTGGTCTCAATTACACTGAAAAATTTGTTTCAATTACACTGAAAAGTTGTTCCCAATTACACTGAAAAGTTTACATTGAAAATCAATTTTAGTGTAAACTTTTCAGTGTAATTGAGACTGCCTTTTTAATGTAATTGTGACCAACTCTTGAGTGAGTGCACCGTGCACCAAGTGTACAAAAGAGTTCTCCTCTAAAATAAATAAAATGATAACTCTAATTTATCACATGTATTTTCACTTATATATTTTCTTTTTACTTATTGACAGTTTTACCATCATCGGGATGAGAGGCAGTTTCGCTCGTTTGTTGAGATGATAACTTTCATAATATATTCTTGCAAAGTGAACGACTTGATGAAAGTTAATAGTACAAATAGTGTACCGCAAGTCCCAGTAAGTATATTCTAAGAGTATGTATAGAGAAATTGGTTTATATATAAATCACTGAAAGGTATTAGTTGCTTTCACAGAAGAGTATTAGTTGTTTTTACTGAAGAGTCTTAGTTTATTTTCACTGAACAATTAAGACTCTTAAGTGGAAATCAGTAATACTCTTCAGTAAATACAACTAATATCCTTCAATGATTCATGTATAAATCAGTTTCACTCTATACTTTGTCATATTCTAATTCTCACATTTATATACTGTTATAACCCTACTTCATATAAACTATGCAAATATATTCCAAAATTGTGTATTTTTTTTACAATTATGTCTCAACATAAATGTTTGACAAAGTATAGAGTGAAACTGGTTTATACATGAATCACTGAAAGGTATTAGTTGTTTTCAATGAAAAGTATTAGTTGTATTTACTGAAGAGTATTACTGATTTACACTAAAGAGTCTTAGTTGTTCAGTGAAAATGAACTAAGACTCTTCAGTGTAAACCAATAATACTCTTCAGTAAAAACAATTAATACTCTTCAGTGAGAACAACTAATACCCTTCAATGATTCATATATAAACCAATTTCACTCTATACATTCTCTAAATGTTTTATAACAAAAAAACTAATACATCCCATGTTAAAAAAAAAAAATTAATTTATTGCAAAAAAAATAAAAAAAAATATAACTAATAATTTCTTGCTAACTGCAGGAAGTTGAAGCTGCGCAACCAATGGTGACAATAACTTCTTTGAACAGTGCAAAGAACTCGTTTCGAAGAAACTAGTTTTTTTTTTTTTTAGTATTGGAGTGCTGGGACAAATAAGATAATGTAATATTTGGTCCTATTTTATCTTTGAATTTTATTGAGATTTCACATTTTCATTTAAGTTGTTCTTCTATAGCATATATTTATTATTTTAATAAATGCATATAATGGTAAGGAAAAAGAAAAGGCCAGGGTAATAATGAAGAAATAAAGCTACTTTTATACAAGTCAATTGAGAAAAATTCACCTTCTTGTATAATATTTTATGATGTTTATATTCATTTCAATTCATCCATATCAATATAGATATATTGACAGAGACAATGATATTTCAACAAATATTTAATATGGGGAAAATTAATTTTATGTCATCCAATCCATTTGAATCTTATATAAAAATTAAAATTCTCCTACAAAACTTATTAATTTATACTACTACATTTATTTAATGTTAGCATAATATTCATTTAATGATACTATATCATAAACGAATGTCATAGTGTAATTAAAAAGTTATAGATATTAATTTATAACTGCAATAATATCATTGAATGAATGTTATAGTATTGATTTTGTATCACGAACAAATTTTACGGAAAAGTGACACTATAAAGAAATCTTAGAGCTTTTTTCCATTCTTCAACAACAATTCACAACGTTGAATCCTCTCCTTAATGAATAACGGTTAATTTTAGGACTTTTCTACATTTATGCTAAAGTATGATGGATTCATTCTTAATTGTCTATTTAGTTACATCACATGAGAGCTTTTCTTACCATATACTTCATCCATCCGATAAAACTAGTCCTAAACTTTTCATTTTTTGTTTGTCCAATAAAATTAGTCTTGTTTCCTAAAAGGAAAATATTTCTCTCTCAACTTACAACTCACTTTAATTTTACACATAATAAAATTCGTGCAAAAGCAAATACGTGTAGTAAAATTGAACGGAGGGAATAAAAATTATTGTACAATTAATTTATTTTTTTTAAATTAATTACTTCGAATCTCCCTCTAAAGTAGACCCACAAGCCATTTGATCACAACTAAAAAAAATTAGAGTAGGTCTTATGTGAGATCATCTCATATCATTAGACGGTAAGATGGAATATAAATTGAGCATGACACATTAAAAATTTGACCGAAGTGAATGTTAATTTGTGTTATTTTATGTCATGAGATGATCTCACGTAAATTTAAAAAAAACAAAAAAAAAACTAAGGTTTAATTCAATAAGTCACACCTAATTCTTTTTGTGACAAGAATGCACCATATCTCACTTAATCCTTTTCGTAGTAGGGAGTTACAGCTTAATCCAAATTAGCATGTATAAGGCGAGATTATGGATTAAAAATGTTGTAGAAGGGAGTTGATGGAATAATTTTTTAATTATTTCATCTACATTGAAATTACTATGACTCTCATATATATATATATATATATATATATATATATATATATATATATATATATATATATATATATATATATAAAAGAAATCATCACTTAAAAGAGCAAAAAAGAGATATGCTCAAATAGTGAATAAGTAAAACATAATCGTGAATCTTGAAGGTTTTCTTTGTTATTATTTCCAATATTAGGATTGCAAAAAAGATACAAGAAACACCGGAAAAAAAAAATTAAGTGATTTCAACTATTGCAAACTATGGAATGGCTCTAGATCAAATAATAGTGATATTTATAAATTTTTAGCAGATTGAACTTTTAAATAAGCTCAAAATTCAAATTAAACTCAAGCATAACATGCATAATACAGTGAGACCCCAATCCTGCTTAACGCAGGATTCAAGTCATTCCAACTAATATAGAATATTGATGTAAATATTATGTAAATCTTGTAGATTTGTAATTATCTCTTTTTCCTTGTAAAGTTGTTAAATGACTATTAATAGTAGAAATCTCATCACCTAATTCACGGTAAAATTATATTATAATCTTCTTTCTTTCATGGTATCACCAGATTGCATCGCCTAAACCCAATATATTAAATCAAGTCCTTATCTTCATCACCGTCCATATTCTATTAATTCACAATATATACATTCTTCTTCTCCATGAACATATATCTTCTGCACTACATTAATTATAGTTGCTCATCTTCTGCATACTTTGTGTAACAACCTCCATCCATGGCATCATCCACGCCAGCACCGTTCCACTTGCCACTATATTCCATATGATCACTATCAAATTATCCTCTTCTAATTACTTTCTCTGGAAGTCTCAACTCGAACCTATGTTACAGTGTGATAACCTTTTATCCATTGTTGACGGTAATGACGTTGAGCCGCCATCTACAGCAAGATGTCCCTAACCCTCATCACACTTCGTGGAAAATCCGGCATCAGCGTGCGCTAAGCTTACTCCTCTCCTCCTTGACGGAGGAATCAATGGCGGAGGTGGTCGGATTGAAAAATGGCCATGATGTTTGGGTTGCTCTCGAGTCAGCTTTTAGCCACTCATCACCATCCCAGGCTCATCATCTTCGGGATGAACTCCAACTGCTCAAACGTGGTTCGCAATCCGTTGCCGAATATGGTCGTGCCTTCAAGTCTTTATGCGATTAGTTGACTACGGACTTGCCAGTGGATGTTTTGTTTTCTAACCAATTTTTTATCATTCAGACCCGGCGAAAAAGGAGATTCTGGCAAAGGGCCGATCGGATTTGAACCGATGACTTACGCCTTACCATGGCGTTACTAAATCAGATTTATTTTTCGATCAAAAGTACTATGTGAAATCTTCGGATTCAAAGCCCTACGTGCTCTACATCTGGAAGATCTGCGAATCCCTTTCCTGATAACGGGTCACATGTATAGGACCAACTGGGGCATTGGTCATGGACTAAAAGATATCTCCTAATTGTTCCAGAGCAACTAGAAAGTCATCGTTGAATAGCTACTTTGCTCCAGGCCTTTACGTTTTGGAGCATGGCACTTCAGCCTTGATAGTAGCTTTATATTCTAAAGTTTTGAAATCATCTTTTGAGTTGTGGCATAATCATTTAGGCCATACTGTTGTTTCAATTATTCAGTTATTAAATAAACTAGGTCACTTGGCAGTAACTTCTATCTTGCCAAAACCTACTGTGTGGCAATCGTGTCAAGTAGCTAAAAGTAAACGTTTGTCATTTTCTCTGAATGAAAAGCATGCTTTGAATGTGTTGGATTTGATACATTGTGATTTGTGGGGGTCTTCACCCGTTGTTTCTATTGATGGTTTTAGTTATTACGTTGTTTTTGTTGATGACTTTTCTCGTTTCTCTTGGTTATATCCCTTACGTGCAAAATCAGATTTTTTTTTAGGTGCTTAAGCGTTTTACTAAACTTGTTTGTAATCAATTCAATACGACTATAAAGGTTTTTCAGAGTGATGGAGGAACTGAATTTACTAATAATTGTGTGCGTGATTTTTTTGCTGAACATGGTGTTTTGCATAAAATTTCATGTCCATATACCTCACAACAAAATGGTCGTGTTGAACGTAAACATAGACACATAACCGAAATGGGTTTGTCCATGCTTTTTCATTCTCATGCTACCATGCCTTTCTGGCTTGATGTTTTTTCTACTGCTGTATATATCATAAATAGATTACCCAATCCCTTGCTTGAACATAAATCACCATTTGAGGTTTTATTTGGTTCAGTTCCAAATTATGCAAATTTCAAGGTTTTCGATTATCGGGTTTATCCTTATTTACATGATTATGCAGCATATATACTAGCTCCTCGTAGTAAACCTTGCATTTTTCTTGGATATAGCAGCATATATAAGAGTTTTAGATGCTTCGATCCTATCGCTTCCCGCACATATATTACCCGACATGCTCAGTTTGATGAATTTAATTTTCCTTTTGCTAATGAAAAATCTATCTCCAAACTTACTGATCTTGATTTTTCATAATTTCTTGAACCTCGGGTTGTTATCTCGCCACCGACGTCACCTCAAGCACCTCCCACGGAAAAGCCTTCAGCTACAACACTGTGTATTACATGTCTTCCACAATCTGGTCCTATTCACTCATCAACCCCTACACCATTGATACATACACCGTGCCATGTCTTTTGATCCTGTGGAATCCAATGCCACGCACGATCAGATTTCTAAGGTCAATACCGAGTCACAACAACTGTGCCTTGTTTCACCGACTGCTGACTTGGAAGCGAATATACTAACTTCTACTAGTAGATTCCTCGCAAGCGTACGAGTTCACTGTAGTATGAGTAAGTATAATGGCCAAGTATATCGAACCCACGAGATGGAGTGTATGCGAACAGATCCCTAAAGATCTACGCGTCGTAGCTAATATGAGTGTAATATTTTTGGGTTTTTTGAAAGATTAATTGAAACTAAATTAAACTAATTAAAATAAAGAACGAAGGAAACGAATTAAATAAGGGTTGTGTTCAAGTAAGAGATGGTCATGCTTAGGATAGGAATCCATACGTATACTAACGGAGCAGGTACATAATCAAAACAACTCTGACGCCCAAGAAATAACCTAAGTAAAAGAATGCATGGTGAAAGCTCAAGATTCTAAACCCTAATACTTTACCCTAACACTCGACTTCACTAATCCACTAACAAGTTAATAGATTGTGCTTAATTAATGAGACCCTAATTTAACTAAGGTGATGCGGTCGTCCTCCTTCGCTAAACTGGTAGATGAATTAACCCTTTCTAAACCCTCTAGTTAAGTCTACTCGTTATTAAAGAGTGATACGGTCGTCCTCTCTCTAACACTTTTCGAACGAAATTCAAAAGTAAAGTTAAGATTAATTTTAAGAATTCATTAATCAAGAGAATTAAAACCTAACGTCACAAGTTACCCTAATTACGTACCCGCAACCTACTTCTACCAGTTCATCCTACCCCAAGCATGCAAGGGTTTTAGCTAGACATAGGTTTTACGTAAATAATAGCAATTGAATAAGTAACGAACATAAACATGATAATTAAGACGAAGAAGAGATCAAACATAAACTAGGGTTTAACGAAATAAAAGAATAAACTGAAACTAACTCAAGAAAAGAAGTCTCAACGTGTTCAAGAATAAAAATATAAAGAAACGAAACCAAAAAGTAAGATCGTAATATGAATTCGTAACGAAAACCTCAAAAACGTAAACGTAAAGCTTGCTTCTCTCCTTCCTCTCCAAAAACGAACTCTAAAAGTTAGAATCTATCAAGTGATGTGTGTTATCCCCCAAAAACGAGCTTGAGACGAGTATATATATGCAACGGGCCGAATCGTGAACTCATGGGCCGAAAAATGCCTTTTAAAACGCCAAAATTGAAGGTGCTCGAGCAGACCTGCTCGAGCGGTCGTGCTCGAGCATATAGCTCGAATGACACAGGTGCTCGAGTGGTGGCGCTCGAGCTGGTCGAGCGCGCGGATTCTTCTGTATGTTTTGGGGCGCTCGAGCAACACGCTCGAGCGGTGGCGCTCGAGCACTCGAAATTTTCTGTATGTTTTGGGCGCTCAAGCAACGTGCTCGAGCGCTAGTGCTCGAGTGGTTTACTCGAATGCTCCCAAAATTTCTCCAACTAGTACTTTTCTTCTTCAACACTAACACCACTCGTATTCCTTCGATATCTTCTCATCTGGGCATCCGTTTGAGTCGATTCAAAGTCCTACGAACTCCGTTCTTCGCCCTCAATTCACCTACGAGCATTAAAGAGATAAATTCATCAATGTAGAGAAATAATGCTCAATTGACTCCAAATACTTGACAAAATCGGCCAGAATTAGGGCATTTTGAGTGACGAATCATGACAATTTCACGTCTAATCAACCCCCCCAAACTTACCATGTTGCTTGTCCTCAAGCAACGGAATAACAAGTCAAGTGAAATTGTTAGGAATGAGTCGAAGAATCAAATCATGCAAGCAAATGACTCGAGCTTCAAAGATCAATCACACATATACTCACTCACTTTCCTTCATCATACTCATGCAACAATAACTAGAAACACCAAGATCAAACATGAATGTGAACTCAACGATGTGTTTCACTCCCTCACAAGTGTATATCAATCAAGGGACTCACTCAAACAATCAATCACTCATATTGGCAGCCATAGGCTTGTAAGCGCTCTTAACTTCGACCATACTCTAGAAATCCATGTCGAATCAAAAAGGACTTTCTCAAGGTTGTACTGTAGGCTCTTTGGACAGGTGGGTTAACAATATGGTAAAGTGACTCAAGTGAATGGAGAATAGAAAATCAGACTTGGTACTTCGAGATTAGGAACAGACTACTTCAAACATATTCAATCAACACACTTTCAATTCCAATTCTCTCAACACTTCAATTTTTTTTTCTTTCTCACTCTTTCACTTTTTTTTTTCAATCACTTCACTTTTTTTTTCTTTTTCGCACAAACACATGAGCTCATTTTTTTTCTTTTGCTCATTCTCAATTTTTTTTCTCTTTTTCCCACATCTCATAACTTCATCACACCTTCTTCTCATACTCACTCAACAAACAACATTTTCCTTTTTCAACTCAATTCACTCCCTTCACATTCACACTTTCCTATTCTCCACTCAAATTGGGACAAAAAGGCTTAGGAATTGGAATAGTGTTCATATGTGCTAGCAAATAAAATAGGCTTTAGGCTCAAAGGGGCTAACAAGGGGTCAATGTCATTGGTAAGGAAAATTTTGGCTAAGTGACTCAATAAAATCAAAGATGGCCTAAGATCCTATTCGGCATATCAAACTAGACACAATCAAGAAGCAAGAGCACACACAAGTTCTAGCATCCTCTAAGGTGACGATCCACTCACAAACGAAGAGATTAATTCATATATCAAAATCTCATAAGGCTCAAGTCTCACGGCTTTCACATCCATGCTAGTCCTAGTGAATTCTCACTCTTATCACACAAGCACGCAATAAGAAAACTTGTAAGTATACAAGTTCTTTCTCAAATCAACTCTCATTCAAACACTCTCACAAAAGAATTCATAACTCAACTTCACAATTCACCCTACTCATCAAATCATACTCAAAGATAGCAATAAAAAAGCATAAGATGATTGATAGGCATGAAATATGCAATAGCGACTCAGGTCAAAATCACCTCAAGGAGCATCTCAAGGCACCAAATAATCAATCACACTCAAAGATAAGGGTGCTCCGGTGCAATGTAACAAGAAACATAAAAAAAAACTCCACCCCCCCAAACTTCGACCTTGCGAAGAGATCTAAGTTTGGGGTTGTGGGTTACCTCAACCAAACAATTTAGTTTCTCTCAACAACATTGCACACTCCCTTGCTTGAGTTCCTCCCTTTTGAGTACTCCATGATTCCTCTATTCTCTTGAGACAAGCCTACAAAACAAAACTCTCCAGTACGAGGTTAAAACTCACGATTCAACAACACCCTAATAACATAATAAGACACTAAAAACAAATAAAAGCAAATAAAAATGGGTTGCCTCCCATTCAGCGCTATTTTTAAGGACCTCATGCCGGACCGAGCTCAAAGGAGCTTATGGGACATCATACTCAAATTTACCTCCCTTACTCTCATAAGAGTGGTGGTTGCATTCTTTTCCTTGATGCCCCTCCATCATGAGCTCTTTTGCTTCCTTCTCATCCCCAAGTGTTATGGGTCTCAACTCCTTCTTACCTTTATCTGGAGGCGTCCTACCAAACAGGTTTTTGAATTTGGACTTTTTCTTCTTAATTCCTCCTTTCCCTTCCAACTGGATCACGTCCACACTTTTCACCTCTTCATCCTTCTACTTCTTCACTTTATCCCTATCAAAATAATCACGATCATAATGCACATTGGTTAAATCATCAAGTAAAGGATTATAAAATTCATGAATATAAGAAGGATTAGGGATAGGAGGTGTGTCTTTAACACTAGGATCAATGGCATCCATGCAATACAAACTCTCATCCTCCTTCGGGTGCTTCATGGCTTCATATAGGGAAATCTTCACTTCTTGATCATCAACCTTCAATGTAATCTTCCCATTTGCCACGTCTAGCACCATCCCCGCCGTAGCTAAGAACGGTCTTCCCAAGATCAGGGGCACGTGCTCATCTTCCTCCATCTCTAAGACCACAAAATCGGCTGGAAAAATGTGATCTCCAACTCTCACGAGGCGTCTTCAACCACACCTTGAGGTCGAGTAATAGACCGGTCGGCTAGTTGAAGCGTCATCATTGTGGGTTGAAGTTCACCATCTTCCAACTTCTTGAAAAGCGACAACGGCATCAAATTAATGCTCGCTCCGAGGTCGCACAACGCTCCCTTCTTGATCCCGTTCCCAATATCATAAAGAATGGTGAAGCTCCCGGGATCCTTCAGCTTTGGAGGAAGCGCCTTGTGCACTAATGCACTCACCTCATGGTTCAGCTGCACCAACTTCGGCTCATCCACTCACCGTCTTTTCGCGATCAAGTCCTTCAAAAACTTTGCATAGTTGGGCATCTGTTCCAAAGCATCATAAAAAGGGATGTTAATATGTAGCTTTTTAAAAACATCAAGGAATTTAGCAAACTTTTCATCAAGCTTCTTTTTCATGAAGCGTTGTGGATATGGGACGGGCATCACAGATTTGGGTACCCCCCATTCATCTTTCTCAGTCTCTTTTTCATTCTTCATTGCTTCCTTTGCCTTCTTCCACTTAGGAACTCTCTCTACCTTCTCAATGCCTTCCTCTTCAAGCTCTTTGCTCACTTGAGTGCTTTCACCCTCAATCTTCTTCTCAACTCCCATCTCTTCAATCTCATCTCTATCTTGGGGCGTCTCAGAATCAGCAGGCATCTGAGGCCCTTCATAGTTGGTTCCACTTCTTAACTGGATAGCCTTGCAATGCTCTTTCGGGTTCCCCTCCGGCATGGAAGGATACTTACCCGGCTCCCTATTCAACGATTTTGCAATTTGGCTTATTTGGAACTCTATTGAGGTGAACCGCCTATTGTTCTCTTGCTGAATTCGATTCAGCTCTACATCTCTCTTTTGGAGTTCTTGATCACGCTGATCACCCTTCTTATGCAACTCCTTCACATCGTACTCCAAAGAGGACAATCGCTTGCTACCTTCCTCCACCTTCTGAAGGAAAGCTCTCAACATCTCCTCGGTTGAGGCACCGCCTTCTCCACCAGGAGGTTTAGAACCCGGATCAACACCTGGGGGAACTGTAATACCAGCTTTTGGGTTAGCATATAAAAAATTCTCGTTCTTCCTCCATTGGTTCTGAGGAAGCTGCTGGCCTCCTTGGTACCCTTGTGTGTTCCTCCATTGATTTTGAGGTGGCTGTGGGCCTGGAGGTACAAATGGTTGGCCATAAGAAGGTCTTCCTTGAAAATTTCCACCTTGTGGATACCCATTCTGATTGTAATAAGGACCTCTCATATAGTTTACTACTTCTTGCTGAATTGTGGGCTTGTCCTCTTGCTCATTCTCTGCTGCATTCCCTCCAACCATATTCTTCCCCAACTCAAGGTTGTTAATCTTTTCCATCATGGCCATCAACAGCCTTCTCGTTCCTTCACCTTCCTCAACCTGATGAACTCTCTGGAAATCTGCCTCTACACCTCACTATTCCTTGATTCAGGAATGATCCACTAGCACAGGCGTCTAGATGGTCTTGGCCAGCCTTGCTGGCTCCACTATAAAAGAACGCCATAATATCTCCCTCATTGTACCCGTGCTGCGGGCACTCGATCAACATATTTGAGTATCTCTCCCACGCTTGGCGTAAATCCTCTCCTGACTTCTGGCGAAAGGAAGAGATCTCAATCCTTGCTTTAATAGTTCTTGATGAAGGGTAGAATCGCTCGAGGAATAGACGCTCGAGCTCGGCCCATGTGGTTACACCTCCCCGTGGGAGCGTGTTGTCATACCACTCTTTAGCTATTCCCGTCAATGAGAATGGGAACAGCCTAAGCCTCTTGGCATCTTCAGACATGCCGTTATAATTTAATGTGGAGGCTATCATGAGGAAACTCCTCAGGTGAGTATGAGGATTCTCCTTCCCAACTTCCCCTTTGAACTAGTTCTCGGTAAGCAGCTTAAGAATTCCCGGGGAAATCGAGAAGTTATTTGCCTCAACAGGAGGCAATGCTACTCCATCATAGTACCGTTGTGGCTGCGCTGCAAACCTCCCTCGAATAGCCATATTTTGATCTACGTTCTGAGGAATGTGTTGAGGATTAGCAGCTGGTACAGGTACTTGTTGGGGTGGTGGTTGGTAAACAGGTGGTTGATTGAAAACTGGAGGTGGAGAATACGGGTATGGTGGGTAAGGATAAGGTGGGTATGGGTAGGGTGGATAAGGTAAGTTGTTTTGTGGTAAGCTAGGATGTGGGTAAGCAGGGTTGTTCTGAGGATGTTGGACAATGTTATGAGTTGGATTGCCAACGTTTTGTGTATCCGGGTTTAGACTCTGGCTATCCCCTAAAGGAACTTGATTCTAGCTACCACTAACTCCAGTGCCTTCAACTCGGCCCAATTCCTGATTGAACTCATTCGCAGCATCATCCAACTCACTAGAGATGTCCATTGGTTCTTTCCCTCCTCCGGCAGTATTCATTCTCCTCAAGAAAGCTCGGTTCCTTCTAGCTATCGTCTCAGGGTCCAACGGGATTCTCTCTTCGCTAGTATTGCCTTGTGAGCGTGTTTTCATAAACCTGACACACTAGCAGAAGGATCAAAATGCAACTGCCGAATATGTACGAAATAAAAAAAACAGAAAAGAAAAAAATCACTCACTACTAACTACTAAGCTATCAACAAGTCCTATTAAAAAAGCATACAATGCCATCCCCGGCAACGGCGCCATTGAATTGGAAGCGAATATACTAACTTCTACTAGTAGATTCCTCGCAAGCGTACGAGTTCACTGTAGTATGAGTAAGTATAATGGCCAAGTATATCGAACCCACGAGATGGAGTGTATGCAAACAGAGCCCTGAAGATCTACGCGTCGTAGCTAATATGAGTGTAATGTTTTTGGGTTTTTTGAAAGATTAATTGAAACTAAATTAAACTAATTAAACGAAAGAACGAAGGAAACGAATTAAATAAGGGTTGTGTTCAAGTAAGAGATGGTGATACTTAGGATAGGAATCCCTACGTATACTAACGGAGCAGGTACATAATCAAAATAACTCTGACGCCCAAGAAATAACCTAAGTAAAAGAATGCATGGTGAAAGCTCAAGATTCTAAACCCTAATACTTTACCCTAACACTCGACTTCACTAATCCACTAACAAGTTAATAGATTGTGCTTAATTAATGAGACTCTAATTTAACTAAGGTGATGCGGCCGTCCTTCTTCGCTAAACTGGTAGATAAATTAACCCTTTCTAAACCCTCTAGTTAAGTCTACTCGTTATTAAAGAGTGATACGGTCGTCCTCTCTCTAACACTTTTCGAACGAAATTCAAAAGTAAAGTTAAGATTAATTTTAAGAATTTATTAATCAAGAGAATTAAAACCTAACGTCACAAGTTACCCTAATTACGTACCCGCAACCTACTTCTACCAGTTCATCCTACCCCAAGCATGCAAGGGTTTTAGCTAGACATAGGTTTTACGTAAATAATAGCAATTGAATAAGTAACGAACATAATCATGATAATTAAGACGAAGAAGAGATCAAACATAAACTAGGGTTTAACGAAATAAAAGAATAAACTAAAATTAACTCAAGAAAAGAAGTCTCAACGTGTTCAAGAACAAAAATATAAAGAAACGAAACCAAAAAATAAGATCGTAATATGAATTCATAACGAAAACCTCAAAAACGTAAATGTAAAGCTTGCTTCTCTCCTTCCTCTCCAAAAACAAACTCTAAAAGTTAGAATCTATCAAGTGATGTGTGTTATCCCCCAAAAACAAGCTTGAGACGAGTATATATATGCAACGGGCCGAATCGTGAACTCATGGGCCGAAAAATGCATTTTAAAACACCAAAATTGAATGTGCTCGAGCAGACCTGCTCGAGCGGTCGCACTCGAGCATATAGCTCGAATGACACAGGTGCTCGAGCGGTGGCGCTCGAGCTGGTCGAGCGCGTGGATTCTTCTGTATGTTTTGGGGCGCTCGAGCAACACGCTCGAGCGGTGGCGCTCGAGCTGCTCGAGCACTCGAAATTTTCTGTATGTTTTGGGCGCTCGAGCACTAGTGCTCGAGTGGTTTACTCGAATGCTCCCAAAATTTCTCCAACTAGTACTTTTCTTCTTCAACACTAACACCACTCGTATTCCTTCGATATCTTCTCATCCGGGCATCCGTTTGAGTCGATTCAAAGTCCTACGAACTCCGTTCTTCGCCCTCGATTCACCTACGAGCATTAAAGAGACAAATTCATCAATGTAGATAAATAATGCTCAATTGACTCCAAATACTTGACAAAATCGGCCAGAATTAAGGCATTTTCAGTAACGAATCATGACAATTTCATGCCTAATCAACTGCCCCAATCACTTCCGAGACACAGGCTCCTGTATCACCTAAACAACACATTAATCTTCATCCAATGCAAACTCGAGCTAAGTCTGGTATAATTAAGCCTAAATATTTTGTTGATCTTGCAGCCAATGCTTTGTTGTCTTCGTTGTCTGTTTTGCAGGAACCAAAGGGTTTTAAATCTGCCATCAAGATTCCTCACTGGTTCGCTGCCATGCGTGATGAAATGGACGCTCTCCATAAAAATCACACATGGGATCTCGTTCCTCGTCCACTTAATGAAAACATAGTTGGTTCCAAATGGGTTTTTCGTACTAAGTTCAAAGCAGATGGCTCGATTGATCGGTATAAAGCTCGCTTAGTTGCACATGGATTTACTCAAATCCCTGGATTTGATTTTTCACATACGTTCAGCCCGGTCGTTCGAGCTGCTACCGTTCATGTTATTCTCGCTATTGTTGTTCATCGTCATTGGTCCCTTCATCAGCTTGATGTCAAGAATGCCTTTTTGCATGGCATTCTTGAGAAACCAGTCTTCATGGCTCAATCTCCGGGATTTATTGATCCTCGTTTTCCTAATCATGTTTGTAGGCTAAAAAGGCTTGCCTGGTTCGATCATTTCAGTTTCTTCCTCCACACATTAGGTATTATCCGTAGCAGGGCGGATACTTCACTATTTTTCTTACACCGAGTTGATTATACAATATTCTTACTTTTATACGTGGATGATATTATTGTTACTGGTAGTAATCAGTCTGTTTTGCAGGCCTTTATTCGTTGCGTTGACAAGGAATTTGCAGTTAAAGATCTCGGCTCGCCCAGTTACTTCCTTAGTCTTAAGATGTCTTATTCTAAAGATGGTCTTTTTCTAGCACAGGCCAAATATGTTCATGATATACTCACTCGAGCTTCCTTAGTTGACTCGAAGCCGATTTCCAAACTACTTGCTACTGGTGAATCACTGGTTAGTACAGGCAAACCTTTCAAGGACCCAACTCTGTATCGCTCGCTTGTTGGTGCCCTTCAATATTTGACTATTACACGACCTGACCTTTCCTATGCGGTCAACCATGTCAGTCAATTCCTCCATTCCCCGACTATTGATCATTTTATGGCGGCCAAGCACATCCTTCGATATGTTAAGGGCACCATCCACCATGGACTCACATCCACTCCTTCTTCGGATTATTCGATACTTGGTTATTCTGATGCTGACTGGGCTCGCTGTGTTGAAACACGTAAATCCACTTATGGTTACTCCATTTACTTGGGAGGTAATTTGGTGTCCTGGAGTGCCAAGAAACAACCCACTGTAGCTCGTTCCAGCTGTGAGTTTAAATACCGTGCACTTGCCAATGCTGCTCTAGAAATAATTTGACTAACTCATTTGCTCCGTGAGCTTTGTGCACTGCCCCCCTCTCGACCTCTGCTTCTTTCTGACAACAAGAGTGCCTTATTCTTAAGTCAAAATTTCATTGCCCACAAATGAGCTAAACATATTGACATAGACTGTCATTTTATTCGGGAGCTCGTTCAAAATAAGAAGCTAGAAACCAAGTTCGTGCCCTCCGAACTACAGGTCGCTGACATATTCACTAAAAGCCTGGCTCGCCCACTCTTCGAGTTTTTACGCTCTAAGTTGCGTGTTGATGAGAATCTCACACTCCGCTTGAGGGGGGTAATAGAGAATATTCTAATAATAAGGAGTATTCTAGATGATAAGAGCGAATCAATTCAAATCAATTTGAATTGATGTAAATATTATGTAAATCTTGAAGATTTGTAATTATCCTTTTTTCTTATAAAGTTGTTATACGCCTTTTAATAGTGGAAATCTCATCACCTAATTCACGGTGAAAATTATATCATAATCTTCTTTCTTTCACCAATAGTAACTTTATGTAAAGTTAATTAAACAATAGAAGGTCGTGCAAATAAATTTTTCGTCATACCATCGTGTAACAGGAAATCCAATCGAGTAAAAAAAGTAATTTCGGCATACCTCAGTCTCTGGGGGTACAGCAAATAGCGGTATCACTGTCAATAACCCGTCTACGGTAAAACATTATACACTTTCGACCACTGTCATAAATTTGAGCAGAATTATTAGCAGAATTCCTACCTTCCAAAGGAAGTACAATATTCTCATGGAAGATCGTCTTATTGAATAGAGACGGGAAAAGAGGGTGCGAACCAACGGGAAGGAGGATAAGGTAAATTTTTTGATAAAATAAATAAAGTGATAACTAGAATTTATCACATGTATTTTCACTTATTGACAATATTTTCATTTAAATTGTTCTTCTATAGCATATATTTATTTTAATAAATGCATACAATGGTAAGGAAAAAGAAAAGGCAAGGAATAATTATAAAGAAATAAAGCTACTTTTATACAAACTAGATAGGATCGAAGAATTTTTTTTTTGTTATTCTCTCCTATTAAAAAAATAAAATTGATTCACACTTGCACGAATATTACACATTTTCAACAAAATTTAAACATATACCCTTGAAGTTCAAATATAACATACATTATATGATAATTGATAGTTAAAAAAATAACAAAAAATCACCACGAATAAAGTATTTAAAATACGGTATATAAAATATATATTTAAAAATCCTTTTGAAATATATAGAAAGTGTAATATTAAAATCACGTTGATCGTGATTCCTGACATTAGATACACTATATTCAAGCTTTTGTTAAGAAATAGACATACATTAAGAATGAGACTAATATATGAAACAAATTAAATTTAAATCATTTTGATATACATCTAAACATGTACGGTTTAAGAACTTAATATGATAAATAAAATAGTGTTTGTATTTTAAAAACTGAGATAAATTATGCAGGCAAGTAATTTTCCTACGAAATCAATTTGTCTATAAAATAAAATTCCTATGTAATTAATTCCATAAAAATAATTTGTCTACAAAAATTTATCCATAAACATGAAAATTTTATAGGTAAAATTTTTGTAGGTACAAAATAGACACTACAAGAAAATAAATAATTACCTGCAAAATTAGAGTTGCCTACAAAATTTTTCCAACAAAAAAGTTCGTAGTAAGAATTGCCTACGAAATTTTTTCATTATGAAAGCATCTATATTTCTCAACCTAAAACAACTTTGCCTATTGAATTAATATGTCTACAAAATAAAATCTCTAGGTATGATTACCTACAAGTCATTTGCCTACAAAAATTTATTACATCACAATTTGCCTACGGAATTTCTGTAGGCAATTTTTTGCAGGTGGGGAAAAAATGTCAATACAATTAGAAATTTTTGTAGGCAATTCGTAGGTAATCTCCACTACACATTTTTTTGTTGGAAATTTTATAGCTATATTGACAATTTTCGTAGGCAACTTCATGCGTTTCTTGTAGTGAGAGATGTCTATATAATAAAAAAAATTTATAGGTAATATAATAAAGAATTCTCAATCCAAAAAAAAAAAAAAATATTAGAATTTTTGTAGTCATAATAATAATTTTATATTTTGTTGTTGTGCAAGAATCAATATATATTTAACGGGAAGTATCAATATTTTTTGTGCGTCTCACATGTTACAATGGAAGAAGTGGAGAATCTTTTTCCCAATAGACCTTTTTTTGTCATATACTTTTGGTGCTCGTACTATATTGGATTTGAAAGTAATGCATCTTATCTTCCTTATACTGGCATTAAAATTTCGAGACATCATTGATGGCCTGATAAACTTATAGTCTCTTTATTTACATGCTTATGGCCTATGGGTTCATTTTAAAATGGTTCCATTATTATACAAAAGCCCATAACATATAAAGTCTAAGCATAAAAACCTAAGACACGTAAATTAATTCCAATTTTGATCACCGGTCGGGGTCTTCCATTTTATAATGCTGTAAACATCTACTATTACACTATGTCAAAACTAGTTTATTTCCAAGTGCGTTGCACGTTTATTTGTAAGCAGTTTGTAAGAAGTTAGAATTTGTTAGATTGATCTTCTCTTGTAAAAAAAAAAAATTTATATCAATAATTCTATCACATATAGTTTCCATTATAAAAATTGTCAAAAAATAATTTGTATCTGACTTAACATGACTTGCTTATTAATAAAATAAATTGTTTCTAACCCAACATCAATCCCTATTTCTATCCTGCATGGTTAATTTATTATGTAAAAAAAAAGAAAAAAATCATGCATCATCATTGTAGAAATGTAGTAAGTGATAACAATGAACTACACATTTCAAGTTCTTTTGTATAGTATTTTATGTGATGGAAAGAAAAACAACATTGAAAAGTAAATGATCTTTATATTCATTTCAATTCATCCGTATCAATATGGATATATCCACAGAGACACTGATATTTCAACAAATATTTAATATGGGGGAAAATTAATTTTATGCCATTCAATCCATTTGAATCCTTTATAAAAATTAAAATTCTCTTATAAAATTTGTTCATAGTATAAAATTTATACTACTATATTTATTTAATGATATCATAATATTCATTTAATGATAATATCATAAATGAATGCCATAGTGTAATTAAAAAGTTACAAATATTAGTTTATAACTGCAATGGTATTACTGAGTGTATGTTATAGTATCAATTGTGACAAGTTTGACGAAAAAGTGATTCTATAAAGAAATCTTAGAGCTTTTTTCCATTCTTCAACAACAATTCACAACGTTGATTCCTCTTCTTAATATAATGAATAACGATTAGGATTGTTCTACATTTATGCTAAAGTATGATGGATTTCATTCATAATTGTCTATTTAATTAGTTATATCACTTGAGAGCTTTTCTCAGACATACTTCCTCCACTAACAAAATTAGTACTGTATACTTTTCTTTTTCTATGGCTAATAAAATTAGTCTTATTTCTTAAAAATAAAATATTTTACATTCTCAATTTATAATTAACTGTAATTTTACACACAATATACTCAGTTTCTTAAAACTCCTGCAAAAGCAAATACGTTAAATAAAATCGGATCGAGAGAGTAAAAATTATTGTACAATTAATTAAAAAAAGGATATTAATTACTTCGAATCGCCTCTAAAGTAGACCCACAAGTCATTTGATCACAAGTAAAAATATTAGAGTCATGAGACAGTGAGATGTAGTATAAATTGGTCATGACACATTAAAACTTTGAATGGAGTGAATATTAATTAATGTGTGTTATTTTATGTCATGAGAATGAAGGTCTACCATAGAGATGCCGGTCTCGCAGGTGTAATGGATATAAATGAAAATCCTCAAACCTTATAAGTAAAAGAATATTAATTAATGTGTGTTATTTTATGTCATGAGAATGAAGGTCTACCAGAGAGATGCCGGTCTCGCAGGTGTAATGGATATAAATGAAAATCCTGAAAACATTATAAGTAAAAGAAAGCGCACAATAGTGATTGACATAAATGCAGGTAAAGAAGCAAACACTATGGTCATGGCCCATAATTTTGCGAAAAAGTTGAAACACTTTATAACAAATGCCGATGTATTTCTGAATCATTGAACCCAAATCAAGAACTATAAGTTTCACGTTCGGGATGGAAACAGGGAGTTTGTCAATGAAGGTGAGGAGGACGTGGAGTACTTTGCAAGGACTTCAGCATCTCTCCTAGACTTCGTGATGTCGATGGTGCCTGATTAAAGTTTTTTGGTTCTTTGACTTTGAGTTAGGGTTTTATTTTTTCTGAAATTACTGGTATAGTTGTTTTTTCCTTTTGGTTTGGATTCTGTTTTCAATAGCCATTTTTACTTTTGCATATTATAAATCCCAATCAGACTAAGTTATACTTTTTCTTTTTTCCCAAATTCTCTTTGGGATAAGAATGCACCATATTTCACTTATTATATTTTTTTAATTTAAGAAGGCACGCCTAATTCTCTTTGGGATAAGAATGCACCATATTTCACTTAATCCTTTTTCTTTTAAAGTAAATATCAAATTAATGAGTTGGAATCAGCCAACATTATTTTACAAGGTAAAATGAAAAATAAATTCTCTCACATAATACATCGAATTTGGCATAAAAATGAGATCATGAGCCACACAATTAGAAGCACAACCAAATTAATCGGTACAAAAGTCATACATATTCCATTAAACTTGTAATGTCTTGTTAGTTTGAAGATCACTTGGTTTATTGGAGTAAAGGATGAATGTTGTCACCTCAATGAAGGATCGAAACCGCCTACCCTGATGATAATAGGACTGCAAAAATTAAATAGTCAAATCAGGAAAAGAAATATTATGATACACTATTTAAGGTAAGTAAAATATAAACAACTAAATAAATGTTTGAGGATGTTATTATTATTATTATTAAGAGTTGGTATTGTGTGAACAATTGGTTTACAATTGAAACCTTATAGTGAAATAAATAAGACAATAACTAACACCCCATCAATTAATATCCTTTTAATGAAACAATTATATCATACAAAACTAATATCTTACAGTAAAATAATTAATAGTAATTTTTATTGAAACAATTAATACTCTTAAGCAAACTTGTTTACACAATATTTTGTCTTACTAACAAGCAAGTTTTATGCATGATTTTAGATTTGTACTAGTTAATGAGCAAGTCTTTTAATCTGTGAGACCATTCCACGAAATGTGTTCTGTAAAACAATACAATAAAATAAAAAATAACATTTTTTAGGTGAACACTGATATTTTATAACACTATATGAATATGAAGTTTTATGAGGAAATTATAAATATCACTCTTTTACAATAAAATACTATAATTTTATTTGGAAATTAAAAAAAAAAATCACCGTCACACGAAATTTGTGTTTTGTGATGGTCTAATGTAAATTTCTGCATTAAATAATTGAAGGGAAAATTGCATTTTTAGTCCCAAGAGAATGAGTGTAAAATACTTTTGGTACCTATGTGCAAAAATGGTCTTTTTTTTTTTTTTTGCAGTTTTGGTCCCATTCGTCAATTTTCATGACCAAAACTGCAAATTTGTCATATTCTCTTGGGACCAGAAATGCAATTTATACATTCTCTTGGGACCAAAATTGCAACATATCATATTCTCTTGGGACCAAAAGTGTTGAAAAAAAACTAGGGGACTAGAAGTGCTTAAAAAAGGACCATTTTGAAATGGACGGGAAAATTGCACTTTTAGTCCCAAGAGAATGAGTGTAAAACACTTTTGGTACCTATGTGCAAAAATGATCCTTTTTTTTTTTTTTTGCAGTTTTGGTCTCATTCGTCAATTTTCAGGACCAAACTGCAAATTTGTCATATTCTCTTGGGACCAAAAATGTAATTTATACATTCTCTTGGGACCAAAATTGCAACATATCATATTCTCATGGGACCAAAAGTGTTGAAAAAAAAAACTACGGGACTAGAAGTGCTTAAAAAAGGACCATTTTGAAATGGACACATTCTCTTAGAACCAAAAGTGCAATTAACTCAATAATTGAACTAAAAATTCTATTAAAAGGCAAAGTATAGAGTGAAACTGGTTATACATGAATCACTGAAAAGTATTAGTTATTTTTATTGAAGAGTATTAGTTGTATTTACTGAAGAGTATTATTGATTTACACTAAAGAGTTTTAGTTGTTTAATGAAAATGAACTAAGACTCTTCAGCATAAACCAGGTATACTCTTCAGTGAAACTACTAATACCCTTCAGTGATTCATACATAAATCAATTTCACTCTATACATACTCCTATTAAAAATGATACCTTCCTATCCTTCCCATTTGTTTTCTTCTTTATTACTCTCCAACCTACGAGACGGTCGTGTAAGGAGAGTTTATACTTCTTGGGGAACATAGGAGGACTAGGGTCTTCCAACACCGGTAACACCACATGGTTGGTATTTGGTGCAACACCTTGTATTTCCACTTTCCATTGTCCACTGGATTTGTGTAATATCAATTGGTAATGACAAATCTTACCATTTACTTTGAACTGCATACACGAATAAGAGTATGTATAGGGTGAAATCAGTTTATATATGAATCACTGAAGGGTATTAGTTGTTTTCACTAAAGAGTATTAGTTGTTTTTACTAAGAGTATTACTAGTTTATACTGAAGAGACTTGGTTCTTCTTTACTGAACAATTAAGACTCTTTAGTAAATACAACTAATATTTTTCAATGAAAACAACTAATACATTTCAGTGATTCATGTATAAACCAGTTTCACCCTATATTTTATCCACGAATAATAAAATGTTAAAAGAAATATAAAACGGAAAAACTCAAAATAAATAATTAATTAATTAATTGTTCATATATATACTTCGTGCATCTCCAAGAGATATCGCTCGCCATCTGGAAATTTGAAGAGTCTAAAGAACAATTCTTCATATTTGCCCCTTTCGCTTGATTCTAACTCGGTCGTTGACAACTCCTAGTAAATAGTAATAGTAAATATTAAAACGGTTAAAAATGATTTTTAAACCAAAAAAATTTACACCTTTCAAATGAGCATGGAGAAGGTGAGATTATGGGTTACAACTTTCGTAGTAGGGAGTTGATGTATTCTCAAATATGATAATAAATAAAAGATAATTGCAAATATTCTTGAAGATATTTTTTTTATTATTATTTCCAAGATTAAGATTGCAAGAAAGATTCAATAAACATGAAACCTCAAATATTAAGTGATTTCAAAGCAAAATATAGAATGACTCTAAATCAAATAATAGGACTACTTATAAATTTCTAGTTGACTAAACCTAAAAATAAACTCAAAATTCAAACTAAGCTCAAGCATAGCATGCATAATACAGTGAGACCTCAATCTGCTCAACGCAGAATTCAAGACATTCCAACAATAACTTTATGTAAAGTTAATTAAACAATAGGTCATTCAGATAAATTTTATTGGGATATTCCGTCATACCATCGTGTAACAGAAAATTCAATCGGAAAAATCATTTGGGCATACCTCAATTTCTGGGGGCACAGCACATAGCGGTATTACTGCTAATAACCCGTTTACAGTAAAACATTTATATTCTTCCGACCACTATCATAATTAGAGCAGAATTATTAGTAGAGAGAGACAAATATATTCAAGGATTGCTTTTAAAAAAAAAAAAAAAAAAACATGATAAAAGTTTCTTAACGAAGCAATACAAATATTTTAGTAAAAAGAAACACTAGATATCATGATATAAATTGTATAAGAGAACCTCAATATTGGAGGTTTCACCAACATTGCCAACACTTGAACCAATTGATGGAGTAATGGTCTCGCCCCTTTCAGAATTATTTATGTTATTGCTACGAAACTCCATTAACTTTTGCTATAAAAAAAATCTTGCAAGATAGACTAATATTATCGCAAATCGTAGCGTAGAATTAGGGTATGATTTTATCATGATCTCCTCTTATATAGATTTTAATTAGGGAAAAAGAAGAAATTTTTTTGAATTTTGGATATACTTATTATAAACCGAGAGGATGCAAAAATGGAAACTAACATTATTAGGAAAGTATTCAAATTAGCACTCTCTATGTTGTTTTTATGCGATTTAGTTGAAGAAAATTAAGAAGGTTTGAAAATTAGATAATTTTACCATAATCAATTAAAAGTTTAAAAAGAAAAACGTATTTATCACTTAAAGAAAGATGAGATGAATAATAAATTTTCCTTAATTAAAAAAAATTATTTTTGGAAGGGTATATTGAGAAGATAGTAGGTGAAAGTAGCTAAAAGAACAAATAATTAGGAATAAAATCTAAAACCCAAAAAGATACTTCTTCCGTTCACGAAAAGTATGTCCACTTGTTTGTATGTGCTTTAATGCAATATGTCGGAGGGTATTATGGGGTATTGTGAAGTCCGTTTATGAATAAAGTGATTATTTATGAAAAATATGTCACACATAATTTCCATAAACAAATACTTTATTCATGAACGGACCTCACTATACCTCATAATACCCTCCAACATATTGCATTAAACTATGTGCAAACAAGTGAGCATATTTTTCGTGAATGGGAGAAGTACTTAATAAGGAATGAGGGGGATAACTGAGTATGGATGGCAATGGGTGGGTCTAAGATGGGTTTGGTCAATTCCAGAATTCGCCCCCTAGAATTTTCACGGACTTGGACCCGCATCGGGATCCGTCAGATCCAACCCGTCTCGATCCGTTTGATTTAAATATTATTTTTAAAGTATAAATATTTACTTTAGCATTAAAAAAGTCAAATTTAAAATATATATTTGCTTAAATTTAGTATTTAATATTCATCTAATACTTTTTTTTAAAGCAATTCATCTAATACTTAAAAGTAACGTATATAATAAATATATTAACAAATCTAAATATATTAATTTGAATATACTTAATTCATATAAATGCAAATATATACATAACATAGTATCAATTTTTATTTTTGGTACTCGGTATCCGACCCAAGGACCAACTAATTCGGGGGATCCATAACCCACCGTCCACTAGCGGGAGGTCCAAAGTTTTGTTCTGTATGGACTGGTCCATCTCGGAAATTGATCGCACCTTATGGGTTTCGAACCTGAGCTTTATAGAGAATCACACTCCAAGGTAGCCCTCACCACTAGGTCAACCCTTGGGGGTTAACATAATATCAATATTTAATGAGGGGAGTTTGCGGAGCGAGTCCTATTAAAGTTACGATCTGTTCCGGACCCGCTTGATCGGGGTCCAAACTAGCCCCAAGCAAGGCGGGTTCAATGTGAGTCCGAATTTGAATCTGTTCCATTGTCATCCCCAAATAGGGCTGAAAATCAAATCAAGCTATTATATACTAGATTCGAGATCATTCGGTAAAAGCTCGTTTGTGTTCGGTTCGAAATAGAAATCAAACAAGCTTGAACATAAATTTATATTCGGAATAGTCTAAAGTTCGGCTCGAACTCGAGCTCGATAACTAAAAAAAGATAAAAACATGTGTAAAAATATCAAATGACTCGAGTTCGACTCATGTTCAACTCAATTAAAGTATGTTTGAGCTCGACTCGGTTAATTATCAAACATGAATATCAATGCTATATAACTTTTTAAACAAGCTTGAACATCATTACATACGGCTCGACTCATTTATAGCCCTATCCCCAGATTAGTTATTAAGTAGGTTTTATTTTTTAGATGAAAAAGGGCACCGTGTGGGGTAGGAGTTAAATATTTAGTTTGTGAATATATGTGATTAGACTGTATAAATGTTTCACAAATTCTAGTATGCACTTGGATTTTAAACTCAATTTTGATTTTAATTTTGAATCACACTCTAACACGCTGAATTGTGTGTACTTTTGTAATTGGGGTATAACTAATTACTTTTTGGGGTTGATTTCTCCTTAGAGTATTTTTTTTTTTAAATTCAAATGCATACCATTCACCCAAGTGCATACTAGAACTATTTATAATAGGGTTAATTTCATATAAATTCATGACCTTTATACTTAATATCAATTTAATCACGAACTTTTAGATTTTTGTAAAAAAAAAACCAACCTTTGATATTTGTTGCAATTTGATACACGTTTTTTTTCTTCCGGCCGGCAACTAATGATGTGGCTCGCCGGAGCGTGTGTTATCTTGCCACGTAGGATTACACATGTTTATTTATTTTTATTTTTTAAATCCACATCATAAATAACACTTACCATTTAAATAACATATTTCTACTTATAATTAAAATAGCAACTAAATAAATTAAACAACAACCAAATGAATCTCAAAACTAAGAACGTAAAGAGAAATATTATATATAATTTATGTTGGTTGTTTAATTTATTTGGTTGCTATTTAAATTTTAAGTAGAAATGTGTTATTTAAATTGTAAGTGTTACTTGTGATGTAAATTTAAAAAATAAATAACATAAACATGTATAATGCAAGATGACACACGCTCCGGCGAGCCACATCATCAGTTGTCGGCCGGAAGAAAAAAAACGTGTATCAAATTGCAACAAATATCAAAGGTTGAGTTTTTTTACAAAAATCTAAAAGTTCATGATTAAATTGATACTGAGTATAAAGGTCGTGAATTTATATGAAATTAACCCTTTATAATATTTTGCTTTTTAAGGAAATAAAATTGCAAGACATTTGAAAATACAATATTAGATTTTTTAAATAGTGTTCTACATTATATTGAATTATTACTATTAAATAATTTGACCTACTATATATATCACACAATAATGATATGTAGTCCAGTTGTGGATTCTTATGAATTTAGCATCATCACAAAATATTTGGTCACTGTAACATAGTACAAATAATTTACATATATATTTTGCTAAATAAGAAACTCATTCATTGGGTTTCATATGCAATAGATTACTATATTAATTGAATTATTATAACACTTGACTTCAAATAGAGGCAGAATTTTGAACCGTTGTATATACTTTTTTTTTAAAAAGTCAAATAAATTTTATTATAATGAATCAAGTAAGTTTCACAATGGTTTGTGCCAAAATAGATTGACATTAATGGCATTTAATTGCAATATCTCGGAATTTTTAAGGGAGGAGAATGTGACAACTTGGGATTATTTAAGCAACTAGATAGGTGTCCCGCGTATTACGCTGGATTTTCATAGAAAAATGATTATACATTATAATGTATTATATATACAATAGTATTGTAAATTTATTCACATTTAAATAATATAATTATATTATATAATAAACATAATCAAAATAATGTCACACATAACGACATATTGAATTCGATTTGAGATTAAAAAAATTAAATAATTAAAATTTTAATGCATTGTGTTTCCAAGACAATAAAAAATTGTCAATTAAATGCTAAAATTATTAATTATGCAATTAAAAAAAATTCAATCAATCATTTAATCGATAAAAAAATCAAAACTATTAAATATGTTTAATTTCATTTATAATTTATATTAACAAATTAAGATTTTCTTAATTGAAAATCCTCAAATATAGTGAGACAATAAAATAAGTTAATTAAACATTAAAGTTTCATATAATTAGAGTTTTAAATTTAATTGATCAATTCAATATAATATATTTTTATGGACTCAAATTATATACAATAGATATTCCAACTTTGTATACATTCATAGTATAGCTTAATTGGTCAAACCCATAAATTATACTCATGTGGTCCTAGGTTCGAATCCACACATATGCATATATTTTTTAATTAGATTCTTTATTATATAATGACACAAAGATGGCACATAAGCATAATGAATTGACACATAAGCATCCCACGTAGAACATAAATGACACATAAGCATTTGACACGTAGGCAGAATCAACCACAAGACGACACATATGCAAAATCAACCATATAACGACACATATGCAAAACTAACTCCCTATTAGTATACTAGAGGATATATTCATGACTTAATGAGTGTGCTTAATTGAGGTTATTAAAATATTCATTACTTAAATTATTTTATATTTGAAATGAGTAGTTCTATTGTGCATCCAAATGCATACTATATACACTTGGATAAACTATCAAAAGTATAAAAGATGATACATTGTTCGTTATATATTGTGTGTTTTGAATCAATGATACCTCAAGCAATAATTAACAATACCCTAAGTAATAATCAACAATACTCTAAGCATTAATCAACAATACTTCAATATTTTTTAACTATATATTTCTAATTGAAAAAATCAAAATTAGATTTAAAATTAATTTTAAAATCTAAGTTCATAGTATGCACTTGAGTGCATGCTAGAATTTGTGACTTTAAAATGGTAGTATAATATTCTCTCCATCCCACAAAGATTGACGTACTTTTTATTTTCAAATGTCACATAAAGATATGTTTGTTGCTATATTTAAGGTATCATTAAATGTACATTTTCATTTTTATCTCTATGAGTGTGTTTTGAAACTCTACTCATTTTGAAGAAGTGATATTAATTGATTTTTGTGGTAAAATTAAAAGTATTAAGTGTTTGGAAATAAAGTGATTTTAAATTAGATTTAAGAAGTAATGTGTGTGCAAAAAAATCACTTTTATTATAGTGGGGTATTTATTTATGGGGTAGTTAATACTAGAATGGATTTCAGAGAATCCAAAAGCAGGGAAAACCTGCTTTGTTAAAATTGATTTTAATTGCTTAAAATAGTGATTGTAAATATTGTAGAAGTGATTTAAAAAAAAAATAACAATTCTACTTATAAAGTAGAGTTTGCAAACAATTAATTAATGTATCTTGTTAATTATACGTAGTTATCTTGGGAAATGAATAGTCACAGAAGTTAAATGGTAAAACAAAGCAAAATTTTAATATTTTAATTATAATAATTCCAATTTTTTAATTTGAAAATGCAGTAAACTTATTTTTGTGGGACACGAGTATATATTTGCTAAAATTTATAAATATATTTATCCAAATATAATTGGTTAATTATATTTTAATTCAATCAACCTTTATTATGAGTACTACTACATGAGTTAGTTCTACTAAATAAGCAGTTCTAAGGTTCAACATTCTCCCATCATAATTATCTTAATTCAATACTCTTTTTCGTTCAAAAATAATAGGCAACATTGTTATTTTAGAATGTTTTATTATATAGACTTGCTTTGTATTCCAATAAACATTAATCACATTTTTTTATGAAGTATCTCTATTTAATTTTATAAAGGGTCTATATTTAATTTTATAATTTTATGTGAATGAAAATAAAAAAAAAATACTATAAATTAAATTATTTAATCATGTATTTTATATATACCTTAAATTTGTTTATTATTATTGGACGGAATGAGTAAGTGCCAACCTGGTTAGAGGAACCGAGGAAGAGTTGACCAAAGTAGAAACATATATTCGTGTTGTAATGGAGATTCATTAATACCCCTATAAAAAAAAATATAAAATCGATAACTTAACATCACTCAATATCAATTTTAACTAAAATTTAATATTTATAAATAGAGAATGTATAATGTGAACGATATTTATAGTTAAATTTGTTAGAAGGATATTAGTAAATTGTACTAAACGGTGAATTGAATTAAAGGTAGAGTATTAGTTTGTTTTCCTTAAAGACATTAATATGATTGATATTAATTATTATCATTAAAGATATTAATTATTTCAACACAAAATATTAATAAATTATTGTTCACAGTAATAGTTACGGTGAATATTATCCACATAATATTTTCTCTTATGCATAAGCTTTAACTACTTATATGTTTTCCCTCAAATTGTTGGCTCGGTTAATCAATAACGAATCAAAAGACGGCAGGACCAATTTTTAGAAGAAAAATAAATATCGATGATTAATTTTAAAAGTGCCTAAAAATAGGGTATCAATAATTAAATTAAAAAAAATTAGTACTAAAAGAAAATTTATCCCGAAATAATTTGTCTTTAATAGTTGAACGCTAAATAAGCCATTGAAAACAAAAACAAAAGAGTGTAGGTCAATTTATAAAACTTTTCCTTTTTTAAGATTTTATAAAACTTTCTCAATCCTCCTTTACCATTTATTACAAGACAAACATACTATCTTTGTTACTCAAACCTCCCCCTCCCTTCAATTTATTTCCATTTATCTTTTTAGTATGAACAAAATATAATATGAATAATACTCACAATAATTATAATCGTAAATAATAATTTATGTTGAAATAATTAATATTTTTAGTGTGGTTAATTAATATTATTTTAATTAATACATTTTATAAAAATAATTAATATCCTTCTAAGGTGATACATTTAGTTCAATTTATCGATATCTTTAGTGTAATTTAATTACTAATGATTCAAATTAATTTCACCGTGAATATTATTCACATGATACATTCTCTTTAGTATGTCCCTCAAATTAAATATATTATCAAGCTCTTTTGAAAAAAAAAAATTACACTCACGAACAATCACTTTATTTATTAAAAAACTCACAATAATTCTATCATATTAGAGCCGTCATACTTAAAATGAGGGTCAAGGATTTCTTAATCCATTTAGAAGCGAAGCTAAATGGGCTGGCCCGCTTGGGTCGTGGGCTTTGGTGGGTTGAGGGAGGGCTTTGGTGGGTTGGCCCACCTCTAACAAAAATGATTTTTTATATAAAATTTCACTACATTTTTTTGTATATTGTTAACCATTATATTATCATATTTATGACTAATTTGTAAAGCTTATGTCCATAGATGATGAATTTAAATTGTATGAGTCTGTTTTTATCAATTTTTATTGTTAATATATTGTGAACTTCAATTTGTAGAATATTATTTTTCTAATTAATGGATATTGAATTTTATCTGTAAGATAAATTTTGTTTTAATATTTTTATAGTGATAGTTATCAACATAAATTGTTTAATTACATTGATTTTGATTGAATATTATGTTTTAAAGCTTATAAATTATATTTTTTTAATTCAAAGAAATACAAAATATATTAAATAATAAAAAGTGGATCAGTCCTCCATAACACGCGACCCGCCAACAAGTTGGTTGAGTTGGGGATCTTGGCCCGTCCCGCTAAAAAGCAGGCTTTTGTGGATTTTAGATTGTCCCATAAAAAAGAAAACTAACATTATTAGGAAAGTATTCAAATTAACACTCCCTTTGTTGTTTTTTCATGATTTAAAAAGAAAAAAAATTAAGAAAGTTTGAATTTTAGATAATTTTACCATAATCAATTAAATGTTAAAAAGAAAGACTTATTTATCACTTAAGAAAGATATGACTCTACGAGGGATGAATAATAAAATTTCCTTAATTAAAAAATTTCTTTATTTTTGGAAGGGTAGATTGAGAAGAAAGTAATAAAAGTATGTGAAAGTAGCTAAAAGAACAAATAATTAGGAACAAAATCTAATACCCAAAACGGCACTTAATAAAGAAAGGGGAGGATAATTTTAGGGATGACAATGTGTGGGTTTAGGCAGGGTGGCCCTGAGGTGGGGCGGGAAGGGCGACCGCCCTGGGCCCGAAGTTATCAGAGGTCTATTATTATTCATATGAATATATATATATATATATATATATATATATATATATATATATATATATATATATATATATATATATTGATGAAAATCTTGGTAAATTGAAAAGGAATTAATGAACGTCTTATAAAGTGGTAAACAACGAATTGATATTTTTTTTAAATTAATGACAAGGAGGCACACTATTTTCATCCTAATTGAGGAAAGCCCCACCAATTTTCCCTTCTTACAAATAGACACACTTCCTTACAAAAAACCACACTTCTCATCATTTGAACCGGGCCCACGCATAATATTTAATAGCTTCTTTAACATACCTTTACTATACCCGTATACCCCCCCCCCCACCAAATCTCTTTCTCTCTCTTCCTTATCAACATTATTCGGTACCCCATCCCCTCCCATTATCCATCCACTCTCTCTCTCTTCTTCCCCTCTCCGCCCCCACGCCGCCTGTGACAGTTTCATTAACCACTTCCACCGTCACCTCTGTCGGTTAATCACACTCTATGATAAGGACATTCTCGAAAGATTTCGGGTGCTGGAGCTCAACAGGATTGATCGGATCAAGCAAAGTAGAGTCAGGGATCAAAAGCCCTAACCCTAGGTTTTCAATTGGGGGTTTATCAGAGGTTGATTCAGCCATGTTGGTCCCTCCGCATTTCAGACCCAAACAAAACCCTGGTGTTGCTCTTTTACTGTGTATTGATTGATTCTGAAAGGTTAAAAGGAGCCTGGAGCACCGCTCGCCACCGCCGCGCCCGCCACTGCCCACCACGTTTGCCACCGCCGCACGGATCAATTTCATAAGTTAATTGTTGTTGTTTTATTTTGGCTATTAGATTTCTGTTGTTGATAGTTTGGCCTGATTTTTATCGATCTGTTAGTTGGCCCAATTTTGTCGATCTGTTGGTATTACTTGTTTTGCTCTTAATCGAATTAAAGTTTCTTATTACTTGTTTTGCTCTCGATCTGTTGTCGATCTGTTGGCATTATAGAGGAGAGGACGTCTATTTCACAATAGCTTGTGATTGTATTGCCTTTTGCCTAATTAATGGATCTGTCATTTTTTATTGCATCTAGAATGATTTTTTTATTGTGGAATAATGAATTTTGATTGTGGATTTTGATGCTCTGTCATTTTTTATTGCAGGTGTCCAAAAAGGAATTAAGTTGGAGGGAAAAATACTCATTTATGCAAAACATTATTTGCATTCTGCAAATTTTTTATTGTTGCATAACGCAAATAATTTGTTGCATAATGCAAATTTTTATGTAATTATTCTTCAATTTTTATGTAATAATTATATGTAACTCTCCCTAAATAAAAATATTGCTATGCAAAACTATTTTTTGTTGTTATGCAAAGTTGAAAATTGACTAAAAAATTAGAAGCCCGAAATTAGGGCCCGAAAAAAATAAATAAGATTTGTAAAAATAAAAAGGGCCCAAAAAATAAGGTCTGATAATAAGGTCCCGATAAATTGAAAGGCCCGAAAATTAAAATCCCGGTCCATAACAAAACTGGGGGGGGGGGGATGAAATTAAAAAAAAAACTGAAAAAAGAAAGAAAAAGAACTACAAAAGCAAGTCAAATCAGTTGGGAGAGAGGGGGAGGGGATGGGGGGTGGGTTTGCTGAAAGTTTTGTGGTGGTGGTCCACCAAAGTGTGGTGATTGGTAATGAAGGGAAAATGCTATTGTGTTATGTAATTAACACTATAGAAGTGGGATTATATGTCACCAACCCTATCAAATGTAAAAAAGAAACTTGATTAAAGATGTGTGTAATTACTATTGTTGTTTAAAAAATTGATAAAAGTCTTAATAAGTTGTCAACAATGATATAATGAAAAGTTTTTTATAATGTAAAAAAAAAAATTGAAAAATCTTTAATTTGGTATTGTTATTAACGAAGAATTGATGAAAAAATTTCATAAGTTGTTAAAGTTGAATTGACAAAAAATGTTGATAAGTTGTCAACTAAAAAAGAATTGATGAGTTCAAGAGCATGGTCGTTACAACAAATTATCCATGCAAATATTATTAACGAAATTCCTTTTGAACATTCAAAATTCTTTAAACAGTGAATATATTTTAAATATTGATTTGACTGATTTATTTTCTAAACAAAAAAAAAAAATTATAGGTAACTTTATTGGTAAAACAACACTTGAAATTCCATATAATATTTAGGTAACTTTATACAGTAAAACCTCTAGAAAAGAATACTCTACTAAGGAATAAACTTTCTTTAGGAATAAAAATTCATGGTCCCAACTTGGGACCAGTTATAATTTGGAATAAACTCCATATTGTCATAATTCATATATATAATACACCTCCATTTAGGAATAAATCATAATAATATATATAATTTTACAATAGATTTAAGTTGATTTAAAATACTTGTTCAATGTTGATTGTGACAATGATTTAATCTTTTGTGTTGTAATCTTATCCTTCAACTTGCGTGTGCGCATTAGCTCGTCCACATGACCACCTTCTTGTTGAACTCAAAACATTTCCAACTTGTCGAGTAAGCTTAAAGCTTCTTCACATGAAACTTTTTGTACTTCTATGATATCATCCTCTGGATTATTTTCCTCATTTTCTTGCCTAATTCCTTCAATAATCTCTTCATCCGTTAAAGCATAAACAATTTGTTGCTCATTTGGATGATTAAGGAAAATAGCCATCTCCATCTCGTTGGTGTAGTGAAGATCTTTTACCTGACTTTTCAACTCTTTAAGTAGTTTTTGATTCTCCTCATCCATTTCTTTTGCAACTTGCAACTCGTCAACTTCAACGGTCCGAATTTTGCAGTGCTTAAAGCAATTCTCGATCGTCCTTGGTTTCACATCTATCGACCATGCAGCAACTGCATTTATCATTCCATCGAGGAGATAGATCTTTGATGGTTCCAAAACACGATCCTCGATTCGTTTCAAAAGTAGACGATTAAATCGCTGACGATAATAACCTTTAAAATTTCTAATGATACCTGCATCACATGGTTGAATCTTGGAAGTGCTATTTGGTGGTAAGAACATAACATTTGTGTGGTGAAGTGGCGGGAGATGTTCTTTCTTCCCATGAGCTGTACAATTATCCAAAAGAAGCAAGACATTTCTGTCTAAACGGCTATCAAACCACTTTAGCCATTCAACAAAGAATAAAGATGTCATCCATGCATTTGAATTTGCTCGATAAGTGCAATTGAGAGTAGAACGGTTAACATTCTTCAAGCATCTAGGATTAAGAAACTTACCAATGATCCAAAGAGGAACTTTGTCAGATCCATCACCATTGGTGCAAATGACAATTGTAATTCTCTCTTTGTTTTGCTTTCGTCCCTCGAGTTGCTTCGTTGCAAGAGAATTATCAGCTTGCATTCGATAAAATAAACATGTTTCATCCATGTTGTAAATATCCTTCCAATCCCATTTATCCAATTCTTCTCTTATTGATGGCAAACTTGCTTCAATTTTCTCCATATCAACTGAGCCACTCTCCCCGAAACGCCGAAATGACTGAATTGCATGTCGATGCTTGAACTTCTCTAACCACCCATTAGAAAATTCAAATGAAATTGCTTCTGGATATAGACTCTTTAAGAATATGCGGCCCTTCTCCTTGAGTAATTCACCACTAATATTGACATGCTCTTGGTTGTATACAAACCATTCATAAAGAGCCGACTCCATCAATGGGTACTTCAACGGTCTCAAACGTTTTGCATTTGGATTAGAAAGAGCCTGTTGGTCGTCATTGTTGATTGACCTCTTGAACGCATTCGATATCGCTGATTGCGATAGCTTATGATTATGAGTATCCTTCAACCACTTGGCAAAATCTTTTTGCTTCCAACCTGGATGTAGTTCTTTCATTTTGCACATCTCCACACGAATTTTTTCACTAATTTGAGTTCTCTTTTCTATTTTTGGTGCCATTATATGCGTGAAGAAAATGTTAATTTGATGTAATTGATAAAAAAAATGTATTATACATAGTATTTATAGATGAAAAAATTAAAGCAATCAAAAGCAAGTACATGCATCTATGGTGGGTGACTCTTGAGTATTGTATTTTCATATTACGTGAGTAAATTAGTTCAATTAAGTTCAACACATTACATGTACATGTATCTACTAATTATACCATTATATAATATACATGCATTTAAAAAAAAAAACCTTATAACTCTATTTAGGAATAACCCCCATTTAGGAATATTTTTTTGTGGTCCCAAGGATATGACTATAGAGAGGTTTTACTGTATGTAACTTTAATTTGTGTCCACTTCATTGTTATAAATGTATGTATGAATCAACTATGTCGCAAAAAATGTTAAATAAATTAGAAACTTTATGTATTGAAAAGGACAAGTTATAACAAATTTACTATGAAGATGTTATTTCTAAAAATGGAAGATAAAATCATGTTACAATTTTTATTTTTTTTCTATTGTCTTTTTATATATTATATACATAGTTTTTTTTCTTCGGCAGGGGCCCATTTTTTCATATTCGCCCCAGGCCAAAATAATGACAGGACCGACTCTGGTTTTAGGATGGGTTTGGTCAATTCCAGAATTCGTCCCCTAGAATTTTCACGGACCTGGACCTACATCGGGATTCGCCAAGTCCAACTCGTCTTGATCTGTTTGATTTTAATATTATTTTTAAAATATTTACTTTTAGCATTAAAAAAGTTAATAATATTTAATATTCATCTAATATTTTTTAATTGATTCATCTAATACTTAAAAGTATCGTATATAATAAATATATTAAAAATCTATATAAATGCAAATATATACATAATATATATTTTTTTTTTGGTACTCGGTATCCGGCCCAAGGACCGACTAATCTGGGTGATCCATAACCCATCGTCCACTAGCGGGGATCCCATTTCAAGTCAAAACTTTACTCTATATGGATTGGCCCATGTCGGAAATTGATCGCACTTTAAGGGTTTTGAACATGATACCTATAGAGAAAATCACACTCTTAAGTAGCCCTCACCACTAAACCAACCCTTAGGGGTTAACATAATATCAATATTTAGAGGGTGTTTGGCTAAGCTTATTTGAAACATCTTATAAGCTCTAACATCTTATAAGTTGTTTTAAGAGCTTATAAGCTTAGAAATTGCTAAAGTGTTTGGCTAATACAACTTATAAGATCTTTGATAATTTATAACAAATATTTTTTAAATTTATAAAAAATAACTTTTTCTATTTTTTATCCTGAGGTAGGGGTGGGTAGGGGTTGGGGAGGGGTGGGGTGGGGTGGTTTCAGGGTGGGGTGGGTGGTTGGGGTGGAGGTGGTTATGAAAATAAGTTGGGAAATCCCAACTTATTATTTTACAGCTTATAAGCTGTTAGGAGCTTATTTTATGATCTTATAAGCTCTTAAGCATCTTATTTTGTCAAACACATTGGTAATACTTATAAGCTCTTAAAAAACTTATAAGATGTTTTAAGGAGCTTATAAGCTCAGCCAAACACCCTCTTAATGAGGCGAGTTCGCGAAGCTGGTCCTATAAAAATCATGACTTGTTCCGAACCCGCTTGATCGGGTCCAAATTAGCCTCAAGCAAGACGGGTTCAATGTGAGTCTGAATTTGAATCTGCTCCATTGTCATCCCCAAATAGGGCTGAAAACCAAATCAAACTATTTGGTACTAGATTCAAGATTGTTCGGTAAAAGCTCGTTTGAGCTCAGTTCGAAATAGAAATCAAACAAGCCTTAACATAAATTTATGTTCGGGAAGTCTAAAGTTCGGCTCGAACTCGAGCTCGATAACTAAAAAAAGATAAAAATATGTGTAAAAATATCTAACTATTCGAGCTCGGCTCGTGTTCAGCTCGATTAAAGCATGTTCAAGAGCTCGACTCGATTAATTATCAAACATCAATATCATAGCTCGATAACTTTTCAAATAAGCTTGAACACAACGTTCGACTCAACTCGACTCATTTACAGCCCTATCCCCATATCTATTTTTTAGGTGAAAAAGGGCACTGAGTGGGGGAAGGGGTTGAATATTTAGTTCACGAATATATGTGATTAGACTATATAAATGTTTCACAAATTCTAGCATGCACTTGAATTTTAAACTAAATTGATGAAACACACACTAATACGCTGAATTAGATGTGCTTTTGTATTTGGAGTATTACTAATTATTTCTTAGGGTTGATTTCTTTTTGGGTAATTTTTTTAAAATCAAGGTGCATATCATTCACTCAAGTGCATACTATAACTATCTGTAGTATTTTTCTTTTAAGGAAATAAAATTGCAAGACATTTGAAAATACAATACTAGATTTTTTAAATAGTGTTCTACATTATATTGAATTATTACTATTAAATAATTTGACCTACCATATATATTACAGAATAATGATATGTAGTCCAGTTGTGGATTCTTATGAATTTAGCATCATCACAAAATGTTTGGTTAGTACAAATAATTTACATTTATATTTTGCTAAATAAGAAACTCATTCATTAGGTTTCATATGCAAGAGATTACTATATTAATTGAATTATTTATAACACTTGACTTCAAATAGAGGCAGAATTTTGAACCGTTGTACATACTTTCTTTAAAAAGTCAAATAAATTTTATTATAATAAATCAAGTAAACTGCAATCGAACCGTTGTATTTACTTACTCAGAATAAGTAATTTTCACAATGGTTTGTGCCAAAATAGATTGACATTAATGGCATTTAATTGCAATATCTCGGAATTTTTAAGGGAGGAGAATGTGACAACCTGGTATTATTTAAGCAATATATTCATGACTTAGTTATGGATTGTGCTTAATTGAGGTTATTAAAATGTCCATTAGTTAAGTTATGATATATTTTAAAGGGAAAATGTACTGATTGGATCCTGAACTATTGTCCCAGATACAAATTGGACCTTAAACTATTTTTTGGTACAAATATGCCCTCCAACTTTTAAAATCAAACAAACATGCCCTTCAACTAATAAAATCAAACAAAGAGGTCATTCCGTCGACTTAAATGCAAACGCCGTCTGATATAATTCTGGTACTAATTCAGTCATCTATATAGGAAGAAAAGGCGCCAAAATGGTTCTCATCTAGGGCATATCACCGATCAAATATATAATATAGAGATATAGTTACTAAATTAAAGACACTAGCCGTACACGGCCATTGCAACTTCCAATTAATTGACTGCAACTACCCCAAATTATGAAGAAGATGTAGAAAGAAAAAAAAATCTCATTGTAATCTCATTATTTGATTTCATAGAGATAGAGAGCATAATACTAACCTGCGTTGAGATTTTTGTCATTGCAAAGGCCTTAATTCTTGACAGCGGCCATTTTTTGTCTTTTGTGAGTTGGAGCAGGAGCAAACGTCGTTTGTCTCTTAATTTCACAGAATGACTTTTTTGTTTAATTTTATTAGTTGAAGGGCATGTTTGTTTGATTTTAAAAGTTGGAGGGCATATTTGTACCAAAAAATAGTTTAGTGTTCAATTTGTACCTGAAACTATAGTTCAGGGTCCAATCTGTACCTTTTCCATATTTTAAACGAGTAGTTACATAATATACACTTATATAAATTATCAAAAGTACGAAAGACACACAATTCTGTATGTACGGTGTGTTTTGAATCAGCAATACCTTAAACAATAATCAACAAAACCCCTCAGATATATTAAGCAATAATCAACAATACTCTAATCAGTAACCAATAATACCTCAATTTTTTAACTATATATTTCTAATTGGAAAATCAAAATTGAATTTAAAATTGAGTTTGAAATTCAAATGAATAGTATGCACTTGAGTGCATGCTAGAATTTGTGACTTTAAAATGGTAGTATAATATTCTATCCGTCCTACTAAGATTGACGTACTTTTTTATTTTCATATGTCCCACAAAAATATGTTTGTTACTCTATCATTAAATGTGCATTTTTATTTTTATCTCTATTTAATGTATCTTGTTATATACAATAGTCTTGGAAAATGAGTAGTCATCGGAGTTAAATGGTAAAACAAAGCAAAAATTTAATATTCTAATTAGTATTTCTTAATTTGCAAGAAAATATATGTAAATCTATTTCTGTGGGACGGGAGTATATGTTTGCTAAAATGGGAAAAGGTACAATTTGGACACTAAACTAGTGTCATTGATAAAATTGGACCTTAAACTATTGTATTGTACAATTGAATTCTAAACTAATGTCTCTGATACAAATTGGACTCTGAACTAATGTCTTGAGTACAAATTGGACCTCAAACCTTTTTTTTTTCTTTTTTTGGTATTATATAACACTAACTTTTAAAATCAAATAAATAAACTCCAACTAATAAAAAAATTAAGCATTGATATATAACATTCGACTAAAAAAATTATGATACATTAATTTAAATACATATTACATATTAAATAAAAAAAATATTCTAAGTCAATTGCTAAAACATAAAAAAAAAAAGTTGTTTAATTAATATGTTTTCAAATAAATTAAATTAAATTAAATTTACCCGATTGTGGTATTTTTTAAGCATTGTTCATTTTATTTTTTACCAACATAAAAAAAAGTGTTGCATAGTTAATATGTTTTAGCAATTGACTCGGAATATTTTATTTATTTAATATGCAAAGTGTATTTAAATTAATATTTAAAAAAATTAATTTAATAGTATGGGTTAAAAATAATTACTGTCAATAAATAATGTTGAATTAAAATACAAATTTATAGAATTTATCATAATTTTTTTAGTCAAATATTACATACCAATGTATAATTTTTATATTAGCTGGGTTTTATTTTTTTAATTTTAAAAGTTATTGCTTATTTATTTTTAAGATAAATTTTGTTTTAGTATTTTTATAGTGATAGTTATCAATATAAATTGTTTGATTACATTTTATTTTGATGAATTTTATGTATTAAAGTTTTTAAATTCAAAGAAATAAAAAGTACTCCCTCCCTCCGTCCCCTAGCTTTCTTCCCATTTTTTTTTTTTGAATGGTTTAAGAAAGTGTATTTGTTTATTAATATATGGTGGACCACATGTTGACTTTTGAGATAAAGTAATTAATAGTGTTGAAATGTGAATTGAATGAGTGGCACTTTTGGTAATATTGTGTGAATTTGAAAGTTAAAGTTTATATATAAAGTGTTATTTTTGCCAAAAGTTTAGTGGAGGACGGCTCGAAAAGGATTAAAGGAATGTGGAAAGTTTATTCAGGGACGGGGGAAGTATATTAAATAATAAAAAGTGGATCAGTCGGCCAAAACCCACGATCTGCCAATTAGTGGGTTGGGTTGAAGGTTTCTGGCCCCGCCCAACATCGCCCCGCCAAAGGACGGGATTTTGTGGGTTTTAATTCGCACGAATTTAATTGAAATAAATTCAGGGGAGGAGAATAAAATACATGCAGCTTACATATATTGAAAAAAGAAAAACAAAAAAAAGTCAGTTTAGCAAAAGGGCTGATGATCGGAGCTTCTGCAACACTCTTGATAAAGATTAGATTGAAATGGCACGATTTCCTCCAAATTCCAAATTATTTCCTCCAAATTCCAAGAAAATCCCACGATTTGGCCCCCAACTCAAATGCCCACCAACTGCTCGACAAAATACCGCAACGAGATGTGAAATCCTTATCAGCTTTGGTCAGCTACTTTGCGAAGCAAAACCAACATAGAGAAGCCATAGAAAGCTTCTTAAGAATGCTCCGTTTGTACCTCAGACCTAAAGAGGACACTTTAGGTACGGCTATACATTCCTCCATTGCTCTAAAAGACCTCCATTTGGGCAAACAAATCCAATCCTACGCCAAGAAAGTCTGCCTCGATTCTAATGTTTTTGTGGGCAGTGTAGTCTTGGATCTTTACGTTAAGCTGGGCAGCAGCATTGATGATTCTTTGAAGGCTTTTAGAGATATAAAAGAACCAAATGTGTTATCTTATTCGTCCTTGCTTCGCGCCTTTACTAAAGAATCTTGGTAAAAATCTTGATAAGTTGATAAGTTGATATTATCAGGGCCCTACTGTTATATATATATGTATATATATTATTGATAAAAATCTTGGTAAGTTGAAAAAGAATTAATGAACATCTTATAAAGTTGTAAACAACGAATTGATGATTTTTTTTATCAAATGTAAAAAAGATGTAACGCCCCGAACCCAATATATATTAATTATATCGAATTCGAAGTGTTATTGTGATCAAAAGTCCGAATTATAAAATTTTTGAAGGGAATATAACGGAAATGAGAGATGATGAGTTTTTATGCAGCGGAAGAAATGAATAGAATAATTTGAGTAAGTATCTTACACACATTTATGTGTACATAAAATATAGTATCAACAGTAATGTTTTATTTAAGTGGGGAACTCCGTGTCGTCTCTATTACTGTCCTTGCTCCACGAAATCATAACCTGCAAGGGGTTAGGAAAAAGGAGCGTGAGAATTGAATTCTCACATATGGGTGATTTGCAACATCATGGGATTGGTAAATCCGAAATATATTAAGTTATACTCATTAATAAAGTGTTTATTTTATTTAATCAATTTACATAATAATAAGATTACAATATTTCATAGAAGGAAACAGTTCATATAATGATTCATCGGCATTTAAGCATATTTCACATGGTATAATTGAAATAACACAAGTTGGTTCACATTAAGGCAAAGCCCAAAGTCATATCACATATTATCACAACTATTAAACCATAAACGTACAACCATTCCACTTCCATCATAGTTACTCTTTTCAACTCCAACCATCAACAGCCTTGATTCCGAGGGCGTCAAACGACAGCTGTCCCCGGAGACCGGAAAAATAATCAACGACCTTGATTCCGAGGGCGTCCAAAGACAGCTGTCCCCGGAGGCCGGAAAAACAATCAACGACCTTGATTCCGAGGGCGTCCAACGACAGCTGTCCCCGGAGGTCGGAAAACAATACTCAAATCACAACTCCGTACTTACTGACTTTCCATAAAACTGATACAACAACCTCATCGAGAAAATACTTGACTGATAATTGAACTGGTTCATGCTCACGTAAGGTGTTTACTCATGCAGTGGTGATCGATTCACAAAACAACAGGCTAATATATAACATATATAGTTATATCACATAATCCAAACAGTTATATAGATAGGTGTTACATTTATGTTGAATTAGATATTTTTTATTTGATTTAGTCGAGTTCAGAAAATACCGGCACGACGTTATTAATAGCAGATCAATCAACGGATCATCACCCACCTGATTGTTTCGAGTCCCGAGAATGATGTGTAGGCAGAGGGTCGAAAACCTCGTGCGCGTTCCAACTAGTACCGAATCCTAGTAGGAAGATATTTAATTAAAAGTTGACCTTTGAAAACGTTTAGGAAAACTTGAGAGTTTGTGTTACGAGAATCGAGAGAGTTGTGGTCTTATAAACTCAAAAAAGGACTTGCTTAAGGGTCACACCCTATTTTGGTAAATACACCACCTCTAAAAAGGTGAGTGTATTGAGGGAGTGTATTTACTAGTATACTTGTGGTATGACTATTTGGATTACTACTAAAACAATCTTTTGATAAGTACACCTCTTTTTAAGAGGGGGTGTATTAGGGGGGTATATTTACTAAAAGCAGTAGTGTAACAGGGGGGTGTATTTACTGAAAGCAGTGGTGTAACATGGGGAGTGTATTTACTGAAAGCAGTGGTGTAACAGGACGGTGTATTTACTGATTTCTGTGGTGTAACAGGGGGGTGTATTTACTGAATTTAGGGGTGTCCTTAATAAAGGCCCTTTAAGGAAGAAAATATAAGAATTCATCTTGGAATTACTTAGAAAAATATTAATAAAATTAAAGAAAAGGTTTTTCTTTCTTAAGAATTCTATTCCTCATTTTAAAAGAAATCTTGAATATAATTAATCATATTTTATAAATAAATTTCCTTTAATAAAACTTATTAATAAACTTAGACTTTCTAAGAAGTTTATAAAAAGTACTTTTTCTTTTCTAATATTAATAACACCTCTAAAATTGATTTGTAATACTTCTAAAACAAAAGAATTAAAATATTTTCCACCTTCTTCATTTGTTTACTAAATTGGGTATTAAACAACTTATCTTTTCGTTCCTAATTCTCTAACAGTCGCACAAGGGGAAGACGAGTTTCCCTTTGTCTCCAAAAACTTAACTAATACTAAAACAAACCAATTTCAAAATATTAGACAACTAAATACAATAATATTAAACTACAAACCAACCATACTAAACCCACCAAACTAACAATACTAAATACCAAATTTAATAATACTAACCAACTAAACTAATAATACTAAACACCTAAACCAAGGATACTAAACAGCTATTCCAAAGACACTAAACAACAAATTTAACAATACAAAATAGGGAAAGTAAAGTCCATAGTACACAATGACTCCTACTGCTTCGAGCAACAATGTCAAACTCAACATTACAAGGTTTTCGAATAAGAAGGCTTCGAAGGCTACGGCAAAATCAGGGAGAAAGAGGCTAGAATTCTTACGAGCTCCGGTTCGGTTCGTGGCGGTAAACGGGCGGCCTAACGGCGTCGTATAAATATTCACCGGATAAATTGGACAGCCTTACGGCGTTGTTCGGAATTTCCAAAAGTTTCGGCAGCAGCAACCGGTTTAACGGCGTCAAATAATACGAAAGAACGAATTCGTGAGTTTCAACGAAGAATCAAATAGAGAAATTGAAATCGAATTGAAGTTAAGAAAATTGGAAAAATATTGAAATCGAATTGAATTTAACTAATTTCAATCGGAGGAAAATTGAAATGAAAAAGAGACTTACTGAGAATCAAGAGGCGACGGCATCGCGGCGGCGCTGGAGGGCAAAACAGCGGCGGCGCGGCGGCGCTTCGACGGAGGAAGGGAAGAAGAAAGGAGGAGCAGTGTGGGCTGGGTCGTGGCTTCGACGCGCGAGACACGGCGGCCGTGCTTTGCGAACGGAAGAGGAAGAGAGCGGTGGCGTGAGGCGGAGAAAGGGGCAGCGTGGCGGTGGAGCTTCGCAACTCGGAGCAGGGGAGAGGCGCTGGTCGCCGGTCGCCGGAAAAGAAGGAGAGGAGGTGGAACGGTGCTTCGGCAACGGCTGTGCGACGCGAAGGGCGGCGCGACGGTGCTGAGAGGCGCGACGGCGGTGAGCGTTTGGGCGGCGCTTATCGCCGGAGAAGGAAGAGGACGCGGCTGTCGCTGGTGGAAGAAGGAGGAAGGACGCGCTCGTCGACGGCGGAGGAGGGGGCTGGAGGCGACGTTGGTCGCTGCTGGGCCGTGGCTGAAGGGAGGCGTTTGGGCGGCGGCCTTTCGCCGGAAAAAGAGGAAGGAGGAGAGAGGCGTGAGGCGTTTGGGGAAGAAGAGAGGCGAGAGAGAGAGAGAGGAGAGAGGAAAGAAAATTCTGAGCGTGAAATTTGGAAACTGATTTTGGGGAAGAAGAGTATTGCGTAAGGTTGGGGAGAATTTATAGGAAAGAAATATTTTTTTTTTATTTAATTAAAAATTAAAGAAAGGAAATAAGTATGTGGGTGTGATTAATCTTTCAATTTAATTTAATTCAAAAAGCTAATTAATTCAAGTGGCTAGAAATTAAACCCCCTTAATTCGGATATTTTCGTTCCCACTTGATACGGTTTAGGGATCGTTTGGTTCACGAGTTAAAACCCGATTTGAGAATTAATACAGTTTTAAAACTCAAATAATATTTTATTGTATTTTAATTATTCTCAGTAATTTATACGGATCGAAATCCTAATTTTAATCTTTGAATATTTAATTTCTCGTAGTCCTTTATTCGCTTTGAAAGATTCGATTCTTTCGACGAATTTAGGAATTTATAAAAAGGGTATATATATATTTAAATACACAAATAACACACAAAATAAATAAAATAAAAAGAAACAAAGATAAAAAATAAAATAAGGGTTCTAGGAATATAAAAGGTATAAAACGGGACGGGGTATTACATCCTCACCCCCTTAACAGAATTTCGCCCCCGAAATTCAGCTTCTAGGTATTGCTTAAGCATTGAGGGTATTTGGTTAGGACTTCATCATCTATTTCCCAAGTTGTTTCTTCTTTCTCGTGTCGGCTCCACTGGACTAGAACTAATGGTATCTCTTGATTCCTTAATAAGTGTAACTTCCTTCCTAGGATAGTAACTGGAACTTCTTCATAAGTTAGGTCACAACTTAAACCTAAATCTATACGACTAAAAATAGGGTTTGGATCGCTTATGTACTTCCTGAGTGTAGATTGTGGAACACATCATGCACTCGTGATAACTCTGGTGGTAGTGCTAAGCGATAAGCCACATCCCCGATTCTATTCAGGATGTCAAATGGCCCATTGTATCGCGACTTTAGCTTACCTCTTTTACCAAAACGGATTAGACATTTCATTGGTGCCACTCGGAGAAATACTTTATCGCCAATGTCGAATTGTAAATCTCTTCTCCTAGCGTCCGCATATGACTTCTGACGGTCTTGAGCCGCTTTGATTCTTCTTTTAATCTTTGCGACTATCTCAACCGATCTTTCAACTAGTTCGGGTTCGAGAATCTTTCGAATTCCGACTTCATCCCAACAAACTGGTGATCTACACCTTTTCCCGTAACGTGTTTCGTACGGTGCCGTTTGTATTGTTGCCTGATAACTGTTGTTATATGCGAACTCTACAAATGGCAGGTGGCTCTTCCAACTTCCTGCAAGATCTAGAGCGCAAGCTCTCAACATACCTTCGAGTGTCTGGATAGTTCTTTCCAATTGTCCGGCAGTCTGCGGGTGGTATGCGATGTTGAATTTCAATTCAGTCTCTAAGGCTCATTGCAGACTTCCTCAGAACTTAGAGGTAAAACGGGATCTCTACCGGACACTATCGAGACTGGTACACCGTGCAGTCTAACTACCTTTGCTATGTATAGTTGGACGAGCTTGTCCAACGTATAAGTCATTCTAATAGGGATATAGTGGGCAGTTTTCGTAAGTCTATCTACGATAACCCAAATGGCATCGTGATTCTTCACCATTTTCGGGAATCCGATGACAAAATCCATAGTGATGTTCTCCCATTTCCACTCTGGCATCTCCAGAGAATGCAACAACCCTGGAGGTCGTTGGTGATCTGCTTTAACTCGTTGGCAGGTTAAACAGCTCCTGACGAATTGAGCTATCGATCTCTTCATACCCTTCACCAAAAGTTTTCTTCCAGTCCCCGATACATCATCGTCTCTCCGAGGTGAATGGTGTATGGAGTGTTATGTGCCTCTTTCAGAATTTCATTCCTCATTCCTTCATCCTTAGGCACACAGATTTTGTTATCGAACATCAAAGCTCACTCAGTACTCAATACGAACCTCTAAATGGTTCCTTCCTCAGCGTGCTTACGTATTCCTCTCAAGAATTTATCGTTCTTTTGCGCTCCTAGGATCCTTTCTCGTAAGGCCGGTTATAGGGTGAACGCGTAAACCATGGTATCTACACAATACTGTGTGGAAAAATTCTAGGTTTAGGATGAACTGGTACTATATCTTACTCCACTCAAAATAGTTTTGTCTAACTACTTACTCTAAAACTTCTGGTCCAAAAGGAGTGGTAAACCTTAGTGGGGAGGTTTGATTTTTGAAAGGTCCCTCATGAGTTAAAGCCAAAATAACTTCTCGGTTTTCTTGGTCAACTAAACTTGTTGTCACTCTACCTGATCTAAGACTTAGAAGGTTTTCTAGTCCTCAAGCATGCAAACTTTTCTTCCTACACAGTTGCAAATTTTCCTCTACTTCGAAGTCCACTATGTATCCCATAGATAAAAATCAATTGTCGTTTCCTTTTTCAACTAAAGTATTCCCATAACATATAAATGTTAATCTTAACACGTAAGACTTAAGATCATATCTAGCTTACTCATTCCACAAAAAGGCTCTACTTAAGCTTAAAATCTTATGTTATCCCAAAAGAAAGTAACTACGTCCATGTTTCATATTCCTTCTTATGCATAAAACTAGTTCGTTTTCAATAACGCCTAACTACTCAACTTAAGAATGTGCAGTTCAGTTTCTATTTGATGTTCATCCAAGTCTATCTCCAATCAATTCACTCGGCTTTAGGTTCTCATTGTATTCCTCAAAAGTTCACTTTCACTTAAGGTCTCTTCTTCTATACTCTATATCCTCAAATTTTCTTAAATTCTTAGACACAAGGGAGCGAGATGCTCTAGTACTAATCGATACATAAGCAGTTGATCCAAAATTCACACTTGCTGAACTTGGAATACAAATTCTCTCGTCTCATTGTCTTTAAGACTACCTTGAGATGTTCTTCGTGTTGCTCTTTGCTCTTAGAGTACACAAGACGATGACGAATTGATCTAGGTACGGATGAAACACTCTATTTATCATATCCATGAAAACTGTCGGAGCATTTGATACTCTGAAAGGTATCACGGTGAACTCGAAATGTCCATATCAAGTCCGAAATGCTGTCTTCGGGATATTCTCGCTCTTGACCTTTAGCTGGTGGTAACCAGACCTTAGATCGATCTTTGAGAATACGGTAGCATTCTTCAACTGGTCGAACAAGTCTTCTATCCTTGGAGAAGGATATTTGTTCTTAATGATCAGTTGATTGAGACCTCGATAGTCTATGCACATACGGAAAGTTCCATCTTTCTTCTTTACGAACAACACGGGTGCTCATGGTGATGCACTAGGCCTGATGAACTTCTTTTCAAGCAAGCATTGCAGTTGTTCTTTCAGTTCTTCCAATTCCTTTGGCGCCATTCGATAGTGTACTTTAGATACTGGTGCTGCCCCAGGTATCAAGTCGATGGAGAACTCTATCTGACAATCCGGAGGTAACCCGATTAATTTCTCGGAAAACATGTCAAGATATCCATCCACAATTGGCACCTTGATGCGCAACTTGTCGTCTTTCTCTCTTGCTGAGATGTGGACGAGGTAAGCTTGGCATTCCTCTTTTCGTAATATCGTTGCAGCTTGGATTGCCGATATTACTCGGGTTTTCTTATTGGTCTTGATTTCACGAAATGTGAAGTGTTGACCATTACGGGTTTCGAGGTCGATCTCTCATTCTGCGCATTCTATTATTATCGCTTTGTTCTTTGCTAACCAGTCAAAGCCTAAGATTATGCCAAAGATTTTCATCTCAAGGGAGTGAAGATCGGACTCTATCAGGTGATCGCTTAGCGTTAGGGGTAAACCTCAAATTCGGTCCTTAATTTCCATAGTAGTTCCAGACATTTCTTAGCGCGGCCTGCTGAGGTGGCTTAGGTTCAGCCTGAGAAGGTGAGTTCTGTCCTATAGGATTCATTGGTACAAGAATAGGGTTAACGTGGGGTCGTCCACGTCTACGTTCTGGTGTCATTCTAAAGGTGGTTTTAATCGGAAAAGAATAATATTGTTACGATATGTATAGGTGCGAGAAAGTTATAAAAACATAATCGGATTAACCAAAATTAACACAAAACGTTAACACTAAAAACACGTGTGGTACGTAATTCACCGCTTCGCATTGGGGCCCCAATGGTACAGTGCTCACATTCGCACAGTATTCTAGGAACTAGTAATGTGTCATTAAGTGATAATCAGATAAAATATGATATTTAATATATAAAGCAAGTAAAACACATTGACAAGTAGTGAGCACATAATAAGTATATATATATCTAAAAGTTTTGGTCCTACGGAGGTCAGTCTCCTTACATTACGTCATAGAATACAAAAGACTTCTAAGTATAATTCTAACGCATCGTATCCTTGCATCAGTACGGACCACGAGCGAAAAAAGGAGTGGGTTAAAGCCATGTTGCTATGGTCTAAGTAAAACGGTCATACGTCTGACTACTACTATATGTCAGGAAAGGGTGGCATATTTAGGTTGTACGTATTTGTGACTACATCAAAAGGATAACTGCTTAGAAGGATTTGATCACTCTGACTGATCACTACTATCATACGGAAATACCCATCGTTGACTTTTTCTAGGTATGTCTCCAAGTGAATATGGGGTCTTTGAACTGGGTCTTCTATTCTCGTCCGTTCGAGTAGTCTTACAGCGATAGGACGGAGAACAACTCAGTAACCCCTCTGGCAAAATGAATCACGGCTGTCAAATAAGTCTCGTCGTGGGATATTGGAGTGGCTCTTGCCTTTGCACGCAGTCTTGTGAACTGGGTTATAAACACACTGATAGATTCTAAGGTTAGCTAAGTGTATTCTAATTATCGGGATATAACTATCTTAGGTGGATTCTTATATGGAAAGGAAATCCCTAGTCAAAATTTTAGTTATTCAGAAACATTATTTAAACAATTAAGGCACATAGTTCAAATAATCATATAACATCATTTATGAAGTTTATAAATTTACACAAATATATTTATTTCTATCATTCACTAATTATCTGCATTTCAATGGTAATATAAACGACATTTCAGGGTTCTTTCTACACCTCGTAGGTGTTGTTTCGAGTTTGCGATCTTTTGATTGGAGTTTTGTTATGAAAGCCAAGTTGTCGCAATATCATAAACTTTTAGGCACTTTTAAAAATAAAACAAGAACATACCTTCGAGGAGCTTCTGACGGTAATAGAAGACACATTTCCCCTCAAGTGATTTAATTAGTGATCTATACTTACATGATAAGAAAATTTAATAAAGAAAGAGAATTTTGGTTTGATGGAAACAATGATTTGGGTGTTGGTCCGAAAGTTTTGAACCTAGGCTCTGATACCACCTGTAACGCCACGAATCCAGAATATATTAATTATATCGGATTCGAAGTGTTATTGTGATCAAAAGTCCGAACTATAAAATTTTTGAAGGAAATATAACGGAAATGAGAGATGATGAGTTTTTATGCAGCGAAAGAAATGAATAGAATAATTTTAATAAGTATCTCACACACATATATGTGTACATAAAATATAGTATTAACAGTAACATTTTATTTAAGTGGGGAACTCCGTGTCGTCTCTATTACTGTCCTTGCTCCACGAAATCATAATCTGCAAGGGGTTAGGAAAATGGGGCGTGAGAATTGAATTCTCACATATGGGTGATTTGCAACATCATGGGATTGGTAAATCCGAAATATATTAAGTTATACTCATTGATAAAGTGTTTATTTTATTTAATCAGTTGACATATAAATAAGATTATAAAGTTTAAACGGCATTTTAGCATATTTTGCATAATATAATTGAAATAGCACAAGTTGATTCACAAATTATTTATAAATTTAAGTCCATTATAATTATTTTAAGGATATTAATCTTTGTTGACAGGCATTTTTGTACGGATAGATGTATGTGGCTCTTTAGGGTATGCCCGACGAACAATAAATATAAACGAACACGAACGGTGGGGGAAGAACTTTCGTTCTTCCCTCGAATGAGAGCTTTTTGTATAGATGAGAAATGAGAGGAAAATGTGAACCCTTTACAATGAGGGGGTGACCCCCTATTTATAGAGGTTCACCCCCAAAGGCCCAAAAGTGGCCCTGAACTCGTCTCAACCCTTTATTTAGGGATTTATTACAATTATTAATATATAGATCAACAGTAGACCTATAATACATTAAATGCTCTTTTATGATGTAGACCCTCGGTCTTGTCGTGTCAGTGTATCTTCAGGAATCTGGCCTCCTGTCAGGCGAGGATATTTCCTGCTGTAACAATTGCCCCCAAGATTGGGCTCTGACTGCGGCCAGAGTTCGATCTTGATCTGTGCTTCAAATAGGTTTTGCCCCCGAGCCTGAAAACGGGATAGCTCGGATGCCCCGGGGGAATCTTCGATGACAGGGTCCTTGTTGGGTGAATCTTTTGTGTAACCTTCGAATAGTCAAACTTTTTTGAAATTGGTCGGGTTAGGTGGGGTACGATCTTCCGTCGTGCCCCCGAGTCGAGAACCGTGACGTTCAATTAATAAAGAGTTATTGACCGCGATGATAAATTAATAAAATGCTTAGGCCACTTGAGGGTAGCGACTTCACGAATAACAGATTGACTTAACAATCAATTAAAAGATAAATCAACAGATTAATGAGTGAAGTGCTTTAGCCGATTGACGGGCAGCGACTTCACGATGATGGAATTGAATTAACAACCGCTTAAAAGATTAACCAACAGGTTAATGAGTGAAGTGCTTTAGCCGATTGACGGGCAGCGACTTCACGAATACAGGATTGAATTAACAATCGATTAAAAGATTAATCAACAGATTAATGAGTGAAGTGCTTTAGCCGATAGACGGGCAGCGACTTCACGATGATGGGATTGAATTAACAACCTCTTAAAAGATTAATCAACAGATTAATGAGTGAAGTGCTTTAGCCGATAGACGGGCAGCGACTTCACGATGATGAGATTGAATTAACAACCGCTTAAAAGATTAATCAACAGATTAATGAGTGAAGTGCTTTAGCCGATAGACGGGCAGCGACTTCACGATGATGGGATTGAATTAACAACCGCTTAAAAGATTAATCAACAGATTAATGAGTGAAGTGCTTTAGCCGATAGACGGGCAGCGACTTCACGATGATGGGATTGAATTAACAACCGCTTAAAAGATTAATCAACAGATTAATGAGTGAAGTGCTTTAGCCGATAGACGGGCAGCGACTTCACGATGATGGGATTGATTTAACAACCGCTTAAAATATTAATCAACAGATTAATGAGTGAAGTGCTTTTAGCCGATTGACGGGCAGCGACTTCACGATGATGGGATTGAATTAACAACCGCTTAAAAGATTAATCAACAGATTAATGAGTGAAGTGCTTTTAGCCGATTGACGGGCAGCGACTTCACGAATACATGATTGAATTAACAATCGATTTGTTGTTTGAACAAAGCGTCCGAGACGCGATATATTACGGCCGCAAGTGGGCAAAAACGATGCGGGTCAGTCGATGCCGGTGAAGGCGGACTGGTCGATGCCGTTAGCATGGATAAACCAAAGCAGAGAATAGATTAGTTAACGCCGGTGAGGACGAACTAAACAATACCTCGCCCATTAAGGCGGAAAGTCAACGCTTAACATGCAGAATGGATCCACACCGAGAGGCGGATTAGTTGACGCCGGTGAAGGCGAACTAATCAAGGCCGAGTGACGGATCGGCTTGAGAGGCAGATTAGTTGACGCCGGTGAAGACGAACTAATCAATATGTCAACGCATAAAAGGCGGACTAATCAACACCGAGAAGGCGGATTAACTCGAGAAAGAGGTTAGTTGACGCTGGTGAAGGCGAACTAATCGATACGTCAACGCCTGAAAGGGCGGACTAATCGACGTCGAGAAGACGGATTACTTCGCCAATCTAGGCGGAATGTCGACGCCTAAAAGACTGATTAGCTCGAGTAGATTAGTTGACGCCGGTGAAGGCGAACTAATCAGTACATCAACGCCTGAGAGGCGGACTAATCCACGTCGAGAAGATGGATTAACTCGAGAAAGAGATTAGTTGACGCCGGTGAAGGCGAACTAATCGATACGTCAACGCCTGAAAGGGCGGACTAATCGACGTCGAGAAGACGGATTACTTAGCCAATCTAGGCGGAATGCCGACGCCTAAAAGGCAGATTAACTCGAGAAGTAGATTAGTTGACGCCGGTGAAGGCGAACTAATCGATACGTCAACGTTTGAAAGGGCGGACTAATCGACGTCGAGAAGACGGATTACTTCGCCAATCTAGGCGGAATGTCGACGCCTAAAAGGCGGATTAATCAACGCCGATCGGGCGGATTACTTCAGCAATCTAGGCGGAATGTCGACGCCGAGAAGGCGGATTAACTCGAGAAGTAGATTAGTTGACGCCGGTGAAGGCGAACTAATCGATACGTCAATGCCTGAAAGGGCGGACTAATCGACGTCGAGAAGACGGATTACTTCGCCAATCTAGGCGGAATGTTGACGCCTAAAAGGCGGATTAATCAACGCCGATCGGGCGGATTACTTCGCCAATCTAGGCAGAATGTCGACGCCGAGAAGGCGGATTAACTCGAGAAGTAGATTAGTTGACGTCGTTGAAGGCGAACTAATCGATACGTCAATGCCTGAAAGGGCGGACTAATCGACGTCGAGAAGACGGATTACCTCGCCAATCTAGGCGGAATGTCGACGCCTAAAAGGCGGATTAGCTCGAGAAGCGGATTAGTTGACGCCGGTGAAGGCAAACTAATCAATACGTCAATGCCTGAAAGGCGGACTAATCGACGTCGAGAAGACGGATTACTTCGCCAATCTAGGCGGAATGTCGACGCCTAAAAGACGGACTAATCTACGCCGAGAAGGTGGATTAACTCGAGAAGAGGATTAGTTGACGCCGGTGAAGGCGAACTAATCAAAACGTCAACGCCTGAAAGGCGGACTAATCGACGTCGAGAAGACGGATTACTTCGTCAATCTAGGCGGAATGTCGATGCCTAAAAGGCGGACTAATCAACGCCGAGAAGGCGGATTAACTCGAGAAGCAGATTAGTTGATGCCGGTGAAGGCGAACTAATCGAAACGTCAACGCCTGAAAGGCGGACTAATCGACGTCGAGAAGATGGATTACTTCGCCAATCTAGGCGGAATGTCGACGCCTAAAAGGCGGACTAACTCGAGTAGATTAGTTGACGCCTGTGAAGGCGAACTAATCAATACGTCTACGCCTGAAAGGCGGACTAATCGACGTCGAGGAGACGGATTACTTCGCCACTCCAAGCGGAATGTCGATGCCTAAAAGGCGGATTAACTCGAGTAGATTAGTTGACGCCTGTGAAGGCGAACTAATCAATATGTCTACGCCTGAAAGGCGGACTAATCAACGTCGAGAAGACGGATTACTTCGCCACTACCGGCGATTTTCGACTCCTAAAAGGCGGATTAACTCGAGTAGATTAGTTGACGCCTGTGAAGGCGAACTAATCAATACGTCTACGCCTGAAAGGCGGACTAATCGACGTCGAGGAGACGGATTACTTCGCCACTCCAGGCGGAATGTCGACGCCTAAAAGGCGGATTAACTCGAGTAGATTAGTTGACGTCTGTAAAGGCAAACTAATCAATACGTCTACGCCTGAAAGGCGGACTAATCAACGTCGAGGAGACGGATTACTTCGCCACTACAGGCAGATTGTCGACGCCTAATAGGCGGATTAACTCGAGTAGATTAGTTGACGCCTGTGAAGGCGAACTAATCAATACGTCTACGCCTGAAAGGTGGACTAATCAATGTCGAGGAGACGGATTACTTCGCCACTACAGGCGGATTGTCGACGCCTAAAAGGCGGATTAACTCGAGTAGATTAGTTGACGCCTGTGAAGGCGAACTAATCAATACGTCTACGCCTGAAAGGCGGACTAATCGACGTCGAGGAGACGGATTACTTCGCCACTCCAGGCGGAATGTCGACGCCTAAAAGGCAGATTAACTCGAGTAGATTAGTTGACGCCTGTGAAGGCGAACTAATCAATACGTCTACGCCTGAAAGGCGGACTAATCAACATCGAGGAGACGGATTACTTCGCCACTACAGGCGGATTGTCGACGCCTAAAAGGCGGATTAACTCGAGTAGATTAGTTGACGCATGTGAAGGCGAACTAATCAATACGTCTACGCCTGAAAGGCGGACTAATCGACGTCGAGGAGACGGATTACTTCGCCACTCCAGGCAGAATGTCGACGCCTAGAAGGCGGACCGGTCAACGCCTATGAAGGCGGACAAATGTTTGTAGTCGAAAGGCTCAATGATTTTTTCGAAATTATATTCGAAGTTTTAAATAACTGACTGTATTTAATAATACTCAGAGTCAAATAATTTATTTTTTATATCACAAAATGAGCTTAGGATATGTATATCCATGCCCCCGCTTTTAATATATATGAAAACTTACGAGTTGCGATATATATTAAAAGGAAATATCAAATTAAAATTGTATTTAAAAATTTGCCCCCACTTTGAATTTTCGAAATACGAGTATATGCCCCGGCTTTTAATTTATATGAAATTTGCGAGTTGTAATATATATTAAAAGGAAATTATCGAAATAAACCTGATTCGAGTGGGCAAAGGACTGCCCGTAGATTTTTCGTTGATGATGAGGCTCCGAATGCTCGTCCCGGTGCTGCTGACTTTTTTTTTTTTTTTTGGACTGGTGTACAAATTAAATCAGGCCCCAAAATTAAATAAAAGGGGGCCAACAGGTTAAATAAAAAATGGCCCAGCAGATTGAATATTAAAAAGGGCCCAATAGCTAACTATTAATTAGGGCCCAAATCCTGAAATTAAATCGGCCCAAGTATTAGCACTCCCAGTCAAAAGGACTTGAGAATTCTGGAAGCCCTAGACCGCGGCCGCTTCTCGCTCCGGAGTGGCAAGGCACGCACCAGGCTGCGGAGGCGACGAGGCGGGGAGCCGGCGCGGGTAGGCGCGTCTGGCGGCGAGCCCACGACGGGGAGAAGAGGCGGCACGGGGAGGCCGAGTGGGCGATGGCGATCTGCGGGCAGCGTCACTGGAGGCGAGGCCGCGCGGGGAGGCGGCGATGATTGGAGGCGGCCAGCAGCTGAGGTCGCGCTGGGGAGCGACGTGTGGTGATGGCGGGTAGGCTGGCCGTGTGGTCGGCGGTTGTGCGTGCTGGGGAAGCGCCGGTGGTCGCGTGATGAGCGGCGCGACGGGCAGAATCGGCGGCCGCGGGGAGGAGAGGCGGCGAGCTGGCTGGGCGCGAGGGCGGCTGGCGGCCGCAAGGGTTGCGGGAAGCGGCGGGCCGCGAGGACGCTGGCCGTGAGCAGCGTCGGCGCGGGGAGATCCAGGCCGCGGGTGGCGGCGAGGGCTGCTTGGGGTGGTCACGAGCAAGGCGGGCGGCGTCGAGGAAAGTGGTGCGGGAAGACCGTGGGCGGACATCGAACCTTTAGCGGCGACGTACAAGGCGGCGAGTGGCGACGCGCAGGTAGCCGGGGAAGCGGCGCGAGTTAGGCACCAGGCTAGGCTCGGCGAGGAGCCCGCATTGGGTGGCGGCGCGTGGAAGCCGCGGGTAGCGGAGAAGCGGCGCGGGTAGGGGCCAGGCTCGGGCGGCGAGCGCTTGCTTGGGCTTCTGGTCGGCGAGCCACGGTCCGGGAGGCGAGCCACGGTCCGGGAGGCGACCCCGGCGGCGTGTGGATCGAGGCAAGGGGGAAACTTTTGACTTTTCAACGCGCGTTGGGAAACGTGCCAAGAGTAGACTGAAAGACTCTGGAAAAGTGGCGCAGCAACCGAGGCAAAAAGATAGGGATTCAAAGCAGAAATTGGTTGCTTTGCTTGGAAATTTTTCCACACGGTCCGGGGGATTCACAGCGGTTTTACGGGGATGACGGTGCAGCGGTTGGGCTCGGGTCGCGGCATTGACGGCTCCGTCGCCGGAAACAGGGGCAGCGCTCGCCGGAAACGCCCGCAACACTCTTTCTTCTCCCTTTTTTTTTTTGGTTAGCTGTGCAAGCTTCCTTCTTTTGTAAGTAGAATGGGATCAGTTGATGGATCCTTTGGCTTGAAGCCCTCTATAGCAGTTGTAATGAAAATGGAATTCCTGAGTTTTTTGCTTCGGTTGCCTACGTGTCTTTCCTCTGTACAAAGGAAATAGGTTTTCTTTTATGGAATGTAAGATTTTTTGGTTTGATGTAACGATGAACCGATTATCTGTGGGATTTTTCTTTGGTTTTGTGGAGAAGATCTTCGTGTTCATCCTTGAGATGAATACGAATCCGACCCTCCTTCTAGCGCCAAATTGTTGACAGGCATTTTTGTACGGATAGATGTATGTGGCTCTTTAGGGTATGCCCGGCGAACAATAAATATAAACGAACACGAACGGTGGGGGAAGAACTTTCGTTCTTCCCTCGAATGAGAGCTTTTTGTATAGATGAGAAATGAGAGGAAAATGTGAACCCTTTACAATGAGGGGGTGACCCCCTATTTATAGAGGTTCACCCCCAAAGGCCCAAAAGTGGCCCTGAACTCGTCTCAACCCTTTATTTAGGGATTTATTACAATTATTAATATATAGATCAACAGTAGACCTATAATACATTAAATGCTCTTTTATGATGTAGACCCTCGATCTTGTCGTATCAGTGTATCTTCAGGAATCTAACCTCCTGTCAGGCGAGGATATTTCCTGCTGTAACAATCTTTATAACTTCATCCAACAAGTTGACTTTTAGGCAATTCTTAATTAAATAGTTTAATTAAAACAATATTTAATATAATTTAATTATTAAAAAACTTAACAAATTAAAAAAAAATTGCAGGTCAACATTCTTAATTTGATTATTGACTTTTTCGTATTTTTGCAACGTTAAATAAAACAAGTAAACACGACCCAAAAGCGGATGGGTTCGTTATAGCATGCAAGTATACGACCAAGTAGTATCGATCCAAAAAAATTTGAAGCGGGTCAATGATTTCTTAGCCCATTTAGAAGCGGGTCTAAATAGACTGGTCCCTTTGGGGCCGCGGGCTTCGGCGGGTTGAAGGTGAGCTTTGGTGGGCCAGCTCACCTCCAAAAAAAAAAAAAAATTCTAAATTTTTTGTATATTGCTAACCATTATTGAATTATTTTTAGGACTATTTTGTAAAGTTTATGTCTATTGATGATGATTTAAACTGTAGGAATCTGTTTTTTTCAATTATTATTATTAATATATTGTGAACTTTAATTTATAAAAAATTATTTTTTTGATTAATGAATAATGAACTTTATTTGTAAAATAAATTTTGTTTTAATATTTTTAAAGTGATAGTTATCAATATAAATTGATTGAGGACATTTGACTTTGATGAATATTATGTATTACTCCCTCCGTCCCCTATTAAACTTCACAGGTTGGGTGACACGAATTTTAAGAAAAACTATTTTATTGACTTTTTCAACCAATGAGAGAAGAGTATTTTGAATTAAAGTAAGTATTGTGAGTGTGTTTTATTTCCTTATTTGGGGTGTGAAATTTATTGAAAGAGTTAAAATTGGATTTAAAATTGAGTTTGAAATTCAAGTGCATAGTATATATTTGAGTACATGCTTAGAATTTGTGTTTTTTTAAAAGATTTTTATAAAAAATTCTCAATCCTTCTTTACCATTTATTACTTCATAAAAGACAAACAAACTATCTTTGCTACTCACCTAGTGTTGTAAAGGAATCAAATAATTTTGGTTCAATTTGATATTTGTATTCGAAATTCGCTATTCATATTTGAAATTTTATAATTCGAATTCGAGTACAAATATTTTTTTTTTATTCGATTGGTTATCAAATACAAATACAAAAATTATAATATTCGATTCGATATTCGTAAATATTCGATTAAATATCCGGTTAAATATATAATTGCAAAATTATATAATAATAGTAATAATAAATAATTATTTATAAATTTAAGTCCATTATAATTATTTTAAGGATATTAATCTTTATAACTTCATCCAACAAGTGGACTTTTAGGCAATTCTTAATTAAATATTTTAATTAAAACAATATTTAATGTAATTTAATTATTAAAAAACTTAACAAATTAAAAAAAAATTGCAGGTCAACATTCTTAATTTGATTATTGACTTTTTCGTATTTTTGCAACGTTAAATAAAACAAGTAAACACGACCCAAAGTGGATGGGTTCGTTATAGCATGCAAGTATACGACCAAGTAGTATCGATCCAAGAACTTAGGAATGCAGTGGATCCCTAAAGTTGTGCGTTGGCACGGTACTATAGTGACAAGCAAGTTGACATTCAAAAATTAAACTAATGCAAAAATTAAATCTAGAAAGCAATTAAACAATTAAACTAACTTCCAATTAAAGAAGTGCGAGAGAGAGAAATGCTTCGAGTGTTTTCCTTATGACGGAATCAAGGCTACGTACGTTAATCTCGCTTTTCTTATGATATTTTGTTGGTTCTAACTAAGAGCTATCACGATTGTATTGAATATCGATCCCTTTTGAGGCTTGGGTGATCAATTGAGCTAATTAGCACCTAATTAGCTACCAAAAGCACCTAAGATAGTGAATAACTTGAAGCACGCGATGCACTTCAAGTATTCTCCCTTCACTAAGCACCTAAACCCGTAAATTAAGGCACCTAGTGTCTATTAATGGTGGTCTAGCCGTCTACCCTCTCTCGAGTTAATAAACGTCTAATTGAATCCGATTAACTAACCAAATTGCTCACCACAAGTTCGTTTAACCCACACTCAACTCTCGTTGTAGCACGAATTAACCTAACAAGAGCTACTAAACCTAATCAATCAATCTAATCAAGATAAACGCATCAATAGAAGCAATCGAACCAACTCAATAGCACAATCAAAGCTCAATTAACACCATAACACTAATTCCATCATAATTCAAACACCCAAAGCATTAGGAGATTAGCCCATGGCTAATCCAACAAAACCCATGTATAAACAAACTAAAGAAAACAATAAACTCATGGAAAGCATCATAATAAAATTGCAATAAAACATAAATCAGAAAATTATACTAACTACTTGAAATATAAAGGAAAGAAGTCACCTCATGTGATGAAATGGAAATACAAATCTTCAATAGCTCAAATCCTTGCTTGAAATGTAAACACTACTAATGAAATATTAATCTAATCTATTCTAGAAATTAAAAGAAAAAAATGCAAAAGAAAAAAAAATAAAAGAAAACTATCTAGGGGATTAGGGTTCTTGTGTGTGATGGATCTCGTTTTTCTAAAATCTGAGAAAATGATATATATAGTGGGGGAAGAGGGTATGGAAACGAATTTTGCAAAGAAATCCTTGAAAAATACTGAATTTTCGGATTTTTAAGCCTTGGACGAATTTATCGTGATATCTCATGAAATCTCGCGAGAAATTGGAATCTCTGCACAAGTCTTGCACCGGTTTGCTCCTCTTTAGACCGGCCGGTGTGGATGGTCTTAACCGGTCTTCAAGAGCCGTAGCCATTATACCGGTTTGCAATTTTGTGCTCGGTTTGGAGGTGAGTGGCTCGGCCGGTATGAATACTTCTTCCATGGCTGCTGCAAATTCCGTGCGTGGGCTAGGCTTGATGGTGGTGCTCTCAAATTCCGGTTCCAGCGACGAGCTTTACAGATTTTCCGGGTGGTGGCTTTGCTTGAAACTCCGGCTTGAATTCCTCGAAATTCCGGCGTCGCAGTGGTGCGGCTTAATTCCGGCGAAGGCTTCATCTCAGGCGTGAACTTTGGGCGGAGCTTCTGCAAATTCCGGCGAGCATCAAATTTCGGTTTCTGCCACGGCGGATTTGCTTCTCTTCTCTCTTCGTATCAAGCTTTTCTAATTTAAAGCAAACATTGACCTTTTCTTTCTTAGACGTGGGTCCCGCGCTGCTTTTGTTTCTTTCTCTTTCAATAGTTCACGTGACTTTCTTCAAGTAAAATTCCATCAGCATCCAATTCAATTCCCAAATGGAAATGGGTTTGCAAAATGGGCCGCAAATGCTTAGCTTCTCTACTGTGACATGGGCCGAAACTTGGGCCTTTTCCAATTAAATGAGCAACCATCTTTAGATTGTTGAGCCCAAATAATTTCTCCTCTAATTTTACTCGTTTTCTTCTCGACTTTTCTCCTCGCTCGACCTCAATAAATTGAAGGCTCGTATTTGCTTCTAAAAATCACACTTTTTCCTGCAAAAATAACAAAAATGTCTTTCTCGACAATTAAGCACAAATGGTTAAATTAATGTAAATAAATGCAAGAAATCCAATTAAATTAAGCACAAATAATGCACGAATTTCAAGCAATTTTCACACTAATCAATTATTAAAGTGTTTTTTCATATATTTGATAATTAATTTCTTTTCATTTACTTACTTGACTATGTTATGCAAATTTTTAAGTTTATAGCTTGTTCGTGAATTCAAACAATGACAATTTTGAAATGAATATTTGAATATTGACAAAGTATTATGTGAATAATACTCACAGTAACTATTACCGTGAACAACAAATTACTAATATCTGACGAAGTAGTATTACTCAAGTGGTTAAAATCTCTCTACCTATGATACAAAGGTCATGGGTTCGAGTCACAATTTTATCAATAAAAAATATTAATACTTTATGTTGAAACAACTAATACCTTTAGTAAGAATAACTAATACCACTTCAACTAATACCTTTAATAAAAAAAATTAAATACTCTTTGGAACTGATAACTTTAGTGTAATTCACTGATACTTTTAGTTTTAATTTATAAATACCCTTCAAACAAGTTTCGTTGTGAATATTGTTCACATAATACCTTCTCTTTAATATTATTTGTTAGGAACATGCTTGAGAAAAAAATCGATTCGAATATTCGACTCAAGTATTCATATATTTTTTAATAATTTGATATGAGTTTCAAATCAAATATAAATTACATTTACTATTCGAAAAATATTCGATTCGAATTCGATATTCGTAATAATTTTACAAATACGAATTCAAACACAGTGATATTCGACTCGATTCGATTCGTTTACATCCCTATACTCACCCCATCCCTTCAATCTATTTCCATTTATCTTTTTATTCTGGGCAAAGTATTATATAAATAATAATCATTATCGTAAACTAATTTACTAATAATTTATATTGAAAAAACTAATACTTTTAGTAAAATTAACAAGTATCACTTTAATTAATATATATAGTAAAATAACTAATATCTTTCAAAATTGATACATTTAGTGCAATTCATTGATACATTTACTATAATTTACTAATTATTTAAATAAGTTTCACCGTGAATATTATTCACATAATACCTTCTCTTTAGTCGGTCTCTCAAATCAAGTATATTCTCAATCTCTTTTTAAAAAATACTATTTTATATTTATACTCACAAACAATCAGTCCACCAGAACACGTGACCTGCCAACAAGTGGGTTTTGAGAGTTTCTTACCCACCTCCCGTCGTCCTGCTAAAATGCGGATTTTTGTGGGTTTCGGCTTGCCCCGCTCCGCCAGTCCGTTACCTATTTTTTGTCTTTTTTTAAAAAACTCGTTTTATTTTAATGGAAAAAATTTAGGGGAAGGAGAATTCAATAATCGGAGTTTGGGGGAAAAAAAAAAAAGTAAAGGAAGGGTCAGTTTAGCAAAGGGCTAATGATTAGAGTTTGTTCAACACCATTGATAAAGATTGGATTGAAATGGCACTAGTGCCAATTTTGGGTCAGCAAACTAAGCGCACTATACAGGTAAATTGTTTCCTCCATTTTTCCAGAAAATCCCACAATTTACCCGCTACAAGTTAACACCTTTGTCCCCCAACTCAAATGCCCACCAAATGCTCGACAAAATGCCGCAACGAGATGTGAAATCTTTATCAGCTTTGGTCAGCCACTTTGCAAAGCAAAACCAACACAGAGAAGCCATAGAATGCTTCTTAAGAATGCTTCGTTTGCACATCAGCCCTAAAGAGGACACTTTAGGTACGGCCATACATTCCTCCATTGCTCTAAAAGACCTCCATTTGGGCAAACAAATCCAATCCTACGCCAAGAAAGTCTGTCTCGATTCTAATTTTTTTGTGGGCAGTGTAGTCTTGGATCTTTACGTTAAGCTGGGCAGCAGCATTGATGATTCTTTGAAGGCTTTTCGAGATATAAAAGAACCAAATGTGTTCTCTTATTCGTCCTTGCTTCGCGCCTTTACTAAAGAAGGAAAGCTCGCGGAAGCAGGGGAAGTTTTTCGGAAAATGCCTGAGCGAAATGTGGTTGCGTGGAATACGATGATCAGCGGATACGCCCAATCGGGGGAAAACGAGGAAGCCATGAACTTATTTATAGAAATGTTTAGACGGGGCGTTAGGCCGACCCAGTCGACCTACCCTTGCGCGATCATCGCGGCCGCGAATATCGGGTCGTTGGGACTGGGGAGGAGCGTCCACGCTTGTGCGTTGAAGTTCTTGCATGAGCCCAACTTGTTTCTTTCGAATTCTCTGATAAGTTTCTACGCGAAATGCGGGTGCATGGAAGATTCTCGGTTGGCGTTCGCGAAAATGGGCGAAAGGAACGTCGTTTCTTGGAACGCGCTCATCTGCGGGTTCGCGCAGAACGGGCACGGGAAAGAAGCGATCGAGACGTACGAAAGGATGAAGAAGACGAAGGGGTTGAGCCCGAATAGCGTCACGCTCCTCTGCCTCCTGTCCGCCTGCAGTCATTCTGGCCTAGTCGATAAGGGCTACGAGTACTTCAACGAGGCGAGGAGACGAAATGACGATTCCACCCTCCTGCAATCGGAGCACTACGCGTGCATGATCGATTTGCTCTCCCGTTCCGGGAGGTTTCTGGAAGCGGAGAAGTTTCTTAAAGATTTGCCTTTCGACCCGGGGGTGGGGTTCTGGAAGGCGTTGCTCGGGGGGTGTTTGGTGCATTCGAATGTCGAGATGGGGGAGGTTGCTTCTCGGAAGATCATGGAGTTGGGACCCGGGGACGTTTCGTCTTACGTGATGCTCTCGAATGCGCACTCTGCGGCGGGGAGATGGGAGAGTGTGTTGGATGTAAGGCAGAAGATTAAAGAGAAGGGGTTGAGTTGGACTCCTGGGTGTAGCTGGATTGAAATTGGGAGCAAGATTCATGTGTTTGTAAAGGGTGATGAGAGGCATAGTGATAAAGATGAGATTTATATGGTATTGAGATTGTTCATTGATCATGTAATGGATAGTCAAGATGCCCACCAATTAATTGAGTATTGAGTTTGTTTTGGCATGATATTTCAGTTGTGATCTTCCAAGTATAGATTATAATGCAATGAATATAGTGGTGCTTGATTTTAGCTGAAGATGGCATTTGTTTTGTTCAAATATCAAATCAAGAACTCCATAAATCAATCAGGCAATCACTGTAGTTTTGATATGAACACTTGCAGTCTATACAATTCCTATTGAGAAAAAGACTCAATACTCCAACAATTGTCCCTAAAAACCAAATTCCGGATGTTGTCAATCTCGGGTTGGTCTCTAAGGCTGGAAGTACGTCAAGCCTTACATTGAAAAGCATATGATAGATTTTTTTATAGGTTTAGCTTAGCCTTTTTAACTAAATAGGTCGGGCATACGAGACTTTTAGAAACATATTAAAACTTGATATATACTACATTCAATATTTAAAATTGCAATTTATTACATATTTTAAAAATTATTTCAATTTGTTTTTACTACTGTCAAATCGAGGTTAGTATCGAATCAAAAAATATGAACTCAAATTTTTGAAAAATTAAATAAAAAATAAAGATGAAAAATAGTAGCTTTGAAATTATTATCAATCCTCACTATTCATATTTATTATGATTTGACCATATTATACAATAAAATATATAAATAATATATAAAATAAATATTTATGTACAAAATGTATATATATATAAATAGTATATTATTTTAAATAAATCGGTCTGTTAGGCTTAAAAGGTCCAGCACTATTGTCTCTATTTCTAATTATGATCACGGAAAATGCCGGAACTTTGCTGCAAATGAAGTGGTTCTCGTTAAATTTGCTTCTTATTTATTCGAATTTTTAATCAGAGTGGAGCAGAGGTGAAAAAGGATGAAAAGAATTCAGTTTGGAGGAATAAAAGGTGTGTTTGTTAATTGATAATGTAGTATTTGATAGTTTAGATTGAGCAAAATTGAGGAACTTTAGAGCTACTTAATTGTAGGCACAAATTAGTTTATTCCATTGTAGTATCAATCATTTTGTCCTCTTGAGAATCATTTGCTAGAAAATTACATCGAAGCTCTGTTTTGATCTAACATTACTATTTTCTTTTTTATTTTCGATACATAAATAGCAAGAGTTAAATTTCCTTCTGATTGCTTTGTAAAGAATGGCTAGTTATCTTGATAATCCAGGGTATGTTCCAACATCTTATGAATCAACAAGCATATAACGGGTAAACAATAACCCCTTAAAAGACCAGAAAAAACGGGACGAAAACCTTCAAAGCATAACCATGAAACTAGTATAAAGTGACTAATAGCAGTAAGGTATAGTAAGAAGTCTTCATATAACAGCTAGCTGAAGCTCCTACAGCCAAAAACTTGGTTCAAAATTTGGGTACAGAATTCAATCCAATCCTCCAAAGACCGACTTAAAACGCAAAATTAGAGCCCTGACCACTTAGATAATTCCAATTTTGTTTGCAACATCCAGAGCATCATAATCAGGGGTTAACCTCACATATGCCTTCTTCGTCCCATCAGGCCTGCAACAGGAGAGAATGGATTCAATAAAGCTAACAAGTGCGTAAAACTCAAACAACTCAGCACGCCAACCCAAGAAAAATACGAGTAGAGTACATGGATTATATGCAACTTTTTCTCAACAAATTTACATGCCATAATATAGGTTCTACGGAGATTAAAGCAGTAGTTATAGAAGCTACGCCACCAATCAAACGCGTGAACAAGAAGATTCAAAATTCTTTAAAGAGGTAGGACTTCATCTGGACACTGCTGAACTCCAGAAATTTGAATAATGATGTTTATTAATGGTATATTTATTCGCAGTTGCTTATTAAATAAAGACATAATACATTAAAAGGCCCCTGAACTATCACATTTTGTTTCGAAAGTCCCCTAAACTAATTTTTGTTTTAAAAAGCCCCTGAACTATTAATTTTGATTCACAAAGCCCTTGGTAATGAAAATTCATGAATTTTGTTAAGTTATTTTAATGTTTTCCATTAAAATATGACAAACCAACCAAATTCAATGCTATTATGATCGATTTTCAACAAAAAATGTGTCTAATGGATTTTCAATAGGGGTCTTATGAAACAAAAATTATATACTTTAAGGGCTTTTTGAATCAAAAAAAGAATAGTTTAGGAGCATGTTTGTTTGCCTTGAAAACAAGGGATATTGATTGTTTTCCCACGAAGGCCCGGTGAAATTAACAAGCCCGCACTTTTATTACCCAATTCCAATTGATTACACATGTCACTTGGGAGATGGTATTTGTAATACCCCTTCTTATCCCACATATGAGGTAAAATATATCACAAGATTTATTATCCCATATCCCCAAACAAACGAGCTCTAGTGGCCTAATGAAACAAAAGTGTATAGTTTAAGGGCTTTTTAAAATAAAATTTAGTTTAGGGACCTTTTAAAACAAAATTGGATAGTTTGGGGGTCTTTTGATACATTATGCCTTAAATAAAAGGTCTGGAAGGAAATAGGTAGCATGAAAATTTTATAAAAACCTGCAAAGCAATACATTTGAGGGAACTGACATAACTACACATAAAATAGAAGTGGCAATTATCTAACCAAAAACATGCAGAGATTGGAGAATGGTCGAGGAATATTTTGTTTACCTGATAAGGGTGTTAACTTTCTTCGTCTGAATGTCGTACATCTTTTTAACGGCGTCCTTGATCTTTTTCTTATCTGCACGAAGGTCTACGATGAAAACTAGTGTGTTGTTGTCTTCAATTTTCTTCATAGCAGATTCTGTGGTGAGAGGATACTTCAGGATCTGGTAATGGTCAAGTTTGTTACGGGGAGGGGCACTAATACGAGGATATTTGGGTGCCCTATCCTTCTTCAATGTCCTTGGCCGATAGAATGTAACTTTAGTGCGGATCTTGGACTTCTTCTTAAACACGGCGGAACCTGCTTTTACTGCTTTCGCAGTCTTTAAAGCTTGTGCCTTGGAGGCCGTTTTCTTGGCCGGATCAACTGTAATATGCCAAGGAAAGCTTAGATAAAAAACAATAGTATTTGTAACAATGCTATAGCCTTGGAACCAAAAACAAAAAGGAATTGGAGAAGAATCATCTCGTTTTGAGTAAAAAAAACACCACAGATTACATAATATGCAAGGGCATTCAAACCCTTATAATAAAAGAGTTCAAATTGAATAGAGAGCAATTTGCATGTTTGAAAAATACAGTTAAAAAACCTGGTAACAATGCAAAGGAAATAAAAAAACAAAAATATTTGTAACAATGCTCTAGCCTTGGAACGACAAACAAAAAGAATTAGCGAAGAATCATCTCGTTTTGAGTAAAAAAAAAAAAAAACACCACAGATTACATAATCTGCAAGGGCATTCAAATCCTTATAATACAAAAGTTCAAATTGAATAGAGAGCAATTTGCATATTTGAAAAATACAGTTAACAAGCTCTATTGTCAAAATTATGTTTTCTTCATAGAGATTATGAATTTGCATAGATCATGACTACTATATTTAGAATGCATCAAAAGGTGTACAAAATCATAACTAATAATGTAGTAATTCCATATTTCAGTAGAATACAAGGCTTAAAAATTGTTGGTTTTACAAAAATTACAGCAGAAAGTTGCTTCAACCATCAGATTTCAATTTTCAGCCTCCAAATATTTTTAAACGAAAATTGAATTCTTCATCATAAATCATTAGTGCGAACCGGATTTTGGTTCATTTTTCCACAGAACAAAACACGAAATTAACCAACTCAAGGCATATACACCTTAAGATTTCTGCTATTTAAACATTTACCACAAATTTCCAGGAAATGATCCGCAAATTACCAGGTTTAATTCAACCGTAAATAGCGATTAATCCTTTCTAAACCAACAGGAAACGGACATTCCGAAAATCAGAAAGCGCCATGGAGAGCATACCTTTAACTGGAGCCATTTGAAGCAATCCAAAACCCTGATTGAAACTCTTACCTGCAAAAACGATGAATTGGATAACCAAATAGTTATATATCTTTCCGCAAACGAAATTACAGTGCAGAAGAAGAAATTTCGAGTGAGAACGGAGAGAAAACCTCAGGCCTGGAAGCGGATTGCCGTTCTAGGGTTTCGGATGTCATGATACTGGCATTTTATAGTGGAGGCCGCTCAAGTGTTTTTTTTTTTTTTTCTTTTATTTAATGGAAAATTGTATATACAATAAAATCTCCATAAATTAATAATGTCTGAACCATAAAATTTTATTATTTTAAAAAAGTATTAATTTATTTATAAATTAATAATTTATTAATTTAAAGAGTATTTTCCCAGTACGATAAATAAAACTTTTATTTTTATAAAAAGAGAGTCATTGAATTAATATTTGCATTATGTTAAGGATGCGGCTAAACAAACCCCCAAATATACTGTACATACCCCAAGATTTTTATTGACAAAATTATCCTTATACTCCCTCCGTCCCAGTATTATTCGCACTTTTACTGTTTTCTCGTGTTTTAGCGAGCGAGTTTTTTATTAGTATTTAAAATGATAAAGTAATTTTTAAGTCATTTTATAATAGAGGAGAGATAGATCTATCAAACCCTACCTTAAAAGTTACTTTATCATTTCAAATACTAATAAACAACCCGCTCGCTAAAACACTAAAATAAAGTTAGTGTGCAAATAATGTTGGGATGGAGGGATTATTAAATATCAATATTACCCTCACCATTCATAATTAATTCATTGAGGGCCCTTTTGGTTGTCATGATAAAATATGGGCTCAATTCAATTAATTATCTTACTTTTTAAGATTGTTATCTATCCAAATTAATGAGATAATTTTATAGAGGAAAACAGTGATTAATAACGGGTCCAGAGCTTAATCTTAGGCCTCGAAATTCCTACCAAACGACTTGCAAAACCTCATAACTAAATTATGTTGACCTTATCTTGGACACCAAAAGGGTCCTGAAAGACTGGAACTATGTACATGAATGTTAGAGAAGCCCTGGAATTCTGCGTTTTGTAAGATACTCAAAAAAAAAAAAAAAAAAAAAAACCTCTATTTTAATACACGCAAATTAAAACATAGAAATTTATAAATACACAGATTCGTTCCTGGAAAATTGAGAACTCAAAGCATGATCCAATAAATGAAAAAGCTATATTAAATAAAAATATCAAATGATCGTGCATATAAAGCTGGAGATATGTTTTTCTTCGAATTGGATGAGTATTTTACTATAATAACTAGGAACAAATGAAACTGAAAATTGGATGTTCTTTTATTGAATTAGTTTAAATAGAATGTCTTTCTTTCTATGAAGTGATGATATTTTGTATCGTTTATCCCTCTTCTCGATCAATTCTATTTTCATCATGCACTTATTCACCTCTTACGGTGATGTCATTAATGTCGGATTATTGAATTATTGAATTATGGAATTATCAGATTTCATTTAGGCCTGCGAACAAATTTTTTTTTTTTTTTTTATTTAAGAATATGGGTATAATTGTCAAAGATTGGGGTGTGAATAGTAAAAAAAAATTAATTCTTATATTTTAAATGGGGTATAAACAGTATATGGGGTATGAATAGTATATTCGAGGGTTTGTTTAGTCGTATGTTAGCAGGCGAGCAACTAAGCAAAGGGTTAGTAAGATAATTATGGCATTAAGCCTAGTGACGAACAACAGAGCGAAAAGTATAGGCTAGCAGCCGTACAAGAGGTCAAGGCGAGCAGCTAAGCAAGAAGCTCAAGCTAAACAGTTGTGCAAAAAGCCAAGGCGAACAGCTTTGTAAAGTTCAAACCAAGAATGACTTAGGCGAGCAACTTCGCAATGAAGCGAGCAACTGTGCAACGACCACGAATAAAAAACGAGCAACTTGAAATATAAAGGTTTTCAACTCCCCAACGAAGATGTACAAGCGAGCAGCTGATCACCATGGAAAGCAGCTAAGTGGCTCCAAGGACCAATTACAACATTGGGAACTCCAACAGTCATTAGTCTAGATATAGTCCAAGTGTCTTAACATTTGGCACCCATCCAATGGACAATAGTCTAGATGTTATACAAGTGTCCTAACACTTGGCAAAGATCCAATGGCTAAGTCATTAAGATGGTGACATGTGGCCTCCTTGTATATCTATAAATACCCACTCATTTGCATGAGAATGGAGGGATTGAATAATAAAAAAAAAAGTAGTCCAAGTTCATGCAAATTTATTTCTTGAGCATTATTTAACCAAATTCCATGATCTTAGTTCTTGTTTGATGATCTTAATGGGGAAAAACAGCCACTAATCACCATCGGTTAGAAAAGGTCATCAACAATTGGCGCTAGAAGAAGGGTGACGAACCTTCGTTTATGAAAAATTCGAAGAAAGTGTGAAGACTCCCACCGGAATCTGCAAAATCTCACCGGAATCCGGGAAGAAGCCACCGAAGATCAAATATTTGCACTTTTTTGTGCAAGATTGCTCATATACATACTATTCTAAGGGTTTGAATGCATGTGTGTGTGAACTAGGGTTTATGAATCTTCATAGTCATACATCCAAGGCTAGTAACTCTTAAGAAAAATATTTATTGGAAGCAAGATCACCCCATTCCTTTGCTTATTACTCATACCTTAGCAACCAAAATGATTAGATCACAAGAAGAACGACATTCGAGTGCATCCCCGAGTCATAGATCAAGAACTAGGGTTTCGTCTACCGAAGGACATGCAAGGACGGTTAGAACGACCTCTCGAAGGAATATCCAAGTTACAATTGATGCAATTCCACCGGAAGTAGAAGCTCTTGCTCAAAATCCTGAAGAGTTAGCAAAAACAATAGCCATTCTTCAATCATTACAAAATCGACAAGCAGCTGGTCCATCCAATCGAGCAGGCGAGCAGCGAAGCAAAATGAGGGAAGATGCGCGTCGTGACGAGGCTGACAGCGAGGAAGTCCGTAGAAATAAAGAGAAAGCTCCCCTGAGCGAGCATTTGGGGAGTCGAGGAGAATCATCACCGAGTCGAGCAGGGGAGTCAAGCAAAAGTACCTCCCGAACAAGTGCTTTGGAAAGGCTAGGAACGAAGAACTTGACTAGAGGGGAACCATCCAGGAGGAACGAGGAACAACCACGCCCAACTGCTCGCCCATCAGTACACGACCGGATCAGGAGATCAGCTTTCGGCCGACTAGGGCCAAACGGAGCTAGCAATGTTGCTAGGAGAACAACCCAGAAGAAACGTTCCGTCGGTGAGGGACTGCGTCGTGAGGGAGTCATCAAACTCAATCACGGTGAACAGCCTTCCAACGGGAGGACTCCCCCAAGTGAGTTGCTAGAAATGAGAAAACAATCGAGGAATTGCAAAAACAGTTGGAATCTCAGAGAGGTGCCGGATCAACCATTCTCCCATCCTCACCACTATCTCCGTCAATCCTCAATGCACCAATCCAAAAGAAGATACAATTTCCAGCCATCAATTTGTACGAAAGAACTTCGGACCCCCGCATTCATGTGACGAAGTATTCAGACTTCATGATTTCAATGGGGGCAACTGACGCCACACAATGTCGAAATTTCCCACTCACCCTTGGGGATGGCCCGCACAGATGGTTTTCAGCATTGGCTCCAGGCTCCATCAACTTATTCGCCCAACTGAGCAAGGAGTTTTTGTCTCATTTCTCAACTGTCGGGTCTTACCTGACCCACAGACACCAGTTGGCAGACATCAAGCAAGGAGACGAGGAGTCAGATAAACAGTTTCTGGAAAGATTCGATAAAGTTCTACTCGAGGGCGAGACGGTGAGTGAGGATACGAAGATAGTAGCAGTGATGGCTGGGTTGAAGAAAGGAACTGATCTATGGAAAGAAATGCATCTGACTTGTCCAAAGACGTATGCGGAATTCAGACACAAGGCAGGAATCCACGTATCAATGCAAGAAGCCCTACACAAAGAAATGGGAGATAAAGCCGACCCGAAAAAGAGCGGGAAGAAGTTTGGAGGAAATGACTACAAGGCTCCAAAGAACATGAAGTCGTTCAACGAGGGAGCTGAGTTAAAGGAGAAATTAAATCAAGTCCTTACCATGTCCATGGACGCTGTGTATAACAACATTAAAGACAAGGAGATGTTGTCGGAACCACGAAAGATAAGACAGGAAAGAGGAAAATTGAACCCGAATAAATACTGTGTGTATCATCAGAATATCGGCCACTTCACGAGTGAATGCCGAGATTTGTTAAAGCAGTTGTGGAGGTTCTATGAGGAAGGAAAGCTATCTGAGTTCGTGAAAAGGGAACCAGGTAAGAGGCCTAGAACAACAGTATCGTCTAGCTCAGACGACGATGACAGCGACGAACAACCAAGCAGGACGGGTAAGAAAGGAAGAAAAGTCCCCGCAGCCCCAGCAAGACCAGTCCCGGAGATCCTAATGCTAGAACCAACTGGGCCAGTAGGTGGTTGCTCTGATGGGAGACCACCCATGTCAAAAAGAAAAAAGAAAGCGGAGTTGAGAGTAGTAGCACAAGTGATGGAGGTCGGTGTGAATCCATCAATCAAGCGAACCGGAGAACTAACCTTTTCAGAAAAAGACTTAGATGGAGTGCTCACCCCCCACAATGACTCACTGGTCATCTGCGCTAACATCATGGGGACGAAAGTACACCGCCTGCTTGTCGATACTGGCTCTTACACAAACATCCTATTCAAAAGCACGGTGGATCAGCTAGGAGAATGCACCGAATACATAAGAGATTGTGATCATAGAATTGTGGGATTCGGAGATGTTGTAACCGTCCCTCTAGGAATAATTACATTAGCAGTCGAACTCGTATCGGTCGAGGACCTTGAAAGGAAACTGAATAGGATGGTAGATTTCCTAGTCGTAGATCAACAGTCTTTCTATAACGGATTCTTCGGCCGTTCTTTTTTACATGAATTTAAGACTGATGTTTCAACGTACTATTACTGCATGAAATTTCCTACGTCAAAAGGTGCAGGCACAGTCAAGGGAGATCAAAAGAAAGCTCGTGCATGCCTTTTACAAATACAACCGAAAGATCAGGGAGTTAGCATGATAGACGAACAGCCGAGCAGATGTGATGAAAACAAACCATCTACTCCCAACGAAACCATGTGTTCTATTGATACAGAGATGATGGAAGTAGATGAGCAGTTATGCAATGACGAACAACCGTGCAGTGATGAACAACTATACAGAGACGAGCAAACGAGCAAGGAGAGAAATCTAGTCACAACGGCTAACAACAGAGTAAAGCATGCAGCTCCGACCAACAGTGAGATGGAAGATATTGAACCACGGCTGGGTGCAGAACCAATGGAAGTTGAGGACGAATTGAACATAGAAGGGCCCATCATCGACCCTCGTTGGAAAAACCAGAAACGGAGGGCTACCCCGGTCGAAGAGTTAGAGGCAGTAAAGATCGACCCGAACCAAGAGAGCTTAGAACTTTTCATAGGATCTGAGCTCCCGGAGCCATACAGATCCAAAATGACAGAGTTTCTTAAAGCAAATCTCGATGTGTTCGCATGGTCACATGTAGACATGGTAGGCATTAGCTCTGAGCATGCCTGCCACAAACTCAACATCGACCCGAGGAAAAAGCCGATCCATCAAAAGAGAAGGAAGTTTGGGCCCGACAAGTATGAAGCGCTCGACATGAAGGTCAAAAAGTTGCTGGACAACGATCTAATTAGACAGGCTTTATGCCCACAATGGGTAGCGAATCTGGTGTTGGTCAAAAAAGCAAGCGGAGCATGGAGATTGTGCATCGATTTTACCGACTTAAACGCCGCTTGCCCAAAGGATAACTTTCCGTTACCACATATCGACCAACTGGTTGATGGCATAGCCGGACATGAGCTCCTCACATTCATGGACGCATTCGCAGGATATCACCAGATCGCGATGCATCTGGACGACCAAGAACACACGGCATTTTACACTAACAAAAATTTGTTATGCTGGAAGAGAATGTCATTCGGACTGATCAATGCCGGAGCCACGTACCAGAGACTGGTCAATAAGATGTTCGATGACCATATCGGAAAGACGATGGAAGTGTATGTGGATGATATTGTTGTTAAAAGCTCAAAAAAGGAAGACCACTTGCAACATCTAGCCCAGACGTTCGAAATACTCCGAACCTACAACATGAAGTTAAATCCCAAGAAAAGCAGTTTCGGAGTCCACTCCGAGAAATTCCTAGGACATCTAGTCAGCCAGCGAGGAATTGAAGCAAATCCAGTAAAGGTGAAAGCAATCATGGAGATGCAACCACCCGGATCAGTAAAAGAAGTCCAACGGCTGACAGGGTGTCTGGCAGCCTTGAATAGGTTCATCTCAAGATCTAGGGACAAATGCAGACCATTCTTCGAAGCAATCAAGAAAGGGAAATTTCGATGGACGGATGCTTGTCAACAAGCATTCGAACAACTGAAAGAGTACCTCAGTGATACAAAGATTCTTGCCAAGACGATCCCAGGGGAGAAGTTATACTTGTACCTGGCGGCCTCGAAAGTCGCAATCAGCTCAGTACTCGTTCGAGCAGAAGGAAAGTTTCACCTGCACATCTACTACGTGAGTCAGGCTTTACACGAAGCGGAGCTCAGATATTCACCAACAGAAAAGCCAGCATACGCATTGGTGATGAGTGTCAGAAAGCTTCGTCCATATTTTTTCGACCACCAAGTGGAGGTATTGACAACATACCCACTTAAACAGATACTGCACAGACTTGACACAGTTGGTCGCCTCCTAAAGTGGTCCTTAGAAATTAGCCAGTTCGGGATTTCATATGCTCCTCGAACAGTGATCAAAGGGCAAGCCTTAGCCGACTTCATAGTCGAACTGACTTTTCCCCAAGATCCGATGAGAGGACATAACCATCCCTGGCACATGTATGTTGACGGATCATCTACCAATATAGCATCGGGGGCAGGGATAGTTTTGATAAGTCCAGATAGACAAGTCTTCACTTCAGCTATTCGTTTTGAGTTCATGGCAACGAACAACGAGGCAGAATACGAGGCACTGATCGCTGGGTTGCGGCTAGCATTAGCAGTTGGAGTAAGAAAACTACAGATTTTCGGAGATTCACAGCTGATTGTCAACCAAGTTCGGGGAGAGTACGAGGCGAAGGACGAAAACATGGCTTTGTATCAGAAAATTGTTGCTCACCTGGCCTCCATGTTCGAACAAATATACATCGAACAGGTACCGAGGGACAATAATGCACAAGCAGACGCGCTCGCTCGGCTAGCAACTAGCACCGGACCAACGGAGTTATCCGAGGTTACATTGACAAGGATATCCAACCCATCAACCAAGGATTACAAAATCTGTCAGGTTGACGAAGAGTTACAAGAGGATGACTGGAGAACACCGATCATCAAAAATCTGCAAAATGATGAAAAGCCAGACAACCCGTTGGAGGCTAACAAATTGGTCAGGAGAACAGCAAGGTACACCATGATGGATGGACAGTTGTACAAGAGAGGGTTTTCACTCCCACTCCTGAAATGCTTGGTTAGGGGGCAAGGACAAACAGTATTGAAAGAAATCCATGAAGGTGTATACGGAAATCACGCTGGAGGGCGGGCATTGGCATACAAAACCGTAAGACAAGGATATTATTGGCCGACCCTCCTCCAGGATGCGATCAAAGTTGCCCGAACTTATCACAAGTGTCAGTTGTTCGCCCCAAACATCCATAAGCCCCCACATGAACTGATTTCAGTTAATAGCCCTTGGCCATTTGCAAAATGAGGAATTAACCTCATCGGACCTTTTCCGCCAGGAAAAGGAAATGTTCAATTTGCAGTGGTAGCAGTAGACTATTACACGAAATAGGCTGAAGCAGAAGCGCTTGTGCGAATTACGCAAGAAAAAATGATCAACTTCATTTGGAGAAACATTGTCTGCCGCTTCGGGGTACCCCAGATGATCGTGACGGATAACGGAAAAAAGTTCGAAGGAAAAAAGATAAGAGATTTTTGTGAAAAATGGGGAATGAAGAAACATTTTTCAACACCATACCACCCCCAGTCGAATGGCCAAGTAGAAGCGGTGAACAAAATAATCAAACATATTTTGAAGATCCGCTTAGCCGACAAACAGGGAAAGTGGTCCGAAGAATTGCCGGAGGTTTTATGGGCATATCAAGTGTCCCACAGAACGAGCACGGGTGAAACACCATTCACAATGGCTTTCGGAACAGAAGCGGTAATACCGGTTGAGCTAAAAGTCCCAACAGAACGAACAGCTACGTTCGACGAAGAAACGAACAACTCTGCACTAGCGACAGAGTTGGACTTGCTTGAAGAAAAGAGAATAACAGCAGAAATGAAAAATGCAATCTATAAGAAAAGAGCAGCAAAGTACTATAATTCTCAAGTGAAAGCAAGGGAATTTGAAATCGGGGATTTGGTACTTCGGAAAGTCTTGGCTCCACCACCAGGAGTATTCGGCCCGACTTGGGAGGGCCCATACAAGGTGACAAATAAGTGGCACAGCGTCACGTACGACCTTGAAGACATGGAAGGCAAGTCGTCCCAATACTCCTGGAATGCAACTTTACTCAAGAAGTACTATCAATAAAGTCCTGTAAGTTAGAATGTTTACCATGTAAATCTTTTGTAAACCCCTTGTAAATTTCTATAAATTTGAAACTTTTGGGTAAGGTTGTATATTTTTAGGCGAGCAGTTATGCATTTTGGAATATCTTTGTTAGCCGAATGCATGTTTCAATAAATCACTTAGTTGTTCGCCTAAAACTTACAAAGCACGTCGATTACAAGACGAACATCTGAGCGTATAAGCACAAAAAACAAGGCCAAGTCCAAAAGCGACCAAAAAGGCCCAAACAATTAAAAGTCAAGTTCTATGAGAACCAGATGACCTAACTTAAAATTTCACTAAGTGTTTACCTTGAGAATAGAAGGAACACTTGTTAATTATAAAGGTGCAAAACAATAGGCGAGCAACTAAGTAAAATAGAAAGGTGAACACACATTCATTAACTAGCAAAAGCTTTCATTTCATCAAAAAGGTTACAATAGGAAGGATAAAGTTACAGAAGGTGAAGCACAAGTCCTATTGCAAAAAAAAAAAAAAAAAAAGACTTTAAGATGGAGGAGGAGCATCAGCAACACTGGTCGCCACGGTCCACGGCTGATCGCCCAGAATAGTTGAGGTTCCAGCACCATCAATTGGTGTCAATGGAAGCAAAGGCAACCCCTAAAAAACATCGTTGGTCGCTGCGGGGGATGCCTCTGGCTGGCCGCCGTAAGTAGGGGGCACGATATTGACCTCCTCGCCAAAAGTGTCCAGAGGGAAGCCCAAGGCGGCCAGGCCAGCAACAAACAAAGTCGAGCAGGGAGCATGAGGGTAATTCTTTACATATTCAATGAAGTCCGCCTTTACCGCACCACGAATATCTTGGTTATGATCATGGGCGAAATGGACGGACCTCAAACATTCAGCAAAGGCACAGATGTACCCAAAGTTGGTTTTATCCAACACCTCTTGCTCGTGGACCTCATAATCAATCATGTCTCTTCGCTCATCCTCCAGCCTCTTAATTTGCTCCTCGGCGACCAGAAGGCGAGCAGCCAAGTCTGCTCGCTCCTTCTCAGCTCTCTCCGCTCGAAGATCAGCAGTCTTCACTTCGAGCAACATTTTTTCGGAGCGATCAAGAGCGCTCTTCTCATTAGCCAGGGTGGCCTCCATCTTCTGCTCCATCAGAGCCATCTCTTGGGTATGACCAGCTTTGCATTGCTTAATAACAACGACTCTCTCCTCGTCCATCATCTCCACGCGGTGCCCCAATTCACGATTTGTTCGCTCGAGCTCAGTAATCTGGTCGAGCAGTATCTGGGATTGGACCAACTGATGGCTAGCATTATATGCCATCAGGCGAGCGTTGTCACTCGCCGTTTGACCAGCGACGAGAGTATTAGCCGACTTGGTCCAAGCTCTTGGAACTGTCTCAATAGCCCAGCGCACATGAACGTCAGGAATATCGTGGAGCGATGAAGGTGCATTTTTCACAACGGAAAAATGATGAAGTGTCGTCCCTCGGCCAGGGTAAAGAGCTAGATTGTACCTATATGACAAAAAAGATCATAAATGTTAACACGCGAACAAGAATGTGAAATAAGCAAACAAAAAGATAAAAAGAGGACTTACTCTTTGATTTTAACTGGGTCCTAGCCCAAGTAAGAGGTGTCTTTGGGATTATCTCCCTTCTTGGTCGCCATCAAGCCAGCGACCACTTGTTGCTCGTCCACAATTTCCAAGGATGCGGACTTTGAGGCAGGAGACCTTGGCGCGATGTTGCTCGCCTCACCAACAGTTTTCGAGCGCTTTGAGGCGCGATCATCATCGCGGCTGCCGCGAACACCGTCTCCCCGTGGTGCCTTCTTCTTCTCCCTCTCCGGCTCTCTCTCTTTCTCTTTCTCCCTTCTTGTATCTCGGGGAGAGGAGGGAGCTTTGGTTACTCGCTTGCCGCGAGCAGCTCCGGAGCGGGGACGAGCAGTAGGATCCTCTCCTGCTCGAAGTCGGAGAATCACAAGTGGTGCTTCCTCCTTGATGCATCCACCATTTGTTTAACGCGATAAGCAAGCAAGTAGTATGATTCAGGGACAGATGGGACGGCAACAGTAACTTGTTGCTCTAAAAGAAAGAAAATAAAGTTAGGCGAACAGGAAAGATAAGTAGCGAACAAAAATAAGGGCAGATAAAACTACCTTCTGGAATGGCAGCCTGAGCCTCAAGATGGTGGGGACTCATAATTAAACCAGCGAGCTTGCGACAATGAGCTTTGGAGAGGTGGACTAAGTCGCGACTAGCAGCGTCGCGAAGAGAAATAACAGCAAGTGTGAAGAGGTATTCGTCGCTGAGACCAGGATGTCCCCACTTCAAAATTCTTGGACCTGCAAAACAACAAGGAAGAGATTAAAATTAGTCCTACTTGTGATGCAGTAAGACTAAACTAGGCATACGTTTAATGTTTCCAAAGCTTTTAGGCGACATAATGCGCGCCCGACCACCAGCAAAGCCCTCGGTTGCTCGCCAGTCCCCACCAATAAAGAAAAATTAGTCGTGCCAACCCCTAACTTTGTTTGGAACCCCTTCAATGAGCTTCACTCCACTCCTCGCCTTGACATAATACCATCCAATACCATCCTCGTTCTGGGCTGCGATGGACAGGGCGTAGTGAAGCTCCACCGTGCTTATTTTATTCTTATAACCCTCAAGACCAAAGAGGGTCATGAAGGCTAAAAGATTGCTCCAGCCGTTTGGCGTGATTTGAGTAATCGCCAAGTTCACATCAGCCAAGAAGCAACCAATTAATGGATGCACAGGAAGTGGGAAGCCCGTGTTAAGAACATCCAGATTAATCGCCGTGCAGCCGGGAGGTGGGTGATCAGCAGTCTCTCCTTTCTTCGGTGCGTACATAAAAATATCATAAGGGATTTTGTATGTTGCACGGATGCTCGCCAAGTCATCCTCAGTAACGACGCTAGCAATTCTGCTCGCCACAAACTCACTCTCGCCCTCGCGTGCCCTCATTATCACCCTTGACGGAACGGGGAAAGTTTCTGAGTAGCGAGCAGCGTAATCCGACCATTCATTATCGCGAGCAACTCCCTCAGGAATCCGAGATTCTGGTGCAGACTCAGGCATAGGGAAGTTAATCTCCCTCAAAAATTCCCAAGTAAGAGTAGGTCTCTGTTGCTCGCTAATAACATCGGGCTGCTCGCCTTCGTAGCTATGAGAACCCTCTATTTCCGCGGCCACTTTCGAGGAATCTTCTCCAAGGTTGGAGGACGTGCTTGGCTCGCGAGCAGTTGGGTAAATCTTTTCTTGGTCACCAGAGCGATCACCAACATGCTCTTCAACTGAGCGAACAACGGAGCTCGCATCAGAGTCCGTGTTCTCATCCACTAGTAATGTACGCGGGTTGTTCGCCAAAGCCTGGCGAACAGATCTACGAGGAGATATCAGATTTAATGGTCTTTTTCCCGGGTTTCGCCCAGGTTCGGATCGAGAGGAGTTTGAGGAGGGAGAATCCATTCAAAATGATACAGAGAAATTGAATGATTTCAAAAAAGGCACAGTGGGGCCGGCGGCGAAATCACAACGGCGATGTTATCACAAGGCAACGGCGCGGCGGCGGTTCACGGCCGGAATAACGACGGTGGTTACAGAAAATGAAAAGAAGAAAATTCGCGAAATTGGAGAAAAGGAACAAGAAATTAGGAAGAACAAAGGATGTATTACCTTAAAAAACGGGAATCTGTCGACGCAAGGAAAGTTTTGAGTACAGAAATCACAAGAAAGAAAGCTTGGAAATTGATCAATGGCAGAAATCTCGAGTTTTCGAAAAAGAAAAATGAGGAAGAAGCTGGCATATTTATAAGAATAAAAACGGGAGCGAGATCGCAATTTCCCAAAAATATATATAGGCCCCTATATGCAAAAAGAGGGACACGCGTGTCTGACGCGACGCCTCGCGTCCCGTGCCTCGGGAAGCCAACCGTCGTCATCCGAAGAGGCGCATCCACTTGCTCGCCCAAAACCCTCATCTCAAAGAAAACTAAAGCACAACTGCTCGGCTGCTCGCCCATCTCGAAAGAGGCTTCTGGTTGTAGCTTGGTCTCAGTTGATTAATTCGTATCCCAACATGAGATCAAGCTAGGGGGCAATTGTTAGCAGGCGAGCAACTAAGAAAAGGGTTAGTAAGATAATTATGGCAAAGCCTAGTGACGAACAACAGAGCGAAAAGTATAGGCTAGCAGCCGTACAAGAGGTCAAGGCGAGCAGCTAAGCAAGAAGCTCAGGCTAAACAGTTGTGCAAAAAGCCAAGGCGAACAACTTTGTAAAGTTCAAACCAAGAATGACTTAGGCGAGCAACTTCGCAATGAAGCGAGCAACTGTGCAACGACCACGAACAAAAAACGAGCAACTTGAAATATAAAGGTTTTCAACTCCCCAACGAAGATGTACAAGCGAGCAGCTGGTCACCATGGAAAGCAGCTAAGTGGCTCCAAGGACCAATTACAACATTGGGAACTCCAACAGTCATTAGTCTAGATATAGTCCAAGTGTCTTAACATTTGGCACCCATCCAATGGACAATAGTCTAGATGTTATACAAGTGTCCTAACACTTGGCAAAGATCCAATGGCTAAGTCATTAAGATGGTGACATGTGGCCTCCTTGTATATCTATAAATACCCACTCATTTGCATGAGAAGTGAGGGATTGAATAATTAAAAAAAAATAGTCCAAGTTCTTGCAAATTTATTTCTTGAGCATTATTTAACCAAATTCCATGATCTTAGTTCTTGTTTGATGATCTTAATGGGGAAAAACAGCCACTAATCACCATCGGTTAGAAAAGGTCATCAACACCGTGGCCTTATGTTAATTGAACTACTAATATAACAAATATATTCATCGTACATAACATAATATATATATATATATATATATATATATTAATCATGCATCATATTCATCAATGCATATATGAAGTTGAAAGTCATTGCACTTAATTAATGTAGAGTATACAATGTCCATCAACCAAGGAAAATCTATATAAACAAAATAATTTTTAAAAAAAATTATACAAAACAATGACTTCTCATTTGAAGGTGTTCCAATATCAATAATGACGGATCAAATTCGTAAAATATTGTGTGAGTACAAAAGAGATCATTTCACACATACTAAAAAGATTTTGTTTCATAACTCGATGGAAAAATATAATTTGAAAGATAATCAAGTTGTAATTACTAATACACTCAACAATAGATTATTATCTATTAAATTGTCCTAGTTATTGTTGTAATTTGAAGGAGTTTTTAGTTTATGATATTGGTGGGACCACTAATTTATATAGGTGTTTTTTTTAATTTATTATTTTATCGAAATTGTTAAATTTTTTAACTAGCCCAATTCGGGACCGGAGAAAATTATTATTTTAGAGAGTTTATTAATTTATAGAGTATTATTTTATGGAGGTTCTATTGTATGTTCCCTAAACTATTACCCGTACAAGTAAATCCTTCAAGTTCGGGTAATAGTTTAGGAATTTACCAGTACAGGTAAATCCTTCAATATCACTGGATTTACCCGTACAAGTAAATCCTTCAATTTCACTCCTCCATAAATTTCCCGAACTTGAAGGATTTACTTGTACGGGTAATAGTTTAGGGAACATACAATAGAACCTCCATAAATTAATACTCTATAAACCTCTATTCAACCCTAAACTATTACCCGTACAACTGATATTCCCTTCATCCTCTGTTCAACCCTAAATTGAAGCTTATGGTAATTGGTTCAGGGTCAAGGAAAGTGATTAACTCAGTAGAGGGTTGAACAGAGGATGAAGGGAATATAATTGTATACTTGCATGCCCAGTTTTCGCCCATGGTATGAAGATACAATAACAATCAGACACAAAAGTTTAACTCTAAATATAGAATCACACATTTCAAATCTAAAGGTAACATTTGACAAAAAAGATATCATAATTAAAATAAAATATTGTGTAGATATTCGTCTGGGAACAATTGATTAATGTGTTGGTATTTATAATACACAATTCAACAATAAGAACTGACCTTTAAGCGTCAATATTTATTTTTAAAATTCAATTTCCCTCCTAGACATTCACATATGCAGATATTTTGTAAAAAAAAATTAAAAATTGAAATTGTTAAGAAATCGAAATTCTACTCTACAAATAATATCTATATTTTACAATTTCAAATTTTGTCTTGCAAGTAGAATTTTATCCAAAAAAAAATAATTTGTGTTACAGTCTATTATTGATGGTAATATTTTATATTTGGTGGCAATATTTTTTTGGGGTCATATGCTATTCCGGTGACAATATCTTTTAAAAATATTTCAATTTCTTGCTACAGATTTCACATCTATCAATATTTAGCAAAAATATTTTCCAAAAATATCAAAGAAAATAAAGCATTCAACCATGAAAAAAGATATATTTGCATTGATTTAATGTTTAAAATATTCTTCCATATTATACGTAAATATTATGTTTACATTGATTAAAATATATTCAAATTTATTGTATGTTGATAGGCGACCAGGCGAGCAACAGTGATCGAAGATTAAGGAGGTAATGAACTAAGACAAAGAAGCAGGCGACCATCAGAGTATTAAAGAGAATCAACCCCACTGGCGAGCAGGACTGCAATCAGATACGTTTTGCGCGACCAGAAGAGTAAAGGACAAAAGAAATACATAGCCAAAGCAAAAGATAAAGACGAAAGGCGGACAACCTTGCAACCACGCGAGCAAGCGTGCGTCAAGCCCAAACTCGAGGCGAGCAAGAGGTCCATAGCGCCCAACGAAGATGTACTAGCGAACAACTGGTCACCAAGGAAAGCAGCTGAGTGGTTATGAAGACCAAGTACAACATTGGGAATTCCAAAGGTCACCAAGCTTAGATATGGTCCAAGTGTCTTAACACTTGGCACTCATCCATTGAGCAATGGCCTAGATGTTGTACAAGTGTCCTAACACTTGGCAAAGATCCAATGGTTAAGCCATTAAGATGGTGACACATAGTCACTTTGTACATCTATAAATACTTCTTCATTTGCATGAAGAAAGAGGATTTTCCCATAATTAAAATATTAGAAAAACTCTTGCCCATTTATTTTTTGCTCTATAGTTAGCTAAATTCCATGATCTTAGTATTTGTTTGATGATCTTGCTTAGTAAAAACAGCCACTAATCAACATCGATTAGAAAAGATCATCAACAATTGGCGCTAGAAGAAGGGTTCGAACCTCCGATTTGCAAAAATCGAAGAAAGCTTGAAGATTTTCGTCGGAATCTGCAAAAGTTGGCCGGACTCCGAGAAGAAGCCACCGGAAATCAAGTGTGCATACCATTCGGAACAAAGTTATCCATATATACATCATTTTAAGGGTTTGAATGCATGCATGTATGAACTAGGGTTTTCAAACCACCATATTCATACATACAAGGCTAGTAACTCTTGAAAAAGGTGTTTTTTAGAAGCAAGATCACCACAATCCTCTATTTATCCCTTACATTTCGACAACCAAGATGATTAGGTCACAAGAATAACGACATTCGAGCGCATCACCGAACCCTAGGCCAAGAACTAGGGTTCTTCCACCGAAGGACATGCCCGGACGGTGAGAGCAACCTCGCAAAGGAATGTTCAAGTCACCATCGATACAATTCCACCGGAAGTTGAAGCTCTTGCTCAAAATCCTGAAGAACTAGCAAAAACGATTGTTGTCCTTCAATCTTTACAAAATCGGCAAACAGCTGGGCCATCGAGAGCAACAGCGAGCAGGGGCGAGCAAGGGCGAACAGGCGAGCAGAGGAGTAAGAGGAGAGAAGATGTGCACCGTGATGAGGCCGACAGCGTGGAAGTCCGTAGAAACAAAGGAAAGACTCCCATAAGTGAGCGTCTGGGAAATCGAGAGGAATCATCGCCGAGTCCGGCAAGTGAGTCAAGTAAAAGCACTTCTCGGACCAGTGCATTGGAAAGGCTGGGAACAAGGTATGCAACCACGAGAGAACAATCTGGGAGAAATGATGCGCAACCACGCCCTGCTGCTCGCCCATCTGTACATGATCGAGTCAGGAGATCAGCTTTTGGCCGACTAGGGCCAAATGGAGCTAGCAACATTGCACGGAGGACAACTCAAGAGAAACGTCCCGTCGAGGAGGGACTGCATCGGGAAAAAGTTAGACTTAATCACGATGAACAGCCTTCCGATGGGAGAACTCCCCCTAGCGAGTTGCAGGAGATGAAAAAAGCAATTGAAGAATTGCAGAAACAATTAGAATCTCAGAAAGGAGTCGGGTCAACTATTCTCCCGTCCTTGCCGTTGTCTCCATTAATCCTCAATGCACCAATTCAGAAGAAGATACAATTCCCTGCCATCAGCCTGTATGAAGGGACGTCGGACTGACTTGAAGCGAAAATACTAGCTTCTACTAGTAGCTACCCCGCAAGAGTACGGGTTCACTGTAGTATGGGCAAGTATAGGGACCAAGTATTATCGAACCCAAGGGATGGTGTATATGCGAATAGATCCCTGAAGATCTACGCGTCGTAGTTAATATGAGTGAAATGTTTTTTTGGTTTTTTGAAAAGAGAAAATTAAACTAAACTAAATTATCCTATGAATGCAAAAGGAAAATTAAACTAAGTATCTAAGGTGTATATGCAAGTATGAGATGGTGATGCTTAGGATAGGAATCCCTACGTATACTAACGGAGCAGGTACATAATCAAAGTAATCGTGACAAACAAGAATTAACCTAAGTAAAAGATCGTAGAATGAAAGCTCAAGATTTCTCACCCTAATACTTTATCCTAGCAATCGACTTCACTAATCCACTAACAAGTTAATAGATAGCGCTTAATTAATGAGACCCTAATTTAACTAAGGTGATGCGGTCGTCCTCCTTCGCTAAACCGGTAGATGAATTAACATTTACTAAACCTTCTCGTTAAGACTACTAATTGTTATTGAGTGATGCGGTCGTCCTCTCTCTAACACTTTCGTACGAAATTCAAAGGTAGAGTTAAGATTAATTATATGAATTCATTAATTAAGAGAATTAAAACTAACGTCACCAATTACCTTAATTACGTACCCACATCCTACTTCTACGAGTTCATCCTAACCCAAACATGCAAGGGTTTTAGCCGGACATGGTTATAACAAAAATAAAAGCAATAGAAGAAACAACGAACAAAAACATAATGAATTGAACGAAGAAAATAAGAAACATGAACTAGGGTTTTAAAATAAAATAATTCTAAGAACTGAAATTTAAATTAACTAAAATGAAGTTTCAAAGTGTTTAAAGAAATCAAACTAATGAAAAGAAACTAAGAAACGAAAAGAAAACTAAGAATTCGTATGAAAAACCTCAACAACGTAAAATAAAGCTTGCTCTTCTTCTTCCTCTTCAAAAACTAAGTCTAAAATTGATTTCTAAAGTTCGGGGATCCTTCAAAACGTGTTTGGACGAGGTATATATAGGCACGGGTCGAAACGGGAGTTAATGGGCCGAAAATACGCATCTGGAGGCAAAAGTATATGGGCGCTCGAGCAAAACGCTCGAGCGGTCCCGCTCGAGCTGTGTAGCTCGAATGATGCATTCGCTCGAGCGGTCGCGCTCGAGCTGCTCGAGCGCTGAATCTTCTCTGTATGTTTTGGGCGCTCGAGCAATTCGCTCGAGCGGTGGCGCTCGAGCTGCTCGAGCGCAAGAATTGTTCTGTACGTTTGCGCGCTCGAGTAAGGCGCTCGAGCGGTGGCGCTCGAGCAATGCGCTCGAGTGATCTCTAATCCTTTCAAATGATACTTTTCCTCGTCCGCACTAATACCAATCGTATTTCTTCAATATCTTCTCATCCGGGCATCCGTTTGAGTCGATTCAAAGTCCTACGAACTCCGTTTATCAATGTATAGAAATAATGCTCATTTGACTCTAAATACTCTATAAACTCGACCAAAACTAGGGCGTTTCTAGCTACGAATCATGACAATTTCACGCCTAATCAACCCCCCCAAACTTACCATATTGCTTGTCCTCAAGCAACGAAATAATAAGTCAAGTGAAATTGTTAGGAATGAATCAAGAATCAAATCATGCAAGTAATTGAACTCGAGCTTCAAAGATCAATCACCCGTATACTCACTCACTTTCTTTTATCGTACTCATGCAACAACAACAAGACCCACCAAGATCAAACATGGATGTGCACTCAACGATGTGTTTCACTCCCTTACAAGTGTATATCAGTGTTTAAGGGACTCACTCATTCAATCAATCACACAAATTGGCAGCCATAGGCTTGTAAATGCTCTCAACTTCGACCATACTCTAGAAATCAATGCCGAATCAAAAAGGACTTTCAAAAGGTTGTAATGTAGGCTCTTTGGACAGGTGGGATAACAATATGGTAAAGTGACTCAAGTGAATGGAGAATAGAAATTCAAAACTTCGGTACTTCGAGATTAAGAACGAACTACTTCAAACATATTCAATCACTACACTTTCGCTTTCAATTCTCTAAACACTTCAATTTTTTATCTTTCTCACTCCTTCACTTTTTCAATCACTTCATCATTTTTTTCTTTTTCGCACAAACACATGAGCTCATTTTTTTTTCTTTTGCTCATTCTCAAATTTTTTGTTCTTTTTTTTTTCACATCTCAAAACTTCATCACACCTTCTTCTCATATTCACTCAACAAACAACCTTTTCCTTTTTCAACTCAATTCACTCCCTTCATATTCACACTTTCCTATTCTCCACTCAAATTTGGACAAAAGGCTTAGGAATTGGAATAGTGTTCATATGTGCTAGCAAATAAAATAGGTTTTAGGCTCAAAGGGGCTAACAAGGGATCAATGTCATTGGTAAGGAAAATTTTTGGCTAAGTGACTCAATAAAATCAAAGATGGCCTAAGATCCTATTCGGCATATCAAACTAGACACAATCAAGAAGCAAGAGCACATACAAGTTCTAGCATCCTCTACGGTGACGATCCACTCACAAACGAAGAGATTAATTAATGCATCAAAATCTCATAAGGCTCAAAAGCTCACGGCTTTCACATCCATGCTAGTCCTAGTGAATTCTCACTCTCATCACACAAGTACTCAAAAGAAAAATTCACAAGCATACAAGTTCTTTCTCAAATCAGCTCAAATTCACATACTCACACAAGAAAACTCCTAACTCAGCCTCACAATTCACCCTACTCATCAAATCATACTCAAAGATAGCAATCAACAAGCATAAGGTGATTGATAGGCATAAAATATTGAGTAACAAAACAAATTAATAATAGCCCAAGGAGCATCTCAAGGCACCAAATAACTAACTCAACTCAAAGATAAGGGGTGCTCCGGTGCAATGTAACAAGAAAACATATAAAAAAACTCCACCCCCCCCAAACTTCGACCTTGCTAGAGGTCTAAGTTTGGGGTTGTGGGTTACCTTAACCGAACAATTCAGTTTCTCTCAATAGCTTTGCACACTCCCTTGTCTCAAGTTGGTTCCTTCAATCTAAATAACTCCATGATACCTTTACTCCTTTAGAGACAAGCCTACAAAATTAAACTCTCAAGTACGAGGTTAAACATACGACTCAACAACATCCTAGTAACATAAAAGGAAAATAACTAAAAAATACTCAAAAGCAAATAAAAATGGGTTGCCTCCCATTAAGCGCTATTTTTAAGGTCCTCATGCCGGACCAAGCTCAAAGGAGCTTATGGGACATCATACTCAAATTTACCTCCCTCACTCTCATAAGAGTGGTGTCTGAACTTCTTTCCTTGATGCCCCTCCATCATGAGCCCCTTTGCTCTCTTCTCATCCCCAAGTGTTATGGGTCTCAACTCCTTCTTCCCTCTATCTGGAGGAGTCTTACTAAACAATTTCTTGAGTTTGGACTTTTTCTTCTTAACTCCTCCTTTCCCTTCTAACTGGACCACGTCCACTTTCTTCACCTCTTCATCCTTCAACTTCTTCACTTCATCCCTATCAAAATAATCAAGATCATAACGCACATGGGTTAAATTATCAATTGAAGGACTAGCAAAATCATGAATATGAGAAGGATTAGGGATAGAAGGCGTGTCTTCAACACGAGGATCAATTGCATCCATGCAATACAAGCTCTCATCCTCCCTCGGGTGTTTCATGGCTTCATATAGGGAGATCTTCACTTCTTGATCATCAACCTTCAACGTGATCTTCCCATTCGCCACGTCTAGCACCATCCCCGCTGTAGCTAAGAACGGTCTTCCCAAGATCAGGGGTACGTGCTCATCTTCCTCCATCTCTAGCACTACAAAGTCAGCTGGAAAAATGTGATCTCCAACTCTCACTAGAACGTCTTCAACAACACCTTGAGGTCTAGTAATAGACCGATCGGCTAGTTGAAGCGTCATCATTGTGGGTTGAAGTTCACCACCTTCCAACTTCTTGAAAAGCGACAAGGGCATCAAATTAATGCTCGCCCCGAGGTCGCACAACGCTCCTTTCTTGATCCCGTTCCCAATGTCACATAGGATCGTGAAGCTCCCGGGATCCTTCAGCTTTGGTGGGAGCGCCTTGTGCACTAATGCACTCACCTCGTGGTTCAGCTGCACCAACTTCGGCTCATCCACTCGCCGTCTTTTCGCAATCAAGTCCTTCAGAAACTTTGCATAATGCGGCATCTGTTCCAAAGCATCATAAAAAGGAATGTTAATGTGAAGTTGTTTAAAAACATCAAGAAATTTTGCAAATTTTTCATCAAGCTTCTTTTTCATGAAGCGCTGTGGATATGGGACGGGTATCACAGATTTGGGTACCCCCCATTCATCTCTTTCTGTTTCTTTCACTTTCTCCCTTGCTTCCTTTGCCTTCTTCCACTTAGGAACTCTCTCACCCTCCTTACTTTCCTTGCCCTTCTGGGACTCATCCATGTCTTCATGCTTCTCAATCCCTTTACTTTCACTCCCCTTCTCAACTTCATCTCCTTTAGGCTCAATCTCTTCTTGGGGCGTCTCAGAATCAGCAGGCATCTGAGGACCTTCATAATTGGTTCCACTTCTAAGCTGGATCGCCTTGCACTGCTCTTTCGGGTTCCCCTCCGGCATTCTATTCACTGACTTTGCAATTTGGCTCATCTGGAGCTCTAAAGAAGTGAACCTTCGATTGTTCTCTTGTTGAGTTCTAGTCCACTCAACGTTCATCTTTTGGAGCTCTTGATCACGATGATCACCCTTCTTATGCAACTCCTTCACATCGTACTCCAAGGATGACAACCGCTTACTTCCTTCCTCCACCTTCTGAAGAATAGCTCTCAACATCTCCTCGGTTGATGCACCGCCTTCTCCCCCAGGAGGTTTAGACCCCGGATCAACACCTGCAGGAACAGTAACACCAGCTTTTGGGTTAGCATAAGAAAAGTTATCATTCTTCCTCCATGTGTTTTGAGGAGGCTGCTGGCCTCCTTGAACTCCTTGTGTGTTCCTCCATTGATTTTGAAGTGGCTGAGGGCCTGGAGGCACAAATGGTTGGCCATAAGAAGGCCTTCCATACTGATTACCACCTTGGTAGCCATTCTGATTGTAATATGGACCTCCCATGTAATTGGCTACCTCTTGCTGTCCACTGGGCTGGTCTACTCTCTCATTCTCTACTGCATGCTCTCCACCCAAACTCTTCCCCAACTCGAGGTTGTTGATCTTTTCCATCATGGCCATCAGTAGCCTTCTCGTTCCTTCTCCCTCTTCAACCTGATGCACTCTCTGAAAATCTGCATCTCCACTCCAAGCACCGGCATTCGTGACAATGTTGTCCACGATCTCCCTACACCTCTCTATGCCTTGGTTCAAAAATGCTCCGCCCGCACAAGCGTCTAAATGGTCTTGCCCCGTCTTGTTGGCACCACTATAGAAGAACGCCATAATGTCTCCCTCATTGTACCCATGCTGCGGGCACTCAATCAGCATGTTTGAGTATCTCTCCCACGCTTGGCGTAAATCCTCTCCAGACTTCTGGCGAAAGGACGAGATCTCAATTCTAGCCTTGATCGTCCTAGATGGAGGGTAGAATCGCTCGAGGAACAGACGCTCGAGCTCGGCCCAAGTGGTAATACCTCCCCGCGGGAGCGTATTATCGTACCACTCCTTGGCTATTCCCGTCAATGAGAATGGGAACAGCCTAAGCCTCTTGGCATCTTCAGACATGCCATTATAATTGAATGTTGAGGCTATCATGAGAAAGCTCCTCAAGTGTGTATGAGGATTCTCCTTCCCGATCACTCCTTTGAACTGATTCTCGGTCAGCAGCTTTAAAATCCCCGGGGATATCGAGAAGTTGTTCGCCTCAACAGGAGGTAAAGCCACTCCATCATAGTACCGATGTGGCTGTGCTGCAAACCTCCCTCGAATAGCCATATTGTGATCTACGTTCTGAGGAACGTGTTGAGGATTAACAGCTGGTACGGGTACTTGTTGGGGTGGTGGTTGGTAAACAGGTGGTTGGTTGTAGACTGGTGGTGGATGGTATGGGTATGGTGGGTAAGGATAAGGTGGATATGGGTAATGTTGGTATACTGGGTTGTTGAAAGGGTTATTTGGGTTTTGTGGGTAAGCAGGGTTGTTAGGAGGATTATGGACAAGGTTCTGAGCTGGATTCCCTACGTTTCGTGTATCCGGGTTTAGGCTCTGGCTATCCCCTAATGGAATTTGATTCTGGCTACCACTAACTCCAGTGCCTTCAACTCGGTCTACTGCCTGATTGAAATCGTTGGCAGCATCGTCCAACTCATTATTGATGTCCATTGGTTCCTTTCCTAAGTCGGCAGCGTTCATCCTTCTCAAGAAGGCTCGATTCCTTCTTGCTATTGTCTCAGGATCTAACGGTATTCTCTCTTCGCTCGTATTGCCTTGTGAGCGTGTTCTCATAAACCTGACACACTAGCAGAAGGATCAAAACGCAACTGCCGAATGAATGAAAAATAAAAATAAAAACAGAAATTAAATCACCCACTACTAACTACTAAGCTATCGACAAGTCATATTCAAAGAGCATATAATGCCATCCCCGGCAACGGCGCCATTGACTTGAAGCGAAAATACTAGCTTCTACTAGTAGCTACCCCGCAAGAGTACGGGTTCACTGTAGTATGGGCAAGTATAGGGACCAAGTATTATCGAACCCAAGGGATGGTGTATATGCGAATAGATCCCTGAAGATCTACGCGTCGTAGTTAATATGAGTGAAATGTTTTTTTGGTTTTTTGAAAAGAGAAAATTAAACTAAACTAAATTATCCTATGAATGCAAAAGGAAAATTAAACTAAGTATCTAAGGTGTATATGCAAGTATGAGATGGTGATGCTTAGGATAGGAATCCCTACGTATACTAACGGAGCAGGTACATAATCAAAGTAATCGTGACAAACAAGAATTAACCTAAGTAAAAGATCGTAGAATGAAAGCTCAAGATTTCTCACCCTAATACTTTATCCTAGCAATCGACTTCACTAATCCACTAACAAGTTAATAGATAGCGCTTAATTAATGAGACCCTAATTTAACTAAGGTGATGCGGTCGTCCTCCTTCGCTAAACCGGTAGATGAATTAACCTTTGCTAAACCTTCTCGTTAAGACTACTAATTGTTATTGAGTGATGCGGTCGTCCTCTCTCTAACACTTTCGTACGAAATTCAAAGGTAGAGTTAAGATTAATTATATGAATTCATTAATTAAGAGAATTAAAACTAACGTCACCAATTACCTTAATTACGTACCCACATCCTACTTCTACGAGTTCATCCTAACCCAAACATGCAAGGGTTTTAGCCGGACATGGTTATAACAAAAATAAAAGCAATAGAAGAAACAACGAACAAAAACATAATGAATTGAACGAAGAAAATAAGAAACATGAACTAGGGTTTTAAAATAAAATAATTCTAAGAACTGAAATTTAAATTAACTAAAACGAAGTTTCAAAGTGTTTAAAGAAATCAAACTAATGAAAAGAAACTAAGAAACGAAACAGAAAACTAAGAATTCGTATGAAAAACCTCAACAACGTAAAATAAAGCTTGCTCTTCTTCTTCCTCTTCAAAAACTAAGTCTAAAATTGATTTCTAAAGTTCGGGGATCCTTCAAAACATGTTTGGACGAGGTATATATAGGCACGGGTCGAAACGGGAGTTAATGGGCCGAAAATACGCATCTGGAGGCAAAAGTATATGGGCGCTCGAGCAAAACGCTCGAGCGGTCCCGCTCGAGCTGTGTAGCTCGAATGATGCATTCGCTCGAGCGGTCGCGCTCGAGCTGCTCGAGCGCTGAATCTTCTCTGTATGTTTTGGGCGCTCGAGCAATTCGCTCGAGCGGTGGCGCTCGAGCTGCTCGAGCGCAAGAATTGTTCTGTACGTTTGCGCGCTCGAGTAAGGCGCTCGAGCGGTGGCGCTCGAGCAATGCGCTCGAGTGATCTCTAATCCTTCCAAATGATACTTTTCCTCGTCCGCACTAATACCAATCGTATTTCTTCAATATCTTCTCATCCGGGCATCCGTTTGAGTCGATTCAAAGTCCTACGAACTCCGTTTTTCGTCCTCTATTCACCTATGAGCATCAAAGAGACAAATTTATCAATGTATAGAAATAATACTCATTTGACTCTAAATACTCTATAAACTCGACCAAAACTAGGGCGTTTCTAGCTACGAATCATGACAATTTCACGCCTAATCACGGACCCACGAATTCACGTGACAAAATATTCAGACTTCATGATCTCAGTGGGGGCAACCGACATACCCAATGTCAAAATTTCCCACTCACCCTCGGGGATGGTCCACACAGATGGTTTTCAGCACTGGCTCCTGGTTCTATCAACTCCTTCGCCCAATTGAGCAGGGAGTTCTTGTCTCACTTCTCAACAGCTGGGTCTTACTTAACCCACAGGTACCGATTGGCAGATATCAGGCAAGGAGACGAGGAGTCGGATAAACAGTTTCTGGAAAGATTTGATAAAGTTCTGCTGGAAGGCGAAATGGTGAGTGAAGACACAAAAATAGTTGCAGTGATGGCGGGGCTGAAAAAAGGAACCGAGCTGTGGAAGGAAATGCACTTGACATGTCCGAAAACGTACATGGAATTCCGACACAAGGCAGGGATTCATGTATCGATGCAAGAGGCTTTACACAGAGAGATAGGAGACAAGGCTGATCCAAAGAAGTTTAGTAAGAAATCTGGAGGGAGTGATTACAAAGCACCAAAGAACATGAGGTCATTCAACGAAGGAGCGGAAATAAAGGAAAAGTTGAATCAAGTTCTCACGATGTCAGTAGACGCTGTGTACAACAATGTCAAAGACAAGGAGATGCTATCAGAGCCCCGAAAAATAAGGCAGGAGAGAGGAAAGTTGAACCCAAACAAGTATTGCGCATACCATCAGAGTATCGGCCACTTCACCAGTGAATGCTGAGATTTATTAAAACAACTGTGGAAATTCTATGAAGAAGGAAGGTTATCTGAGTTCGTGAAAAGGGAACCTGGTAAGAGGCCGAGGGCAGCAACTCCGTCCAGCTCAGACGAGGATGATGGTGATGAGCAACCAAGCAGGGCGGGCAAGAAAGGAAAAAAGGTCCCGCAGCCCCAGCAAGGCCAATCCCAGAGATCCTAATGTTAGAACCATTTGGGCCAGTAGGCGGGTGTTCCGACGGGGGACCACCTATGTCGAAAAGGAAAAAGAAGGCGGAGTTGAGAGCAGTGGCGCAAGTGATGGAGGTAGGTACAAATCCATCAACCAAACGAACGGGGAATCTCATTTTTTCAGAAAAGGACTTAGACGGGGTGCTCACTCCCCACAATGACTCATTAGTCATTTGTGCTAACATCATGGGAACAAAGGTGCACCGTCTACTTGTCGACACTGGTTCTTACACAAATATCCTGTTCAAAAGCACGGTGGACCAGCTGGGAGAATGCGCCGAATACATCAAAGATTGCGATCATAGGATAGTTGGGTTCGGAAATGCTGTGACCTTCCCGCTAGGAATGATTACGCTGGCAGTTGAACTTGTATCGGTCGAGGACCCTGAAAGGAGGCTGAGTAGGATGGTAGACTTTCTAGTTGTAGATCAACAGTCCACCTACAATGGGTTCCTCGGCCGTCCTTTTTTACATGAATTCAAGGCTGCAGTTTCGACGTATTATTACTGTGTAAAATTCCCCACGTCAAAAGGTGCAGGCACAGTTAAAGGTGACCAGAGGAAAGCTCGTGAATGTCTCTTACAACTTCAACCCGGAGATCACAGAGTCAGCATGGTGGAAGAACAACTTAACAGTCGGAATGAAGAGGAACCTTCCGCTCCCAACGAAACCATGGATTCTATCGATACGAAAATGATGGAGGTAGATGAGCAGCTGTACAAAGGCGAACAGGAGTGTAATGACGAGCAGAAGTGTAACAACGAGCAAGAGTGTAATGACGAGCAGATGAACGAGAGCGAGCAACCAAGCCATATGGGAGTCGAAGAAACTGCGATAACCAGCAACAGAGCAGAGTATACAACAACGGACAACATGGAGGCAGAGGATATCGAACCACGACTGGGCGCGGAATCAATGGAAGTCGAGGTCGAATTGAATATGGAAGGGCCCATTATTGATCCCCGTTGGAAAGGCCAAAAGCGAAGAGCCACTCCGGTCGAAGAGTTAGAGGCAATAAAAGTCGACCCGAACCAAGAGAGCTTAGAACTCTTCATAGGATCTGAGCTCCCGGAGCCATACAGATCCGAAATGACGAAGTTCCTTAAAGCAAATCTCGATGTGTTCGCATGGTCGCATGCAGATATGGTAGGTATCAGCCCCGAGCATGCCTGCCATAAACTCAACATCGACCCAATGAAAAAGCCAATCCATCAGAAGAGGAGAAAAATTGGGCCCGACAAGTATGAAGCGCTCGATGTGGAAGTGAAAAAGCTTTTGGATAACGACTTGATTAGACAGGCCTTATGCCCACAATGGGTGGCGAACCCGGTGTTGGTTAAGAAAGCAAGCGGGGCGTGGAGATTGTGCATCGATTTTACCGACTTGAATGCCGCTTGCCCAAAGGACAACTTCCCATTACCACATATCGACCAATTGGTTGATGGCACGGCAGGACATGAGCTTCTCACATTCATGGATGCATTTGCAGGATATCACCAGATTGCAATGCACCCAGACGACCAGGAGCACACAGCGTTTTACACCAACAAAAATTTGTTGTGTTGGAAGAGGATGCCATTTGGGTTAATCAACGCCGGGGCCACCTACCAGAGGCTGGTCAACAAGATGTTTGACGACCACATCGGAAAGACAATGGAAGTGTATGTGGACGATATCGTCGTTAAAAGCTCAAGGAAGGAAGATCACTTGCAACATCTTGCCCAAACATTTGAAATACTCCTGACCTACAACATGAGATTAAATCCCAAAAAAAGCAGTTCCGGGGTCCATTCCGGGAAATTCCTGGGACATCTGGTCAGTCGACGGGGGATTGAAGCGAATCCATTGAAAGTAAAGGCAATTATAGAAATGCAACCACCCCGGTCAGTAAAAGAAGTTCAACGGTTGACCGGATGCCTAGCAGCGTTGAACAGGTTCATCTCCAGGTCCGGAGATAAATGTAGGCCATTCTTCGAGGCAATCAAGAAGGGGAAATTCCAATGGACGAACACTTGCCAACAAGCGTTCTAGCAGTTAAAAGAATATCTCGGTGACACGAAGATTCTTGCTAAACCAATTCCAGGAGAAAAATTGTATTTGTACTTGGCAGCCTCAGAGGTGGCAATCAGCTCAGTACTTGTTCGAGCGGAAGGAAAGTTCCACCTACCCATCTATTACGTAAGCCAGGCTTTACATGAAGCAGAACTCAAGTACTCGCCAACAGAAAAACTAGCATACGCGCTAGTGATGAGCGTCAGGAAACTACGACCATATTTCTTCGACCACCAGGTGGAAGTGCTAACAACATTCCCACTCAAACAAATATTGCATAGGTCTGACACAGTTGGTCGCCTCCTGAAGTGGTCCTTAGAAATCAGCCAGTTCGGGATCTCGTATGCTCCTCGAACAGCGATCAAGGGGCAGGTATTAGCCGACTTTATAGTCGAGCTAACTTTCCCCCAAGATCCGACGAGAGGACATAGTCATCCCTGGCACATGTACGTTGACGGGTCGTCCACAAACACGGCCTCGGGGGCAGGAATAGTTCTGATAAGTCCTGACAGACAAGTCTTCACTTCAGCAGTTCGTTTCGAATTCATGGCAACAAATAATGAAGCTGAATATGAAGCATTGATCGCTGGATTGCGGCTAGCATTAGCAGTGGGAGTAAGAAAATTACAGATTTTCGGAGATTCTCAACTAATTGTTAACCAAGTTCGAGGAGAGTACGAAGCAAAAGATGAAAACATGGCTCTGTATCAGAAAATTGTTGCTCACTTGGCCTCCATGTTCGAGCAAATATACATCGAACAAGTACCAAGAGACAATAATGCGCAAGCAGATGCACTCGCTCGATTAGCAACTAGTACCGAACCGGCGGAGTTGTCCGAAGTTACATTAACAAGGATAACCAACCCATCAACCGAGGATTACAAAATTTATCAAGTTAATGCAGAAATGGATGAAGATGATTGGAGAACGCCGATCATTAAATATCTGCGGGACGATGAAAAACCGGACAACCCGTTGGAGGCTAGCAAGATGATTAAAAGAGCGGCAAGATATACCATAATGGATGGACAATTGTACAAAAGAGGATTTTCTCTCCCGTTGTTGAAATGTTTAACAAGAGAACAAGGCCAAGAAGTCCTGCAGGAAATCCATCAAGGCGTATGTGGAAACCATGCTGGAGGACGTGTGTTGGCCTACAAAACAGTGAGACAAGGATATTATTGGCCTACATTACTAAAAGATGCTATCAAAGTTGCGAAAACCTGTCACAAATGTCAGATATTCGCCCCCAATATCCACAAGCCACCAACCGAGATGATAGCAGTCAATAGTCCATGGTCATTCGCGAAGTGGGGAATCGACATCATAGGACCTTTTCCGATAGGAAAGGGAAATGTAAAGTTCGCAGTGGTGGCCGTGGATTACTACACAAAGTGGGCCGAAGCAGAAGCACTCGTGACAATTACGCAAGAAAAAATGATCAGCTTCATTTGGAAGAACATCGTATGTCGGTTTGGAGTGCCACAGGCAATTGTGACTGACAACGGGCGACAATTCGAAGGCAAGAAAATCAGAAGCTTCTGTGAGAAGTGGGGAATAAAGAAACATTTTTCAACTCCATATCATCCCCAATCCAATGGCCAGGTCGAAGCGGTTAACAAGATAATCAAACACATACTGAAGATCCGGTTGGTCGATAAGAAAGGAAAATGGTCGGAGGAGCTACCAGAAGTGTTATGGGCGTATCGAGTATCTCACAGGACGAGTACAGGCGAAACTCCATTCACAATGGCATTCGGCATCGAAGCAGTGATACCCATAGAATTAAAGGTTCCAACAGAACAAACTGCGATGTTCGACGAGCAGACAAATGACCAAGCTCTAGCTGCAGAAATGGACTTGATTGAGGAAAAAAAATCTCGGCAGAAATAAAAAATGCAGTTTACAAAAGGAGGATCACAAAGTATTACAACTCACAAGTGAAAGTCAGGGAATTCAAAATTGGAGATCTCGTGCTCAAAAAAGTTTTGGCACCACCACCAGGGGTATTTGGACCAACTTGGGAGGGCCCGTACAGAATAACTCAAAAATGGGACAACGACACATATGATCTGGAAGACACGAAAGGCAATTCGGCCCAATACTCCTGGAATGCAGCTTTGCTAAAAAAGTATTATCAATAGACAAGTCTTGGTTGGCATTTGTAAGAATTAATTTAGTTTTTGCATCACTTGTATAGAGTTGTAAATACGATGAAACTTTCAAAATCTTATGAGTATTTATATATATAGAATTTTTGTTACTTGCTAAGTTATTCGCTCTACAAAGCAATGTTGCTCGCTCCAAAATCACCATGCAGGGGGCGAGCTACAGAGCTAAATGCAAACAAAATGCCAGGCCAAGTCCACGAGGAGACCACAAGGCCCAATTATATAAGGCTAAGTCTTTTTGAAAGACAATAATAGCCCGTCTAAGCCGAGCAGGCGAGCGTTAAGGCACAGAAATACTTATTCTAAAAAAAAAAAAAAGGGCGAACAACAATACATATAGCGAGTAACAAAAGAATTAGAAATAGATACAAAAGGAAGAGTGATTTCGTTCAACTTTTTCATTCATTAAGGAAGCAAGTTGTTACATCAAAAAGAAAGTGAAGAGTACAAGCTAGCCTTAATACAAGTATGAGAGAAACAAAAAATACAAGGTCTTCAAGAAGGAGGAGCTGGAGGCGCATCCGTAATCGCCGGAGCAAGAGGTGCTTCTTCAGTAGTGGCCGTTGCGGTCGTGGTCGCCACGGCAGAGGTGCTCGCTCCATCAATGGGAGTCAAGGGGAGAGAGTGAAGGCCGTCGAAGATGTCCGCCTCCTTACTCGGCTGCTCGCCAGAAGATTGAGGAGGAACAATTTCAACACCCTCCTCAAAAATATCCATGGGGACTCCCATTTCCCCAAGATCAGCCAGCGGGAGCGCGAACCCTTCACCAAGGGGATTGTCCTTAACGTAATCAATGAAGTCCTTCTTTGCAGTGGCCATCCTGAGCATAAAGGTCGTAGGCGACCATCCCGACCTTTTCTTCTTTGAGGCGAGCAACCTCAGTTTGTAGCTCCTCTACGTGGGCGACCAGGGCCGTCTTTTCAACTTCTAAAGCTCTTGCTCGCTCATCGGCCACCCCCAGCTCAAGAGAGAGCTTCTCCGATTGGTTCAAAGCAAATTGCTCACTGGCCACAGAAGCATCATACATCTGCTCCAAGTTCGCTATTGCTTTGGAGTGCTCGGCTTTCTCCTGCGCGAGCTCTTCATCCTTCTTCCTTAAGGCAGCAGCCTTCTCCACCTCAAAGCCTTCAATCTTGCGACCAAGACTGCGATTCGTCCTCTCTAGGAGTACAATTTGATCCAAGAGCCTTTGAGCCATCACAGCTTGATGACTAGCATTGTACGCGATCAAGCGAGCATTGTCGCTTGGAATTTGCCCCTGAACGATATCTTCACAAGTCTTGGTCCAAGAACGAGGGACCATCTCGGTTGCTCGCCGGACATGGGAGTCCGCGATGTCTAAATACGGGGGAGGAGTTTTTACGCAACTAAGCTGATGGAGAACTTCTGCCCGCCCAGGGTGCTCCTCAGGCTTGTACCTAGAAAAGAGGGAAAAGTCATAAGTACAATATATAACGGAGGAGCGATCATCAGAGTAAGGATTTGAAAACTTACTCCCTCAGCTTTACGGGGTCATAACCCAGATACGAGCGATCACTGGATGATCGCGATTTCTTATTCAAGATGGCAGCAACAGTTTGTTGCTCACTTGTAACTTCGACCAAGGCATGTTTGGGAGCAGGCGAGCGAGGAGCACGATTGCTCGCCTCCGTGACAACCTTAGAGCGCTTTGATGTTCGCTCGACTCCCTCCCCTTCCTCGCGAGAATCGTCCCGCGGAGCCTTCTTCCTCGTTTTTTCCTTCTCCACAGCTTGTGAAGAAGAAGCCGTCTTAGGAGCTCCCTTGGGACGGGCAGTAGATACTCGCGGGCGAGCACGAGCGCCTGGCTCTTCTCCAGCCCGAAGGTGCATAAGTGACAAAGGCGGGTCTTGCCTTTTCCTAGTTGGCTCTTCAGCAGCCATTTGTTTAACCCTTGCAGCGAGCAGGTGATAAGATTGTGGGATGGTTGGCACAGCTACAGTAACCCTTTGATCTGTTTAAAAACAAAAAGTCGAGCAAAAGGATTAGCCAAGACGAGCGACCACGCGAGCAATAGTGTAAGGTTGTTGAAAATGATTACCTTCAGGGATCTCTGCTTGAGCCTCTAAATGGTGAGGACTTGTGAAGAGTTGGGCAATCTTATGGCAATGGGCCTTTGAAAGGTGCAAAACGTCGCGATCACCCAGGTTCCGGAGTGCGATTACAGCCAATGTATATAAAAACTCTTCACTAAGGCCTGGATTACCCCACTTCAGCAATTTTGAACCTACAAAACAAAAAGAAAGAAAAAATTAAAATTAGTTCCCAACGCGGTCCTAGGAAAGATGAAGAAAGGCATACGTTTAATTATGCCAAATCGCTCGGGAGTATTTATGCGCGCTTGGCCGCCAGAGAATCCCACTGATGCTCGCCAATCACCACCAATGAATAAGAATTGGTTGTGCCAACTCTTAACTTTGTTGGGGACTCCCTCGATGATTTTAACCCCCGTCCTCGCCTTGACATAGTACCAGCCTACCCCCTCCTCGCTGCAAGCCGAGACAACCCAGGCATATAAAATCTCGGCCGTGCTGAGTTTATTCTTGTATCCTTCGAGGCCGAAAAGGGTCATCAAAGCGAGCAAATTACTCCACCCATTGGGAGTGATTTGGGTAATCGCCAAGTTAATGTCTTCCAAAAAGCGACCAACGATGGGGTGTAAAGGCAACGGGAACCCCGTATTGAGGATGTCGAGGTTGATCGCCGTACAGCCAGGCAGAGGGCGATCAGCAGTCTCTCCCTCCTTGGGGGAATATAGAAATATATCGTATGGAATTTTATACCGAGACCTTATACTATCCAAGTCATCCTCCACGACCATACTTGAGATCTTGCTCGCTGTATAAACGTTTACTTCGGTGGACATGAACTCTCTGGCGCGAACAGGAAAGGCCTCAGAGAAGCGAGCAGCGTAGTCTTCCCATTCATTTGAGCGAGCAACGCCTTCTGGGATTTGAGACTCAGGAGTTACTTTGGAAGTAGGAAAACCTATTTCTTCAAGAAACTCCCAAGTTACAGCCAACCGTGGTCGCTCCACTTCGGAATGGTCGCCCTCAGCATCAATTTCCGCGGCCACTTCCTCTGAATCCTCTCCCAAATCTGAGGAGGTCCTTCCTTCCGCATCTGGGCGACCAGCAGAGTTTTGGACCTCCTCCTCGCCAGAATTATCTGAAGCCTGGGCTTCAATTGAGCGAACAACCGAGGACGCCTCGGATCCCGTCTCTTCATCCACCAGTAAAGTCCTGGGGTTTCTAGAAAAAGCTTGGCGAACAGACCGGCGAGGAGCAGGGGAAGGAACTTCTTCCATGGGACGTTTCCCAGGATTACGCTCGATAATCTCAATCGACACAGTATCGCTCGAGGAAGCCATTCGAAGGGAATTTTTCAATAAAATTAAGAATGATAACAGAAGATTTCAAGAAAATGATAAGGTTTAAGAGTACGGCGGAAATAAATAGGCACGGCGGCGTTCGAACGGTGGAGGCGGCGGATTTCAAACGGAAAAGCAAAAATAACAAAATCGAAGAAATAAACGAGATAAAGATAGTATTAAAGACTAAGATCAACTATTACCTGGAGAAAACACGCAAAATCAATTAGAAATCTTGTGGAAATCGGAGTAAGAAAGCTTGAACGAAGCTTCAATGGCAGACGAGAAAGTGAAAATTCGAAAGAATGAAATGAAGGGGGAAGAAGAGTATTTATAAGGCTCAAAATCGGGGGTCAAAATAGAATTTTTGAAAATTTTCTAGGCCCCTACTTGCAAAGAGGAACACGCGTGGGCGGGAGGATGATGTCATCACCGCCCACGACGTTTCGATTTCCGAGAATCTCGGGAACTCAACCGTCACCAACGCTCAGAATGCCCCGGTGTTCGCCCAAATGACTTAATGGTCGCCGATTTTCCCGCTTAAAAGAGTTCAAAAAATTTTGTTGCTCGCTCCACACATAACTATCATTCTATCAAAATTATGTCTTGTCCTTCATTAGGCAATAATTTCCCTAACAAAGAACAAGTCAGGGGGCAATGTTGATAGGCGACCAGGCGAGCAACAGTGATCGAAGATTAAGGAGGTAATGAACTAAGACAAAGAAGCAGGCGACCATCAGAGTATTAAAGAGAATCAACCCCACTGGCGAGCAGGACTGCAATCAGATACGTTTTGCGCGACCAGAAGAGTAAAGGACAAGAGAAATACATAGCCAAAGCAAAAGATAAAGACGAAAGGCGGACAACCTTGCAACCACGCGAGCAAGCGTGCGTTAAGCCCAAACTCGAGGCGAGCAAGAGGTCCATAGCGCCCAACAAAGATGTACTAGCGAACAACTGGTCACCAAGGAAAGCAGCTGAGTGGTTATGAAGACCAAGTACAACATTGAGAATTCCAAAGGTCACCAAGCTTAGATATGGTCCAAGTGTCTTAACACTTGGCACTCATCAATTGAGCAATGGCCTAGATGTTGTACAAGTGTCCTAACACTTGGCAAAGATCTAATGGTTAAGCCATTAAGATGGTGACACATAGTCACTTTGTACATCTATAAATACTTCTTCATTTGCATGAAGAAAGAGGATTTTCCCATAATTAAAATATTAGAAAAACTCTTGCCCATTTATTTCTTGCTCTATACTTAGCTAAATTCCATGATCTTAGTATTTGTTTGATGATCTTGCTTAGTAAAAACAGCCACTAATCAACATCGATTAGAAAAGATCATCAACATTGTATTTTAGAGTAAAATACTTTTTAAAGTTATAATACTTAAGTTGTTAGTAAAGAAACTTAATGTCTTTTTTTCCTTTTTGGCCAACACTATAGTTTTTTATCCATAAAAAACTTATTCCACATATAACATATAACAATTATATATTAGGTGAAATCCATAAAAAAAAAAAAAAAAAAAAACTTACTCCCTCCGTCCACCAAATTTTTACCCACTTTCCTTTTTGGGTTGTCCACCAAATTTTTACCCATTCCTTTTTTGGAAATAAACACCACTCACATACAAATAAATGGGTCCTACAGTACCCACCACAACACTCTTACTTTATCTACTCTTTCAATAAAATACTAATTTTCATTAAAAACCGTACCCAACAGTAAATGGGTAGAAATTTCATGGACGGAGGGAGTATATAACATACAACAACCTTTTACTTATTTATCATTTACAATTCTATTTTAATATTTGTATATTAAAATAATATAAAAGAAAAATCAAAATCCTAATCTATAAAAGAATATATGTACTTTACTATTTACTATTGAAGGCAAAATATTATATTAGGTGACAAGGTTTTTTTGGTATCATATATTATTTCTGTGATAATTTTTTCTTAAATATTTCAATTCCCTCCTACAAATTTAACATCTATCAATATTTTGCAAAAATAACTTCAAAAAATACCTTAGAAGAGAAATCATTCAACTGTGAAAAAAGATCCACTGGCATTAATATAATATTTAAAATAATATTTCGTATTTTACGTAAATATTTTATTTTCCCATTGATTAAAATATATTCAAAATATTTTTTTTAGAGTAAGATACTTTTTAAAGTTGTAATACTTAAATTGTTAGTAAAGAAACTTAATATTTTTTTTTTTTTTTTTTTTGCCAACACTATAATTTTCTCTACATAAAAAAGTTATTCCATATATTTTAAGAAAAAATATATACATTAATTATATAAGATATAACAGTTTTTACTTAATTATAAATTACAATACTCTTTTAATATTTGTATGTTAAAAATAATATAAAAGAAAAATCAAAATCCTAGGCTAGGCTAGAAAATAATATATGTATTTTGTAGTTTAATAGTGAATTTTGGCCACATAATTTTATCAAAAAATAAATTTTGGTATTAGAATCTATTATTGAAAACAAGATATTATATTTGGTGGCAAAAAATTGTTAGTATCATAAACTATTTTGGTGACAATATCTTTTCCAAAATATATCAATTATCTCCAACAAAAAATTCACATATATCAATATTTTGCAAAAATAACTTCCAAAAAATATCTAAGAAGAGAAATCGTTCAACCATAAAAAAAAAGGTTTCTACATCACATTTAGCCATTTAGATTACCTGCAATACAAAACGAAGAAACATAAAATTTAATCAAATTTCACCAATAACACACACCATATTCGGGAAAGAATAATAGTTGGATCAAAATCGTAGGCATGCAGTAGGAGAATCTTCTTACTGAAAGAGAAAAAATCTATTAATGGTAGATTCTCAAAAAATACGAATGTAAAGATATGAATATGAATATACTTTAAAACTTATGAATAATTTTTAGATACGCTCAAATAATTTTCAACTCAGATTGATGCACATATAATTTTCTCTTAATGTCCGTCTAATTATCTCCATGTGCATAATAAATTAGTTTACCTGCAAAAAAAAAAAGGGATATGATCTATGCAAAAAATTATATAAATAATCAAAATAAATGAACAAAAAATAAAATCATAATTCTCACATAGTAGACAACAAATAGAAAAAATAAATTTACCATCACTAAAAAATAAACTTTAGTGATGAAAAATCATGTCACTAATGCAACATTTTACTCTCATTATATTGTATATATATTTATACTAAATTGACCCTCATTATAACCTGCATTAAAATCAATCCAAAAAAAAAAAAAACATTAAAATCAAACAAGCTAGATAATACAGAATCACAATTTGCAAATGTTAAAAAGCATTCCCAAATCATCGCTTCTCGCGATATTACAAAATCATTTCCAATCTATTTCACAAACACTTTTAACGCCAAGTAATTGATTATCAGTACTGCTTGATCTGCTTTTCAATTGAACCCCCTATCGCCTATTAAATAAAAGGATGAAAAAATATAAGTTAGAAAAATATAACAACTTAGAAATTTTGCATGGCTAAATTAACGTACCAAACTTTAACCTGCAATATAATTCATAAAATATATTAAGAACCTGCATATTTGAGATTGTTATGAGTAAGGTTTCATCGCCGGGAAGATTTTCCAATTCATCAATAAGTGATTCTTGTTAAGAAAAAACAATTATATAGCACCCATGAGTAACAGAAAATAATGGTTATAGATATATATTGTTCATAAATAGTCATAAGTAGACATTATCCCCAAAATGAGCTCTCAAGTGCTATGGTGCTTTCACAAGATTAGAAACTTTAGAATTGAGAAGTTGTACCTTTGATATAGAACTTAAATGTGCATTATTGGACTCTTTACCAAGAGTATCACCATTAAAGCCTAAATTCCTGAAACAATTATCCAATGACACACAGCAGGAAAATTAAGAAGGCTTATATACTAAGGCTCTTCACAATCATTTATATATATTAACCATAAACAATGTTATGAAACAGAGAAGGAAATCCTCAGAGAACTAATTTAAGTTAGTCCATTTTTAATATGAAAATTAATTACTCTAAATAAGCGAAGGAATTACTCACCATGTAGAAAGAAACTCCAAGCATAATATACACGGACATACTGCACAAAAAGAAGCATTAGTTTATCAAAGATAATTCTTGACATTTGCCAGCATAACTTAATTAAATCTGCTCTCATCTTGGAGGGAAGAAAACCAGAAAATTAGCAACTTTTTGTTCACTGACTTATTGGTAATGCATATCCCCAGAGCAAACCTTCTCTTTGGCGTCTGACAAGCTGAGATCATGAGATTTTGCCACCTAAACAAGGGCAAAGTAGAAGGAGCTGCAAAAGTGGGAGCAAGAATAAGCTGAGGGCTGAATAACTACAGACCAAAAACTGACTTAACACCCTTGTAGATACCACCATCTTGTGAATAATGCAAATTTGCATAAGAGAAACGTTACAAATGTCTTCACTGATCATACCATCTTATAGATGGAAACTGGCCATGCATTACAAATACAAAACTTATGATGACATGCTATACTAGGACTCAGCCAAAACTCATGAAAAAGGAACAAACAAATATCATACAAACCTTATCAATGAGCAAATCTATCACAGGTATCCACAGTACCTGTAATAAATTCAAAGGATGAAGTAGAACAATAGGTAGTACCTAAAGAGAACATTATGAAATAAAGAGGTCAAACATCAAACATTTGACCATAAATGAACAGAAAAAATTATATTGCCCATGAAAGCAACAATAATTTCCCTATCAATCAGAATGAAAACAAGAGGATTGGGAGTTAAAAAATATATGAGGAACTACTTCATTATCCATAAATTATGCACTTTTTGATAATAATAATAAGGATCAAAATATCAATAGAGTAAAACTGAGAAAACCATCTAATTATTTGGCCAACAAATGCAAAAACATTTCAATAATAAGGATAGAAATATCAGTAGAGTAAAATGGTGACATAGGAAGAAAAACCATCTTCAAAATCAGAGAAGTAAGAAATATTCGCCATTATCAGAAATATGAGAATCAAGCAAATTATTAACAAATAAACCAACTTTAAAATGTAATATATTTATGCACTTTGATAATCTAACAAACACATGGCGGCTTGGACTCAAATGAAACCATGAATTCAGAAATCAGGAAGCATAATACTACACAAGATTCCAGTTAAACCTATTTCTCTTTAGGCAAATTTGAAATGAAATTAAAATTTGGGTGTACATACATGTGCATAGTATTGTGAAAAATCAGCAACAAACACCACATAAAAAACTTAGGCTTAACAATTAAACTATCTCCGAGAGAAAAGAGTACCTGCATGTTTCATCAACTAACTTTGCCAATGCATCATTTCCACGAGTATGTTTCTAGCCAAGGATCCTGAAGCTGTTTAACAATACATCAGATTGCACTTAAGCTAAGTATTCAGAAACATTAAATAGCAGACAAACTGGTTTATGAGACAATCATGGTATGGGACACCCAATGCACTCAAATTGGTTATGAACAACAAGGTAATTCTTGTAAGATTAAGTCAAGTAATTTTTATGACCAAGAAAATCAGGATCAATGTTCTTTAAGTAGATAGAAATCAAGAAAACCATATATAACACTCATCATCAATAATTTATTTGAAAGAGAAGAAAACAGTTCGTCTCTAGAAATACTGCCCAACAATCAGCTAAATGCAAAACAACAAAGTTTAGACTTAATATGAGACATTTTTATGGTAGAGAGAGAGATTGCCATATTGTGTTAGATGCATAGATCTCTCTCTCTTTCTGACTTGCCTTATTGAGAGAGAGATCAACCAGAAAGTTGACATTTTCATGTATGTCGAGTGTACAAGCAAAGCACAACGCAATCACCTACACACAACAATACATAATAATGAATTGCCAAGAAGACCGTCTTAAATTGAGTTCCAAGCAAATGAGTGCTTACCATGCTTATAGATGCTAATATGATGATGAAACCTTTGCAGTCGAAAGGCAATAGAAACCACGCTGCAACGAGAGGCAGAAAATGTGCTCATCAAAACATACTTTCAGCTTTCTCCAAATGGAATAAAAACGGACTTACTGGTTAGAGGGCTCATTGCTAGGGGCGAAAGAAGACTTGCTATAAACCCTTGTGCTTTCCCCTGATTCAACAAAACACTCGAATCAATCCCTTTTCTAATAAACGTTGATTGATCAAGAATATGCAGCAGAGTAGACTAACCTGATCTGCTATGTTTGATGCCTTAGATATCACCGCGTAAGACTGCCATTTTTTTTTCCAAATATCGAGTAAGATGGACGACAAAATATAGCTATATTATAGCTCTAATAAACAGAGGTGAGAGAGAAATGAACTCTAGTCTTAAGCTCCAACTCTCGTCATTTTTATGGCTGAATTGCTTCCTTCTAACTATCCCAAACCATCATAGAGTAATGCACCAGAAAATGGCATTCAAATCAATATATATCATCAGCAAGTAACCTAAGATAATATGAAACACCACAAACAGTATCTTGCACGTATTTAACAAAAATATAAATAATTCCAATTCAGGCAAATCCTGATCACTAGACAGCTTCCCCAAATTGTCTCCTGAAGTAACTTTGCCTGTCAACATCCAGTCCACCAATGTTTCCTCATTCTGTAAATAGACAGAGGCAATCGAAATAGATGACCATGTTAATTTCTAGCTTACAAAGAGGAAGGGACATAATTGCCTAAAGGGTCCCAATGCTAATTGCAATATTATGATTACAGAGCTTCTAACCTACTCTCAGAGCCTGGTTGAATTCATCATACATGTTCCAAACGTTTGGCACAATCTCTTGAGCTAGCCTTTGGGCTGATATAAAGCCTAATTCTGTCACGCTGAGGTTCTTTGTACAGGTGAATTTCCTAATGCCATACATTAAAGACTATGTTAAATATTAATGCCATACGTCATCCAATATACACATATATTCATGTCCTTAAAAATTATATCACTATATCATGAATTTATAATCACTATCAATATCTCAGATCTTCTCTAATAACTTTTAACTGATGTAAGTGCCGAGAGAGCACTAGATTCATCATTAACTCATAATGTGATTGTTACTGCATACAATTGATTTAAAAGTGGAGGCTAAAGTTGCAGAAATTTAATTAAGTGGAAACATAGCTTAACAAATCTAGCTGCAGAGGAAGGAGAAAAGCATACCTGTGCAAAATCATCCTTAACGACTCAGATCGAGCTATTCCTTTCTACACAAAATCCTCCTCTATGAATATTTCCTCGCCTGAATTACTCCGTCATACAATTCTGCTCAAGATAGCACCGCCATTTCTTCGCGGTAGTATCAAAAGGTTTTTACAATTTCTGAATATTCCCCCAATATTGCTCTAGGTCGAATTAATTAATCCTTCACAAACTCCTCCATAGCGCCTCGGTCGAATACTCCTATCTATGCAGATTCCCTCGTCTGAATTACTCTTTGCAGAATCCTTCTCAGTGCGCGCCTCGATCGAATTGCTTCATTCTACACAAATTTCCTCTTCCGAATTACTCCTGCGAAATTCTAGATATTTCCCCAATACTAGTATTCTAAAAAGAATTTTAATAATTTTAAAGTTTATATTTTTTAAATTGATTTTAACTTATAATGACAGTATATATTTTCTTAGAGGTAAAATGGACAATTAATTAGAGTGGATTTAAACCCTCACTAAAAGTAGGCTAAATTGCACAAATAGTGAGAGTATTAACTCCCCACACAAATATTTTTGTCACTAAAGACTAGTTTTCTTGTAGTACAATTAGACACGTACAAAATGTCATCAGAGAAGCATACACCAAAAAAAGTTCTATCTCGATGAAAACTCTTGCCACTTCTTTACTGCATCATTGTAGCGAGAGATACGAGCAAGAAAAACTTTCTCACTAGAGGCTATTATGGTAGCAACAGCGTAATCTTTTCCGCAATGCCCCTGCTCCTTGAGCCACTTATGGAATCTGTATCTAGGTTTGATTTTGTTTTCCAAGTCATAACATAGATATCCCGGGAATACATCTAGGAACTGCAGAGACAAACCCATTTCAGTGCAGAGGTACTCGACCTTTTCTTGAAGATAACTTTGTTTCTGGCTAATAATCCTAGTTCTTAATGCCAACAAAGAACACAGTCTCGCGTATTCAATCCCACTTTCAAGAAGGTAATCGAACCTCTGCTGCAATTCATCCCTCTTGCTCTGTAATTGATGCAAGGCTTTAATCGCAAACCTATTCTCTCCAAAACCAATGCTGTGTAGGAAATTCAATTTCGTTATCCTATATCTTTTGGTTTTTTGAGCAAGTATTTCCGTCAACCCTTCTGTATAGTGTTTATCCAAGTCCTCTGTGGAGAGAACTGAGTAAGTATTCAACAAAGATGGATCCCCATTTCGCATCATTTTAAAGAACCACTCGTTAAGATTCATAGCCCTCATAATACGAGGGAGGTTAGCTATCTTATTCCTCCCAAAAACATAAGGGTACTTCTGTTCAAGAGATTCTATTTCCTTTTCTCCCATTCCAAAGTGTTTCAGAAATCCCTTAACCGAAATAACCCGATCCTCTAGGTCAAAACCAAGAATTTCGGGGTTTAAAAGAAGGAGCAATCCAACTTGATCCTTATGAACCTTAAATTCACTAAAGAACTCAATCTTTTTATTCAAATCCTCTTTCGAATACTCAATGAATATGTTCTTGCATCTTCCCATCAAATCCCCAGACTTCCCCATCTCACAACCCGAGCCGTAAAACACCTTTATTTTTTCGCAAACCTCCAACACAGCATTCACATTACATTCCACAGAGCTCAACAAGTTATTATCTAAGAACAATATTTTCAAATCATCTAGTAAACCATCCACATTACTGCACAAAACTTGAGGAAAAGCCAAGCAAATACTAATTACACAGACATTATTAAACCCATAAACATCCTTAATCTCACTCACCTTTCTAAGCAATCGCGGCGGATCAATTTCAAAAACCGACCGTTCCTCCTTACACAACAACCCTAATTTACTCCAGGGAAATCCCATCCCCGCCAAAGCACAAATCACATCAAAATGCTTCCAATCGGAAAGAAATAACGTATTCGACGGTAAAAGGTCATCACAGCTTAAGCCAATACTTTCCTGTAAAAATTGGAGCTCGTTGATAGGTTGATACCTGAGAAATCGCTTGAGAGAGTGAGCAAATGTCGAATGCGAGAAGGGGATCTTCGACGCGGTTTCCCAGAGACAATGTGGGGAATTCTTCGCTATGTAGTCTGCGTAAAGGAAAGGGACGGAGCGAGTAGTGTTGAGATATTCCAAGAGAGCTTCCTGCGATTCCCGAATGGCCTTGGACCTGTACCTCCATGGAATTTTCGAAAACGGCTTTCGGAGAATTGTATTAGCGGCGCCGGCGAAGCAGCGGTGAGGGATTTTGGTGGTGGTGATTACGACGGCAGCTGCGGCGGAGGTTAGGCGGAGGAGTATAGTCGTCATGGAGCCAGGGTTTAAGGATTTTGGGATGGCAAGGGGGAAATATAGAATAATACCACATTTTAAGTTTTCGTTTTAAAAAATGTCACCAAAATTTTTTTTATTATTTTTTTTACAAAAATGTCACGCGCGACCCTTGTACGGTTTTTTTGTGGTATTGTTGTAAAAAAGAATATTGGGTGGTATTTTAAAAACGAAAACTTGAGTGTAACATTTTTAAAAATAAAAATTTGAGTGTGATATTTTTTCAAATTTCGTAATTAGGGGTCCAGAATTAAACAAGCAAATGGTGCTGGGGAGTAGAACGACGTCGTTTAACATTAATTTAACCTCTTTTTTTTTTTACTTTTTGGCGAATGGGTCAGTGTAGAGCGGTAAAAAAGGGCCCGGCCCGAGAAGTCCAATTTTAAGGATAAGTCGGGCCTCAAATTAAATTATAGGTCCGAAAAGAATCGGACTTTTTTGGCCAGGCCCGGTTGACCCGGCGGGCCGCTCGGGCTTGTGGCGGGCTTGGCCCGGTAGGTAGATTTTTTTTTAGGATTTAGGGTAATTTTTATTCTTCTTTAGCTTACACCAAGTACTAATTAGGATTATAATATCACTTGTGTTGTTTATGAATATAGTAATATTTACTGAAAATCATAGAAGTATTTTTTAATAGATAATGTAATTATTTAATAATGAAATTAGTTAAGGTTCCTATAAGAATACATTATACATATCTATTAAAAGTTGTTATGTTGGATTATAGACATTTAAATTTATTTTGGTGAATTTAAATTTATTAAGATTTGTTGAATTATTGTTGTTTGAATATTATTTAGTAATTTAAGTTTTAATTTAATTATTGAATCGTTGTTGATAAACTAAACAATTTTTATAACTATATGGGTAGAATGTGTATACTAAATTATAAACTAATGAGGTAAATATATAAATTAAGTACAATAATAATAGTAATATATATATAAAAAATAAAAAAATTGGGTTGGTACTTTGTATCGTGCTGTACTTTGTAGCTTAAGATTTTCTTCGACTTCATTGCATCACTCCGCTCTTTGCTTCCCTTGTCCACCTCTTCAATATGTATTGCTCGGGAAGTTTTTTTACATCCATCTCATCGTACAATTTCACAGCATGACAACACAATAATCCAAGCATCTCAAATTTTTGACAGCTACAAGAAATCATCTTGGTGTTGGGATTAAATGTCACCCTCCATTTATCCTCATCATCAATTAACCCAACAAACATATTCAAATAATGGTTGGACTTCATTTTTTGTGCTTTATATAAGCAGCTGCAAACAGGTCAAACTCCGTCTGAAATATGTGAAAAACAGTTGGAGTATAGATCTCAGAAAGTTGACACAACATAGGAGAACTCTCTAACTTTAATCTTGGCAATTTTTTACGCATCTCAAATTCACATTGTAGCTCATTATATCTCTTGTCCTCCAAGACTTGTTCAAGGTGCTTAAAAAATTGTACTATGTCTAGGTGGGGATTCATACAACTCTTGATATCAGAATTAACGCGTTCACTAAGTTGTGTGCTCCTTATACCAAGCGTACACACATGCTTCATGTAAGAAATAGCTCATTTCTTCTTCACACTGTAAGTAGATTGCAACCACGTGTTCTCATTTACATTGAATTGTTCTAGTAAAGCACTCCACGCCTCCTCAAATTTGACCTCATCATCGATACCATACATGCACCTCTTAAAATCACTTAAGAAATATGACCAATCTTTCATCGGGTTTCCCAAGTGCTTGATTCAATTTTGCATCAAGTTTCAAGTGTACAATCTATGAAACGTCTCAGGCATCACCCCGTGTAAGGTCTTTGTCATAACTTGATCTTGATCAGTGAAGATAGTCAAAAGCCTTTTTTGCTTGTGTTCTTCTAAAAAGGTTTCGAGCAATACAACGGTCTCATCATATAAAAATGATGCACCAAAAATCACCACTTGTCTATGATCATTGAAGCCTGATAAGATAACAAGCGGTCGATATGCACGATTCGCACAACATGTGATATCGAGCGACACAACATCACCGAAAAACTCATAGCCAATTAACATTCTTGCATCGGCCCAAAAAAATTAGTTATATGTTCTTCCATATCCATCTGGTAGGCGTGATAAAATGAGGGATTTTTAGATAACTGGTTTTGAAATAATCGCATTAGACAATCGGCTTCCCCATACATCATGTTTCTTTGTCTCTTGAACCGGAGATAATTTTTAGCATCTATCCTGGTATAACCAACTCCCTTCCTCCAGCCTACCTACTCATCAGCTGAAAATTTGATTTTTGCTTGAGTCCAGCATCCTCTGCCAAATCAATCTCATGTTCTTGAGCTTCTGTAATCCTACGTTGGGAAGCTAACATATCTATTGAAGATGGAGTGGGTGATTGTGATTTTCAACTAAGTCATCAACTATGTACTGACTATTAGCATGTTTGATTCTCATTCTTACTTTGCAATATGTTCGAGTCTCAAGTCGAGGATTGAGGGTCAAAGAATCTCTTTTGTCTTGTTTATGGACACCTTATTTGCAACAAATATATATATGAAGTAATAAAACCAGTCTTCCTGTTCTTGTTAGCATAATTTTTTCTAACTTCATAGCCCGTTTCCCCACCATATTCAACCCAAAACTTCCATGCATCATCTATGCTATCAAACTTCATACCAATCTCAGGCTTTAACTTATCACGTGAAATAGAATTCAATGGAAATCTCTTTATATGTAACTATTTGTCAAACTATATTCTGCACAACACAATACATATAACATATAACAAGCAAAATTTTAAATATGCACAATTGTGAATGAAAAGTCAAATATGTAATAATTAATTATCATAATCACCCTAAAATGGAGAAAATAAAGGAATTAATGAGTTAAAAAATTAGATTACAAGCAGTAAATTTTAAACAAATAAATGTCACATGTATCCCCACTTAAAAAAAAACCCCATATGTTGTAGATAAAAAAAATATTCCAAAACCCATTACCCCATTAATGGCGCCCCCCTCTCCACTTGTTAATGGAAAATTGTCAAATACTAAAAACCCATTGAAATCTCTCCTACCCAAAATAAGTAATTTCATTGTAACGGGAACTAGTGAAAATTAATAGAAAACAATACAAGGAATAATGAATTGCATACCTTATTTAATATCCAAAATTCAAAGTCACGTGTGCTTGGCTTGGAAGATTGCAGAAATTTGAATGAAAAGAATAAAAAGGGGAATTGATTGCGCCGTTAATGACCATTAGAAATGGAGGGAATGTGCTCTGTAAAAAAACCCTTTGGGTGGGTAAAAAAGGGTTTGTCTTAAAAACGTGCTGATTCAATGTCGTTTTGTTGTTTTTAGTCAGCAGCAACACACTTTCAATACACCTCTTCAGCCAAAAAGAGAAAAAAAAAGTTAAACTAAATGTTAAAAACATCGTCGTTCTACTCCCCAACACCATTTGCCAGTTTAATTGCCCAGCAGAGGATCTGATTCCGTAATAACAGATAGCTAAGTCAGAAAATAGAGGTTTATATTTATTTTTGTGGAATTTTTTTTGTTATTATTATTTTAAATTATAAATTTTTTTTTTAAAAATATTTCGTAATTTTAATATAATATTAAATTATAATTATAATTCAACAAATAATAAAAAATACTAAACATTAACAAATATAAATTTTGAAAAATATTAACTAATTCATACATTCAATCTCAAAATAGTATAACGCAATATTACTTAATAACAATCGTACGCAAAAGCTTAACTCTAGAGATAGGATCACACATTTCAGAGTTAAAGGTAACATTTGACAAAAAAAATATCATAATTAAAATGAAATATTGTGTAGATGTTTGTGTAAGAACAATTTATTAATGTGTTGATATTTATAATACACAATTCAACAATAAGAATTGACCTTTAGGCGTCAATCTTAGTTTTTTTTTTTTTTTTTTATTCAATTTCCCTCCTATATATTTCTTATATGCAAATATTTTGCAAAAAAAAAAAAAGAGTTAAAAAAATCAAAATTGTTAAAAAAACTCGAAATCCTACTCTACTCTACAAAACAATATCAATATTTTATAGATTCAAATTCTATTTCGCAGGTAAAATTGTATCCACAAAAAAAAAGTGTTAAAATATATTATTGATGGTAAGATATTATATTTGGTGACAATATTTTTTTGGAATCATATGCTATTTCGGTGACAATATTTTTTCCAAAATATTTCATTTTCTTGTTACAAATTTCACATCTATCAATATTTAGCAAAAATAAATTTCAAAAATATCAAAGAAAATAAATCGTTCAACAGTGAAAAAAGACCTGCTTGCATTAATTTGATTTTTTTAATCTTACATATTATACGTAAATATCATGTTTCCATTGATTAAAATATATTCAGATTTATTGTATGTTAGAGTAAGATACTTTTTAAAGTTATAATACTTAAGTTTTTAGTGAAGAAACTTAATGTCTTTTTTTTTTTTTTTTATCTTTTTGACCAACACTATAATTTTTTATCCATAAAAAACTATTCCACATGTTCAATATATATATATATATATATATATATATATATATATATATATATTAATTAAATAATATATAACAACCTTTTACTTATTTATCAGTTACAATACTATTTTAATATTTGTACGTTAAAATAATATGAAAGAAAAATTGAAATTTTAGTCTATAAAAGAATTTATGTACTTTACAGTTTAATAGTCTATTTTGGCGGCATAATTTTATCAAAAAATAAACATTTGCATTATAATCTATTATTGAAGACAAGATATTATATTGGGTTAATTGCAAATAAGATCACAACCTTTTCGCAAATTGCAATCTAATCTAAACTTTTGAATCTTTACAAATAAAACTCCAACTTAACATTTGGTTGCAATTTTAACCAAAACGTAGATTTCAATCAACCCGAAAATGATAATAAATTATGTGTTGTCATCCGAACCAATATAAACATATTAATACTATTAATTATTCATTATTAGGTAAGTGAAATATCATTTTCGGACAACAAAGAATTTATATATTGGTTCGAATTGCAAATAAATATTAAGTTGAGGTTTTGTTTGGCAGGATTCAAAAGTTTAGATTAAATTGTAATTTGCGAAAATGTTGTGATTTAATTTGCAATTAACCCTATATTTGATGACAATATTTTTTTGGTATCATATACTATTTCGGGGACAATATCTTATCTTAAATATTTCAATTCACTCCTACAAATTTAACATTTATCAATATTTTACAAAAATAACTTCCAAAAATATCTTAGAAGATAAATCATTTAACCGTGAAAAATGATCTACGTGTATTAATATAATATTTAAAAGAATACTCCATATTTTACGTAAATATTTTGTTTCTCAATTGGTTAAAATATATTCAAAATTATTGTATTTTAGAGTAAGTTACTTTTTAAAGTTATAATACTTAAATTGTTAGTAAAGAAACTTAATGTCCTGTTTTTTTGTAAATACTATAATTTTGCATCCTTAAAAAAGTTATTCCACATATTAAAAAAATAATAAAAAAAAATATATATATATATATACACACATTAACTATATAAGATATAACAACTTTTTATTTATTTATTTATAAATTACAATACTCTTTTAATATTTGTATGTTAAAAATAATATAAAAGAAAAATTGAAATCCTAGTCTAGAAAAAAAAATTGTATTTTGCAGTTCAATAGTCTATTTTGACCGTATAATTTTATCAAAAAATAAACTTTTGTATTACATTCTATTATTGAAGGCAAGCTATTATATTTGGTGGCAAAAAATTGTTGGTATTATACACTGTTTTGGTGACAATATATTTTCCAAAATATTTTAAGTCCATCCTACAAAAATTTCACATATATCAATATTTTGCAAAAATAACTTCAAAAAATATCTAAAGATAAATCGTTCAACCATGAAAAAAAGTATCTACATCACCTTTATTCAGATTGATCTTCAACTCAGATTGATGTAGATATAATTTTCTCTCAATGTGCGTCTAATCATCTTCATGTGTATAATAAATTAGTTAGTTGCAAAAAAAAGAGGGATATGATCTATATAAAAAATTATAGAAATAATCTAAACAAATGAATAAAAAATAAAATCATATTTCTCACACAGTAGACAACAAATGGGAAAATGAAGAGAAGAGATGAGGATTAGGGTTGAGAATCATAACGAAAACTAAAGAGAGGTTTGACATTTATAGAAAATACAAAATAAAATGTATGGTTAAGATTAAAAATGTAAGATATATGATGTAGATTAAGTCTTAATATGATTTAAAACATGCCTAAAATAACTTTTAAAGAGAATGCAGAATTTTGAAATGAAATAATTTGAGAGGTGTCACGTCAGCATAAGAATAAGGTGGTGCTGACACATCATTTTGGAGATGTTTGTAAATATAGTATAATAAGATAAGATATTCCCTCCGTCCACTAAAAGTATGCTAATCTGTTTGCACGTGGTTTAATGCAATATGTTAGAGGGTATTTAAGGGTTTTGTGAGGTCCGATTATAAATAAATTTATTATTTATGGTAAGTTTGCATAGAAATGTTACCGTAAACAATAACTTTATTCATAAACGGATCTCACAATACCCCATAATATCCCCCGACATATTGCATTAAACCACGTACAAATATGTGAGCATATTTTTTATGGACGGAGGGAGTAAGATTCCTATATTTTAAGAATTAAAACGACAATTTTACAATTTGACAATAAATTGAATGGTTTCTAAGTTTACACCTATTAATTTTATTCTATAATATATATTTTTTAGAAATGTTTTGGTAGTCGGTATCCGGCTCGTTGACCGGTTACTTCGAGGAACCCATAACCCACCGTAGAGCATCATACTCCTAAATCTTAAACCCTAACCACAAGGCCAACCCCTGTGGGTTAATTTTATTTTATAAGGCTCCACTTGGTAGAGTAGATAAAAATAAGGGGCCTAAGTATATGGATATTAATTTAGTATGGGAAGAGGGTAATATCTATTTATTACATTGTTTGGTAGCACATATTAAAGATTCTTACAAATCTTAATTTCTTACTTGGTAGAAAGTATAATTAGTAGGAAAACATTGAAAATACCATATTGCCCTTCATAATTTTCAATGAGACTTGCAGAACTTCAAGAACTCAAAATCTAATTCGTACAAAATTGAAGAACCCAGAACAACCATGCTAGTTTACATCCAATTTTACAGAGCCCAGTTTGCTTTGGGAATAATTAACTACACAAATGGATTGCTCCAATTGCCAATTCATCATTCACCTTTTCAAATAATAAAACCCCCAAATTCTCATATCTTAAATTTCAAACAAATTTCAATAAACCAGTTGTCGGAATGTATGGAACTTCATCATCCAATAAAATCTAAAGTCAAATCTTAAATTCTCAAATATGCGTCCAACAAAAATATCTAACAAACCTTAAATTCTTAAATCCACAAGACTTCAGTTGCAGAATCAACAACAAATAGGTCGCCGGAATTTAAAGAGCTTGGATCGCCGTCGCTCGCCGTCAAATCTTCAAAGGTTCATTTGCCGGAGCCAAAAAAATGAACCGATCGTCGGCGTTCGTCCTCGAAGAGCTTCAATTCCTGGAATCAAAACAATTGGTTGCCAAAATTGTAGAGCTTCAATTGCCGTCGTTAGATTGGATCGAAGAGGGAGATTGAAGTTGAGGGAAAAGGGGAAAGAGTATACGAGTGAGGCTATTTTGGGAAGTTTTCATTACTGTAGAATCAATAATAAAATTGTACCATCAAAAGTGTGAGATAAATTTTGTTGATGAGAATAGTGAATGACTGTAATATTCTACCGGGTCGACGTAATACAGCCGGGTCAACCTTATTTTAATCTCTCCTACCAAGCAGAAATTTTGGTTAATAGACCCTTCATATTTGGGCCTTTTACACCCTAATAAACCCAACCAAGCAAGGCCTAAATATATAGATGATAGATGAAACCCCTAACAATGAGTAGGTATTATATGAAAACGTTTCATAATAAGTTTAACATGAAATAGTTTTAGAGTATCATTAATCTCATCAGGAGTATCATTAAACCTGTTAGGGGTATCATTAGTCTGAGTTCAAAAAAATTTAAAACAATTTTCTTGAACTCAGACTAATGATACTCCTGATGAGATTAATGATACTCCCGATGAGATTAATAATACTTCAAAATTGTTTCATGATAAACTTATCATAAACTATTTTCATATAATACTTTGCCCCTAACAATTGGTCTAGTTGTGAGGGCAAACTTACGAATATGCTCTTTTCTACGTCTCAAATCCGAAATTCACAAGGTGCAATCAATTCTCGAGATGAGTCAGTCCGCCCTAATTTGAAACAAGCCCCTCCGCTAATGAACAATAAATTATGGATTTTTCTGATTAGTCGATTAGTAAATTATGAATTTTTTGGAATAGATATCAAATGTAACCTTGTTCTCCTTTGCTATGCAGTGCCACTGAAAAGCGCTAAAATATATCGTAACACTATTGGTAAATGAAACGGCGACGTTTAGTCACAACGGATAAAACTGCACTAAAGACTACAGGAGAAGAAAGGGCCCCCTAAAAAAGAAGTAAAAGACCAAAATACCCCAACCCAAGTTACACAATCGAACTGTGGTTAATTAACCACGGTTACTTTCAACCCATCCTTCTTTTTCGTTTCTCTATTCAGATCTATTGTCAACTTTCACAAGAAAAAAAATAAAAAAATAAATAGAGACAATCGATTTGCCCTAGAGGAAAATCTGGTTCCGAAAATCCCCAATTTGTGGTGTTTTCTCAACGTTTCTACTGATTTTAACGATTTTCTCTGATATTCCCATGCCGATGTGATATTTTTTTTTTTTTGGTTTTTTGCTAATTTCTCTTTGAGAATGGAGACACAAAGAGTGGTGGATTTTCCTCACCGGAGTATGGATAAAAGACCGCGAAAACGACCTCGTTTAGCATGGGATCTGTCGCCTGCTGTTCCTCCAGCTCCTCCTAAGGTCCAATTTCTCTCTAATTAGCTTTCGTGATGCGACTTTGATGGAATGTATGTTCGTGAATTTGCTTTTTGTGTGTTGAATTATGATGTGAATTTTTTTTATACTAGTTTGGAGTAGATGAAATTTTATTCTTTTACTATGTTGAATAGTGTGGAGGATTAATGCGGTTGTCGATGAAATTTGGGCGAATCTCGATCTAGGTTTTATAATCGTGTTTTATTGCCTTTCTAACAATTTCCCTCTTGTTTTTGCCTCTAATTAAGCTTGAAACTGTTGTCTGTTTTTAGGAATTATTTTATTATAAAATAGGTAAAATGTGCTACATATGGGATCAGATTTTGTGCTTATGTTAGTCAGTTTTGATTTTGGGGAATTGGTGATGTGGACTCATTTTTGCACCAATTAGCTATGTTACATTCAATTCATGTGAGGATTGCTTTTGGGTTTCCTTTTCTATTTCGGTGTGTTTGTTAGTTTGTCATTTATATATGCCCAATCTTTGGAACACTTAAGTTTGTGATATGGTTGGTGGTGTTGAGAACTGGAGTTGAATCTAGCAAGAAAGGATCTTTATACTAGTTTGATCTTTATTTGTAGTGTATGTTCTCCAAAGATTGTTTATCATTATTTTCCTGTGAAGTTTGAAGCTTGTTTCTTGTGCAGATTCTTCCAACTATATACTGTGCCCAAGAGTATGGGGTTGTCCCCAATTATGCATATTCTTCAATATATTATAGAGGGATTCCTCGTAATGGATCCCCACCTTGGAGACCTGATGATAAAGACGGGCATTATGTTTTTGCCATTGGGGAGAACTTAACTCCTCGTTGTAAGTACACCTGAAATATCTGAGACAGTTTTTTATGAGATGCGCTCTCATTATGGTGTGACTATTCCTTCCAAATGTTAATACTGATATAATCAACTCACACGTGTTTGTAATATACTAACATTTTTCTTGTTTCACACTAAGGATATAATCTAATTGTCGAGTACTTGAATAATTGAGTTTGCTGTGTTGGGGTTTCTTTTGTGTTTTAATTATTTGAGCCATGAAGGTGCTCCCCTTTGTTGATGTGCAAACTTTACATCTGTTTGAGAGTTGTTAAATTGATCAAAGAAACTGTTGGATTGTTTGTTTGGTCTTATATACTTCAGTTGAACTTGAACAGTTGACACTAATTTTGTGGAAAAATTTGGAATATCTGAGCTTTTCTGCTTTATAATTGTGCACGCGATACGCGGTAATATTAATGAATCTCTCAATCACATGCAATCCCAGATCTATGTTTTCCTTGCTTTGTAATGGTCATACTTGATGCCTTGTGTTCACTCTTGTGTATGCTTTCTGTATTGTCAGTTGCCTACTTATGTTACTGTTAATTAGTATTAATGTATGTGCACTTCATGAAGACATGAACCCCCCCCCCACAAAAAAAAAACCCCTTATGCAAGATGGTTTCTTCTAGATCTAATGAGGTGAAATTAGAAATTTGAAAAAGTTACTAATTGATTCATGATGATCACCTTGGGTGATTATTGTTCCGGTTGTATTTTGTGGTCCACATATGGTTAGAAAAAAATAGAAGGATTTTTGAGAGTTCGATCGAGTCAATAGAATATGTATGGGGTAGGATAAAATTCGGAGCTGCCCTTTGGGCATCAGGTCATATGAACTTCATAGATGTCCACGTTTCAAATTTAGTTAGAAATTGGTTCTTTTCGTTCAAGTGATACCGTAATCTTGGGTATCTCTTCTTCTGTTCTTCGTAATCTGTAAAAGGGACCTCTAATCTCTCAACACGTTCTCTAGCTAAATAAAACTATCTGTTTCTTATATAAAAAAGGGAAAAGGCCAGTCAATCCAAATTTCAAAGACTTTCTGATAGTATTTATATTATATAGTAAGTACAGCTATAAACTTTGATGGCAGAGAATGGAAATGATACATGCTAACTGCTAGGTGATAAGATAACAATCTTGTTGGAGTTGAAAACTTTTGTACTTTTTCTGGAAAGTGAGAATGAATTTTTTTCCCACTTTTCTTGTCTTGTCTTGAATAATTCTTTGTTTGAGAGCATCTGATGGTATGATTTTTTATTTGTAATTGGTAAAACTATAATAAAATTGACTAATCTTTTTCATTGGAAGTGGGGGAAATTTTTTATAACGCTGAAAAGTTAATTTCAGTTTGAGAAAAATCCTTTTATAGTACGATTTATTCAACTTTTAAAGGCTTCGTTTTAGACGTTGGAAATTATAAAAAAGATATGATAATTAGTTTGTATTGAATGCTATTCTTCGTCGATTTCATCGAGAATGAGAAGTTAAAGTTGAGAGGTATTCATAATAAATCCTTTTAAATTGTTTATAGAAGCACAGTTCTTTATTTTCAGAGTTTTATGCGGACAACCTGAAATATATGGAAGCCTTCGTTATTCTTTTCTCTTAAAAGGTTGCTATTACTTTTCTTTGGGCTTGTGAACAATCACAAAGTTGACAAATTTTTAAATATGTATAGTATTAGGAGTAAAAACTAGAAGGTTGAAAATAATCTTGCAAATGAGAAGATTTTATGAATTTGAGAACTGTTCCTTATTATTGAAACGTATGAACGTCAAAATAAGTTGTAATCTTATTCATATAAGCTCAATAACATTTAAGGTGACATTTGAGTGACAAGTCCTTTCTAGTTGTTCGTAGTGGTGGGTTTTGATAGTATGATCCATCACCTATGCAGATGCTCAACTATGAATTAGACGTCTACGCTGGCGTTTGGCGATCTATGACTTCTAATATTAACTACATTTATAATAATAAACTTGAAGAAGGAGCAAGGTTTTTGGCAACTTGTTACTAGCTGACATGGACATGCCCTTGATTATTAATGATTAGAGGTCATGAATATAATTAGTCCAATGCCAGTAAAACTGTGTCAGCCAAAGATCTGATACTCCTCTCCCTCTTATTGGAGACCATGTGCTCAACTTATCGTGTAAATAGCCCTAACTGAACTGCGGAGGAATTCAAGACGTGGTGATTGCTCTAGGTAATTTCAAGATTATTATGGTCTAACTTTACAATTCTCATTATTATTCTATAAAAAACTATGGAAACTTGACACTGTCTAAAAATCTTGTGTAATATGCATGTCAGTGGTGCTTGCGTTTGATGATTCTGGGATGCTAAACATATAATTCCCTTCTCTTTCTTTTTTTATTAAGAAACCCAAATTTTATTCATAGGTTATAAGTACACAGATGGGACAAGAAGTTAATCCCCAAAAAGTACAATTAATGATATATACTAAATGAGTAAATTTTCAATTTCTACTAATGTTGCTCACAAATCAATCCCTAAACTCTCCAATTCTGGAAGTCCACAACTACTCTAATCTTCTCTCTCTGGTACATCATTTATAGATTCCTCACTGTCTTAAAAATATTCACTTATTTCGTTCTAACGACATAAACGAACAAAAAGCATGACTGCTAACCTAACTTCCCGACTCCGAGGAAAAGAGAGATCTTCACAAATTTGGAATATTATTGTTTACAATTAGAGCTTGCAGTACTGCATATTCTTTTATATGCGCACATGGGTTTTCGCTTGGTTTCCTCCGTTAAACTTATGAGGTCTTCACGGTTCTTTTAGAGGCCTTCATCCTTTGATTAATTATTTAAATATCCTATTATTACAACCAACTAATATTTAGGCATTATGTCCTCTCTTTTGAAACATAACGGTAGTTTGAAAACGTAACTTGTTAACCAACACCAACTCTACTGCCTCAACTCCCCAACCTCTCACACTAGGACTCAGACAAATACGAGACGTAATGTATTTTGTCTACCAATTGAGAAACAAAAACTACACCTCGAATGGTAAGGCTGGATTGCAAAATTATCCTTGACCATACTTAAGGATCTCAATCTTTTTGTCGGTATTCTTCTAAAAGCTAAACCTTTTGCTGCCCTTTCTTTATCATGATTCTTGAAGTGTAGTAATTAAATTTCAAGGATAAGACTTTGCTATGTGTAATGTGAAGTCACCTAGTTTGTTATTGGATAAGGCAATAGCAGATAATGGGCTTCACTGGAAGTGATTTGTTATTGACCTTATATTTTTATGTGCTCATTTGAATGGCTTTTCTTCCCCTTAGTATGTTGACTATTTATGATTACATTTTTGTTGGTGATTTATTTACTTCAGATTTTTCTTTATTTTGTCGTCTTCTGATCCTCTTGTCTCTCCTTATTTTGCAGACAGGATACTCAGTAAAATGGGTGAAGGTTAGTTGCTTAACTGCTTGCCATTATTTCCACACTATAGTTATCGCGATGCTATCATGCCTAAACATTTTGCCACATTGTCTTTTATTGGTCATCTGGCAAAATCTCTTACCATTTAACGAGTGGCAATGTTTGCAGGGACTTTCGGGCAAGTTCTAGAATGTCTGGACAATGAAAGGAAAGAGATAGTTGCTATTAAAGTTGTTCGTTCTATACAGAAGTATCGGGAAGCTGCCATGATTGAAATTGATGTCTTACAGAAACTAGCAAGGCATGATATCTGCGGCACACGGTAGGATTCTTTTTCCATATAACATTAATTTTCGTTCACTGAAGAAAGTGATTTTAGTATAAGTTGTTTCATCCTTTGCAGTTGTGTGCAAATACGGAATTGGTTTGACTATCGTAATCATATATGTATTGTAAGTATTTTATGTAATTTATGGTTTGCTTAAATTTGAAGGGCGTGTTTTCCTTCATGCCCAAATATTCTGTGAGTTAAATACTTGCGCATGAATTTAAATGGTCTTAACAGGTATTTGAGAAGCTTGGTCCAAGTTTATATGATTTTCTACGCAAAAACAGCTATCGTTCATTTCCCATTGATCTTGTTCGGGAGTTTGGCAGACAACTTTTGGAATCTGTAGCATGTGTGTGAACATATCTTTGCACCACTATTACTCTTTTCTTTTTATTGCTCACACTCCTTTAAAAGTATGACACGTCTTTGCGTCAGAAGTATAGAGTATATTCTTAGGTTGTGTTGCTAATATTTTGTTGTTCACTTTGCAGTTATGCATGATCTTCGCCTGATTCACACCGATTTGAAACCAGAAAATATCCTTCTTGTGTCCTCCGAGTATATTAAAGTGCCAGATTATAAGGTGATCTCCTATAACTGTGTTACATGTACCTCTTTATGTTCATTTTAGTTCTGCATGGTTTTTGTCCTTCCCTTTATACCCGCTGATATTTAGGTTTATGAAGGTTTCTTATTCTGTCTGCTATAATTGATGATTTACGTTCAACTTGGGTTGACTTCCTTCTTTCCAGTTTGGTATCCTTTGCTTTAACCTTATATGAATATTAATATCAATATATTATATAGTCTAATATTTCATCATAAACTATGTTGAGACAGTTTAAAATCAAGATATACTTTCATGATATCCTTCACTTCTCTTGTTGTTTACTTTCTGCGATCCCTAATAAGTGATGTTTTAGAGTTTGTTGGTGAAATTAAGAATGAGTGCTTAATGACAAACATACCCTCATTAATTATTATATCTTTTCCCGCATCCCTTTATTAAACTTCTCTATTTAATTTGGTAGCTCTACAATTCCATGGAAAAAAAAAGGAAAAGTAGAATATCATTAATAAGTCGTCTGGAAAAAAAAGAGGAGAGAAAAAATTAATAAAGGTAAGCTTAAATTTATGAGAGATTTTTGGGATCGGGATAGGGGTAAAAGGGGAAAAATGTGAATCATCTTAAACATCAAATAATCAGGAACAAAAACACTAGTCTGAAACATCACTTATTTGGGATCGGGGGAAGTATTAGTTTTGCATCTAAACTTTGTCAGCCTGCAGGGTTACGTCTTAGTAAATTTATGTCCTAAAATATCTGGGTTCACATCACTTGTCATTTGTTTCAATTTTTGAAAACTCAGTTGTAAGTTCCGATGCCAGATAGTGTTTGTTTCTCATCTTGCCTGCAATAAAGTTGCAAAATCTGCGAAGGATATGTACTCGCTTTCTGGTCCTAATTTGGCAATGCTATTGTGATCTTATGTCTGATACTCTCTTTTGCTTCTGTGTGTTTTGAAGTTTCTGTCTCGATCCACAAAAGATGGTTCCTACTTCAAGAATCTGCCCAAGTCAAGTGCTATAAAGCTTATTGACTTTGGGAGTACTACATTTGAACATCAAGATCACAGTTATGTGGTGTCTACCCGTCATTATCGTGCACCGGAGGTTATTTTGGGTAATTCATGGATCTAATCATATTTTTTTCTGTACATTTTATATTTTGCATTTTATGTTAATTGGTAATATTTGTTTTATTTTAACAAGGTATTGGATGGAACTACCCCTGCGATATGTGGAGTATAGGTTGCATACTTGTGGAACTGTGCTCTGTAAGTAATAAACCAGTTATACTATTGCACCATTTTTGACAGCTGGGTATTCGGCATTCCGTTATGCAGATTTGCTTTCTTTATTTTTTTCCCATAAATATGCACTTTGATGTCTTATTTTTCTGGTAAAATATTTTGCCAATCAAGGTTTATCTGTAGGTTACGACTGTGTTTTGTTTATTGCTCGATTTTTTTTTATTCTGATGACTTGACATCTAAAATTCACTAATTTGAGCTGCTAAACATTAAGAAGGTTTTTTTTAGTAAAACCCCACAAATGTTTTCTGGCATTATGTGATTATGATATATCTGATTAGTATTACAAATTTGTGATAGGGCGAGGCTCTTTTCCAGACTCATGAGAACTTGGAACATCTTGCAATGATGGAAAAGGTGCTAGGGCCGCTGCCTCAACATATGATTCTCCGAGCCGAGTAAGATTTTTTTTTTTTTATTTCATTTTATTTTTCCTCATTGTGAATTGAGCTGTAATATTTATTTAATTGTTTCTTTTACAGCCGTCGTGCTGAGAAATATTTCAAAAGGGGTTTAAGATTGGATTGGCCGGAGGGTGCCACTTCCAGAGAGAGTATGAGGGCTGTTTGGAAACTACCCCGACTTCAGGTATTGTGATTCTATTTAATTATTCTTTGACAACATTTTCAATTTGGTGGAAATAATAAGCCTCGTTCAGGTTTCTTTATTTATTTTTTATTCTAAGCTCTTTACAAATTTTTAATTAGTGTTTCTGTTGTTGGTTAACTAATAAACGATAGAAACCAGCATTTATCATATTAAGGGTGTGTTTTGAAACTCTACCCATTTTGAAGAATTGATATTAATTGATTTTTGTAGGAAAATTAAAAGAGTTGAGTGTTTGGAAATAAAGTGATTTTAAATTAGATTTAGGAAGTAATGTGTTTGCAAAAAAATCACTTTTATTGATAGTGGGGTAGTTATGCTAGAATGGATTTTAGAGACACCAAAAGCAGGTAAAACCTGCTTTGGCAAAATTTATTTTAATTGCTTAAAATAGTGATTGCAAACATCGTAGAAGTGGTTTTTTCAAAAAAAAAAAAAAAAATCAATTCTACCTATAAAGTAGAGTTTGCAAACAATCACTAAGATTCATAAAACTTTTGGGTACATGTGAAAATTATTCAGTAACTCAGATTTAGGAAATCATCGAGAAGTAATTTCTGAGTTTTCCAACCCGTAGAATGCTACCAACGAATACCTTCAGTAAAACAACTAATGTCATTTGAAACGACACTTGAGTTGCACGGTACATAGAAGTATTTGCCGTACACTTTTGAGCATTTACAGAGCTTAAATTCTGTCGAAAAATATGTTATTATCGCACCAAATAGATCTCATTTTGCTCGAGTATCAATGTTTGATGTTGAGTTGTCCGTTTACGGGTGTTGTGTGGACAGAACATTGTGATGCAGCACGTGGACCACTCGGGTGGAGATTTGATTGATCTGTTGCAAGGGCTTCTACGGTACGACCCTGCAGAGCGATTCAAGGCGAGAGAAGCTCTGGCCCACCCGTTTTTCACCCGGGACCTTAGGAGATTCGGGGGCGGGGGGTATCCCCTCTGATGGGCTGGAAGAGAATAATAAAACTTCACCTGCAAAAGTAAGTGAAAATAGATAGAGAAGAAGAAAAGGGAAAGTGGGGTGTTACAAACTACAAATGTACCAACTTCATTCCATTCCCTATTCTATCAATCTGTGTTGTAAATTTATGCTCGTTTGCAGGTATTGGTTGTTTTTTTCTTTCTTTTTTTATTTTTATTTTTTATTTCTTGTTGGTTTGGTTTAACGAAAATTGGAAATGTATCCTGCAAATGCCCTTCACCTGTTGTCTGTGCTTGGTTTTGTTTTGGGCTTTTTTTTTTCTCTTCTTTTTTAAGTGATATATTGTTGGATTAAACGTACCAAACATTTCATTCAAGGTACTTTGTGTTTGGCTATAAAACAGCAAAACATAATTTAGAAAGGACAACTCTCTTGTGCACTTGGTGTACGGTGCACTCATTCGACAATTGTCCATGTTTATACTGAAAAGTTTGTTTCAATTACACTGTAAAGTGCGGTTGAATTGCACTGAAAATTAATTTTTAGTGTAAACTTTTCAGTGTAATCTAACCACACTTTTAATTGTAATTGAAACAAACTTTTCAATGTAAACATGATCAACTATTGAGTGAGTGCACCGTGCACTTGATGTATATGTAAATTTGCCTTTAGAAGGTAGGGATTTTTTTTTTTTTGGCTATAAAGACCAGGGTGAACTCCAACAAATTTTGGTATATAAAATAAAATTTTAATTTGATTATCTTATTGTTTTCCATTAATATATTACATTTAAAGTAATATATACAATTAAATGAAATACTACCCATATTAACTTTTTACTAACATTTTAATAACATTAAAGAAAATTGTAAAGTGTTAAATGGGTTTGAAGTAATTATAAGTTATGTTAATATAACGATATATGATAGCCATCTAATGAGAGAAGAAGTTCTCGACTGGAATTCTTTTTCTAGTTCACGTAACTTTTTTCATTTATTAATATTAATGTATTAGGGGTAATTGTATAATTATTCACAACCTTTGAGTGCTTATTAATTACACTACATTATTTTACGGGAAAATATCAAAACTAATCCTGTAACTTTGCTCGATTCCAATTTAAGTCCTGTAACTTTTTATTTTCTCAATTTCAGTCCTAGGGTTATCAATTTCAGTCCTTTTTGGTATAAAAATTTAAATACTCACCGGAAGAATTGAGGTTTTTTTTTTTAAAATTTTTTTTGGCAAATTGTACACGTGAACTACCACATAATCAAAAAATTAATCGACCATTTAAATTATAATCGGCCCGTTTGGAAAATAAAATCCCCCCGACCCAAATCAGTGAGTTAATTTTGAGGCAATATAAGGACTAAAATTGACAACTTCAGGATTAAAATTGAGAAAATAAAAAATTATAGGACTAAAATTGAGAAAATGAAAAGTTATAGGACTAAAATTGAGAAAATAAAAAGTTACAGGACTAAAATTGGAAATAACCTAAGTTACAGGACTAGTTTTGATATTTTCTCTTATTTTACAATTTAATGCATTAGGGTTTAGGCTAGATTTCCGATGTAATTAAAAATAAGGGATTATATATTTATAAGTCCCGTAACTTTGTACTGTTTTTGGTTTGGTCCACATGAATTACAGGTTTTGATATTGGTCCTGTAATTTTGGAAGTTTTTTTATTTTAGTCCTTTTAAAACTTAAAGGACCAAAATCAAAAGGTGTAATCCATTTTTTTTTTTTTTTTAAAAATCAAACTTACAGGACCAATATAAAAAAAAATCACGGTAAAAGGACAAGATTCAAAATAATCTCAAACTTACAGGACCAATATCAAAACATGTAATTCATGTGGACCAAATTCAAAAAATTGCAAAATTAAAAATAATGTGGCAATCATAGTTGCTTTCAATTAGATATACTGACCTAATTTTTTGCATCTCACGTGGTGGCAATGACGACTACATCATTTTTAACAATGTTAGAAATTAGCCTGACACATCAAATTTCAATGAATAATTAGTTCGTGTATCGAATTGCAAATTCTATATGAGCATAATTAGTTCGTGTATCGAATTTCAATAAATTTTTATTCGATTAATTTCAGTTGGGTCAAGGTTATATACTGTCCTATATTTTGTTAATACACTCCACCCAAAAAATATTCGGAAAAAAATCTGAAAATTTTCAAAAAATGTAAAAATAACACACTAAACATATGAATTTTTCGAATTTTTTTCCAAAAATTGTCACATTTTTTCGAATCTTTTTTGGATGGAGTGTATTAACAAAACATGGAACTGTATTTAACCTGGGCCTTTCAGTTGGCATTCAGTGGCCCAAATATTTGGGCATCCAAAAAACTAAATTATTTTCAGCCTGGCCAAGGTTATATACAGTCCTATCTTTTGTTAATACAACCCTACCAAAAAGTGTTCGGAGAAAAAATCCGAAAATTTTGACAATTTTCGGAAAAAAATTCCGAAAAAAAAAAAACATTGAACATATGAATTTTTGATTTTTTTTCCCGAAAATTGTTACTTTTTTCGGAAAAAAATTCCGAACATTTTTTTGGGTGGGGTTGTATTCACCAAACATGGGACTGTATTTAACCTTGGCCTTTCAGCCTGCGTTATGGGCCCAAACTCCAAAGTGGATACTACTCCATGATAAACGCTTTTCCACTCAACACGACTTTCCACGAAACCGGAGGGTACTGCAGAGAGACAGCACCGGACGAAAACCCCTCCTTCTGAATTAGCCCTAAAACCCTTCTCACTCCCACTCAGATTCTGCGTCCTTCCTAAACCCCCATCTGCCTTCTTCTCCGGCAACGAATCACCGGCAATTTTCCTTAGCCATGTTGCGCGGCCTCGTCTCTCGTCTGAAGCTCCTCTCCGTGGGCCCCGGCGCCGCCCATTTCTGCGAGATGGCGATGAGCTCCCGAGTTATCGAGGCTAAACCCGGAGTCATGACTCCGAGTTCGAGACGAACCGGCGCGATCGCCGTTAAGTGCGGAATGACGGCGTTGTGGGATAAGTGGGGCGCCAGGATTCCGATTACCATTCTCTGGTTGGATGATAACATCGTCTCCCAGGTCAAAACCCCCGAGAAAGAAGGCCTCTGTGCTCTTCAGGTTCCTTCCTTTTGATATACCTATTTCTTCGATAATTGTCTGAATGCGAGTCGGATTTAGCTATTTCTGTTAAGTTTGTCGATGCCAAATGCTTTAATTCCATCAATGCCTTGCAAATTGATAAAGTTAAAAGTTGATGTATCTAAGTGAGTTTATCAATTGTGGCGTGCTTCGAGAAATGAGCATGGATGCCTTCACTAGAATATGAGGATTACTGTTTTAAGTGTAAGGTTGCAAGTTTTTAGAAGAAGAACAAGCTATAGTTAAAAGATAGAACCTGGAATTCGGAAAATGGAAAAGCTCGTAAGAAATGCGTACATACTAGAAACAGCATATGAGTTAGTATACAAGTTTAATGAAGTTTTTCTGCAATTGCTTTTTGCTGTCTTGTAAAGAGGCCTTGGTAATGAAGTTTGTTTAATATTTTACATTGATTGAGATTGCAAGCTCTGGTTTCAATCCATGCAAGTGATTGGGGAATATTCATTTAATGTTCATTCTGAATTGAATTTTGATATGTTTTTCTTATATTTGTTTGTCTTCTCAAGCATTTTTTTTCATAGAACTCCTTGATGAGTTTAACAACCAATCTTATGGTCGTAGCTAGATTGGGTGTGGACAAAAAAAGGAGAAACATTTGAGGAAGCCTGAAGTGGGTCATTTTAGAGCTCAAGGAGTTCCCATGAAGAGGAAGCTGAGGGAGTTTCCAGTGACTGAGGACGCTCTTCTTCCCGTGGGAACATCCATAGATGTCCGTCATTTTGTACCTGGGCAATATGTGGATGTAACTGGGATTACGAAAGGGAAGGGTTTTCAGGTGACTGAAATCTATTCTCATTTACTTTTTCTTTGCCATTTTATTAATTTGATTGATGATACATATTTTGAACCTTCAGATTGAATGAATATCAAACTGTATAAGCTGTATTAGAGATGTGCTTAATTTTTTGATACACTAGTGAAGTTGTACTCATGAGAATTATATATTTTGTATTAATTGAATGCTCCTAAAATGCCATATGAACCATTTGATTGTGTGTGGGCATTACCTTTCTTATTTCAATAAATCATGGTTTGCTTTGTTGATATTCTTAGCATTTCAAAATTCAAGAATGTCTTTCCACCACAACTAAGACAGTTGAATGTTTTGCAAAGTGAACTATGATCCGTCGAAAATGTTTTGTTTATTAAAGACAAGTAAGGTTTTACGGAAGAATGTACACTACCAAGATAGTTGAATGTTTTGTATTTCTAGGGATTATTATGGCAAAATGGTCTATGCTTTGTTGAAACATTTTCTTCTTTTCAGAATGTAAGATTCAAGGAAGAGTGTATTTGAACTCTATTTTGAGGCAAATTGAACTTCTTCTTTTCTCGTCTTTCCTTTAATCAAGTGATTAATGTAGAGAAATAAATGTTACTTTTGTAAACATAATCTTCTTCATGAACCATGACATTGAAGTGCTATAATTTTTTCTGTATGTAGGGTGGTATGAAAAGGTGGGGATTCAAAGGTATGCCTGCATCTCATGGTGCATCATTATCACATCGAAGTATTGGTTCGACTGGTCAAAGAGATGCTCCAGGAAAGGTGTGTGTTATCCTTAGTTGAATGCTGACTAGTATTATAGAATTAAATCCAATTGCCTTCCCAAATATTAGTGGCATATCTCTTCCCTTTAATCTATTTTCCTTTTCTTAATAGGTGAACTTTAGTTCCTATCTAGTGAAGAAGAACTAAACAAAGCTTTGAGTTAACCACCTTATTTTCAAACTTAACGAAAACGACAAAATATCCATTTATTTATTGACAATTCCGCACTAGGTTTTCTTGGCAATGTTTTGAGGAAGGGGCACATGTTTTATATTCAACTGCTGAAGAGTTTCTTGTATTGTTATATTCGCTAAGGACTTTTATCTTCCTAAAGTTTTAAATGCTGTAAATTTCATGTTAGGTGTGTGTATGTTGAGCTTTTGAAAATATCATCCCGATTTTTGTTAGGGCTATTTCATCCCATTTATAAACCATCCCAATCATCCCAATGTTTGGTATTTAAGGACTTGTGATCCCATGATCAGGGGATGGTTATCATACAGTTTGCATATTGTGACTTACTATCATGTGTGCTCATTTAAACAGGTTTTCAAAGGAAAGAAAATGCCTGGCCACATGGGTGTTGATCAAAGAACAGTTAAGAATGTTTGGATCTACAAAATCGACCCCGCAAGGAACCTATTGTGGGTAAAAGGCCAAGTATGGTTCTTTCACTCGTCCTATATCCTAGTTTTATTCCATCATTTGATTCCAAAGTAAAGGCAGAGAATAATTTTTTAGCTATAATGCTGCTACTATCCTTGTTGATTCGTATGTTAATAAATTCACATGTTTCAGATTCCAGGAGCAACAGGCAACTTCGTTTTCATAAAAGATGCTGTGTACAAGAAACCAGACGTATCTATACTTCCATTTCCTACTTATTTTGCAGCAGAAGAAGATGACACGGAAAAACTGGAACCTTTGATTGCTGATATTGGTGATGTAGACCCCTTCATGGCAGCAGATTGATAGTTAGGCAAGCTTACCGTGTAGTCTTGTGGTTTCTGTTTTGTTTATTTTCTGGATGAGTGAGCGGCACAAAACAAAGGACGTTATGGACAATTTGGTTTAACACAATGAAGTTAGAATAGGAGGTCCAAATTATGCAATATTTTTATTAGGGAGACCTGAGGGGCAATATGTTTTTGCTATTGGGGAGAACTTAACTCCTTGTTGTAAGTACACCTTAAGAAAAGATGTAATCTAAATTTTGAGTATTTTAATAATTGAAGTTTTTTGTGCTGGATTTCTTGTGTTCTAATTATTTGCCTGTTTCAGATGAACAGTTTGTCACTAATTTTTAGTGGTGGTTCAGTTTGCAGTTATGCATGGTCTTAGCCTGATTCACACCAATTTGAAATGAGAAACTATACTTCTTGAGTAGATTAAAGTTCCAGATTATAAGATGATCTCTCATGTTCATTTTATTGTTGAAATTTCAGGTCTATGAAGGTATCTACTTATTCTGTCTTGTTATAATTGTTGATATATGTTCAGCTTAGGTTGACTGGCTTCTTTTCAGTTGCTTTCACTTTATAAATTGTGTACTGCTATGCAGTGTTGTACCACTTGCTATGGCGTATTGTACAATACAACATTCCGTCACAAGTGGTACAACAAGAATGCACAACAGTATTGGACAGTGTACTGCTGTGTAGCATGGCGTGATTTGAAATTTCTGCCTAGATACATACAAACTATCCAGCTATTTGAGACTTGAGTATAACATGATTCTCCCTCCACATCTATTTGCACATTTGTCATTTTGTGTGTATCTAGGCTAATTTGGATAATACAAATTATAAGTTGGACATGACGCATTAACACTTTATAAGGAATGAGATTTAATTTATACTAGCTTGTAAATAGTCTCACACAAATGTTTGTGTAAATAAAATACTAACATAACAATTTGACATTGAAAATTGCAAAATATCATTGCAAAAATACTTAGCCAAAAAAGTTAGTATGTCTATCTTGTTGTATGGGTCCGTACTCCGTATGATAAATATAAATACTAATTGCAAAAAAATTTAAAAGTAGTGATTTATATACCATTATTCAAAAGTCTAAATGAAATTGGAATTGAGTTAAAAGTGATGATAAGGGGTTTTTATATGAATGGCTCAATCAACGTATTTGTTTTTAATTAATAAATGTAAACTTCATTATTAAATGACAAAGTGTAGAGTAAAACTGGTTTATCCATGAATCAATGAAGGATTAGTTGATTTAATTGAAGAATATTAGTTGTTTTTACTGAAGAGTATTACTGATTTATACTAAAGAGTCTTAGTTGTTCGGTGAAAATGAACTAAGACTCTTCAGTGTAAACCAGTAATACTCTTCAGTAAAAATAACTAATACTCCCTCCGTCCACAAGTAAGTTTTCCACTTCTTTTTGTTGAATGGTTTAAGAAAGTGTATTTGTTTATTAATATATGGTGGACCACATGTTGACTTTTGGGATAAAGTAATGAATAGTGTTGAAAAGTAAAGTGAATGAGTGACATTTTTGGTAATATTGTGTGAATTTGAAGGTTAAAGTTTATATATAATAGAGTGTTGTTATTTCCATTTATGGAATGGGAAACTTACTCGTGGACGGCCCGAAAAGGAAAGTGGGAAGTTTACTCATGGACGGAGGGAGTACATTTCAGTGAAAATAACTAATACCCTTCAGTGATTCATATATAAACCAATATCACTTTATACATACTCTTATTAAATTATCTTTTATAAATATAAAAAATAATAAAATATTGAGTAGATGTTGTGTGGCCATCTCAAATTAAGATGTAATATAATTTGAAAGTGACTTTTTATTTTTTAATACTTTAAAGGGTTAATGACAAAATAAATCATGAACTTCATAATTTTTATCAATTACAACATGAAATTTTAAAGTTTGCAATTTGATGCACGCACTAATTTATTATTGCAATTTGATACATAGTGTAATTTTTTGGCGATATGTACGCTTATGTGGCAACTCTAATTGATACCAAAGACACTCACACGCCACATCAGATGTCAACTTTGTAAAAAATTAATTTTTTAATAGTTCAAAAAATTCTTTTATAAGATATTGCTCAAACACGTTTAATAATGGATAATAAATATTGGTGTTGTCTAGTTTATGTAGAAAAAATGTCTTACATCATACAAATTTGTACAAATATTAGAAAATAAATTTTTTATTTACTATATTTCATTATTATTAAATCGTGATTGAGCAATGTTTTACAAAAATATATTTTGAAATTTAATTTTTTTACATTTGATGTAGCGTGTGACGTGTTTTTGGTGCCGACTTCAGCTTCCACATAGCTTTAGTATCGCCGAAAATTTATACCATGTATATCCAAAAAATTTACACCATATATCGAATTGCAATAATATATTAGTTCGTGTATCGAATTGTAAAATTTAAAAGTTCATGTTATAATTGATAAAAACTATAAAGTTCATGAATTTTATTGCAATTAACCTTACTTTAAAAGTGATGAGTGTTAATTTGTACTAATTTATAAACTGATGAATATTAATTTGTACTAATTTATAAACTGTCTCATCGTGAAACTATTTCATAAAATAATTTATGATTATCCATCTTTCGTTATTTTGTTTCAAACTCGGCACTTACCCTTCCATCATCTGTCCAATTGGAACTTAGCAATTTGAAAAAAGCAGAAATTAATATTTGTTGGCGTCTTTTTTTTTTTTTTTTTTTCCATTAGTAACGTTTATTGCATAGTTTGGTTTTTTAAAGATTCTGGTATATTCATTTTGTTTGTCGTGTGTTTTAATTATATTGTACTTTGACTTGACTTTCAAATAAAAATAATCATCAAGCCTCTACTGTAAATCGTTTGGAGTGTGAGTATCTAATACGTCTTGGTATTTTTGTTTTTTCTTTAATATCTTTTGGATTAGAAGTCATTTTATTGGTGGGTATAATTTTTAAAACCTTTTTTATTTTATTTATATAGGTCCTTTATCATTATACAACATTTAACGTATTTAATTCTAGTACTTTGAATAATTAATTAGATTCAATTTCTACTTAAATTTAAGTTCATTTTATTATATAAAGGTCTCTTTTAATTAGTAAATTATTAATTAATTAATTAATTAATTCTTGTTTAAACTAATAGAATTTCACAATTCTAACCTTATTAATTTAAAGAGGTTCAAACGTATATGAATATCAAATGTTTAGTGGAGATACAAAGGCGATGGAGATGAGACCGCGAATTAAATATCTATTCATGTCTATTTCTATATTAGCAGTTTTATTATCATTATCTTATGAATTTTGTATTGGGCCTTTATGTTTTAGCCCGCCAAAATCCTACTCCTTCCGTCTCACTCTAAGTGTCCTACTTTCCTTTTTTGGTTGTCCCACACTAAGTGTCTCATTCCATAAATGGAAAAAACAACACTCTACTACATATAAACTTTAACCTTCAAATTCACACAATATTACCAAAAATGCCACTCATTCAATCCACTTTTCAACACTATTCATTACTTTATTAAACACTATTCATTACTTTTCAACACTATTCGTTACTTTTCCATCATATATTAATAAACAAATACACCTTCTTAAACCATTAAACCAAAAGAAATAGGACGCTTAGACCGGGACAGAGGAAGTAGTATTTATATCTTGCGTTGTTGATGTTGAAAACTCAGTTTTGATATTATATTGAAAACGGGATTCATCCCAACCCTCTTGCGTTCATACGTTTCTGCTGCGTCAAAAGGACTAATTATTAACATAGATTAGTGCAAAAGTGAATATTGACAATAAGCGAGGAGATAACATTAATTAATTAACCTATCTATTATTTAAATAATTTATAGGGAACAGAGTAGTCTTTCAAGATTTTTCACCTGCGCATTAAGCGCACTATAACATTTTTTTATTTCACCTAATTCAGATATTCATTGTAGCAAAAGGCGAAGTCCAGGAGTGCGGGAGCGATACGATACAGATTAAAAAAATACGATTTTAAAAAAAATTTAAGGTGCGATTTGTATAACTCTGTTTATTTATATTTTATTATATATAATACCTAAAAGAATAAATATATTTTAAAATTTTGTAAATCGAATGTATATAATTCACATTTTATCTGACAAAAAACTTAAATATATTCAATAATTTAATATAATTAAATAACAAAAAATTAATTCAAGTTCCATTAGCCTAATACATACGTCATAACAATGATTTCAATATAAAACGAGTGTCACATTGTCAATTAAATTATACTCCCTCCGATTCAAAAAGTTTGATGTTTTAGGATTTGTTGTGAGAATTAAGAGGTGGTGTATAGTGACTATTATACCTTTATGATATATTGATTGAATAGAGATTGATGGAAGATCAACTAGTTTATTTATGGTGTAAAATTATTAAAAGGCAAGGAGAAAATGTGAGTGATATTTTAGGGGGATTTAAATAGGGGCATGATAGGAAAATAAGGTGCAAAATACCCTAAAACATCAAATATTTTGAAACAAAAAAAACACCCTAAAACATCAAACATTTTGAATCGTGGGGAGTATTATATAGTAAAATTCAATTGAAACAACATATTTAATGCTTAATAAGTAGGATTTATGAGGATTATTCGAGTACCCGTTAATTGATTCATCATGTGAAGAATCAGATTCACGGATTTAAAAACCGCACACCTTTTAAGAGGCGGGTGCAAATCCGATTACTGCATTGTGATATTTTTAGAATATTCCATCAAACCAAAATATTTTTAGTTAATTTAGTCATCATCAGTTTATAGCTGTAATCGCACTTTGAATATTAAAAATTAAATCACTATTCCGGTGACAAAGCTGCCTAAATAAATAGGCAACTTGTGAGGGGAAAAGAACAAGCCTTTGAGAAGGTATTTTTTGTTGTTTTATTGTTCAATAATGCTTATAATTGATTATGATTGTTTTTATATGCTTAAATTTCGCTTGACACGTGTGCATAAACTCGTTTTTATGCCCTTTTCTAAACTATAAATATTTTTTGACAAAGTATAGAATGAAACTAGTTTATATATAAATTCATGAACGGTATTAGTTGTTTTCACTGAAGAGTATTAGTTGTTTTTACTGAAGAGTATTACTGATTTACACTAAAGAGTCTTAATTGTTCGGTGAAAATGAACTAAGACTCTTCAGTGTAAACCAGTAACACTCTTCAGTAAAAACAACTAATACTCTTCAGTGAAAACAACTAATACCCTTCACTGATTCATACATAAACCAATTTCACTGTATACATACTCTTATTTTTTTGTCACACATATTTGCACCAAATTTAATAATACACCCACCGAACCTTATACTTAAAAAAAATTAATTGCACATAAAATCAGATTTTTTCGCAAATAACATTTAAATTTAAATTTAGGGTAAACTGCAAGGATGGTCTCATGAGAATTTGTACTTGACAGATTTGGTCCCATTTTTAGCAGAAAATGTCTCATCCATTAAATATTTTACAGTTTTCTATGGAATACTGGATGAAAAAACCTTTTCAACTTGATTTTTGGAGGAAAATGAGCCAGCTTTTGCTATTAACAATCATTTCAAGGTAAAATGCAAGTATGCAGGCGATTCTGCAACTTTAGTTCGTAGAGTTTTAAGATGTTGGAAATTAATTATTTTTAAGTTGGGAATTATACGCGCGAGTTTTTGGCAGAAAACTAATGGGCGTGTGGGCCTCATGCTCGTTAATCCGTTATTTTTTTACGGAAAAATAGTATGAGACTATTTGCGCTTAAAAAAGGATCAATTCTTATGGGACAATTTCTGCAATTTCCCCTTTAAATTTATAAGACTTTCAAACAAATCTCAATTTAATTTTTATTCAAACGAACAAACATGTTTAGATTGATTCACTAAAATAAGCATATATCATGCTTGCCAAAGAATTCAATGAACTCGAATTCACGTAAACTCGATTTTTTTTAAATATTACTATTATGTATGTAAACTATTATTATTATTATTATTATTATTATTATTATTATGCACATTCACTATCACTGTTATGCACACATTCTCACTAGGTAAAAATCAAACAATTTTAGAGAGTAATAATAGATATGCGCAGCATAGTGTAATACTCGAAAATGAAAGTTAACGTAAACTTGGATTCAATGTATAAAACCCCCACCCTTATTTAGCTATTGCAAAAAAGACAAAGTATAGAATGAAACTAGTTTATACATAAATCCGTGAAGGGTATTAGTTGTTTTCACTAAAGAGTATTATTTGTTTTTACTGAAAATATTGCTGATTTACACTAAAGAGTCTTAGTTGTTTGGTGAAAATGAACTAAGACTTTTCAGCGTAAACCAATAATACTATTAAATAAAAACAACTAATACTCTTCAATGAAAATAATTAATACCCTTCAATAATTCATATATAAACCAATTTCACTGCATACGTACTCTTTCCTTTAAAAAACACACAACTAAAAATGTCATTCTTATTAACTAGAGTACCCCCTCTCTCTCCCTAGCTATTACTAGATGCTTGTGCTTTGCCGGATTATTCTTGGTTTGATAATTAATTTCCAACTTTAATTGTATACTACTAGTACTTTTCACCAAACAGTTTGTCATGCATGTGATTAGCTAATATATTTAAATGAGCTGTCGTTACAACTAGGGGCCGTTTGGTTCACGGGATTTGATTGATTAAATGGGATTGGATTAGATGACATTGGATTATATATGATTATTTGAGGAGGAATGTGTGTTTGGATTGAATGATTAAGTGAGTTTATTTAAAGCATGGACTATGGAGTCCCACCATCCCTAAGAGATTATTTAATCCCTTATATGATGGATTGGGTAGGTTTATAACTTGGGCCCCAATTTTATCTCGGGCCGTAAACCTGCGAACCAAACACAATATTACATGGGATTGAGTGGGACTAAAACTTTAGTTCCACCCAATCCATCGAACCAAACGGCCCCTTAGTAGATTGGGTCAAAAATTCACTACCTTTGTTTCAAAAGAAGGGTTAATTGTAAATAAAATCACGATCTTTTCGTAAATTGCAATTTAATCTAAACTTTTAAATCGTTGCAAATAAAACCTCAACTTAATTTTTTTTAGCAATTCTAACCAAATTACATATTTTAACCCGCCCGAAAATGATGATTAATTATGTGTTGTCATCCGAACCAATCTAAACATATTAATACAACTAATTATTCTTTGTCAAGTAAATGAAACACTATTTTTGGACAATAAAGAATTTATTCGTAGGTTCGAAATGCAACTAAATGTAAAGTTGGAGCTTTGTTTGCGAATATTCAAAAGTTTAGATTAGATTGCAATTTGCGAAAATGTTGTGATTTTATCTGCAATTAACCCAATAAAATAATTTGTTTTGGACAACTTCATTTTCAAGCCAGCATCTGGGTTTGGTAATTGATTATAAAGTTTTGCCAAACATTTTAGACTATTTGCGCATTCCTCATACTTCCTTTCTTTAAGGGTACACATTAGATAAGTACCACCCTTTTTTTGGTACTTTAAACACGAAGAATAGGTTTTATATGAATTGTATACGAGTAACTTGTTGATGACCTTTTCTAACTAAGAAGATTAGTGGCTGTTTTTCATCTAATGAAGATCACCAAACAAGAATCAAGATCATAGAATTTGACTAAGTAAAGCTTGAGAAATAAATTTGCAAGAGTTGGGCTATTTTCTTGAATTGTTCTCCTTTTTCATGTACAAGAAGGGAGTATTTATAGACATACAAAGTGGCCATGTGTCACCATCTTGATGGCTTAGCCATTGGATCTTTGCCAAGTGTTAGGACACTTGTACAACATCTACACTATTACTCATTGGATGGGTGCCAAGTGTTAGGACACTTGGCCCATATCTAAGCTAGTGACTCTTGGGATTCCCCATGTTGTACTTGATCTTTGGCACTTCTGAGATGCTCTCGATGGTGACCGGCTGTTCGCTTGTACGTCTCCGTTAGATGTCATGGTCCTTTGCGTTCTGAGCTGTTCGCTCCTCGCTCGGGATCATTTTACGATTCTGCTCGCTCCATAACGAAGATGTTCGCCTGAGTTGATTTTGGTTTGAGTTGCTTGCACAGCTGTTCTTTGCAAGGCTGCTCGTCCCACCAGGCTGTCATCTCTTTGCTAAACTGCTCGCCCTGTACGACTGTTTGCCCCACAGAGCTGTTAGCCCCTTTCATTTGTCATCCTGTTATCAAGTTTAATGATAATCTTTCGTTGATTAAATGCAAAGTTGTTCGCCTATCAACAATTGCCCCCTAGCTTGGCCTTATGTTGAACATGGGCTGATCAACTGAGACCAAGCTACAACTTCTTCTTCGAACAATGGGCGAGCAGGAAGGGAGTATGGTAAGCTACATGGGCGAGCAAACGCGTAGGCGAGCATACGAGCAATGGGAACTAAGTGCGCGACCAGCAGCGAACACCCTTTCGTGTCGTGACGGTTGGATTCCCGAGGCACGGAATGCGAGGCGTCGCGTCAGTCACGCGCGACCCCCAATTTGCTCATAGGGGCCTACGGAATTTTGCGAAAATTGCATTTTCGACCCAGCCTCATTCTTATAAATAGGCGATTTCCCATTCATTCCTCTTTCTTTCTTCTTTCGATTTTCACGTTTCCGCCATTGACAAACGCTTCGAAGCTTTCCCGTCTTCGTGATTCTTGTGCTTGAATCTTCTCTTGTGTCAAATAGATCTTAGTTTCAGAAGGTAATTTATCTTGTATTTCTTTTTTCTACTCTTAATTTCGTAATTTCTGCACTTTTTCGTATTTCTCGCGACTGTGGGTGTGATTCCGGCCGTGAACCGCCGTCGCGCCGCCGTGCTGTTGATTCCGTTACCATCGTAACTCCTCCGTCGCCGGCGTTATCCTTGCATACCACCTCACACTTATCCAAATCTCTATTTTTTTTTTTTTTTGAATGGATTTTTCCCCCTCAAGTTCCTCCCAATCCGGACCCGGGCGAAATCCGGAAAAACGACCCGTAAATCTGGATTCTCCGCGCAGATCTGTTCGCCAAGCGTTGGCGAACAACCCGCGCACGTTGTTGGTGGACGAAGACACGGACTCGGATGCGAGCTCCGTTGTTCGCTCGGTAGAGACGTGTGCCGCTGATCGCTCTGGCGATCAAGAAGATATTCACCATCCTGCTCGCGAACCTGAAACGTCTTCTGATCTTGGTGAAGATTCCACAGAAGTGGCCGCGGAGATAGAGGGTTCAATTGACCTCGAGGACGACCAAACTGGCCCTGCTGGCGAGCAGCGAGTTGGCGAGCAAGAAGGTCCTTCGCTCACTTGGGAGTTTTTAAGGGAAATCAATTTCCCCATCTCTCAAACTACACCCGAATCTCGGATCCCGGAAGGAGTTGTTCGCGATAATGAGTGGAGGGACTATGCTGCTCGCTACTCGAAGACTTTTGTCACTCCATCGAGGGTAATTATGAAGAAACAAAGTGGGGACTTTGCAGCGAGCAGCCTCGATAGCGTGCTCTTTGAGGAAGACCTGGCGAGCATCCGTGCTACCTACAAGATTCCATACGACATTTTTATGTACATACCAAAGGAAGGAGAAACTGCTGATCGCCCTCCTCCTGGTTGCACGGCGATCAATTTGGATGTGCTCAACACGGGTTTTCCTCTCCCCGTTCATCCACTTATCGGGCGATTCTTGTCCGACATGAACCTGGCGATCACCCAGATTACTCCAAACGGTTGGAGTAGTCTCCTAGCCTTCATGACTCTTTTTGGTCTTGAGGGCTATAAAAACAAAATAACAACCGCGGAGATTCTCTACGCCTTGACTATTTCTGCTCAACAAGAGGATGGAGCTGGTTGGTATTATGTTAAAGCGAAGACCGGGCTGAAACTCATTGAAGGAGTCCCCAATAAAATTAAGGGTTGGCATCGCCAATTTTTCTTCATTGGTGGTGACTGGCGAGCAGCGGAGGGATTCGCCGGCGGGCAGGCGCGCATCATGTCGCCCGAACGATTTGGAAATGCTAAACGTAGGCCTTCCTTTATCTTATTAGTTCATAAATAGGACTAATTTTAATCCTTTTTGTTGTTTTGCAGGCTTGAGAAATTTGAAGTGGGGGAACCCTAATCTGAGCGACGAGTTTCTCTTCACCCTAGCCATCATCTCTCTTCGCGACGTTGCTAGTCGCGACATACATCATCTCTCGAAGGCTCATTGTCGCAAACTTGCTGGCTTGATCACGAGTCCTCACCATCTTGAAGCCCAAGCCGCCGTCCCACAAGGTAACTTTTTGCTCGCTATTCATTTTTGCTCGTCCAATATTCTTGCTCGCCTAACGTCTTTTTCTTGTTAGATCAACAAGTCACTGTTGCTATCCCAGCTGTGCCCGAGTCATATTATCTACTCGCCAATCGACTTAAACAGATGGCTGATGCTTCAAGGAGAAAGATGGATCCTCCCCTCGCTATCATGCGTCTTCGGGCCGGAGAGAACCCTTCTGGTCGTCCAGCCGCCGGAGCTGGTCGCCGCAAACCTGCGGCCAAATCTACTCCCTCTCCACGGGATGTAAGGAAGGATAAAGAGAGGGAAAGAGAGAAGGAGAAGAAGAAGGCGCCGCGAGGCGATGATGTTCGCGGCGATGATCGCGCCTCTAAACGATCAAAGACCATGGCGGAGGCGAGCAGTGCTGCTCCTCGATCTCCTGCCTCTAGATCCACCTCTTTGGAAGTGGTGGACGAGCAACAGGTGGTCGCTAGCGTGGCGGCGACCAAAACGGTGGTGTACCCCAAGGATCTCTCCTACTTAGGTTGGGATCCTTCTAGAATTAAAGAGTAAGTTGTTCGCTTTTTCAGGTTTTGTTGTTCGTCTGATCTTAGTCATCATTTTTGTTCTTACTCTTAATTCTTCATTTGGTTAGGTACAAACCGGAGCGTTATCCCGGTCGAGGAACTGCTCTTCACCACTTTGCTGTTGTGAAGGATGCCCCCCCCAGCTTTCGCGACATTCCCGATGCTCCTGTCCGTCGAGCAGCTGAGATGGTCCCGAGAGCTTGGACCAAATCAGCGAACACCCTTGTCACGGGTCAGACTGTGAGCGACAATGTTCGCCTGATGGCGTACAATGCTAGCCATCAAGTGGTCCAGGCTCAAGTGCTGCTCGATCAAGTTCTGGATCTCGAGCGAACAAACCGCGATTTGGGCCGTCGCGTGGAGAGGATGGACGAGGAAAGAGCCTCTGCCATCAAAGAATGCAAGGCCGAGCATGCTAAGATGCTGGCTTTGATGGAGAGGAAGATGGAGGCCTCGTTAACTGGCGAGAAGAACGCCTTGGAGAAGGCGGAGAAGATGCTGCTGGAGGTGAAGTCCTCAGACTTGAGAGCTGAGAGAGCTGAGAAGGAGCGAGCAGACTTATCTGCTCGATTGCTCGCTGCCGAGGAGCATGTCAAAAGGCTGGAGGAAGAGCGCCAGAACTTGATCGAATACGAAGTCCATGAGCAGGAAGTGATGGACAAGACCAATTTTGGGTACATTTGTGCCTTTGCAGAATGTTTACGGTCTGTTCACTTCGCTCACGATCATAACCAAGATATCCGTGATGCGGTGAAGGCGGACTTCGTTGAATACGTGAAAAATTATCCTCCTCCTCCTGGCTCGACTTTGTTCGTCTCCGATTTAGCCGACCTCGGCTTTCCTTTGGAAGTCTTTGGCGAGGACGTCGACATTGCTGCTCCTACTTACGGCGGTCAGCCTGACCCTGCTCCAGCGGCGACCAACGCGGCAGCCGCTGATGAGGTTTTTGAAGGGTTGTCTTCACTTCCCTTGACCCCCATAGACGGGGCTGGTACAAGTGTCCAGGGCGAGCAGCCGAGCGCGCCGGCGACCAGGACTGAAGATGCTCCTCCTCCTCTTCCTTGAAGACTAGTTTTTTCTTACAATAGGATGTATAACATTTCTGTATTTCTCATTCCTATTGTAAAACTTTTTGATCTAATGAAATGAAGATTTTTTGTTCGTCTACAAGCTTATGCCTCTTCATTTGTCTTTACTTAACTGCTCGCCTCTTTGTTTGTCTTACTTAGTTGCTCGCCTATTGCTTTTTGCTTATGACATCTTCTTAGTGTTCCTTTTTCTTAAGGTAAACACTTAGTCAAATTTTCAGTTGGTCATCTGGTTCTTATAGAACTTGACCTTTAGTTGTTTGGGCCATTTTGGTCGCTTATGGACTTGGCCTTAGTTGTTTGGGCCATTTTGGTCGCTTATGGACTTGGCCTTACTTTTGCTTTTAATAAGCTTTCTGTTCGTCTTATAACAGACTCGTATTTTGCTAATTTTTTGGGCGAGCAACTAAGTAATTTGGACTCAAGGCTCAAAAACTGAAATTCAGCAAGACAAAAGATAAAAACAATTCTGCTCGCCTAGTAAGATAAATGCAAATCTGCTCGCTTATAAACTTGCGCAAAAATTTCAAAAATTTACAAAGGATCTATTTACAAACTTTCTAAGACTTACAGGACTTCATTGGTAGTACTTCTTGAGTAAAGTTGTATTCCAGGAGTATTGGGACGACTTGCCTTCCATGTCTTCAAGGTCGTATGTGCCATTGTGCCACTTATTCGTCACCTTGTATGGGCCCTCCCAAGTCGGGCCGAATACTCCCGGTGGTATTAAAACTTTTCGAAGTACCAAGTCCCCAATTTCGAATTCTCTTGCCTTTACTTGAGAATTGTAGTACTTTGCTGCTCTTCTTTTGTAGATTGCATTTTTCAATTCTGCTGTTATTCTTTTTTCTTCAAGCAAGTCCAACTCTGCTGCCATTGCAGAGTTGTTTGTTTCTTCGTCGAACGCAGCTGTTCGTTTTGTCGGGACTTTTAACTCAATCGGAATTACTGCTTCTGTCCCGAATGCCATTGTGAACGGTGTTTCGCCTGTACTTGTTCTGTGGGATACTCGGTATGCCCATAACACCTCTGGTAGCTCTTCTGACCATTTTCCTTGCTTGTCAACCAAACGAATCTTCAGTATATGCTTGATTATTTTATTCACTGCTTCCACTTGACCGTTTGATTGGGGGTGATATGGTGTCGAGAAATGTTTCTTTATTCCCCATTTTTCGCAAAAATCTCTGATCTCTTTTCCCTCAAACTGCTTTCCGTTGTCCGTCACTATCGCCTGAGGGACCCCGAAACGACAAACAATGTTTTTCCAGATAAAGTTGATCATTTTCTCCTGTGTGATCCGCCCGAGTGCTTCTGCTTCCGCCCATTTCGTGTAGTAGTCAACAGCCACTACCGCGTATCGAACATTTCCTTGTCCTGGGGGAAAAGGCCCGATAAGGTCAATTCCCCATTTCGCGAACGGCCATGGACTATTGACTGAAATCAATTCATGTGGGGGTTTGTGAATGTTTGGGGCGAACAATTGACATCTATGACAGGTTCGGGCAATCTTGATTGCATCTTGGAGGAGAGTTGGCCAGTAATATCCTTGCCTTATTGTTTTATGTGCTAAAGCCCGTCCTCCGGCATGATTTCCGCATACACCTTCATGGATTTCTTTCAGCACTGTTTGTCCTTGGCCCCTAGCCAAACATTTCAGAAGTGGGAGCGAAATTCCTCTCTTGTACAACTGCCCGTCCATCATGGTGTACCTTGCCGCTCTTTTAACCAACTTGTTAGCTTCGAATGGGTTGTCCGGTTTTTTATCGTTTTGCAAATATTCAACGATCGGCATCCTCCAGTCGTCTTCTTCGAAATCTTCGTCGATCTGATAGATCTTGTAATCTTCGGTTGATGGTTTGGACATTCTTGTTAGCGTCACTTCCGACAATTCTGCTGGTCCGGTGCTGGTTGCTAGCCTGGCTAATGCATCTGCTTGAGCATTATTGTCTCTTGGTATTTGTTCAATGTATATTTGTTCGAACAAAGAGGCCAAGTGAGCAACAATCTTTTGATACAAAGCCATGTCTTCATCTCTTGCTTCATATTCTCCTCGGACCTGGTTGACGATCAATTGTGAATCTCCAAAGATTTGCAACCTCCGTACTCCAACTGCTAATGCTAGGCGCAACCCAACGATCACAGCCTCGTACTCTGCTTCGTTGTTCGTCGCCATGAACTCGAATCGAACAGCTGAAGTAAAAACTTGCCTGTCCGGACTTATCAAGACTATACCTGCTCCCGATGCTGTATTTGTTGATGAACCATCAACATACATGTGCCAGGGATGGCTATGCCCTCTCGTTGGATCTTGGGGGAAAGTCAGTTCGACTATAAAGTCTGCTAAAGCTTGCCCCTTGATCGCTGTTCGAGGAATATACGAAATCCCGAACTGACTAATTTCCAAGGACCACTTTAGGAGGCGACCAGCCGCATCGGGTCTGTGCAGTATTTGCTTGAGTGGGAACGTTGTCAACACTTCCACCTGGTGGTCGAAAAAATATGGACGAAGTTTCCTGACACTCATTACCAGCGCATATGCTAGTTTTTCTGTTGGTGAATATCTGAGCTCTGCTTCGTGCAAGGCATGACTTACATAGTAGATGGGCAGGTGGAACTTTCCTTCTGCTCGAACGAGCACTGAACTGATTGCTACCTCTGAGGCCGCCAAGTACAAGTATAACTTTTCCCCTGGGATTGGCTTGGCAAGAATTTTTGTATCACTGAGGTAATCTTTCAGCTGCTCGAACGCTTGTTGACAGGCGTCTGTCCATTGAAACTTTCCTTTCTTGATGGCCTCGAAGAATGGCCTGCACTTATCTCCGGATCTTGAGACGAACCTGTTCAAAGCTGCTAGACATCCAGTTAGTCGTTGGACTTCTTTTACCGATCTAGGTGGTTGCATTTCCATGATTGCTTTCACTTTCACTGGATTTGCTTCAATTCCACGCTGACTAACCAGATGTCCCAAGAATTTCCCAGAATGGACTCCGAAACTGCTTTTCTTGGGGTTCAACTTCATATTGTAGGTCCGAAGTATCTCAAATGTTTGAGCCAGGTGCTGCAAGTGATCTTCCTTTTTTGAGCTCTTGACAACAATGTCGTCCACATATACTTCCATCGTCTTTCCGATGTGATCATCAAACATCTTGTTGACCAGCCTCTGATATGTAGCTCCAGCATTGATTAGCCCAAATGGCATTCTCTTCCAGCATAGCAAGTTCTTGTTGGTATAGAACGCAGTGTGTTCTTGATCATCGGGATGCATCGCGATTTGATGATATCCTGCGAATGCATCCATGAACGTTAGCAGCTCATGCCCGGCGGTGCTATCAACTAGCTGGTCAATGTGAGGCAATGGGAAATTGTCTTTCGGGCAGGCGGCGTTAAGATCTGTGAAATCGATGCAGAGTCTCCATGCTCCAGTTGCTTTCCTGACCAAAACTGGATTTGCCACCCATTGCGGGCATAACGCTTGTTTGATTAAGTCGTTATCCAGCAGCTTTTTGACTTCCACGTCGAGCGCCTCGTATTTGTCGGGTCCAAATTTTCTCCTTTTCTGATGGACTGGCCTCTTCCCCGGGTCGATGTTGAGTCTGTGACAGGCATGTTCGGGGCTGATGCCCACCATGTCTGCATGCGACCATGCGAACACATCGAGGTTTGCTTTAAGAAACTCAATCATGTTGGTCCTGTACGGCTCTGGTAGCTCGGACCCTATGAAGAGTTCTAAGCCCTCTTGGTTCGGGTCGACTTTTACAGTTTCCAACTCTTCGACCGGGGTAGCCCTTCGTTTTTGGCCTTTCCATCTGGGGTCAATAATGGGCCCTTCTATCTTTGGTTCATCTTCGATTTCCATCGGTTCTGCCCCCAGTCGTGGTTCTATGTCCTCTGCATCAACGTTCATTGCCCTTGTTTGTTCTTCCTCGTTGCTAGTAGTAGCAGCTTCTGTTCCTCCTGTTTGGGCGAGCTGTTCATCTTCGCGTTCCTGCTCGTCCTCGTCCAACTGTGCGTCTACGCATATCTGCTCGCCAATGCGCAGCTGTTCGTCTGCGCACAGTTGCTCGTCACTGCGTGGTTGTTCGTCTGTGCAAAGCTGCTCGTCGACTTCCATTATTTCAGTGTCAACGGAAGTCATGGCCTCGCTATCGTCTCCGTCCTTGTCTGAGCACCTGTCCGCCATGTTGACTTGGTGATCCTGCAACTGTATTTGCAACAGACACGCACGAGCTTTCTTCTGGTCTCCTTTGACTGTACCTGCACCCTTCTTTGTTGGGAATTTTAAACAATAATAGTACGTTGAAACAGCTGCTTTAAATTCATGCAAGAAAGGACGGCCGAGGAACCCGTTATAGGTGGACTGTTGGTCTACAACCAGGAAGTCTACCATTCTATTCATCTTCCTTTCCGGGTCCTCGATTGATACAAGCTCAACTGCCAACGTAACTATTCCTAACGGGGTGGTTACAGCATTTCCAAACCCTACAATCTTGTGATCACAGTTTTTGATGTACTCAGCACAATCTCCTAGCTGGTCCACCGTGCTCTTGAATAGGATATTCGTGTAGGAACCAGTGTCAACAAGTAGACGATGCACCTTTGTCCCCATGATATTGGCGCAAATGACCAATGAGTCGTTGTGGGGAGTAAGTATCCCGTCTAAATCTTTCTCCGAGAAAATCAGGTCCCCTGTTCGTTTGGTCGATGGATTTACACCCACTTCCATTACTTGATCTACTGCCCTCAGCTCTGCCTTCCTCTTTCTTTTTGACATAGGTGGTCTCCCATCAGAACAACCACCTACTGGCCCAGTGGGTTCCAGCATCAGGATTTCTGGGATATGCCTTGCTGGAGCTGCTGGGACCTTCCTTCCCCTCTTACCAACTTTGCTTGGTTGGTCATCACTATCTTCATCATCCGAACTGGATTGCACTGGCGCCCTTGGTCTTTTACCTGGTTCCCTCTTCACGAATTCGGACAGCTTCCCTTCCTCATAGAACCTCCACAACTGCTTCAATAGATCTCGGCACTCGCTCGTGAAGTGGCCGATGTTCTGATGATAAGCACAGTATTTGTTCGGGTTCAGCTTTCCTCTCTCTTGCCTTATCTTCCGCGGCTCTGACAACATTTCCCTGTCCTTAACGTTGTTGTACACAGCATCCACGGACATAGTAAGGACTTGACTCAACTTTTCTTTCAATTCAGCTCCATCATTGAATGACTTCATGTTCTTCGGAGCTTTGTAATCACTTCCTCCCGACTTCTTGTTAGACTTTTTTGGATCAGTCTTGTCTCCCATCTCTCGGTGTAAGGCCTCCTGCATTGAAACGTGAATTCCCGCTTTGTGTCTGAACTCTGTGTATGTTTTCGGGCAAGTCAGATGCATTTCCTTCCACAAATCAGTTCCTTTCTTTAAACCAGCCATCACTGCCACAATTTTCGTGTCCTCACTCACCATCTCGCCCTCCAGTAAGACTTTATCAAATCTTTCCAGAAATTGCTTGTCAGACTCCTCGTCTCCTTGCCTAATATCTGCCAGACGGTGTCTGTGGGTCAAGTAGGACCCGGCAGTTGAGAAGTGAGACAGAAACTCTTTGCTTAGCTGGGCAAAAGAGTTGATGGAGCCGGGAGCCAGTGCCGAAAACCATCTGTGCGGGCCATCTCCCAAGGTGAGTGGAAAATTTCGGCATTGCGTGGCGTCGGTCGCCCCTATTGAGATCATAAAACCCGAATACTTCGTCACATGAATACGGGGGTCCGACGTTCCCTCGTACAGATTGATGGCTGGGAACTGTGTCTTCTTCTGGATCGGTGCACTGAGGATAGACGGAGATAATGGTGAAGATGGGAGAATGGTTGATCCGACACCTCTCTGAGACTCCAACTGTTTCTGCAATTCTTCAATTGCCTTTCTCATTTCCTGCAACTCATTTTGGGGAGTTCTCCCGATGGAAGGCTGTTCATCGTGATTGGGTTCAGTGACCTCTTCACGATGCAGTCCCTTGCCAACGGGACGTTTTTCCTGAGTTGTCTTTCTAGCAGCGTTGCTAGCTCCATTTGGTCCTAGTCGGCCAAAAGCCGACCTCCGGATTCGGTCCTGCACTGATGGGCGAGCAGGATGGTGTGATCGCTCCTCATGCCTCCGGGATGATTCCCTCCTATTTGCATTCCTTGTTCCTAATCTCTCCAATGCACTGGTTCGAGACGTACTCTTGCTTGATTCATCTGCTCGACTCGGTGATGATTCTCCTCTGCTTCCTAGACGTTCGCTCAGTGGAGCCTTTCCTTTATTTCTGCGAACTTCCTCGCTGTCGGCTTCGTCCCGACGTGCATCTTCTCTCATTTTACTCCTTTGTTCGCCAGTACGCTCCTGCTCGCCTGTTCGTCTGGTCGTCACAGGTGCTCTTGACGGTCCTGCTATATGTCGATTTTGCAAGGATTGAAGAACAGCAATGGTTTTTGCTAGCTCTTCGGGATTTTGAGCAAGAGCTTCAACTTCTGGTGGAATCGTGTCAATAGTGACTTGTATATTCCTCTGCGAAGTTGCTCTCACTGTCCGTGCATGTCCTTCGGTGGAAGAAACCCTAGTTCTTGGTCTACGACTTGGAGATATACTTGAATGTCGTTCTTCTTGCGATCTAACCATCTTGGCTATCGAAATGTGGGTAAATAAGCAAATGGATGAAGTAATCTTGTACTTACAGACACCTTTTCCAAGGATTACTAGCCTTGTGTATGATTGTAAAGGTTTGAAAACCCTAGTTCATGCACACATGCATTGAAATCCTTAAAGTGTTGTAAATCTTTGTCCTCTTCGATTTTTTCTACAACCGGAGGTTCAAACCCTCCTTCTAGCGCCAATTGTTGATGACCTTTTCTAACTAAGAAGATTAGTGGCTGTTTTTCATCTAATGAAGATCACCAAACAAGAATCAAGATCATAGAATTTGACTAAGTAAAGCTTGAGAAATAAATTTGCAAGAGTTGGGCTATTTTCTTGAATTGTTCTCCTTTTTCATGTACAAGAAGGGAGTATTTATAGACATACAAAGTGGCCATGTGTCACCATCTTGATGGCTTAGCCATTGGATCTTTGCCAAGTGTTAGGACACTTGTACAACATCTACACTATTACTCATTGGATGGGTGCCAAGTGTTAGGACACTTGGCCCATATCTAAGCTAGTGACTCTTGGGATTCCCCATGTTGTACTTGATCTTTGGCACTTCTGAGATGCTCTCGATGGTGACCGGCTGTTCGCTTGTACGTCTCCGTTAGATGTCATGGTCCTTTGCGTTCTGAGCTGTTCGCTCCTCGCTCGGGATCATTTTACGATTCTGCTCGCTCCATAACGAAGATGTTCGCCTGAGTTGATTTTGGTTTGAGTTGCTTGCACAGCTGTTCTTTGCAAGGCTGCTCGTCCCACCAGGCTGTCATCTCTTTGCTAAACTGCTCGCCCTGTACGACTGTTTGCCCCACAGAGCTGTTAGCCCCTTTCATTTGTCATCCTGTTATCAAGTTTAATGATAATCTTTCGTTGATTAAATGCAAAGTTGTTCGCCTATCAACATAACTTATCATGAATTTTAAAGTATTGAATATTTGACCAAGAGTATCGATAATTTCATCAAGAGTAATATTAATTTGAGTTCAAATTTTTTTTTATAACAATTATAATATAATATTACTGATCCAAATTAATTGATGATACCTTCTGATTAGGTTATTAAAACTACAGGTCAAATATTTGATACTGTTAAAGCAGTTTAATGATAAAATCTTGAAAATCCTTCACATACTTGCCCTTTTATAGTAACACATATATACTCTTATAATAACGTATAATTGTTCTTATAGTAATACATACGTACTTTTACAGTAACACATACATGAGAGCGGGATTTTCTATTTGCTTTTGCGCGATTTTTTTTTAAACAATTCACTTGACTGATTAGGCGTGAAATTGTCATGATTCGTAGCTAGAAACGCCCTAGTTTTGGTCGAGTTTATAGAGTATTTAGAGTCAATTGAGCGTTATTTCTATACATTGATAAATTTGTCTCTTTGATGCTCATAGGTGAATAGAGGACGAAAAACGGAGTTCGTAGGACTTTGAATCGACTCAAACGGATGCCCGGATGAGAAGATATTGAAGAAATACGATCGGTATTAGTGCGGACGAGGAAAAGTATCACTTGGGAGAAGCTTTGAAGTCACTCGAGCACCTTACTCGAGCGCCACCGCTCGAGCGCCTTACTCGAGCGCGCAAACGTACAGAACAATTCTTGCGCTCGAGCAGCTCGAGCGCCACCGCTCGAGCGAATCGCTCGAGCGTCCAAAACATACAGAGTCATTTCAGCGCTCGAGCAGCTCGAGCGCGACCGCTCGAGCGAATGCATCATTCGAGCTACACTGCTCGAGCGGGACCGCTCGAGCGTTTTGCTCGAGCGCCCATATACTTTTGCCTCCGGATTCGTATTTTCGGCCCATTAACTCCCGTTTCGACCCGTGCTTATATATATCTCGTCCAAACACGTTTTGAAGGATCCCCAACTTTAGAAATCACTTTTAGACTTAATTTTTAGAGAGAGGAAGAGGAGAAGAACGAGCAAGCTTTACTTTTACGTTGTTGAGGTTTTTTATACGAATTCTTAGTTTTCTTTTCGTTTCTTGGTTTCTTTTCATTAGCTTGATTACTTTAAACGTTTTAAACTTCGTTTTAGTTAATTAAATTTCAGTTCTTAGAATTATTTTATTTTAAAACCCTAGTTCATGTTTCTTATTTTCTTCGTTCAATTCATTATGTTTTTGTTCGTTGTTTCTTCTATTGCTTTTGTTTTTGTTATAACCATGTCCGGCTAAAACCCTTGCATGCTTGGGTTAGGATGAACTCGTAGAAGTAGGATGTGGGTACGTAATTAAGGTAATTGGTGACGTTAGTTTTAATTCTCTTAATTAATGAATTCATATAATTAATCTTAACTCTACCTTTGAATTTCGTACGAAAGTGTTAGAGAGAGGACGACCGCATCACTCAATAACAATTAGTAGTCTTAACGAGAGGGTTTAGGAAAGGTTAATTCATCTACCGGTTTAGCGAAGGAGGACGACCGCATCACCTTAGTTAAATTAGGGTCTCATTAATTAAGCGCTATCTAGTAACTTGTTAGTGGATTAGTGAAGTCGATTGCTAGGATAAAGTATTAGGGTGAGAAATCTTGAGCTTTCATTCTACGATCTTTTACTTAGGTTAATTCTTGTGTGTCACGATTACTTTGATTATGTACCTGCTCCGTTAGTATACGTGGGGATTCCTATCCTGAGCATCACCATCTCTCATTAGAAAACAACCCGTAGTTAATTCGTTCTTTTTCATTCTTTAGTTTACTTAGTTTAATTCAGTCTTTTAATTAATTTTTCAAAAACCCAAAAACATCACACTCATATTAACTACGACGCGTAGATCTTCAGGGATCTATTCGCATATACACCATCCCTTGGGTTCGATAATACTTGGTCCCTATACTTGCCCATACTACAGTGAACCCGTACTCTTGCGGGGTAGCTACTAGTAGAAGCTAGTGTAGTCGCTTCAAGTCATTGACCCGATATGACCCGCGAAAGATCCACAAATTTGTTCCCTTCTTTTAAATATATTCATATTGCATATGTAATATTGCAAGAGACCTCCTCATCTAAATGAATTTTTTATTTTAGGGGGTGCTTGGTTAACAACTCTTCAATGGTAATGAGAATTAGTTTAAAAATTAGTGTAACTATGAGGGTTCATAGAACAAGATTATTATCTCTCCTCCTAAATAAGGTAATCAATACTCCATTTTGATTACCCTATTTTCCTTCTATAATCATCCTCCTCAATCATTTCCTTATTCCTCCACCAACAACCCCCAACACACATTTATTATCCACTTCTATTCCAAAATTAGGCATGTCACTAGCAATGCAACCACCATTGGAACAATCCTTCCCCCCAACTATCATTTTTATTATGGGGGCATAGATGAAAAATTAATTTTCATTCTCATTACCATTGAAGTGTCCAAGAAACTAATTCTAAAACATATCTAAAAATAAAAATCTAAGATAAAGTTTAAAAAATATAACACTTCTAAAACACTGGAAATAATTATATTTACAACAAATTTCATTTTTGAGACTTCAATTCCACTTCCTCACAAATTACTCCAAATGATTTCAAACATCAATTAAATCTTTATTAACCCTGCAAAACATGATACTTTATTGAAATAAATATTTAAGAATTAAATGACACCTAAAATATAAGGAAAATATTGTATAAATAGGTAATTTATGCAATCTATTAGTAGATGTCTGCTACGGAGTATGCAGTTAGGTTTGATTGTTAGGAAACTTGGCTTCTTTATTGTTAATTCATTAATGGTGATAACCAATAATAGAGTTGTAACCATCATTGTGATTGCTCTAAGCAACTCTAAACTAGCTTTAAAAGAAAATAAAAGATTGATGAATCAAACACTATAAAAATATACAAGATTGCCTATAAAAATTGTCAATATAACTACAAAATTTTCAACAAACTTTTTTTTAGAAGGAATTGCCTACAATTTTTTTTAATTATATGGATATCTTCATTCCTTACGTACAAAAAATTTGCTTATGGAGTTTTCATAGGTAGATTGTTTGTAGGTAATTAAGGGTTAATATCAAATTGCAACTTGTACTATGACCTTAGAGTACGTATAGAGTGAAATTGGTTTATATATGAATCACTGGAGGGTATTAGTTGTTTTCACTGAAGAGTATTAGTTGTTTTTACTGAAGAGTATTACTGGTTTGCACTGAAGAGTTTAGTTCATTTTCACTGAACAACTAAGACTCTTTAGTGTAAATCAATAATACTCTTTAGTAATACAACTAATACACTTCAATGAAAACAACTAATAACCTACAGTGATTCATGTATACACCAGTTTTACTCTATACTTTGTCATGACCTTATATATCAAATTGCAACCTATACTTGCTTTTTTATCAGATTCCAACCTGTATTATACAAATTTGACCGATTACAACCTAAATAACTTTATTTAAAAAAATTCCACCGACATGTGCAAGGCACACTTATGACTAAGGTCGGAATTGCCCCTTCATGTTTTTAGTTAAAAATAAACACTTAAAAAATACTTCGGCAAAATTCATTTCTAATTCAATCTTCAAATCCCTAATTTTACATAGGACTAACCGAGAGAAGGGAAGATTCGAGTGAAATAGATATTCATAACATGACTTAATTGATAAATATCATGAATATTACTTATGTGGTATAAGGTTCAAATTCTTGTGACTCTAATTTTTTTTATTAGACTTCTTATAATACAGTAAGGTCACATAGGTGTCACATATGATTCATAAAATTGACATATATGACTTCCACAATCATGTCATATAGGCACACATAGACGTAATTAACCTCACGACGTCGACACATAAGCATGAAAATCTCCTTAACAAACAATACCTAAAATATATTTAGATTAAATAAATATCAAATCATAGCTTAAAAACATTCAAATTATATTTACTCGAGCATTCCCACAATTCACAATATATTTCTTTGGGACAAAAATTGATGGTTCATAAGAAGATGGTTTTGTTTATGTTTGGGTATTTTTGGTTTAAAGACTGCGACTGCGAGTAGAAGATTTTTTTCCATGCATCGTAGTCCTTCAACTTTATCACAACAATATAATTGTCTCATATAAATATAAATATAATATGTCCATTAATTAAAAAATTCAAATCGAATTGTACACATTCACTTTAGACACGTACATCTCATGCTAAAATGTGTCGATGAATTAATTATACACAAATTCTAACACGCACTTGGATTTTTAACTTCAACTAGTGTTTCTCCCGTGCGATGCACGGATTGAATATTATGAATTTTAAATGCGAGATTGTATAATGACTTATATTAAAAGTTTAAATTAAATTTATTTAATCTATAATCCAATTAATATGTAAAAATTATAGTGTATATATGTGAGCATTATAATTATTTAATTAATCATACAATTTTCACTTATGTACTAAATTCACAATAAATACTAAAATTCATAAAATAATTTTAATATTTAACAAAACTTATGTAGTCTAAATAAAATTATTTAAATTCAATTCATCATATATAGTTAAAGTCAATAAAAAAATACTTTAACAAAAATAAAATAAATATTTTAAATATTACTTTTCATTTTATATGTGCAGTATATATTAAATAATAACGTTCAAAAGATAATTAATTTGATATATAGTGTGTTGAAAATAGATTTAAAATTAATAGCTTAAAGAACTTTGAAACTATTGATTTAAAAAAAAAGGTAAAGTTAATCCACTCTCTTTAATGGAGAGTGAGATTCACCTTTGCACTATAAAGCAAGTAGACTTCACTTGCTCTAATAATGATAACTTTTTCTCTCCCCTCACTTCTATTTTTATATATATATATAGATTTTGATTTTTCAAAACACTTACAAACACACCGAACTGTGTATTTTTTCGAAGTTGGGGTATTACCGATTACTTCTTGGAGTATCACTGATTACTTAGTATTACTGATTTTTACTTGAGGTATTTTTTTCAAAATTCAAGTACAACTATTCTTAATTATATTATATAGTTAAAGAGGAAAAACTATCAGATATAAAATGAAGAAAATATTAAAAACTTTACACATGAGAGTGGTTAGTTGACGTCGTGAAATATTTCTATACTGAAAGAAAAATTATATTTGTCCTCATACATATTTATGCTCCAATATATCAATTAAGTTCTCCTATACATGGTAAAAACAAAAAACAAAAATTGGAACTTCAAGAATGGTCCAGTTAGTAGGACTCTTGTATTTCATTTTTAACTTTTTTATATATAAAGAAGCAAAAATTCAAAGTCTCTAACCCAATAATTTCAAGATGTACTACTATAGAGTTAAAAACATTTTTATGTAACTTTTATTTTTTTGCTAATTGTCCTAATAGTTAAAAAAATTTTGCTATTTTACGTCCAATTCTAGATAAATGGGCGAGATTCTCTCTGCTAATTGAATCAAATTTTGATTAAATTGAATTATTCCTCATGAAATATGATTTGTAAAACGGACTCACATTTTTTTTAGTATGTATAGAGTGAAATTGGTTCATAGTATTAATTGTTTTCAATAAGGAGTATTAGTTGTTTTCACTTAAAGGTATTAGTTGTTTTCACTGAAGAGTCTTAATTTGTTTTTACTGAACAATTAAGACTCTTCACTATAAATAAGTAATACTCTTCAGTGAAAACAACTAATACTATTTAGCGAAAACAACTAATACCCTTCAATAATTCATATATAAACCAATTTCACTCTATATATTGTTTTTTTTTTTTTTTGTTTCTATATTAGTATAAAGAATTATCAAAGATTAAAATAAAGTACAATTTGATCACAAATAAAATCTACATTTTATTTATGCAATCACCACATTTCTACTGCATTGTTTTATATGTTTCATTTTACTTTTTAAGTTAAATCAAATATTTTTTATGACTCAAAATCCGATCCAAAGAACGACTAATTCAGGAACGAATCTCATTGTCCACTAAGTAGGGCCTCCATTGAAGCCAAATCAAAATCTAAGACCTAGAAAGTAATATACTCATGCCTCCAACCTACACTACTAGGTCAACCATTATGTCTTGCTCTTGTGCAAAGAAGATAAACACATTCTTTAAAAATAAAATTACACTTATGGCCGTTCTCACGCTCATGCAAATTTGTTGACTCAATTCGTTAAGAATGAAAATATATGGGAGCACTATCAAGATTTACTAATTTTTGTGCTACGAACTACAATGAATCAGAGGGAAATAACCAAAATCGGGAATGTGAAACAGTCGATCAGACTCCATAGCTCAACAATTTTGTAGCAAAAATCTTCTTAATATAGTATTTATATTAATTTTTATGCTCTCACCATGAAAATTTCCTAGATCCATCCATGATCACCATGTTTCAATGATATTAGTCTGTACATGTCATTTCACATTTTCATTCAAATTCAGCATATGTACGTTTTAATTATATTGACATTTCTCTATGCTTCAATTATACTCCCTCCGTCCCTAAAATTTGGTCCTATTTTTTTCCACGTGGGTTAATGCGATATGTCGGATAGTATTACAAGATTTTTTAAGTCTATTTTTCAATAAAATGATCGTTTATGGAAAGTATGTGAAATGAACTTTCCATTAGCGATAATTTTATTTAAAAACGAAACTCAGAAAACCCTGTAATAGCCTCCGACATATTGCATTAAACCACGTGCAAAAAAACAGGATCAATTTTTAGAAACGAATATAATATTAATTTGCATGTTTTACTCAAGAACGGAGCCAGGCAAAATTTTCAGGGTGAGCTGAAAATCTAATATAAATACAAGTTCGATTCTTGGCTGGACTATTTTTTTTTTTTTTACATAGAAAAAAGAAAAAAATTCCGGAAGTTGGTTGTGCTACAGCCTAGCCCAGCCAACCAAAAGATCCGCCTTTGATTTTACTCTAGAGTGATTTTTATGTGCATAACATGTATTTAAATTTTGAGTCCAATTAACGGAACCTAACCCGTTGGCATGGTCGTCCTCGTGCTCGGAGGAGTGGGTAAAGACGCCACGGCAGTAATACTAAACACCATTGTCTCACATACTATAGGGTTTATCGTGGGCCCACCTTAGAATCCTCTACATGCCCACATGTCATTTTAGTTTTAAATAAAAAAAAAAAAACCCCAATAATAATACTACTAATACTATTATTGGGAATTCCTTTCTAATTCTTTAAAAATGCAATTGGCCTGCATATGGGACCAATGTGCCGCCCGTTTAGGGTGTGGGCCCATGTGTGCCACGTGAAGCTGGGATTACAACAAACAACGCTGCTTAACAAAATCTGCCCTAATCCCCTCCCCACCAATCACCACCCACCTCCCACGTGGGACTCCTGACCCCCTTCCTCACTTATATAACAATCAAATTTTAATTTCATTTCCCCAATTATTACTATACAAACATCTGATTTATTTCGTCACACTTGCTTTTTTTTAACCCTCCTTCTTTAAATTTTTTTCTCTCTCCCTCTCATTTCTTGTTTATGATCACTTTGGTGTTGGAATTGGAGTTGGAGTTGGAGAAGGCATGGGATCGGACTCCTCTGCACAATACATACACATGGTAGGGTAATAAGGGCTACGTTTGTTTCGGGATTTATGTCGTCTGGGTTGAGTTTGAGATTTTGGATAACAGGATTTTAAATTTCAAACCCGATCACGTCCGTCCGAATGAATCCCGAAACAAACACAATCGAACCTCACTAGCTAGCTTTTGCTATCTCGACATATAGAGTGATATTGGTTCATACATGAATCATTGAAAAATATTGGTTGTTTTCACTGAAGAGGTGAACAACTAATACTCTTTAGTGAAACTAATACTGTTCAACGATTTATGTATAAACTATTTTCACTCTATATTTTGTTCTGTATATATATGTGTGTGGGTTGATAATGGAATAATAAGATGAGTATTAAAAACAGGTACAACACTTAATAGAAGAGTGCATAGTATTCAAGATGAGCAAAGAGGAGTGCATGGAGGCTCTTTCCAAACATGCAAATATCAAGCCGGTTATTACATCTACAGGTACATAAGATCACATATCACATATATAAATAAAACTCTCTTCGTTCAATATTATTAGTTTTATTTTTCAAGCTGTTATTTTTGTCATAAGGCGGAGGGTATTATGTCATAAGGTAAATGAACCTTCCAGTACCTTATAATACCCTCCAACTTATGACAAAAAACAACTGTCTAAAAAACAGGACTATCAATATTGGACGGAGGGAGTACTAATATGGGTTTTGATAGTGAATTTTTTACTGGATTAAATATCTGCATAAAATATTTATACACTGTAGCACGCTACAAGTAATTTATGGTGGTAGGTTCGATAAAAACATCTACCATCAGATTCTAGATCATAACCGTACATGTACCCCACGCCCATAAAGAAAAGACAACATTATTTTCTGCTAAAACGAAGAAAAAGAAAAAGGAAAAAAAAAAAAAACCTAAGAGTTAATTATCAGCAGTTGAAGGTGCCCATGCAATGTTTTACGTGTAGATCACTGAATTATAACATACTCTCTCCGTCCACGAGTAAGTTTCCCACTTCTTTTTGTTGAATGGTTTAAGAAAGTGTATTTGTTTATTAATATATGGTGGACCACATGTTGACTTTTGGGATAAAGTAATGAATAGTGTTGAAAAGTAAAGTGAATGAGTGACATTTTTGTAATATTGTGTGAGTTTGAAGGTTAAAGTTTATATATAATAGAGTGTTGTTATTTCCATTTATGGAATGAGAAACTTACTCGTGGACGGCCCGAAAAGGAAAGTGGGAAGTTTACTCATGGACGGAGGGAGTATAAGGGAACTAATATATATAAAGATGAATTAATTCCATATTTCCGAACTAATTTTTTGATGAAATGCACTTTCTCTTGTTAAACAATACCCACTTTGTTCAGAAAAAATAGTTTTGATTGTCTTATTTAAATATCCACAAAAAATAGTCATATTTTTTAAAATGAAAATTATAAACTTTATCTATATTTTCTTCAACATATATATACGCACATAGGGTTTTTAATAGCAATTTATTTTGTAGTTAATTTAAGGACGGAGCCAGAAAAAAAAAATATAAGGTGAGCTGAAAATCTAGTATAAAAATAGTACAAAAACTAAAAGATAATATTTTTTTAACATAAATTGTTGTGCTCGTTAAAATTTTTCTCTCTTCTTTTTAACACACACTAGTTCAATTTTTGACTGGACTAATTTTTTCTTTTTTTACATATAAAATAAAAATTTCCCAAAAAGCTAGTTGGGCTCCATCCCAGCCACCAAAAAGCTCCGTTCTTGACTTAATTTAACACAATATTCTTACTTTTTTAATAGTCGTTAAAATTTCGTCTAGTTCAGGCTCGTCCACACACCACCGTCTCACACAATAATTGAATCGATATTAATTTAATTATTATTATTTTTTTGCATTTAATTATAGTGTGGAAGGAGCTTGAAAAAGAGAACAAAGAGTTCTTCGAAGCGTACGCAAAGAGAAGATCATCAGAGGGAGCATCAGCATCATCAGAAACAGAGACAAGTCAAAGGATCCAAAACATACTATTGGATTCTTCCACCAAGAAAGATGACAATAACGGTGAATAATCCATCATTATTAATTATTATAAATATTTGTTCGATTTGGACAATGATAATGATATATATTGTTAGGTCCTTCAATTCCCTTATATATTTATTGGCTCGCATGTATTCCATCTGTATCTATTCTGATAACTTGTATGGCCCACCCACAACCCACTTTCCAATATTATTCCCCATTCTAATTATGATCGTGACGGATCCAAGAATTACTAATGTCGATTCAAAATGTTTGATATTTTAAGATATTTTTTTGTTTCAAAATATTTAATGTTCTAAGGTATTTTGCACTTTATTTTCCTATTATGCCCCTATTTAAATCCCCCTAAAATATCACTCATATCTTCTCCCTACCTTTTAATAATTTTACACCATAAATAAACTAGTTGACCTTCCATCAATCTCTATTCAATCAATATATCATAAGGGGCCGTTTGGTTTGAGGGATTGTCTGGGATTGTCTTTATAATCCCAGGTAATCTCGTGTTTGGTTTGAGGGATTGCACAAGACCATGACTCTGGATAGACTTAGAACGACTATCTCGTGTACAATTCGATCCAGAAAATTTGATTCTAGTTCAAATATCCTGGTTCTAGTCTATCCATTTTTCGATAGTCGTTCTAATCCAATCCTAGTTAATACAATCATATCCCGTAAACCAAACGACCCCTAAGGGTATAATAGTCACTATACACCACTTCTTAATTCTCACAACAAATCCTAAAACATCAAACTTTCTGAATCGGAAGGAGTAATAAGTTTAATGATAAATATAGAGTGAAAATGATTTATACGTGAATTATTAAAAGATATTGCTTTCACTAAAAGTCTCACTACAAAAAAAAACATAAAATTACCTACGAAAATTGTCAATATGACTACGAAATTTCCCACAAAAGAATTTGTAGTGGAGATTACCTACGAATTGCCTACAAAATTTCTAATTGTATTGACATTTTCCTTCCCCACCTACAAAAAAAATTGCCTATGGAATTTCCATAGGCAAATTGCAATGTAGGTAAATTTTTATAGGCAAGTGATTATAATTATAATTAAATAATATTAGTTGTTTTCACTAAAGCACATTACTTGTTTTCACGAAAAATACGAGTTGTTTATACTAAAGAATATTAGTTTGTTCAGTGGAAAAAAAAACTGATACTCTTCAGTTTAAATAATCTCAGTGAAAATAACTGATATTATTTAATTATACTTGTACGAACCATTTTCACTCTATATTTTGTCTTAAAACAAATATTTTAATGCACTAGTTGTACCGTGTAATTCAAATGTCTTTTAAAATAATACTCCCTCTGCCCCCTAATAACTTTCACAGTATTTTTTTGTTGTATTTTAGCGAGCGAGTTGTTCATTAATATTTGAAATTATAAAGTGATTTTTTAAAAGGGGTATGATATATCTATCTCTCATTCATTATAAAATACTTTAAAATTACTTTATTATTTTAAATACTAATAAAAAACACATTCGTTAAAACACGAGAAAACAATAAATGTGAAAATTATTAGGGGATGGAGAAAATATTAATTGTTAAATTAAAAAATATAAATTCATATATATTAATTGTTTTCATAGAACAATATAATTAATTTTGGACTTTTGCACGGTGAAATTGGTAACATTCAAATGTTAGTTTAATTTAAAATGTCTTTGAGATATTTTCAAAATTCCCACAGTTTGTATAATCCAAAGATCTCGGTTAGCCCATGCCTCCATGGGGCCTTCCCATTTAAGAATCATCCTACATATATTTTATTGTTTGATTCTTAGGATTTTTTTTTTTTCTTTTCTGAAAATGATACCTATGATATGTTTTGAATCTCTACTGCAAAATTAGAAGTAATTTTAAGTGATTTTTATAGTAAAATTAAAAGTGAGAGATATTTTGAAATTAAATGATTTTAAAAGTGGAAGTGTTTGCATAAAATTCAATTAATGAAAACAAATCTACAAAAAATCAATTCTTAGAATTCAAAAGCAGATTTTTTCTGCTTCTCCAAAATAGATTTTAAGGTTGTTACATATAGATTGCAAATAATATAAAATTGATTTTTTTTCAAAAAATAATCAATTTTACTTATCAAATAGTGTTTGCAAACAATCACTTAGTATTTCTATTAAAATACCCATTTAAAACACACACACAAAGAATATATATTATATATATGTGTGTATATATTTATATCAAAATACTTGTGTTTTGGTTATGCGAGTGTTGGATAGGTAAGAAAACATGGTCATCACGTGCAGACCCAGGAATCAATAGAGGATTGGACAAGAAAATATAATTTTTAAATAATAGTAATAAAATACATAATACACAATTTATAGTACTTAATAAATTCTAAAGATGAATTCAATTAGAGAAAAAAATAGATACAAAAGTTATAAAACTCAAACGATATAAATGACAAGTTCAAAGATTAATTTACATATGAAACTAATAATTTTTTTTTTTTTGGATTAATATCAATTCGTTATTGCATTTTTTTCAACTTGCAATTTGTACTATTTTTTTTTTTTATCAAATTGATACATGTACTGTGTCTATTTAACATTTTTCAACCTAAGCTCAATTCTTGAGTTATTTTCCTGCGAAAACTATATTTGTTTATATATGTCACTTCAATTTATCAACGGTTTAAAAATAAAAGTTTAATATACGTCAAGTTGAGCTTATAAATTTTTCAATGTCCTTCAAAAATGTCAAGTTGCAGTATATGTTAATGTTAACTCAATAAACAGTAGTAGAAATTTTACCACTTGAATTATATCACTTCATTAAAAAAAAAAAAAAAAAAAAATATATATATATATATATATATATATATATGAGATCTTCCCATATAATTTTTGTCTAAAAAGGTGTAAATTGGTCGAGTCACGCATCAATGTTTAAATTTATTTGATATGTTATCGAGTTTTAATATTCATGTTTGAGGTTATTTGATAACTTATCGAATCGAGCTCGAAGGAGCTTTAAGTGAGACGAATCCGCGTCGAATTCAGACAGTTTAACATTTTTACACCTATTTTATCCTTTTTTAGTTATCCAGCTTGAATTCAAGATGAACTTTAAACTATTCCGATATATACTTATATTAATTCTTACTTATTTAAATTATTAAAATATAAATATCCACCCATGAAGTGGATAAGTTAGGAGGGAGTTATGGGATAACTTCTACCGGACTTTTAAGTCCCATATATATATAAAAAGGAAAAAGATAAATACTGGGTTTTTTATCTTTCTTCTACAGTGTTCAAAATATGCAGGAATTATCCAGGAGAATTCTTACTCTCCCAAAATATACAGACATATACTAAACTAAAGGGTATTTATATTGTGGATTACGAATCAATTTGTGAACAAATTCACATAATTGAATTTTGACTACGAGGATCACGGATAAGTACGAAGAATCCAACCAGACTTGATTCATTCTGTTGCAATTCCAACTCCCCTTATTTGATTATCGAAAATCCAACAGAAGAATAACGAACAATCTCAAATCAAGTATCGAATAACTCTGTTTAATTTTTAGCCAAGAAAAACACCCAATAATATATATTTCCGAAACCTCAAATTTTAGTGAAAAACGTAAAGAGTGTGCATATTCTTTTTTGTAAGTAGTGTTGTTGAGAAGTGTGATTGCGATGATGATTATCGAGGGATGACACGTGGCGGACATGTGACCGTGATGAAATCGGTGGGCAGCATGGGTGTCATGTGATGATTGGCCAAGGTCATATGTTTTATGTTCTTTGTTTGGATGTTTTTATTTTTATTTATTTTTGTTTCGAGGAATTGAATTATGGTGGGAGAGATCGTAATGAATGAAGTGTGGGAAGGGGACCATTTTATGTTGCATTCATATGTGTACATTATGCTTGCTTTTTTTTAGGTTTCCTACGTAAACCTACCTCGTGTGGTTTCTTTATTGGACTAAGGGACCGTTTGGTTCACGGGATTGAATTTGATTAGATATGATTGAATTAGATGAAATTGGGTTGAAAAAATTGAATTAAATTGGATTATTTGAGTGTGAATGTATGTTTGAATTGTAGGATTGGATTACATCTAAAATTTAATTTTATGTTTGAATTGAGTGATTAAGTGAAATTGATGTGTTAAGTACCACATTTACCCTCATATTACCTCTCATATTTCACCCAATCTCTCACTGATGCAACACAACCCCGACCTTCTTCCTCATTTTTCACGACCTCAAGTCCAGCCCATCGTGTCGTCCCTTCTGCGCCGTCGCCCGCGTGCTGCCGCCCATCGTGTCGTCCCTTCTGTGCCGCCCAGCGTGCCGGTATTCAGTTCGAACCAGATTATATTTAGTGAGATTTGAAATCGAGCAAAAATCGAAGAATCTTGTGCACACCTAAAAACGGTTGTGAGAGATGAAAGTGGCTAGAGTTTTTGCTAATATACGAGACCCATTTGTAATTTTTGTGATGAATAAGGTTAAATTGGTCATTTAAAATTGAAAATGGAGGATAGAATGGTAATTTTGATTCTTCAGGACAAATGAACCCACCTATTTGTCAGGATTCAATAGTCCTTAAAATGGGGGATTAGTTGAGATTATGGACTCGGACCATAGTGTAGTCCAGGGTCATGATCCTTTGCAGTCCTTTCATAAGATTACTTGGGATTATAAACACAACCTCAGACAATCTATCAAACCAAACGACCCCTAAACAGTAACCCTGGTATGAATCAGTTGCACCGTCAATTGATTTTCGAGTAATATAGTTTAGTGAAACGAGTAATATCAATTCAATTAATGTGCATATATGATGCAATTGAGTTTTTGAGTAATGTGATTCAATAAAATAAGTAAAATATCAATCAAAAGAATGTACAGTGCAAATCATAATGTATACTTGTCTTGAACGGATATATATTTCAACTGAGGTTAAATTTATTGATTTAAAATAATTTGGTCTTTGTTATTTTTGCAAGTTTTTTCTCTAATTTTTTCCTTCTTTTTATTTTTTGGAAAATATATGTTTTTTTAGACACACTCTCTTCTCTTTTCGGTTTTATTTTTATTTGAGGGTAAATTAGTCAAAAAATTATTAGAGAGGAATTTTACATTCATTGATATCATAATATTTAACATTATAAAATATTATACTCCATCTGTTCCAAATAAATTTGCACACTTTCCTTTTTCGGACGTTCCAAACCAATTTGCACATTACCTAAAAAGGTAACATCGATTTGCGTGTACACTCACATAAATATACACATATTTACCCATATGCTACTATTTTATCACTTTTCTTAATATGTGTGTCACACAAGGGGTGCAAATTCCCTTGGGACGGAGGGAGTAATATCTATAAATACATGTAAATATTTACAATCTATATCTATATATATATAAAAGTAGAAGTGAGGAGAAATAAAAATTTATTATTATTGGAGGAAGTGAAATTCACTTGTTTTGTAGTGCAATGGTGAATTTGACTGTCCATTAAAGAGAGTGGATTAACTTTACCTTTTTTTTCTTTTTTATTTTGCACCAAAAATTTTAAAATTCTTTAAACTATTAATTTTAAATCTATTTTCAACACACTATATATCAAATAAATTATCTTTGGAATATTTTTAATTTAGCATATATACTGCACATATAAAAAGAAAAACCATATTTAAAATAATTATTTTATTATTTTTAAAGTGTGTTTTTATTGACTTTAACTATATATGATGGATTTAATTTAAATAATTTTTATTTAGACTATATAAGTTTTGTTAAATATTAAAATCATTTTATAAATTTTAGTATTTGTTGTGAATTTAATACATAATTGAAAATTGTATGATTAATTAAACAATTGTAATACTCACATAATATACAATATAATTTTTGTATATTAATTGATTTATGAATTAAATAAATTTAATTAATTTTTTTATATAATTTATTATGCAATTTCGCATTATAATTATTCAATCTGTGCATCGTACGAGAGAAATACTAGTAATATCAATAGATACGGAGTAATTTGGGGGGCCAAGTTTTAGTTATTTTAAGAAGGTATGCCATATTGGGAGTAGAGCTGTCAAATGGGTCGGGCCGGCCCGGCCCAGGCCCACTGGGCTTTGAGTTTTTACTGGGCTGGGCCGGCCCAGCCCGGTTGTTACCGGGCCGCCAATTTCCAAGCCCGTCCTGGCCCATCTCGGGCTGCCGGGCCACCGGGCCAAACCGGCCCTATTTTTTTATTTTTTTTTAATATTATTATTATATTTAATTTATATATTTACCTTATTAATTTATAATTTAGCATACAAATTATACTCATATAGTTATAAATATTATTTAGTTTGTCAACAACAATTCAATAATTAAAATAAAACTCAAATTCCTAAATAAAATTTAAGAATACTAATTCAACAAATCCTAATAGAATGGAAAGTGTTATTTTTTTATTTCAACAATAATTCAATAATAAAAATTCAACAATTTAATAGGAAAGTGTTATTTTTTTTATTTTGATAAGATAAAGATATTATAGGAATAAAATGGGGTATGTTTAGTAATGCATGTTAATTTTTAAATTTTATTGGGATTTGTTTAATAAGTGGGGCGAGTTTACAGGATTTTGGGGTTTGGGTAGTGATACTCTTAAATAAAATCTTATCCCTCAATTCATATTTGCCTTAATTGTACAATTGTGTTATGTGTACCACCAATTTGTGGTTGTTCATAAGAATTCGTTCATTTCCCTAGATGAAAATTCAACCAATAAATTATAATGTATTTTATTTTTAAAAATGGGGTATGATCATAAATAATATGGTACATATATATAGGGATGAGGAAATTAAGACCATAATGAGTATAGGGATGGATGTGACCTGTGGCAACTATTACCGACCTTGGCCAAATCACTAATCTCGCCTACTGCTCCTTTTTTTCTCTTACCTCTAGGTTTTCAATTTTATTCAAATAAAAAAAAAACCAAACCGGGCCGGGCCGTCCCAGAAAACCGGGCTAAGCCCAGCCCAAGCCCGTAGGCCCGCCGGGCCAAAAAAGTCCGGTTCTTTTCGGGCCTATATTTTTAGGGCCCAGTCCGCCCTTAAAACCGGGCTTTTCGGGCCGGCCCATCGGGCCGGGCTCGTTTTGACAGTTCTAATTGGGAGAGAGTTCACTACACGGGTCTAGTCCAATTTGTCTATGGTGGGCCGGGGCTCCAACTTTTGTCTGATGGGTCAGGGCGAATATCGAGACAGAAAATATTTTGGAGGTATTATGGGTGTGTTTTAGTAAAATTATAAGTGATTTTAATCACTTAGAATTGCGTGTATAAATTATTTTAGAGTGTTTTCAAATTTAATGATTCTACTTAAATTAATTAACTAGAATCTATAATTTAAAAGCTGAGAAATGTATGATTCTACCTGATTATAGCTTCTCACTAATAATTTACTCTATTAAAAAAATTTATCAAACACTCAACTTTTACTTTACACAAATTTTACAAACACTCACCACTTTTACCAATAAGCAATTGTTTCTCACAATTACTAGATTAAATCACTTCCAAAAAGCATAATTTTTTGCAAACACATGTGATTATAATCGCTTAAAATTGTGTGCATAAATAATTTTGAGTGTTTATAAATTTATTGATTTTGTTTAAATTAATTAATCAGTTGGAATTTATAATCTAAAAATTGAGAATGATGTGTTTCTACTTGATTGTAGTTTCATGATAATAATAATAATAATAATAATAATTTATTTTTCAGTTTTTTTTTATCAAACACTCAAATATCTATTTTGTACTTAATTTTACAAACGCTAATCATTTTTACAATTAAGCAACTTTTTTTTCACAATTACTAAATTAAATTATTTTCTCAAAACATAATTTTTTGCAAACACAACCTAGCTATTTAATGATTTGTGAATTTAAGACTATTAAATGGACATTTAAAATATTTTATGATTCTCAATAATGTTTTTTTCCCTTTGCAATTAGCTTGTTGTAAATTGAGAGCGTAAATAAAGACGCGAGATTTGTTCACCCAATTTATCGATAACGACTACGTCCGGGGGCTTACCAAGCCAGGAGTTTCACTAATATTCTTGTGTATAGTATATATGTTTACAATTCTAAGTACAATGGTATATTTATAAGAGTAAAACCCTAATCTAAATATGAAGCCCATTGAGTTATTGGTCCATTAATAATGTCCACATCAAATCTTCTAAATTTGGAATAATAAACCTGCTAGATTTACAACACTCCCCCTTGGACACTACGACATAATATATCATAAAAACTCTACGTGCTAGGTATCGGCCAAATATTAAGTTAGGGAGGAATGTAATCGATCTTCCAGATCAAATCTTCTAGATTTATTTCGGGGTTACCGCTCCCCCTGAAGACAACAACACTTTGAGCTTTTGCATCCCAATACCACGAACATACTTTTCAAAGTAGACGTAGGTAAGGACTTAGTGAACAGATCTGCTAGATTGTCACTAGATAGCACCTTTTGAATGGTAATCACATCACTCTTCTGGAGTTCGTATGGGTAGAAAAACTTAGGTGAAATATGTTTCGTCAGGTTTCCCATGACGTACCCATTACTCATTTGTGCGATGCAAGCTGCGTTGTCTTCAAATATAATGGTGGGAGGTGCATCGCCTTTAGCGATACCACACGAGTCACCAATATGTTTTACCAAGGACCTTAACCAAACACATTCTCGTGCGGCTTTAAACAAAGCTATTATCTCTGAGTGGTTTGAAGACGTGGTAACCATGGTTTGTTTAATCGATCTCCATGAGATCGCGGTACCACCACAGAGAAAAACGTAACCAGTCTGGGATATGGCGTTGTGGGGATCAGACAAATAGCCAGCATCCGCATAACCTACTAAGGTTTTGTCTTGGTTCTTACGGTAAAACAGTCCAAGATCTTGAGACCCTTGGAGGTACCGTAGAACATGCTTAACACCATTCCAATGTCTCCTTGTAGAAGAAGCACTATATCTCGCAAGCAAATTAACTGCAAATACAATATCCGGTCTAGTGCAATTTACGAGATAGAGTAATGCTCCAACATCGCTAAGATAAGGAACTTCTGGCCCCAAAATTTCTTCTGAATCTTCTCTTGGCCTAAATGGGTCCTTATCCACTTCGAGGGATCGGACAACCATATGGGTGCTAAGTGGATGAGATTTATCCATGTGAAATCTCTCAAATACCTTCTTCACGTAGGTTGACTGATGTATAAGAATTCCTTCTGGGAGATGCTCGATCTGCAGGCCGAGGCAATACTTGGTTTTACCCAAGACTTTCATTTCGAATTCAGCTTTCAAGATTGAACTGGCTTCTTCAATCTCTTTGCATGTTTCAATTATGTTTAGGTCATCAACATAAACGTATATAATGCAAAAACCACTTTGCGATTTCTTCGTGAATACGCATGGGAAAGCTATATCGAATGTGTATTCCTTCTTCTGGAGGAATTCACTAAGTCGGTTGTACCACATGAGGCCTGATTGCTTTAGGCCGTATAACGACTTCTGCAGTTTTATGCTATACATACTGCGATTTTTACCATTCCTGTCGAATCCATCAGGGATTTTTATATAAATGTCGGCATCTAGTGATCCGTATAAGTATGCGGTTACTACATCCATCAATCTAATCTGGAGATTTAATTTAACTGCCAAAGATATCAAGTAGCGGAACGTTATTGAGTCCATTACGGGAGAATATGTTTGATCGAAATCAATACCGGGTCTCTGCGAAAAATCTTGAGCTACAAGCCTCGCTTTATTCCTCTCTACATTATTGTTCTCATTTCGTTTTCGTACAAATACCCATTTATATTCTACAGGAATGGCGCGCGCGGGTGTACGAACGATAGAGCCAAATACTTGTCTTTTGTTAAGCGATGCGAGCTCTGCTTCAATTGTCTCTTTCCATTTAACCCAATCGGAGCGCTTCCGGCACTCAGCGATAGTTTTGGGTTCTGGATCTAGATCATTATTTATAATGGAAAGAACAATTGTCGCTGCAAATATGTCGTCGACGACAGTAATATTTCTATTATATGTTTCTCCCGTATCTATGAAATTCACAGAGACTTCAACGTTTACTTCAACCAGACCTTCCTCATTTCCCAGTGTATCTGGGTTTGGTCGTTCCGCGGTCCTAGTGCATTGAATATTTTGTGCACGTGCTTCATCACTAGGATGCTCGTCTTCTAGAGACTTTGAATTATCTAGACGAATCTCTTCTAGAGATTTTACATTCGGCTGACCAATTTTGCTAGCTTTTCGTTTAGGTGTACTAGTATCTCTTGAGAGTTCTTTACGCTTCTGGCGTGTGGGGGCATGAGTACTTGTTTTGCTTGGGACCTCAACCCTTTGGGGAGCATTTACTGCATGTATATGCAATTTAGTTACACCTCTATAGTCAGTGAACGCGTCTGGCAGATTGTTTGCTAAATTTTGCAAGTTAATGATCTTCTGAACTTCCAGTTCAGATTGACTAGTGCATGGATCTAGATACTAAAGATTACTTACATTCCACGTAAGCTCCCGACATTAATTCAATTTTGAATTCGGATCTCCCCCTAATGCCGGGAAGTGATCTTCATTGAACGTGTAATCAGCGAATCGGGCCGTTAATTGATCCCCGGACAAAGGCTCGAGGTATTTCACGATGGATGGAGAGTCAAATCCGACGTAAATATCGAGTTTCCTTTGTGGACCCATAGAGACCGCTTTGGTAATGTAATCGGAACATATACCGCACATCCGAAAATACGCAAATGGGAAATGCTAGGTTCTTTGCCACGCACTAGCTGTAGGGGGAATGATCATTATATGCAGTTGGATGGATTTGTATCAAGTGCGATGCATGTAGGACTGCATGCCCCCAGCATGAAGTGGGTAGTTTAGAGTTCATAAGCAATGGTCTCGCGATAAGTTTGATACGTTTTATGAGTGCCTCAGCAATACCATTTTGGGTATGGACTAGGGGATCGAATGCCCCACTCTAATTCTCAGGGCCATACAGTAATCTGTAAAGGCCTTTGAGCTGAACTCAGCAGCATTATCCATGCGAATCGACTTAATTGGATAATCCAGGAATTGAGCTCTGAGCTCGATAGTTTTCGCAATAAGCTTCGCAAAAGCTTGATTGCGGGTGGATAACAAACAGGCATATGTCCACCTAGTGGAGGCATCAATAAGGACCATGAAATATCGAAATGGTCCTGATGTTGGGTGAATTGGTCCGCAAATGTCTCCTTGAATTCGTTCAAGGAAAACCAGAGACTCTAGTCCAACCTTAGTACGCAACGGGCGCACTATTAACTTACCCTTAGAACATGCATCACAAATAAATTCATCAACAGAAGGGATTCTATTATTCTAAATATTATGACCAATTGAATTAGATAGAATCCTATGTATCATAGTTTGTCCTGGATGACCTAACCGCTGATGTCATAATTTAAAAGAATTCGGGTCATGAAATTTCATACTCATAGCTAGATGGAGATTAAACAGCCGGATGTAGGAATAGTACAGTCCGGAGGAGAAGGAAGGAAGTTTTTCTATAACTTGTTTATGGCTACCTCGAGTAATAGTCATCAAAAGGTATTCGTTATTATTCTCAGTTTCAGTTTCGATGTGATAGCCATTAGTTCTTATATCTTTAAAGCTGAGCAGGGTACACTTAGATTGTGGAAATAATAAAGCATTATCGATTATGAGTTCGATACTCATGTGGAGGACAATGGAAGCTCTTCCAGAGCGCACTATCAACATACTATCATTGGCTATTGTAGTTATACTCCCCTTACATTCTACTAAGTTATGAAAATACTTCATATCTCTTAAGTTGTATGAGTGGTGGCGCTATCTACCAAACATAAATCACTATTTGCGCCAATCATGCCAGAGAAAATAACCCAAACCTAATAGCTGATATGTTTACAAGCCATGAATAAGAACAACAATATCCTAATAAATGTTATGGACATCGATTTAAGGTAAACACATCAAAGCTAAAATAATAATATCGTCCATAAAATAAAATATCCGAAAGAAATGATCCAAAAAGACATAAATTGTTTTATCCAAAACAAGGTACTAAAATAATCAAATACACAAATCACTCATCATCTCCAAAGTCCTTGAGCTCGATGCCCACAGGATCGACGTTGTCTTGGTCAAGGCCTACTAAAGGCAGGCTGGCATGGTGAGATTCAACTCTAGGAGCCTTCCCCTTATCGTCTTTCTGCTGCTTTTGATAAGCCTCAACCAAGTGTTTGGGAGTGCGACACGTGTGAGACCAATGACCTTTGCATCCGCATTTGTAGCAGGACTGCTCAACCTTATCTTGATATCCAGATTTTTTAGTAGCGGGTTTCGTGTTAGATGCAGCCTTTCCACGAGCATGAGCTTGATTGTCATTCAAGGTACCTGGACTACCGGACTTACTACGACCTCGGTCTTTGCTACGAGTTCGTTTACTTCCTCTCTCCCTTCCACGCTTGCGACCAAATGTACTACATTGAGCTATAGCATGTGCTTCGGGCACAACTTTTGAGCCAACCGGTCTCGAGTTATGATTTTGCATAAGGAGTTGGTTGTGCTTTTCTGCCACTAGAAGTGCAGAAATTAGCTCAGAGTATACAGTGTAGTTCTTAGCCCTGTACTGCTGCTGGAGTACAAGGTTGCTGGCGTGGAAAATCGACAAAGTCTTTTGGATTAAGTCATCCTCAGTTACAGTTTGCTTGCATAACTTGACTTGAAGCGAATATACCAACTTTTACCAGTCGCTTCCCCGCAAGCGGACGGGTTCACTGTAGTTTAAGTAAGTATAATGACCAAGTATATCAAACCCAAAGGAAAGTGTGTATGCGAATAGATACCTGAAGATCTACGCGTCGTAGTTAATATGAGTGTATGTTTTTTGATTTTTTTGGAAGGATTACTTAAAACTAAAATAAACTAATTAAACTAAAATACTAAAGAAGACGAATTAACTAAGGGTTGTATTCAAATGAGGGATGACGATGCTCAGGATAGGAATCCCTACGTATACTAACGGAGCAGGTACATAATCAAAATAACCGTGACGCGCAAGAAATAACCTAAGTAAAAGAATGCAAGATGAAAGCTCAAGATTTTAAACCCTAATACTTTATCCTAACAATCGACTTCACTAATCCACTAACAAGTTAATAGATCGTGCTTAATTAACGAGACCCTAATTTAACTAAGGTGATGCGGTCGTTCTCCCTCGCTAAACCGGTAGATTAATTAACCCCTTCTAAACCTTCTCGTTAAGACTACTAATTGTTAAAGAGTGATACGGTCGTCCTCTCCCTAACACTTTCGTACGAAATTCAAAGGTAAAGTTAAGATTAATTTTAAGAATTCATTAATTAAGAGAATTAAAACTAAACGTCACGAATTATCCTAATTATGTACCCACATCCTACTTCTACGAGTTCATCCTACCCTAAGCATGCAAGGGTTTTAGCTAAACATGGTTTTAATGGAAACTAAAACAATAGAAGAAGTAACGAACATGAACATGATGATTATAACGAATAAATTATCAAACATAAACTAGGGTTTCAAGAAATAACGGAATAAACTGAAATTGAATCGATAAAACAAAGTCTCAAAGTATTCAAGAACAAAGGTCTAAAGAAACGAAACTAAACAAAACAAAACCGTGCTATGAATTCGTAAAGAAAACCTCGAAAACGTAAAAGTAAAGTTTGCTCGTTCCTTCTTCTCCAAAAACTAACTCTAAAAACAATCTCGTATCAAGTGGTAAGTGGTGGTCTGATATCATCCCTAAAAAACGTGTTCAGAAGGGGTATTAATAGGCAACAGGTCGAATCGGGAGTTAATGGGCCAAAATTCACGTACGCTCGTGCACTGCTCGTGCACTAGTGCACGAGCTCATTCCACTCGAGCACCCCAATTCTTCCAGAGAGCAAAAACTGCACGACCACCTTTGCTCGTGCACTAGTGCACGACCTGCGACTACTCGTGCGCAGTGCACGAGTGCTCGTGCACTAGTGCACCACCTGCACCTCCTCGAGCGCAATACGCGACTGCTCGTGCAGGGGTGCACGAGTACTCCTTGCTTGTGCACTCCAATGATACTTTTGCTCCCCCGAACTAATACTTTTCGTATTTCTTCGATATCTTCTCATCCGGGCGTCTGTTTGAGTTGATTCAAAGTCCTACGAACTCCTCTTTTCACCCTCTATCCACCTACGAGCATCAAAGAGACAAATTCATCAGTTTATAGAAATGATACTCAAATGACTCTAAATACTCATCTAAATCAATCAAAACAAGGACATTTTGAGTGACGAATCATGATAATTTCACGCCTAATCATAACTTTAACTGGAATACAATACAATGTAAGGCTGAGTTGTACTCCGTTACAGACTTAAAGTCTTGAAAACGGAGGTTCAACCAATCGTATTGAGTCTGAGGGAGTAGTATGTCATTTTGTTGCTGAAAACGGCCCTTCAGGGACTTCCACAACGTTCCGGGATCTCTCTTAGTGAGATATTCATTTTTCAAGTCCTGATTAAGATGATGTCTGAGAAAAATCAAAGCTTTCGTCTTCTGGTCGTCGGTTGATTTTGAATCATCGACAATGGCACCACTAAGATTGGTTGAGGCTAGATGTATCTCAACATCTAGCGCCCATGTCAGATAGTTACTACCATCAAGAGCAAGCTCAACGAATTCTCTTTTGGTAATATCAAACATAATTCACTACAATTTTTAAAGTGACATGGTAAGGGGTGTGACCAAATTTATTGACAACGGAGAAATAAGGATTTATTTAATTATTCTAGAGTACATAGAAGCAAGAATTGGGACAGACTGGGTTTGATCGTTCAACAAAACAATGACGCCTGTATTTGTATAGTAGGGGCTTCAACTCAATCCGCTATGATTATGAGAGGGCTGTAGCAAGTGAGACAATAAACTGGAGAGATATTCGAGCTTTCGATGACTTCATTAGTTGCTCAAATTTGATCGACTTACCATTACACGGTAGGAGCTTTACATGGTACCGCCCAAATGGTACGTGTAAAAGCAGACTTGATCGGTTTCTTCTTAACGAAGAGTGGCTGCACAAATGGCCTCAATGTTTTCAAAAGGGATTGCCAAGATCCATTTCAGATCACTGTCCTGTGATATTGGAAAAAAATACGGTGGATTGGGGGCCTAAGCCTTTTAGGTTTTTGAACGCTTGGGTTGATCATCCTGGGTTTAAAGAGCTGGTGGCTCACTCGTGGAACAACAGCGTGGTGTCAGGCTGGGGGAGTTTTGTGGTAAAGGAAAAACTCAAAATTCTGAAAGGAAATTTGAAGAGTTGGAATCTAAATGTTTTTGGCTCTTTAGATAGAAACATTGAAAAACTGAAGAGAGAAATTGAGGAGCTGGATATCCTAGATGACACTTTTGGGCTAGAAGAGCAAGAGGCTTAGAGGAGAAAATTGGTAACAGATGAGCTTTTTAAGAATTTAAACTGGAAGCATGGGTTAGCAGCTCAAAAAGCGCGGGTGCGATGGCTTAAGGATGGAGATGTAAACTCGAGTTTCTTTCACAGAGTTATTAATCAGAGGAGGAAAGCGAATGAAGTTGTGGGAATTATGCTCGGAGATGAATGGGTAGAGGACGTAGCTGAGGTGAAACAGGGGATAAAAAACTTCTTTGAGACTCAATTTTCAAGAAGGACAGATTCGAGGCCGACTTTTGCTCAAAATCTAGCAGCGAATAAAATCTCGGAGGTCGAAAACATGATGCTTATTGCCCCCTTCTCTGCGGAAGAGGTAAAACAGGCGATTGGTGACTGCGAAAGCTCGAAAGCTCCGGGACCTGATGGATTTAATTTCAAATTTATCAAGGAATGCTGGGAAGTAATTAAGGAGGATGTCATGAGGATGTTGGAGGAGTTTCATCAGAATGGGAAGTTGGTAAGAGGTATGAACGCGTCTTTTATTGTGTTAATTCCGAAGAAAGAGGATGCAACTCGGTTGGGGGATTATAGACCCATTTCTCTGATCGGGTGCATGTATAAAATCCTTGCTAAGATATTGGCGGGAAGGTTGAGTAAGGTTATGGACGGTATAATATCGGAGTATCAGAGTGCTTTTGTGGGTGGTAGACTGATTCATGATGGAGTAGTGGTGTTGAACGAATCAATTGAGGAGGCGAGGAAAAAGAAAATAGGGAGGATTTTTTTTAAAATAGATTTCGCAAAGGCGTATGACACGGTGGATTGGGGCTTTTTGGACTGCATGCTGGCACAGCTGAATTTTTGCCAGAAATGGAGGGGCTGGATTCATGAATGTGTATCAACTGCCACATCTAACGTGTTAGTCAACGGGAGCCCGTGTGGAGAATTCAATCTAGAAAGAGGACTGAGACAGGGTGATCCCCTGTCTCCTCTCATCTTTTTAGTTGTGGTAGAAGGTTTGAAACTCTTGGTGGACAAAGCAATGCAAGAAGGCAGGTTAACAGCGGCTGAAATTGGAAGGAAAAAGGTGAGAGTCCCGCTGTTACAATATGCAGATGATATAATTTTTGTGGTCTCAGATAGTATCGAGAATGTTTGGGCAATAAAGGCAATCTTAAAGAATTTTGAGCTAGTGTCTGGGCTTAAAGTGAATTACAACAAGAGTCGCTTGATTGGGGTAAACATTGAGGAGGAAAGATTGGAATTGATGGCAAACATGTTGGGTTGTGCAAGAGAATCTATCCCGTTTACCTACTTTGGTATTCGAGTAGGCATTTATCAGAACATAATAGCAGAGTGGGAGCATTTGATTCAGAAGGTGAAGACGAGATTGAGGGCGTTGGAGTATAAGAAGCTTTCGATTGGGGGCAGATTCACCATTTTAAAATCAGTACTCACATCTTTACCACTCTACCATCTATCTTTCTATAGTCTTCCGAAGAAAACTCTTGAGTGCTTGAATTCTTTGTTTAGGAATTTTTTCTGGGGTGGGCGAGAGGATGAGAGAAAAATAGCTTGGCTAAGTTGGGATCGTATTTGCGCTACGAAATCTGTGGGCGGGCTGGGTTTTCGGGAATTGGGGGCTTTTAATAGGGCTTTGGTGGGCAAGTGGCTCTGGCGGTTTTTAGTTGAGAGGGAGTCTTTATGGGTAAGGGTAATTGACTCATTACATGGGAACTTGAGAGTGAGGGATGGAGGGCTAGTTGGTGAGGGGAGGGTGAGGTTGTGGTCTACTTGGTGGAGGGATGTCGTAGAGGTGGGCAGGGGGGAGGACTGGTTTTTCCATAACTTAGAGAAAATCTTAGGGAATGGGGAGGATACGGATCTTTGGAGTGATATTTGGGTGGGGGGCGCTCTCTCAGGATTCAATTTCCAAGATTGTACTATTTAAGTAGGGAGAAGAGGTGTAAGATTAATGAGATGGGTAAATGGGGGGGGGGGGGGTTGGAGGTGGGAGTGGAAGTGGAGGAGGGAGCTGTTTGATCGAGAATTGATTATTTTTAATGAATTCGTGGATAAATTATCTCATTGCAGGTTAAGAGAGAACGAGAAAGACAGCTGGTCATGGAGATTGGAGAAGGGAGGTCGATACACAGCAAGTTCGGCCTACAAACTTATCAGCTTAACGAAGTTAGAGGACAGAGGAGAAACGAGACACCGGAAGGAGTTCGAGATAGTCTGGAACAAGACGGTCCCTTTGAAAGTGGCGATTATGGCTTGGAGAGCTCTTCACGATAGATTGCCGACCAAGAAGAATCTTGAGAGAAGGGGAATTCTAGGAGGGGAAAACGCTTTGAAATGTACTGCTTGTAACAGTGCTGAGGAATCAGCAGTACATTTTTTTATAAATGCCCAGCAGTAGCGAAAGTGTGGGAGAAATGTTTGGGTTGGCTGGATACTCCTGTAGCATTGCCAGGTACAATTATCGACCATTTTCTTCTATTCTCAGGATTATTTAGAAAGAAAAAATATGAGGAGGTGGGAGTTGTTGTATGGGAATGTGTCTTGTGGGTGTTATGGAAGGCGAGAAATAAAATCTGTTTTGAAGGAGGGGATTTTAATGTAGATAAAATCATGGAGGAAGTGAAAGGGAGAACTTGGAGTTGGATGTTGGTGAAACAAAAAAATCATTGTAATTCGTCATTGATAGATTGGATACAAAGTCCCAAACTAGTGATAGGAGATTGAGTTGCTGTTCTGTAAGAAAGTGATTGTTACTAGTGATAGGAGTTGGAGTGATGATCTGTTAGGAAATTATCGATATTGTAGGCATGTCTCATGCCATATTTTCTTGTTCATAAGAATCAAAAGCTTTTTGCCTGATAAAAAAAAATAGAAGCAAGAATTGGGTGCCGTCTACCCAGAGCAAAAATTACGGTCCGACAAGTACTAGACGCCGCCTACCCGGGCAGTATATGCGGACTACAAGTAATATGCTATGTGCAAGGGGTAATAATGCATGCAAGATAATTAAATCATAAAAAGGCATGCACATATATCAATTAAGCATATAAGACAATTTATTGAGAACTAATATTTAAATTAATTCTAAAAAAATTCCGAGCTTAATTTACATGCATGAATTATTACCACATAATTTTCAAGTATTTAAAAATAATTAATTTTCGGGAAAATAATAAGAGGCTCAAGAGAATAAAATTTAATCAATTTAAAAGATTAATTTTTATCTATAGAATTGGGACTGCAGGCCCAAAATAAAAAGATATGATGCCCAAGTCAAGCCCAAAGGGGCCAGGGTTGCACGGGGCCCGAAGATACGCTGCCATGTGCGACGACGGGCGCAACGATGGTTGCACAGGCGTGTACGCGGAGCAGGCAGCGCGCGGGCGCGAAAAAACCGGCCAGTCACGACCTACAGGCGCGACTGCCGCGGACGATCATGGTCTGTAGACGCGATGACCACTGGCAATTGCGGCCTACAGGCGCGATTGGCATCTTTTCGTGACACAACGACCAAAAACACAGCGCGGTTGCGCTCGGTGGCGCGTGAAGGTGGTGCACGGCTTCAGGCGGCGTCGGCCTGGGGCGACGCAGAGGCGGTTCCGGGCTGCGTTAGGCCCGGAGCAGCACGCGGTGGCGCGCGACGCGGCGCCCCTGGACGGCAGCCAGCGACCTTCGGCGGAGGTTCGACGGGCGGCGGCCGTTTGCTCCGTTATAGATTTTTTTTTCAAAAGCAATTCGATCCAATTAATTGCAAATACGATTTAAAAATGATGCAATAATTCACGTGCATATAAAAATATAATTCACATGGATCAGATAATTAGATACGACGCCCGCATGGGCGTAGCTCAGTTGGTTCCTGGGTGGCAAATTGCTACAAGGACGCAGGATCGAGCCCTAGCAGCCGCAGTGTGGGAGTTTTATCCCTCCAATGTGGGGGATAGCTCCTTGTGGGCACCAGACACTGGTCCTCCCACCTAATGGGCCGCTGAGTCACCATGATTTACCTCCTCCACCCAATCCTGTCGGGCCAGGGGGTGGGGGCCCTGGGGGCGAGGGCTTCACCTTTTGCTACAAGATAATTAGATACGACAATTAATTCACATACTATGTAGAAAATTAATTTAGATAGTACTGGTTAGTCTCGGGTAGAGTCTCGTGCTGATAACGTGTTGTAAATTGAGAGCGTAAATAAAGGCGCGAGATTTGTTCACCCAGTTCGTCGATAACGACTACGTCTGGGGGCGTACCAAGTCAGGAGTTTCACTAATATTCTTGTGCATATATGTTTACAATTCTAAGTACAATGGTATATTTATAAGAGTAAAACCCTAATCTAAATATGAAGCCTTGGGTTATTGGTCCATTAATAATGTCCACATCAAATCTTCTAGATTTAGAATAATAAATCTGCTAGATTTACAACAGAGCTAACAAAAGACTACACAAAACTCATTTTTGGAATAAAAAGGTAAAATTTGCGGTGTGTTTTATTCTAAGAACTAATTTATAGTATCAACTATTTTATTAAAAATATTGATTTAATAACAAAATCATACCCAATTAAATACATAATTAATTAAGATGTTACACCAATATCTGAACAAAAAATTGAATGAGACAGTCTCGTTTATAATAAGATACTATACATTTTGCATGTTTTTGTGATACTTTTAATACTTGAGTATTACAAATACTTACAAAAGTATCATGTTTTATGTATGAGACGATTTATTTTTTATTACATATCTTCATTCGTTACATATTTTACATGTATTACTCGTTTTATTGAATAATATTATTCGTTTAACAAAATTATATTACTAGGATATCAGTTGCATTGTATACACCGGTAGAATGATATTTACTTATTTCAAAGTTACTCATTTTACTAAGTGGAATTACTTGAAAACCAATTTTAGTACAACTGATTGTCTGATTCACACGAGTAGTATTATTCATCCAAAATACATACTCGAATATATATATTGACAATTACTAAAGACATTCGTTTCTGCAGGCCATTTTCTCACACACAAAATATATGTTCCAATAATGTTAATATCAACCCTGCATTTTGTGACCCCATACTGAGATGACATATATATTTTTCGATAGGTACAACATATAAAGACTATTGTACAACTATTAGCAATAGGTACATTGTACTATGTCACAACTTTCAAGATCAAAAAAACAAATTCGTATTCCAACTGTAAATGATAAGACAAAAAATTTAAAATGTGTAGTATTAAAAGCCAAATTTGATTACTGTTTATTTATAAGACCAAAATGTCGTACGTCCTTTACAAAAATAATTTAAAAAAATAATAATATTCTTGTTTCAAAATAGTAAAATTCAGAATTTCTATGATTTATTAATGATAACTTTGTTTTAAATTTAAATGGTTGAATAAAAGTAATCTAACAAGTAGTGTTGTTTCCATTGTTGGGACTCTTTTCTCCTCACACAACTCACGGTTCGTGTCTAGGGACGAGGGTTCAGGTAAACGAGAGGGCTAAACGGACGTGTCTCACTACTCTCTCTTCAGCCGTGAATCATCAAGAAGAGAAGAGAAGAGAAGATGATTTATATATGGAGGCTCCCAACTATACCTAAGTTTAGAAGATGTGGGCATCAAACTTAAAACAAAAATGGGCCAAAATTCATTGGGCTCTCAAGCTAAGCCCAATATCCATGGTAGTTACAACACTAGTGTTGTGCTTTAATTTTGAAAAAAAATAATATAAAAGTAGAGGTTATTGGTTGTGGCATGAAGTAATAATTGTGACAGATGATTATAAGAAGATAGAAATATAATCAAATGAGATAATGATTAACTATTTAAGAGGGTATATAGTGTTATGAATTATCTTTTGTTTAACCACTATATTTACTCTATATTTAATTATTTATTTGCATTTTTTTTTTTTTCTGGAAGAATAGTGTCACCTCATTTTGTCCTTGACCAGTGATTTTGCCGCAAAAGGAATTTTACCTTAGCAAGATTGTTAATGAAGCTTCTGTCTGAGCCAGCTTGTGGTTTTAGTTCTTATTTCCTTTTTCTTTTTTCTTTTATAGTAGGTATCATTAGTATTATGAGTAATTCTCTGGTGCATTTGTTGCATGGTGCACTTACTCAACAGTTGAATTTGTTTACACTGAAAAATATGATTTGATTACACTGAAAAGTGGGGTTAGATTATGCTGAAAAATTTACACTGAAATCGATTTTCAATGTAAATTTTTTAGTGTAATTTAACCATATTTTTAATGTAATCAATCTATACTTTTCAGTGTAAATAAATTTAATTGTTGAGAGAGTGCACCGTGCACCTGGTGCATATAAAAATGTGTGTAGTATTATGTGTCATTTTTTGAGTATGAAGAGATGGACAAAAATTAGGGTAAGATAGTATATATATATATATATATATATATTTTTTAAAATAAAATTTCAATGGACATATAAATTTATTCTAGGAGTGTAAATAGCCCGACCCATGAACTAGGTCCAGTTTATATACAATCCCATATTTTGTTAGTGTCCTCCTTTAAAAAAATGTTGGAAAATAAAATCGAAAAACACAGCAATGTTTGGATTTTTTTTTCCGAAAATTCAATTAAAAAAAAAAACCAAATACATGCATTTTCCAAAAATTGTTAAGTTTTTCAGTGTTTTTATTTCCCATTTTTATTTCTGAAAAAAATTTATTAATTAACAAAAAGCCCAGGCTAAATACCACTCCAACTAATGGAGATACACCTTCATTAATATTTTAATATTTTATTAAAATTATAAAATTACATATATAACTTTAATATTTAAACAAAAAAAAAATCTAAGACAACATGCACCCCCATCTCATTCTTATGCAGAAGACATTCAACCATATACGTGTGAAGGGAAAAAAAAATTAATCTTGTTTCCATCATAATACGGTCAAACGACACAACAACGATTAATTCATAATTTTTAACTAGATTCTGGTGAAAATGGGGGCATTTCAACCCTCCTATGTATGTTTTTTTTGTCCCTTATTCCATAGGTTTTCTCTTTAATGTATAAATCCTAGTTTAAAATATTGACTGATGTTAGTTGTTTATATTGTGTGTATTTGTGTACGAAATATTGATGTTTTATGCGTTAAACGACGTTGAAAGTTGAATGATTGTCATTTGCGCATTTTTTCTTTTCAAATTTCCGCCAAGCCAGTTTTCTGACCTGGTTAGTCGAAAATTTACATATTTTCAAACACCAGTTGCCAAAATTTTGAATGATTACAAATTTACAAAATCTGATTAATTTTTTGGAAACATTTTGCCGAAAAATTGTGTTAATTATGAGAACAGTTTGCTGAATACTACTTATCATAATTTGTTTTTCTTTTATTAATGGTAGTATAAAGAATGTGTATCTACTAATACGAATTAAAATGAGTAGATGAATTTAGATGGAAGTGTATCTCAATTTGTTGGTGGGTATTTACTATTTAGTCTGGGCCTTAACAAAACATGGGGTTGTATATAATCTGGGCGACTGGGCCCATGATTTATCCGACGGAGCCCATTTTAAATTTGGGCCATTTAAGAAAACTCACTTCATTTTAGCCTGCAATATGGGCCCAAAATCGAATAAACGCGTTTTGCCCTAAACGACTTTCCCTGAAACCGTAGAATACTGCAGAGAAGTCGCCATTTGCCCTCCTTCAACCATTCTCAGTTTCACCAGTTACCACGAGGGTTTAGAGCTCACTGCTAAATCTCTCTAAACCCTAGCGCCATGAATTCTCTCAATTTTGCCGCTGCTAAGCTCACCGGCCACGCGCCGCCGCTTAACCTCCACAATCCATCTCTATCCAAACCCCTCTCCGTCCGATTCGCATCCCCACGCCTTCGTTCCTCCATTAGAGCTTCTACGCACAATTCAAACCCTGAAAACTCCGATAAATCCCCAAAATTGTTCCAATTCCAGGCTTCGAACCCTAAAATTTCTCTGACGCCTATTCTGGCCCCAATCCGAGCCACACTGGTCACCACCATCGCCGCCGCCACGCTCGTGTTCTCCGGATTCTATTTCTCCCGTAAACCCGCAATCGCCGCGGTTTCTCCCCCACCCGCCGTCGAAACGGCGGAGAAGGACGCCGTTTCGGATGAAGAAAGGGAAAAAATTATCGAAGAACACTTGGTATCCAACCCTAACGACGTCGACGCGCTGAAGAATCTGATGGAGATCAAAATAAAGGGGAAAAAGGTTCCGGAAGCCATTGATGTCCTCGACAGGCTAATAGAACTCGAGCCGGAGGAAGTCGAGTGGCCGATGATGAAAGCGCATCTCTACGCTTACGATGGGGAGTTCGAATTAGCGAAGAGTAAATTCAATGAGCTCTTGAAGAAGGATCCATTCCGCGTCGAAGCTTACCATGGGCTAGTCACAGTGGCATCAACGGAGGAATCGAGCGAAGAATTGGTAATTATTGAACAGAAGCTTCAGGAGGTTATGGAATTGTGCAAAAAGGAGAACAAGAGGACTGATTTGAGGGATTTCAAGCTGTTGCTTGCTCAAATTAGGGTTCTTCAGGGGAGCTATGATGATGCATTGAAGTTTTATCAGGAATTGGTGAAGGAGGAGCCTAGGGATTTCAGGCCTTATTTGTGTCAAGGGATAATTTATACTCTGTTGAGCAAGAATACTGAAGCTGAGAAGAGCTTTGAGAAGTATAGGAGATTGGTTCCCAAGGGGCATCCTTATGCCAGCTATTTCGACGAAAATATGATGGCTACGAAGGTTTTCGCGCAGAAGATGGAGATGGAGAAAGCTATGACGAAGAGCTAGGAATGCTGCAGAGGTTCGTCTTTATTTTCTACTGATGTTAAGCCATGTTTATGATTCTGCATTGTAGTAAATAATTGATGAATTTTGGGTGGGAAAAGTTTTTGCGGCTATGAAGGATTGCATGACCCTTTACTATCTAGAGATTATATGAGATTCTTTAGACATTGAATGAAGAAATATATAACTGCTTAGGTATTATACTCTGTTGATAGCCTTGGTGTAGCATTGCTTCATTCGGTTATCGGTAATTGTCTTGAAATTGAACTCGCAAATGTTGTTCAAACTTAAGTTATTAAAGCGCGAGGTGTTCCAGGCTATAGGTTGTGCGCCTTTTTTGGGTTTAGGTGGACCCGATTCTTAGGGTGCATGATGTGCCTCAATGGGCCTCGTTTACTTTTCAGATCTTCATCACCCCCAAACGTTGTTTTGTGCAAAATTTGAAATAAAGAACCATTTTTGACAAGAAATAACTTGAAACAAAACAAAGGCGAATCATAAATAAGAAAAAGTTGTTGAATTTAGGCCTAGGGTTTGAGGAAAGATTTGGTAAAGAAAGAGGAAACTTAGAAACAAAATCGTTGCCCCTATAAGCTAGATTCTTATCCCCTTGTGTGTATCTTATCTCTGTTTATGCAGTTTTTACTTCGGATGAGAATGAGAAGTAGACTATTGATTAAATGTTATCTTTGTTACATTTGATGCTCTTTTGTGATGCTGAATGTTGCAGAGGTTCGCCTTTATTTTCTACTGATGTTTAGCCATGTTTATGATTCTGCATTGTAGTAAATAATTGATGAATTTTAGGTGGAATAAGTTTTTGCGGCTATGAAGGATTGCATGACCCTTTGCTATCTATAGATTATATGAGATCCTTTAGACAATGAATGAAGAAATATATAACTGCTTAGTTATTATACTCTGTTGTTTACACTATTACTAAGTAAATAGTCTTGGTGTAGCATTGCTTCATTCGGTTATCAGTAATTGTCTTGAAATTGAACTTGCAAGTGTTGTTGAAACATAAGTCGTTAAAGCGCGAGGCGCTCCATCCTATAGGTTGTGCACCTTTTTTGGGTTTAGGTGGACTGCGATTCCTGGGGTGCACGATCATAGGATGAAAATATCGGTATCGGTGGAAATATTAGTACCTTAAAATTATGGGTACATGGATGGAAATATGGATATCAATACATATCGGTAAAAGAAAATAGAAAATTGACGGAGATTTTATGAAAATGATGGATATTTAACATGAAACTTTAGGGTATATTATAACTAACTTTAATATACATAAATTTAACTTAAACTCAAATGAAATGAATTGTTTATGACAAATATATTAGTAACAAAATACTTAAACAGTCTAAAATAATACAATAGTTGTTCATAATAATTTAATATATAATATAAGTAATGCAACTAAACATGTTGAAACTTTTTTCTTACAAGATTTTGAATAAATGGTGGTTTTGTGGCTAAATCCTCTCAAAATCTAAAATAATATTCATAGACAATAAAAGAAAAGGTGAGAATTTTTTTCCCGATTTTTACCGATATTTTGCCAATATTTCCTCGAAATTTCCGGATATTTGGCAAATTTTGATCTACAGCTCACCGATATCGATATTGATTTGATACCAATATTTCCTAATATTTTACGATATTTTGGAAAAAATCTCGTTCCGGTGGATATCTATATCGAGGCCTCCAAAAAATCGAAATTTCACGAAATTTTCATCCTTACTTTTCAGATCTTCATCACCCCCGAATGTGGTTTTGTGCAAAATTTGAAATAAAAAACATTCTTGACAAGAAATAACTTGAAACAAAACAAAGCCGAATCATAAATAAGAAAAAGGTGTTGAATTTAGGCCTAGGGTTTAAGGAAAGATTTGGTAAAGAAAGAGGAAACTTAGAAGCAACATCGTTGCCCCTATACGCTAGATTCTTATCCCCCTTTTTTCTTGTGCGTCTCTTATCTCTGTTTATGCGGTTTTTACTTTGGATGAGAATGAGAACTGGACTATTGATTAAATGTTGTCTTTGTTACATTTGATGCTCTTTTGTGTGCTAATGGAGACCAGCTTCACAGCTTTAGTGTCTATTTCATGTTTACATTATGTTGGAATGTTTAGCAATTGACTTTTGGGTTCTATTTTGTGGTCTTATGTGGAACTGAACTTTATTTTGTTCGACAATGTGTGTCGAATATATTATATTAATATATAAATGATGTTTAGTGAAAAAGGACACGAAGCATGTTTGGATGACATTGGAGACGTGATTTGCTTTCATTTTCCCAATAACTGAAGCCTTGACATTGAATCGCCTTATATGTAACATAATTAGGCAGATCAATATGGGATCGTGTTACTTGCAATGCTGTGTTTCCTCACTATTTTGGTCGCATAGGTCGCCTAGATACATGTTTTTCTCCTACATAAGTTATAGTTCAAATGATAAATTACCCTTATATAATTAGAAAATTCTGACATCGGGAGTCCTAGTGTAGCGAAATAAAGTTTAGTCGGAAAAGTAAAAAAGAACACGCAAAATTTAGATAACTCCGTCTTAAATTCTAAACATTATGGTCGGGAGGTTTTCCCATTTTTCTTCGTCTGTTGCTTGGTGAAAAGGCTAGAATTTGAAGATATCTAGTTGTAGAAGAATAAGGCTTTTCCAAATAAGTCCCATACAAATCTTAGAAATGAAAGAATAAAAAGATCAACCTTAGAAGTGACAAAGAATTATCAAACTTCACTACAGTTAATCGGCTGCTGTTATGCCTATTTGTGTTTAGGAAAAGGTTTACATGAATGACACCAACTCAAAAATTACTTGCCTATTTCTATAAAATGCCATTCCCAAATTTTCAGATCATGGCAGACTAGGAGTCCTTTATGGAACTGTTTTACTCTGGTTTTCTACCACTATCATTTTATAGTAAAGCAATTGATGATGTTTAATTAAACAACTGATACGATAAAACTAATAAGTTTTAATGAAACAATTAATATTGGTTAAAAATACAGTAAAATGTGAATCAATTGAGACATATATATATATATATATATATATATATATATATATATATATATATATATATATATATATATATATTTAGTAGGTCTTGTGGCCTACAATTTAAATAAGTTGAAGAAACTTGTCATAGCTATATCTCATACAGCAGTTGTTGGAATAATGTAATCTGATTTCTTATCTTTTAACCAATACAGTCAAAATCTTGTATGCGCTATGTGCGTTAACTGAAGTTCTGCATTTTTAATAGGTAATTAGTTGTTTTCATTGAAAAATACTGATTGATCAATATTAGTTGTTTTTTTTATAGAATAGTATTAGTTGTTTTCAATTAAACAATACTAAGGGGCGTTTGGTTAGCAACTCTTCAATGGTAATGCGAATGAGATTTAAAATTAGTGTAATTATGATGGTTAATGAGAACAAAATCACTACCTCATTTCCTAAGGGGGCGCTTGGTTAACAACTCTTCAATGGTAATGAGAATGAGATTGAAAATTAGTGTAATTAACATTGTTCATGAGAACAAAATCACCATTTCTCCTCCTAAATATGATAATCGTTACTCCATTTTGATTACCCTATTCTCTTCCTAAAATCATCCTCCTCAATCACTCCCCTATTCTTCCACCAACAACCAATTTTTGTCTACTTTTATTCCAAAATTGGGGCATGACACTAGCAATGGTGTCATCATTGGAACACTTCTTCCCCTAACATATCATTTTTATTATAAGGGCATGGATGGAAATAGATTTGCATTCCTATTACCATTGAAGAATTGCTAACCAAGCACCCCCTAAATAAGGTAATCACTACTCCATTTTAATTACCCTATTTTCTTCTTTCAACCATCCTCCTAAATCACTCCCCTATTCCTTTACCAACAACAATTTGTTGTTTACTTTTATTCCAAAATTGGGGCATGACACTAGCATTGGAGTTACAATTGTAACAATTCTTCTCCCAACATATCATCTTTATTATGGGGGCATAAATGGAAAATAATTTTCATTCTCATTACCATTGAAGAATTGATAACCAAATGCCCCCTTAGTTGTGCACCAATTATATGGTGCAATTAATGTACTAGGGACGTACTCCCATTTTAATTGTAAGTTTTCCGAATCATGGTGATGTATGTATGCTATGTAGAAGACACGTTTGGTTTCACTCAGTTCCTATTTTTTAAAAATTTTAATTTAGAAATGCTAACTTATTTTTTACCACTTATAAGTTGCGAGAAACTTATTTAATTTTGTTACAATTAAACATCTTATTTTGCCAAATATAACGATAGTGTTTAAAGCTCTTAAATAACTTATAAGTTATTTTAAAGAGCTTATAAACTTAGCAAAACATCCTCAAAATATACAGCCAGGGAAGTAGGATAGAGCAAGCCACACCTTTCGTTGACCAACTTGGGTTTGATTACCAGGTTGGAGGCTGGGCTGAAACATGGAATTTTACTTAAGGCCTAGGTCATTGACACTTGCATGTATAGTGAATATACTACACGGATGAATTTACTATTCATTGAATGAATACACTATTCACTTTTTTCTAAAATGCCCTAAATACTCATACCTCTTATGATACCATATTTATACCGGATCGTGCATCTTATTATATCAATAGTATCCAGTGGCTCTTTTACAAACAACAGGATCTGACTGAGAAATCCTCTTACTTTATAAGTTCACCTGAAAAAAGCTTTTAAACCCAGAAACGCCTGCGCCTAATCTTGGCAAAATGGCAACAAGGGCAAGCCCACATGGTGAACTTATAAATTTTAAGGAAGCTCATACCTATTGGTTAAACCAACGCTACCTTTGATATAACATCGTACATATTCAATAGAAATAAGTTCCCAAATGCATATGAAAGTAGAGTATAGTTATGTTAGGCCATGATTCAATACACGTAATTTATTAACCATTTCTTCTTCATTAAGAGAAATCGAGGATTCCGTGGTTTTAACAATTTGTTTTAAACATATTTTTTCAAAAGTTCCGATTTTATAAACCGTTTTAGGTTCAATTTTAGGAATAGTCCATCTGTTTAACAGATCAAGATTCTCAGGAATATCATACTCCTGCATGATTGAGTTCTGGACATTATATATATATATATATATATATATATATTCTTTTTTAATACAGCACCTCCCTTGAAAGCCTCAAGTCGTGGCTCTCATTCCCCTTGGTTCGCTGTCAAAGTCGATTCACCGACGTTGAAGAATTTTCTACCAAAAACATGACCACCATTTATTCGAAAATTGTGATGTTTGTTGTTCAGCTCTGGTTAGCTGAACATGGCCACATTTTTCGGAAAAAAAAGTTCGAACACTTAGTTCGAAATTTTTTTCCAAAAAATTGTTTTCATGTTCAGAAAAAAAATCTGAAAATTGTGGCCATGTTCGAATAACCAGAGTCGAACTACAGTCATCACAATTTTTAAAATAAAATACTCTAAACAAACAAACAACAACAATATTATCATACTCATACAATTTTATACACTCAAAGAACAACGATATGCATAAAAAAACATCATAACACCTACAAAAATTTACCCTATTCAACATTTAGAAAACCTTATTTTTTAAAATACTAAAACATTTATTTGTATGTATTCATGGTATGGATGCTTATTCATCTTTACAATTTAGGCCTCACAACATGTTCAGGAGTTTCAAATTTTTCAAAGCATGGAGTAATGTTCAAACTTTCTTTGCAAATAGGTAGGGGTAGTGTATTTACTAAATTATGTTTAGAGGAAAAGTTGAAAGGGCATTATTGATATTTCAAATGTTTATTTTGAAAATTAAATTTTGAATTAGTGTATTTACTACACATGTAAGTGCTAATAACTGGGCGAACTTTTATGAGTGTGTGTATATATATATATATATTTTTTTTTTTTTATTTTTTTTTTTTTTTATGTTATATGTATGGCTCAATTACCTACGATTCTATTTTTTATTAATAAACCCACCCAAAAGCCATTAAAAAGAAGGGCCCAATAGTGCTATGATAGTGAATATGGGCCAAAAGCAAAATACAAACCAACTGCCCATAGTAACCACTCTCTCCTCCCTTTTATGCCAAGAATTTATGTGAACTAGTGTTCTTTTTAATGGTGAACTCAATAATGCTGTTTAATATATGAAATAATAGTGATTACTATACTAAAGATCATAATTTAGTGGTTTTGAGAAAAAAATAACACAAAATATTTTTTGGGAGCCAATTTGAAATACCAATTTTCAACTATGAGAAATTTATTTTGCCCATTTCAAATACAAACAATTTTTTCTACCCATTTTCAACTTCAAACAATGTTATTTACCCATATGACCCACAATATCATCTAATCATCCCATCATATTAACAACCCCTTAACACCCCACCCCCAAACCACCCCCACCTTATTTTTATATCAATTAAACTTTAATAAATAGTATATAATACCAAATATTACAATAAAATTTTAAAATTACAATATTAATTAATAACATATCATTAATTACAATGTTTTTATTGTATATTTTGTGTGTATATGTATTATTTCTTTTTAACAATATGTATTATTTCTTTTTAACATACTTTAACATATTGTGCTTCTTATTAAATATTAACGATATACAAATTGAATTTAATGCAAATAATACATTTTAATATATATAAAAATATATATAATATTTAATTTGTAATATTTAAAAATTATTTGTTTAATTGAATGACTACTATTTATTAAAGTTTAAGTGATGAGAAGGGTGTGAGGTGGGACCCAACTCAAGTTTATTAACTCTTTTATACCCATTTTGTAGGGGTATTTTGGTCTTATAAAATGAATTGGGTATAAAAGATTTTTTTAAGTTGATGTGGGTAAAATAAATTTTTTGAAGTTGAAAATGGGTATCTTATGGTATTTTCACGTATTTTTTCTTTTTTCTGACAACATAAAATAAATTTTCAAAATATGATACCTTTTATATATGCTAAACACTTTTATTATTGAGAATTATATAAATGAACCTCTCTTCAAAATTCGAAATTTGATGGGCCGAATTCTTTTTTTATAGAGTTCTTTCTATTAGTAGAACCTCTTTTGTAACTATTGGTAATGTTAAAAACTCAAAATATCTCCTTTTGAAAATAATGTTATTGAAATTTTCTTAAAAACATGATATTGGGAATCATTATTTAACATTACCTTTTATAGATTATAATGGATTCGGGTCGGGTGGGTCGTGTATATTTGAAACGGAATCAAGACTAGGTCCGAATTAATTAATTATTTCAAGATTTTAACATTTTTCCCCAAAAAACAGTGGTGGGTTTCGAAGCATTGTTTCAGTTTTGAAATCATTAGAATGCTATTTTTTATTTTCAAATTATTGAGTATTTGGATTTGACAAAGTATAGAGTGAAACTAGTTTATACATAAATCCACGAAGGGTATTAGTTGTTTTCACTGAAGAGTATTATTGTTTTTACCGAAGAGTATTACTAATTTACACTAAAGAGTTTTAGTTGTTCGGTGAAAATGAACTAAGACTTTTCAATGTAAACCAGTAATACTCTTCGGTAAAAACAACTAATACACTTCATTGATTCATATATAAATCAATTTCACTCTATACATACTCTTTGGATTTACTCACTCATCCACTTTCGTAAAGACGAAAAGCATTTTTCGAAGCTCGCTACCGTTTTCAAATGTAAAAAGGCACACTGACTTTTTTTTATTAAAATTAAAACTTGCATTAGACAATTCATACCTAAAATGGATTTTATCACATATTTTATATAATCTGTGGGTTCATAATTTCTATTCAAATCGTATTTAAAGTAATTTTCCTAAATTTTCTTTTATTAAAACCGAGAGTAAATCATAGTCCTTTTCTTTTCGACCTTTAAGATAGTTTTTTTTTTTTTTTACTTTTGTGCATCTCCAATTATAAATTCGTCTTTTTAAAAAAATTATTTATTATTCTCCAACTTACCAAAATGACCTGATTTAACATCACTTAGTTTTAACAAAATTCCAATCGATATTTATAGGAGGAATGTAGACAAAAATTACAACTAACATTTAAGGGGCATTCACAAAATGGTACAATCCCAAACCACTATTTACAAGATAGTACAGTGTTAAAAAAATATATACTTATGTTCAACTTATTTTTGTTCATCTGTTCAATTATTTTGTACCAATTTATAAAAAGTGGTTCGGGATTGTATTATCCTGCACTTAATCCAACATTTTTAATATGTCTTTGTAATTGGTGTCATATTTTCATCTTAGTCTATCTCATTGGCACGCAAGGAGTAACTAGAGTTAGTTTTATGTAAAATAGTTTTGACCTCAATTATCAGTAAATTAATGGGTAAATTGCATCAAAATCCATGTGGTTTGAAATATCGGCATGAAATCCTCATGTGTTTTAAAAATTGCATGAAATCCCTTGTGGTTTTATAAATATAGCATTAAACCCCCAATTCTATTAAGATTAACATTAGTGTGTAATTCACGCACGCTTCATGTGAATTTTAGTGTTTTTTTTTTCAATTTTTTTAAATATATTGACATAATTATCCCTCCATTAACTAAATTAAATGCTCCTTCTATTATGATTTTTTTAAAAGTTTTTTTATGATTTTATGTTTTTATATAGTTAATTTATTTAATAATTATTGTCTAGAAAATATTATAAATAGATGAGAAGTGAAAAATACTTTTAAAAAGTCCTCTTTATATTTAAATATATATTAATATAACATTTAGTAAATAATTTGTAGTTAAAAATATTAAGAAAAGTATAAATAAATAAAAAATTGGAACCTACCCTGTACACTTCATATTCCAAAGAAAATCAGCAACAACAAATTTATTCTTGGTCAGGTCTTTGTATGTTTACAATAAGCAAGTTTTTTTCAAGAAATTTACATATTTCTAAAAAAAATTGTATAAATTTTGAAATTTTACTTGGAGATAAACACTAGTTTGCATTTAGGTGTTTTATGAAAGAACGTTAACAGACCAGAAGTATATAATAGGTCATACGGGTTAAAAATTAACACTACTAATTTTTTAAGCAAAAATGGGATCTTGCGCTATATTTATAAAATCACAATGGAATTTCATGCAATTTTTAAAGTATAGGAGGATTCCACGCCGATTTTTCAAACCACATGGGAGTTTGGTGTAATTTACCCGTAAAATAATTAATATTTTAATGAAACAACTAGCACAATTTAATTAAAGAACTAACTATTTAAAAATATACACAAAATATAAACTAATTGTACAATAAATTTGATTTTGCTTAGTGAAGGTCTCATATGCACCAAATGCACGGTGCATTCACTCAACAGTTGAAGTTGTTTACACTGAAAAGTATGGTTAGATTACACTCAAAAGTTTACACTAAAAATCGATTTTCAATATAAACTTTACAGTGTATCAATTGTTGAGTGAATACACTGCACAAGAGAGTTACTCTTTTACTTAAGCCTTTTTCCTTATAATTAGTCCCCTCAAGGTTAATTTTGATATTTATCCAAATCGCAAGGTTAATTTGTTTGGTAATTTGAACAAACCTTAAGATTAATTTGTCTAGTAATTTAAATAAAGATCCAGTTGATAATTTAGGTAACTCTAGATGTGAATATAGTTTACCTAAATTTTTTAAGGAATTGAATTTATAATAAAAATATATAAATAGTGTCAATAGGTAACATATAGCTAGATTTCTGAAAATTATCACATACGCATCGGTGGACACAGACATATATGTTCATCATGAATGAATGTGTTAATGACAAATAAACAGATACTCAATCCGTCCTTGAAAAATAGTCCTGATTACCTTATTAGTTGTCTAAAAAAAATAGTCAGTTTACCTAAAATGAAAATAATAAACTTTATTCATACTTTTCAATATACACACATAACATTTTTAAAATAATTTAATTTGTACTTGATGTGACACAACATTCCTACTTTTTACATATTATATCAATTTTTTTAATGATCGTGCAAAAAGTAACAAAACTATATTTTGGGGACGGAAAGAGTATAAACAATCAATTAAAATATTAATGAGTCACCTGCTTATATGTCATTAACACATTTACGGTGAATATATATATAAATTTGTGTCCACCGGTAGACATGTGTTTATTTTTTATATATTTTTCTCACAAATCATTTGATATCACATCATTTCAACATCAGAATTTATCTTAAAGATACATACACCTAAAATATGGGCATGGCCTATAGGGACATGACAAATTGACCTGCAGTAAATCTTGACAAATTGACTGCAGTAAATCATGGGGCATGGTCTATATGGAGTTAATTTTCATAATTTTTTTTTCTATCATGTTTGAAACATTGGCATGCAGTAAATTCTGGTGATAATTTAAGCTGGGAAGGGGAATGTTACTTACCAAATATAGGGTATACCCTAGGGTTAGAGGGTTCCCTTATTTTTATAAGCATGGAGCTTTGGATTTGACCTTTAAGGGTCATAAAGTATCCATTTTCACATAAACTGCCAAATCAGATTTCAGACAATCTTTGGACGTTGAGCGATCATTTCATGTTGTCACATTGAGATCAGAGATTCCAAAATATGTTACTTTCATTTAGGCATTCATGTCATTCAAAGCCACAATTGAAGTTATAATAAAAGTAGAAAAAAAAGTTACATTTATTGCATGTGTACAAATGTTGATAATTGTAACCTAGAAATGAACTCAAGCCATGACCCCATATGATATCACCACCATAAGTTTCCAAAATTTTAGTATCTATGATTAGATTTTGACAAAATCTTGAGAGTAAGTATAGAGGGAAACTGGTTTATATATGAATCACGGAAGGGTATTAGTTTTCTCATTGAAGAGTATTAGTTGTATTTACTGAAGAGTATTACTGATTTACAATAAAGAGTCTTAGTTCATTTTCACTGAACAACTAAGACTCTTTAGTGTAAATCAGTAATACTCTTCAGTAAATACAACTAATACCCTTCAATGATTCATATATAAACCAATTTCACTCAATACATACTCAAATCTTGAAGGCAAAAGTATTACTCCCTCCCATTTATTTTTGTTTTCCACTTTCAAAGTGGCACAATTTTTAATAAATGAGTTGTTTATTAGTATTTGTGGGTATAAAGTTATTTTTGTGGATATAAAGTAAGGGTAAAATGTTACTTTCAAATTTTTAATGGTTAAAGTTAAAGTGATATGTGTACTTTTTTGCCATTTTGGAAAAGAAATTGAGAAAGTGGAATTTTTTTTTTCCTTTTATGGTAATACAGATAATCTAAAATGAATCGGAGGGAGTATATGAAAATAGTTCATGATAAGTTTATCATGAAACAATTTTAAAGTATCAGTAATCTCATCGGGAGTGTCATTAATCTCATCAGGGGTATCATTAGTCTGAGTTCAAGAAAATTAAATAATTTTCTTGAACTCAGATTAATGATACCCCTGACAGATTTAATAATACTCCTGATGAGATTAATGATACTCTAAAACTAAGTCATGTTAAGCTTATTATGAAGCGTTTTCATATAAAACCTATTCAATCTTGAATGAGACAACACAAATTAATACTTCTTCCGTCTCTAAGTAAACTTCCCAATTTTCTTTTTGGGCCGTCCTCCACTAAACTTTTCATTCCATAAACGGTAAAAATAATACTATACTACGTATAAACTTTAACCTTCAAATTCACACAATATTACCAAAAGTGTCACTCATTCAGTTCACTTTTCAACACTATTCATTACTTTATCTCAAAAGTCAAAATATGACCCACCAATATTAATAAACAAATACACTTTCTTAAACCATTCAACAAAAAGAAATGGAAAGAAAGCTCGGGAACGGAGGGAGTATTTTATTATGTCATTGTGTTAATGCGTCATATCTAAATTATATTTTCTTTGTCCCTGAAAAATAGTTATGTTTTTTTACACGTGATTTTATGCGATATGTCGGAGAGTATTACAGAGTTTTCTGAGGTACACTTTTTAATAAAATGATCGTTAATGGAAAGTTCGTTTCACATACTTTCCATAAACGATCATTTTATACAAAAACGGACTTTGAAAAATTCCGCAATACCCTCCGACATATCGCATTAAACCACTTGCAAAAGAACAAACCTATTTTTCTGGGGCGGAGGTAGTATTTCATTTAACCGTCTCATGACATGAGACCTAGCTTAATTGGCTCTAATTTGGTGTATATGTTAATATTGGTGTTGTTATTTGAATAGAGTTGAACTGAATACTTGAAGTTCGAACTTAATTCGAATATTTATCGAGTCGAATTCGAGCTCGCTCGATTACATTAATGAATTAAAAATAGAATTGATTTTATACGACTCGCGAGCAAGTCTAACGAGTTTGTAAATATCATTTTAGTTAGTTAGTTGTTAGTATCAATTTACAATAAAATGATTAAAAAAATCTGCAAATATTGAGTCTAACGAATCCAATTCAATCTGCCTAATTACTTTTTCGAGTATAACGAGTCGAGCTACCTGAATCGAATTATAACATCTCTACATCCCTTTATTTTAAAATGTATGTCCATTTAAATCAATTACATATATGTTAAAAATAATTAGCTTAATTTCTACCACGCTCTTAATAAATATTTTATCAATCCCATCAAAATATCAAATTCATCTAAGTATTTTCATAATTTTAATAATTAATTTCATTTAAAAATTGTAAAACGTCGACAAATCCAAGAATGGTCTAATCATCATTTATAATGAACTAAAGGGAGTATATTAGAATTGATTTTAATGATGTTGGTGGACTAGGTGATGATCAATAATAGTCAAAATGTTTTGTCACGGAATGTGCTCTAACGTGTAAAAACAAATCATTAGATTTTGTTAAGGAGATCCAAGGCCAAATCTCAATATTAAGTACTCCCTCCATTTTTTTTTTAGTAAACTTCTCATTTTTCTTTTCGGGTCATCCCCAGTAAACTTTTCATTTCATAAATGACAAAAATAACACTTTATTACATATAACTTTTAACCTTCAAATTCATACAATATTACCAAAGTGTCACTCATTCAATTCACTTGTCAACACTATTCATTACTTTATCTCAAAAGTCAACATGTGACCCACCATGTATTAATAAACAAATACACTTTCTTAAACCATTCAACAAAAAGAAGTGGGAAGAAAGCTCGGGGACGGACAAAGTATATTTTTTCTTTTTAGTAGGTATGCTTACACTCACTCAACAGTTGAAACTGTTTATACTGAAAAATGTGGTTAGATTACACTGAAATGTTTACATTGAAAATTGATTTTCAATGGTCGAATTTCAATGTAAACTTTTCAGTGTAATTTAATCATACTTTTCAGTATAACCAATCTACACTTGTATAAACAACCTCAACATTCTTTTTCTTTGGTACTGGGTATCTGACTCATTGGCCGACTAATTTGGGGACCCATAACCCACCGTAATCCACCATCCACTAGTGGAGGTTTCCATTTCAATACTAAGTATATTGATGTGAGTAAATTTCGTGTGCACCAGATGCACCGTTCTATTTAAAAATATTTTTTTTCTATTATTACTGAAATGTCATGTTATTTGAACTGAAAAATGATCCTTTGTTAAATTAACGTACAAAGAAGCATAATAGTTTTATGTAAGATTAGTTCATAATTATATACTCCCTCCGTCCCGGTCTAAGCGTCCCATTTCTTTTGGTTGAATGGTTTAAGAAAGTGTATTTGTTTATTAATATATGGTGGAAAAGTAATGAACAGTGTTGAAAAGTAATGAATAGTGTTTAATAAAGTAATGAATAGTGTTGAAAAGTGGATTGAATGAGTGACATTTTTGGTAATATTGTGTGAATTTGAAGGTTAAAGTTTATATGTAGTAGAGTGTTGCTTTTTCCATTTATGGAATGAGACACTTAGTGTGAGACAACCAAAAAAGGAAAGTGGGACACTTAGAGTGGGACGGAGGGAGTATGTAGTCACCGATATGGAAAAAAAAAATCAACTCAACAGGTAGCAGGCCAGTGCAATACAATGCGATGACACGTGGCACAATTATAAACCGTACCTGATATCAGATAACTCGATAGAGTGTCTGATCTAAGAAAAAACCATGGTTGTATGTTATATAAGTGCTAAATTTAACTTTTTTTTGGAAAAAAGAAAAATGGCTATTCGATCTTCGTTAAAATATCATGGAGTTACTAATTTCCTAATAAGCATTTCCTTGACTTGGTTTACACGCCTTTAAACTTTTGGAAAATTGAGCATCTAATAGTGTTTTTTTCTGATTTTTTTAATTTTCCTTTTGTTTGGTACTCTTAACAATTGAAAATGGATTAATATCAAATTACAACATATACTATTGACCTTTTATCAACTTGCAACCAATACAATTTCTTTTGTCAAATTGCAACATGTACTATAAAAAGTTGACATTTTACATTATAAAAATGATCATTTGCAACATAAACTTTATTTATCTAGTATTTTTTTTTTACCATACCTAAGTTATAGTTTTTTATTGATATTATATATAATATATATTAATATAAACATGATCATTTAAACACTTTGACGCAACGGAAAATGTTAAACTCAATGCTTAAATAAAAAATACATATAATATGTAATATTCAAATTACAAAATTTTCACAAACGTAAAGATTTTGACTAAAAATAACAAGAAAACAATATATATAATATTAATGGACAATTATAACCTTTGTGTGGCTGGAAAATACTTAGAGAAATAAAGTTTAAGTTGCAATTTAATAATATTTTATAGTATGGATTGCAATTTGATAAAAAAAATTGTACAGGTTGCAAATTGATAAAAGATCAATAGTGCAGGTTGTAATTTGATATTAACCCATTGAAAATTGCAATGTTTGGTTTCATGTCCCATCTTTTGGAAACCTAAATTGTAATTAACATTGTCGTAGAATATTGCGTTTTAGCTAATTGTTGGAGTATAGTAATACTAATTGCAATATTGCCTTTTTCTTTTCTTTTAGTTAAATTACTGCCAGTATATTTGAACTGCTGTTGGAGTCAATAATTAAAAAAAAACCCTTGAAAAATGGATGATCGATTTGGCCTAATTTTTAATTATATAAATTAATTATAGCAAACCAGAATAAAACATTCCTCGTCCCAGTTTTACATATGCATATACATATATATATATGTGACAAAAACTTGTGTAAGACCGTCTCATTGTATGAGACATATCAAATTAAAAAAAGTGATAGGAATATAATAATGGGAGAAAATCAAAATTGCCCAAAATTTAAGGGGACACTTGATTTTTGCCCTACTTTTAAAAAAAAAAATGTTTTTTGCCCAAAAAATATTGGCAAAACGATTGGCAAAGGGTTGACACTCATGCCAACCTGTGTGCCAACCATTCGCCAACTTTTTGCCAATATTTTTTTGGCCAATATACATCTTTTGTAAAAAAGGGGGCAAAAATCAAGTGCCCCCTTAAATTTTGGGCACTTTTGTGTATTTTCACTATAATAATACGTGACAATGTTTTCAAAAAAAGTTGATAAGACATTTTAACGAAAGTATTACTTCCTTCGTCCTAGTTTTGTTTTTTCATTTGACTTTTATTGACTTTTAATGTGAGACTTGATTTGTAGAATTTAAATGGATAAAATAATTTTTAATGATGATGTATTATTCAATTTAAGTGTAAGAGACAAAATGATGATGTTTTTCTACGTAATTATTAGTGGAATGATATGTAATTTAGAAGTGTTTGAAGGGGTGTGAATAGTGGAATGAGAAAACTTCATCATTTTTTAAAAGTAGTCACTTTTTAATTAATAAGTAACACATTTTAAGTTGATAGTGAAACAAATAGTATTGGTCTCATACTATGAGACAACTTCACACAAAATTTAATATATATGTATGTGTGTGTATGTGTGTGCATGCGCCCACACCAAAATATAAGTTTATTGGCTTAGTTCTATATGAAAATGATTCGAAATAAACATATGATGAAATTGTTTTGAAGTATTAAATATTTAATTAAATGTATTGAACATTTAAGCAGGAGTATAAAAATTTGGGTTAGTGGTATCATATTGTTGGTCAATTTTTTTAACAAGACTTAAAAATATAATGTAATTAGCCTCAATTTTGATACTTTGATGAAATTTTTAATATTATTAATCAAATATTTAATATTTCAAAATAGTTTAATAATGATTTTAAAAATGAATTAATTTTATATCAAATCTAAATATTTAATATTTCAAAATAGTGTAATACTTTAATACCAACAACTACCCATCTCAAACAGGTTTATGCACCAATTTCACTTTATTCTTTGCATTTTTAAATTATATTTTATCTCACCAGAATTACGTATTTCAAATTGAGTATGTATATAGTGAAATTGGTTCATACATGTATCATTAAAGGGTATTAGTTGTTTTCATTGAATGGTATTAGTTGTTTTCACTAAAGAGTCTTAATTTGTTTTCACTGAATAACTAAAATTCTTCGGTGTAAACAACTAATACTCTTCAATAAAAACAACTAATATTCTTTTATAATTGGGAAAAGGGTCAAATAAACCCTTAATGTTATATGTGAGGATCAAATAGGCCCCTAAACTTTTTTTTAGTACATCTAAGCCATTTTCCTCTAACATTGAGATCAGATAAACCCCTAATTTTATACTTGAGGATCAAATATGCCCCTGAACTTCTTTTTGGTACATCTAAGCCCTTCTTCCTTAATATTAAGAACAAACAAACCCTTTATCTTTACCTGGAGATCAAATATGCCCCTAATTATGTATTTTGATTTCTATTATATGTTATTAATAGTTGATCAATTAATGCTTTATGTTTAACAAAATAAATACAATTTTTAATTAATTTCCAATTATTTTGTTGGTGTCTTAATTAATAAAACAACATGTCCAGTAGCTTTTCAATTTTATAAAAATATATGTTTACTTTTATAAGTTAGTTGGTTGTCATTCATATCCAATTATTAATATTTTTTACACACAAATTAAAGAATGCAAAAATTATTATAATTCGAGCATAAAATGTTTATAATTTTGGACGTGTAACAACCCATCCAGTAAAATAAATTTAGAGAACTCAAATTCACATGGGAGTACCCCTAATGATCGAGGACTTCAATTTAAATCAATTTAAAAACTTTATTTTGAATTAATTAAATATTATTTTATAGATAAAAAATTATAAAAAAAGTTATTTTTTTTTTAAATCAACTATTAGACAAGAATAAAATAACCGAGAATTAATTAATAAAATTGTATTTATTTTGTGAAACCTAATGCATTAGAGGCTTATTTGATCTACATGTAAAAATTGAGGGTTTATTTGACCTTAATGTTATAGAAGAAGGGCATAAATGTACCAAAAAGAAGTTCAGGGGCCTATTTGATCCTCACATATAAGATTGAGGGCTTATTCGATCTCAATGTTAAAGAAAAAGGGTTTAAATGTACTAAAGAAAAGTTTAGGGGCATATTCGATCCTCACACATAAGATAAGGGGTTTATTTGACCCTTTTCCCTTTATAATTCATGTATAAACCAGTTTCACTCTATATTGTCTTTCAAATTTAATCTTAGCCCGTCCTTGTTAAGAAAAAACGCACACACGCAATCACGAAAAGAAGAACACAAGATTTGTTTATCCAGTTCGTCTTACGACTACGTTTGGGGTGCCATAGTTTTTCACTATATTTTTCTGATACCGGATACAAGGAGAAAACCTCTATTTATAAGAAACGAAACCTAACCCTAAAATCAGGATTGTCTGGGCCGAGAAAGTGGACCAATATTGGGCCCAAGTATACAGTTCATTCAGCCCCCACACCCCAACAGTTCTAATACCAATATTCCATAAGCACACTGGACATGTAACTTGTAATGCTGGCGTAAAACGACAAGTATAGACACACAAAACGCCGCATTAGGTGGCATTTTCCACCCCAAATTATGGCTGCCCTAAAAAGTAATCTCAGTGGATTTGGACCTACTTGTATTTCTTTAATTACTATTTTTAACTTTTCCCTTTTTCTTTTACCTATTCAAGTCAAAATTTCTTCAGGTAAACATATCTATCATTAATAAACAAATCTAATTAATAAATCTTCATTCATTGTATTTCACAATAGCATCAAATTAAACTCTATTATACTACTTGCCACATAATGCTTCCTAGTTTTAGCCTTTCTAGAGTTTAATCACTATTAATTCAACTAGTATTTTGTCTTTTTTATGATAATCAACGATCTTATCCCCATAAATTGACCTCCATTTTCAGTTGTTCTTAAATCTAGAGTTTATTATTAACTAAAGTTACCTGACTGAGAAAATTAGCTTTATTTTAATAATGTATTTATAGGGCATATTGCAAAAACTAGCTTGAGTAAATGTAGGGTAGGACGAAAACGGTCAAAATTATTGAAAATTGAGATGAAAATAAAGTCATAAAGATTGTTAGAAAACAGAAGTAAATAATTGGGTTGGTTGAATTTTATTTTACTAATTTTAAATGAATCTGAACTTTAAGAGTAATTAACAAAAAATATCAATATTAAAAAAAACAATTGCTACATCACCATATTATTTTATTTTTTATTTTACATTTAATTGCAACATTGCTACCATCATTTGATTCATCTCGACGATACTAGGCTATACCTATCACAAATTTACTATTCGTTGATATAATTGTTGTGAATCAAAGGCTTTCACTTTCTATTCACAACGACCGCGGCGACATATTGTAAAAGTTAGTGCGGATGTAAAACGGTCTCGTCAATAGATAGTAGAGACGACATAATTATGTGAATTTTTTATATCTATATTATAATCCGTCGATATACTAATAGAGAGTGCAAACTGCTGACAAGTCGACTTTCATTACTTTGGATGACAAGTGTTCACTATAATTAGAAAAATCCAATGTTGAAAGAATTATGTCTCATTTAAAAGTCTGAACTTGTAGAAATGTGTGAAATTTATTTATTTAATTATTTGAGTATGTATAGAGTGAAATTGATTTATATATGAATCACTGAAGGGTATTAGTTGTTTCTATTGAAGAGTATTAGTCGTATTTACTGAAGAGTATTACTGGTTTACACTGAAGAGTCTTAGTTCATTTTCACTGAACAACAAAGACTCTTTAGTGTAAATCAATAATACTCTTCAATAGAAACAACTAATACCCTTTAATAATTTATGTATAAACCAATTTCACTCTATACTTTGTCTAATTATTTTCTTTACACATATATTATATTTTAGAGATTTATATGATTATGTAATTATGAAGTATAAAAAACCTATTTGTTGAGTATTACATATGTCAGGATATTATTTATTTTTGCACACGTGTCAACTTTTTTATTGAAATTTTAAAATACACCATATTAATTATAATTGTTGACAACGATTTTGTGAGGAACTCGCCGTCCGACTCCTAGCGGGTAGGATTTATGGATTATATAAATTCAGAGTAATAAATGCAAGAGTAAATGTGCTCTCAAGTGGAGTCTTTGTAATAAATGTGTTGTGTCCTTACAATGGGCATTTAAGGCCCTATTTATAGTGTACATGGTGGGCTTCACCATCTTGAGCTGGTATGCCCGCGGACCCCACCGAATCCTAGCTGGATAGCCATGAGTGGCTATAGCCCCCTCTACGGGCCAATGAGGGAGCGCCACCTGACACTGTTGACTTCTATTGATGAGATTCCTCTTGCTGGACCTACTCTGTCCCTGTCACATCCGCACGTCTGATGGGACTGGACGTGTTAGGTTGCTTGAGAACGGGTAGCCGGGTAGCGAATAGGTGGCGGGCAATGATTAGGCGTGAAATTGTCATGATTCGTAGCTAGAAACGCCCTAGTTTTGGTCGAATTTATTGAGTTTTTAGAGCCAAATGAGTACTATTTCTATACATTGATGAATTTGTCTATTTGATACTCATAGGTGAATCGAGGACGAAAAATGGAGTTCATAGGACTTTGAATCGACTCAAACGGATGCCCGGATGAGAAGAAATCGAAGAAATACGATTGATATTAGTACGTGTGAAGAAAAGTGTTAGTTGCAAAGGAAGGAAGACCCATTCGAGCATCGTCACTCGAGCGCCCCGCTCGAGTGAAGTAGCTCGAGCGCCTAAAAACATACAGAGCACTTGAACCGCTCGAGGGAGGTAGCTCGAGCGCCCCGCTCGAGCACCAGAACCGCACGACCAAGAGAGCTCGAGCGCCCCGCTCGAGCTCCTTATCCGCTCGACCACAACAGCTCGAGCGACCCGCTCGAGCGGGTCTGCTCGAGCGCTTCCAAGGCAATTTCACCAACTTACGTTTTTCGGCCCACGAGTTCACGAATCGGCCCGTTGCCTATATATACCTCTTCCAAACACGTTTTGAAGAGGCCCCGAACTTTAGAAATAACTTTTAGACTTAGTTTTTGGAGAGGAAGGAGAGAAACAAGTTTACGTTTACGTTTTGTTGAGGTTTTGCATACGAATTCTTAGTTTTTTTTCGTTTATTAGTTTCTTTTCGTTAGTTTGATTTCTTTAAACACTTTGAAACTTCGTTTGAGTTAATTAAATTTCAGTTCTCAGATTTATTTTCTTTTAAAAACCCTAGTTCATGTTTCGTATTTTCTTCGTTCAATTCATTATGTTGATGTTCGTTGTTTCTTCTATTGCTTTTATGTTTGTTAAAGCCATGTCCGGCTAAAACCCTTGTATGCTTAGGGTAGGATGAACTCGTAGAAGTAGGTTGTGGGTATGTAATTAGAGTAACTTGTGACGTTAGGTTTTAATTCTCTTGGTTAATGAATTCTTAAAATTAATCTAGACTTCGCTCTTGAATTTCGTTCGAAAGGTGTTAGAGAGAGGACGACCGTATCACTCTTTAACAACGAGTAGACTTAACGAGAGAGTTTAGGAAAGGTTAATTCATCTGCCGGTTTAGCGAAGGAGGACGACCGCATCACCTTAGTTAAATTAGGGTCTCATTAATTAAGCACAATCTATTAACTCGTTAGTAGATTCGTGAAGTCGAGTGTTAGGGTAAAGTATTAGGGTTTAGAATCTTGAGCTTTCACCTTGCATTCTTAGACTTAGGTTAATTCTTGTGTGTCACAGTTATTTTGATTATGTACCTGCTCCGTTAGTATACGTAGGGATTCCTACCTTAAGCATCACCATCTCATATTTGAAAACACACCTTTTGTTATTTCGTTTAATTTGCCTTTTGCATTCGTAGGATAATTTAGTTTAGTTTAATTAATCTTCCAAAAAAATCCAAAAACAATACACTCATATTAATTACAACGCGTAGATCTTCAGGGATCTATTCGCATATACACCATCCCTTGGGTTCGATACTACTTGGTCATTATACGTACTTATACTACAGTGAACCCGTCCGCTTGCGGGTGAGCGACTAGTAGAAGTTAGTAAAATTGCTTCAAGTCAATGGCGCTGTTGCCGGGGATGGCGTTTTATGCTTTTTGAATAGGACTTGTCGATAGCTTAGTAGTTAGTAGTGGGTGCTTATTTTCTGTTTTTATTTCTTATTGTTATTTTTTATTTATTCGGCAGTTGTGTTTTGATCCTTCTGCTAGTGTGTCAGGTTTATGAGAACACACTCACAAGGCAATACGAGCGAAGAGAGAATACCGTTGGACCCTGAGACAATAGCTAGAAGGAACCGAGCCTTCTTGAGAAGGATGAACGCTGCCGACTTAGGGAAGGAACCAATGGATATCAATAACGAGTTGGACGATGCTGCAAATGATTTTAATCAGGCAGTAGACCGGGTTGATGGCTCTGGGGGGAGTGGTGGTCAGAATCAAGACCAGTTCGTGGATAGTCAAAGCCAGAACCCGGGTACACAAAATGTAAACAATCCAGCTCAGAATCTTGTCCAAAATCCTCTGAACAACCCTGCTTATCCACAAAACCCAAATAACCCTTTCAACAACCCAGGATACCAATATTACCCATACCCACCTTACCCTTATCCACCATACCCATATCACCCACCACCTATGTACCAACCACCTCCAGTTCATCAAGTACCAGCATCACCTGTTGCTAATCCTCAACACGTTCCTCAGAACGTAGATCACAATATGGCTATTCGAGGGAGGTTTGCAGCGCAGCCACAGCGGTACTATGATGGAGTGGCTTTGCCTCCGGTTGAGGCGAACAACTTCTCGATATCCCCGGGAATTTTAAAGCTGCTTACCGAGAATCAGTTCAAGGGGTTGATCGGGAAGGAGAATCCACATACACATTTGAGGAGTTTCCTCATGATAGCATCTACTTTCAATTACAATGGCATGTCTGAAGATGCCAAGAGGCTTAGGTTGTTCCCATTCTCATTGACGGGAATAGCCAAGGAGTGGTACGATAATACGCTCCCGCGGGGAGGTATTACCACTTGGGCTGAGCTCGAGCGTCTGTTCCTCGAGCAATTCTACCCTCCATCTAGGACGATCAAGGCTAGAATTGAGATCTCGTCCTTTCGCCAGAAGTCTGGAGAGGATTTACGCCAAGCGTGGGAGAGATACTCAAACATGCTGATTGAGTGCCCGCAGCACGGGTACAACGAGGGAGACATTATGGCATTCTTCTATAGTGGTGCCAACAAGGCAGGGCAAGACCATTTAGACGCCTGTGCGGGTGGAGCATTCCTGAATCATGGCATAAAAAGGTGTAGGGAGATCGTGGACAACATTGTCACGAATGCCGGTGCTTGGGGTGTGGATGCAGATTTTCAGAGAGTGCATCAGGTTGAAGAGGGTGAAGGAACGAGAAGGCTATTGATGGCCATGATGGAGAAGATCAACAACCTCGAGTTGGGGAAGAGTTTGGGTGGAGAGCATGCAGTAGAGAATGAGAGAGTAGACCAGCCCAGTGGACAGCAAGAGGTAGCCAATTACATGGGAGGTCCGTATTACAATCAGAATGGCTACCAAGGTGGAAATCAGTATGGAAGGCCTTCTTATGGCCAGCCATTTGCACCTCCAGGGCCACAGCCGCCTCAAAATCAATGGAGGAACACACAAGGAGTTCAAGGAAGCCAGCAGCCTCCTCAAAACACATGGAGGAAAAATGAGAATTTTCCTTATGCTAACCCAAAAGCTGGTATTACTGTTCCTGCAGGTGTTGATCCGGGGTCTAAACCTCCCGATGGAGAGGGCGGTGCATCAACCGAGGAGATGTTGAGAGCGATCCTTCATAAGGTGGAGGAAGGAAGTAAGAGGTTGTCATCCTTGGAGTACGATGTGAATGAGTTGCATAAAAAGGGTGATCAACGTGATCAAGACCTCCAGAAGATGAACGTTGAGTGGACTAGAACTCAACAAGAGAACAATTGAAGGTTCACTTCTATAGAGTTCCAGATGAGCCAGATTGCAAAGATGGTGAATAGAGAGCCGGGAAAATACCCTTCCGTGCCGGAGGGGAACCCGAAAGAGCATTGCAAGGCGATCCAGCTTAGAAGTGGAACCAACTATGAAGGTCCTCAGATGCCTGCTAATTCTGAGACACCCCAAGTTGAGAAGGGGATTGAAAGTGAAGGGATTGAGAAGCATGAAGATATGGATGAGTCCCAGAAGGGCAAGGAAAGTAAGGAGAGTGAGAGAGTTCCAAAGTGGAAGAAGGCAAAGGAAGCAAGGGAGAAAGTGAAAGTGACCGAGCGAGATGAATGAGGGGTACCCAAATCTGTGATACCCGTCCCGTATCCACAACGCTTTATGAAGAAAACGCTTGATGAGAAATTCGCTAAGTTCCTTGATGTTTTTAAACAATTGCATATTAATATTCCTTTTTATGATGCTTTGGAACAGATGCCGCATTATGCAAAGTTTCTGAAGGACTTGATTGCGAAAAGACGACGAGTGGATGAGCCGAAGTTGGTGCAGCTGAACCACGAGGTGAGTGCATTAGTGCACAAGGCGCTTCCACCAAAGCTGAAGGATCCCGGGAGCATCACGATCTTATGTGACATTGGGAACGGGATCAAGAAGGGAGCGTTGTGCGACCTCGGAGCGAGCATTAATTTGATGCCGTTATCGCTTTTCAAGAAGTTGGAAGGTGGTGAACTTCAACCCACAATGATGACGCTTCAACTTGCCCACCGGTCTATTACTAGACCTCAAGGTGTGGTTGAAGACGTCCTAGTGAGAGTTGGAGATCACATTTTTCCAGTCGACTTTGTAGTGCTAGAGATGGAGGAAGATGAGCACGTTACATTGATCTTGGGAAGACCGTTCTTAGCTACGGCGGGGATGGTGCTAGACGTGGCAAATGGGAAGATTACGTTGAAGGTTGATGATCAAGAAGTGAAGATCTCCCTATATGATGCCATGAAGCACCCGAAGGAGGATGAGAGCTTGTATTGCATGGATGCAATTGATCCTTGTGTTGAAGACACGCCTCCTATCCCTAAACCTTCTCATATTCATGAATTTTATAATCCTTCACTTAATTATTTAACCCATGAGCGTTATGATCTTGATTATGTTGATAGGGATAAAGTGAAAAAGTTGAAGGATGAAGAGGTGAAAAGTGTGGACGTGGTCCAGCTAGAGGGAAAAGGAGGAGTTAAGAAGAAGAAGTCAAAATTCAAGAAATTGTTTAGTAAGACTCCTCCAGATAAAGGTGAGAAGGAGTTGAGACCTATACCACTTGAGGTGGGGAAGGAAGCAAAAGAGCTCATGATGGAGGGGCAACAAGGAAAGAAATTCAAACACCACTCTTATGAGAGTAAGGGAGGTAAATTCGAGTATGATGTCCCATAAGCTCCTTTGAGCTTGGTCCGGCATGAGGACCTTAAAAATAGCGCTGAATGGGAGGCAACCCATTATTTTTGTTTATTTATTTGCTTTGAGTTTTTTTTAGTTATTAGGGAGTTATTTTGAGTCGTATGTTTAACCTCGTATTTGAGTGAGTTGCTTGTAGGCTTGTCTCTAAAGGAGTAAAGGGATCATGGAGTTATTCAGATTGAAGGAACCAACTTGAGACAAGGGAGTGTGCAAAGCTATTGAGAGAAACAGAATTATTTGGCTGAGGTAACCCACAACCCCAAACTTAGACCTCTAGCAAGGTTGAAGTTTGGGGGGGTGGAGTTTTTTTATGTTTCTTGTTACATTGCACATGCATGCACGCCCTTATCTTTTGAGTTGAGTTTGATTAAGTATTGGTTTGTTGAGATACTCCTTGGGGTGATTTTGAGTTAACTCGCTATTGCATATTTCATGCCTATCAATCATCTTATGCTTGTTGATTGCTATCTTTGAGTATGATTTGATGAGTAGAGTGAGTTGTAAGGGTGAGTTAGAAATTCTTTTGTGTGAGTGTTTGAGTTTGAGCTGATTTGAGAAAGAACTTGTATGCTTATTAATTTTTCTTTTGAGTACTTGTGTGATGAGAGTGAGAATGCACTAGACTAGCATGGATGTGAAAGCTGTGAGATTTGAGCCTTATGAGATTTTGATGCATGAATTAATCTCTTCGTTTGTGAGTGGATCGTCACCTTAGAGGATGCTAGAACTTGTGTGTGCTCTTGCTTCTTGATTGTGTCTAGTTTAATATGCCGAATAGGATCTTAGGCCATCTTTGATTTAATTGAGTCACTTAGCCAAAATTTTCCTTACCAATGATATTGATCCCTTGTTAGCCCCTTTGAGCCTAAAGCCTATTTTATTTGCTAGCACATATGAACACTATTCCAATTCCTAAGCCTTTTTGTCCCAATTTGAGTGGAGAATAGGAAAGTGTGAATGTGAAGGGAGTGAATTGAGTTGAAAAAGGAAAAGGTTGTTTGTTGAGTGAATATGAGAAGAAGGAGTGATGAAGTTATGAGATGTGGGAAAAAGAGAAAAAAATTGAGAATGAGCAAAAGAAAAAAAAAATGAGCTCATGTGTTTGTGCGAAAAAAGAGAAAAAAAATGAAGTGATTGAAAAAAAAAATGAAAAGAGTGAAAGAAAAAATTGAAGTATTGAGAGTATGGAATTGAAAGGGTGTTGATTGAACATGTTTGAAGTATTCTGTTCCTATTCTCGAAGTGCCAAAGTTTGATTTTCTATTCTCCATTCACGTTAGTCACTTGACCCTATATTGTTATCCCACCTGTCCAAAGAGCCTACATTACAACCTTGAGAAAAGTCCTTTTTGATTCGGCATTGATTTCTAGAGTATGGTCGAAGTTAAGAGCACTTACAAGCCTATGGCTGCCAATTTGTGTGATTGATTGTTTGAGTGAGTCCCTTGATCATTGTTATACACTTGTGAGGGAGTGAAACATATCGTTGAGTGCACATCCATGTTGGATTTTGGTGTTTCTTGTTGTTGTTGCATGAATATGATGAAGGAAGGTGAGTGAGTATACTTGTGATGCATCTTTGAAGCTCGAATTTATGTACTTGCATGATTGGATTCCTTGACTCATTCCTAACAATTTCACTTGACTTATTATTTCGTTGCTTGAGGACAAGCAACATGGTAAGTTTGGGGGGGTTGATTAGGCGTGAAATTGTCATGATTCGTAGCTAGAAACGCCCTAGTTTTGGTCGAATTTATTGAGTTTTTAGAGCCAAATGAGTACTATTTCTATACATTGATGAATTTGTCTCTTTGATACTCATAGGTGAATAGAGGACGAAAAGAGGAGTTCGTAGGACTTTGAATCGACTCAAACGGACTCCCAGATGAGAAGATATCGAAGAAATATGATTGGTATTAGTACGTGTGAAGAAAAGTGTTAGTTGCAAAGGAAGGAAGACCCATTCGAGCATCGTCACTCGAGCGCCCCGCTCGAGTGAAGGGATCGAGCGCCTAAAAACATACAGAACATTTGGGCCGCTCGAGGGAGATAGCTCGAGCGCCCCGCTCGAGCACCAGAATCGCACGACCAAGAGAGCTCGAGCGCCCCGCTCGAGCTCCTGATCCGCTCGACCACAACAGCTCGAGCGACCCGCTCGAGCGCTTACAAGGCAATTTCACCAACTTACGTTTTTCGGCCCACGAGTTCACGAATCGGCCCGTTGCCTATATATACCTCTTCCAAACACGTTTTGAAGAGGCCCCGAACTTTAGAAATAACTTTTAGACTTAGTTTTTGGAGAGGAAGGAGAGAAGCAAGTTTACGTTTACGTTTTGTTGAGGTTTTGCATACGAATTCTTAGTTTCTTTTCATTTATTAGTTTCTTTTCGTTAGTTTGATTTCTTTAAACACTTTGAAACTTCGTTTGAGTTAATTAAATTTCAGTTCTCAGATTTATTTTCTTTTAAAAACCTTAGTTCATGTTTCGTATTTTCTTCGTTCAATTCATTATGTTGATGTTCGTTGTTTCTTCTATTGCTTTTATGTTTGTTAAAGCCATGTCCGGCTAAAACCCTTGTATGCTTAGGATAGGATGAACTCGTAGAAGTAGGTTGTGGGTATGTAATTAGAGTAACTTGTGACGTTAGGTTTTAATTCTCTTGGTTAATGAATTCTTAAAATTAATCTAGACTTCGCTCTTGAATTTCGTTCGAAAGGTGTTAGAGAGAGGACGACCGTATCACTCTTTAACAACGAGTAGACTTAACGAGAGAGTTTAGGAAAGGTTAATTCATCTGCCGGTTTAGCGAAGGAGGACGACCGCATCACCTTAGTTAAATTAGGGTCTCATTAATTAAGCACAATCTAGTAACTCGTTAGTAGATTCGTGAAGTCGAGTGTTAGGGTAAAGTATTAGGGTTTAGAATCTTGAGCTTTCACCTTGCATTCTTAGACTTAGGTTAATTCTTGTGTGTCACAGTTATTTTGATTATGTACCTGCTCCGTTAGTATACGTAGGGATTCCTACCTTAAGCATCACCATCTCATATTTGAAAACACACCTTTTGTTATTTCGTTTAATTTGCCTTTTGCATTCGTAGGATAATTTAGTTTAGTTTAATTAATCTTCCAAAAAAATCCAAAAACAATACACTCATATTAATTACAACGCGTAGATCTTCAGGGATCTATTCGCATATACACCATCCCTTGGGTTCGATACTACTTGGTCATTATACGTACTTATACTACAGTGAATCCGTCCGCTTGCGGGTGAGCGACTAGTAGAAGTTAGTAAAATCGCTTCAAGTCAGGCACCCTGGGGGTCATGTCCTCGAGAGTCGGGCAGAGAGCGTCTGGGGCTGCCCGACGCTCGCCGCCAGTCGACCGGCTTTAGTCCCCTGGCTAAAGCTTTTACAAGCTATCTTCTCGGTGGTCGTCGACATGGCATCTATGGCTTTCTTCCCGACGGCTTGGTCAGGCTCGCTGACCGGCTCCCTCCGCTCTTGGCTTGGGACGGTTTAACCCGGCTGACCGATGGGTCTGATAGCAACATCGGGTGTAACAATAATCTATCAATTGTTTGCCTCCCTATCCTTATTTATATATAACTATTTTAGAGTTGCGATTGCTTACTTGTCAATTGTTTTTTTTTTCTTGTGTATTTATAGTCGCATATTAATTTTCGCATACATTATATGACGTTCCATTTTATTGTGAAGTAAATATTTATATAAGTGCATAAACAGGCAATTAATTAAAGTTATTGTAATGTGGATGAGAATTTATCTTTTATCTTAGATAGTGACTAAACAAACCACTGATTTTAATATACACACTCCATTTAAAAATATTGATTATTTTTTTATTACCAAATTTAGACCATTGCACTCTTATAATAAAAAGTAACCAAAAGCTTATTTAATGAACACAAAAATTAGAATTCCACCAAAGCAAAGATGAGAAACCGATTCACAAATTGTGAAATTACATAAAGCACGTATCAGTCTCTCCATTAATGGAGATGACAAGCTATTTAAATATTTGCAAAAAAAAAAAAAAAATTAAAGTAATTTTTTTGGTAGATTTATTGTTTGGTTTATGCGGAAAAAATACTAAAAAAAGGAAAATAGGAAAGAGGAAATAAAAATATTACTATAATTTAAATAGTTTTGATATATGGGTAATATAGATATTTAATCCATTTTGTCCAAATATTATTTTGGGAAGGTACTATATGATCGGAGTTTGTTTAGCCGTTCCCTTATTTTATTGGTGTATTTATAATATTTGTATTTGTCTTTCCATTTATTGACAAAAACTAACCTTTTATATTGTGTTTTTTATTTTATTTTTCTGATTTCTTACTTTATGTTGCAAATTATTCAAATAAATTGTCGATAACAAATTCTTGATGAAATAAATTTAAATTTAATTTTAGAAATATATGTATCATATAGTATTAAATATAATATATTACTTTCAAAATCATTCTATTATTTTGTAATAAATTATTTTTTAGTTTAGCACATAATATTAACGTTTGGGTTATGGGGCATTGACTGATAAATTTAAAATCATGATGTACTAAGTCACTCCCTTACTTGTAATAAAAATTTCAGGTGAATTAATTTAATTTGACTAATGTACTTATTATTGTAGTATCATAAAATTTTAATTACGGAATTATATTTAGAAAAATGAATACGAGACTTACCGACTTGATAGAATTTGGGTCAACCTACCCTAAAAATTAAGGAATCATGTGCCTAGTATAGTGACACTACGTACTAAATTCATCAAAATGCCATGATTGAGAAGACAATTAATTAAAATGAGTACGGAACAAAAGAAGCCAAACTAAATTCACAATAATAAAAGCCCTTTGTCATACGAAATTATCAATTTATTGTTGTACTTTATTTTTACATTTTTAATAATAATAATAATAATAATAATAATAATAATAATAATAATAATAATAATAATAATAATAATAATAATAATAACAACAACTTGTATGAAAAGGTTATGAGACTTGACTCATTTGCATTTTTATAAGACTTTAAAATTTAAGTATTACAAAATTTTTCAAAAGTATCACGTTTTATATATAAAACTATTTTATACTCCCTCCGTCCCATCTCTACTTTTACATATAAAAATTGCATAGTATTTGTTAAGAAAAAAAGAGTATGTGAGTGTGGGGTGAAATAAAATAATGATAACTTTATATTTTATTGACTTTTATGAGAAATAATTATTTTCTTCTATAGGTGTGAAAGTAACTGTGAGACTTTTAAATAAAAAAACGTAAAAGTAATCATGGGACGGAGCGAGTACAAGATGTAGATGCTCTTGTATTAATAGTAATACTCAATGCATAATGATATTACTCATATTACAGGCATCACTACTATAATAATAATAATAATAATAATAATAATAATAATAATAATAATAATAATAATAATAATAATAATAATAATAATAATAATAATAATAATAATAATAATAATAATAATAATAATAATAAATAAATAAATAAATAAAAAATAAGGAGATTGTGCACAACAAAACAAAAGACCCAAACAACCCATATTAACCATACATTAAACCCAAACAACTCATATTTATGGTTAATATGGTCGCAACTTTAAAAATACCACCAACTTCACCAAGTATCATAAATTGCACTCATTCAAAAGTGCATATTAAATTTTCGAAAAAAACAAATTATCTTGAGTAATCAAATTAGTTCTTGGTGGGAAAAAATATTTTTAAACATATATAGTATTATGTTTAAGTAAGTAAGTTACATAATTCAATTGGTGGACAATTATAAATATAATAATCAGAACAAATTTATGCCATCCGTGTAATTGATACCATATAGTGTTATGTTAACTAATAATGCAATATAAAACATGTATTTATGTTATTGTTTATTTACTTATATGTATCGAAAAATTAATTAGGTTGTGTTGAAGACTAGTTACCCTTTTTTCTCTCTTTACTTTCCCCCTCATTTGTGTGCATCAAAAATAATTTTCCTTTTAGGTTAGAAGATCTTGCGCCTTTTGATGTTGTACGTACTTGATTTGATTTAATAATATACTATCATCTTTTTGCAAAAATAAGTATAGTTAAAGAGCTAAAATACTTTATCATGTAATTATGAAATTCTAATTTTGAGTATGTATAGAGTGAAATTGGTTCATACATGAATCATTGAAAGGTATTAGTAGTTTTGACTAAAAAGTATTAGTTGTCTTCACTGAAGAGTCTGAGTTTATTTTCAATAAACAACTAAATACTCTTCAATGAAGACAACTAATAGTACTCTTCAGTGAAAATAGTTAATATTTTTCAGTAAAAACAACTAATATCATTCGATGGTTCATGTATAAATTATTTTTACTCTATACTTTGTCTAACATTTTGTTTCATATGTGTTATTATAAACAATATTAATTCTTATTATTATGCATATGAATATTAAAGTAATCTGCAATTTGGATTTCTTCCTCCTAATTTCATTTTGGCATTATGATAGTACTATCTTTATAGACATATTTACGATAAATAAAATAAAATGTCGGAATAATTAAAAAAAACAAAAAAGACACTACGTACACCTTGTACACCATACACCTCTAAATATTATTAGTTCATAATTTACAAGCAATGTTATTAGTTCTTACAATTATAATATTAATTATTACAAACAATAATATTAGTGGTGTATGGTGTGCAAAATCACATATTAATTCTTACAAGCAATAACATTATGTACACCTTGTGCAACATGCACCACAAAACAATATTATTAATTTTTTTACAAGTAATAATATTAGGTTTTACGACAATAATATTAGTTATTACACAATAGTGTTAGTAGCGGTGGATAGGTGCACATATATCATACTTTGTCTATATATATGTAAATATATTAATGTGTAACTATTAAATAATAATGTTTAATTACTATTCATATACACTATTTATAATTAAATGAAAAGTTATACCAATAAATAAATTATTTATTATAGTCTTAAACTAAATGTTACTCACTTTCCTCTTTTTAGATGTCCACAATAAATTCTCATTATTTAAAAAGCAAACACAACAATTCATATACTAATAAACAATTTTTTTTTTTTAATTATTACTCTTTACTTTTTCACAGTTTCCTATTACTTAACCCAAATTTAAATCAACATGCGACCCACCATATATTAATAAATAATACATTTTCTTAAACAAAATAACAAAAATAAAGACTAAACTTATAGTGGGACGGAGGGTGTATGTACTACCAAATGAGTTTTATGTGTATTATGTGAAACGTTAGTAGAAGTCAATATCTATATACTATAGTACTTAAACAATATAAAGAGCGCAAGTTTTTCCTTTCAAGTATTTAGGAGTAAAGATTGAGTCCTCGCAAATGGAATTGCGTTATACATAAAGTGAAGAATCAAATTAGAAAATAGGATGGTTCGAACATCTCCTGTGGTGCAAGATTGACGCTCCTAAACTCGATGCTTCCTTTGGTGCCCGTGTATCTTCTCTCTATCTTTCATGCATTTTAAAAAGTGTTGAGTGAGTTCGAACCTTTGCAAATAAACTTCCTTTGGGTGGTGTGGTGAGAGTTGCACTAAAACTCATTTAGTTAATTGGCATACAATTTGCGATCCAGAATTGGATGGGGCTTTGGGAGGGGGTAAGGAATCTTGGGTGTTATAACATTCATTGGGTAATGGGTGTGGAGTTTTTTTTAGCGGGGGTGATAGGTTGTGGGCTCGAGTCATTCGGTCTCGGTGGGGTTCCATTCGAGGGAATGCAAGCTGCGTAAATCTGAGTGAAAGGAGAAGAGTGGTAGCTAGATGGATGGTGGGGGAAGGTGTTGAAGTGCATCGAGGAGGGTCATAATAGTTGGGTTTTTAGTGGCTTGGAGAGGTGTGTAGATGAGGGAAGAGAGACGATGTTTTGGAAAGATAGGTGGGCTGATGAGATTTTGCTTAAAAAGAAATATAATTGACTCTTTAGATTAAATCTGGATAAGGAGGCGAGGATGGGGGTACATGGGTGCGTAGAGGGAGAAAGGTTGGGAGTGGGTATGGAGATGGAGAAGAGAACTAAATGATAGATAAATTGAATAGTTGAATGATCTTTGTGCAGTGATTAATATGTTTACACTAATGCAAGGAGAACCAGATGCATGTAGATGTAATTATGCTAGAAATGGTGTTTATAATGTGAAGGAAGCTTATGTGTGACTATTCAACAAAAAGTTTGGAGGAAGAACTGAACAAAGAGATAAGGTAAAGGCGATATGGAGTAGTGGTGTAGCTCTAAAGGTTCGGGTTCATGCTTGGAGAGTGGTAAAGGAAGGTTTGCCAATAATGAACTCGATACAAGGAAGAAATATAAATTCGTTTTCGATCAACAACGCCTACATCTTTTGCAACTCGGACTCGGATTCAATTAGACATTTTTTTTAATGCAATGTCTTTTATGTATTTTGGATAAAATGTGCAAGTTGGTTGGGTGTGTACACGACTCTAATCTTGTGCCCACACTCAAATTGATTCAATTTCGTGGTTTATGGAGAGGAAAATAAGAAAACAAATGACAAAGTTTGAATAAAAAAATATGGTGTTAGTTGTTTGATTGGTGTATCTCACACAATTGTGTAGCTTTAAAATGTTGTTATGAATACAATATTTTTTCCCGATTAAAAAAAAAACTTAAAGAGTTTATATTTTGAAATATCTTTAAATAAACTTCTATATAAAATTGAACTTTTTGAAATTCTAGCTATATTTTATTATATAACTAATTATTCTCAATAATTTATTGAATTTATAATGACTAACTTTCTTTCTCTGCTCCTAGAATCCTCCTAAAGGTTCTTTTTTAGTTTCCCTGCGTTGCCAAGGGTGTGCATTCCTCCGGCCACTCTTTGGCCTAAATCTACCCGTTTTATGGGTTTTCTTCTTCTCTCCATTATCATTCTCTAATTACTTAGTTACACCAAAATCATACAGTTGAAATATCTTTAAATCACCGCCGCTGCGTCCACCTTGTCGCTGTCATCTCGACCACTTTGATGTCGCCACCGCTACCGCAACGACCACCTTGCCTCCGTCTTGTTCTGTCGTTTCTCATAGTGGTCAGTGCCCGATCTCATCTCTTACCGGAAAGACCAAAAATGATCTAGATCTACAGTTGACGTCACCACACCACTGGTTATCGCCGCCACCCCCACCGATACCACTCTTTTGATTATATTAGAGTTTCTCTTGTTGTCGTTTGTTTAGATCAATGAGTCAAACTTCTCCATCAACGTCGTGGTTATGGTGTCCGTTTGATAGGTTGACCCGTGAATCCTGCTTTATTTGTTCTATTTTGTTCTTTACTTTTGTTATTTGATTTTTTGTTGTTAGTTTATTTTGTCCCTTTTTTGGTAATATCTTTTGTTCTGGTAGTGTGCCAGATGTTCTCACATATGTTCTGGTAGTATCATATTGTTGAGACAAAAAAAAATTACTATAGGGAGCTTATTTCTTTATATAGTTTTACATGGAGTTTATTTATCTTAGAACAAAAATTCATTGTAATACATGTTATCTACAATTGTATATAAATCCATTAACAAATTCATGTACATAATGATATGGAGTTATTATATGTCGTTGGGTAATTTGGCGGGCAATATGCTGGTTCTCCTTTTTTTTTTTGAGGGGGGATTTGTTGCGACTGAATTGTGTATCTCAATACATGCACAACTTTATAACGTCACAAACAACTTCACATGAAATAACATGATCGAGTGATGTTATGTAGCAAAGCCTAGAGTTTTGAAAAGTGCACTTAGACTTTGTGTAGAGACATGTTTAAAAATATGATTTTTTTTTTTTTTGAATTCCCTATCCGTCATGCAAGCATTCATGGGTTATATACAAGGGTGCAGATGACGTTTGACGCTTGGTAGGCGGTATATGGCCGTCAGGCGCCGAGGCCGCCTAGACGGCTGCAAAGTTTTTTTTTTCTTTTTTTATTATTAAATATATTTTGTTTAATGTTTATCAAAGTAATAAAGTTCCATATTTCCAACTTAATTTGTTTATTATCCAACTTAATAATTAAAGTAATTAAGTAATATTAAACACATCTCCAACAAAATGTCCAAATTAATAAACTACCACATTCACAATCCACATATGTGCAACTTGTTATGTTTCTTTTTTTTTTAATTATATAATATTTTAAAGTTATTAAAAATTTAAAAAAAAATCCTAGGCGTCGCCTATCGCCGAGGCCGCCTAGGCACCGCCGAAACCGCCTAAGCGCCACCAAATGCGGTTTCCGCCAAATACGACCGCTTTGCATTAATCGTCGGCGAGGTGCTGACAAGCGCCTAGGCGGCCGTCATTTACATCACTGGTTATGTAAGCCTCAAATTCGAATGGTGTTACAGTGAATGAGGTTTGCAAATTAATGGAGTATGGAGGCTTTCCAAATTTATATCATATCTCCAGAAAGTTAGCAGAGTTGTAGTCCTTGTGGATAAGTTATCATGTTTTTCCTCTTGACAAAGTATAGAGTGAAACTGGTTTATACATGAATCATCGAAGGGTATTAATTGTTTTTATTGAAGAGTATTAGTTGTACTTACTGAAGAGTATTACTAATTTACATCAAAGAGTCTTAGTTGTTCAGTGAAAATGAACTAAGACTCTTCACTGTAAACCAGTAATACTCTTCAGTGAAAACAACTTTTACTCTTCAGTGAAAACAACTAATACCCTTAAGTGATTCATATATAAACCAATTTCACTCTATACATACTCTTTCCTCTTTATATTCTCGCTCATTCGTATGCGTCGAGAATAATTTTCCTCTTGGATTCAACGTACTTGCTTTTATTTAATAATACATCATCATCTTTCTGAATAAAAATAAGTGAATGTTAAAATAATTTCCCATAAAAAAACCCAATGTGTAATTATATTCTCCACCCCCATGCTAATACCTTGAAAAAAAAATTATTTGGTCCCATAACTTATCAAGTGTCCGATTTTGGTCCCAAAATCTTTGACTCTTCAATATTGGTCCTGTAACTCCTATGAATTGTCCAATTTTGGTCCCATTTTCTTCAAAAATACAAAAATGGTGTCCTTTTTTGTCATGCTCAACTCACATTCTGCCTAAACTTGGGCCTTTACGGTACCCTCGAAGATGTGTCCACAAAACAATTTTTTTTTTCGTTTTTGTATTTTTTAATCATTTTTTCCATATCACTAATATGTGGTTGAAAAATGGACAAACCATAGGAGTTACGGGACTAAAATTGAAGAGTCAAAATTTTTGGGACTAAAATCGGACACTCGATAAATTATGGGACCAAAAAGAAATTTTCCAGCAAGAATGGGACCAAATTGGGCAAACCGTAGAAGTTAGGGGACCAAAATTGAAAAGTCAAAAATTTTGGGACCAAAATCGGACACTCAATAAGTTATGGGACCAATAAACTTTTATTCTCCTAATACCTTTCTCTCTGCCACCACAAGCCATCACCACCCATTATAAACATTATTGATTATGCCCATGCCAACACTAACACGTTCAATAACTCCACTACTACTTAAATCTCTGGAGTATATTTCTCCAATGAAATCTCACGATGCAATGGTCTTTGATTTTGGCCACGAAAATCAACAAGGCGTTGGTTTTAGGTTTAATGCCTGGAAAAAAGTCCAAGAAAGAGAAATTTATATATCATTTTTAGGTTTAATACACCCCTTCCCCATATCAAGCCCAATATAACCTTTTTATTTAGGGATGCAATGATTTTATGTTTTTTTTTTTTTATTATTATAAAGATTTGAGTAATGTGAGTTTGATTTTGAATTTGGGTTTGAGATTAGTGGGATTACTTGATTAATTGAGTGAATTTCTAGTGGCGGGTAGTGTAAGATGGTGACGGTCAATTCCGTTTCGCAATAACATCGCTCCATCCCTGATTATGTATGTATTACCTTAATCCAATTTTGTAATCAAACTTGTAAGATCGCTTTATGGGTCGCTTAGTACTGACGTCGCTCCGTACCTGATTACGTACATATTACATAAATCCAATTTTCTAATCTAAGTTGTAAGATCACTTTATGCGTCGCCTGACAATAACGTCGCTCCGTCCCTGATTACGTAAATATTATCTAAATTTGATTTTCTAACGTACATATACGATCGTATATGTGCGACGATCAAAATTTCATTCAATGATAAAATAATAATAATGAATTAACGAGCAAACTAACAATTTAACACGTGGACATAACATATTTAATATTTTGTAAAGAGGAAAAGACTATTAATTTACTATTTCCTCATAATACTTCCCTCCATACTCATCCTAATCTACAATTTGGATCTTTCCTACCTAATTTCATTTTACCATTATGACAATACTATTTTTGTAGATATACCTACAATACATAAAAATAAAATAAAACTCATCGGATAATACATAAAAATTATGTTCTCTATCCAAAGAATGAAAAGAGAAAGACAAAATATATTGTAAACTTTATTTATACCTTGTGCATAATTTTTAACCGTATTGATTATTTCATTAAAAAAATATATAATTTGATAGTAATATTAAAAAAGAACTAATACTAACATTTTAAAATTGATTCTTGTGTGCATTTAAGTGCATGATATACATTTGTATCTTAAAAATCAACAGTAAAAAAACATACAATTCATTGTGCACTGTGTGTTTTGAATCAGTAACACCCCATGCAGTAGTAAGTAATACTCCAAGCAGTAAACAAAAATATCTGAAGTAATAATCTGTAATATCACGAGCAATAATCAACATTATCATAAGTGGTAGTCAATAATACGCCAAACAATAGTCAATAATTCCTTAAGTAGTAATCAACAATACCTCTTATATATATTTTATTTAAAAAGTTAAAATCCAAGTGAATACAATAGTTTTTCCAACAAATTTCATTACCTTAATAGTAAAACTGCACACATCATTTTTAAGAGTAGTTCTAGTATATACTTGAATTTTGAAAAATTTCCCAAACAGAAATCATAATATCCCAATAAAGAATCAATAATACCCCAACTGCAAAAAAATACACAATTCGATGTATTTGTGTGTGTTTTGAAAAAAATCAAAATTAAAATTAAAATTGAGATTAAAATCCAAGCACATGCTAGAATTTGTGCATTCTTAACACTCTATTCATTACATATTTTTCTTAAAAATCGTGTCTTCAAAAGCGTGAAGAGTTTTTTGAAGACGGAGGAAGTACTCCATCTGTCCCTTAAAAATGGTCCCGGTTGCCTTCGTCACAAAAAAATAGTCATGTTGCATAAAATAGAAATAATAAACTTTATCTACATTTTTCAACATGCACACATAACATTTTTAAAATGAGTATGTATAGAGTGAAATTGGTTTATATATGAATCACTGAAGAGTATTAGTTGTTTTCACTGAAGAGTATTACTGATTTACACTAAAGAGTCTTAGTTGTTCGGTGGAAATGAACTAAGACTTTTCAGTGTAAACCAGTAATACTCTTCAGTAAAAATAACTAATACTATTCAGTGAAAACAACTAATACCCTTCACAGATTTATGTATAAACTAGTTTCACACTATATTTTATCTTTTAAAATAATTTATTTTGTACTTTTTACGTATTATATCAATTTTTTTAATAATCGTCCAAAAAGTAACACGACTATATTTTCGGAACGGAGGGAATATACAGCGCAATTCATCATCCACGTGTCCAGTGGGTCCCACCAGTTCCCCCACCCCTCCTTTCCCACGCAGATAATACACCTTCTGTGTACCCCCTCGTGTCAACCTACTACAATAGTAATATTTCAAACTGCATTTCCAATTCAAAAAATGCCCTCCTTTCTCTCTCATCCACTGCCGTCATTAATGCCCGCCTCACTCTCTCTCACTTGTTCTCCGTGTTCCTCTCTCTAAAAGCATATATCTATATCTATAGACGCACCACTTTTTCCCTCCCCCCCTCTCTCTTTCTAGGCCCACTCTCTCTCTCACTTTACCTTCTCTGCTACGGCTACAATTGTACGTATGTGCCAACAGTTTTTCTCTCTCTAGACGAAGATCTGTTTGCAGTCTTGCAGAGGATTTCCTCTTTTTTGTTCCGAATTTTGGTGCTCGAAATGAGCTGATGAGGAGGAGTAATTAGGGTAGAGCGGCGGTGGCGCTTTTTTCCGGTAATTCCGATCTGATTTTCTCCAGCTAATTTTGGTTTTATTTTTTAAATTCCTTTTCCCTCTCTCTCCTGTTCTCCTCGGAAACTTCGGGTTCTTTTGGGGAAAAGCGAAAGGTCTTCTTTCTGGCTTTTTAGCGAATAAATTAGTCCTCGTTTTCGTTTTTATCCTTTTGCTGTTTCTGTGACGCTGTTGCCTTCATTTCAAATTTTGAAAAAGTAATGGAGAGAGCTCGCCACAGGAAGACGAAGAGTGCTTCCGGCATTGAAGGTAATTCTAATTCTCCTCTGTTGCAGGATTTTCGGCTAATTTGCTTTCTCCGGAGATGAATTTTGTTTTTGGTTTAGTTAAACATGCATTTTTTCGTTGCGAGTTCGGATTAGTTTGTTATCCGAAGATCTTAATTGCAGGAAAAGTTGTATTTACTACCTTCGTTCTTATCTTTTCCTCTTTTTCTTTGAAAGGAAAACTGTAATTACAGCTCTCAATGAAGGGAAAAAAACGCACGGATGCACAATTTTTGCACCTTAATTCTCTGACAATGAGGTGTTAAAATGTGAAATTACAGATTATTCAGCCTCATTAATAGTTTATATGGAGTAATTCTGGAATTTACCTTCTAATTCCCGAAACAGGAACAATTTCAATGAATTGTGTGTTTCTCTAAATTTTTGCTTTACTAAAGAAAACATGAAATTATTCAATCTGTTTTCCTTTTTTATTCCCTTGCATTTAGCTTTAATTATAAAATTTGGTGTATTGTCTAAGTCATTCAGTCATCTAGGGAAAGCAGAAAGTGTTGTCTGTCGAGATGTTTAGCTTCTTTTTCCTGCTCCTGTGAAGCGTGGAGTCCCTAATTTAGAAAGAATGATTATTATCATTGCTCATGCTTTTGCCAACGCATTTTTGTTGCCTGTGGGATGAAAACAACTTTTCATGGTGGTATCATAATTTTGTAATTTTGTTCCCTTTGGATTTTTCTACTTATGATGGGTATGATTGCTGGTCCTAGTCCTTTACAGAAGCTGAACTAAATTTATCCATGAACACCTTTTCTTGTTTAGGTGGTATCACAGAATCTCTCTCAATTTTCTGATGACTATCAAACTATAGTAATTTAAAAGTATTTTATACACCTTTTGTATCACCTAATTTTTAGTAATTTTTTTTTTCCTATAATTAGTATGGTACCGTATTCTGTGTTATTACTTTTGGTGCTTTCATGAGAGTTTGCTTAAGAATTTGCAGGGCAGTGTTTTTCTACCTTGAACAGAGTTTACATTTTCAGTTTGGATTTTTTAACCAGGTATTCGACAGATTCAGAAACCGAAAGCTGTTCCAAGATTGTCTACGGATTCCCGTTCCTATGTTGATGGAGGCAATAGGGATGATATGGTATGTGATTACATTTATATTTAATATTTGAATTCAGTAATTTATGTTTTCATTTTGTAATTGAATTTCTCTGATTCTGCAGTGACTTTGAAATTTGATAAATTTTGTTTTTTACCCTTACAGTGTATGCTTGATTTGGGGAAGAGCTCTTTAGGAGGAGTAACTGGGATACCAATGAAGAAGTTACTGGCAGAAGAAATGGCAAAAGATGTAGAAGCCAAAAGACGATCACCGAGTATCGTTGCCAAATTAATGGGTCTTGATGGGCTGCCATCCCCTAGGCATGTTCAAAGACAACAAAAAAAGTTTTCAGGCAGCTACCAACAGAAAAATGTTTCAATTAGTAAAAAAAATAACCAAATGTTTGATGGCCGATCAAACAGGAGAAGCACAATGGAGCAGCAAGAATTCAAAGATGTGTATGAGGATTTGGAAGCATCACATGCTGCAAATCGCCGATGTTCTTCAAGATGGAGCTCAAACTCAATCCTTACAAAGCCTGAGATGGCATTGATTCGGCAGAAGTTTATCGATGCAAAACGTCTTTCCACTGATGAAAGCTTTCAGAATTCCAAAGAGCTTGATGACACCTTAGAAATGCTGGATTCCAACAAGGACTTACTGCTGAAGTTTCTTGGGCAATCAGATTCCTTATTCATGGAGCATTTCCATGATCTTCAAGTTGATCCTGGCAATCATATAGCAGTTTTGAAGCCATTGAATTCTGAAAAGTATGAAAGCAAATCCAAAGCATGGAGATCAGATAGAGATGCCTCTAGTAAACCCCATGTGGCTTCTCACCTGAAACGTGAAGATGGTCTTCTGCTCGAACCACACAGTCGCCATAGAGCTCATATTTCCCGCAGTTCATCAAGGATTCAAATGGAGGAGAAGAATGAGGAAAAGATGCTTCCTACGAGAATTGTTGTTCTGAAGCCAAACGTTGGAAAGATGCAGAATGTTGGTACTTCTTGTTCATCACCCAGTCTCTCACATGATCATCTGTACAGCTTCAAGAAAAATCAAGGAATATCACGGAGAAGGAAAGACTCATCTTATAACGTTGGACATCCAAAGACCATGTCTAAGGAAGCTAGAGAAATAGCCCAGGAAATTACAATGAGGATGATTGAAGGCTATGATGAGACTATGGATGCAAAGTCTACTGGGGGCAGGGGATATGTAGGAGACGAAAGTTCATCCGATGCTAATGCAAGTGATTCCGAAAGTGAGTCTGAGGTGTTTAAATTATCTTCTAGAAGATCTTTCGATGATGGTAAATCGTGCAGATATCCATCTCCTTGCTCAGATGAATCATCTGCAAATAAGGAAGCTAAGAAACGACTATCAGAGCGATGGAAGATGACTCACAAATACCAAGATTTGGAAATGGTTAATAGAGCCAGTACATTAGCTGAAATGCTTTCCTTGCCTGATAAAGAAATGAGGAATGCTAAGACCAACAATGGCAGGGCAAGCAATCACGTTGGCAGAAAGAGTGAAGCTGCCTCATTAGATGGTCCTTTGGGCATCAGCAGTAGAGATGGCTGGAAGGATGAAATATGCAGAAATTCGTCTAGATCAAGATCAGTTCCTCCAGGTGGAAGAGGTCGAATCATTAGACGATCCTCATATAATGATAAGTTGGCTGAAGACAATAATCTGATGCATAGTGATTCTGTACGTCGTGGGAGAAGTATGGCTTCAAAGGGAAAGTTAAGTGCTATAGAAGACAACGTATCTAAAGATTCAAAGTCCAGGGGGAAGAAGCCCTCTCGTTCCTATGAGCACATATTTACCAGTGAGATAGACTTCTCATCAGAAGCCAGTTTTGAGATTCAAATGGAGCCAAACACCAAGGACTTATCTGATAAACAGTCCGCATTACAGATGCCTGAAAAGGCCAACACTTCTGAGGTACCTGAAGTTGATGTTAAGGTTATATCTGAACATGGAAGCACAACCGTGTCTCCAAAATCTCGCGAGATCCTTCCGAAACTGCCACCTTCATCTTTAGATTGTGACATAGCCGCTTCTCATAATGAAGAAGACTTCAGTCTTCAGGTTTGGGACCTTTACTTTTCTTAAAACAAAAATATTTTGTTCTAGCCTTTAACATCAGCATGACCTAATATTTTTTGTGTTATTCTCTTTCTTACTTTGAAAATTAAAGAATACCGAAAACTGCCAATCGTTCGTGTGTGTTTGGAATTCAAGATTTTGTCATTGTTTACATAGCATAAGAAGCACTTCCATCATTTTTAATCTTTCAGGAACTGCACAAAGGACCTCCTTCACAAAGATCTCCTCCTCCACAGTGCCTAGGAGCTGAGCTGGATTCTCCGGAATGCTGCAAGGAAGCTGAGCATCATAGTCCAAATTCTGTCCTTGAGGTCCCTTTTACCGAAGATACATCATCATCTGAAAGTTTTGAAAGAGTTGGTGCTGAACTCCATGGTATGAAACTGTTCCTCTTAACTATACTAATACCAAATGGCACACAAATAATAGGTGTAAATCAAATTTTTGAGAAATAATATATATACCCACCCACAGACACATATATATATTAATGTACTAACAAAATAGTTTTAAGCAAATCACCAGTTCGGCCTCATGGCATGAACGTTTGTTTCTGGATTAGCAAAGGAAGATTGTACTTCCTAAATCCTAATGCATGTTTGATTGTACAATTATGCAAGCTAGTTTTCAAAATCCACCATAATCATAACCTATAATACCTACACCCTGATACATTCTGTCTCGTACTTTTCATTTCCCAATAGCACACCTTTATTTTTCACAATAAAATAATCTTGTTATCACTTGCCTTTTCACTACATTTTTCTCAATCCAACCCAATTACATACAAAAGCCAAATTCACCTTTTTGCTATTTCAGGATCTCGATTTTCCCTCTCCCTACAACCCAAAGCATACAAATAGAAATTTTTCAAGGTTTTGGAATAATTTCACATGTTAATATAGACTCTTCTTCATCTATACAGAAGATTCATTGTGGATGTTTTTTGAGATAGCTAAAATATGAACTTCAAAACTCGAAGTAAATAAACCTATTAGGAAGTACATTTCTTGAGGCTTAGCTTATTGTTGTGGAATCAATTCTCTCTCTCTCTCTCTCTGGCATTTACTTTTGATCTGTTCGTTGTAGGGCTCCGAATGCAACTGCAGCTCCTCAAGATGGAATCGGGCACATATGCTGAGTCATCATCCACTCTCCTCCCCATAGAGGAAGAAGAAGTGCAACTATCACCAATTCTTTCCGATACAAACTATGATTTAGGAGTTGAAAACTGGAAGTATTCTTACGCAGTTGACGTGCTAATTTACTCCGGTTTTGAAGACTCCGACTTTGACGAGTTTAGAACAACGTGGCACTCTTCAGATTGCCCGTTGGAACCCAAGTTGTTCGATTACCTTGAGAAGAAGTACAGCAACAACGAGATCACAAATGCATCAAGATCAGAAAGGAGGCTGCTTTTCGACCTGATAAATTCAACACTCTTGGAGAGCTTCGATTTTCGTCCTTGGGTGATGCCGAAGTTAGCAGGACTAAATCTGAAATGTGTGAAGGACGATGTTCGAGATGCTGTTGAGAAATTAATCAACGAAGAGTTTTCGATCAAGGAGATATCGGATAAAGAACTGGATCGGGAGATGATGTGGTCGGACTGGAAAGAAGTAATCGAGACGATAGGTAACGAAATCGAGACATTGTTGATAGATGATATGATAATTGAGGTAATATGTAACTAAGTAGTTAGCTTTCTGGGTAGAACTGAGAGGCCTAAGGCTAGTTGGTGTAGGCAGATCAAGTGATGGTTATAAAAAAGAACTGGGAATAAATTGTTAGTTTAATCAAAGGTTATAATTACTCAAATTACTCAGCTGTTATGTTATTTTTTTCCTTCATGAAATTGTGCCATATAAGAGTGTCTCAAGAGTGCTTTTAGATTATAAATATATTTTGTCAGGTCTTATATGTATCAGGTGCACCGTGCAATTCAAATATATTTTTGAACAGTTACGGATGTTAACACTGAACGGTTATCGTTGAAATATATTTTTGAACAGTTAGGGTTGATAATGCTGAACAATTACGGGTTAACTGTTGTAATTGTTCACTGTAAACAATCTTAACTATTTAGTATAAACAACCATAACTGTTTAAAATGTACGTGAATTGAACAGTGCACCTGATGCACAAGAGTCTTACTATAATATTTTATATTAAGGGGTCATTGAGTAATTCATTAGATAAATGGTCTCAGGCATGTTGGGGTGGCCTGTTTTATGGTAGTTTTATGAGGGCGGAAATCTTTCATGGTAATTTTAAGAGGGTGGAATTGTCGTCCCCACTCATTAAATTATATATTTGTTGAATTTTCTCAATCCTCTACATGATGGAGTTAATAAAGCCAGATGATAACCAAACCCACATATAAGGTGAACTATTAATTTCACACCCTTCTTTTATTTTTGATATCCAATTTCTTTTTCCAAGTTTTGGTATCACATCTTTGAACACTCTCAAAATTGAAGTTTCATGTTAAAATGAGTCCCGTTGACTGCTTGTTGAGTGACGAAAATAAATTATTTGAAGGTGAAAATACAATTACTTAAAGTTATATACATATATAAACAAAACAAAAAACAAAAGTGAACCCCTGTAACCCCAATGCAACGGAATTGGATCCGGTGTAGTACATGATCTTCCTGTGTAGCATAAATATATAGTTAAATCAATTAGTCTGATCATATATTTGGTTTTGTGGGGTCAAACCAATTAGTTTAATTATGTATTTGCGCTACACATGATCCAAATCCCAATGCAACACCGCCCTATCTCCTACACCATAGCCCCTGCCTTGCTGGGGAAGACGATGATTCGGGGGTGGGGGGCTGTGTGGGTGGTACGAGTGACTGGGTGATCAAGGTGTGAGGAATTATTTTATTAGTATTATTAAAAAAATATGGCTAATGTTTAATTATTAATTTAAGTTACATTTAAATAATTAGGTTCATATCTATTAAATAATTATGTTTTCACCATAAAATAGTAAATTTTTCTTTACTCAACAAGCAGTCAACAAATGTCGGGACTAATTTTTGAGACAAAAAAAATGAATTTTAGTGACCAATTTGGAGAGTACCCAAAGGTGGGGTACCAAAATTGGAAATTGTAAACTTTGAGTATCAAAAGTAATATTATCCCATTTACGATAAATAATCTGATTTTAATTTTTATTATTTATTTTAAATAATATAATTTGAAAATTTTAGTTTCTCTTTTGATGAATGAAAATCATCCCTTCCAAATTTGTAAGGAATGAAACAAAGAATAAATCCAACTTTTTTAAGGAACAATTTTTTTCCCCAAATAACCACTTTAAATTCTATTCCTAATTTTTTGGGCGACCTTTTAACAGAGCATACCACTAGTTTGGGAGTTTTGTTTGTTTGTAAGTAAAAGTTTTAGAGAATTTTTATATGTCATGTTTTTTTTTTCCTTGGGTTAATGTCTGCAATCTAAAACTTGGACGATAATCTTTTCTTTCTTTCCTTTTTAAGCTACTCCTCACAGTTACTATTTTTTAAATATAGAAAACTGTTAGTTGAGTTTGCAAACACACTTTTATATTCATAGTTTATCTTTTATATTAAAAAAAAATATTATTGCTAATTCAAATGTAAAAGAAAACATTAAATTACATTATCACTAATTAAACTTCATTTTGATTATATTGTCAAATTTAAAATTATGAATTTATTCTTTTAATATATGAATTTTACCATATTGTGATTAGTTATTTTATGTCTTTAATGAGTGGTCATTACGAAGGATCATTACCATACCCACTGTGAAGATTGAGATACGATTCACTTAATTGTGGTGATCAGATTTCCACTATATATAATTGAGTTACAACAACTAATAAAATATATGCTCTATTAAATTTAGGATATTCCGTATTACCTACGGAGCTTGGAACGCAAGAACTCGAACAATGGTCGAGGAAGACTCTTTGTGAAAATATTAGTGACCTGAAGATTGGAGGAAATGAACTTTGTATCCAACCGTTTACCGAAATCAATTCCCGAATGAAATGACAGTCAATAATAATGTGTTTGACACGTTTATAGGTAATGAGATTTTGACTAATGAATAAAATACTATAATTATCACAGGCCAAGATAGGTCCGGAGTGGGGTAGTGCACATAGCTCCCGAAGAAGTTGATTTAGCTAAATCATTTCCTGGGTTGTATTAGCTAGTGCACGATATTCGGACTCGGTGCTAGAGCGAGCAACTGTTGGTTGTTATTTTGGCACTCCAAGATACTAAAATTTCTCCAAGAATAAGAGTATAACTGTAGGTGGAATGTCGTCAATCAGTACAACACGCCCAATCTTCATCAGAATAGCCCAGAATATTGTTCTCCGAGGATGGAGAAAATGTTGGGCTGAGGTGAACTGTTCCTTTAACATAGAAGAGAATTCGCTTCACAATAAGAAAATAATCATTAGTTGGGCATGTGGGAACTGACTAACATGATTAACCGCATAGGCCAAGGCTGGACAAGTAATGGTGAGGTACTGAAGTGCACCAACAAGAGAGCGATAATAGCGTAGGATCCTTGAATGGTTCACCTAAGCCAATAAGAGAATCACCAGTTGGCAATGGAGTGGAAATCGACTTCGAGTCAAACATCGAAGCTCTAGTATCATGAGCATATTTAGCTTTCCCAAGAAATAAACCAGAGGTGTGTAAGTGATTTCAAGACCACGAAAATAACTGAGTGAACCAAGGTCTTTAACAACAAACTCTATGTTGACACAAAGAATGAATTCCTGCAAAAGAGATATATTACTTCCAGTAATAATTATATCATCAACATACAATAAAAAAAAAATAGCGCAGTCGGGTTTATGAAGAAAGAAAAGGGAAGTGTTGGAATGACTTCGAACAAAACACAAGGTAGATAAAAAAGAGTTGAAACGATTAAACCATGCATGAGTTGCTTTTCATAGGCCATAGAGTTTCTTTTTAAGACAACAAACATGATTCAGAAATCGAGGGTCATTGACTAGGCCACAAGGACTGGTTTATCAAGAACGTCATGAAGGAAATTATTCTTGATATCATGTTGATGTAAAGACCAGTGATGCTGAATAACAATGGCTAAGATAATACGAACTGTAGGTGCACGGATAACCAGACAGAAGGAGTGAGTGAAATCAAACCCTTGAATTTGGGAAAAGCCTTGAGCTACCAGACGAACTTTGTATCTCTCAGTAGTGCAATCAAATTTGAATTTGATACGGAACACCCATCTCAAACCAACAAGGTTCTTGTTCGTAGGACGAGGTACTAAATTCCAAGTTCTGTTGAGATAAAGAGCATCCATCTCTTCTCGCATGGCAACAAGCTAATGGGGGTTTTAATGACAAATTTAAAGCCCTGAGGAACATGAGAATCAGGCAGCAAGACAATGAGGGGCTCTAATACCATGTCAAGATTGAGATATGATTCACAAAAATTGTGGTGATTAGGATTTCCACAATATATAATTGAGTTACAACAATTGTATAAGGAAAAATAAATCACAAAGAATTAATACTCCCTCCGTCCACGAAAATTTTACCCGGTTACTGTAGGACACAGTTTTTAATGAAAATTGATATTTTATTGAAAAAGTGAATAAAGTAGATAAAGTAAGAGTATTGTGGTGGGTATTGTGGGACCCATTTTTTGTTAGTGAGTGTAGTTTATTTCCAAAAGAGGAATGAGTAAAAATTTGGTGGACGGACCAAAAAGGAAAGCGGGTAAAAATTTGGTAGACGGAGGGAGTAACAGATATGCTCTCTCCTTAAGGCTTAAAAGGATTTGAATATTCTCTTCTAGAATATTTCCAATTACCCACAAATACAACAAATTGAGTGCTAGAATAATTGGGCCTTTTAAAGTGTTGGAAAAGATTAATACGAACACGTACCGTTTGAAGTTACCCAACCATGTTTGTACATCAAATATTTTTAACGTGAAATATTTAATTCCATTTGCAGATGATAACGAGAGTGACGATGAAAATGTTCCTGATTCGAGGTCGAATTTCTTAAAAAAAATATATATATATATATATATATATATATTGAATAAATAATATAATAATAGTAACAACATTTATAAAACTTAAAAAAAAATTGATTAATAACTTTACCATATATTTTAAAATCGCGGGTTTAGCACCAATCTTCTTATAATCCTCTTTCTCAATCATTCCCATATGTCAACACCAACAACCTCTAATTTTGTCTAGTTTTTCACAAATTCATAGCACAACACAATATTAAATTTTATATGATTCAATTCCACATGTTTCGATTCAACAGTCGCTTTACAGAAAAAACTCTGTTCTAAAATGTTTGTCGCTTTTAATTTTCTAAGAGGTATTAAATGTTCTTTTTTGAACATTTTATTTTCTTAAATAATTTAGATGTTGTTTAAAAAATAATACTCCCTCAGTTCTAAACTTATTTTTTATATTACCGTTTGTCACCCTAAATTAAATTGAGTTTAATTAATAAATGTGAATTAATATATATAAAGTAATAACATGAAATGTAAATATACTCGTGTAGGTAAGATATAATTGTAAAAAATAATATTGTTATATTGTCAGTTAAGGAAATATCGATTGAGTAAGGGAAGATATAGTTTCGATAAGTAGCAAATAAGTATGAGACATAAAGAGTAATAATGTAGATATAGATATTTCTAGGTAAATAAATGATCATAAATGGTTCATTAATAACTTGTAAAATGATATATTAGTCAATTTTTACGGATATTATTATGTTTTAAATGACTTCTTAATTTGTGTGAAACACAAAAAATGATGGATAAATGGTAACTGAGAGAGTATTAAATATAAATAAATATATTGAGTAAGTCTCAAATGAAACTTGTTCACCAAACGAAACTTTTGTTTAGTAATATCATAACATATATTCAATAATATCATTATACTTGTAATATAATATTACACACATTTCGACGTATTTTTGGATATGTAAAATATTATAGTATTACTAATTTATATTAGTATTAGTATTATAAATGCATGTAATGATATTATTAAATTAATATAATTTCATACTATGAAACTTGTTCACGAGAGAGTTTGTGAAATGTATCAGATGAGTGTTCGCGTTTTACATGAAATATTAATGAAAATCAATATTCCTAAAATTTAGTATATTGATATAATTTAAAGATTAAAGTTCACATTTTAAAACATTGATTTAAAAATTATCATATTTCATATTATATTTGGATTATTTTCAATAATTGAATTAATATTTGCCCCTTTTGGTTTTTCAAGAGATGTTGTATATTCTTTTCCAGCTTTGTCAGTTTCTTAATAATTTTAGAATAAATGAAAATAAATTATTCATTAATAATTTGTAACAGGGTGTATTAATCATTTAAACAAATAATCATTAGTATTAGTTGGGTCTCTTAATTTGTGTGAATAAAAAACAACAATAAAAGTAGCACAAATGGAGTACAATATAAAAGGTAATTAAAGGATTAATCAAGCTTACCATTTTTATACACAAATAATATAAAATACAACTACTACAATATAAAAGGTAAATTTTAATTAATATATGACACTTTTATAATCACATCTTAACACACACAAACTCAATATTTAATTACCATTTGTACTCATAAATGATATGACTTAGAGCTCGTTTAGCTAAGTTTATTTGAAATATTTTATAAGCTCTAATATCTTATAAGTTATTTTAAGAGCTTATAAGATGTAATTTTTAAGTAATTTATAAGTTGCTAAAATGTTTGACTAATACAATTTTTAAGATCTTTGAGAATTTATAATATATATTTTTAAAATTTTAATTTTAATATATATATATATATATATATATTTTTTTTTTTTTATGTTGAGGTAGAGAGGTGAGGGGTGGGGAGGGGTGGGGAGGGATGGGGTGGGTGGCTGGGGGTTAGGGTTGTAAACGAATCGAATCGAAGCGAATATCACTGTATTCGATTCGATTCGTGAAACTATTCGAATATTCGTATTCGTATTCGATTATTATTCGAATACAAATATCGATTCGTATTCGATTCGAAATAGATATTCGAATTATTTGATTCGATTCGAGTATTCGATTCGATTTTTTTCTTATTGTTTATTTAATCAAAATTTAATTTTTTATGCTTTTAATCCACAAAATTAAGACGAATATTATTCAGGAAATTGAAAATTGTAAAACAGATCCGACCTCTTGTTTCCGTTTGATCTAAACAGCAATGAAGAACAAGAAAAAAGAAAAAGAAAAACAGACCTGCCTCTTTTCATATCATCTAAACAACAATGAGAACAACAAAAAATAAATAAATAAAATTAGATCTGTCTCTTTATCCAATTTTTTCCATACATAAAATTAGATATTCCATATAAGTCGACCTGCGACCCAATCACGAGTCCCGTGTTCATTCTTCACTCAAAATAAATTAATGGCTTGTAGAGCGTTTGCAAAAATAAAAGGGGAAGTGAGAGGGAGAAGAGAGAGGATGGTGAGACGACTGAGAAGATTGTGGTCTTGATTGTAGATCAGGTGAGAACACCTCTTGTTGTCGGGAAGAACAGACGACTGGTGAGAACTCCTTCTGTGGAGGTAAGGCACCGTTGGTGGATGGCGTGACTGCATGGGAGAGAGAAATGAACTTGGGAAAGATGAACCCTTTTAGGGTTTCACATTCCCATGAAATAATTTAGAATGGTAATTTAGAATTGGAAATTCGATATTTATATAGTTCCCTTTTATAATTAAACTAACTGATTGTGCCTTGCAATATTTACTGTGGTGGGCTGGATAAGAGAGGGCCTTATACTTAGGCTGGTTTTGAAAACTTTTACTACTATTATTATTATTATTATTATTATTATTATTAATTTAATCGAATACTTACGAATATCGAATCGAATATCATAATTTTTTATTTGTATTTGAATAATAAACAAATCGAATATTTGTAATCGAATTCGAATCATAAGATTTCGAATACGAATATCAAAATTCGAATACGAATACCGAATCGAACCAAAAGTATTTGATTCGTTTACAACCCTACTGGGGGTGGAAGTGGTTAGAAAATAAATTGGAAAACTTCAACTTATATTTTTACAGCTTATAAGCTGTTAGATGTTTATTTTATGATCTTATAAGTTGTTAAACATCTTATTTTGTCAAACACATTGATATTGCTTATAAGCTCTTAAACAACAGTTGTTTTAAAGAGTTTATAAGCTCAACCAAAACACCTCTTAATAATGAAATGATAAGTGCCATTGACTCATACAAAATCGACACGTGCATACTAGTGAATATGAAAAAAGAACTGGACAAATTTTTTGTGTGAAATCGTTTCATGACATGATACAACACAAATTAACATTAATTTTTCTTAAGATATTAATGTGTCATGCCCAAATTATACCTATACTTCATCCCACCCTTCCATGGCATGAGGCGATTTCACACAACACCTACTAAAAAAATTGACATAAGCAAAACACAATCTCCGTTAGTCGAAAATGATCACATGCCCACCGGTGGGTATAATATTATATACCTATGCGAATGTGTTAATAATACATAAACAGTGGCCCACTATTATTTTAATTAATTATTTATATTTTTTTATGTGTCATTAACACATTTGCGGTGTGTATATAATATTATACCTCCGGTGGGCATAGTAATAATATATGAATGTGAAAATGTATTAAATTAGCATTTTGTTTTTTCTCAAGTGGAAAACATGTGGACTGAAAAAGTGACATGAATGAAAAAATGTATCCACCTTATATAGTTGCCTTAAAAGAATTTTTTTTAGCCCCATTATAATTATAAAAGCAACATTTGTAAGTAGAAAAAGTATAACAATAAGAAAGAACAGGCATTAACGTTTTCATAGCCTCAGCATCATTTTTACCCATCTCTCTTTGATATCTTTAATAATTGTTTAAGTAGTAGTTTAATTTATATTTATTATAAATTATTTAGTTTAATTACTAAACTGATTTGATTCTGTTATTTGAGAACTAGAGCGTTTGTTATTGTTGCTACATACTGCCTCCGTCCCAATTTTGTTTACTCATTTGACTTTTGTTGACTTTTTTTGTAAGACTTAATTTGTAGTGTTTAAATGGATAAAATAGTTTTTTTTTTATGATTGCGTATTATTCAATTGAAGTGCATGAAACAAAATAAAGATGTTTTTCTACGTAATTATTAGTGAAATGAGGTGTAATTTAGAAGTGTTTGAAGGGGGTACATAATGAAATGAGTAAACAAAATTGGGACGGAGGGAGTACATGTTAAATTATTTTTAATTAAGATAGATTTGTAATTCTTTTCAAAATTCATGGTATTAATTAACATAGATGGGTTTGTAATTCTTTTTAAAATACATGGTTATGAATTAGTGTAACCACCAAAATTTCTTATTTAAAATATTATTAAACATAATTTTTTTTTTTACAAAGAGTATTACATAAACTAACGGATTGTATGAGTACAATCTCTAACGAGTCCTTGATTTCTTGGAGTCGACTTTGATTTGATTCCAAATTTCTCTAATAAAAATATTTGAAATTATCTGGAAAATTTATCGGGCTTTCATAACTTGAATTATCACGTCCATCTTCTTGATAGACATCAAAGATAGATTTGACTTGTGGGCTCTAGAAGACCCGATTGAATTTATTGAACTTTAAAGGCCCAATTGCATATATTGGACTTTAAAGGTCTAATTCAATACATTAGACTTTAGTGGCTCGATTCAATTAATTAGGCTTTTGAGACCCAATTGAATATATTAAAAGGCCCAGGTTAAATACAGTCCCATGTTTTATAAATACACCCCACTCAAAAAAATGTTCGGAAATTTTTCCAAAAAATGCAACAATTTTTGAAAAAAATTTCCGAAAATTCATATGTTTAGTGTTTTTTCTTTTGCATTTTCGGAATTTTTTTCCGAACACTTTCTATGGGGTTGTATTAACAAAAGATAGGACTATATATAACCTTGGTCATATTAAAATTTAGAGGACCAATTCAATTAATTGGGCTTTAGAGTTCAACTGAATATATTGGACTTTAGAGAGCCAACTCAATATATCAATTAATTATTCATTTATTTAGGAATTAAATGTGTTTAAATTTTAAAAAATAAATAATAAACTTAATTTATATATAGTACGTAATTTTCACACATCATCTTTGTTCGTAATTAAATTTGTTCACCTATAATTAGCAAATCGTTACCCTAGGAAATAAGTTTTTTTTTTCTTCATAAAAAATTATAATGTTTGAATTATATATCAATTGACAAATACTCACCATTTAATTAACAAGACGATATTAATCATATCCACACACACACGTACGTTAATGCATATAATAATATGGTTGATTAAAACAATTAGTTAGATATATAGATACTAATATTACCTATAAGCATCAACTTAGTCACAAATTATTAATGTTTTTTTTTAATTAAACATATTTTGCCAAAGAGAGATGTTATTATTACAAACGTACTTACAATTCGTGATATGTTAACGAATTGTAATTAATTACATCTTCTTTAACTTTTTTGCTATTAATTAATAACGTTTAGGAGGCAATGGAGCCGTCCGCCAAATGGGATCTCCTTCGGGCAGCTGCCCGAACGTCGCTTTCCATGGTGATGGTGGTGATGCCGACGGGCTTGCCCAAGGAATGAAACCTTCGGTCAGCTGCCCGAACGTCGGTTTCTGATGATCATGGAGGTGGCTTTGTGGTGGTGGTGAATTTGGCCGAGGATCGGGTCCTTTGGGCAGCTGCCCGGACGTAAGTTTTTGATGACCATGGCGGGGTGGTGGTATTGGAATACTTGGTGTATTTGGCCGAGCATCGGGTCCTTTGGGCAGCTGCCCGGACGTAAGTTTCTGATGACCATGGCGGAGGCGGCTCGGTGGTGGTATTGGAATACTTGGTGAATTTGGCCGAGGATCGGGTTCTTTGAACAGCTGCCCGGATGAATCTGACTGATCAGGATCGGGTTCTTTGGGCAGCTGACCAATGTGGAGGTGGGGCCGTGGTGATATTGGAACACCCATTATATTTGTTGGAGGAGCTGACCGGGGAACGGGTGCTTCGAAAAGCTGCCCGGATGAAATTTTGCGGGCATAATTTGGGAGATTGTGAGAAAATGATGTGAAAAATATGGATGACAAGAAAACTGCAAACAGAAGAATTGGAATTCCCTTCATTTTCTTTGAGAATGAGTTGTGATTTTTTTTTTTTTTTTTTTTGGGTTCTAGGGGATGCTTTTATAGGAACTAGAATTTGGCGATAATTAAAATTATATTTCAATTTTTTGAGAATGATGTTTTCTTTAAGAAGATATATACTACTAAATTGCACTTCCTTCTAAAAAGTCATTTAATTTAGGTCTCGTGAATATAATGATCTAAGTAGAGAACAAGAATAGACTTCAACAAGGAAATTTGCAAAATATACCGCAAATATCATTTGGAAATTTTGAAGGAAAAAAAAAGAAATTTTGAAAAAGGAAAATTTGAAATAGGGCGCTGCTATTCACCCACATGAAAATGCTTTGTTCACCCACCACTTTAAAAAAAAAATATATGTTTAGTAAAAATACTAATATACCTTTTATAAAAAATAAACATTATATTTATTAAACACTCATGCTTCCAACATCATCCCCAAAATCTCAGAATTCACGTAAAATTTTCTATTCTTTCACACACAGTTGCACCATTAAAAAAAAAGAAAAAAAAGTATAATCCTAAAAGTATAAAGACACAATTTAAATAAAATTAAAGCATTTTTGTTTATCTATAAATTGGTATACCATGAAAATAAAAGGAATTGTGGTTTTTTTTTAAATCGCAGGAAGCGGTGGTTCTATTAAAATAAAAAATAATTGTTGATGTGCTATTTTTTAATTTCAAATTGATGGGTGTGTATATATAATAAATGATGTAAATATTATATTAGGGTTATAGTTGTAAATTTCAAGGGGGGGTATTAAGAAAAAAAAAAGCAATACACATGATGGGTTAATTTAGTAGTGAGTGAACAAAGTATTATCGTGGATGTTAATAGTCGTGCCCTTAAAAATTATATTTCAATTTTGTGAGAATTATGTTTTCTTTAAGAAGATATATACTACTAAATTGCACTTCCTTCTAAAAAGTCATTTAATTTAGGTCTCGTGAATATAATGATCTAAATAGAGAACAAGAATAGACTTCAACAAGGAAATTTGCAAAATATACCGCAAATATCATTTGGAAATTTTGAAAAATAAAAAGAAATTATGAAAAAGGAAAATTTGAAATTTAAGGAACGATATCATTTTCCAAGAGATCAATTATTGAGAGAATTTATACGTTTTCTCCATTAATTTGGAATTTTATCTTTTATTGGACCCTCTCTTTTTCTTTGTACTATTCAATTTTTAGTATTTATTGTACTCATCCTAATGAAATTTCACTCTTACCTAAAAAACAAAAACTTAAAATAAATTTTCACACATTAAAATTATAAACTTTATCTGCCTCAAAATTGTTTCAACACTGTCTTAATTTCTATGTTCCATGATTGTTTGCACAGAAAAAAAAAAATTCATAAACTTACAATACGCACATATTAACACAATTTTTTTTTTTTTTTGTTAGCTACATTTATTTAATCTAATTTTTCACTTTATACATAAAATTTCACTCTTTGGAAAATGGAAATGGTTGAGAGAGTTCACTATCCACTCTCATTTCCTTACTAATGATTGGGAAATTTATCTTATCGATGGTTTCTCCATTAATTTGTAACTTTGTCTTTTATCTCTTTCTTTACACTCTTAAATTTTTAGTAGTATTTCTTTTCTTGTACTCATCGTAAAGAAATTTCACTCTTACCTAAAAAAAAAAAAAGAAAAAACTTAAAACAAATTTTCACACATTAAAATTATAAACTTCACAGCTGAAAAAAGAAAAATCATCTCATCAACTCCATTGTCACAATATGCACATATTTACATAAAAATATCTTTTTTTTTTGTTAGCTACATTCATTCTATTCAAATTCTTCGCTTTATACATAAAAATTATCAAATTACCTCTCAAAACTCTACTCATGACACTTTTTTCGTAAAATTTATAGTTATTTACATGTGCAAATAATTCCAGGACAAAGGTAGTGTTTTTTCCTTCCTGGTATAAGTTCCTTTTTTTCTATTTATTTAAAAAAATGTATTGTTTAATTAATAGGGAGACAATTTGAAATACCAATTTTCAACTTTAAAAAATTTATTTTACCCACTTCAAATATAAATAATTTTTTATACCCATTTTCAACTTCAAATGCTATTTTTTTACCCATATGACTCATACCATTATTATTTAGTCACCTCATCAACACCCCCAACCCCACATTATCTTTATATCAATTAAATTTTAATAAATACTCTAAATATTACAATAAGTTTCTAAATTTACAATATTAATTAATAACATATTATTAGTTACAATATTTTTATTGTATATTTGTGTGTATGTACAGTGCATATTAATAAAAATTAATAATATTGTAATTGAATTTAAGTTGTGATGTTAAAAAAATTAGTAGTTTTAATTAAATGGATACTATATTATTTATTTATTGAAATTTAAATAATGAGAATGAAGTGGAGGAATGGGTATGAGGATAGGTGAGACCCAACTCAAATTTATTAAATCTTTTATACCCATTTTGTAGGGGTGTTTTGGTCCTTTAACATGAATTGGGTATAAAAGATTTTTTTAAAGTTGATATGGATAAAATAAAATTTTGAAAGTTGGAAAAGGGTATTTTGTGGTATTTTCACTTATTAATATATGGTGAACACTACAAGAAAAATGATCTTTAGTGACAGTAATCTTGTCATTGTTGCTTTTCTAGTTAAAAATCTTTAATGATAGGAAACGATATTTAGTAACAGGATTCTGTCATTACAGAATATTTTCTGTCATTAAAGAATTTTAACTAAAAAACATTAATGAGAGGACATGACAAGATTATTGTCACTAAAAGTCATTTTTCTTGTAGTGGAACCATATATTGAATTTTGTATAAAATAAACGAGAGTCTGAAAAACTAAATAATAATTGTTTAACAATGTATTTATTTATTAATATATGAAATGTTGTTTTTTAATAAGAAATTTATAGTTGGACATCTAAAGAAGATAAATAGAAAACTAATAGTGGAGCGGAATGAACATTAAATATTGTAGAAATTGTAATTATTTTATAAACACTTCTTATTTTACCTTCACTAATACATCCATATTCTGGACATTCAGAATTGGGTATTTTGGTAATTTTTGTTTAATGATTATGTAAATGTTTAATCTAACCCGACCAAAATTTGTTATTTTGAGTGACTTTTTCTGATGGAAATTTGAATCTGAATTTCAAATTTTAAAAGTTAAGTTATATTACTTCTTCTAAAATAAGAGTAGAGTGAATTTTTGTTGCACTTGTCGATCCACCTTCCTCACAATGCAGCCAACACTCCTCATTGTCAAGTTTTAAAAAGTTTGAAACTAAAAAAATTAACTTAGACACGATGTATATAATATTTAAAAGGAGACTCACAACAAAAGAGAAAAAAAAAACAAGCTCTAAATAAATAAAGAGTATGTTTTATATGAAAACGCTTCATAATTAGTTTAACATTAAAATAGTTTTAGAGTATCATTAATCTCATCAGGAGTATCATTAGTCTGAGTTCAAGAAAATTGTTTTGAACTCAAATTTATGATACCCCTGATGAGATTAATAATACCCCCAAAAAAATTAATAATACTTTAAAATTGTTTTATGATAAGCTTATCATGAACTATTTTCATATAATACTTTGTCATAAATAAAATAGTGTCACCAAAGCACTATTAACGGGAAGATAATTATAAAAAAAAACATGAACAAAATATGGAATAGTACCTTCAATTGAGTAAGGTAGATATTATATTATGTATTTTATTCTATGATTCATTCTAATTATGTATTATATTCACTGTCTGGCGGGATTTAAAAATATTAATTTGTTGAACTAATTAGACTCACAAATTATATTACTGGAGAAAATAAATAAATTATGAAATATGAGTATCATTTATTGGTTGCATCTTGTTCACATGTGGAGTGACAAGACAATACGTATATTAAGATTTGTGTAAAATTAGTTCATGAATTATTGAAGGGTGTTAGTTGTTTTATCGAAAATTATTAATTATTTTTATTTAAAAAGTTCTAATTTATTTTTAATTAATAGCTAATATTTTTTAGTGAAAATAACTAATACCCTTTAATAAAAATAACTAATATTATTTAGTGAAAACAAATAATACCATGTTTTATGTATAAACTATTTTCACTCTATACCTTGTCCTGAAAATTCAGTACGAGAAGGTACCCTAGATCTTCAGTATGAAACAACATGTATTCTTAATATTCTCAATTTCGATATATTTAAATTTGGATGTTGTATTGACATGATTTTTAGATGCAAAAAGTACATGTATAATACACCTCCGATATCAAAAGACATTGCATATTTTTCTATTTTGATCCGTTCCATGAAAAGTTTATATGTTTAAAAATGAAAAGAGTAGGTCTTGTATGAGACCGTCTTATGACATGAGACAATGAAAATGAGTATAACTAGGGTATGGACTCATTAACACTTTGGTAAAAATAAGTGTTAATTTATGTTGTCTCATACCATGTGACGGTCTCATATAAGTTTTTGTCAAATAAAAATTATTTATTAAACTTCACTCTTCTAATACACGAATTTATTACACCTTTTTCTTAAACTAAATATCCAAAAATTCCCGCAATATCTCCGTCCACCAAAAGTTGTGTCTTCTTTTTCTTATTTGTTTATCCATAAAAAGGGCGTTCTTTCCTTATTAGTTAACATTCATTTTAACTTTACACTCACGAACAATTATTTTATTCATATTTTTTTCTTATTTTATCTACTTTCTTTTAAAAATTTGCCCAGCAATGAGATACAATTTTGATGGGCAGAGAGTATGATTTATTCATATAAAATTTTGCTCATTCTTTACAAATTTTCACTGACCAAGTCTCTTTTATTAATTTATATTTAAATATTTGGTTGTGAATAAATGGAGGAATTTGAGCTATAAATTTTAAATCCACACTCTAAATCCACTTTATTTGTTTGAGTAAGATATTTAAATTGATGAGTTTCAAATTCTTAGCTTTGGTTCTAGTTCAAATTGAATTAATTTTAAATGTATAGCAAAATCATGTTATTTAAAATTAATAGATTTTCAAATCCATTATATTTTAAATGACTACATCCAAATACAACATTAGTTTATAACTTGGTTAATCATCAATTTGTGCTCATTTAAAAAAAAAATAAAAAAATAAAAATAATTAATAATCAGTTTGTGCTTTAGATTTATTTGGTATTTATACCAAAATGTTGAAAATTATTAAAGAAACCGACCTTAGCTCAGTTGGTAGAGCGGAGGACTGTAGTGGGAAATTCTCGGACATCCTTAGGTCACTGGTTCGAATCCGGTAGGTCGGAATTTTGTTTTATTTGATGATTTGATTTGATAATGTGATTTACTCTTTTTATTTAGAGTGATTTTTATGTGCATATTTGAATTTTGAGTTCAATTTCAAATCAATTTTGACTTTTAAAAAGGGCACGACTATTAACACCCACGATAATACTTTGTTCACCCACTACTAAATTAACCCACCATGTATATTGCTTATTTTTTTTAATACACCCCCTTAAAATTTACAACTATAACCTTAATATAATATTTACATCATTTATTATATATACACACTTATCAATTTGCAATAAAAAAAATAACACATCAACAATTATTTTTTATTTTAAATGAACCACCGCTTCCTACCGTTTAAAAAAAAACCGCAAATCCTTTTATTTTTATGGTGTACTAAATTATAGATAAACAAAAATAATTAATCTCATTTAAATTGTGTCTTTATAATTTATACTTTTAGGATTATGCCTTTTTTTTTCCTTTTTTTTAATGGTGCAACTGTGTGTGAAAGAATAAAAAAAACTATGTGATTTTGGGGATAGTGTTGAAAGCATGAGTGTTTAATAAATATAATGTTTAATTTTTTTTATAAAGAGTATATTAGTATTTATATTAAACATATATATATATATATATATATATTTTTAAAAGAGGTGGGTGAACAAAGCATTTTCATGTGGGTGAATAGTAGCGCCCTTTTTAAAATGAGTAGATTTTATATGAAATAATTTTAGAGTATCATTAATCTCATCAGGAGTATCATTAAACCTGTCAGGGGTATCATTAGTCTGAGTTCAAGATTTTTTTTTTTAATTTTCCTGAACTCAGACTAATGATACCCCTGATGAGATTAATGATACTCCCGATGAGATTAATGATACTTTAAAATTGTTTCATGATAAGTTTATCATGAACTATTTTCATATAAGACTTTGCCTTTTAAAATTCATTAAGAATGAATACAAGAATTTGTGTTTTATTTAATTTAGGCAAAATGCTTCTTTAGGCCCTAAACTATTAGTTTTTGTTTGGAAGATCCTTAAAACTATTTGTTTGTTTTAAGAAATCCCTGATCTATTGATTCTTATTTCACGAGACCAGTAAACTGTTAACTTTTATTTGATAATGTGATTTACTCTTTTTATTTAGAGTGATTTTTATGTGCGTATTTGAATTTTGAGTTCAATTTCAAATTAATTTTAACTTTCCAAAACTCATTAAGAATGAATACAAGAATTTGTGTTTTATTTAATTTAGGCAAAATGCTTCTTTATGCCCTAAACTATTAGTTTTTATTTGGAAGATCCTTAACACTATTTGTTTGTTTTAAGAAATTTTTGAACAATTAATTCTTATTTTAGGAGACCTATAAACTATTAACTTTTAATCTGAAAGATCTTTAAACTATTTATTTGTTTTAAAAAATCATTGAACTATTGATTCTTGTTTCACGAGGTCACTCTAGATGAAACTTACCTTTTGAAATCTGGAAATTGGGAATGACATTTTAAAAGACTAAAATAATGGTTATGTTAGGACGAGTCAATAAGTTTCATCCATTTTTATCTCGAGGAACTTCGTGATATAAGAATCAATAGTTTAAGGACTTTTTAAAAGAAATAAATAGTTTAAGAATCTTTCGAAATAAGAGTTAGAAATTTAGGGACCTCTCGAAATAATAATCAGTAGTTCAATTTTTTTTTTTTAAATAAACCAATAGTTTAAAGATCTACCCAAACAAAATTTAATTGTTTAAGGAAGCCAAAGATGATTTTTGCCTTTTAATTTATTTTGCTTCTAAGCTAATTTTCACATGTTTGGGTTGGGCCATTCCCATATACCGTCCGTCTGATGCATGTCCAAGGCCCAAAATATTAGCATGCCTCTCTTTAGAAAATACACCCACAATTATTTGTTAACAATATAATTATTATAAAAAGACTATAATATTCTTAATTAATAAACCAAGAGTACGTACAATCATTGAAGAGTATTGTTTGTTTTCACTAAAAAGTATTAATTCTTTTTATTTAAAAATATTACTCTCTCTATCCCGATATTATCTACACACTTAACATGTCACACATTTTAAGAAAATTTCACTTTTTAATTAAAGTAATGACATATGGGTAAATATGTGTATATTACTATGAGTGTGCACGCGAATCAATGTTTCATTTTTTAGAGTGTGCAAATAATTTTGGGACGAACGAAAAAGAAAAGGTTGCAAATAATCATGGGACGGAGAGAGTAGTTATTATTATTGAAGAGTCTTAATTTATTTCACTACAAGAAAATATAAAATTACCTACGGAAATTGCCAATATGGCTACGAAATTTTCAACAAAAAAATTTGTAGTGGGTGTTACCTACGAATTGCCTACAAAAATTTCTAATTGCATAGACATCTTCCTTCACTACCTAAAAAAAAATTTACCTACGAAAATTCTATAGGCAAATTGTGTTGTGGGTAAAATTTTGTAGGCAAATGACTTGTAGGTAATTATACCTATAAATTTTATTTCGTAGGCAAATTAATCCCGTAGACAAGTTGTTTTTAAGTTGAGAAATATAGAGTTTTCATAATTAGAAAATTTCGTAGGCAAATCGTATACTCCCTCCGTCCCGAAACTTATTTCACGTTTTCCTCTTTGGGACGTCCCAACTCTTTTTTCACATTCTTAAAAAGGAAATAAATTACACACACAAAAGTCAATAAAACACCTTTTTATTATTTAATTATTTAATTTTACACTCACACACTTCACTTTTCTTAAATATTGTGTCAATCCCACATATGAAATAAGTTCCGGGACGGAGGGAGTACAATTTTTACTATGAATTTTTTTACTAGGAAATTTTTGTAGGCAATTCTAGTTTTTTAGGCCACTATTTTTTTTTCAGTAATACCTCAAAAAGTAATTAGTAATATCCCAAGAAATAATCAGTAATACTTCAATTGAAAAAAAAAAACACACAAAGTTTAGCATGTAAATGTGTATATTGAAAAAAAAAATATTAAAATTGAGCTTAAAATCCAAACGCATGCTAGAAATTGTGTACGGATAAAATTCATAATTTGTAGATCAAGAAAAAAAAAAAAAGAAGCACACCTTCCATTCTAGAGAGTAGTTCTTTTTATTAAAAAGTATTAGTTGTCATTATTGAAAAATTTTAATTTATTTTTAGTAAATAAATAATTAAAAAAAATCTACCCATGGTACTATAGGGAAAAAAAGAAAATTAAATTGTTATATACCACACAAAAAGTAACCAAATCATCAAGTTCAAAACTAAACCAAGATTAAACCAACAAGGTGAAATCCTAAAAGGGCTTCCATAATTCTTGAGGATTCATCAACACAACACCAAATCAAAGGTGTACACATTAATTTACATGACTTAGTTATTAATCAAGATGATCATATTCCAACAAAAGTCCCTTTATCCATAGCCCATGCATCAACTCCTTTGAACTCATTGCTCTTGAGATTCATTGGAGATGATGATGCTAAGCTTGGAGACCATAGCTGTGCAGTCTTCACTTTCGATATGCTCGAAAGCACCTCCAATGGCGTAACATTTCCCGTTACTGTCACCTTCTTTGCCGCGAAATCTATGTTGAAAGAGCTCACTCCTGCACAATAGTGATTCAAATTGATTTTTTTAGTATAATCAAGGTTTAATTGCAAAATAAATCATGACATTTTTTTCAATTATAATATATGTACTTTTTAAAATCTCACAATTTGATACACGAGCTCTCAAAATTGTGCAATTATCACAAGACTATTTTCAGCAAGCCTTGTTGACGCGATAATGCATGCAATTTCCAAAGAAAAATAAAAGATTGTGATTAAATAAAAACAATAAAAACTTGTGAATTTATTTGTAATTTTTTTTTTTTACAAGTTTTCTGACTCCACAACAACATAAGTTGCCTGAAAATAGCTTAGTCATATCAAATTGACAAATTGTAAATTTTAAATATACAAATTTTAATTAAAAAATATAAAAATATCATGATTTAAATATAGGCAGCGTTTGAGTGCATGTATTTGATTAAAAAAAAATTTGAAAGTTTTTGGGTAAGAGTAGTTCTAATGTGCGCTTAGATTTCGAACAACAAAAAATCAGCAATACCCCAAGAATTAATCAGTATTACTAAAAACGCAAAAAAAAAAAAAAAAAAACACACACGCGCGCGCACATAATTCGACATATTAATATGTTTATTGAAAAAAATAAAAATAAAAATCTAAGCGTATATTTTGTTCTTGAATTCATGCTAGAATTTGTGTTCGAATAATATTCAATGTTTGTAGATCAATAATAAAAAAAAAACAAAAAAAAAAAAAAAACATACCTTCCATTCTAGAGATATGTTTCCTCATTTTCTTTTCACATCCTCTACAATGTAAAGAAACTCTCAGCACCACCACCTGCCAAAAAAAAAAAAAAATCAACACATGCACATACTATAAAATCCCACCAAATAAACACAAATTACAAAAATGAGTATGTATAGAGTGAAATTGATTTATATATGAATTATTGAAGGGTATTAGTTGTTTTCACTGAAGAGTCTTAGTTTATTTTCACTGAATATTTAAGACTCTTTAGTGTAAATCAGTAATATTCTTCAATAAATACAATCAATGCTCTTCAATGAAAACAACTAATATCCTTTAGTGATTCATGTATAAACCAATTTCACTGCAAAAATACATTATCAAACTAAATAAAAACCTGGTTAGACTTAGGAGAGAAAGAGGCATCGACCGGTTCAGCCCCGACCGGTTCGGCCGTCTTCACACAAACCTTAGCCGGTTCCGACAAAGTGTTAACCAACGCCTTTTCGCTCAACAAATACCGGGTCGACCCGGGCGGGCTGATAAAGTCACCGGGCTTGGTACAGCTCCAGCTCTTCCTGGCGCCAATAATTTCGTCATTATCAATTTTCTTTTTCGGGGTTTTTTTATTTTTATTTTTCTTTTTCTTGGGAACGGGGGGTGGTGGTGGGGGGTGGGGGGGTTGGGTGGATCTTCGGGAGTCGGAGATGATGGGGTTGCAGCGGTCGATGGCGGGGCTGCTGCTGCCGCCGCCGAGCATCACGGCGGCGGCGGAGGAGGAGGAGGAGGAAGGGTCGTCGAGCATGGTGTGGCGAATGGCGGTGGAGGCTTGGGATGCGCAGAATATATCGATTCCTTTCATTTTTTGGAGTGGGGAAAAAGGTGGTAATAGTTTGGAGATAAATGTGAATGAATTGATTCTTGGGGTGGGTGGGTCTATGTGGTGTGTAGTTTGTGTATTGTTGTGGTGAAATTTGGAGATGGATTCATTTATTTGTGTATTATATCAGTAAGGCATAATCCATCAAAACATAGAGATGTTTCTCTTGAATTTAAAAAAAAAAAAAAATTCGGAGAAAAGCAAAATTGCCCAAAATTTAAGGGGCACTTGATTTTTGCCCTACTTTTTAAAAAAGATGTTTTTTGTCCAAAAAATGTTGGCAAAACGGTTGACACTCATGCTGACCTGTGTGCTAACCATTCGCCAACCTTTTGCCAACATTTTTTGGGCAATATACATCTTTTGTAAAAAAAAAAGGGGCAAAAATCAAGCGTCCCCTTAAATTTTGGGCACTTTTGTGTATTTTCATAAAAAAAATACTCCGAACATAAATCAGTAGGAGTAACTCTCTTGTGCACTTTGTATATGGTGCACTCATTCAACAGTTGACCTTGTTTACATTAAAAAGTTTGTTCAAAATATACTGAAAATTGTGAGTGTAATCCAGCCACACTTTCTAGTATAAACATGGGCAACTGTTGAGTGAGTGCACCGTGCACTTGGTGCACATGAGAGTTTGTCAATCAGTAATACTTAAAAAAAATGTAGTCAGTAATATTTTAAGAAGTAGTCAATAATATCTCAATTGCAAAAGAAAAAAAAAACGATTGTGCGTGTCAGTGTGTGTTTTGAAAAAATCATAATTGAATTTAAAATTCAAGTGCATGTAAAAATTTGTGCAAAACAAAACGTCTTTGGACAATAAATTTTTGTTTTAAAAAGTTTTTTAAAATATTAATTATTGTTTTATGAGACCCTCGCTGTCTTGAGTACAGCTTAATGTGTTTTTCTTTAAAAATTTGAAGAATCAGTCAATTTCAGTGCTATTAATATCAAAATCCAATAAAAATTGGTTCCTAATGGAGAGTTAAGAAAATGGATCTTATTAAACCAGAACTATATATATTGCCCATTTTTTAAAATATAAAAAAAAGTTCAAGGGCGTAATGAAACAAGAATTATATAGTTTAAGAGTTTTCAAAACAAAAATTAGTTTAGAGTCTTTCAAAAAAAAAATTGATATATATTTAAGGGGTCCTTTGATACATTATACTTATTATAAGTCCAATAAAATAAGTAATGCAGTGTTCAAATTAATATATTTAGTTATTGATAAATTTCGTATGCACCAAATATACAGATGTTAAATCTATATACTCGTTACAATTTAGTTAAAGCTAGTGCCATATTTGAAGTAAAGCTAGTCATTTCATTTCATATTTTCAATCAAGTATAATATCTCCATAGCCTGCAATTAACTTAGTAGGAGGACTTGAGACTTAAGAATACACCCCTCTAGGACTCAGATTCTCAATTCGAAACCCATAAAGTACAAAAAAATTATGAGATGCGTCAATTTATACAGAACTTTGATCTAATTTAAAATAGATTCCCTCGTTAGTGAACGGTGAATTATGAATTCCTTAAATTGGTCGATCTTTAAATTAAATACCGAATATTATTAATAAAAATATTAATTTGCAATCGCGGTACGGGAGAATTACTCTTATTTATTTTAGTCAATTGGTCCGTTGGTATAAAAGAATGGATGAACTATTTCTATTTTTGTCGAGGTTTGATCTCATATATATCTTATGGAAATTACGGTAAAATCTTCAATGTATGATCATTTCTTTGGGGACAAAGTATATAGTAAAATTGGTTTATACATAAAATTACTGAAGGGTATTAGTTGTTTTTATTGAAGAGTATTAGTTGTATTTACTGAAGAGTATTACTGATTTACACTAAAGAGTCTAAGTTGTTCAGTAAAAATGAACTAAGACTCTTCAGTGTAAACCAGTAATACTCTTCAGTAAAAACAACTAATACTCTTCAGTGAAAACAACTAATACCCTTCAATGATTCATATATAAACCAATTTCACCCTATACATACTCTTATTTGGGGTGGAGATAATAGAGTGATATTTTGACTCTATTTTATAAAAGGGCATTCATCCTTTTAAATTTAGGGTGAAATTATGTAGAAGGTTTCTTTTTAAAGTATCATCAGTTAATATTACAAATTGTTACTGTTTTCTAATTTTGAGAAGAACAATATATAAGACTAAATATTTTTAAATGACACTTCACGTACTGAATAATAATACTTTAAGACCCTCTAAAATATTAATTCAGTTCGAAAATACATTTTTTTAATATATATTTTCCTAGAGTCAGTATTACGTAAGATCGTCTTACGGTGAAATAGGGTATAAATTGGACATGACATATTAAGTTTTGGAGGACGTGAGTGTTAATTATGTTAATTTGTGAACCGTCTCCATAAGTGTTTACCATTTTCCTATGACATAGTCTTGTATGCATTAGATGCACCGTACAATTCAAGTTTATTTTTGAAAAATTACCTCTACTATTACTGAAAATTACCCCTGCTATAACTGAAAAGTATATTTAATAAGTAATAATTTTACAGTAATAATATGGACAATTTTTCAGTAGTAAAACGAATAACTTTTAAAAAAATCTATTTAAATAACACGATGAACTTGGTGCACATGAGAATTACTCTTTTCCTACATTTATTTCTATCATCTTTTGATCTTAAAATGAGTTGTGTTTGGAACATTTGACTGATCTAATTTTCATACATTTCGAAATTCACTTTTTAATTTAACCAGACAAAAAGTCAGGGCCGATCCTAGGAATTGTGGAGCCTGAGTCGATTTTAAAATTTGGCCCCTCAATTATACTATCTTATATACAATATAAAATTTTAAATGACATGAAATTATTTATTGTACAATACTAACTTAATATGACAAATATTTTCTAACTAGCTACTTAAATACAACCGGCCTAACAGTAGATCCTCAACTTCATTGCTTTTCTCTTCGACGCCTTGTTTATTAGAACTAAAATATTTACCAATATCACCCGCTTGACTTTGAATTAAATTATCTATCCTTGCTTTTTTTTCCCCCTCTTTTGATATCTAGCCATATATTTAGACGACATGATATTGAATAAATAATTAAAAATTAAAGAAACAAATCATAAATAACTAATTACTATCAACCATCAAAACTAATATTTTTACACATACATAGATAAATATATCAAATTTAAAATTACAAAATCGTTATTACTTATTAATCACTGTGTATTTTAATATAATTCTTTTATTATACAAATATACTATAAAAGAAGAAGATAAATCATAATCTCATGAATATAAATCGATGAGAGTGTATATATATATATATATATATATATATATATATATATATTAGTAGTTTAGGGCGGCTGGAGATTAATGGCGGTGGGAATGGCCTTTTCGTGGAAGAAGTCCATTAAAAGTAAAATAAAATTTAATAAAAAAAGAAGCACCATCATGGTTCGAACGCTGAACCTTTAGGTACATGGGAGGACACACCAGCCACCGGGACAATTGCACGATATTTGATTAATTTGTGAAATTAAACAAAAACACATATATATATATATATATATTAATTATATATATATAAAAATGGGTCCCAAAAATTGTAAAATTGTCGGGCCCCAAGTCGATCGACTCGTTCGCCTCAAGAAAGGACCGGCCCTGCAAAAAGTACAAAAACAAAAGGCTAATTTATCTTCCACTTTAAGAGGAAATATTGAACAGTGTGTTTTAAACATAAATATTAGATGGACCAGAACCAGTGTCTGATTTTTTAAATTTTTTTTTCAAAATTTAAACATGGAAAAATAGAAATAAACAAAGCCCACAAAGAGAGACACTCGTGGGATTGGATTCCCTGCAAAATTCAGTGATAGTTCCCTGAATAATTTATTTTGTCGTGTGACACTGTAATTAAATTTTGACCGAGGAGGAGTGCATCAATTATCATATTTTAATTACTGTCAATAAATATTTGAATAGTTGTCGTGGGCCCCACGGGGCCTGAGCAATAAATAATAAATGAAATTCATCAGAATGAATTCAATAGTTGGAGGTTGGCCAACGGATATTGGACAAAATTAATCAACGGTTAAATGTGACATGCTACAGCACATATAAATGTAAATTCTTGTTTTTATTAGATTTTATTATCTATTTTTATTGAACAATATCAATTATTTTTAGAAATAATATTAGTTCTAATTTTTTATTCTTTTCTCTATTTGTTCTAATTTATAAAAGTTATTATTATTAAACCATAATTTTACATCAGTTGCACTATACAATTGATACACATAAGTGTTACTCACATATAAATGACCGTCTTAAGTTTGATTTTTAAGTACACTTTAAAGAAAATACTCCATATTCAGAGTAGAGTTGGTGGTTGAGATGTGAAGACTAGATAATGTAAAGAATAGATGAGATATATGTTTTTTTAATATTAATTGAGTGTCGAAAAAGATAATATAAAAATTACATTGTGATGCCCAAAATGACAAAATGTAAAACTTACCTTAAAATGTAGGGAGTAATGTTTAACAGATTAAAAACTACATATTGAAGAAAAAATATTAATACTTCTAAAATAATATAAAAACATATCTTTATAAAGAACACAAAAGTATCAAACTTTTAGTTGAAAGATGCTGTTTTTATTATATACATATGTAAAAATGTAACTTGAAAAAGTAAAACTTAGAAAGGAAGGATGTTGTGAAGCTGTGATTCGTTGTCACTCTTTTGAACCAAAGCAAAGTTACATATAGAAGAATAAGAATAAGAATAAGTAAAATGGAATTAGATGCTTTTGGTATATATGCCTATTTATTGAACTAAAAAAAATCGTGTGGGAACATCCTTTATGTGAATGAATGAATTATATATAAGAATAACTCTCTAGTGCATTTGGTGTATGATGTATTCATTTAATAACTGAGGTTGTTATAATGAAAAATATGATTTGATTACAATAAAAAGTTTATATTCAGTGTAATTTAACCACACTTTTCAGTATAATCAGTTACACTTTTCAGTATAAACAGTCTCAACTATTAAGTGAGAACATAATGCACCAGTTGCATATGAGTTTTCCTGTATTGTAATGTAACCCTTTACCTCCTATCCAGGGGCGGTGCTTTTGGTTGGCTGGGTTGGGCGGCAGCCCAGCCAACTTTTGGAAAATTGAATTTTTTTAATGGAAAAGTTAAAAAAAAATTATTCTAGCCCAGCCAATAATCGAATTTGTATTTATATTAGATATCCAACCCACTCTAAATTATTTTCCTGGCTCCGCTTTTGCTCCTATCTATCTAGTGGAGTTGGCAATGGACCATGGAGGAATCAGATCCTTTTGCCACTTGGTTTTCTTTCCATTTAACTCTCTTCCAACATTGTCATATTATCTTCTGAAAAACCACTCCTCCTTCTTCAATCTTATCATCACATTCTTTTCATCTGTACTCAATTTCTATCCCAAATCTCACTTTTTTATTTTTTTTTACCCCCAGTAAGAAAGCCCATGTTTGAGTTTATTGTGGGTGCGATCAATTTTTGAAATTGGTCAGTTCATAAAGAGCTAATCTCTGGCTTGAAATGGAAACTCCACTAGTGGACGGTGGATTATGGGTCCCCCGAATTAGTCGGTCAATGAATCAAATATCTAGTATAAAAAAATTTAAAAAGCCCATATTTAAGCTTATCGTGTTAGTAAATGGTCCCACCGTCCCTAGTTTGGGTAAAAGAAGTAAACTCACGAGATGTGACTCAAAAGAACATGAGTGTGATCTTGCATCGAATCACCACCCGAAATTCAACAGAGATGTCTTGTCACTCCCGGATTTTAATCGGTTGAGTTATACCCAGAGACTATAGCTAAATTACAATATATGCCTCTAGTTCATGTTGATAAATTTGTTGGAGTGTGAAGACTGAATAGACTGTACACTAAGACCCGATACCGGCGATCCAACTGATGGGTTTAGGGTTTATGATTTTTTGGCCCATGTTTTCGGCACAATTGATCCTAATGGGTTTAGATTTAGGGCTGGTTGCTATCCATATACATAGATGTTTTCTCCTTGTATCTTGTATCTAAAAAAAACAGTGAATCCAGACTAATTGTAAGACGAACTGGGTGAACAATTTTCATATTCTTCTGTCTTTCGTGATTGTGTGTGCATTTTTCCTAACAAAATTATCACCACCATCATCAAATGCTCTGCTTCTTTCTTTGAGCTAATATTATAGAGGAAGAGTGTTTATGAGCAATAGCATCTATTACACTGTCAGAAACTTTGTTGAATGAGTTGTTACCATCCAAGGTTGACAAATTCTGAAGGACAACAAATAATTTTACCATTTTACCCATGGGATGGGAGTTCTTAGCTCTGTAACTTGAACGTGATCAATCAGAACAAGTGCATGTGCCCCTTCTTAAATTTCCAACTAAACCCCAGAAAAATCATCATTGCTCAACACAGTTCCACAGATATGACATAAAACTATCAATGAGGGGTATAAACGTCATTGCACATAAATATGCAAAACTGTATTCATCTCATAAGGCCTATAAGGAGTATAATAACATTCTTGAAATTGGAAAAAAAAAAATCTGAAGATATTAATGCAATGCAATATAGGAAGTGGAACAACTAACATACAAAATTGCTTTCATTCTATACATACTGTAAGTATCCTCTATATTCATTTGTTTCCTTTGCCTTCATCTTCGTTCAAGATGCGATTACGAAAATCACTCACCATTCGAGGCAAACCCTCCCGCAACGAAACCTTTGGCTCCCAGTTGAGGAGATCCTTAGCTTTACTGATATCCGGCTTTCTCTTATGAGGATCATCGGCAGTGTTTGGCTTGAATTCGATCGTTGCACTAGGATCAATTGTTTCTTTAACTACCTATTAAAGGACAACACTCATCCACATAGAATCTAGAGGTATAATATCATGAAAAACCAAAAAGGAGACGAACCTCAGCAAGCTCTAACATTGTGAATTCTCCTGGGTTGCCCAAGTTGAATGGGCCCACATGCTCACCTTCCATCAAGGCCACCAATCCATCAACCTGAATACAAGAAAACGCAATTGCAAGCATCCTTTTATCATGTAGCACATTATACTATCTTGTTTCAGATATCCACATGTTAATTCATCAACTTAAGGAACAAAAAGAATTAACTTAAATTTCCATAGTTTTTCTTAGCTCAATCATTGATTGGAATTCATATGAGGAGGATATTTCTTATGATATACGGTTAGATACAAATCATATATCTATTGCATATGCCACAAGAGCCAAGCCTTTGTCTTCCTTAGAAAGCTCATTTCTTTGCAAATTGAATCAAAAAAGTTCTACTTGATACTGAACCAATTTCTTTGCAAATTGAATCAAAAAAGTTCTACTTGATACTGAACCAATTTCTTTGCAAATTGAATCAAAAAAGTTCTACTTGATACTGAACCAATCACATTGCATGTGGAAAAAGACTTGCACTTTCTAATAAAATTGGGGCCAACAAGTGTAGGTCAACTTCTAACATACCAAGTCAGACACAAATTGGAAGCTCCGTGTTTGTTTACCATCGCCATAGACCGTCATTGGCTGTTTCCGTATAGCCTGTGTACAAAATCCACAGTCAATGAAATAAAGCCTAATTTGGACATAATTTAGAACAGCGTGTTAGGCCAACCTGTGAAACAAAGTTGCTGACAACGCGCCCGTCATCCAGACACATACGCGGCCCATATGTATTAAAAATACGTGCAATGCGCACCTGAACATGAAGAGAGTGATGGACAGATAAAACTTGGATAGCACTTATTTTTTTTAACATGGTATTTGAATATTACAAATATTGACTGAGACTGAATGCTTTTGTCATACATTAAAAGGGATCCATCTGGGGATTGAAATTCAACAAGACTCTTCTGAACAAGCTATGTTCTTCCATGTTTTCTAAATCCAAATTATCATAGGTCCTATTCTCAAAATCTGACATTATTAAAACCAGTTATGAACATTGGTCAGGTGCAATGCAGTGCTGTAAGTTCTTTCTTCCATCGCAATAGTCACTAATAACAACACGCAAAGAAGATAAATTAGAGTAAAACCTTATATTCATCTGTTGCAGTAAATTGTCATTTTAATTATTTGAAAATATTGAACTAATGTCCTCATTAATGAAAACCCAACAGCATTAAAGTAATCCATAGACAATTCACATGTGTAGGCATAGAATGTTCACTCCCAGAGACAAACAAACAAAATGAGCTAATGCAGCTTTAGATTTCATAGTATAAAAAGTATCACTATAAAATAGATATATTACCTCAACACCTGCACCGCGGTGATAGTCCATTGCTAATGTCTCGGCCGTCCTTTTCCCTTCATCGTAGCAACTCCGTACACCTACTCATATGAGCAAATTTAATCAAAAGCTCATTCCCCGAAAGGCAACAATGGAAACACATAAATGAATTCTAAAAGATGGAGCTCACCGATAGGATTCACATGCCCCCAATACGTTTCCTTCTGTGGATGCTCGAGAGGATCACCATATACCTCACTCGTACTAGTGAGAAGGAACCTTGCACCGATTCTCTTTGCAAGGCCCAACATATTAAGTGTGCCCATTACATTCGTCTTGTAATCACAAGTCAAGGCTTTAAACCAATTCAAAGTAAAATAAAAAACAAACTAGTTCAAGAATATTTTGCTCTTGTACAACATAAACTAATTAGACATCAAATATTATAATGCTGATAATCAAAACCAGCAATTTAATAATATTATGCAAAACACACATAGAGAAAGCAACCAAAATACAGAATTTGCATGGGAGCATTCTTAAATAGACAATATAATCTCAGCATTATAAAACATATAATGCACATACATCTCTAATAGGTGATAATATTGATCTAAACATCCATCAAAACAGATATAGAAGCTTTAAACCAATTCCAAGTAAAATAAAAACAAACTAGTTCAAGAATATTTTGCTCATGTCCTACACTATAAACTTACAAGACATCAAATTTCATAATACTGATAATCAAAACCAGAAATTTAATACTCCCTCCGTCCACCAAATTTAAACCCGCTTACAATTTTGGGTTGTCCACCAAATTTACTCTCCTTCCATATTTGGAAATAAACATCACTCACAAACAAATAAATGAGTCCCACAATACCCCCTACAATACACTTACTTTATCTACTTTTTTAATAAAATACTAATTTTCATTAAATCTTGTGCCCAACAGTAATATTTTGCAAAAACACACACAGATAAAGCAACCAAATACAGAATTTGCATGGGAACATTGTAAACTAGACAATATAATCTCAGCATTATAAAACATATAATGCACATACATCTCTAATACTCCCTCCGTTCCTGAGTAAACTTCTCATTTCCTTTTCGGGCCATCCTCCACTAAACTAACATTTTACTACATATAAACTTTAACCTTCAAATTCACACAATATTACCAAAAGTTTCACTCATTCATTTCACTTTTCAACACTATTCATTACTTTATTTCAAAAGTCAACATGTGGTCCACCATATACTAATAAAGAAATACACTTTCTTAAACATTCAACAAAAAGAAATGGGAAAAAAGCTCGGGAGGGAACGGAGGGAGTATAATGCACATACATCTCTAATAGGTGATATTGATCAGAACATCCATCAAAACAGAAATAGAAGCTTTACCCAACAATAAGATCACAGCCATGGCAGGAAAAGCAGAGAGAAAGGATATGATAGTCTTCACAGGATTGTACTTATAATGAACTGGAGAAGCAGGGCAAGCCAAATGGTAAATCTGATCCACCTCCAACAGAATCGGCTCCACAACATCATGCCTAATCAATTCAAACTGCGGATTCCCAAACAAATGCACCACATTATCCTTCCTCCCGGTGAAGAAATTATCAATCACGATCACATCATCCCCTCTCCCGATCAGCTTATCCACCAGATGGCTCCCGACGAACCCCGCGCCGCCGGTGACCACCACGCGGTTCCTCTTCCGCCCGATCCCCACCGGCACTCTCCCCACGCCGTTGGACGCCCTCACGATCTCGCGATTCGCCGCGTGAGACCGCGATAGCGAGTCGGAGAAAACGCGCGGGCGGGAATCGGCGGCGGAGGAGAGCGACGGCTGGAGGCGGAAGAAGAAGGAGCCGATCAGAACGCCGACGAGGACGAAGAGGAGGCGCTGCTCGCGGAGGATGTAGTTGAGCGATTTGTGGATCGATCGCGAGGGTTTGAGCGATTTGGGGGAGTAGGGCTGCGGAGGCGATCGGGAAATTGGCATCGATGCTTGCTTGTGTAATTGCTTCATGGTTGCTTGTTCTTCGGGAAACTTTTCAGAGATTGGTGAGAATGGTGTGATTCAGGTTCACGCCATGGTTACTGATGAGAGAGAAAATGGAAGTGAGCGGGAAGAGAGAGATGGTCAAGCTCTGCGTGTCAGAAGGGGGAGGGAGCAACGGTTTTAGCAACTAAATTAATTCATGAATATTTTATTCCATAATGACAAGGGAAAATGTTTTGTTCTTATTATATTATTATTACCATTTTAATTTAGAATAAGTTTCACGTTTGCAAAATACATTTATTTATTTCTAATTAAATCGGATAATGTTGAGGGTATACATGCTTATCTAAGCATGCACACAAGTATATACTATTAAAACTCAATTTTAAATTAAAATTTGACTTTTTAAATTAGAAATAATATAATTAAAAAAAATATTGAAGTATTATTGATTAATATTTAGAGTCTTATTGATAATAGTTCGTTTGTTGCTTACTGTTTAAGGTACTGTTGATTATTGTTGATTCAAAACATACAATATACCTCGAACTATTTGTTTTTCTACACTTTTTGCAATTTATTCAAGTGCATAACTATAGTATGCACTTGTGTGTATCCTAAATCAGATCATTAAGGGGGTGTTTTGCTAAAATTATGTTTTAGAAAAAGTAATTTAATTTAATAATTGTTAGAAAAAAACCGTTTACCGGTGAAAGTGATGTAAAATTTGTATAAATTCTTATCATTTCTATAACACTAGATGAGTGCACCGCGTATTACGCGGAATTTTCAGTAAAAAAAATAAAATTGATTACACATTATCATGCATTACATTAAATTTATTCACAGTTAAATAATATAATTATATTATATAATAAATATATCCAAAATAATATAGCATGTTAAACACAGTTATGTTAATATAATGATATACTAAATTCGATTTGAGATTTTAAAAAATTCAAATAATTAAAAAATTTGGTGCACTGTGTTTTGAAGACAATAAAAATTTATCAATTAAATGTTAAATTTTTTAATTATTCAATTTTTTAAAAAATAATTCAATCAACCATTTAATAAAAAAAATCAAAATTATTTAATATGTTTAATTCCATTTTAACTTATTTTAACAAATTAGGATTTTCTAAATTGAAAATCCTCAAATATAGTGAGAAAATAAAAAATAAGTTAATTAAGTAGTATTAAATTTTCATATAATTAGAGTCTTAGATTTAATTGATCAATTCAATTCAATATATTTTTATAGACTTACAATATATATATATATATATATATATATATATATATATATATATATATATATATATATTCCAACTTTGTGCACATTCATAGTTTAGCTTAATTGATTAAAATTATAAATTGTATACATGTGGTCCTAGGTTCGAATCTATGTATATACACATATTTTTTAATTAGACTTTTTATTATGTAATGACACATAAGCATGATGAATTGACACGTATGATTTTCACATGCACGCCACATAGGACATAGATGACACATAAGCATATGCCACGTAGGTAGAATGAACCACAAGACGACACATAAGCAAACTCAGTCATATAACGACACATAAGCAAGACCAGCTCCCTATTAGTATAATAGAGGATTTTTATCCCGAACCATCCACCACACTTTACCCTTCACTCGCTCTCACCTACCGCCATTTCAATATAACAAATAAATAAAAATTATTTTATGTTACTTACTACAAATTATCAATAATCTTATAAATTGTATTAGTCAAACACTTAAATAATTTATAAATTATTTAAAAATATATTTTATGAGCTATTAAAAAAAATTAATTTAAATATGCTTTGTCAAACGTGCTCTAAATTTGATGCCCAACGTTTGTATTTTAAAATGTTGTAATTCCTAATTTGACTAATTGCCCCTAATTAGTCGTCCAAATTTGTGTATTACACGTAGAGATGTTAATCCGGACCGGGCTAATAGGGCCGACTCGTTTAACCCTAAAAAATGCAGGGTTAGGGCTATGGTTTAAGGGGTCCGTTTAAATCAGGGCCTTTTTGGCCCGGCCCTATTAGCCAGCGGGCTAATAGGGCTAGCCCGCCAGCCCGGGTTATATATATATATATATATATATATATATATATATATTTTAATTATTTATATTATATAATAAGTGTATTAATTATTTATTACAATTAAAGTATTAATATATATATATATATACTCACACTTTTTCAATTCATCATCTAGCCCTAACTTCAGTAAAAGATGATGCACGAGAAATCTAATCCATCTATTTTAGTATTATTTTATTTTTAGTTACTTTTTTAGGTTCTTCCATCCATGTACTAGTTGTACTTAGATACACAAGTGCCCAATTAGATGAATATTTTAGCTAATTTGCAGCTAATATTGTATATTCTTTTGTTTCTTGGAGATTCAATTTATTAGTATCATTCCGATTAAATTGTTTTTTTGGTATGATATGCATGGTAGTGAGCTGATTATTACAAGTATGATTGGGTGAATTTTTTGTAATTATAATACTGCAATAAATCAAAAATTAACCGTGTTGATGTTTGACCTATTACGTGTTGGTGTTTTGTACTTTTTAAGTATTGATGTTTGAATTTTTATAATTACGTTGAATTGTTTTTATATAATTTTAATTAATTTATGAACAATGTTTAAATTCATTAATATTTTATTGCCACTATTTTAAATTTTATGTTGAATTTTATTTTTTTCGACATAACCCGTTTGTGGCCCGTTTAGCCCGAAGCCCGCTAGGGTTAGGGTTAGGTCTTAATTATTAAAGACCCGTTAAGAGTGAACCGGATAAGGCCCTAACCCGTTTAGTCCGAAGCCCGTTAGGACCGGCCCTATAGGGTTAGGGCTAGCCCGTTTAACATCTCTAATTACACGTCGTTGTACTCGTATGCTAATTAACCAATTCAATTCACTAATTTGATAATCCACTTATTTTAATGACGAAGTCCAATTTATTTTAGGATTGTCCACGTTTATATAGTTGAAATCAAATTTTAAAGGGAATTTTAATTGCATAATAATAAAATAAACTTAAAAATATAATATAATACTAATAATTATGGCAAAATTTTGCATGAGCACAAATTAACTCATCTCTGTTAAATTGTTAATGTGTCGTGAACAATCTATATTCCATTGTCTCATGTCTTACACAAAACCTACGCAATAATTATTTATATACTAATCATAAATTTGTCTCAATTAATCTGTAAAATAGCATCACAATTGTATTAAAACCCATATATAACCTAACAAAGTTCGTTTATATATGTAAATAAATTCCTCACATTAATGATCAAACAACAACCTTCATACATATAATTTCTCTAAAAATAAAAAATTCAATATGCCTGAATATAATCTCATGATACCTTTATTTATCTTCATCAACTTGGCTAACCCTGTCCATGCTTGTTTTTAGGAGAAAATAAATTATTAATTATTTCACCAAGAACATATATATATGTCCTAAATATAATGTTAAAAGGACGTTCTCTAATTTAGTAATCCCACAAATTTGACTAATTGTTATTAATTAGAAGCCCATCGATTGTATTTTAAAATATTTTAAAATGTCATAATTCCTAATTTGGTAAATTTATTAATTGCCCCTAATTAGTCGTCCAAATTTGTGTATTACACATGTCATGTAAATTTTTATTTTTTTAAAAACATAATCAATTACAATAGTATCTTCGACCACTGGGTACATGACAACATCTTTTCATCTCGTTGTAAACCGGAACCGCAATCACCACAAGAGGGGGACCACCCGAACCCGCAACTCCGAACCACAACCACCACTAATACTTATTTAATCAAAATTAGAGGCTATGTGGTTCTGCCACGTCCATCAAATTATTAGATTTTATTAGGGAAAATTGTTATTTTAGGACATTAATTTACGGGTGGTGGCAAAATGAGGATCGTAATTTTCGTGCCTGACAAAATGAGGACTGTAACCTTTTAGGTTGGCAAAATGAGGACAATAACTTTTCAAATTGGTAATTTAAGAACCAAACTTTCAAAATTTGCAAAGTAAGGCCAAATTAAGCCCGAAATCAAGCCAAATAGGCCCAATTTGGTCCCGAATTCTAGTTCAAATTGAGCAAATTAGCCGAATTTTCATTGATTCGAGCTGATTTGTCCTCAATTCGCCAGATTTTGAAGTTACCGTTCTTATTTTGCCAACACAATAAATTACAGTCCTCATTTTGCTAATTCTCTTAAGTTACGGTCCTGAAAAAACAAATTTTCCGATTTTATTGTGGAGTAAAATATGTGAGGCAAAATTTTGTGTTAGATTAGATTAAATTAATTAAATATGTATATAGTGATATTTAACCAATGATTCTTTCAAATTTTACATACGTAAAAAATTACTGGACCACATTATTAATTTTATGCTGATCCCAACATCATTCACATCATATCTAATTATTATTATACTAATCAGAAATTTGTCTCAATTAATCTCTAAAATAGCATCACAATTGTATCAAATCAAAACCATATATATATAATTAACCTAACAAAATTCGTATATATATATGAATAAATTCCTCACCTCAATCATCAAACAACAACCTCCATACATATAATTTCTCTCAAAAAATGTTTGGTTATAATTTTATGATACCTTTATTTATTTTTACCATCTTGGCTAACCCTCTCCATTCTTGTTTTTTGGAGGTAAGAAATCAAGTCCAAATCATTAATGAACTCCCTTTTAATTCTGAATTTCCTCTAAAGGTGCATTGCCGGTCTAGAGACGACGATCTTGGAAATCACACACTTGAATTAGGTGAAAATTATAATTGGGATTTTTGTGAAAATTTTATTGGTACAACATTATTTTTTTGTGATTTTTCTTGGAATGGTAATGTTTTTGATGACGTTTTGAAGACCGATATATGTCCGATCACATGTATTTGGGAAGTAAGGAGGGATGGTTTTTATTTGAATGGTGCATTTGCTGGTCAAATTAAATATGTGGGTTGGTGAATTTTAAGTAGAGAGTGTTTTGTGATTATTTAAATTTTTGGGGTAATTGTAATAATGAGAGTAGTCTTATTTTTAGCTTTCCCTTTTTCTATTATTTGTTTTGATGAAAAGTATCTGATGTGGTGCTGGATGCTGTAATTGCCGATTTGGCTATTTCTTAATGCATTGCATTTTTTGTTTAGAAAAAATTACACTTTATATATATTTTAAGTTTTCTTGTTATCAATTGCCAAAAAAGAGTTCCATTCGAAGTGGAGAAGATTGTGGAAGAAATTAATAAATGAGAGATATTGAAGTTGATGTTCGGTCAATTGCCCTATGTTTGCTTCTTGTTTTTATAATGATTGGATTGTGAATCATAGAGAAATTCTTGACTGCTAAAGTAGAATCCTGAAATTAATCTGTACGTTTTTTTTATGTGGATATTACTCATGCACTTATACTTGTGTTCCACATTAATAAAATATTTTTCCATTAAAAAAAACTGCCCCAAAAAAAGAAAAGAAAAAAGTAAGTGCATCTCTTTATTCCAACGTGATCATACTTGAGATATACGTCATTCATATATATATATATATATATTTTTTTTTACGAGAAAATAGAATCATATATTAAGCTTTAGCCAAACCGGCGTGTACATCAGAAACAATATCATTCGGCACAGATGCCGCAAAGAAAGAAAAAGAACAAGAAAAACCGAATAATGCTAGCCTATGTGCCACCACATTACCCGGACGCCTCGTCCAAGTAAACGAAACCTCCTCAAAAAAGACAGGTCCGGTACGGAACGGACCAAAGCATTTATAACAATTTGAGAATCCGTCTCCACCACAACACGACGTACCTCGTTCACAAACGCTAGCTCCATGCCCCTATAAACCGCTTCCGCTTTCGCTACTTCAACAGCAAATTCCCCACTCCTTTTCTCAGCAAAACACCAAAGAACACACTAGTACAAATTAGACCTTAGAAAGCGGTTGATTTTCCCCTTAGAAAGCGGTTAAAACCGCTTTCTAAGAAACAGCTATGTTAGTCTAAGAGAGCGGTTAAGAAACCGCTGTGCAAGGTAGGAGCTAAGAGAGCGGTTCTGAACCGCTCTCCAAGAGGAAGAACTAAAAGAGCGGTTAAAAACCGCTCTCCAAGTGTCACACTAAGAGAGCGGTTAATAACCGCTATCCAAGCCTAACTCTTAGATAGCGGTTAATAACCGTTCTCCAAGAGCCTTTTCTATTTTTTTTTTGTTTAGACAGCGGTTATTAACCGCTCTCCAAGATCTTTTTTAATTTTTTAATTTATATATATATAAATAAACCTGCTTTTTTAACCGTTTTTTTCAATTATATATATATTTTATTCAATTATATATATATTTTTTTGAATTAAATAATAAACCTGCTAATATATACAAAGTTACCAAAACACATATACTAATAATTTATTCGTAACATCAAATAAATATAATATAAGATCCAATAACATGAAATATTAATTCATCACAAATTAATATATAAGTTATATGATGCTATCAAAAGTTACAATAATGTTACAAGAATCGATTGTAAAGATACCCAATCCAATCCATCTTCCATTTCTCCATTCGAGCGTTGTTGTAAAAAGGGATCCGAGGCCTATGCACAAACTGCAAATTACATAGAAATTTAATTAAATAATAAACATTTTTTTTTCAATCATATTTAAAATAAATCGATAATCGACTTACTTCTTCAGGAATGGTCGTCCGAGAAGTCAAGATTATATCTTCAATGTAGCAACACATAAAATGTCCACAGTGATTGCCATCTTGCTGCCTCGGAACCTATTGATTAACAATTACAATCATGTACTATAACTATGATTATTTTCTATAGATTTGCTAATTTTCTAAAGTAACTTACCTTAATGTTTTTCCACATCACTTTACTAATATTGGTGGTATCTGAATTTTTACCTGGAAGACTAGTCTGATACATTGCCATCACACTATATAATTATTTTAAAAAATAAATATACATTAGATATGTATAATCTTAAAAGTAAAACAAATCATAATATGAGAATATTAAAAATTAACTTACGTACCCTTCCATAAATGCTATAAGATCGGGACGATTTGTATACACCCCATCCGTAGCTGGATCCAAATAATACACAGTAAGATCCATCATTCTTATGGCCAACATCACCCAATGATTACTACATTATATTAACAAAATTAAAATTAATCGCTTGTTCGTATAAATAAATTTTTTATGAAATATTTATTATACTTACCCCACATTGTTTGGCCAAAAAATGAGATGGTCTCTCTCTCTATATTTCAACATATGTTGAACAATGTCGTTCATATACTGTGTCCTATTACCAAAAATGCTACACACTTGGGGGACATAGAATGTATCGATGGTCGGTGCAGTGTCTAATTGCATGATTACAAAACTCTTCCACCCCATTCCAATACTCCTCTGATAATCTATCTGCCCGAACCCACTTTCGATCCATATAGAACTAGAGATGCCTATATAGATTAATCGAAAAACACACGTGTTGAGTCTAACATATTAATCCTAACATGCACCCTAAAACAATTTCATCTAAAATTTCAACATATGAATCCTAACATGCATTCTAACAATTTCATCTAAAAATATTCTTAAAGCCTTCAATATTTCCCATCTATAAACCTCTTGAAATAAATTCTAACATTTTAATACTATAATTAGCATGCACACTAAAATAATTTCATCTAAAATTCTAACATATTAATCCTAACATTCATTCTAACAATTCCATCTAAAATTATTCATAAAGCCTTCAATATTTCTCATCTATAAACCTCTTGAAATAAAGTCTAACATTTTAATACTAATTAACATGCATCTAAAATTCTAAAAAATTATAATATGTCCATAAAAAATTCTAACAAATTATAACAATTTCATCTAAAATTCTAACAATATATTTCATCTAAAATAATTTAACATATTAAACCTAACTTGCAACAATTTCATCTAAAATTAATCCTAAAGCCTTCAATTAACCAATGTTTCACCAATACATGCATATACATTTTCATACATATATATTTTCATACATTTTCATATATATATACATATACTCATTTCATCATTTCTACATAATTTACTGTCCAATATAAGCATTAATCTCATTCACTCTTACAGCAGGAAAATATCCTCGCCTGACAGGAGGTCAAATTCCCAAAGATACACTGACCCGACAAGATCGAGAGTCTACGTCAGAAAAGAGTATTTAATGTATTATAGGTCTACTGTTGATCTTTATATTAATATTGTAATAAATCCCTAAAATAAAGGGTTGAGACGAATTTAGGGCCACTTTTGGGCCTTTGGGGTGAACCTCTATAAATAGGGGGTCACCCCCTCATTGTGAAAGATCGACTTTTCTCTCATTTCTCATATATCCAAAAAGCTCTCATTCGAGGGAAGAACGAAAGTTCTTCCCCCATCGTTCGTGTTTGTTTATATTTATTGTTTGTCGGGCATACCCTAAATAGCCACATATATCTATCCGTACAAAAATGCCTGTCAACAATTTGGCGCTAGAAGGAGGGTCAATTCGTGTTCATGTCAAGGGATGAACACGAAGATCTTCCCCTCAAAAAATCAAATCCCACAAACCAAGAACCTGTTCGATCTAAATCACCCAAGAAAAAACTCAAGAAACCCATTTCCAACCTTTATTTACAGCAAAAAAGCTACGCATAAAAAAAAAGATAGAGTGGTTGTCGTTTCCGGCTGGGCTCGCGGAGCTTTCCACCGCACCAAGGAGCTCCGCCGCTGAAGTCATGACCACCGAACCGCCGCTCCTTCACGATTGTGCCGGAGACACCGCCGTCACGGCCAAATCTTCAGGTGCTCAACCCCATCCATCGAATCTTCCGCCCCATCTCAATACAAGGTTGGAATGAGCCTCCTGTTTAAAAACTCGCTACAAACCCAGTGCCTTCCTCCCAAAAATTCCTTAAAAAATGCATCTCCGTCGCTTGCCAGAATGAAATGTCCATGTGGTGGTACTTTCAAAGCAAAAGTCTAGCTACTGTTTTCGTTTCTAATCCCCTGCTGCTGCCTCGATCGTTGCGCCGACCTTTCCACGCCAATACAACTTTTTCAGTCTTCTTTTGGCACATTTACCAACACATGACAGAGGCTTTTGTGCTAAAAGTCAAAGTCTCCTGCTGGCATCGAACTGTGGGCCTCCATGGTCGACTCGACACCAATCCGCCATCGTGAAGCGGCCTCAGTCTACCCGCACAGCCGACTCCCGCATTACTTGCCTTAGCCGGTTTTCTACCCGCGGCCGCCCAATTCCGCACAGCCAGAGCTACGCCCGACCGCGGGCCCCCGCGACCACGTCGCCTCCCCGCATCGCCTACCCACGTCTCCTTCCCGAGCCAGTCTCCCCGTCGCAACTATGGGCTGCCCGACTCGCGCCGAGCCGCCGCCTCTTGCGGCCTCGGGGCAGACCTCCCCGCACCTCGCCAGCCCTCGCCGTGGATCGACTCCCTGCATCACGGCCAGCCCATCAGCCTGACCGCCGCTCAGCCTCCCCGCGGCGCGCGCAGCCGCGCCTCCCCCCGCGGCCCGTCGTGCGGCTTTCCCCAAGCGCCGCTAGCCCACAGCAGCCCGTTTCTCGCCGCCCCGACTCATCGCTCACCGCCACTCGTCTCCGGCTTACCCGCGACACCGCCCAGCGTGGCCTACCCGCCAACCTCGTGGTCGACCCGCACCGACCACCGCGCTCACAGCAGCCGAAGCCGTGCTCGACCCGACGTACCCGCAGCCCAACCTCCGGGAACTGCGTATCGCGGCCAGCCAGGCGCGAGCGCCTCCCCGATCTTTCTCAAGCCTACCCGCAACCCGCCGTTGCGCGCAGCCTACCCGCTCCGCCATCTCCCCGAGCTTGGGCTACCCGCGCCGCCCAGCGCGTATCCCCGTTCCGCCGCCAGCGGGGCCTCCCCGCGCCGACTCCCAACCAAGTACCACCGCCCAGCCGCTGCCTCCCGCGATTTCCCCGCGCCGCCCATCGCACGGCCTCCTCCCCACCGCACATCCGCCTGCCCGTTCGCACCGCTAGCCGCTGCCTGACTTTCGCTTCATCCGCCGCCGAGAAGGGAAATAACCTGCGTTTGATTTTCAGATCGCGATGCAGCAGTTGGGCTCTTATTAATATTTAATCTGTTGGGCCCCTTTTTTATTTATTCTGTTGGGCCATTTGTATTAATAGTTGTTTGGGCCCTCTATTTAATTTGTAGGACAGATTTATTTAGCTGTTAGGCCATGTTAGGCTTGTTTTAAGTTTTAGGTGGTTGGGCCTATGTTCCAAAAGGGGGCCGACCAAGTAGTCCAAAAAAAAAAAAACCAGCAGCTTTGGAGACGAGTATCCGGGATCTCTTCATCAACGGAAAATTCTACGGGCAGTCCTTTGCCCACTCGAATCAGGTTTATTCCGATAATTTTCTTTTAATATATATCGCAACTCGCAAATTTCATATATAGTAAAAGCGGGGGCATATACTCATATTTCGAAAATTAAAATCGGGGGCAATTTTTGAAATGCAGTTTTCATTTGATATTTCCTTTTAATATATATCACAACTCGTAAGTTGTCATGTATATTAAAAGCGGGGGCATGGATATACACATCCTATGCTCATTTTGTGATATAAAAAATAAATTATTCGACACCGAATATTATTAAATACAATCGGTTATTTGAAACATCGAATATAATTTCGAAAAATTATTGAGGTTGCTCACCGAATAAATAACTCAATATTTAAAACATGGTCACACCTTTCGACTACAAACATGTATCCGCCTTTTAGGCGTCGACATTCCGCCTAGATTGGCGAAGTAATCCGTCTTCTCGACGTCGATTAGTCCACCGTTTCAGGTGTTGACGTATTGATTAGTTCGTCTTCACAGGCGTCAACTAATCCACTCGAGTTTATCCGCCTTTTAGGCGTCGACATTCCGCCTAAATTGGCGAAGTAATCCGTCTTCTCGACGTCGATTAGTCCGCCGTTTCAGGCGTTGACGTATTGATTAGTTCGCCTTCACATGCGCAACTAATCCACTCGAGTTTATCCGCCTTTTAGGCGTCGACATTCCGCCTAGATTGGCGAAGTAATCCGTCTTCTCGACGTCGATTAGTCCGCCATTTCAGGCGTTGACGTATTGATTAGTTCGCCTTCACAGACGTCAACTAATCCACTCGAGTTTATCCGCCTTTTAGGCGTTGATATTCCGCCTAGATTGGCGAAGTAATCCGTCTTCTCGACGTCGATTAGTCTGCCGTTTCAGGCGTTGACATATTGATTAGTTCGCCTTCACAGACGTCAACTAATCCACTCGAGTTTATCCGCCTTTTAGGCGTCGACATTCCGCCTAGATTGGCGAAGTAATCCGTCTTCTCGACGTCGATTAGTCCGCCATTTCAGGCGTTGACGTATTGATTAGTTCGCCTTCACAGGCATCAACTAATCCACTCGAGTTTATCCGCCTCTTAGGCGTCGACATTCCGCCTAAATTGGCGAAGTAATCCGTCTTCTCGACGTCGATTAGTCCGCCGTTTCAGGCGTTGACGTATTGATTAGTTCGCCTTCACAGGCGTCAACTAATCCACTCGAGTTTATCCGCCTTTTAGGCGTCGACATTCCGCCTAAATTGGCGAAGTAATCCGTCTTCTCGACGTCGATTAGTTCGCCGTTTCAGGCGTTGACGTATTGATTAGTTCGCTTTCACAGGCGTCAACTAATCCACTCGAGTTTATCCGCCTTTTAGGCGTCGACATTCCACCTAAATTGGCGAAGTAATCCGTCTTCTCGACGTCGATTAGTCCGCCGTTTCAGGCGTTGACGAATTGATTAGTTCGCCTTCACAGGCGTCAACTAATCCACTCGAGTTTATCCGCCTTTTAGGCGTCGACAGTCCGCCTGGAGTGGCGAAGTAATCCGCCTTTTAGGCGTTGATTAGTCCGCCTGTTAGGCGTTGACGGTCCGCCTGGAGTGGCGAGGTAATCCGCCTTTTAGGCGTTGATTAGTCCGTCTGTTAGGCGTTGACGGTCCGCCTGGAGTGGCGAGGTAATCCGCCTTTTTAGGCGTTGATTAGTCCGCCTGTTAGGCGTTGACGGTCCGCCTGGAGTGGCGAAGTAATCCGCCTTGTAGGCGTTGATTAGTCCGCCTTTCAGGCGTAGACGTATTGATTAGTTCGCCTTCACAGGCGTCAACTAATCTACTCGAGTTAATCCGCCTCTTAGGCGTCGACAATCCGCCTGGAGTGGCGAAGTAATCCGTCTCCTCGACGTTGATTAGTCCGTCTTTCAGGCGTAGACGTATTGATTAGTTCGCCTTCACAGGCGTCAACTAGTCTACTCGAGTTAATCCGCCTTTTAGGCGTCGACAATCCGCCTGGAATGGCGAAGTAATCCGCCTTTTAGGCGTTGATTAGTCCGCCTGTTAGGCGTTGATTAGTCCGCCTGTTAGGCGTTGACGGTCCGCCTGGAGTGGCGAAGTAATCCGCCTTTTAGGCGTTGATTAGTCCGCCTTTCAGGCGTAGACGTATTGATTAGTTCACCTTCACAGGCGTCAACTAATCTACTCGAGTTAATCTGCCTCTTAGGCGTCGACAATCAGCCTAGAGTGGCGAAGTAATCCGTCTCCTCGACGTTGATTAGTCCGCCTTTCAGGCGTAGACGTATTGATTAGTTCGCCTTCACAGGCGTCAACTAGTCTACTCGAGTTAATCCGCCTTTTAGGCGTCGACAATCCGCCTGGAATGGCGAAGTAATCCGCCTGGAGTGGCGAAGTAATCCGCCTTTTAGGCGTTGATTAGTCCGTCTGTTAGGCGTTGACGGTCCGCCTGGAGTGGCGAGGTAATCCGCCTGGAGTGGCGAAGTAATCCGCCTTTTAGGCGTTGATTAGTCCGCCTGTTAGGCGTTGACGGTCCGCCTGGAGTGGCGAGGTAAGCCGCCTGGAGTGGCGAAGTAATCCGCCTTTTAGGCGTTGATTAGTCCGCCTGTTAGGCGTTGACGGTCCGCCTGGAGTGGCGAGGTAATCCGCCTGGAGTGGCGAAGTAATCCGCCTGGAGTGGCGAAGTAATCCGCCTTTTAGGCGTTGATTAATCCTCCTTTTAGGCGTCGACAATCCGCCTGGAATGGCGAAGTAATCCGCCTGGAGTGGCGAAGTAATCCGCCTTTTAGGCGTTGATTAGTCCGTCTGTTAGGCGTTGACGGTCCTCCTGGAGTGGCGAGGTAATCCGCCTGGAGTGGCGAAGTAATCCACCTTTTAGGTGTTGATTAGTCCGCCTGTTAGGCGTTGACGGTCCGCCTGGATTGGCGAGGTAATCCGCCTGGAGTGGCGAAGTAATCCGCCTTTTAGGTGTTGATTAGTCCGCCTGTTAGGCGTTGACGGTCCGCCTGGAGTGGCGAGGTAATCCGCCTGGAGTGGCGAAGTAATCTGCCTTTTAGGCGTTGATTAGTTCGTCTGTTAGGCGTTGACGGTCCGCCTGGAGTGGCGAGGTAATCCGCCTGGAGTGGCGAAGTAATCCGTCTTTTAGGCGTTGATTAGTCCGCCTGTTAGGCGTTGACGGTCCGCCTGGAGTGGCGAGGTAATCCGCCTGGAGTGGCGAAGTAATCCGCCTTTTAGGCGTTGATTAGTCCGCATGTTAGGCGTTGACGGTCCGCCTGGAGTGGCTAGGTAATCCACCTGGAGTGGCGAAGTAATCCGCCTTTTAGGCGTTGATTAGTCCGCCTTTCAGGCGTAGACGTATTGATTAGTTCACCTTCACAGGCGTCAACTAATCTACTCGAGTTAATCCGCCTTTTAGGCGTCGACAATCCGCCTGGAGTGGCGAAGTAATCCGTCTCCTCGACGTTGATTAGTCCGCCTTTCAGGCGTTGACGTATTGATTAGTTCGCCTTCACCGGCGTCAACTAATCTCTTTCTCGAGTTAATCCGTCTTCTCGGCGTTGATTAGTCCGCCTTTTATGCGTTGGCATATTGATTAGTTCGCCTTCACCGGCGTCAACTAATCTGCCTCTCAAGACGATCCGTCACTCGGCCTTGATAAGTTCGCCTTCACCGGCGTCAACTAATCCGCCTCTCGGCGTGGATCCAGTCCGCATTTTAAGCGTTGACTTTCCGCCTTAATGGGCGAGGTGTTGTTTAGTTCGTCTTCACCGGCGTTAACTAATCTATTCTCTGCTTTGGTTTATCCATGTTAACGACATCGACTGACCCGCATCGCTTTCGCCCACTTGTGGCCGTAATATATCACGTCCTAGACGTTTTGGTTAATCTTTTAAGCGGTTGTTAACTCAATCCCATCATCGTGAAGTCGCTGCCCGTCTATCGGCTAAAACACTTCACTCATTAACCTGTTGGTTAATCTTTTAAGCGGTTGTTAACTCAATCCCATCATCGTGAAGTCGCTGCCCGTCAATCGGCTAAAGCACTTCACTCATTAATCCGTTGATTTATCTTTTAATTTATTGTTAAGTCAATCTGTTGTCCGTGAAGTCGCTACCCGCAAGCGGCCTAAGCACTTCATTAATTTATCATCGCGGTCCTTACCGCCCTATTACTAAAATCAATGCCGGCCAGCAGCAAAAACTCTTTATTAATTGAACGTCATGGTACCCGACTCGGGGGCACGACGGAAGATCGTACCCCACCTAACCCGACCGATTTGTTTGAGGTTTGACTATTCGAAGGTTACACGGAAGATTCACCCATCACGGACCCTGTTGTCGAAGATTCCTCCGGGGCATCCGAGCTATCTTGTTTTCAGGCTCGGGGGCAAAACCTATTTGAAGCACAAATCAAGATCGAACTCTGGCCACAATCAAAGCCCAATCTTGGGGGCAATTGTTACAGCAGGAAAATATCCTCGCCTGACAGGAGGTCAAATTCCCAAAGATACACTGACCCGACAAGATCGAGAGTCTACGTCAGAAAAGAGTATTTAATGTATTATAGGTCTACTGTTGATCTTTATATTAATATTGTAATAAATCCCTAAAATAAAGGGTTGAGACGAATTTAGGGCCACTTTTGGGCCTTTGGGGGTGAACCTCTATAAATAGGGGGTCACCCCCTCATTGTGAAAGATCGACTTTTCTCTCATTTCTCATATATCCAAAAAGCTCTCATTCGAGGGAAGAACGAAAGTTCTTCCCCCATCGTTCGTGTTCGTTTATATTTATTGTTTGTCGGGCATACCCTAAATAGCCACATATATCTATCCGTACAAAAATGCTTGTCAACATTCACAAATATATTTTCATTAATTTGAGGTTAACAATTCATACATTCATATATATATACAATTTATTTCATTTAAAATATGTATTATATACATACCTGAAAGAGAACGGCGGAGAGGCGGCGGTGGAGGGGCGGCGCGCGATGGGCCGTCGCGTCGGTGGAGGGGCGGCGCACGGTGGCTCGTCGCTGGCGGCGGAATGGGCCGCGGACTGGGCTCGCGCGGAGGAGGGGCGGCGCACGGTGGCTCTTCGCGGGGGAGGAATGCTACGGTGGTGGTGGTGGCAGTGGGGGAGGATGCTTCGACGGCGACGGGAGGGGAGGAAATATGGTGAAAACGCGTCTGAAAATTAGGGATTTACGCTGGTCAATTGGGGATAAAGGGTCAAAGGCTAAGACAGCGGTTAAAAACCGCTATCCAAGGGATACACTAAGACAGCGGTTAAAAACCGCTATCCAAGACCCACTTAGACAGCGGTTTAAAACCGCTCTGCAAGTCCTCACTTAGAAAGCGGTTATAAACCGCTCTCTTGCATTTTTCCTCTTACACAGCGGTTATAAACCGCTCTCTTAGCCTAGAACTTGGACAGCGGTTAATAACCGCTGTCTTAGCCTTTTTTTTTATATATAATTATGTTAAACCGCTCTCCAAGCTATGTCTTGGAGAGCAGTTTTTTTAACAGCTCTCCAAGTATAGCTCTCCAAGTCCAAATGTGTAGTAGTGACAACACCTAACGAATTCCTTATCACCCCTCCAATAGCTGTCCCGAATCCCGCTTTAACCGAAGCATCAGTGTTAAGTTTCAGAAAATCAGCAACCGGAGGCTTCCAAAAGACCGTTGAAGTGAATTCCTGAAGATGCAGCGCTGCCCTTTGTTCTTTTTATTCTGGAACAGCAGCTGATTTCGACTGTACCAGATAACCCACAGTAGGGTAACAAACATCTTCCTTTGATGCTCATCCAGATCCGCCATAACCTTCTCGAACCAGACCTCCAAACACGGCATACTCTCACTCCAAATCCCAGCCGGAAACCCCAGGTGGCCGTCCCTCCAAATATCTGCAACCCCCACACAATCCCGAAGTGCATGCTCCGATGTTTCCATCTCCACCCCACACCGCTTGAAATAAGGGTCGACATCAACAAACCGTGACACGAGGTTAATTGAAGAAGGCAAAATACTATGAACAAGTTTCCACGAAAAATAGCGAATCTTTGGAATCACCTCAATCGTCCACACCCACTTCCAAACACGCGTCTCTCTCACTGATTGAACACTCGGAACTAATGTTCGTAACACATCCACATATCCCGACCTTGTCGTGTATCTCCCACACTTCTCGAAATGCCACGCAAGCTCGTCCCTACCACCGTCACGAGCTACTGGAATAGTAAGTATCATTTTCTTCACCTGAGGTGAAAACAATAAAGATAATATGCCTTCATCCCACCCATCTCCATCCTGATTCAGCAAGTCCACCACCCTCAGATTAGGATTAGATACCATATGATCCGACGTCACAGTAGGAGAACCACCATCATACAACCACTTATCCTTCCAAACCCTCACACTTCTACCATCACCAATCACCCAAATCAAACCCTCTTCCAGAACCTTTCTTCCCTCCAAAATACTTTGCCACGTATAGCTTGCATTATACACTATCCCAGCCGACCGAAAATCACCACGAGGATAATAACGAGCCTTCAAGACATCTTCCAGTAACGAGCCTGATTGTTTCAACAACCTCCAACCTTGCTTGGCTAACAATGCACAGTTAAAGGAGGACAAATGATGCAGCCCTAACCCGCCTTCAAATTTCGGCTTGTATAACCACTCCCGTCGCAGCCAATGAACCCGTTTTTCCTTGAATCTGACCCCACAGAAATTTTGCAAAAGCAGACTCAATAGTTTTAATCACACCTTAGAATTTTGAAGCACGCCATGAGATGCGTAGGGATAGCTAACATTCGAGCCTTCTAATCCTTCAACTTCTTGTGAATTCTATCCACCAACACCATAAATAAATCAGTCCGGCCTCTCCCCCGTGGAATCGGAACACCTAAATACGCCGAATGCTGATCAACTCGCCTCACCCCTAACATATTAGCCAAATAAAGCCCCCGCTCTTCTGAAATCCCAGCACTGAACATGATGTCGGATTTGTTAAGATTTATCACCTGACCAGAGGCCTCTTCATAGGCCTTGAGAATACCTTTCACACAGTTCCGTCGCTCTACCAAACACCAATGTATCATCTGCAAAGAATAAATTAGTAACAACAGGGGCACGCCTACAAATTCTGACACCGTGCAACGCCCCCTTTTCCACCTCCCTCCTAATCAATGTAGACAAAACTTCCACACAGAATAGAAATAAGTAAGGGGATAAGGGATCCCCCTGCCTAATTCCACGAGTAGGCCAAAATTGCTTAGAAGGATTACCATTTACTAAAACAGTAAAAGATACTGTTCTAACACATCTCATAATGGTATCCACTAAAGGCCCCCACAAACCGATCCTCGACAAAACACCTTCCAAAAAATCCCACGCAGCCCGATCATACGCCTTACTCATATCTAGCTTAAAAGCAAACGACCCCCTAGTAAAAGCTTTATTATGCTTCATAAAATGGAAAATTTCAAATGCAAGCAAAGCATTATCAGTAATCAAAAGTCCAGGGACAAAAGCTGACTGACAAGGATCTATAATATCAGGAAGAAAAGGCTTCAAACGATTTGTTATAGTTTTAGTAATGAGCTTTAAAGATACATTACACAAACTTATAGGACGAAAATCAGAAGGACGTCTAGGCTTTTTAAATTTTGGAACGAGAGATATATGAGTATGATTAAAAATACTAGGGTCCGCCCCATTATTCAAAACCTCTAAAACAGAATTCACCACCCCATTCCCCACCACATGCCAGAATTTATGAAAAAGATAGCTGACATACCATCAGGCCCTGGAGCCTTAGTCGGATGCATCTGTGATAGGGCTGTCGTCACTTCCTCCACTGTAAATGGCCTCGCCAACGCTGAATGCATATTCCCCATTCCAAACCACTGTAAAAAGATCTGAGAAGTAATTCACAAAGACCCTATGTTTGTCCCTCTCCTTCCTCCAAACCACCCCATCATCATCAATCACATAACTAACCCAATTACGCTTTCGTCTTCCACTCGCACTTTTATGAAAAAACTTCGTATTCCTATCTCCTTCCCTCATCCAACTCACACTCGATCTCTGCAACCAAAACAACTCCTCCATTCGAACCAGAGCTGAAAGCTTATTTTCCAGAATCCGAGACTCAATCACCACCTTCTCAGTTTGAACAGCTCTGTGCAAGTCATCTAGTTCTTTCTTACACTTTTAAACCTGCTTAGGTAGATAACCAAAAACCCGGGCATCCCATGCAAACAAAGCAGCTCCACATCTACGCAGATTATCAGCCAACAGCTCCACATTCTTTTTTTCGATTCTACATGTTACTGATATAGTAACACATCCTTGCTCTTGTAGTAAAATAGAACTGTGAGCGAAATTTTCTATTTGCTTTTGCACATTTTTTTTTTAGAAAAATCAATTTGACCAGCCAACATGACCTGTGAAAGATTCACGAATTTTTTCTATTTTTTTTAAATATGTTCATATTGCATCTACAATATTGTACAAGATACCACCTCAACATATTTTGGAGTATCAAAATCACTGTATAATTCAAATATAATTAAGTAAACTTCACTTTAAAAAAATTAAAATTAATTTGAAATTGAACTCAAAATCAAATGTATATTGTGCACTTGAGTACACACAAGAATAACTCATTAATTAGTTAGTTTGATTGTTTTCCGTATACATATATATTGGTTCCTTTTTTTTAATCTTGATCATGAGATCACATGATAAATAATTGGTCAAAACTACCAAAAGCAACATGTCTACGTTGAGAAAATATCAAAATTAGTCATGTAATTTAGGTGGATTCCAATTTTAGTCCTATAACTTTTCGGTTTCTCAATTTTAGTCCTGTAACTTTTTATTTTCTCAATTTTTGTCCTGAAATTGTCAATTTTAGTTTGTAATTTTTCATTTTCTCAAATTTAATCCCAGAGTTGTCAATTTTAGTCCTTTATTGCCTCCAAAATATAAAAACTCACGGGAGGAATTTAAGGTTTTTAATTTTCTGGTGAATTGTATACGTGGACTGTCACATAATAAAAAAAATTGACCGATCCGTCTAGAAAATTGACTGTTGCATAATCAAAATAGATTTCTGTGAAATTGGGGGCGGATTGGGTTTGATTTGGTTTGGGGCCATTTTTGTTTCCAAACAGGCCGATTATAATTAGATTGTCAATTAATTTTTTGATTATGTGGTAGTCCACGTGCACAATTTGTCGAAAAATAAAAAAAACTCCAATTCTTCCGGTAAGTATTTGAATTTTTATACAAAAAAGGATTAAAATTGATAACTCTAGGATTAAAATTGAGAAAATAAAAAGTTACAGGACTAAAATTGACATTTCCAGGACTAAAATTGAAAAAAAAAAGTTACAGGACTTAAATTGGAATCAAGCTAAGTTATAGGACTAGTTTTGATATTTTCCCTGTCTACGCTATGGTTAAACAACGTTGTAGACAAAAACTCATAAAGTAAATAATTTACAAATTAACCCAAATAAATATCTATTCATTTCAAAATATTAATGTTTCATATTTAACTTATGTCCCTTCTCAGTATGAGACAGCCTCACGCAAAACCTAGTAATCCACCCAACATTTGTATAATTCCATTTCTTATCGTACGTGTGCTATTTTTTACTAAATTATACTACGTTAAAAAAACATGAGGCAAATTTGTGTAATAGATTAAGATCAATTAAATGATTCTATCCGTACATAATTATTTTACTAATTGAGATTTGTGCCAATTAATCATTACCTAGCATCATAATTGTATCAATACCATATATACATTACCTAACAAAGGTTCATATATACACACAAACATAATTCCCAACCACTTCAATCCACACACATTTTTTTTTTATCTCAAAAGTATTCCAATATGTCTAAATACAATCTTATAACACCCCTTTTTTTCTTTATCCTCATGATAAACCCTCTTCATGCATGTTTCTTTTGGGTTGGACCTAAAAACCATGTTCATATTATCAATGAACTCCCAAAAGATTCTCAATCTCCACTATTGGTGCATTGTTGGTCCGGAGACGATGATCTTGAATACCACAAAGTTTGGCTTGGTCAAGATTATAACTGGGGCTTTTGCAAGAACGCATTTAAGGAAACGGTGTTCCGTTGTGATTTTTCTTGGGAAGAAAAAAAATTACATATGAATGTTTTTGATGCCAAATTGGATGAAGCATGCATCAATTGTATTTGGAAAGTGAGAAGTGATGGTTTTTATTTGAATGATATGAGTGCTGGTGAGACTCAATATGCTGAATGGTGATGTAATTTGAATGATTAATTTCATTTATTTAAATTTTTAGTGTATGCAATTTTTATCCTATTAAAAAAAATATGTTAATTTTGTGGGTTTTTCTCATTTTTTTTAGTTATAGAGTGCATTAAATGCGATTGTTTATGAATTTGTTTTTCACGCGAAGTCTATTTTTTTTAGTATGTGTAAAGTGAAATTGATTTATATATAAATCCCTGAAGAGTATTAGTTGTTTTTCCTGAAGAGTATAACTGGTTTACACTGAAGAGTCTTAGTTCATTTTTACTGAACAACTAAGACTTTTTAGAATAAATCAGTAATACTCTTCAGTAAAATACAACTAATATTTTTCAATAAAAACAACTAATACCCTTCAGTGATTTATGTATAAACCAGTTTCACTCTATATTTTGTCTCTTTTTTTTTGTATGTAAGACGTTCTCTTCGGACTTCCGATCAGTGCTGGTTGATTCCAACTCTTTACATAATGCATTTATTTTTTTTTAAAGGACGTTTATTGATGTGCATATTTATAAAAATTCTTACAAAATTTATGCTAAATAGAAAATAATGAGATTATTAATTATTTGTAGATTCAATCTGCAAAAATATTTTACTTTCAAGCATTCGATGTCAGATTCTAATCATTCTTCCCATCTCCTCAAGAAACAATTAAACAACAAAATAAATCATATGCATTTAGCACATACCTTATTAGTCGTTGGATGATAATTATTGAAAATATATGGTCACACATATAATTTCCGTATTAATAAATATGGAATATTTAACCAATTGATTTGTTAAAATCTTTTAGTATTTTTACCATTTAACTGATTTATTGATTAGTGAAGCTAGGTGAAATACTTAGATACAAAATATAGAATACAAAATAGAGTCCCACTACTCAAACCCCAAAATCCTCTAAACAAACCCCATAATTTTAAAAACAAAAATAGACATAAATAAAATGACTAAGTTATCCTTATATATATATGGAATGAAATATACTCTAAATTTATGTTGATTTTGACTTTAGTCTTTTAAGTCATTTAATTTCAAAATTAATATTTTAACTTTTAATTGATCAATTTTTTTTCTTACATTTTTTTAAACCCTAAAAAATATGTTTAAAAATGTATTAAATATTTAAATAATCAAATTAAATAAAATTTAAAAAATCCTTAAAAATTTGGAAAACAAAAGAAAATAAATCAACTAAATCTTCAAAATAATTTAATTAAAAAAATCCATTTTTTAAAAAAATAAACTAAAAAATAGTTTAAAAATTAAATTAATTCTTAAAAAATAATTAAATTAAGAAAATTATTTTAAAAAATAAAAAATTAAATTTTAATTGATTATTTAGTTTAATTATTTATGAAAATTTAATTAACATTTATAAAATATTTTTCTGATTTTTTTTATCTTTAGCCTTTTCCTTTTTGAATATTTTTTTATTCTTTTTTAAATTTTAAATTTGTTTAGATTTAGATATTTTTCTTATACTTATGTAGTTATTTTATTTTTCAAATTTTCATTTTAATCGATTTTTTATTTAATTATTTTTTTAATTTTTGTCAAATTTTATTTAGGTTAAAATGATTTTAAAAAAAATTAACTAAACTTGTTCTAAAATTATTTTATTTTTTGAATTATTTGAAATAATTATCAATTTTACTTTTAAATTTTTATTAAATATATTATACAATTTAATTGATTATAAAAATTGTCTTTATATTTATTTTTTTATATTTTTGAAGATATTTATTTTGATAAATACTTATTTAGAAGATTTAGTTAATTATTTATAAAAAAATAATTCTAAATATATTTAATTTTTAATATATATTTTTTTAGATTTTGATTAAAACCAAAGAATATGAAAGAATAAAAAAATTAAAAGAAAGATTTTAATGAGAATATGGAATGGTGAGAATTTTTAGTAAGTGGTGTGGATTTAATGGAATTATAGGAATGTTAATGGAGGAAGGATATAATAGGAATGAAATGAGGTGTGTTTAGTAATATATGTTGATTTTTAAATTTTAATGGGGTATGTTTAGTAGGTGGGGTAGATTTAGAGGATTTTGGGGTTTGAATAGTGGTACTCTACAAAATAGTCTCAATCTCATATTTCCTCGGCATCTTTTTTGGAGTATTACCATTAAATTTCAATAGTTTAAAGTGTGTCTAATTAAAAGGATGATATTAATTTGATGAAAAACTAAGAAAAGAAGAAACTTTTAGAGGAAAGGAATGTAGTGGCCCTTTAGAAGGATTTAGTCTAAATATAAAATGAAATCAATTGTGGAATAATAAATGTTGGTGAACGAATCTAATCGCAAGGATTAGTGGCTGTTTTAATCCGTTTTTACGTCACCAATCAATAACGTGTGATTGATTACCACCGTAAATGGTAAATCGGGGTTTGGATTTATCGAATTTGTAAATTCGGTAGTCGAAATTGGACTTATTTCGTGTATGTGTGAGTTTGGGTGTGTTTGTGAATTTTTTTCTTTGAAATTCGAAAATTATATAAGTAAGCTGGAGAACAACTATTTATAGAGACTAGCAAGCATGAGGTGTCCAAGACTCTTGGTCTCCCTAGCTTGCATGCTTGACATGTGTCCCTTTGATCTTATCTAAGCTGAATCTTAGTTACAAAGTGTTCTTTGGTCTTATCTCGGACTCATTGTTGTTCGCCTAAGTCGGCTTGATTGATCTTGTTGATTCTCCAATTGAAAGTTGTTCGCCTCTTGAGGTTGTACTTTAGAAGTTGCTCGCCTTATGGCTTTGTTCAGCTTGGCGTTGGGATCTTTGTCCTTTGTTCACTTGTACACACCTCCTTGGCTATTTGTTGTATCATGGTTTGACCAAGTTGTTCGTCATTGATGACTTCACAGTTGGCTCATTCTTGGTCTCGGGCATAAATTCCTGTTCGCCCATTAGTTGTTCGTCGGGGAGTTGTTCGTCACTTTATACACCTCTCAGGTTGGTTAATGCGCCCAAATAGTGATCTTCTTTGTTTTAGACTTCAATAATTGTTTGCTCCATATTTAGATGATGTTCGCCTATCAACAATTGCCCCCTATCCTGACTAGATGTTGCATCAGACGAGTAATTTTGCGGCGAGCAACTGTAGTTAGGATATCGTCTTGGCCAAGATTTGGACGAACAACATCTCTGTGACGAGCAATGTTGGAATAACCGTTTCGTCTTCCCATGATCTGGGGAGATCACGAAGATGACGCCAGCGCAATGATTGCGCGCCGCTCACGCGCGAGCAGCCCCAAGGCGACGCGCCCCTATAATTGTTTATAGGTCCTTCATCTTCTAGTTTAGCTCGGAATTTACCCCGTTTCCTCTCAATTTGACCTCTGAGTTTTCGGGAAATTACGCCTGGGACCCCGTTTTTGCTTGGGGTATAAATAGTGGGAAAACTGAAAATTTTCCCACTTTTCTCCCTCTTGCTACAGTGCTCCGGCGATTTCCATCCTCCTCCGGCGATTTCAAGTTTTTTTTTCGGCGTCCGTCCTTCAGTATTTGGCTTCAAATCTTCATTCCCAGGTAGTTACCTTCTTCTTTCTATCTTTTTCTCTACTTTTTCTCTCGAAAATTCAATCGCCGCCGTGTGGATCCTAGCGCCACCGTCTTCTCCGGGGAAGCGCCGCCGTCTGCAACTCTTTCTACCGTCGCCTGGATTTTTCTTCTTCTTCTATGTCTTCGCACTCGAGCAATAAGACTGAGGAGACCTTAGACCCACTCTTTCCAGTCGCGGTCCCCGTCGATCAACCTCCCTTCGAGATTTCCTCGGCGTCGGATCTTCACGTGGATTCAGTGGTTCGCTCTGTGGAGGACACCGGTGTGGGCCCATCTGGGAGAGAACTAACGGTTGTGGCGAACAAAAATCGGGACGAAAATTCTTCGTCTTCTGCCGAATCTGAAGATCCAGATCTTAACGAGCTCACTCGTGAATTTTTGGAGGGTATCAATTTTCCATCCCCAAGGATGCGGGAAAGTGAGATCCCGGCTGGGGTTGCTCGCCTATTCGAATGGCGAGCATATGCTGAAAGGTATGCGAACAGCTTTCCTCGTCCACAAAGACAAACAATGGACAAGGTGAAGACTGATTACCAGGCGAGCAAGATCAAGAGTGTTGTTCGCGAAGATGAACTGGACTCCATCCGGAAGGACTATAAGATCCCATATGATATCCACATGTGGGCTCCTCGGAGAAAGGAAAGAGCTGATCGCCCACCTCCCGGATGCACGGCGATCAACATCCACACCTTGATTGCTGGGTTGAAGTTACCTCTTCCACCTGTTGTTGGTCGATTCTTAGAGGCGACCAACTTGGCTATAACTCAGATTACCCCAATTGGGTGGATGAACCTTTTAGGCTCTATGTGCCTGTTCGCTTTGGAGGGGTACGTTGATCGGATCACTGCGGAAGAGATCAACTACCTGATGACAATCACAAGTTGCCCCCGAGGAGAAGATGGCTATCACTACCTCAAGGCCAGGACTGGGTTGAAAATGGTGGAAGAGGTGCCGAACAAGATTCGTGATTGGAAACAACACTTCTTCTGGATTGGGGGTGATTGGCGAGCATCTTCTGGTCCACACGGCGGCTCTGGACGAATAAATTCTCCAGCAGCCTATGGAAAACTGAAACATAAGTTCAATTCTTGCTCGCCTTTGGACAGTTGTTCTAATTTAACTTTTTTTGTTTGTTCGCAGGCCCTCGTCTACCCAAGTGGGATTCGAAAGAGGAGGAGTTGAACTCCGAGTTCCTGTTTACTTCGTGCTTGGTCGGCCTCCGCAATAAAGCAGATAGAACTATAGACTATCTCTGCCGATCAAGGTGTCAAAAAGCTGCTCGCCTTTTGACTTACCCACATCATTTGGAGGCTCAAGCTGAGGTGCCCCCTGGTATGGAAATTCCTAACTCCCTGCTCAAGTCTTGTTCGTCGTTAACATGTTTAACTTGCTCGTCTAATTTTAACTTTTTTTTTTTTTTTTTTTTTAGCCGAGCAAGTAACAGTCGCCGTTCCCCCAAGCTACGCTCTTCTTGAGCAGAAGGTCCTTGAAATGGGGCCACCAAGAGGGAAGAAAAGGAGAGGGGACCCTCCACAAGCTGTGCTCGCCATGTCGAACAAGCCTGAGGGGGCTAAAGTTCCACGACCGGCTGCCCCCCAGTTCAAATTCGGTCTCCTCCCGTCTCCCCACCTCGTGGTGGTAAGCGCCTTAAGAAGGCAGATGGGACCCCACTGGCCGGAGATGTCCCCGGCAAGGGGAAAGAAAAGGTGGGCGAAAGCCATGCTCGCCACGAAGAGGATGCTATAAGGCGTTCTTCTGGGGAGCCCACGGAAAAGTCGGGGAAAGCGAGCAAAGATGTAGGCTCACCCCGTGGCCCAGAAGATCTTACATTCCTAGGATGGGATGATCGGAAGTTTGCCGAGTAAGTATCTATCCTCTCTTGCCGAACAACTTTCATCCATTTTTTTATTTTTCTAAGTATCAATTGCTTTTTTGTTTGCAGATACCGTGCCGATGATTATCCCGGCCGAGCAAGTGTCGTACATCAGTACGCTTGCTCAAAGACTCCCGTAAACATAAGGGAGATTCCTGGCGAACATGTTCGCAAGGCGACGGAGTTGGTCGCCCGGGCCTGGACGCGTCCTCTGGACAAGGCCATCCTTCAGCAGGGGTAGATGGACAATCTCCATCTTTCGATGATGCTCGTCGCCAATGGCCTTATTACTGCTCAGAGGGCAATCACCCAAGTTGCCGAGCAAGAAAAGTCTGCCCGCCAATATGCGAATACTGCTCGGCAACTTTCTGAAGAAAAAGATGGCCTGGTGAGCCAATACGAGGCCAAGATTGCTCGCCTTAACAACCAGATCAATGTTTACATTGATGCTGAGCACAAGCGCCTTGAAGAGATTCAGGCCATGTCCAAAGAGCTGAAAGATAAGGAGAATTTGCTCGGCGAGGGAGAGAAGAGATTGACTTCGGCCGAACAAAGAATTGCTGAGCTTGAGGCGGAGAATGCTCGTCTCCGGGAAGCAGAAGCCAACCTCTTCACCCGTGAGCAACTTGAAGAGGAGGTTCAAATTCGTACCGGCCCCATCTCCAACCTTGGATATATTTGTGCCTACGCGGACAGCATCCGTACGGCTGATGCCTATGACTACAAGGAGATGGTGGAGGAGATGGCCAAGGATTTAAATGAGTTCCTCGAGAACTATCCTCCGCCGAACAACGTCAAAATCCAATTGGCGGATTTGGCTGTGCTGGGGGTTAAACTGGATAAACTCGACCCCAGCATCACCATCACTCATCCTCCATCAATTGTTGATGATGGCGAACAAGAAGATGAACCGGCTATCGCGGACGAGCAAATCGCTAAAGAAGCGGAGGATAAGGCGGCTGAAGACCTTGCTCGGGACATGATTGTCGACCCCTCTGCCGAGCAACCTCAAGATCCTCCTCCCGCCGAACAGCAGTAGTTTTAGGACTTAGCTTTTTTCCTGTTTTCTTTGTAATAGTTGTTCGCTCCTTTTTGTAGTACTTGTAATGGCTGCTTCCAGCTTGTACTATTTTTGAGGCTTAATGCCTTTGATTAATGGAACGTCTTTCTCATGTTCGCTCATTTTCTTATATATGTTAATTGCCTTTACATTTCTGTCAATGCCTTTACAATTATAACATATAATGTTGGGCTTTTGTTCGAATTGAACTTGCCTTTAGTGGAATCAGGGTTCAGCCTTAGGTTCTGTTCATTTTAAGAAACGAACAACCTTTAAGTGGCTTTGGTCCTTAGGTTCTGTTCATTTGTAAAACGAACAACCTTTGAATGGACTTGTACCTCGAGCTTTTGGACTTTTCCTTTTTTGACGAACAACTATTATATTTACATTGCAAAATAATTACGTGTTGCAAGACTGTCCATCACTATCATATACAATCTGACGAACAGCTTTAAACACAAACTAAAACTTGCTCGCTTATAATATTTTTTGCCGAGCAACTCTATCTATAAAATCAAAAGCACTAGCACCAGACTATACAATGTGCCGAGCAACTTTTGAATCTATACTTAAGAAAATTTAAAAAATTAGGCAAGTTTTTAACCTTCTTAGCCTTCCTTCAGCTCATACGCATCCCTTGCCCCCCAAGACATTTGTTCGCCCAACTTTATTGATAGTACTTCTTTAGATGTACAGCATTCCAGGAGTATTGGGCCGGCTTGCCTTCCATGTCCTCAATATCGTATACGCCATTGATGTATTTTTCTGTTATACGATACGGGCCCTCCCAAGTTGGTCCCAATACACCTGGAGATTGGGCGAGCAACTTTCTTAGAACTAAATCTCCAACTCTGAATTCCCTAACTTTTACATGGGAATTATAGTAACGTTCTGCTCGCTGCTTGTATGTGGCATTTTTTAGCTCGGCATTCAACCTTTTTTCTTCGAGCAAATCCAATTCAGCATTTAGAGCAGAGTTGTTCGCCTGTTCATCAAAGTTGGTCGTCCTAAATGTAGTAGCCTTTAACTCAATTGGTATTACAGCCTCTGTCCCGAAAGCCATTGCAAAGGGTGTTTCTCCGGTGCTAGACCTGGGAGAAACTCTGTATGCCCATAAGACTTCCGGAAGTTCTGTAGACCAACTGCTTTTACTCTCCGCCAGTCGCACTTTTAATGTATGCTTTATGATTTTATTCACAGCTTCAACTTGTCCATTCGACTGGGGGTGATAAGGTGTGGAGTAATGTTTCTTGATCCCCCATTTCGTACAGAATTCTCTCAATTCTTGTCCATCAAATTGTGGACCATTGTCTGTCACAATTGCTTGTGGAACTCCAAAACGACAGACAATGTTCTTCCAAATAAAGTTGATCATCTTCTGTTGTGTGATATTCACCATGGCCTCTGCTTCCGCCCATTTTGTGTAATAATCGACTGCCACGACGGCGAATCGAACATTTCCAACTCCAGCTGGGAAAGGACCAATGATGTCCATCCCCCATCTTGCAAAAGGCCATGGGCTGTATACTGACACAAGTTCTCGAGCCGGGGTATGGATGCCTGGGGCAAAAATCTGACATTGATGGCAAGTCTTGGCTTTTTTGATTGCGTCTTGACGTAAAGTCGGCCAATAATAGCCTTGTCTGATTGTCTTTTATGCCAAAGCTTGCCCCCCAGTATGATTTCCACATACTCCAGCATGTATCTCTTCGAGTACTGCTTGCCCTTGCCCCCTAGGCAAACACTTGAGAAGTGGGATTGATATTCCCCTTTTGAAGAGTTGCTCGCCCACCAGAGTATATCTGGCGGCTCGCTTTATTAGCTTGGCAGTTTCAAAAGGATTGTTTGGTTTTTCCCCACTTTTCAAGTATTTGACTATACTTGCTCTCCAGTCTTCTTCTTCACTGGTTTGATCGTCGAGTTGATTGACATTATAGCTTACTGTTGATGGATCTTTCATCTTTGTAACTATAATATCTGCCAACTCTACGGGGCCTTCACTCGTTGCTAGTCGGGCAAGCGCGTCTGCTTGAGTGTTGCTCGTCCTTGGGATTTGCTGTATGAAAACTTGCTGCAACATGGACATCAGGTGAGCAACAATCCGTTGATATTCGATCATGTGATCATCTTTTGCTTCGTATTCACCTCGGACTTGGTTTACGATCAATTGTGAGTCGCCAAATATTTGCAAGCGTCTGACACCAACTGCAAGGGATAGGTGGAGACCAGCGATAAGAGCTTCATACTCAGCTTCGTTGTTGGTTGCCATGAAACCAAATCTGATTGCCGAGGTGAATATTTGTCTGTCTGGACTTATTAATACTACTCCTGCTCCCGAGGCTATGTTGGTTGATGATCCGTCCACATAGAGATGCCAAGGATGATCAAGTCCTCTCGTCGGATCTGGTGGGAAAGTTAGTTCGACTATAAAGTCGGCTAATGCTTGCCCTTTGATCGCTGTTCGAGGAGCATAGGTCACCCCGAATTGGCTAATCTCTAGTGACCATCTTAAGAGACGACCTGCAGTGTCGGGGCGATGGAGAATTTGCCTGAGCGGGAAAGTTGTTAGAACTTCGACTTGATGGTCAAAGAAATATGGTCGTAACTTCCTCACGCTCATAACCAAAGCATACGCCAGCTTTTCGGTTGGGGCATATTTGATCTCTGCTTCGTGTAAAGCTTGGCTGACATAATAGATTGGTTGATGGAATTTGCCGTCCTCCCGCACCAAAACAGAACTGATGGAAACTTCTGATGCGGCTAAGTATAGAAAGAGCTTTTCTCCTGGGATTGGTTTTGATAGGATTTTGACATCTCCCAGGTAGTCTTTAAGTTGATCGAAGGCCGCTTGACAGTTGTTAGTCCATGCAAACTTCCCTTTTTTGACGGCCTCGAAGAATGGACGGCACTTGTCCCCTGATCTGGATATGAACCGGTTTAATGCTGCTAGGCACCCGGTGAGTCTTTGCACTTCTTTCACCGAACGTGGTGGTTGCATATCCAGGATGGCTTTAACTTTTGAAGGGTTGGCCTCAATTCCCCGCTGGCTAACAAGATGACCCAAGAATTTCCCTGAGTGGACTCCAAAGCTGCTTTTCTTTGGATTCAACTTCATGTTATAGTGTCGAAGAATTTCGAACACTTGAGTCAAATATTGAAGATGGTCTTCCTTCCTGGGACTTTTAACCACGATATCGTCCATGTAAACTTCAACTGTGTTTCCAATTTGCTGATCAAACATCTTGTTCACCAGTCTTTGGTATGTTGCTCCGGCATTTATGAGGCCAAATGGCATTCTCTTCCAACACAGCAAGTTTTTGTTTGTATAAAACGCCGTGTTCTCTTGGTCATCTGGATGCATAGGAATTTGATGATACCCGGCGAAAGCATCCATAAATGTCAACATTTCGTGACCTGCAGTGCTGTCCACCAATTGATCGATATGTGGGAGAGGAAAATTGTCCTTCGGGCATGCTGCATTCAGATCCGTAAAATCTATGCATAGCCTCCAGGTCCCGTTTGGTTTCCTCACGAGTACTGGGTTTGCTACCCATTGTGGACAGAGTGCCTGTCGAATGAGATCGTTGTCTAGCAACTTCTTAACTTCTTCATTTAAAGCTTGGTATTTGTCTGGGCCGTACTTCCTCCGCTTTTGATGGACGGGCTTTCTGGCTTGGTTTATATTCAGCTTGTGGCAAGCATGTTTTGGATCTATCCCCACCATATCTGCATGAGACCAAGCAAAGACATCTAGATTCTTGGTGAGGAACTCTTTCATTCGGGATCTGTAAGGCTCTGGGAGCTCAGATCCTATGAATAATTCAAGATCTTCGCTGTTGGGATTAACTTTGAACGCCTCCAGCTCTTCGACTGGAGTCGCTCGTCGTTTTTGTCCCTTCCAACGGGGATCAAGTATGGGTTCCTCAGGGTTGGAATCATTTTCGATGTTCATGGGCTCTGCCCCCAGGCGGGGTTCAAGATCATCATTTGGTTCCGTCCTATTGTTGTTCGTTTGTACTTGGCCCTCCAAGTCCTCCACTGAAGGTTGGTCGTCACCACCCCTTTGTTGTTCGTCAGATGGAGGTTCCTCGCGGGTGGTAACGAGTTGTTCGTCCAACACTTGCTCGTCCAAGTGTTGTTCGTCCGCATCCATGTGGTCGTCTATGTCCATATTGTTTAGTATTGATGGTTCGTTGATGGGATAACTTGTTGCTTCCATCATGGATATTTGTACAAATTTTGCTCGTAGCTGTTGAACGCATTCTCGTGCTCTCCGTTGGTCTCCTTTAATTGTGCCTGTTCCACTAGCTGTTGGAAATTTCAAACAATAGTGGTAAGTGGAACACGCAGCTTTAAATTCATTAAGAAAAGGTCGGCCAAGAAACCCGTTATAGGTCGACTCCTGGTCTACAACCAAGAAATCTACCATTCTTGTTATATTTCTTTCGGGTTCATCGGCCGTTACAAGTTGTACAGCTAATGTTACAATTCCCAACGGTGTTGTCACAGCATTCCCGAAGCCTACGATTCTATGTGTTGTATTCCGAACATAACCCGAATAATCTCCCAGATTATCGAGGGTCTTCTTGAATAAGATGTTCGTGTAGGCTCCGGTGTCCACCAACAGTCTATGGACTCTGGTCCCCATAATCTTTGCACAGATTACGAGCGAATCATTGTGCGGAGTTAAGACGCCTTCAAGGTCTTTTTCGGTGAAAGTTAATTCTGCCGTTTGCATAATAGACGGCTTAACTCCCATCTCTTGTACTTGGCCAATCGCTCGTAGCTCCGCTTTCCTCTTCCGGTTAGATTCAGGTGGTTGTCCATCAAAACACCCTCCCGCGGGACCTGCGGGTTCCATCATGAACAGATCTTCTAAAGGTTGAGCTGGTATATTGGGAACTGGTCGCCCGGGTCTGTTGTTTCTCTGGGATTGACCATCCTCTTCGTCTTCTGAGTTGTTCTCCCGGGCTCTTTTCCCAGGTTGCCTTTTAACGAAATCGGAGAGCTTTCCCTCCTCATAAAATCGCCAGAGTTGCTTAAGCAAATCTCTACACTCACTCGTAAAATGCCCCACACTTTGATGGTAGGCACAATACTTGTTCGGGTTGAGTTTGCCAGTATCCTGACGGATTTTACGTGGTGGGGAAAGCAACTCTCTCTCCTTTACACTCTCATACACAGTATCAACTGATACTGTCAATACTTGGTTCAATTTTTCTTTCAAATCCGATCCTTCAGTGAATGCTTTCATGTTTTTCGGGACCCTGTAGCTTGTCCCGACGGGCTTTTTGTTATTCTCCTTAGGATCAGCTTTGTTCTCCCCTAAATTTGTTTGTAGGGCCTCGTGCATGGAAACGAAAATGCCAGCTTGGTTTCTGAACTCGGCATAAGTCTTTGGGCACTTCAGACGTACCTCCTTCCATAACTTCGACCCTTTTTTCAACCCGGCCATCACAGCGACGATCTTTGTATCTTCGCTCACCGGTTCTCCTTCTAGTAAAACTTTATCGAATCTTTCCATAAACGCCCGGTCAGTTTCATCATCATTTTGCCTCAAATCTGATAGCCGGTGTTTTTGGGAAAGATACGACCCCACCGTTGAAAAGTGAGAAAGAAATTCTCGACTTAATTGGACGAACGAGTGGATTGATGCCGGTGGCATTGATGAAAACCACTTGTGAACCCGATCGCCCAATGTTAACGGAAAATTCCGGCACTGGGTGGCGTCACTGGCCCCCACGGAGACCATGTAGTCCGTATACTTCGTTAAGTGGACCCGGGGGTCGGTGATGCCCTCATATTGAATGCTAGCCGGAAATTGAATTTTTTTCTGGATTGGGGCCTTCAAAATATGAGCTGCCAAAGGTGAGGATGGCATGCTGGTCGTTCCCATCCCCCTCTGTTGGTCTAGTTGCCCCTGCATGTTTTCTACAGCCCTCCTTAGGCTTGATAATTCATCAAGAGGTGCCCCCTGACTTGGAGGCTGTTCGGCGAGCAAAGGCATTAACCTTTCTGCTCGTCGCAGTCCCTCGCTTGGAGTGGGCACTTCCTGGGCTTGCCTCCTAATGTTGTTCGCCGCATTCGACCCTAGGCGCCTGAAGGCTGACTGAGAGAGTCTTTCATGGACTGACGGGCGAGGCTGTTCAAAAGTTGCTCGTCCGTCTGCTGCTCCCCGGCGAGCAGCTTCCCGTTGGGGTTGGCTAAGCCTGTCTTGGGCACTGGAACGTGTTGTCCCATGGCTAGACATAGTTGTTCGTCCGCGACCAGACTCAGCCTGTACTTCTTGTTGGTCGACCACCTTGGCCTTTCCCTTGTTCCGTCTGACTTGGGCACTATCAACCTCTCGCTGTTCGCCCCTAGTGGTCCTGGGTCTAACAACTTCCAGGGACTTGTCCCTTGGCCTTGCTTGTGTTGGCCTAACCTGCTCTTGTTGCCTCTGAAGGGCCTGGAGAGCAGCAATGGTTTTGGCCAACTCATTGGGGTTGTTCGCCAAAGCCTCCATCTCAGGGGGGAGGTTATGTGTTATGGCCGTATGTTGTGACCTGTTCGCATGTCTCGGGTCACGGTCCTGGTGATCGGCCGACGTGGCTCGGGTCTGAGATGCTTTTTTCGACAAACGTGATCCTTGGGTCTCTTTAGATTGAGGCATTTCAATTTAAATTACTTCTTTGGTCTTATCTCGGACTCATTGTTGTTCGCCTAAGTCGGCTTGATTGATCTTGTTGATTCTCCAATTGAAAGTTGTTCGCCTCTTGAGGTTGTACTTTAGAAGTTGCTCGCCTTATGGCTTTGTTCAGCTTGGCGTTGGGATCTTTGTCCTTTGTTCACTTGTACACACCTCCTTGGCTATTTGTTGTATCATGGTTTGACCAAGTTGTTCGTCATTGATGACTTCACAGTTGGCTCATTCTTGGTCTCGGGCATAAATTCCTGTTCGCCCATTAGTTGTTCGTCGGGGAGTTGTTCGTCACTTTATACACCTCTCAGGTTGGTTAATGCGCCCAAATAGTGATCTTCTTTGTTTTAGACTTCAATAATTGTTCGCTCCATATTTAGATGATGTTCGCCTATCAACAATAAAGACTAGTAGAAATGAGAAGCACAAGTCATGAGAAGTATATTCAACACTTTTCATTAATTCACCCAATTATAATAAGGGTGGCAAGAGTATTAATTTGCATGCATGCATGCATTATATTCAAACAAAACAACCACTTGATTGTGGTGAATAGTTGTTGGGTGGACCTGCCACAACACGGAAATTAACATTAATCAAGAATTAACTTAAATTAATTAGGGTTAATTGCAAATAAAATCACAACATTTTCGCAAATTGCAATCTAATCTAAACTTTTGAATCTTTGCAAATAAAACTCCAACTTAATATTTGGTTGCAATTTTAACCAAAACGTAGATTTCAATCAGCCAGAAAATGATAATAAATTATGTGTTGTCATCCGAACCAATATAAACATATTAATACTATTGATTATTCATTATTAGGTAAGTGAAATATCATTTTCGGACAACAAAAAATTCATATATTGGTTCGAATTGCAAATAAATATTAAGTTGAGGTTTTGTTTGCCAAGATTCAAAAGTTTAGATTAAATTGCAATTTGCGAAAAGGTTGTGATTTAATTTGCAATTAACCCAATTATTTAAACCAAAAGACAGGATGGAAATCAAGAATTAATAATTAATAAATACCTTGGAGTTATAAGAGTAGTATTCAGATTCTGCACAATTCTTATGACATAACCTGAAGAATTTGCAGCTAGCATGCACTTGAATTTTAAACACATTTTTAATTTTTTTAAAACCCACTAAACAATTTTCTTTTTAATTTTTTTGCAATTGGGGTATTACTGATGTGTTTTTGAGATATTATTAATTACTTCTTGAAGTAATATGGTAATAACTCACACATAATTGTTTGATGATCACTTAGATTAGTATAAAATAGCCATTAATCCTCACGATTAGATTTGATCAGCAACATGCATATTTTATCAGAAATACGGGGTTTTTTGTCTTTTACCCCATTACTTTTAGATTATATCAATCCAAAAGCCATTTAAAGATCAATACATACACACTTAAGTGCATAACACAGCACTTGAATTTTAAGTTTAATTTCAAATTAATTTTAATTTTTCAAAACTTCATTTATTTAATGTGCATTAAAAGTTTAAAATTAAACTCAGGGGGCGCTTGGTTAACAAACTCTTCAATGGTAATAGAAATGAGATTGAAAATTAGTGTAATTAACATGATTCATGAGAACAAAATCACTACCTCTCCTCCTAAATAAAGTAATCACTACTCCATTTTGATTACCCTATTCTCTTCCTACAATCATCCTCCTCAATCACTCCCACATTCCTCCACCAACAACCATTTGTTGTCAACTTCTATTCCAAAATTGGGGCATGACACTAGCAATGGTATCACCAATGGAACACTTCTTCCCCTAATATATCATTTTTCTTATGAGGGCATAGATGAAAATAAATTTTCATTTTCATTGTCATTGAAGAATTGCTAACCAAGCGCCCCCTTATAATCTAAATACATGTTATTCACTTGGATGCATACCAGAGCAGTACTCTTTAAATACTTGTTGTCTATGCAAAATGCAAAAGTACTAGAGATGATCAAAGTCACTTGGAAATTACCTACAAAGGGTCTCAAATGTGTCGCACGAGAAAGCTAAACTCGTTGCATACATTTTCAATTAATAAAAAGTAGTAGGGACAAAATAAAGAAAAAGGTTATTTATCATGACTTAGTCTTCATCAAAGTGTGCACGAGAGACTACAAACATGTCCAATTTCCATATCACCTTTTACTATTATACATCAAGAATCAAAACATACTCCCTATAACCCAACAAGTTACTATTATACCTCACGAATTAAAACATGCTCCATAATTATTTTTTTTCTTCCAAATTTAGCCCATTTAACAAACCTAAATTTGTGAAAATTAAATTTTACAACCATAAATTTGATGAACTAATGGTATACACTTGCCACAATGAAATTACATATTTTCACATCAATTTTGTCTAAAATTTTAATGGAAAAGCATTATATGAAAATAATTAATTATAAAAATATATTAAAATATCAAATATTTAACAAGAAGTGTCGATAATCTCACTAGGACTATCATTAATCTGGATGGGTGATATTATATTGTACTCCCTCCGTCCAAGAGTAAGTTTCTCATTTCTTTGTTTATTAATATATGATGGACCACATGTTAACTTTTGAGATAAAATAATGAATAGTGTTGAAAAGTGGATTGAATGAGTGACACTTTTGATAATATTGTGTGAATTGAAGGTTAAAGTTTAGTGGGGACTGCCCGAAAAGGAAAGTGAGAAGTTTACCTAGGGACGGAGGGAGTAGTTATTGTAAAAAAAATTGAACCCACTAATAATACCTCTGATAAATTAAATTATCGATATTCCTGGTTATTTTATTTTAAAATAATTTAAAATTAAAATATATGATATTTTAAAATATATGATATTTTAAAATAATTTAATAATAAAATTATCTTTATTGGTGCACATCCTTGTCTAATTAATTCAAGAGTATGTATAGAGTGAAATTGGTTTATACATGAATCATTGACGGGTATTAATTATTTTCATTGAAGAGTATTGGATGTTTCTTAGTTTGTTTTCACTGAACAACTAAGACTCTTCAATGTAAACGAGTAATACTTTTCAATGAAAATAACTAATATTCTTCAATAATTTTTATATAAACCAGTTTCACCCTATACTTTGTCTTAATTCGATGCAAACTTCCCTCCTATTCCCTATATATAAATACAGTACCTCTCTTCCATTTTAAAATTCACAGGCCAAAACCATAAGCTTCCTGGTAATTTGTAAACCTTTTCTCATATTTCAATCTTCAAATTCCCATGGAAAAGATGGGCATCAAAGTAATTAGAAGTCTCTGTTTCTCCCCCAAATTAATTCCTTCATCTTCGCATGCTCCTTCTCTCTCAAACTTCAGCTTCTCCGAATCGTTAATGGGGCGGGGCCTCGACGTGGCCGAGGCCGTTATCACGAAATGGAACACTGAAACCACAACCAATGCTCTCTTCCACCATAACCGACGGGAGGCCCTGCAATTCATTCAAACTGTCAACAATTTACAAAAGGCAATGCACTTTTTGATTGAGGAAAATTCCTGCTTCGATCAGTTAGCCCGAGCGCGTAATTTGATGCAGATCGCGATGAGGAGGCTTGAGAGAGAGTTTTACCTGATTTTATCAGTGAATCGGGCTCGACTCAGCCCCGAATCGGTCACAACTCGGTCCTCGATTTCTCGAATTGAAGATTTGAGAGCGGTTGCTGAGTGTATGATTTCGTGCGGCTATGCGAAAGAGTGCGTGAAAATATACAAAATTGTTCGGAAATCGGTTGTGGATGAAGGCATTTACAGGCTTGGAGTGGAGCGGATTTCTGCTAATCGGATCCGTAAAATGGATCGGCGTGCTGTGGATCTGACGATTCAGAATTGGTTAAACGCTGTGAGAAACGCAGTGAAGATTCTCTTCAATGGAGAGAGAATTCTCTGCGATCACGTTTTCGCGTACTCAGATCCGATCAGAGAATCGTGCTTTACAGAAATCACGAAAGAAGGCGCCGCGATTTTGTTCGGATTTCCAGAAAACGTCGCCAAAAACACCACCAAATCGCCGGAGAAAATCTTCCGAGCACTCGACATGTACGCCGCAATCTCCGATCTGTCACCGGAGATCGATAAAATATTCTCCTTCCAATCAACGATCCATATCAAATCACAGGCGCTGACGTCACTCACCAAGCTCGCCGAATCCACACGCGCCGCCTTAACAGACTTCGAATCGACTCTCCTGAAACACTCCACGAAATCGCAGATCCCCGCCGGCGGCGGAATTCACCAACTGACGATCGACGCCATGGATTACCTCGCAAACCTCGCCGATTACAGCCATATTTTATCAGAAATCCTGTCCGATTCGCCGCCATCGGAAAAGCAACTGCCGCCGCGGTCGTACCTCGGATTCTCAGACTCCGATGACTCTCCGGCGACCGGAATCGCTCTCAAAATCGCGTGGATCATTCTAGTCCTCCTCTGCAAAATCAACGCGAAAGCCAAACGCTACAAAGACGTATCCCTAGCTTACCTTTTTCTCGCCAACAATTTCCAATACGTCGTCGTAAAGGTCCGGAATTCAAATCTGAAGTTTATTCTGGGAAACGAGTGGGTGATGAGGCACGAATTTAAAGTGAAACAGTTCGCGGCGAAATACGAACGAATAGGATGGAGCCACGTCATCGACTGCCTTTCATCTGATCGGACGGCTGAAAATGTCGACGAAATTTTCAAGAAATTTAAGACGTTGATCGACGCGGCGTACAGGAAGCATTGTCACCGCGTCGTACCTGATAAAAAGCTCCGAGATGATTTGAAGTCATCAATCGCGCGAAATATTGTCCCAAAATATCGCGATTTTTATAATGCGCACCGGCGGACGATAAAAAGAGAGAGAATAACGGCACCTATGGACAGATATACCCCCGAGAATTTGGCACACCTTTTGTCCGATTTGTTCTTCGGGGATGTGGAGTGAGGGGGTTTTCGTCATTAGGGTTGTAAATGAGTTGATCAGAGTCGAACGCACTAGTGTTCAAGTTTGTTTGATAATTAATCGAGCCGAAACACGAGTAGTTTGACATTTTTACACATGGTTTATCTTTTTTTAGTTATCGAGCTCGAGTTCGAGCCGAGATTTAAACTATTCCGAACATAAAATTATGTTCAAGTTTTGTTTGAATTCTATTTCGAATCGAGCTTTTACCGAACGATCTCGAATCAAGTATCGAATAGCTTGGTTTGATTTTATCAAAGTATATGCGAAAGCAAGTCACACGCATGCATACATGCATGCAATACTCTTCACTTGGCACAACTTCCATATTCTTCCGAAGCGATTACGAGCTCGTGCATGCAAGCTCAGTTTGTTACACAGCTGTCAAAGTTGTTAAGCAGTTAGATTTTCAGTTAGTTAGTTACATGCATGTGCACATCACATGCTTGATTCATACAACTTGTATATAAACAACACCATGTACTACATTTCATTTTGAGCAAAATAAATGAGTGATTAAATTACCTCTGAGAGAATTCAACAGATTTTCAGTCCTATTTGTAATTTCGTAGCCCCAGCTCCATAAATATGGACATAAATTCTTTTATGCACTTTAATTTTGATTTTTTTCTAAATTCAATTTATAATGAATTTTAAAAGTTAAAATTGATTTAAAGTTAGATTCAAAATCTAAACACACATCAAGAATCACTCAGATAAAAGATATGAAGTCAATTTTTAAATGACATATCCATCTCCTTTAGAAATTTATTTGCATTTTATGTGTATTTATTAATAGTTAGTTGTTTATTTAAGTTAGTTTGATAGTAATATTATATAATAGAAACAATTAATATTATTTTAAGTTGTAGGATAAAATTGATTTAGAAGGTATTTAATTTTTTAAATAGTTTGCAAGCATATATAAATAAACCATTTTTAAGTGCTTCACAAAAGAAGTGCTTAACTTTAAAAAAAAACATATATTAAAAAACACTCATAAAGAAAATAAAAAAATCATGCACATATTAGAAGCTCTACCTAATACTTAGGACTTTCAAAAGAGCAAAAAAATCGTAGCATTACTATGAGCAGCAATATTAACAAATAATGTGTCAAAAATTAATACAATTGAATTAACAACGTTATGCTTCAAAAGCATCTTTACATGCAGACGCACAAGACCCGAACATCAAATCATCTTCTCATTTGCCTTAATTTTTTAAACAACCATATTTTTTAAACATATGACATATGACAACCATATTTTTTAAACAATCCATAAAACTTGGCATATTGGTTCGCTGGATTGGGTGGGACTAAAGTTTTAGTCTCATTCAATTCCATGTAATATTGTGTTTGGTTCGCAGGTTTTCGGCTCAGGATAAAATTGGGGCCCGAGTCATAAACCTACCTAATCCATCAAATGAGAGACTAAATAATCCTTTAGGGCTTGTTTGTTTCGGGATTTAGATGGGCGTGTGAAGTCATGACTTTACATCCACAAGATGTAAAGTCTTGAATGATAATAAAAGTGTATGTTTCTTTTGAGATTTTAGTAGGGTGAGATTTTACTTTATGTCAAATCATGTGTAAGAGTAAAGCACGATGTATAAGAGAAAAGTAGGAAAAGAGAGTGTAAGTGATAGAAAAGTAATATGTGGGTAATGATTGAGTGAGAGAAAAATGATATAAAGTGAATTGTATTGGGATGAGTAATAATATGTATTTATAGGTGTGGATGAAGAATGAGATGTAAAAACTGGATGTTGCATCTCTAACTAGAATTAGACGGGGGCCGGAAAGTCCTAATCATGTCCGAGTGAATCCCAAAACAAACAAGCCCTTAGGGATGGTGGGACTCCATAGTCTCATGCTTTAAAAATGGTATATTACACTTTAAATCTACTTAATCATTCAATAGATAAAAAAATAAAAAATAAAACAATCCTACAATTCAAACACACATTCCTCCTCAAATAATTATATCTAATCCAATGTCATATAATCCAATCTCATCTAATCAATCTCATCCCGTGAACCAAACGGCCTCTAAAATGTCCCTAAATTATCAATTTTCGTTTTAAAAACCAAACTATTTTTTGTTTTAAAAAGCCCTTGAAACAAAACTAATAGCTCAAGGATTTTTTGAAAAAAAAAAAATATTTCAGGAGTCTTTCAAAACAAAAATTGATAGCCTTGGAGTTTTTCAAAACAAAAATTAATTCAGAAGTCTTTCGAAACAAGACGAAGGACACCGTGATTTCTCTTGTGAAGAGGCATAGGGTTTTGGTAGGTCCATTCATTCGGGGCAAAGACAGATGTATAATATTTTTGGCAAAAATTTATGTGAAACTATCTAATGGTATGAAACAATACAAATTAACATTTGTATTATTGCATCATTATCAATTTATATGAGACGATCTCACACAAAATCCACTCAATATCTTTTGGGTGTGTTTTGAAATTCTATTGCGAAATTAAAAGTGATATTAATTGATTTTTGTAGTAAAATTAAAAGTGGAAAATGTTTTGAAATAAAGTGATTTTAGAAGTGGAAGTGTTTGTAAAAAAATCAATAGTGATTTTTAGGGTATGTTTTGAAACTCTACTGCAAAATCAGAAGTAAAGGGATTTTTATAGTAAAATTTAAAGTGGGACATATTTTGAAATTAAGTGATTTTAAAAGTTGAATTGTTTGTAAAAAAATCAATTAGTGAATACAAATTTTCAAAAAATCAATTCTCAGAATCCAAAAACAGATTTTTCCTGCTTCTCCAAAATAGATTCTAAGGTGGTTATATAGTACTTGCAAACAATGTAGAATTGATTTTTTCAAAATAAAATCAATTCTACCAAATGAATAGTGAGTCCAAACAATCACTTAGTTTTAAAGTACAAAAGTAGTGGGTCCCAGGAGAATCAATTCTCAATAATCCAAAAGTAGATTTTTTTAACTTCTTCAAAATAAATTTTAAATAATTAATGCAGTAATTGCAAACACTTCAAAATAGATTATTTTTAAAAAAATAAGTGATTTTACCTACAAAGTAGAATTTACAAACACTCCCCTTATCTTCCATTTATCTCCGGTAACAAAAATAGTCTAAATGGGAACGGATGGATAAGAAAGTTATTCAATAATAAAGCGCTACTTTTATAAAATGAAATGACCGATGTTGACTCAAAAGATTTAAATTTTTCTCTCGTGTGATTTGCCAACTTTATTTATTTTCTAGGAAACTTTCAAATTTTCTTTTAGTATGAAATGGAATTATAAGAGATCATTTCCTCTCCATGCTGAACAATCAACACGAAGTCAAAATAGAGTGCACTAATGGTGTAAATTGAAAACTGCATGAGGTTTGGACTTAAAAAAAAAAAAAAATAGTTTCACATAGTCATTCATCAACTAAGGTTCTTTTACTGTCAGTAAAGCTTTCGCCTTTCCTGACGTCAGTAAACCCTCTTATTACCATTAGATCGAAGATCCAACGTATAATATTTTTTTTAATGGATTGCACTCTGCATTAATGCGTTTGCACTCTGCATATTGCAATCGCACTGCATTGCCCTACTAATAAATTAAATTAATAAATATAAAATTACAAAAATACCCTTTTTACATTAAAATAATTTTGAATGATTTTTAATAACTCTAGTTTAATTTTTTTAATTATTATAAAAAAAGAAAAATGATTGAAATAATTACTTTTAAAATTAAATCAATGTAAGGATATTTTTGTAATTTTATAATTTTTTCCATTAAAAAATATATTTTTACTCCGGGCGAAGCTAGATCGCAAATGACGAACTTAAATGATGTGGCAAGTTCTTATTGGTTTACTGGCGTCGGGAAGGGCGAAAGCCTTCCTGACCGTATAAAAGTCCAATTAACTATATGTTGTAAATTAATACTCCCTCCGTCCCTGAGTAAACTTCCCACTTTCCTTTTCGGGCCGTCCCCCAGTAAGTTTTCCATTCCATAAATGGAAAAAATAACACTCTACTATATATAAACTTTAACCTTCAAACTCTCACAATATTACCAAAATCGTCACTCATTCAATTTACTTTTTAACACTATTCATTACTTTATTCCAAAAGTCAACATGTGGCCCACCATATATTAATAAACAAATACACTTTCTTAAACTATTCAACAAAACAAAGTGGGAAACTTACTCGTGGACGGAGGGAGTACAAAAAAGTAGAAAATTATTTAATATATTATAATGTAAGAAATATATTATTTAAAGTTGGTATTGTGTGGACTAATTTATGGGTGTTAGGAAATACTCTCTCAGTCCCAGGATTTTGTTCATAGTTATTGTTTTTTCGTGTTTTAGCGAACGAGATTTTTATTAATATTTAAAATGATAAATTAATTTTTAAGTCACTTTATAATAGAGTAGAGATAGATCTATCAAATTCTACTTTAAAAGTTACTTTATCATTTCAAATAATAATAAACAACTCGCCCGTTAAAATGCGAGAATAAAGGTAGTGTGAACAAAATCTTGGGACGGAGGGAGTATGTAGTTAAAGTGATATATAATTATAAAAGTCAATCTCATATGCATCTATTACAATGTGCAATTGGAAACAAGGTGTAATATGACACCAACTTCAATATAAACGTGACACTAATTTTAACTATAATGTGCAGACTAATTTAATTGAAACGTAATACTAAATTGGGTTAATTGCAAAAAAAAATCACAAATTTTATAGTCTTTATCACTTACAACACAAACTTTTAAAGTTTATAATTCGATGCACGAACTAATTTTTTGTTGCCATTCGATACATGGTGTAAATTTACGGCGATATGTACGATTACATGGCAGCCGGAGCCGACATCAAAGGCGTGACACACTCCACATTAGATGTCAAATCTGCAAAATTTTATTTTTAATATATAAAAAAGTTCTTTTATATAATATTGCTCAAACACGGTTAATAATGGATCATAAATGTTGGTGTTGTCTAGTTTATGTAGAAAAATGTCTCACATCATACAAACTTGTACAAATACTAGAATTAAAAAAAAAAAATCTTTCACTATTATTAAACCATGTTTTATAAAAAAAAGTCACGAAATTAAAAAAAAAGTTTGTGTCTTTTAAATTTGACATTTGATGTGTGGGACGTATTTTTTGTGGTGGTTTCGGCTGCCACGCAGCCTTAGTTCGCTGAAAATTTACCCCATCTATAGAGTATCCCCGAAAATTTACATCATGTATCAAATTGCAATAATAAATTAGTTCGTGTATCGAATTACAAATTTTAAAAGTTCATGTTGTAATTGATAAAGACTATAAAGTTCGTGATTTATTTTGCAATGAACCCTACTAAATTTGATTAAAAACTTAAAAATAGAACGTGTTACTAATTTTGACTGAAACATAATATTAATTTTGGTTGAAATATGAACATATAATTCTACCCTTACATTAGAAATGGGTTATAATTCACGAATGAACCAAAGGGACGTTTGGTTAGCAATTCTTCAATGGTAATGGGAATGAAAATTTATTTCCATCTATGCCCTCACAAGAAAAATGATATGTTAGGGGAAGAAGTGTTTCAATGGTGACACCATTGCTAGTGCCATGCCCCAATTTTGGAATAGAAGTTGACAGCAAATGGTTGTTAGTGGAAGAATGGAGGAGTGATTGAGGAGGATGATTGTAGGAAGAGAATATGGTAATCAAAATGGAGTAGTGATTACCTTATTTAGGAGGAGAGGTAGTGATTTTGTTCTCATGAGTCATGCTAATTACACTAATTTTCAATCTTATTCTCATTTCTCAAACCAAACGCCCCCAAGTTTCTATAGCATTTCAAATCAACCACGGCCACCGCAAACCCTGAAAGAATTACGCCTCATCTAAAAGTCCGAACTTGTAGAAGGGTGTGAAATTAATTCATTTAATTATTTCCCTTAACACTCTCCCCCCCCCCCCCCCCCCCCTCACTCATGGGTCAGACTCAATTTTCCCTCTTTGGGAAGGTCCAATGAGTGAACAATTTAATATGGGTGGAGTTGCTTTCAATGGGAATCGAACCCAGGACCTTTATCTGGGCGTGAGCCTTGTGGCTCTGATACCATGAAAGAATTCCGCCTCATCTAAAAGTCCGAACTTATAGAAAGACGTGAAATTAATTCATTTAATTATTTCTCTTAATAAACCCAGATTGGACCGAGAGCCCCTACTTGTCATTCATTATATAAATAAATAAAAAAGGTCAGAATCAATGTCAATGGAATAGAGGGGAGGGCGAAAAAAATTCAATCACATCTGAAAATTTGAATATATAGAAAATATGAAATTAATTTATTATAATTTTTTACTATTTTTTTTTTTATATGTGGGTTTCATGTTAATTTATGATTGAGAAGACCCAACAAATATATAATTTAATAAAGGTGGACGTCTAGATGACGTGAATTTATTGACTCTAATACCCTAAAAATTTTATCTCATCTAAAAATTTAAATTTTTAGAGAAGTGTGTAGTTAATTTATTTGTATAATCCGGGGAAAATGAAAGAAACGCCCATTCTCAAAGTTCAATTTGCAATTTAGAAAGAGGGGAGGAGACGATTTGATTTGTTCAATGACAAGTGTATTTTTTAACAGTGTCCGTAATTTTTATTTAGAAGTGCAAATATATGCATTTTTCAATAAAATAAGCAAATAGTATTAAAAATAATAATTGAATTGCATAATGTATTTGACGCTGCTCACTCCACTCTTATTCAAGAGGTGTCGTATTTTATTTACCTTAACCAATATTTTGTGAGTATATTTTATATGAAAACGCTTCATAATAAGTTTAACATGAAACAGTTTTATAGTATCATTAATCTCATCTGGAGTATTATTAAACCTGTCACGGGGAACAATTTTCTTGAACTCGAACTAATGATACTCCTAATGAGATTAATGATACTTTAAAATTGTTTCATGATAAACTTATCATGAACTATTTTCATATAATACTTTGCCATATTTTGTAGTTGATCGCTAATCAAAACTAGCGCTAAATTTCCAAAACATTATTTCATGAACCAGCAATTCCTAACTAGGAATCGACGCTACGAATTTTATGCTCCAAAGTTGAAAGCAACGAGATCAATAATATTGTCTTTAGATCGGAAAATTTGCAAATAAATATGAGTATATATTACGCCAAAATATGCTTATTCACATACTCGTGTGTATATATATGTATATAAATGATTTTTTCAGGACCGTAACTTAAGGGGGTAGTAAAATGAGGACCATAATTTTTCGAGCTGGCAAAATGAGGACAATAACTTTAAAATGTGGCAAATCAAACTAATTAATCCGATTTGGGCTAGAATTTAGGGTCCAAATCAGGCCAATTTGGCTATACTTCGGGCTAAACTTGACCTTTATTTGCAAAATTTTAAAAGTTCAAATCCTTAAATTGTCAATCTAAAAAGTTACGCTCCTCATTTTGCTAGACCAAAAAATTACGATCCTCATTTTATCACCCCCTTAAGTTACGGTCCTGAAAAAACAATTTTCTCATATACACACACATGTGACGTTCGTGTGTGTACAACACTATGTGTACGTACAAGTGTTACACACACACGTACAGTAGACGAAACTAAGAAGACGACACGTCAACAGGTCGATGGACATGTTGCCATCCGGTGCAACGTTGGAGGAAGGATTTCAAGTCGTCCGTTGGCGCTTCGACTGTCCATCTCTCGTAGAATTCGCCAGGACGAAACACGCAAGACTCCGTCGGGAGGGGGACTAAGCCCGATTTCGTTTGGGTTCGACAGTCGAAGATATCGCCTTCCGATTTTATCCATCCCCCGCATTCCTCCTCCTTATCACCTGCCTAAAAGCATCAAGATCAAGAGATGGATCATTTTGCTAGCTAGCTAGGCTAACAAGTGAATTAACATGAAGTTTATATGCTCAAATTATGTACCAACATTTACAACAAGAGCATAGATGAAGATATGTATAGGAATATGACAAGAACCCATCAAAGTTGAGACAACAAATAATTAAAAAAAAAAGACAAAGTATTATGAACAAGTTTTACCATGAAATTTATTTTGAGAGTGTTGTAATTTTATTAATGGGTATTGGTTGTTTTTACTATAAGATATTAATTTTGAATATATTACACTACAAGAAATTAAAAAATTGTCTACGAAATTAGAATTGTCTATGGAATTCATTCCTCAACTTACAAGCAGCTTACCTATGAAATCATTCTTTAATGGAAATTTGTCTTGCCCAAAAAAAAAAAAAAATCATTTGCCCATGAAATGAAATTTCTAGGCATTAATTATTTACAAATAATTTGTCTACAAAAATTTTATCCACAAATAATTTGCATATGAAACTTCCGTAGGTAAATAATGAAAATGTCTACGTAATTAGAAATCTTTGTAGGCAATTTCGTAGGCAATCCCCGTAAGAATTAGTTGCACTGTACCATTTTGATCAAAGTTTGACTTCTTCACAAATAAAAATTCAAATATATAATTAAAGGGAAGTATTAGTTTACACGAAAAAAGTATTAATTCATATAAAAGAAGATATTAGTTTGTAGGCTAAGCAATATTAATACCTTTTTAATTTACAACTAATACTTTTTTCGCGGAAAAATATACTACAAAACAAACAACTTTTAATCAAAATTAGATCAAAATAGTAACAGCTGCACGATGCAATTGGTGCACCAAAAAATTTCTTAAAATGTATAAACCACCATCGACTGTAAGATTGTGATGGAGGTCTTAAGACACACATAACTTAAAGAGGAAGTGAAAAACCACCATTAAAGAATCAAAATTAAAGAATTGTGCAACAATAAATGAGTGCACATTATTATTACCTTTTCCTTCAAGTATTTGAAGGCCACCTTCTTATGTCCAGCTTCATAAATGTTGCACTCCGAGTGTATCTAAATTCCAAGAAAAATGTCATCAATTTTAGCAACACAAAATCTCATACAAACCTAATTACATGTTATCTCTAACTCACCTCTGACTCCACACTTGCACAAACAGCATAAATTCCCCAATCCCTCGTGTAATTATTATACAAATGCACTTTTGCAAACCTAACACGCGGATGTCTCTGCCTCGTTCCATCGAAGAAGCAATGGTGAATCGTAACACGCATGCATCTGTCGCCCGTGTGGGAAGGATCGCCGCCAATGAGCATTGTTTTGTTGTGGTTCGCAAAGTGGCACCTAATCGAAAAAAAATCAATAGTAAGGTCATATATATAACAAGAAACGAGTTGGAAAAATTATTTTTTTAGTCCTGTAAGTTGCTCTTATTTCACTTGTAGTCTTGTCGACTTTCATGAATTGAAAATAGTCTGATAACTTTCAATTGCTCGACATTTTAGTCATGTAATCGGCTAGCAATGTGAAACATGCGAATGTGCTAATTAATTTGTTCATGTGACAGAGTCTAATTGGCCACCTTCTACAGTCGATTACCGGACTAAAATGTCAAGCAATTGAAAGTTATATGACTATTTTCAATTCATATGTGAGTTTTTTTTTGGTTTCAGTCCGATCGGCTTTTATGAATTGAGTATAGTCGTGTAAATTTTAATTGTTAGCCGTTTTAGTCTGGTAACCGGCTTAGACTCTGCCATGTGGGCGAATCAGACATTGCCGCGTCAGCGCAAACGGATGTTTCACCTTCTATAGCCGGTTACATGACAAAAATGTCGAACAATTGAAAGTTAGTGGACTATTTTCAATTTGTAAAAGTGGACAGGACTGAAAGCGAAATAACGTGGTTTAATGCGATATGCTGGAAGGTACTACAGAGTTTTCTGGGGTCATTTTTTTAATAAAATGACCGTTTATGAAAAGTATGCAAAACGAGCTTTCCATTAACAATCATTTCATTAAAAAACGAACCTCAGAAAATCCTGTAATACTCTCCGACATATCACATTAAACCACGTGAAAAAAAAAAAAAACAGGACTATTTTCAGAGACGCTAACCTAGACACGGTGATATCCGTGCTCTCTCGCGTGATATCAATCAACCCGTCTGCATAATCGCCAAGGGTACACCGGTCAATCCAAATGTGCTGCGATTTCGGCTTAATTTGAATGGCATCAACGTCATTTCCCCTGCCTCCTTCGAGGACTAAATTGCAAATAATCACATGTTGGCACTCCTTCAACCTCAAGCCTCCTTTGCCAGTAAGTTTAATACTTTGGCCACGCCCATCAATGGTCTTATAAGATGATACACTTAAATAAGATGAGAGCTCAATTGTGCCCGAAACTTCGAATACGATCCATAGGGGTTCCTTTTTACGGCAACCATCGCGGAGGGAACCCGGCCCGTCATCTTAAAATTTGCATATAAGGACATACTAAAGAGGTTAATATGACTGAGATGTGAGAAAGAATCATAAACGTAAAGCAAAACGACACAGATTTACTTGGTTCACCAATGTTATGTTGGCTACATCCACGATATCTCAACGTTTTTCAAAGTATAGAATGACATAGTTCAAATAATAAGAGTATATATAAACCCCTAGCTGAGCCTCAAAAATAGGCCAAAAAACTCAAAACGAGGCCAAACATAACATACACCGTGAAAGCAAGACATCTGACCAGTTGTGTGCGGGGTTCGAGACATTTCAACATTTTTTTATCGATAACGCCTAAAGGTCATTCCTTCTATATTTAACACTAGCATTTGAGAAAAATCTAAAATGGGGTTGCAATCTTTGTTTCTTATAAATGTCGTTTCAAAGGTTAAATTTTGCATCAAATTAATGGTCGTTTTAGATCTTTTTCCTCATTTCTTCCTAATTGACAAAATAAGTGTGGACAAATTGCAAAACCAGGACTTATCTAGGCAACTAATTGCACTTAGAGGATCGAACTTTCAATTTTTGTAGTGCATGTACTGAATTTCAAGTTGTTGCAAAATAAGGGTCTCGGACAAATTCGTAGGCAAAAATAGGACTTAAAATAAAGGACGGCTACTCTTGTTTTGCTTTTGAATTTGTCCGAGGTCCTTTCTGCAACAATTTGAAAAGTTTAGTATTTATCTTGAAAGTTTGATTCTCAAAGTGCAATTAATAACAAAGATAGCTCCTGATTTTGCTTATTTGTCCATTTATATTCTTCAATATTAATATCATTTCCCCAAGACTAACAATTAATATGAAATAGAGGAAGTACGGTAGCTGGTGTAACAAACTAATTATACTCCCTCAAATTTTAAATAAATGTAATTTTAAATATTTTTATATGTATTAATTATTTAATATTTTTTTTTGAATAATTACTCCTAAATAATAATTATCTTTTTGAAAAAAATTAATTTCATTAGTCCAAAAAAATCTGTAAACTATTTTATATGTATTGAAATGTAATGGCATTTATAAAATACTAAAATTGACATTTATTTTAGTATTGGGGTGAGTAATTATCAAATTATCCAATTCATAAATAGAGTTGAGATGGCATAAATATGAGAAAGCAAAATAATTGCAAAATATCTTGATTAAAAAAAAAAAACAGAGAAAAACCCCTGTTATTCACATACCCTAAATCCAACAAACAACAATTAACGGAATATTATTACAGTGTAGTGATTTTCATTACCATTTAAAGTGGTGACGCAGTAAACGTCGCCGTTTAAGCCGCCGACGGCGCAACGTCCGAAGCCCTCCGCTTGCCCCGCCAGACCCCTCAGCGTGGAATCCACGTGCCCGTACGGAAAATGCAACCCCATTATGAATTGGGTTTCCGAATTTGGGGTTTAGATATTTATGGGGAGAACGGTTTTGTTGTTAATTAAGGATTCAAGAAACGGATATGGGATTTGAAACTGAAGTATTATTATGGTGCTCATTAATGGTGAAACATGAGAACGGCCGACACTTTTGGAATTTTTAATGTGGGTAAAAATCAGTGTTGAGCACTCTTTGATTTGATTTTTGTTTTCTGCAAATGATGTAATGATTGCAGTGAATTTAGATTGAGATTTTTTTTTTTTTTTTTTTTGGTGAGAAAGTGGGGCAATCTTTGTCTCTTTAATGAAAGTAGGCATCATCTAGTTGGGGGAAGGGGATTGAGGTGGGGCCCGTGCCGACTGGGGTGGGGGCTGCTCAAACAATTTCATCATTTTATTGCATGACAAATGTCCATGCAATTAATTGTACTTTTTTGAACCTTTTTCGATTGTATTGGTTATTTTCTATTGAAAAATTTCATTGAAATAAATTATTAATTTTTAGTGAAAACGGTTGTGTAGCGAATAATTCCTATTTAGACGAGGTAACTAAAAAAACTCAATGACGATATCAAGGCTCCAAAGTGGACCTCGCCATGCCTTAGTTGCTGTCAATTTTCTTCAACTGGCGAACCCAGACTTTGTCGAAGTACAGGAGTCATGACGAGAAGCTAGATTAAAGTCGAGGGTTAATCCAAATCTCGACATGGTGGCACTATCTCGTCATAAAAGCAGTCTACGCCGAGTCTCGTTGGATCCCAGGACCTCGACATCCCATAAAACTGACTAACTCCGAGAGAGGAACGCAACTCATGACCATTTGTCTCGACGAAGGAGAAGACGAGTGATTTGGTCGCAAAATACTAGTTTTACTAGTAGTTTCCCCACAAGAGTATGAAATCACTGTAGTATGGGCAAATATAGGGACCAAGTAGTATCAAACCCACCTCAGCATCCCATAAAACTGACTAATTCCGAGAGAGGAACACAGGTCATGACCATTTGTCTCGACGAAGGAGAAGACGAGTGACTTGGTCGAAAAATACTAGCTTTACTAGTAGTTACCCCACATGAGTATGGAATCATTGTAGTATGGGCAAGTATATGGACCAAGTAGTATCAAACCCGTGGGAAAGTGTGTACGCGAATAAATCCCGGGAAATTTATGTGTCGTGGCTAATATGAATGCAATGTTGGTTTAACTAATTCTACTGATTATTTTCTACTAATTTTATACTAATAACGAAAATAAAACTATACTAACTTTTGGGTGAAGTGCAAATATGATGGTGATACTCGGGATAGGAATCCCTACGTATACTAAAGACGTTGGTACGGTAACTAAAATAATTGTGATGTTCAAGTTAAAATCATAAGTGTACTAAAACTAGACAATCAACTTCCCTAATCTAGCACAAAGAATTGAAAGAACAAAAGCTCAGAAATAAATCCCAATACTTAGTTGGGTTTTTCTACCGTCAGTAAGGCTTTCGCCCTTTCTGACGTCAGTAAACCTTCTTATTACCATTAGATCGAAAATCCAACGTATAATATTTTTTTTAATGGATTGCACTCTACATTAACGCGTTTGCACTCTGCATATAGCAATCGCACTGCATCGCCCTACTAATAAATTAAATTAATAAATATAAAATTACAAAAATACCCTTTTTACCTTAAAATAATTTAGAATATTAATTAATTAATATTTAATAATATTTCAATAACAACCATTAAAATTCATTAAAATTCAAATAACATGTTCCGTTAAAATGAATTTGTCATTACAATTCAAATAACAACCATTAAAATTCATTGAATTTGAATAACACCCATTTCAACCTTTCCGCCGCACCGCTGCTCCGCCGTCCGCCGCGAGAGAGACTTGGCATTATCTTCAAGAAATAAACCATGCCATTTGCAACCAAGAGAAAGTTAGGAACTCATGTACAGTTCGGCGCCGGAATTCGAAACCGGAAGAAAGCTTGAACTGCAGCAACCGTCGCCGGAATTTCGAAGCGTTAAATCCGGAAGAAAAGCCAGGCCGCCGCATCGAAGAAACTCCACGCCGCTGCTCCTTGTCGCCGGAGTTGCAGAAGCTCACGCCGAAAACTGAAGTTTCACGCTGGAAATTCGCCACGGACGTCGGAAAAGCCATTCGTGCCGGAATTCAATGAAGACTCACGGCGGCATCGCGGCGGAGAGCGGTGCGGCGTAACGATGGAAGGGTTGAAATGGGTGTGGATGAATGAATGGAAAGGATTTGGGCTAAAGAAATGAATATGAAATTTGATTTAATTTTGAATGATTATTAATATCTCTAGTTTAATTTTTTAATTATTATAAAAAAGAAAAAAAATTGAAATAATTAATTTTAAAATTAAATTACTGTAAGGATAATTTTGTAAATTTATAATTTTTTCTATTAAAAATATATATTTTTATTTCGGGCGAAGCTAGATCGCAAATGGCGAACTTAAATGATGTGGCAAGTTTTTATTGGTTTACTGACGTCAGGAAGGGCGAAAGCTTTCCTGACCGTAGAAAAGCCCTACTTAGTTCTAACAACTTACTTCACTAATTCACTAATTAAATTATATGAATTGTGCTTAATTATTGAGGCCCTAATTTAACTAAGGTGATTCGGCCGTCCTCCCTAGATAAACAGGTTGATTATAAACCCCTTCAAAAACCCTCTCCTTAAGCCTATTCTTAATTCTATGATTATTTTAGGGTTTATTAGAATTATTCAATAATTAAGAGAATTAAAACTATACATCACGAATTATTCCAATTATGTATCAACATCCAAGTTCTACGAGTTCATCCTATCCTAAGCATGCAAGGGTTCTAGCCAAACATGGTTATTTCTAGAATAGAGGCAATAATAAGATAAATAATCATCAACATAATTAAAACTATGAAAGAATTCAAGAACATAAACGAATGAAGAACTCAGTGGATTCAAGTCTCAAAATCAAATCTCTAAAATCTGGAAAATTAGGTCTAAGAATATCAAGAGTTCAAGAAATCAAAAGGAAAATTCAATCCGTTCAAAAGCAATAACTAATCTAACGAGTTTGTATGATAAAAACCTCGATTACAACTTGAATTCCTTGCCAAACTCTCAAAACCACGTCTCCAAGCTCTTCCCCTTCGAAAAACGAGTGTAGATATGTGTAGATATGTAAAAATAGGCTTGAGACGGGTATTTATATGATTCGGGCGAAAACAGGGCAAAATACGCTCAAGGCGCTCGACCATGCTCAGCTCGAGCGCCTACCTTCCACATTGTGATTGTGTCGCTCGACCCCTTTTCACTTGAGCGGTTTCTGCTCGAGCATGTTCAGCTCGAGCGGCCTTTGGCCACAGAACTCTAGGGGTGCTCGAGCTCCATTGCTCGAGCACTTTCCACTCGAGTGCCTCCCTTGCTCGAACACTTCACCATTTTGAACAAAGTGATACTTTTCTTCGCTCGAACTAATATTTTTCATATTTTTTCCATATCTTCTCATCCGGGAGTCCGTTTGAATCGACTCAAAGTCCTACGAACTCCATTTTTCTCCCTCTTTCCTAATATGAGCACCAAAAAGGCAAATTGATGAGTTTATGAAGTAACTCTAAATACTCATAAAAAACACTCAAAATATAGACTAATCGGGCACCAAAACATTACAATTTCACGCCTAATCGACGAGGAGGCCACGTATTCGATTTTAACCGAGAAGGCCATTGTCAGACGTCATGTCGGACAATCATTCCATTTAAGGATAGGGAACAATAAATCGGCACCAACCCCAGTCAGCAGGCAATACTTATGGTACTAAATCCCACGATTCGGGGAGGAAGCACACTTTACTTTCCACCCATCAACCTATACTGGGCCAAGTCTGCCAACTGAATAAGGCTCGGTCCAACCTTAAAACTAGGGTCAGTCCAAGCATTTAATGATAATATGTATATATAACAACGATACTTGAAGAAGGAAGTTCACGTAAGTTCGGATTTACAAGAAACATACTAATTTTTTTTTTTTGGAAATTGATACTCTACATTTCGTTTGTGTAAATTTCTTGTAAATTTCAGAGAGAAAGGGATAGACACAGTGCACAAATTAGATTATTAAATAATGATTAAAAATACAAATGAGTGGAATACATGTATTGTATCTATCTTTCTCCGAAATTTACAAAAAAAAATTTACACAAAGAAATGGAGATGATCCATCTCGTGTGAGATTAGTTTATTTATATAAATTTCTACCGATTGGACAGTTACACGTGAGAAAGAGTTTTGCCTAAAGAAACTGTTATTTGTTGATGATGACATTGACTGTTTTATTATATATTAATTAAGTCCTTACTCAAATATAAATGGAGCAAATAATTTTCTACTATGTCAACTTAACTTCGTCAGACTGTTTGACCTCATTAATAGTCAACCACAACATTTAATAAACCAAGGTTGAACAACCCTTGGATTTAATTTAACATAAAGGTCCATTTATGACTAACTTCTGGTCATACTTTGGTTGGGGGAGAAATGACTTGGGATATCAATTATTGGTTTTTTCAGGATCAAGAAACTAATGTAAGAATGTATGTTACTATGTTAGTGTATTGGATAATAATAATAAAATAAAAAAAGCATAAAAATATTGTTGAATCTTTTTGGTCCTATCAATTTGGCCCAACTTATGTTTGTTTCATAGTTCATTAATTTTCTCTTGGCCAATGATTAAACTTACCTCTTTTGGGCTAGAATTAGATGATGGATTTAATAACTGATAATGGGATAAATTTCACATTTTGCATGGATTGCTATTTTTCAAAGTACGTTGTATGTTTGGATTGATAAATTTTACTCCTTCCTATTTATTTTAGATTATTCATTTTTTAATATAAAATGAAGATTTTTTTTTTTTTCAAAATAGCAAAAAAAAAGGAAACTACCCCTTAAAAGTTGAAATGATTATTTTACTTTACTAAAAAACAATTTTATACCCATAAATACTAATAAATAATTCGTTTATTAAAACATGTGTCCTTTTGTTTGAAACAATTAAAAATAAATTGGAGGGAGTAATTTGTAGTGTTGTTTGATGAGTTGTTTTTTCAAGCTTGAAGAAGTAGTTTGTATTTTTGTTTTTGTGAAATAGTTATACACCCCTCCCCCAAACCGTCATTGATGGGATTAAACTCAATTTTAACTTGGGGATCGAGTCCAATAAGTGGACAATTTAAAATAAATTGAGTTGTGTTAAAAAAAATGGATGAAATTACTTTCAACGTGAATCGAAATTGAATTTTAATTTAGACGTGAACCTTTTGATTCCGATACCATAAAAAAATTCATCTCAAGTCTAAATTTATAAAAAGCTTTAATAAAATATTGTGTGCAAGGTGCATCATTCACCGCTAAGTAGTCTAGTACTATTGTTTAAAAGAAAAACTAATAATATTGTTCTAAGTAGTGAGGTTTTTCTTTTTCAAAGTTAGATTCGTTCACTTTTAATATACTCTAACAATGTTTAATTTGACATCCACATGGCACATAAATATAAAATTTAGATCTAAAACATGAATTTTGTAAATAATTTTTTATTGGTATTTTATTATATGAGGTGAATTTAAGACTTTTATTTTTTATTATATAGTTAATATTGATTTTTAATTTCATTTTACAAAATTTAATATTTATGATGAGTCTAATGCATACTTAAAAATGATATAATTAAATAAATAATTTTGAGATACTCACATATATATTATCTCAAATTTTTAAAATTTTATTATTAAATATTAGCAATTTTTTTTTTTTATAAAGATCAATCGATAGGTGAACACACAATAAATTTAATAAGTATAATATTTATCTCTATATGTTTCACACTATGCTCATTAATATAAATCAAATATTAAAATTTGTATAATGCAGAGAATTATTAATGGGTTAGAAAGAGACTTGCACGACATTTCGTCAACTTTCTTTCATGCATTCATTGATGCCCACTTTTCAAAAAGTATTATCTAGTTTCTCTTGATCACGACTTGTCAAAAAACGAGCATGGCATGAAATAAAATAGTAATACTCTATTTCAAAGTAAATTTTACTTTTTTTTTTCCATTCGTTTCATTCTTAAAATATAAATAACTCTCAATTATATTACAATATTATTTTATATTCAATAAAAAAAAAACAATCAAAAAACTATTTTTCAGTAACTATTTTTAAAAAATTCCATACATTATTTGTGAAAACTAATTTGAAATGGAGAGAAACTTATTTTATAATTATAATTTGGTAATATTATATATAAATCAATTTTATAGTGTAATGATTTACATTTTTGATACATTTTTTTCATTAAAATATACTCTTTTTGTCTAAAAATTTTATTCTCATTGAAATAAATACGAATTTTATGATAATTGAGATAAAACAGATAAAGTAAGGATATATGGTTATTGCAGGGTTCATTCGTAAATAAATTGATTTTTTTTTATAATGATAATAAAATATTAAATTTTTAAAACATAAAGTGAATGACTTAGGGTACGAAGGAAGTACTAATTTATTATTTAGTATTAATTATTTCATTCAAAAGTATTTATTATTACAAGAGTATTATAGAAGAATTTTATATAAGATCAACTTTAATAATTGAATTTTATAAAACACCAAATCTCATATGTGTCTAACACTCGTCACAATGTCAATTATATTGGTACGCATATTTCAGTTATATTAGCTTACGCTTTATCTTTGTGCCAACTTGTTCGAATAATAGTTATATCAACTCGATATCATACATATAAAGTAAGTTTTATATGAAAACGATAAATTTATTTCAAATTTATTTTTAAGTATTAAATATTTTTATATTTTTTGATAATATTTTTACAACCATAATAATGAATAATCTTGCGAAGGCTTTCCTAACTCTAATGTTAGGCAAGTCAATATGTAGTTTACTTTTTTAATATAAATACTTCTATGTATTATTAGTTTATTATTACCCCATAAATATAATTTTACCATTTAAAAAACAATTGAAAATTGAGCACGATATGCGCGCCGGCGCCAACACTCCTCCGCCACTACCACCACCGACCTCCGCCGTGCCGCCTCCGCCGTCGCTTGATCAGTTCGTCCTGCTTTTCAGAACAATGGCAAAAACGTGAAAGAAGTTATGTTTACTTAGCAGAGAATACCAGCTGAAAAGGAGAAGATTCCTTTTTCCAAACCATGGATTCCATCGAGGAAGGTACGCATCACTCATCAGTTATTTTAGAACTTGTTTTTTTTAACGAAAATGAGTTGGTTATGGATCTAGATGAATGAGCGTTTGAATTGATGTCTGTTTTTTCAATTCCGTGTTCCGATCTGAGGACTCCGATTTCGAATTTTGAATTTACGTTAATTCTGTTAAACAGGCGTAATAGATCTGAAACCTCCTTCGCCGCCGCTGGTGATGTCCAGTTCAAGCAAATCGTTAGCGTCTTCGAATTCCGGCAAAGCGTTGGTGGTTTCTACCTCCGGAAAAGCCCTAGTGCTGTCAAATTCCGGCAAGAAGAAGTACGTGAAGCAGGTAACGGGGCGGCACAACGATACGGAGCTCCATTTAGCAGCTCAGAAGGGGGATGTAGCGGCGGTGAGGCAAATACTAGGGGAGATCGATGAGCAAATGCTTAAGACGTTGAGTGGGGCTGAATTTGATGCTGAATTGATGGAGATCAGAACGGTTGTGGTGAACGAGGTCAACGAATTGGGGGAAACCGCGATTTTCACGGCGGCTGAGAAAGGGTACATTGATATAGTGAAGGAGTTGTTGCCTTTCACAATGAGTGAAGGGATTAGGTTGAAGAACAGGACGGGTTTTGATCCGTTGCACATTGCTGCGAATCAAGGGCATCATGGTAATTGGACTCTCAATCTCTGTCTCTCAGTACATAGTTTCAATTGATTGAGATTTGTTTTTAAGAATTTTGGTTGATGTTTGGATTATGATCATGCTAAGTGAATTATCGAGTTGGGGATGTTCTTTATCCGTAAATATAATTCATGGAGTTGTCTTTGTTGTTATATGTTTTACTTTTATGTTTTCGAATAACCAGATGAAAGAATGATATTTGGTTCTTGAAGTGAGTCAGGGGCTTGCATTTCACTTTGACTCGGAAATTGTTTTTCTTGTTTCAAGGGGTTAGAGAGAAAAATCACTAGTTAACCGAGTATTTCTATAATGAAATAGCATGCAACACATTATCTTAATCTGTATCATTGATATCCTTCCTATCTTTGATGCTTAATACTGATGCCGAAAAGGAAATGGCCCACGAAGAAATATGTCATTTGTGCAAAACAGTTCAACAGTTGGGTCAACTTTAAACATTAACCTGCTTTAACTCGGGTTGAATTAGGATGCATGACATTTATGATTTTGAAGCCATCGAGTCTATTATCTAAAAGTCCAAATGAGAGGTCATTTGGAGCTTTCTAGAAGAAGTTATGACCTTTTTTCTGCAAGGTGGTGGATTCATGCAAAATCGGTCAAGTTCATTTCATTTGGTGTTTTGCGTCTTTGTGATGAATTTCAAGTTGCATGCATGCTTAGCTGGTATGTAGGTGTTATGCACGTATTCACGTTAGTCAAAGTCAGATTTTTAGTATTTTGAAGGTCTAGATTTGAAGGGTGCAAATAAAGCTATTAATACATTGTCTAGAATGATGGTTTGGCTCCTACAAATAGTTTCTTGTAATGTTTCAGGAGAGAGTGAAATTTCAAGAATATAATTACATCTATTGAGTATCCAAACTTATGATGAATGAATTTTTCTTCCATTCATTAACTGAGGAGTTTTATTTGAGTGTTTACTTGTGTTACCTCCACATTTCACCACTTCCCGGCATCAAATACTATGAGACCTTTTATTGTAGATAGTAATTGTCTTCGTTTATACCTTACAGATATTGTTAAGATGCTTTTAGAGCATGATCCTCAGCTATGCCAAACTGTGGGCCAATCAAATGCGACTCCTCTGATATCCGCAGCAACAAAAGGGCATCTAGCCATTGTCAATGAATTGCTGTCGAAGGATCCCAGTTTGCTGGAGATCCCAAGATCCAACGGTAAAAATGCATTACATTTCTCTGCTCGTCAAGGGCATGTGGATATCGTCAAAGCATTGCTCGAGAAAGAGCCTCGGTTGGCCCGGAGGACTGATAAGAAAGGACAGACTGCATTGCACCTGGCTGTTAAAGGCGTTAGTTCTGCTGTGGTTAAGCTGCTTCTAGAGGCGGATGCAGCCATTGTGATGCTTCCGGACAAATTTGGTAACACTGTGTTGCATATAGCCACCAGGAAGAAACGTGCTGAGGTATATACTGTTTGCCTTCACTTCTTTCTTTTCATACTTTTATTGATTTAATCGTGATATGTTCATTTACGTAAAACCGATCTCTCTAGATTAAACTTCTGTGCGAAACGTGACCATGATACAAGAAAAACTAAGGAGGCAATTGTTTCAAATTCTCCTAGTAATGAGAATTTAATTTTCCTCCATGTCCCTAATGAAAGTGATATTTGGAGGAAAGGTTGTCCCCCATGATGACATTATTTGGAATAATTGATACAAATTAATGACTGAAGAAGAGTGGAATGATTGGGGAAAGATTAAGGGAGTGGAGGTAATTAATCAAAATGAGGTAATAATTAACTCATTGAGTCTCATTACACCTAGAGCCGGCAATTTCGGTCCGACCCGACGGGCCGACCCTGCTTGCTCGGGATTTGGGCCGTGCTGGGCTCAAAATATAGCGGCCCAAAAAAATGGGCCTTTATGGCCCGACACGGGTGGACCGCTTGGCCCGATCGATTTTTTTTAAAGAAAATACGGAAATTAGTGTTGTTACTTTTTATGAAATAAAGTAGATTAAGATATAAAATATATGTGGATTGTGAAAGTGTAATGAGTTATGTTTTATAGTACTTTCCTTCGTCCGCCAATTTTTTACCTATTTTCCTTTTTTGGGTTGTCCACCAATTTTTTTACTCATTCCGATTTTGAAAATAAACATTATTAACAAACAAATAAATGAGTCTCACAATACCCCCTTATTTTATCTACTTTTTCAATAAAATACTAATTTTCATTAAAAAATTGTATCCAACACTAATGGGTGAAAATTTTGTGGACGGAAGGAGTATAATTCTTTTATAAAAATTATTTTAAATAAAAAATGGGCCAGGCCGACCGGTTAGCCCGCGGGCTAGGTTGGGCTGGGATTTTACAGGCCCAATGTGCAAATGGCCCAGCCCAGCCCAGCCCGTGAACATAGCTTGGCCCGACGAGCCGGGCATCCAATTTGCCAGCTTTAATTACACTCTTACGAAGTATGATGAAGGTGAATTGATCCTCTTTTACTCTCATTAACACCATAGTTACCCTAAATTCATTCCGATTTGAATTCCGATTATCATTCACATTGAAGAATTATGAACCAAGGTTCCCTAATATTAGTACTAGCGTAGCAGTCCTTTTCTTATCTCTTTGACATGCAACTGGTCTTATGTTCATATGTTGAAACCTTGGGCCTCAAACGAAATTTAAGTAGTTCAGTCTTTTCCTTGTACCATCAAAACATTCATTTTAGAATATGTATAGAGTGAAATTGGTTCATGCATGAATCATTGAAGGGTATTACTTGTTTTTACTAAAGAATATTAGTTGTTATTATTGAAGAGTCTTAGTTTGTTTTCAATAAATAACTAATAACTAATATTTTTTGTGAAAACAGCTAATACCCTTCAATGGTTCATGTATAAACCATTTTCACACCATAATTTGTCTTCATTTTAATTTAATGAGATTACTGCAGATTGTGCATGAGCTCTTACTTCTTCGAGACACCAACGTCAACTCACTCACAAGAGACCACAAAACTGCTCTCGACATAGCTGAAGCTCTCCCTCTCTCCTCGGCCACAGCCGAAATAAAAGAGTGCTTATCGCGTAACGGTGCAGTCAGAGCCAACGAACTGAACCAGCCACGCGACGAGCTTCACAAAACCGTCTCGGAAATCAAGGAGGGCGTGCACATACAGCTCGAACAAGCCCGTAAAACGAACAAAAACATGAACGGTATAGCAAAGGAGCTCAGGAAACTTCACAGAGAAGGCATTAACAACGCGACTAATTCCGTCACGGTGGTGGCTGTCCTCTTCGCCACGGTGGCTTTTGCCGCCATATTCACCCTCCCCGGCGGTGATGATGTAAACGGGAAGGCGGTGATGGTAAGCAGCCGCCCATGGCTTTCTTATTCTTCTATTAATATATAAAATTCAATATAATATACTAATAATATTTTTTTAATCTAAATCTTTATTAAATTTAATATGTACCATAAAGATAAACTTACTAATTATTACCCAATTAAAAAGATAAAAGTTATTAGGAAAAAACTTGTATGAGATGGTCCGACGGTAAGATGGTCCACAAAATATTACAAATTAACACCCATCCCTTTCAAAATGTTAATGCGTCATGCCTAATTTATGTTCTATTTCACCGTGAGATGGTGTTACGCAAGACTTACTCAAGGTAATTAGCACAATTTTTTGTTGAGTAAGTCTTGTGTACCTGGTGCAACCATAAAAAATTGAGGTTGTTTACACTGAAAAGTGTGACTGATTACAGAGAAAAGTTTTTGGTGTTGTCAGTTTTTAGTGTAGATAACCCATAATTTTTAATGTAGTTAGCTCACACATAAACAACCTCAATTGTTAAATGAGTGCACCATGCGCCAGGTACATATGAGACATTAGCTTTTTTTGTTTTGCCTTTTGTCTTCTTTTGCCCTTATGCATAGTATCTAGATATTGATTTGAAAAATGATAGGATACAGTAGGAAAAAGATGAAAATGGAAACAAGTGATATTTTGAATATAATAATTGTTTATATTTTTTGGAACTGAAGGAGTAATTATTTAGTAATTTATTGGTGTATTATTAAATATTAGTTATGTAAGGGAGTAACTATTTAGTAAGTTATAGGTGTATTTTTAAATATTTTTTTGAAAGTTGAGTATTTAACATAAAAATGAAAGATGTTCAAATCTAGATAATCTGGATACTATTTCACATGTTATGAGTCAAAGCGAACAAAATTTATATTAAAACATATTGAAAGCTAATTTAGTCCATTTTTACTAATAAATCAATATCTAACTTCCGCTCCATCAACAGGTAGGCAGCCCAGCTTTCAAGGTGTTCTTCATCTCTAACGCTCTGGCTCTTTTCACGTCGTTAGCTGTTGTGGTGGTGCAAATCACGGTGGTGAGAGGGGAGATAAGTTCGGAGAGACGGGTCGTGGGGGTGATCAATAAGTTGATGTGGCTGGCCTCCGTTTGCACGACCGTGGCGTTCATTTCTTCGTCGTATATAGTTGTGGGGAGGCATCACAAGTGGGCCGCGATTCTTGTTACCGTGATAGGGGGAGTTACGATGGCCGGGGTGTTGAGCGCGATGACGTATTACGTGGTGAAAACGAGAACGAGTAGGGGAGTGAGGAAGAGGAGAGCGAGGTCGTCGAGGAGTGGAGGAAACTCGTTGCGGGTTTCCGATACGGAATCGGAAGTAAACCCTATATATGCTATTTGATTTCATGCAAAGCATGGATTTTTTCTATGCTGGGCAGTGCCCAGCAGTACAACACATCATAGCATGTGGTACAACACGTTAAAGCTCTGATGGGCAATACCCAGCAGGGTAGTATGGATATAACCGATTTTCATCAAACATGATAAAGTCGCATATATTGATATACACATATATATACACACATGTATGTTGTTATGCTGCAATCCTGCCCTTCATCTTTGCAGCAAATTTGGTATAGTAATTTGCCTTGTAATTATAATATCTACCATTTGATACATATATTAAAATTTAAAAGGGATTAAAACCGTTTCGTCCGTAACTTTTTCTTTTGATCTCGTAATTATTTACTTTTTCGATTTAGTCCCACAACAATTCAATTACCCAAATGACTAGAAAATGCCGTTTTGGTTATGAAACGATGAAGTTTTGATCATGTGCCGGTCATGTGCTACTATTTTTCAGCGGAGTAGGATGATCAAAACGGAGTCGTTTCATAACCAAAACGGCATTTTCCAGTCACTTGGGATTGATTTGGGTAATTGAATTGTTGTGGGACTAAATCGAAAAAGTAAATAAGTATGGGATAAAAAGAAAAAGTAAAAAAATTACTGAACGAAAATAGTTTTAATCCCTATTATTTAGTGTACTAGTTAGTGTTAGCAGGAAGAATGCAATTTATATTAATTCTCACATAAAGTGGTTCAAAGATAGATCAATTCTCAATTTTGATTGTGAAGCAATATGGACATAAAAAAGCCATGTAAAGTTCAAAATATGTAGGGGTCATTGGACCAAGATCCTGGCATAATCAAATTTATTCATAATTATTTAGTTTAAGATATATTTAATAGTTGAGTATGTATAGAGTGAAATTGGTTTATATATGAATCACTAAAGGATATTAGTTGTTTTTACTGAAGAGTATTAGTTGTTTTTACTGAAAAGTATTACTAGTTTACACTGAAGAGTTTTAGTTCATTTTCACCGAACAACTAAGACTCTTTAGTGTAAATCAGTAATACTCTTCAATAAAAACAACTAATACTCTTTAGTGATTCATGTATAAACCAATTTCACTCTATACTTTGTCTTAAGTGAATCTAATTTATATATCATGTGATGAAATATATGTGGCATTCCAGCCTGTAACATATTGATTGACTAGTTTTAGGAAGAAATAGAAGTCTTCTGTGAAATTAAGAGACCTTAGGAGGATGACATTTTGTTGACAGAATTAGTGACAGGTTATTGTCTGTTGTTAATTTGCAGCAAATTTTTTTATATTTTTTTTATTTTTTGAGACCTAAATTCATCTGTCGGTCGTTTAATTAATGAATAATTTAAAAGAGGACGTTTGAATATGCTTGAAAAAAAAATATAACATTAATTATAAATACAAATGTTATTACAATATAATAAATTCTAATCAAAAGTGAATCAAGCTAGTAAAAGTATAATAATAAAACTTTATATGAAGTTGAAATAAGTAAAAAAAAAAGAAAGAAGGAACTTTGTCATATACATTTTGCAATATTTTATTTGATTATATTAGATATGTGAAATAAGTAATATTTGATTACATTATTTTGGGACCAAAACTGCAATTCTTTTGAGACAAAAAATGTCGAAAAAAACTACAAGACTAAAAATATCGAAAAAATGACAATTTTTACCGAACACCTATTCTCTTAGGACCTAAAGTGCAATTTACCCGAATTAATTCGGAGTACTGAAAAATTATGTATTAAAAATAAAAAATAAAAAATAGAGTAGGTTTTATATGAAAATGGTTCGTGATAAGCTTATCATGAAACAGTTTTAAATTATCAGTAATCTCATCAGGGGTATCATTAATTTGGGTTCAACTTTTTTTGCAACATTTACAATTTAATATCACTAATCCAAATTAATACTCACTCCGTCCATGAAATATAGTCTTGGTTGTCTTATTTGGCTGTCCACGAAAAATAGTCATGTTGCCTAAAATGGAATTAATAAACTTTATCTACATTTTTCAACATACACACATAACATTTCTAAAATAATTTATTTTGTACTTGATGTGACACAGATGTGACACAATATTCTTATTTTTTTTACATATTATATCAACTTTCTTAATAACCGTGCATAAAACAATATGATTACATTTCATGGACGGAGGGAGTAATACTTATGATGAGATTAATGATACCCGACCCTTATAAAATTATTAATATTTTAAAACTATCTTATGGTAAACTTATCATTAACTATTTTCATTTAATACTTTGCCATCAGAATATTAAAATCCTGGCAAAGTTAGGATAATCTATTTTATCTGCAATTCAGAAATTTATCCTGAAATATGGTCTTACATTAATTAATTTGCATTAAGGGCTCGTTTTCTAAAAAAAAAAATATCTCTTGTTCATGGGACAATTAGTCTAATATCTCCATGTTACAAATATCACTATGACCAATTATCCTAGGCCAAATATCACATAAATCATACGCATAGTAAATGAAATTAAATATTAATTTCTCCTTATCCAACAAAGCAACTATTAGTAAATTACAAGTTATATTAGTTGTTTTTATTATAGGGTATCGGCAAGGGCGGAGCCAGGAAATTTTTTTAGAGCGGACTGAAAGTTTAATATAAATACAAGTTCGATTCTTGGTCGGGCTAAATTTTTTTTTTTTAAATTTTACATAGAAAAAAAAAATCAAAATTTTCAAAAGCAGGTCCAGCCCACCCCAATTACATATAACCAAGGATGAAAATATCCGAAAATTTCTCCGATATATCCATTTTTTGTGGTCACCGGTATCGATATTGGGGGTAACGATATTTTTCATAATATCCGTAAAAAAAATTGATAAATATCGGTATGCAAGATCAATTTTGACTATATTTTTGTGCAAATTTTTAGCATAATATCAATAAAATATCGCAAAAATCGGTAAATATCGAAAAATATCGGTAAATTTCGCAAAAATATCCATAATTTTGAAAAATATCGCAAATATAAAATTTAGTCAAATTATATGTATTAAAATTAGTTTGTTATTAAGGGGATGCTTGGTAAATTTAGAGGAATGAGAAAGGGTATGAGTTTGAGAGGGGTGAGGAATGAAACTCATACATCCCATTTAGTTGAGGAATGGTTAATTCCTGACTTTTAGGGTTTCATTCCATTTCTCACTTAATATCAAACATATAATTTCATTCTATTCTCATACATCATGCTCTAAAGTACCTAACCAAACATGCCCTAAATTTTCATAATTTTTTAAAATTACCGATATCGATATATCCATTGCTATTTTCATAAATTTAAGGTTTCGATATGATATTTCCAACCTTGCATATAACTATATACATATATTCTCGATATAATATACAAATATAACTAGCTAGTTACGATGATTCGTACATGCAATGAACCGCGCTAGCTAGGCTAATTTATCATGTACGAGCTAGCTAAAATTTCGCTTTCAAAAAAGAAAAAAAAAAAATATATATATATATATATTACAAAAAAATAAATAAAGAATTGTCTACAAAATTAGAATTGCCTACAAAAAATTTCCAACAAAAAAGTTCGTAGTAAGAATTGCCTACAAAATTTTCTAATTATGAAAACTTCTACATTTCTCAACCTAGAAACAATTTACCTACGGAATTAATTTGCCTACGAATTAAAATCTCTAGGTATAATTACCTACAAGTCATTCGCCTACAAAATTTTTCCTACACCACAATTTGCCTACGAAATTTCCGTAGGCAAATTATTTTGTAGGTGGGGAAAGAAGATGTCTATATACTATTAGAATTTTTTTTAGGTAATTTGTAGGTAATCCCCACTATTATTTTTTTATTGGAAATTTTGTAGCCATATTGGCAATTTCCATAGACAATTTTATATTTTCTTGTAGTGATATATATATTGTATGTGTGTATATAATATGTGTGTGTGTGTTCAAATTCATTGAACAAAAAATTCAGATCATTGTTATAATAATAATTAAGGGAATATGCATGGACCATGATGCTACAAGTGGATAAAACGACAAGAGAGTCGATCTAAAAATTGCCAAAACGGCCATACTTTGTTTAATTTCTTGTTTGGAACTATTAAATTTGACATTATTATTATTCTCCATTTTGGCTCTTCTAATTTCCTTTGGCAATCAGCATATATATTGCATGGCAAAAGTGTACGTGTATAGTGTGTGCTTCTTTATGCACACTATTCAAAGTGGATACCCAAAGGTTTTATGTGTAGTCTTAATTTGCTGCCCTACGATCAATATATCTTTTCATTTAGTTTAGGAACAATACAAACAAGGTTGTTGAGGTAATGGACGGTTTAAAGAGTTTTGCATTTTTCCATTGATGTATATCGTTCATTTAATTTAATAATGATGTTATTTTGAATTATTTGTATGTCAGTATTATATTAGAATTGTTTGTTGATGAAGAAAACGAGAAAAATGAGATATAAACGTTGATTAATTGAATTATTTTCTAGTTTTTATGTGTTTATCGAGTAACATTTATGTGCACCATGTAACTATTATTACAAATATTTTACAAATTTGAGTATGTATGGAGTGAAATTGGTTTATATATAAATCACTGAAGGGTATTGTTGTTTTCACTGGAGAGTATTAGTTGTTTTTACTGAAGAGTATTACTGGTTTACACTGAAGAGTCTTAGTTCATTTTCACCGAATAACTAAGACTCTTTAGTGTAAATCAGTAATACTGTTCAGTGAAAACAACTAATACTCTTAAGTGAAAACAACTAATACCCTTCACGGATTTATGTATAAACTAGTTTCACTCTATACTTTGTCTACAAATTTTCAATCAAGCAATAAACAATGTGCCTTTTTTTTATGGAAGCAATTTTAATAGGAAAAATACTTGAAAAATATAATTAAGATCATAATCATAAAATCATAAAAAAAATGTATTAATTTGTATATTTAAAAGTACTAATATTATTCAACATGCAAACTAAAATTATTTACACCCACTTAGATACATGCACCAATTTTTTTTGTATCTCATGTTGCACTAGTTGTGATGTGGTTATATTAATTGGATTTTATTTTATGAATATTTATAATATATATATATATATATATATATGACAAAAGTATTATATAAAAATAGTTCATGATAAGCTTAGCATTAAATTGTTTTAAAGTATTGAATATTTGACCAGGATTATCATTAATTTGGATCGGTGGTATTATATTGGAATTGTTGGAAAAAAAATTAATCCAAATTAATGATTCTCCGATACTCCTTGTCAAATATTTGATACTTTAAAACAGTTTCATGATAAGCTTATCATGAACCATTTTAATATAAAATATATGAGTATGTATAGAGTGAAATTGGTTTATATATGAATCACCGAAGGATATTAGTTATTTTCATTGAAGAGTATTAGTTATTTTTATTGAAGAGTATTACTGGTTTACATTGAAGAGTCTTAGTTCATTTTTATTTAACAACTAAGACTCTTTAGTGTAAATCAGTAATACTCTTCAGTAAATACAACTAATATTCTTCAATAAAAATAACTAATATTATTCAGTAATTCATGTATAAACCAGATTTACTCTATACTTTGTCAATATATATATATATATATATATAAAATATGCGCGCATTTTTATGGGATGTGAAAGTCAGGAAAACGATTGTTTTGTGAATGTGTGGGCACATCTCCAAATTAACAAACATGACCTAAATTAACCAATCATCCCCACTCACAAATCATCTTTTAACTTGCTAAAATAGCTTCCAAACAAAATTAAATTGGATATTAGCATAAAAGTGACATGGGTATTCCATATATATCAAGACAAAACACTAATAAAATAAAATTAAATTAAATTAGAGAACCCTAGCCATAGAAAAGAAAAGGTTTGCAGCTCTAATTTTTTCCATATATAGACACTGTAGGATGCTGAAAGATTAAGAGCATTTTGCAGAAAACACTAAACGGCACAGTAGTACTATCTAATTATCTCTACATTAATATTCAAGATAGATGGTTCTTTGTATTTTCCCTATAAATGAAAATATCCACAAATTAAGTTTAATCAAGTCTTATCTGCATATCGACATATTAATCAGAAATTCACAAATCATTAATATGAAAAATTGCACTTTTAGTTCCAAAAGAACGGGTGTAAAACACTTTTGGTACCTATGTGTGAAAATTGTCTTTTTTTTTTTTTTTTTTGCAATTTCGGTCCCATCCGTGAATTTTCAGGACCAAAACTGCAAATTTGTCCTATTCCTTTGGGACCAAAACTGCAATTTATAAATTCTCTTGATACCAAAACTGCAATATATCATATTCTCTTGGGACCAAAAATGTTAAAAAAAAAAAACTACGAGACTAAAAGTGCTGAAAAAATGACCATTTTGAAATTGACACATTCGATCTTGGGACCAAAAGTGCAATTAACCCTATATACACCCGCGCGATTTGAAAGATGGTTGTTTTGGAAAGAATTCCATCGCATCTAAAAATTTGTACACCACAAGAAAAATGACTTTTAATGACAGTAATCATGTTATTGTTATTTTTCTAGTTAAACGTTTTTAATGGCAGGAAACAATCTTTAATGACATGATCCTAACATTAAAGATTATTTCCTATCATTAAAGACTTTTAACTAGAGAAACAATAACTACAAACCATGACATAATTGTTGTCACTAAATGTCAATTTTCTTGCAGCGGCGTGATATGTAATTCAACTCACTATGGTTAAACACACAAGTGCTCCAATCTTGCATGCAAGGACGAAAATATCCGGAAATTTCCACGATATATCCCCGATATATCCATTTTTCGTGGTCACCGATATCGATATCGGGGGTAATGATATTTCCATAGTATCCTTTAAATAATCGATAAATATAAGTATATAAAATCAATTTCGACTATATTTTTGTGCAAATTGAGCATAAAATCTTTCAAATATCGGTAAATATCGAAAAAAATCGAGAAATATCGAGAAAATATCGAGAAATATCGAAAAAATATCCATAATTTTGTTAAATATCACAAATGTAAATTATGGTCAAATTCTATTGTAGATTTTATGTATTAAAAGTTTGTTATTAATTTTTTATAATTTTTTAAATTTACCGATATCGATATATCCATCGATATTTCCACAAATTTAAGGTACGTCTCGATATATTCATCGATACCGATATTTTCAACCTTGCTTACATGCATCCTTGCCTTGGTGTATACATGCATGCATGCATGCTTCAAATTTATTAAAATCTTCATTTATATTTAATTCTCTATACCACGTTACCTTTTCCAGTCGTCTCTATCAATACAACTAATAACTAGTAACGATGATTATAAGTACATATACATGCATGCAATGAACCAAGTTAGCTAAGCTAGGCTTGTCGAGGGAACTATATAGATTTATCGTATATTTCCTCCGTCCCAGATCAGTTTTTACAGTGCACTATTTATCAATTTATAAAGACCTCTAAATTATATCTCATTGCCTAAATAATTATACATAAAAATACCTTTCTTTTGTTTCATTCACTTAAATTGAACAATATTTCATAAAAAAAAAAAACTATTTTATCTATTTAAATACTACAAATCAACTCTCATGCTAAAATCCCAGAAAAATCATCAGTGGAAACTAATTTGGGACGGAGGTAAGAGTTTTCGCTTTCAAGCATTTTCAAATTCATTGAACAAAAAACTCGAATCATTGTTATAAACTTATAAAAATTTAAGGGAATATGGACCATGATGGATAAAACGACAAGAGAATCGATCTAAAGAGTGCCAAAACGAACCACACTTTGTTTTGATTTGTTGTTTGGAATTATCAACTTTCACATTATTATATTATTCTCCATTTTGGCTCTTCTAATCTCCTTTAGCATATTGCATGGCAATAGTGTGTATAGTGTGTGATTAGTTATACTCCCTCTTTTCACGAGTAAGTTTCCCACTTCTTTTTGTTGAATGGTTTAAGAAAGTGTATTTGTTTATTAATATATGGTGGGTCACATGTTGACTTTTGGGATAAAGTAATGAATAGTGTTAAAAAGTAAAGTGAATGAGTGACATTTTTTGTAATATTGTGTGAGTTTGAATGTTAAAGTTTATATATAATAGAGTGTTGTTATTTCCATTTATGGAATGAGAAACTTACTCGTGGACGGCCCGAAAAGGAAAGTGGAAAGTTTACTCATGGACGGAGGGAGTACTATTTAAAGTGGATATAAGGTTGCCTATATGATTAATCTTTTCATTTAGGAACAATACAAACTAGGTTGTAATAAATAATAATTAATTAATGGACGGTTTAAAGAGTTTGCATTTTTCCAATTAACTTTTATTATTACCTACCCAATTCAAAAGGTATTTCCTACACACACTCTCCCCCAACTCTACACAATTTAAAATGTACAATCAATCATTTATCAACTAAGTACTTTCTTAAAATCATATACGGGCGAAGCCAGGAGAAAATACAAGGTGGACTGAAAGTCTAATATAAATACAGTACAAAAATTAAAAGTGAGTAGGTATTATATGAAAACACTTCATAATAAGTTTAACATGAAATAGTTTTAGAGTATCATTAATCTCACCAGGAGTATCATTAAACCTGACAGGGGTATCATTAGTCTGAGTTCAAAAAATTTAAAACAATTTTATTGAACTCAGACTAATGATACCCCTGGTGAGATTAATGATACTCCCGATGAGATTAATGATACTTTAAAATATTTTCACGATAAACTTATCATGAACTATTTTCATATAATACTTTGCCATTAAAAGTCAATATTTTTTTAACATAAGTAGTTATGCCTCAATGATTATGACTTTTCTTTCATCTTCAGAGGTCACGAGTTTGATTTTTGGTTTTACTAATTCTTTTTTATTTTCTTTTACAAATAAAATAAAATAAAATCTCAAAAGTTGGTTGGGGTACAACAACCCACCAAGAAGCTCCGCTCTTCCATATACCCTATCAAATTTTACAAAATTTACACATAAAAAAACATACAAAATTCAAATACATCTTTTACTCTTCCTCAAATTTACTTAATGGATTTGAAATCCTACCTAACCATAAGACAAACACTCCATAAGTGTAGTTTTAAAATCATCTGCTTATTCATTTTCCATCAAGTGAAACATCATAAAAAATACTAGTCAACGATAATGTCACAAATCATCTTTAATTAATTTGCTAAACTAGCTTCCAAACAAAAATAAATAGGATATTAAAATAACAATAACATGGAACAAAATGATATAACTCAGATGGTTAAAGTCCCGCGCGCTATCCAAAGGTTATGGGTTCGAGTCTCAACGTTACCGATAAAAAAACAGTAACATGGGTTTTCCATATATATAGGGTAAATTCCATTTTTGGTCTCATGAGAATAGGTTTGCAAAAATAGTCATTTTTCAATATTTTTGGTCCCGTAATTTTATTCGACATTTTTAGTCCCAACAAAGTGCAGTTTTGGTCTAAAAAGAATGTATAAATTGAAGTTTTAGTCCCAAAAACAAAAGTGTAGTTTTGGTCCCAAAAATTAACTGAAATGACCAAATTAGCAAAAAATGGACCCAAAAAAGAATATGGGGCCAAAGTTGTTATTGAGAAATTCTACAGGATCAAATTTGCAATTTTCCATATATATGTATGGATGGATACAAAACATATGATAGATCTAATAAATAAGGCAAAATATTATATGAAAATAGTTCATGATAAGCTTATCATGAAACAATTTTAAAGTATCATTAATCTCATCGGGAGTATCATTAATCTCATCAGGGTATCATTAGTCTGAGTTCAAGAAAATTTAAAACAATTACAATATAATACCACTGATCCAGATTAGTGATACCCCTGACAGATTTAATGATACTCCTGATGAGATTAATGATACTCTAAAACTATTTCATGTTAAGCTTATTATGAAGCGTTTTCATATAAAACCAACTCAATAAATAATAAAATTAAATTAGAGAACCCTAGCTGTAGAAAATGAAAGGTTTGTAGCTCTTCTATTTCCCTATGAGTATGTATAGAGTGAAATTGGTTTATATATGAATCACTGAAAGGTATTAGTTGTTTTCACTGAAAAGTATTAGTTATTTTTACCGAAGAGTATTACTGGTTTACACTGAAGAGTCTTAGTTCATTTTCACCGAACAACTAAGACTTTTTAGTGTAAATCAGTAATACTCTTTAGTAAATATAAGTAATACTCTCCAATGAAAACAACTAATACCCTTCGATGATTTATGTATAAACCAATTTCACTCTATACTTTGTCTTTCCCTATTGCTTCATCTGTAATATGTTAAAAAAAACACACGGTGACAAACATTTTGCAGAAAACACGGCACAATGTCTTATCTGTGAATATATTCAAGATAGATGGTTCTTTGTATTTTCCCTATAAATAGAAATATCCACTAATTAAACTTTAATTAAGTCTTATCTAGTACATTGACAAATTTGACAAAAATTCACAATATTCCACATTAATTCAGATAACTCGTAATATATCGTCCAATAATGTTCATAATAATGCCAGCATGGACATGACTTAATTTCTAGAACAGATCATGATCAACTACGTACATTGCATTTTTTGTCCCAAAAGAATGTGTTCATTTCAAAATGGTAATTTTTTCGGCACTTATAGTCACATTGTTTTTCTGGACACTTTTGGTCACAAGAGACTTGAAGAAATTGCAGATTTGATCCTAAGAAAATGAATAGATTGTAGTTTTGGTACCAAAAGAATAGGGCAAATTTGCAATTTTGGTCCCAAGAATTAACATCTGGGACCAAAACTGCAAAAAAAATGATTAATTTCACACATAGGTACCAAAAGTGTTTTGCACTCATTCTCGTGGGACCGAAAGTGCAATTTTCCCCACATATATATATATATATATATATATTTATTTTTTTTTTCTTTTGAAAAATGAAAAGTGATTGTTTTGTATAGAAGATTATTAAACCTAGCCTAATTATATTGAGTATGCTGAAATTGTTGGAATGTCTTGAGTCGAATTGGTTGGTGTATATAGTGTTTTAGGCTTAGTTTCTATTTTGGGCTTTTGTTTTGGTAGTATAAATAGCTTTTCTATTGTTGACCTAGAATTTTCCGGTATTATAATCGATACTCATTATAATGGCAGAGTATAGAGTGAAACTGGTTTATACATAAATCACTGAATAGTATTACTGATTTACACTAAAAAGTCTTAGTTGTTCGGTGAAAATGAACTAAGACCCTTCAGTGTAAACCAGTAATATTCTTCACTAAAAACAACTAATACTTTTAAGTGAAAACAACTAATACCCTTCAGTGATTCATATATAAACAAATTTCACTCTATACATACTCCATTATAATTATATAAAATCCCCTCTTCTACTCGTACATGTAGCTATTAGTAACCACGTAAATTTTGTATTTTTATTTATATATCGAATTTTTTTTTTTTTTACATTCGTTATAATAGAATAAACAGAGAAAAATAACTATTTTGGAATTACTCGATTGAAGCTAATAAATATGGTGGATTAAATAATAGAGGAAATTTAAGAAATAATTTGGAGTTGGCTATTGATAAAAAAAAAGTGATATATTATATATAATGCATCACTAAATGATTAGCTTGATAATATGAATTGTTAAATCGATTGGATTTTGTACTTCTTCCATTAACGATCACTATAATAAAAAATAAAGCTTAGAAAATCTCGCAATAGCTTTGACATATCGCATTAAACCACGTGCATAAAAACAAGACCGTTAATTTTCAGGGACGAAGGTAGTAATTTCTAAATTTTCAGCTTATTTTTTATTAAAAAAAAACTGGTCAAAGATAGGTCACAAATCATCTTTGCTAATCTAGCTCCAAAACAAATTAAATTGAATACTATTAGACTAAAGAGTAACATGGGAATTCCACATATAGGGAGACAAAACATAAGATAGATCTCATTAAAAAATTATGTGATTAATTATAAAATTAAATTAGAGAACCCTAGCCATGGAAAATTAAAGATTTAGACACTGTGACAACGTGACAATGCTTAAAGATTAAGAGCATTTAGCAGAAAACACAAACAACACAGTGTCTTAACTTAAAAGAATATTAAGATGGATGGTTCTTTGTATTTTCCCTATAAATGGAAATATCAACAAATTAAGTTTAAGTCCTATCTGTATATATATTGACAAATTGGACAGAAATTCATGAACCAATTAATAGATACTACAATAATGTTAAAAAACCAATGCATGCATGGACATGGCTTTTCAATTGCATAATGCATTAAAAGGCCTCTCTGGTCTATCAATTTTTGTTTTAAAAGGCTCTTAAACTATATTTTATTTTAAAAAGTATTTAAAACTATATACTTCTTGTTTTATTAGGTCCCTGGTAACGAAAAGACACAAATTTTTAATGTTTTATGTTAAAATATGACAAATCAACCAATTTTAATGCTATTAAAATCAAATTTCAACCAAATATGTGTCTCTAATGGAATATAAAAAAAAGGGTATTAAAAAACAAAAATCATACTAAGATGATTTTTGTTTTTGTTTTTTTTTTTTTTGCTTTTAAATGACTTTTTCAGCTTAGTTTAGATAAAAAGAGTCGGGTAGGAGACATGGGGGCTTGGGAGGAAGATAGGTGGCAATATGGAATTGGGGATGGAGGAGGGACTTATTTGATAGAGATATGGAATCATTTAATTTCCTAACCTCTTTAATCAACAGGTTCCCGGTGAAATAAGGAGTAGAAGATGTGTGGAAGTGGACAAGTTTTACTAGGGGATGTTATTGCACAAGTTCTTGTAGCAAAAGGCGAAGCCCTCGCCCCCAGGGCCCCCACCTCCTGGCCCGACAAGATTGGGTGGAGGAGGTAAATTATGGTGACTCGGCGGCCCATTAGGTGGGAGGACTAGTGTCTGGTGCCCACAAGGAGCTATCCCCCACATTGGAGGGATAAAACTCCCACACTGCGGTTGTCAGGGCTCGATCATGCGTCCTTGTAGCAATCTGCCACCCAGGAACCAACTGAGCTAACAAGTTCTACTGGGGATGTTATTGCACGAGGGACGCTTATGATGCCTTAAGTGAACAGCGCGAGAACACGACAATGGACATTGCGATGGAGATAGGTTTCAAACTTATTTGGAAAAGTTATGCTCCCTTAAAAGTTGATGTACATGCGTGGAAATTGCTCTGGGACACTCTGCCTAAAAAGTCAAATTTAATCTGTATAAATCTCCTTGACGCCAATGCGGATTTGAGGTGCGTCTTTTGTGGAAATCGTGATGAGAATGTGAGGCATTTATTCTTTGAATGCCCAATTTCACACAAGATTTGGATGATTGTTTTCAACTGGCTTGAAATTGTTATGGTGTTACATTCACATCTCCTTTCTCATCTCAATTACATAGTTGTCTATTGAGAGGGAAACATGGTAAGAAGGTGGCGGTGTGACTGTGTGTGGTGGGGAGACTATGGAAGAGTAGAAATGAGGCGATCTTTGATGGCATTGGTGTTATTAGTGAGAGTTTAGTTGTTGATGTTAAATCCGGACTGTGGAGTTGGTTCTTTGCAAAAAGTACATGGTGTTCTAATTTTTTCTTTAATGATTGGCTTGTAAATCCGAGATTAGCATTGATTTGTGTGCACACTCACAAAAATATACACATATTTATTCATATAACATTACTTTTTAAAAAAATCTTAATTTGTGTACATAACTAGGTGTGCAAATTACCTTGTGACGAAGGGAGTATATATTATACTTGCGTAGTACCCAAATGTTACACGGGATTTTTTAATATTTCATATAAATATTGATTATAATTGATATTGATTATAAAAATATTATTTACTTATTTTAAAATTTAAATAATACTAATATGCAATTGACTATTTAATTTAGTATTATATATATAGATATAGGCAAAGTCTCATATGCACCAAGTGCACGGTGCACTCACTTAATAGTTGATATTGTATACACTGAAAAGTTAGTCTCAATTATACTGAAAAGTTAGTCTCAATTACACTGAAAAATTTACATTGCAAATTGGTTTTCAGTGTTAACTTTTCAGTGTAATTGAGACTAACTTTTCAGTGTATACATTATCAACGGTTGAGTGAGTTAGAATAAATTATTAAATTAAAAACATTGAATTTTAAAAAAATTGTATTTTTTTTAAGATACATTATAGCACAATAAAAATACATGTATAGGATAATTTACGCATCGTTATAAATTTTCAAAAGAAAAATAATAGGGAAGAATATAAACATTTTTTTTATTATATAAGAAATTTTGTTTTCTTAAACCGTTTAAAGGGCGGCTAAAAAAAAATAGGTAGGTAAAATTACAACAAAATATTTACCATTTTTATATTTTAAGTTAAACTTTTCTTTAGATTTGAAATTTGATATTAGATAAAAGTTAATATTTTGATCAAAAGTTTTAGACAAATTCTTGTATGCACTAGCTGCACGACGTGCAACTGGTACAATTATTTATAATTTTGAGCATTATTAGTTGGTTTCACTGAATAATATTAATTGATTTCACTGAATAACATTATTTATTTTGACTGAATAATATTCATTGCAACAAGTGCACAACATGTAGTTAAATATTATAATTAAACCTAATAGAGAATTTTAAAATATAATTAATTCATTGACATAATTAATTTATTAATTAAATATACTTAATTTCTTTTTTAGATTACCCACAAATTAAAATTTTCGAAATATATGGCTTCCTCAATCATGGCGAAATCGAACTACCAAATGCATGATGATTTTTTTTTAGGATAAAATTATATTTAGATTTAATTGCAAAAATAATGTGAGACTAAAAAATGAATTGCACACATAATTAGAGGTATAATTCCAATTAGTAGGATAAGATTAAAGAAATAAAGATTCTTTATTGTGTCTTAAGATAATAAAAATTTCAAAAAATATTATTAAATATTAAACTCCACATAATCCACAAATTTTGATTAATTATTCACCAATATATAAATAAATATACTTAATTTACATGTTTGAAATACTCACAAATTAATATATCACAAATATTGAAATTTCTCAAATATAAATAAAACATATTCTGACAATGAAATATCTAGTACACTTTTATGGACTGAAGTAAAATAAAAAACTTTTTCAAATCATGTACTAGATGTTTATGGATTGGTGTGATAGGTAAAATTCAATTTAAATTAAGATATTATTTACTCAGTATATAATTATCACATATACACAAATATAAATATTGATCTTACAATAAAACGATACGTAAAAATGGAGACACATAAACACGCACTAAAAGTCAACACATAAGGTAAAAAACTAAGGCAAAGTATTATATGAAAATAGTTCATGATAAGTTTATCATGAAACAATTTTAAAGTATCATTAATATCATCGGAAGTATCATTAATTTCATCAGGGGTATCGTTAGTCTGAGTTCAAGAAAATTTAAAACAATTACAATATAATACCACTGACTCAAATTAGTGATACTCCTGATGAGATTAATGATACTCTAAAAATATTTCATGTTAAGATTATTATAAAACATTTTCATATAAAACCTGCTAAAAAACTAAATATTAATGTATTGGAGGATATACCTATAACTAAAAATAACTAAGGGCCCCATAAATTTAGGGTACTTTTATGAGTTGGATGCCTCTCTTTTTTGGGGTTTTCTTATGTCAGGCACCCTATCGAGTTGCCTAATATCAGGTATGCTCTATAAACCATCAGATCTAAAATATAATATATATCTAATGGTTTAAATCTAATGACCTACAACCTGTTGAGTTAATCATCTAATTTTCTATCGAGTTGCATCGAGTACTATCAAGTTGTGTCGTATTATTCCATATTATATTAAATTTAATAGTTTAAAAATCTATAATTATTAGTTTACAAATTTATTCTTCTTTAATTTATGATTAAAATTATTTTAATTAATATGTAATTATCAATATAAAAAAAATTAACTCAACAGGTAGCAAATCAGTGTGATACAGTGCGATGACACGTGATATAATTATATAATTATAGACTGTACATGATATCAGACAACTCGATAGGGTGCCTGATATAAGAAAAAACCCTTTTTTTTTCCTTTTTCTTTTTTCGTTGAGCTCATAGTAGGAGCGGTCCTAGAAAGGAGCTAGCATTTGATTAAAAAGTGCTCGAATTTTATTTTTTTTGAAATGAAAAAAAAAGGTGCTCGATAATATTGTATCTATATCTTGACATTTAACTTCTTCGACTCACTTTTGTCAAGAATCAGGATGACATTCTGCAACGGATCCTTTTGGGTCATTTGTTTGCATATGAATGTTCTTCGTCCATGATTTTAATTTTTCTCTATGGATTTTAACTTTAATAAAAAAAAAACGCAATTATAATAATTATGGGTTTTTGACATTTTTGCAATTTAATTTTTACAATTGAATACACGTAATTAATTTCACAATGTATTGCAGATGTGGCAGTCAGAATTTTTTTTTTTTCTTTTTTTCCATTGGTGAGGGTGGTCATTGTACAATAAATTGCCCCAAAATTAGCTTCATTATATTAGTAAAATTTGCAATATATATTTATACTTCATATGTCCATTAAAAGTATGTTTATTTGCTTTTTGACAGGTTTAAAAAAAACGTAAATAAAGTAGGGTTAATTGCAAATAAAATCATAAATTTTTCACAAATTACAATTTAATCCACTACAAAAAAAAACACTGTTTTGCGACGGAATTAGCGACGGAAAATCCGTCGCAAACAGTGTTTTGCGACGGGATCTGCGACGGACACGTATCCGTACCTAAAACAGCCGTAGCAAATTTTTGCGACGGATTCAGCCATCCGTCGCAAATTAACGACGGACAAATCCGTCGCAAAATCGGCGGGTCAGACCCGGCCGGGTCACACAGAATTTGCGACGGACAGTATTCCGTCGCAAATATTTCGGGTCAACAACATTTGCGACGGCCACATTCCGTCGCAAATGTTTATATATATATATATATTTTTTTTGTTATAATTTGCGACGGGTTGTTTTCTGTCGCAAAATTTAATATTTGCGACGGAATTTGGCCGTCGCAAATTACCGAGCCTATACAAAAAAAAAAGTGGCTCGCGTGGTTCGAGCCCGGGCACCCGAGGCGGCCGGGGCGGGCGCGGACCACTAGGCCACTCGGCCCATTGCTTAATATATGCGGCCCACCTTCTATATTAGTCTTATTAGGCCTTGAACAATTAATCCATTTTTGCGTCCAAGGGGAATCGAACACGGGACCTCTTGTGCAAGAGGAGGGGGCGCGCGCCACTAGGGCACAAGCTACTTTCGTTTATTTTTATGCAATTAATTGTATATGTATTCAAATTAAGTCTTTTTTTTTTATAATTCACCAAATTAATTTCTTTTCGTATCTAAGTTGTTTATTAAAATATTTTTCCCAACTCTTTTTTTTTATTTTGTAAAATTATTTATTTCGACTCCCGCTTAAATTTATAATTTGTTTATTTGTACGCAATTAATTGTATATGTATCCAAATTGACTCATTTTTTTTCTACAATTCACCAAATTAATTCATTTTCGTTTCTAACTTGTTTTTATAAATATTGGGGCCATTTAATTTTTATTATTTCTGTAAAACTATTTATTTCGACTCCCGCTTAAATTTATAATTCGTTCATTTGTACGCAATTAATTGTATATGTATCAAAATTGACTCATTTTTTTTTCTACAATTCACCAAATTAATTCATTTTCGTTTCTAACTTGTTTTTATAAATATTGGGGCCATTTAATTTTTATTATTTCTGTAAAACTATTTATTTCGACTCCCGCTTAAATTTATAATTCGTTCATTTGTACGCAATTAATTGTATATGTATCCAAATTGACTCATTTTTTTTCTACAATTCACCAAATTAATTCATTTTCGTTTCTAACTTGTTTTTATAAATATTGGGGCCATTTAATTTTTATTATTTCTGTAAAACTATTTATTTCGACTCCCGCTTAAATTTATAATTCGTTCATTTGTACGCAATTAATTGTATATGTATCCAAATTGACTCTTTTTTTTTCTCCAATTCACCAAATTAATTCATTTTCGTTTCTAACTTGTTTTTATAAATATTGGGGCCATTTAATTTTTATTATTTCTGTAAAACTATTTATTTCGACTCTCGCTTAAATTTATAATTCGTTCATTTGTACGCAATTAATTGTATATGTATCCAAATTGACTCATTTTTTTTTCTACAATTCACCAAATTAATTTATTTTCGTTTCTAACATGTTTTTATAAATATTGGGGCCATTTAATTTTTATTATTTCTGTAAAACTATTTATTTCGACTCCCGCTTAAATTTATAATTCGTTCATTTGTACGCAATTAATTGTATATGTATCCAAATTGACTCATTTTTTTCTACAATTCACCAAATTAATTCATTTTCGTTTCTAACTTGTTTTTATAAATATTGGGGCCATTTAATTTTTATTATTTCTGTAAAACTATTTATTTCGACTCCCGCTTAAATTTATAATTCGTTCATTTGTACGCAATTAATTGTATATGTATCCAAATTGACTCATTTTTTTTCTCCAATTCACCAAATTAATTCATTTTCGTTTCTAACTTGTTTTTATAAATATTGGGGCCATTTAATTTTTATTATTTCTGTAAAACTATTTATTTCGACTCCCGCTTAAATTTATAATTCGTTCATTTGCTTAAATTTTTTTTTCATAATTCACCAAATTAATTCATTTTCGTTTTTCACTTGTTTTATAAATGTTGTGTCCATTAAATAAAAGTAAATTCAAACTAATAAATTCACAAAATTATAAATTAAAGTAACAATTCAAAAATTAAATTAAAGTAACAATTCAAACTAAAAAAAATTGTACTTCATAGTTATTAAAAATCAAAATTTTTTAACAATCGGAATTAAATCCGTCTTCCTCTTCATCCTCGCCCAGGTTAACAATCGGCGACATCGATGGCTGGGTCGAAGGGATCGGCGGCATCGATGGCTGGGTCGGCGGGATCGGCGGCATCGGTGGCGCAGGCATTTGCGCTCGTGGCATTGAATCAGAGGCGAATATCTGCCACCACGCCTGCATGGCGGCTGTATACTCCTGCATGGTGGCTGTATACCGGTCGTGCGCCTCTCGCTGCTGCCTCTGCATGTTCTTCATCTGCTCCACCACCGTGGCAAGCTGCCTCTCGACCTCACTGGGATGAGAGTCGATGGAAGACTGAGAGGAGGATGAGCCTAAGCCACGAGGTCGGAAAAAGTTCTTTCTGAAGCTGCCCAATCCAGCGAACCGCCCCTTTTTAGCCTTGACGTTCTTGAAGTACAATTCATTTTGAACGTCAACAGAAGGCTGTGTGGGGGGCATCGACCCCGACCCCGACCCCGACCCCTCTGCCGTTTCCTCAGGCTGAGGCTGAGAGGCAAGATCCTCGAGCATCTTTCTCTGCAAATTAATTATACAAAAAATTAAATAAATTGAACACAAAATATAAAAAATACTTTTAATATTAAAAATCTAAATAATACTATTAATATTGAAATAATACTTACGTGGATCTCGGGGGTACGGCCGTAGGTAGACTTCCCAGTCTCCTCGACGAATGGGTGGGCGAGCTGCAATCTCTCAAAATGAGAGGGCTCGCGTCCTTGCTCCGCCGCCTAATTAGAAAAAAAGATAGTAAAAATTAACAGCACTCATAAAAATTAGGAAAAAAATAATAAATTCAAAAACGACAAAATTGAAGACGAAACTTACAAATCTCAACCCGTGCTCATAAATGGACCGAGAACCGGCCCGATGTCTTGCCATCCCTTCTCCATCAGGGTCACTACGCCGATTCGCCTTGTTTTTCGCCGACTTCTCTTGGAATTCAGGGGAATCCCAGTAGCGGAGGAATTGGTCCCAAATCGACCGTCTTTCACTGTCAAGCCCCAAGTCGGTGGCCTCTCCCTTCTTGTACCACTTCTCCCTCATTCTGTAAAGGAGGTCTCTGTACCTTTCCTTTCCATATTTATCGAAATTCCTCCACATCTGGTCATCGTGCTCCGGTGCCCAGACACATTCTTTCTGCAATTACAATTTAAGTATAAATATATGTTTATATATTTGATATTAATAAACGGTGAATTAATAAATTAAAATAATACCTTAAACTCCTCGAAGTATGTCTTTTTTCTTGCATCGGACACTAACCTCCAACTGTAAGCGGTGGGCTCGAATCCACCGCGAAGGATGGAGTCGGAAACCTGATTAGCAGCCTCATGACCTGGAATCCAACTGTAAAATTAAAATTTCAAAGTTAGTAAAATAATTAGGTTTTAATTAATAAAAAAATTGAGTATAAAATATTATCCCTTACATATGACCACATGGCTTAACAGGCATCCGTCCTTCAACAACCGGATGCTGGCGGGAGGAGGATGAGCCCTCAGCAGTCTGTTGTGAGGAGGAGGAGGAGCCCGCACCAGGCTGTGAAGAGGTCTCTGATAGAGACCTCGGCCTGAAAATAGGTGGAACCACGGGTCTTAGTGAGGGCCGTCGTCTCCTCCCTCCTCGTCCTCCTCGACTCGCCTCCTCATCCCTCGGAGGCTGCTGACTGTCGTTGCCACTGCCTTGTCCGCTCATCTATAACAAATTTCACGAATTATTCATTCAACTAAATTAAAATCAATCAACTAATAATATTATTTTATAAATTATATATTAAACTAAAATCAAACAACTAATATTATTTAAAATCAAACAACTAATATTATTTAAAATCAATTAACAACCTACTCAACTAAATTCATTCAACTAAATTAAAATCAATCATCAACTAATATTATTTTGTAAAATTATTAAACTTAAATCAAGCAACTAAAATTATTTTGTAATATTATTTAAACATGCTTAACAATTAAAAATTAACAAATTACTAAAACAATTCAACTAAAATCAAACAACTCAGCCAAAATCAATTCTAAACTTAACAAATTCAACTATTTCTAAACATGCTTTAAAATTAAATTAAAATTCGATCAACTAATTAAATTATAATTCAACTAATTCAACTAAAATCAATTCATTTCTAATATAATTCAAACAATTCAACTAATTCAATTCTAAACTTAACAAAAATTAAACATACTTTAAATTAAAATTCGATCAACTAATTAAATTATAATTCAACTAATTCAACTAAAATCAATTTATTTTTAATATAATTCAAACAATTCAACTAATTCAATTCTAAACTTAAAAAAAATTAAACATGCTTTAAATTAAAATTCGATCAACTAAAATCAATTCATTACTAATATAATTCAAATAATTCAACTAAAATCAATTCTCTAAACATGCTTTAAAATTAAATTTTAAACGGTAAAAATGAAGAAAACTTACGGTTTATTTGTAGAAGATGACGAAACGAGAACTCGGTGGGGATGGATTGGCTCTACAGCGACGGCACCCGACTTCTCCTTCCTTTTCCTCTCTTTTTCCTCTTCTTCTTCTTCTTTTCTCTCTTTCTCCGTCTGCAACGCGGCGGGCCTGTATAAATAAGTGGAAAAAAATTTGCGACAGACGCCTGTCCGTCGCAAATTTTGCCCGTCAAACGCAAAACGACGACGTTTCTTACTGATTTGCGACGGAAAAGCCGTCGCAAATCAGTCAACGCACCGTTTCCCGATAAGACGCGTAAAACGGCTCGAATTTGCGACGGACATTCCGTCGCAAATCAGTCAATGGGCCGTTTCCCGAGAGGTCGCGAATATAAATGTAAGCTTTGCGACGGCTTTTGTCCGTCGCAATTACAAAGTTTAAAATTGCGACGGCTTCTTCCGTCGCAAATCAGTCAAACGGGTCGCTTCCCGAACGGTCACCTTTAAACGGGTATGTTTTGCGACGGAATTGACCGTCGCAAACTCAAAATTGAAATTTGCGACGACCTTTCCGTCGCAAATGTAGCCGGTTCAAGACCAAGTCGGTGGGCCCTAGATTTTGCGACGGCTTATCCGTCGCAAATTACTATCATTTGCGACGGACTTCCTAAGTCGTCGCAAATTTTCATTTTTTGCGACGACTTACAAAAATCCGTCGCAAATGATAGTAATTTGCGACGGATATTCTTGCCGTCGCAAAATTCCCGTCGCTAAACACCATCTTTTTTGTAGTGATCAAAACTTTTGAATCTCTGCAAATAAAACTCCAATTTAGTGTTTGGTTGCAATTTGAACCAACAACCGATTTTTTTACGGTCCGAAAATGATGTTTCACCTACTTGACAATGAATAAGTAATCGTATTAATATGTTTAGATTAGTTCGGTTGACAACACATAATAAATAATTACGTTAGGGCAGATTGAAATCAGTCTTTTAGTTGGAATTGCTAACAAATTACAAATTGAAGTTTTGTTTGCAATTAACCCAATAAAGTATGTAAAGTAAGGATATTTTAGTGTATTGTGTGATCCATTTATAAATGTAAAAACAACTATATGTGAAATAATTAAGTGATCATAGAATGGTAAATGAAAGAAAATTATTGTTGTAAATAAGCATATTTTTAGGGGACATAGGGAGTATATTTCTTTGCAAAAATTGAAAAACCCTTAAAAAAAGTCCAAAAAATTCTTAATTTATTTGAAAACCAAATTTTAATTATACCGTACTATTATTTCTGGTAATCATTGTACCTTTATTTCTCTTTCTTTCTTTCTTTTTCATTGTCGTGTTGTTGCTGTTCTTGGTTGTACTTAATTAGGACACCATTAAAGAAACAACAATGAAAGATCAATTCACATCTTCAACCAGGTGGTATCACTGTTAGGAATAAACTCACGCACGCAATCACGAAATAGAATACGAGATTTATTTACCCAGTTCGTCTCACGACTACGTCTGAAAGCGATGCCAAGCCAGGGTTTTTCACTATTTTCCTGATACCGAATACAAGGAGAAAACGTGTATATATAACAAACGAACCCTAACCCTAAATTTAGGGCCGAAGAAAGTGTACAGTTCATTCAGCCTCCACACTCCAACAATCACATCGTACTTATTTATGACAACTTAATTTCCATGTGCAAAAACTAGATGAAATGTGGTTAAAGCAAATTTAATGAGCTATTATTACTTTATATTTTATTTAGAAAATTCTAAAATATCAATTTTATGATAACATGATCTCATATAGAGCTGTTAAACGAAACGAACTGCTCGTTAAGGCTCGATTTGACTCGACTCGGTAGATTAAACGAGCTCGAGCTCGAAAAATACTCGATTGTTTAACGAGCTAATCTAAGATTTTTTTTATAGGATCCATGAATACGTGCAATAATCTAAGATTTTTTTTATAATTCCACTAGGCTCGTTAGACTCGTATTATTACTCGATAATATTAACGAGTCGAATTCGGCTCGACTCGATAAGAGCTCGAGTTGAGCTCGAATATCAAGTAATCGAGCTCGCTCGACTCGAATAGCAACACTAATCTCATGGCTTGTTGAGTACTTCTGATTATTGCACGTTTTCATGGATCCTATAAACCGATTTTATAATTTGGACTCCTTTAAGTACAATTAATATTATAGAAACTAATATAAATAAATAAAATTCTATTGTGAAACTAATAGATTATAAAGAAAAATGAAGGAGACAAATATAGAGAGAATTTTATTTTACTCAATTTCATCTCTGAAGATGACATATCACTTCATTATATAGTTTATACACAAACTCCATGCACTTGGTTTATTGATAGAATATGACAGATCATTATAGGAGTTTATGAATCTTCTAGGGAATATATGGATTATTTTATGTAAAAAAAAAAAAAAAAAAAAAAAAAAAACCAGCTTCAAATTAATTATTTCATAACAATTTTATATAAAATTGGCCCAATTTATTAGAGGTTTATAAATATTCTTATTATTTGACTTATATTTTATATTTTGAAAAATGACAAGATCTTTTAATAATATATGATCCTCTCTTCTGGTCGTGAATGTAGCTAACACAATATCAGTGAATCATATAAATTTATTTCATTTTGTGTGACGTTTATGTTTCTTTCTTGCATCAGGCCCACTATAATAGTATGTAAATTAGCTAATGTGAAAATTATAAGTGGAATTTTATTGTTACACTGTCAAAATCCCACCAATATTCACTAAATTCTAACATAGGATAACTTATCATAACAATGTTTAATATTCAATATACCAATCCAAATTCAAATTTTATTTTTATAAACAGTGCAATCTCATTTAATTAATCTTATCCAATGTTGGCATTCTGCACAAATGTTCAAATTTGTTTGAGATATTATCAAATTTTAAAATGTATGTGTGAACTTATTTAATAATTAATTGAATCGAATTCGAACAAGTTCTAATTGAGTTAAACACTAGTTGAATTTCAGACTTTAAAAAACAAATAAATTTGTTCGATTGAGTTTGTTTGGTTAATATATATCGAATCGAGCTAAAATATTTTTATCTAGAAATTTCAAATTGAGCATTGAATAATGTAATTTTAATTTTTAAATTGCAGATGAAACCAATCACTTCTGATCAAGGATGAAAATATCCGGAAATTTCCCCAATATATCCTCGATATATCCATTTTTCGTGGTCACCGATATCGATATTGGGGGTAACGATATTTCCATAATATATGTAAAAAAATCGATAAATATCGATATGCAAGATCAATTTCGACTATATTTTTGTGCAAATTGAGCATAATATCGGTAAAATATTGCAAAAAATCGATAAATATAAAAAAATATCGGTAAATATTGAAAAAGTATCGAGAAAATATCCATAATTTTGATAAATATCACAAATGTAAAATTTGGTTAATTTTATGTATTAAATGTTTGTTATTAAATTTTTATGATTTTTTTAATTTACCGATATCGATATATCCATCGATATTTTCACAAATTTAAGATTTCGATATATCCATCGATACCGATATTTTCAACCTTGCTTCTGATATGGAATAGAAGACAGAAAAATACAAGACCTTTTCTTTTTATATATAAAATATAATATATAAAGTACCTTTTTTAATTTAAAAAAAAAAAAAAGAGGCTGTGTATCCAAATCCAAGTATGAGAAGATTCCCTGATCAACTTTTGGTACTTGGACAAAGAAATAGGCAAATAGCTATCCCCCACTTTCACTTTTGCTGATGCGAGACGTCATTTTATGCCATGTTGTCCTAAACTACGTGGAAATGGATGCTTGCAATAGGTATTTATGAGGAATTGTTTTTTTTTTATTTATATTAGAAAAGAAATATGAGTGATAATGTAATGTTATAGAGGAATTGAAATCATATACTGTATTAAAAAAAAAAATCCATACGGATGCTAACTTATAATTTAGGAAGCATCTTATAATTTAGGGGGTGTTTGATCGAAGATTTAAGAGGTGAGTAATGATAATCAAAGTTATAATGTGTGTTTGAAATGATTGTACTGTGATTTTGATTACTAAAAATAAAGGAATCCCCTTATTTCACCTATTTGGAAACTATGATTTTGATTCCATGGTATTTTTATTCCTATATTCATTTCATTCCTTACAATTTTACCAAGATAGGTTTAACATTTGGAACTCCCAGGAAATCTCTCTAGGGTTTCTAGTGAGAACTTCTTCTCCACCTCTAGGTGTGTGAATCTCCGACCGTCGTCTGGCTAAAATTGTCCTCTTCAGTGGGACTACATCTTCCCTCATCTACAATCTGATTTCTCTTCTCCTGGTCCTATTTCATTTATAAGCATTGGTTTCCTTATTTGCCTCTCTAACCGCCCCTCCACACCAACACCACCAAAGTACAATCGACCGTTGCTGCAACCGTAACTCCGCCCTTCTTCTGCCACAGTACCACATCGCCCCCTTTCTATCTTGAGATTTTAGGCATTTCTTCTTCTATGGTTTTTTTTTTTAGAATAACAGGTAGTCTCCATCGGAGCCATGGTTATGGTGTCCATTGGTAGGCTGACCCGTTGATCCTTTTTTTTTTTTTCTGGTTTTTCTTGTTTAGTTTTTGGGGTAAATTGATGTGCCACTAGATCTGGTAGTGTGCCAGAAAGATCTAATCCTCAGTCTACTTTGGTGATGCTGATGCCATGAAGAGTTGGATGTGTTGAATGATTATAATGGTGAAAGACACCTTTGTGTGGGGTGTTCCTATCTACCAAAGAGCTTTAGAGTTATTCACGCATCTACCTCCAGTTACTTTTCCATTTCCTCACGATTGATTTGGAGCAGTTCCCATCTTCGTTTGAGGACTTAGCCTTGAGATTATTGTTGATGTATTTGAGTTATATCTCTCTGATCTTGTAATAGACTTTGTTCTTTGTCCAAAAAAAAGTTTAACATTTGAAAAATTGGCACAAGTTTTAAGGAATATTGTATTTTATTGTAAAGTTGTACTCCCTCCATCCCCTAATAATATTCACACTTGTGTGGGCACAGATTTTAAGAAAAATTGTTTTATTGACTTTTTGAACCAATGAATGAAGAGTATTTTGAATTAAAGTGGGTAGTGTGAAAGTGTTTTATTTCCTTTTTTGGGGTGTGAATATTTTTTTTGATCGGTAAATGTTAGTTGTTAGTAGTTAGATTAGTTCACCAAGTCTCCAAACACTCCAAGAAATCTCCAACTCCAAGCCCACCTTATAACTCTCATAATTCGTTCCCAAAGGGAATCGACCCGGGTCGCTCACTAGAGTGAGGAACCCGGTGGCCAGGTGGGCTAAGCCACCTGGTTAAGAGGGGACGGAGGGAGTAATATAAAGTGTATTCAAAAGTAAGAAGGTGGAGAGGGTGTAAAATGCAAGTATAGTTGTTAGTGCATCTTCATCCCTCTACCCAACCACAGGTACAAATTTTTGCCACATTAGCTATCACTTCAACATTTAATTCTACCCTTCAATTTCTACCTCTACTCCCCAATCAATATAGGTATGAATGTTACTATTCATGACCCCACTATCCATATTATTTAATTTATTCATCAATATTTATTAACTCAATATCTTTTACTTTATTTTTTTAATTATATTAATTTATTCAAATAAATAAAATATATGTTATATTTAAAATTATTTTAATTGATTTTTTAGTCTTTAACACTATTGGTAATTTTTGCATGTAATTGTGACAAACAAACTTCAAGAATTTTATAAGAAAATTGAAAAAACAAGTACAATATTAATATATATATATATATATATTGCTATTTGTAAATGGTAAATAAAAAAAAGGTATATATGCATATGCAAATGCATGAAAGAAACGGTCAAAAAACAGAGAAAAAAAAAAAGGAAAATTTGTGGGGCCAGCAACAATATTTGGTGTGCATCAATTCATTCTACCTCCCATTTTCTCTCCTCCATATTTCTACCCCTCCCCATCCCTCTACCCAGGTTGAATAATTGTCCATGTAGAAATTGCACCCCTCAATGGGGATGCTCTTAAGTGTTGTGGGATTGTAAAACTTTCCTAGAAATAGAAATGTTAAACTTACCTTGAGACGTTTGATTTAACAAAATGTTAAACTCATCTTGGAACGAAGGAAGTATATTTGTTTTCTTAAAATTTGTATCAACTCTTTGTGCATAGTTTTAATGAGCAGTGAAAATAGTAATTTATTTATTGAACAATATTAATAGTGCACTAACTACACAATGTAACTGGTATAAGCAAGTGTTACACATTAAATTATTTTAGAAAATGATTGTACTAAGACTCCAAATTATTGTGTAAGAAGATAAGTGGAGAGAGATAATAATGATCTCATTGTAATTCATATGATCATGTTTATTATTTCATTAATTTGAAAACATCTCAAGGTTAATTTAAAAAAAAAAAAAAAAAAACATCTCAAGGTTATACTAACCCTAAATTTTACCACAAAAGAGCTGGAAAATCGTACTCCTTCCCAGAAAAAGCACTGAAAAGTTGTAGTCCCACTTGCCTAAAAAAATAAAAAAGTTGACCATAGGAAAGTTGCTTTTACTCCCGTTATTATGTTTCTGTTTGACTTTTATTGACTTTTAGTGTGAGACTCGATTTGTTGTATTTAAATTGATAAAATATTTTTTTCAAAAATTACATATTATTCATTTCAAGTCAATGAAACAAATCGAATATATTTTTCTATATAATCATTAGTGGAATGAGATGTAATTTAAACAAGTTTGAAGGGAATTGAATAGTGTAATGGGAATATAATAGCAGGATGGATGGAGTATATTATTGTGAGTGTGCACGCAAATCTATGTTTCCTTTTTTGGAATGTGTAAATAATTTTGGGACGAACGAATAAGGAAAGTGTGCAAATAATGGTGGGATTGAGGAAGTACTTTATTTGATGAGCAACAAACAAACTGCCACAACTTCTATTTTATTGAATAAGCATATATAAAACTCACAATTTGTACTATTTCTATATAATACCACAATCCAATTCCAAATACCCAATCAACATTTTGCATTAGATGGGACCATATGGAAATTTTCCAAATTTCTATGATATTTTTTCAATAATTAAATTTCAAAAATATCACAAAAACATCACGTGACACCCCTCTTGCATGTTTTGACGAATGATTGAAGAAAAAGAATCCAAACTCCATTCCGAGCCACTCTTATATGACACCGTCGCATGGTATTGTAATATTTAAATTTTAAAAAATATTACAAAAATATGTAAAAACATTACGTGACACCCTTCTTGCATGTTTTGGCTAATGATTGAAGAAAAAGAACCCGAACTCTTATGATACCGTCGCATAACATGACACGACACTTTTACTATTTTTTGTAATATTTAATTTTTTTAAAAATATTACGAAAATACGTAAAAGTATCACGTGTCATGTACGAGACTGTTTGCAATGAGCAATCGCGGCTTCAATCGAACCCTCGACCTCGCTTGCACTGCTACTGCTGCTTCTCCCGTCGCCGCTAAAGAACGACAACGAATTCGACGAAGACGAGGACGAAGAGGACGAACCCGTAATCGGACCGGAAAAAGACCTTCTCTGGACACCTCCCCCATCGATTTTCTTCCGGAAGTTTCTAGAAGAGTTCTTGAACGTGAACAGGGACTTCACTCCAAGAAAAATGGAGTTTTTGATCTTGCTGATCCATGTGGTTTTCGTGGGCCCGTTGATGATGAATGCGTTGAGTTCTTTCGACCATTCGATGAAGCAATCATCATCCCAAGATTCCGGTGGAGAAACGCTGCAAGAATCCGGTGGGGTGGCGGCGGCGGGGGCGGCGGGGATGTGGTAGAGAGGGAGGAGTCTGCCGTTGAAGAAAAGGTCGTCGGCCGGAGAAGTGAAGGCTTCTATGCCGGTGGATTGTAATGACATTTGGAACTCGAATTCTCTGGGTTCAGGGGAGAAACAGAGTTCCATTTCTATGTAATCTTCTTCTTCTTCATAATCTGGTATATTAATTTTGTGAAGCATTTTTTTAGAGATGCTTTAAAGGAAGGATGATTCTAATTTAGAGGAGAAAAGAAAGGTAGTATGAAAGATGAGTGTCAGGTTCAGGTATATTTCTTTGCTTTATATAGGGGGAAATTTTGAATTTCTTGCAAATATCTAAAACTCAAATAATATTTAAATATATGTATTTAATTGCACATTTATGTGCATTGTATTATTTCTAGTCTCAAACAAAAGAGAACACTGTTTCTGCCTCGTGGCTGTCTTCTAAACTGATAAAAGTATAGAATAATGTTATGTTTCACCCATTTCATAAAACCCTTTACATTTTAAAATGAAAAAAAAATTATATATGTAAGTATAGAGTTAAATAAAATAATAATATTTTATTAATTTTTGTGAAAGAAAATTATTTTTATTTTTAAAATGTGTTAGATATTATAGGACGCAAAATGAAAGTATGAAGGGTTTAGTGAACGAATGGAGTATCTAATTAGCAAAGGGTTAAAATTTACTTTTAGAGCTCGTTTGTTTGCTTGGAAAAGAAGGGATATTGATTGTTTTTCCACGAATTCCACTGTTTGTTAAGGTATATTTTAGGGATTATATATTTGTAAGTCCCGTAACTTTGCACTATTTTGAATTTGGTCCACATGAATTACACGTTTTGATATTGGTCCTATAAGTTTGGAATTTTTTTTATTTTAGTCCTTTTAAAACTTATAGGATCAAAATCAAAACGTGTAATCCAATTTCTTTTAGAAAAAATTCAAACTTACAGGACCAATATCAAAAAAATCAAGGTAAAGGGACTAAAATCAAAATTATCTCAAACTTACGGGACCAAAATCAAAACGTGTAATTTATGTGGACCAAATTCAAAATAGTGCAAAGTTACGGGACTTGCAAATATATAATCCCTATATTTTATTTACCAAAGGTCCGGTAAAATTGACAATCCCGCACTTTTATTACCCAATTTCAATTAATTATATATGTCACTTGGGAGTAGAGCCGGCAATTTGGGTCCGGCCCGATGGGCCCGCCCGCCCGACATATGGGCTGGACTGGGCCCAAAAAATAGAGGCCCAAAAAAATCGGGCAATTTTTGGCCCGGCCCGGATGGCCCGGTGGGCCAAATGGGCTGGCCCGACGGGCCACGGGCCGGCCCGTTTGGCCCAGTTGATTTTTTTTTATCTATTTTATTTTTAAATTATTATAATTAGTGTTATTCCTTTAAATTATATTCAGTGTTGTTATTACAAATATATGGACATACTTGACTTGATACTGCCATAATAAGGAATTTAATGTTGTATATTTAGTTTTTAAATGATATTTAGTGTTGTATATTTAGTTTTTTTTTTTTGAAACATACTTGACTTGATAGTTGATGCCATAATAAGGAATTTTGTAAATGAAGTCCCTCAATTTTCAGTACTGTGGAATAAAAAAAACCCTACCAAATATTATTTTGAGATTAGAAAAAAAATAAAAAAAAAATTGAAACGGGCCGGGCCGGGCCGTTAGCCCGCGGGCTATGGTTGGGCTGGGTTGGGCTGAGATTTTACAGGCCCGGCGTGCAAATGGGCCGGCCCGACCCAGCCAGCGAATAGTGATTGGCCCGACGGGCTGCTTGGCCCACCCGTTTTGCCAGCTCTACTTGGGAGGTGGTAATATATTACAGGATTTATTATCCCATATCCCAACAAATGGGCTCCTATGGTAAGAATATTTTTGAATTTATTCATTACTGAAAAGAAGCATTAGCTGACTCTACATCAGATTTATCACATGTTATCTGACACGCTTAAGAAAGGAATAGTCTGAGCGCTTTTTTCTGCTGTGGCCCAATACTATTGGCTTCTTATGGGCTTATCCTTATAAGAAATATGATGGCCTCTTTATTTATTTCTTGCGTTTTTCCATCATGATAAAAATTCATGGAAATGGGCCCCCCTTCCCAAAAATATTAAACTAAAAGTGGGATATGCTCTTGTGGTACCAGTTACCAGCACTTCAACTCCAAAAGCCAAGACAGAATGCAAACACTTGACTTTCAATTACCATCATATTCTACTGTGTAATTCTATATTAACTCGTTTGTAAGTTGATGACAATTAGAGCTAGTAAACGAAACGAGCTGCTCGTGAGCTCGGCTCGTTAATGCTCGATTCGACTCGATTAATTAGATTAAACGAGCTCGAGCTTGAAAAGTACTCGATTGTTTAACGAGCCAAGCCGAGCTCAGTTCGTTAAGCTCGATAACTAAGATTTTTTTTATAATTCCACTAAGCTCGATAGGCTCGGCTCGACTCGATAGGCTCGAGCCGGGCTCGTATTATTACTCGTTGATGTTAACGAGCCGAGCTCGGCTCGACTCGATGAGAGCTCGAGCCAAGCTCAAGTATCAAGTAAACGAGCTCACTCAGCTCGAATAACAGCACTACTGTACATTTTTTAAATGAGAAACATTTACCTGCATCAATTACATCATACAATTAGAGTAAATGACTACAGTTCAACAGAGATTTAATTTAAAACCCTAATTTTGTTTAGTGAAAACAATTACTGACCAACTAATATTGTTCAGTTAAAAAAGCTAATACTGTACAATTAAAATAACTAATATTGTTTAGTGAAAACAACTTATAACATTTAAAAATGTCCACAATACAAAAGTTTCCTTTCAAAAATTTGTATATTGAAAATTGAAACTGCTCTCAGTACTGCAAAACCATTCTACAAAAAATTCAAGCTTTACAATTGTGGTTTGACCTAAAAAGAGAAAAAAAATACAAAAAATGTGGCAATCCTTTTCATAATGCTAACAATTATAAATACCTATATGATTAGCTTCTTCACATGCCTAATTTTATCCTGAAGGCAACAAATATGTTCCCAAAAGTTTGATCAATAAGATTTGCAGTGTCCCCACAATGGATGAATTTCACACATTTATGGGATATACTTTTTTTGTGTGTGTGATGGGATTAGCAGTAATAATTAAGATTGAAAATGTACAAGAATATGGAGAGGGCTTACCCAAAAGTTGATAAGGAGATCATATACTCTTTCTTGGTTTATGGTTACCTTTGTCATCAAACTCCCAATCAATATTCCCTTCCATATCAATAGAATTGTCATTGGTATGATCATCAAGGTCCAGCTCATATTTTAACTTGGACAATTGGGCCGCTGCGTCTTCGGACCTAGTGCTGCTAATCCCGAAAGCTTCTAGATGTTCGACCTCGCTCATCTCTTTTATTTTAGTCGGCGAGCTTCGAACCAAAGGGAGAGTGATCATGGCCATGGGAGTGAAAGACAACGACGTCCCTCTTCGTGGCTCGAATTCTGAGGTCGATTCAGCGTTGGCTTCGCCTTTCTCCTTCGTAGAGAGAAACGAGATTCTTGGGGTCTTTGGCTTCGACGGTGACTCTTCTCTAGTGGTTGGAGACCCTGATTCCAGTTTTGGTCTCTCGATGGATTCGAAGTCGTGCTTCATCTTCTTGACTGCATCTATTGCTTCTTTCACTTTTTCATTACTTTTTCTGGTAAAAATTATTCATTCAGAACTTAGAGCGACACTTAGGTGCACAACTAATACTGTTCTATGAAAACAACTAAAAGTGGTCCATGCATGCATTGAATATATATGGGAGGCATTGTTCACCTCGAATACTCGTCTTGTTGAGCTGAAAACTGTTTCTCGATGCATTCCATTAAGCTTATTGCGGTCATTATCTACGAGGTAACCATCCATCATTAATCATGAACAGAAAGACAGATTCAGCATATGTAAGGGAACGTATACCAAAAAACTCGTAGCGTATAATGATTAGTACCTTGGTTTCCAAGGCCTGGCACTCGTCGAGTAGAATTTTCTTTGGATTAAGAGCATCAAATTGTCCCTCTGAGCCAGTTATCCCATCTAATCTGGCAGAACTGGATATCAGAGATGTGCTTTGTTTGAGATCATTTTCCGTGTTAATTGAGAGAATTAATACCTTCTCAGTTTCTTCACAAGCTTCCGAAATGAAGAAATAGAAGGCCCCAACTCCTCCTAGTTGGCCAAGATTACAGAGATATAACAAAGTGTAGAAACATGTCTAGCATTTGATCTTTAAAACATATTAAAATACAAGTTTCAAAGTGTTGTTAACTACCTTCACTGCATCTAAAATGCTTATAGCCAAATTCGCAAAGTACTCCTCGTGCCTTTCCAGCTCAACTCTTAACATGAATAAATTTGAAAATAATTATGCAGATTTCAAAATCGACAGGGTTTACGATTGAAGAACATGATAACATCATTTAATAAGGATTTAGCATGGATTTCAGGAAAAGGGTAATAAAGCAAGGAAAAAGCAGAACCTACTTGACCAGCTTCTCCTTTAGTTCAGCACTTGATGATTGGAACGCCCAGGAGCTTTGAAGAAAATTAATGAACGTATTACAAACTTTTCCTTCAGCTCTGTGGGAAGCGATATTTTTTGAGAGCTCTTCATCCTGATTAGTATCATCAACTCAGAAATTACATGACAGGTGTTTTAAAAATAAATCAATGGTTATCTCGAGAGAGAAAAAAAAAATAGCTATCTTACCCTCAAGTTGAAATGTTGAATAATCTGATTACTAGCTTCTTCAAACTGATCCCTTTCTTCCCTGGCATTGTGAAGGCGGAGATGAATAGAATTCAAGGCAGCCGTAACCTACATATAAACTCATTAGGAGCAACATAAGCTCAAGATGGAACAATATGTTTATGTGACATTATCTCATTACAACCATAGAATCTTGGGGTAATTGCCGCAAAAATCCCCACCTTTGACTTAATTGCATTTTTAACCAAGCTTTTGGACAATTGCAAAAAATCACATATTTTTACATCTCAATTGCAATTGAGATACCGGGCAGGCCCGTGTACAAATGACGTCGTTTGGCCTGCTGAGTTGTGCAAAAAAAAAAAAAAAATCATGACCTTTGACTTATCACTTATCAGCATTTTTAACCAAGTTTTTTTGGATAATTGCAATAAAAATCAACGAATTTACGATGTGCCTGTTTATCGGGCAGGGCCCAAACTGCCCGGTATCTCAATTCCAATTGAGATTTTAATGTCAAGATCTTTGCGGCAATTAATCCTACAATCTTCAAACAAGTAGAATTTTCTGAATCATGACATCTAAATTATATCTATAATTCTTTCCACATCAAATTTCGAGCGATGATAACAGTGGTGCAATCAGAAAAGCAGAACTCTCCATTTTCTCCAACTTGTGCAGGAATTTTCTTATATATGCATTAGGTAGTATTATTGACAATGTGTGTTCAGGATAAGTTACAATCAAATATTGGATTCAAATACCTTTTTGAGCTCTTCCTCAAGTTCATCTTTCCTCCATTCAAGAGCTTTGATTTCAGCAGCCATTTCCTGGTAAAGGCATTTCACTCAACTGTCACATCGAGTACAACAGAATGAAATTTGAAGCTTGCAAACATTACAATTTCAGAAATTTGCAACCTTTGGGAATTGTACACCATGATAACTAAGTAAATTACATAAAAGAAACACATTATCAGTACCGCAAGCTAGTCTGTGTTAGAAGAGCATCAACATTGGAGGATAATTACATTAAAACCAAAATTAACAATGCATATAAATACTACACAGCGCAAACAAACATTAAATCATAATGTCAAGCAACAAAAAAGGTGCTTTAACAGAATCCATTGAGGTAATTCTGTGAACAATTTATATTTTGATAAGCATAATTTCAAATAGATGACAAACAATTTACCTTTTCAAGTTGGGACACTTCACTGGATTTGGTTACACGAAATGACAGAGCTTCTTCTTTTTGTACTCTGTTAGAAGAATGAACAGAAACATATAAGAGAACTACGCATCACTGCATGTAGACAGTAGACGGCAACCTATATTCAATTCTAACTGGAACACCAAAGTTTCTATCGGTATATGATGAGTTATTATCTTTAATATACATAACTGTCGCAAAAGAGTATGCAAAACAAAAAGATGATGACTCGTCTCAGCTGGTAAGACTTTAAACTGCTTGATCCTTGACACTATGAACTTAGAGAATTATATTGATTATGTATTTTGGTGGGAAGAAGGAAATGGTACACGTAATAGAGGCCGTAAATAAGATGCAAACCTATTGTCTAAAATGCGCTTTTCAGCTTTTGATGCCGAGCTTGCTAGAGATTCTGACAATACCTTTAGTTTGTCAACCTGCATTATGATCAAATCCATGCTGAAGCTGAACATTAAGCCTCAGCAAGAAAAAAGTTTTAACATATATGGATGTTATCCAAAAGAGACTTCATTCTTTAAAAAAATTCTAAGAGCTAGCGGTTAAGTACATCCGATGTGCTTTCAAAAAAAAAAGTACATCCGATGTACATACACATGCACACACACAAATATTGTGAAATACCTTTTTAGTATGATCAGCTGGGGAATGCCCATTCGTTATGATTTGTTTCTTACGCAACAGAAGCTCTACCAATCGGGAACAAAGTCTAACTTGTGTAAGTGCGTCGTTCAGATTCTGCAGGAAGAGAACGAGATAACTTAAATTATTTAAAAATCTACTTAATCTGATCTGGTGCTTCCCATCAGCCATCTCAAGAAAGTACGATGATCAGGGCTATTCAGTTGCATGAGTTATTATTAGGCCAATGGTGATACAGAACATTAATTACAGATCCATGTCGACCATAAATTTTCGCCTAATGAGGGTGAATGATGGTCATTGAATTAAATAGCCCAAAATAGGAAATCATTTTGGCATAGTAGGTGGCTTGAGCTCTTAAGAATAGATCCCCACTTACCAGATGTCTGCAAACACTATGAGCAATTATGCAAAGATTAGAAATTTCCGTCAACAAGATTCAGGCACTTAATGAAGATGGAACTTTACCGAGTTTGAACATGCATGCGCATAATTAATTTATCATGTCCAGTTTTACACAAGTATTAATAGCTAGTGTGTGCATAGTTATTAAAGGCGCGCCTGAGGCGCTAGGCACTCGGGGCGCCAGCCATCTCGCCTTGCCTATGCCCAGGCGGCCGATAATTTCTGGGCGCTCGCCTAGGATCGCCTTTCGGCGCCTAGAGTCGGGCGCTAGGCGTGCCTTAGGCATGCCTTGCGGACATGGCATAAAAATATTATTTTTTACTACTTTTTTGAAATAAAAAACATTCTTTTTTTATATTTCCACTTCCCAATAATATCAGAATAGTAAAAATAACATAAAAAGTCTTTTTAAGTGTAAATTGAAAACCTAGGGTTTATTAAAATACCTCTCGGTCTCTCCTTCCTTCTTCGCGCCCAAGTCCCAACCCAGTCCCACCTGCTGCCGTCCAGCCGCCCGAAGGGGAAGGGCAAGGGCAAGGGCAAGGGTGTGGGAGGATCATCTTATGGACTTAGAGATGAAGATGATGAAATTGAATTTGACTTACAAGGTGACGACGTGGAGGAAGAAGAATTTCGTGAGGACGATCCACGTTATGATGATGAGGATGAGGGGGAGGACTTTGCTTTTGATGAATTCGTTGATGGAGATGCTTAGTTTGCTATTTATGTCTTTAATTTCGTGATTAAGCTGGATAATTACTGTTTGTTATTATCGTACTCCTTTGATTTGAAGTTTATGTCTTTATTTTGTGTGATTATATGTTTTTAAACTTCAATTTGTTAGTTAATTATATGTTAATATGATTAACTAAGGTCTACTAAGTATTTGCATGATTTTGGGCCTTGAAGTCTCCAAGGCGTGCCTAAGGCGAGCGCCTAGCGCCTCGGGCACTAGGCGCACCCCAGCGCCTTACGCCTTTAATAACTATGAGTGTGTGGATACTATGCTTCATTAGGGACAGCATACAGAGCATACTTCGCCACAAAGCTCAACTACCAAATGTGCAATGCTGAGATTTTTTTAATTTAAATGTAGCATCTGCAAACTTTAGCAAGCGATAACGAAGAACGTCTCACCTCCATTGACATCCCATATGATTTCTCAGTTGACATCTCACATCCACTTACAGGCAGCTGGTCTTTCATGTCTTCAAGTTGTCTATGTATATTTGAGACTTCAGAATCTATTCTGAGAGCAAATGAATACACGAATAGAGAAATAAATAAAATAGTTATCATCAAGACAAAAGGTCCCAAAAAATAATCTTATAAAGGCCTTAAGGCAGAAGATATTTTACTCAACCCATTGCTTAATTCATTCTTGGGAATGGGAGTCCTCAAAGTTAGCTCAATGTACATTAACTTGTCTTGAAAAAGAAAAGTTTCCAGAATCCAGATGTAGCCCCAGAAGTTATATACATGAAGTCAAGTCATGAAAAAAGAGATTAATTATCATCACTCACCATAATGATTTCTTCTAATTTTTCTGGTATTTCATTTTCATTTTTCAGTCCCTTCTCCATCACAAGCAGGGAAAGGAGGATCTTTTGAAGTGGTTAAGAGCAGTTCAGGATTGAGTCAGAAAAGCCTCAAGAGTTAAGATGGAGTGCAGTAGCTTAAATTCTTGATACATGAACCTCCCATGCATGTGTAAGTGAAAAATGGTTTGGAGGAGAAAGCTATATATATATATATATATACACACACACACACACACACACACATACATACATATATATATATAGCATGTGAACAATAATCATTTCATAAAAATTAGCAGTTAGATTTGTTTAAGTGTTTGTTTTCTGAAAAAGACAATAACTCAATGATGTAGAGTTTTCTACTCCTTGCAATCTTGAAGTCCCCTGTTTGCTCTTATGGAGAGGTCATAAGTGGAAAAACAAGATTGGGGCTTCACACCTAACATGCATCCAAGGCATGTAGTATTTGTCTACTGTTAAAAGAGAAGCTGAAGCAATGCAAATATGGGAGGTATACCCCTAACCACCTTACTATCTCAGCATTCAATTTCAATCCAGCCATAGCGTCTTGTGCATATTGAAGTAGCTCTTCCCTCTTTGCCTAGAATTAGAGAAAGAAGAACAACAAATGTTCAAAAAACAAAAGCTTCAATTTACCAACATATTCGCATTAAGTGCATAAATGGCTAACAATGATGATGCAAATTATACCAGTACTTCTTCGGTGTATGTTGAGAAGGCTTTTGCTAAATCTTGTACACTGCTAACTGTGACATCAAGAGCATCTTTTCCACCCATGAGACAGAGCCTGGAAAGGAACGGGGAGAGGAGGAATGAGGGAAGGGGAAGTATCTCATATTTTTTTTCATCTTCAGCAAGGCAGCAGATTAAATATGAAAAAAGCAATTGTGTGATCTTCATAAGGGATTGGTGATTTTTCCTCCCACTATTAGGCTAGACCCAAGAACCACAATAAAAATATTTAAGCAAATTAGGCACTTAAAAATCACCTAAATATCCCCTGAAGCAAAGAAAGTTCCTCTTCATTGGGTTCTTCAAGAATCTAGACAGACAAACCAAAAAATTAGCTAGATTGGCCTCCAGTTACACAATGTAATGTGATAATTTGACTAAACAATATAGTACAAGAGAATGAAACATATGATGAGGAAATCATGTATCATCTAATATTGATTGATAGTTAAATACTTCATCTTATATCAAATAATATGATGACTATTTTGCCAAAGCCAAAAGGAAACACCAAGATATTTGAATTTTTTTCAACAGAGAACCAAATAGAAGAGAAATGAGGAAAGTTTGTTTTTGGTTATAAACAACTCAAATAGAGATAAAATAAAAAATGATGTTTCTAGCAAACTGAAGAAGGATTAATATAGTTAGGCAATTTGCATAGAAATGAAAAGACAAAGTAGGGAATAAAACTGCTACACTTACCAAAGACAGTGTAATGCCCTCAAGAGCTTGACTGTAAAGGAACACATCACGGAAATTCATTGGTTCTCCACCAAGATCAGGATCATAATACAAAACCTGTGAATTGTATTAAAGAACTACAGACAAGTGACTAATGTAAAACTTAGAGCACACAAAATTCATTTTCTTTATGACACAATTGGCAGTACTTGACATCTCAGACCAAGACTGAATTGTGTATATCAAGGCTTTGTGAATTAAGCGTGCACGAGTATGCTTCTCCTAGAGGTAAAAAAAATATATAGTAAGGCTAATAAATTCACATAGTAAAGGAACAGACAGATCATGCTAGAGTAAAAAAATAAAAAATGGATCTAATGTCCAGAACTTCAGTATTTAAAGTATTGTATATATCCTAGCAGAATCTTTGTAATTGCTGATGATTTTGAAACTATGCATGAGATAAAAAAAAAAAATGAAAGCTGCTGAAATGAACTTCAATAAATTCTAAGAAAAAAAGAAAAAAGAAAAAGTTAGAGGGTGCAGAATAGCAAAAAGACATACCATGGTAGGCTGTGTACTGTCAAGACCCTCAGCATTGGCCGCTTCATTAAGCCTCTCTATCTGTTTCAAGGACACTAACCATCTTCTTAGCAACTGAACTCTTTCTATCCCCCTACACGAAACAGAAACTTCTTCTAATCGTTTTGCTGCAAGCTTAAAATTTTGCAAATTCCGAGCTCCCTACAGTACCAGATATATTGAAGGGTATTACATCAATTCTGCTTCAAGTAATTCCTATAAAATCTAAGTGAATAAAAGTTACTTCTGCGAATAGAATATAAGATACAGGCATCCTTTGATAAATCCAAATAACTTGATATAAATAAGGTAAATATGAAATAGAACCAAAAAAGGAAAGATATATAAGATTCAGAAAATACACATAAGCACACATGGAAAATTCTGAATTATCTACGTTAATTTTTTCGCAGTTCAACCAAATTACTGGTTAATAAATGAAACCATTATTCAAAGAATGCTCGAAACTCTCTTTAAAGGAACTTTGCAAAATAAACTCGACTTGATGATAATTGAAATTCATTAGCTCCAACAAACTCATCCAGGTTAGAGCATAGTTTATTAGGGAATTATTATATAAATGAATTAATTTCACATCTCTCCATAAGTTTCAGCTTTTAGATGAAACAAAATTCTTTCTATAGTAGATTGCTGTCATTCATATAAACATAAAGTCACACACAATTTCCTAAAAAATGCATTGGTAACACATCAGACATTTAGAGAAATGTGATAAACCATATGAGATAATATATCCAAATTCTACCAATACTCTAATAACAGGTATAAATGCTAACTTGCTAAAGTTTAAGATACATAATTTCCAGTGCAGATATTATACTGCTAATTTACGGATGCATGTATAAGAATCAAAGATCTGCATTAACCAAACTAAATCAATTGTGCTTCTCATTCTCATTCTCAATTTCAATTCCATAAATTTTTTATTGGCGACTCAAACTAAGCAACATTCCCCAATTATGATCATCTACCAATCAAATAAACCGTAAAGGTGATAATTAATCTTAATTTCTCAAAGCAATTCGATCTTCTAAATCCTAGGGATAATTAAGAAATAAGAACTGATGCTTCCAGTTAATAAATAATTTCCAGCGTAGATTTTATACTGCTAAGTTATGGATGCATGTATAAGAATCAAAGATCTGCATTAACCAAACTAAATCAATTGTGCTTCTCATTCTCAATTTCAATTCCATAAAATTTTAATTATCGACTCAAACTGAGCAACATTCCCCAATTATGATCATCTACCAAACCGTAGAGGTGAAAATAAATTTTAATAGCTCAAAGCAACTCGATCTTCTAAATTAGGTATTAATAATTAAGAAATAAGAACTTATGCGTCCAATTAACAAAGTTGCACGAATTGAAAGGGTGGCGAATAATACGTTGCGATCTAGGAACAGCTTAGCGCCACCAACCACAGCTTGGTTGACGACGGTGTCGGCATAGCTCCGTACTGCGCGGCTGAGATTGTTGTTGCCGCCGGCTTCCACCGCTCTGCTCACCGCCGATCGAATCCATGCCATCTTACGAATTGCAATGTGATGTTTCAATTGGAGAGAATTGATTGCGGCGAAGGAGAGAGAATTTTGATGGAAGAATGAATAGATTTGATGAGAGAGAGAGAGAAACGGGAAGAAGAACGAAGAGGAGTTGAGCGTTATGGAAAAGTTCGAGTCTCGAGCCATTGGTTTCGCGCCTTGCCTTTGTGTGATTTCCCATAAATACCCTCAGCAGATCTCACGTGGTTGTCTCGCTTCTATTTTTCTATTTTCCACTTGAAAACCAAAAAAAATAAAAAATAAATTAGCCTTTACATAATTTTAAAAAAAAATTCATATCCATAATTACAATATTTAACTTAGCCAACTTTTCAAATTTATATTTAACATGTATTTTATCTAATTAAGGGGCGCTTGGTTAACAATTCTTCAATGGTAATGGGAATGAGATTGAAAATTAATGTAATTAGCATGATTCATGAGAACAAAATCACTACCTCTCCTCCTAAATTAGGTAATCACTACTCCATTTTGATTACTCTATTCTCTTCCTATAATCATCCTCCTTAATCAATCCCTCATTCCTCCACTAACAACCATTTGTTGTCTACTTCTATTCCAAAATTGGGGCATGACACTAGCAATGGTGTCACCATTGGAACACGTCTTCTCCTAACATATCATTTTTATTATGAGGGCATAGATGGAAATAAAATTGCATTCCCATTACCATTGAAAAATTGTTAATCAAGCACCCCCTAAATTGTTTCAATGGGAATAACCAATATGATGTGGTGGAAGCACGGTACAATGTAAATCCCTTAATTCTGAGAATACCCGAATAATATGTAAACGCGAATAAAAACGTTAATCCATTGATTCACGCATGAATACTGGAATAACAACAATTAAAACACGAAAATAGATAAAAACCCAATACTTTCAATTCATTCAATTCTCCAAATCTTCATATAATAATCACGGATCGTTATCACGATATCGTCTCCATCATTCTCACCCTTTTCGAAACGATTCGTCCTCGAATCGAAATTGATCTCGTCCACATAGGAATAAAATAATGTCACCAAATATGCAAGCTAAGAAAATATCCAAATGTACGGGTATGACTCACAATCTTAAAATGATAGGGCAGCGGTGTAAAAAATCATCACCAAAATAACCATCACGATTAATATAAAAATAATTATTATTTTGCGAGAAAAAACCAATATTACCATTTAGACATGGATCGTCTTTGAGCTCAACATCAACTACAAAGAGAACGAGATTAATAGTACAGTGTTCTTCATCAAATACTAGAGGGCCATTATAATTCGTGGCAATATGTTCTTGGCCAAGGTTATATACAGTCCTACCTTTTGTTAATACAACCCCCTAAAAAGTGTTCGGAAATTTTTTTTGAAAATTTTGATAATTTTCGAAAAAAATTCCGAAAATACAAAAGAAAAAACACTGAACATATGGATTTTCGGAAATTTTTTCCGAAAATTGTTACATTTTTCGGAAAAAAATTCCGAACAATTTTTTGGATGGGGTTGTATTCATAAAACATAGAACTGTATTTAACTTGGGCCTATGTTCTTCATTTTCAACCCATCCATCATGAAACAATGGCCCATTAAATACTTCAAGCCCGAAAGGCCCAACACATTTACATGGCCCAAAATTATTCTCCATAAGAAAAGGAGGCCCACCAGTCCTTGAATTAGGCCCAACTTCTTGAAATAGAACATTAGGCCCATAGCAACTACCATCATATGTCTACATAATTAAGGGGCCGATGGGGAACCTTCTTCATCTTTGTAACGAATAAATATGTCTACATAATTAGAAAATTAGTAACGAAACTAATTAGGAAAATTTATAGGTAAGTCGTAGTTAATTCATACTACAAATTTTTTTGTTGAAAATTTCGTAGCTATATTGAAAAATATACTAGTAATTCTTCGGTTTCTTTTAGTGTTATTTAACGGTTACGTTATGATAATTCAGCAATTTCCGTCAATTTTGTTCTTGAGTAATCTCGTGAAACAAGAATTCGATAGTTTAAGGTCTCTTTAAAATAAACGAATAGTTTAAGCACTTCTCAAAACAAAAATTCAATAGTAAAAAGAATTTTTAAAATAAACAAATAATTTAAGGATCTTTCAAAATAAAACTTGATAGTTTAGGGACCTAAAGATACAATTTTTTTTATATTTTATTATATTAGTTGTAGAAGTTAAAAAGTACTCTAGTTTTTTTTTTTTTTTTACCTTTTTCAGATATACCCATAAACCTAGCTCTCCCCTACTTATGTCGTTTCTTCTTGGCCAAACCCTTTTCTCTTTTTGTAACCAAGCTTAGACTTATTTCCATCTTGTGTTGGGGAGAGAACAAGATCTACTTAGGTTGATATATGGTACAATAATATTTAATTTAACATTATTATGTTTCGGAATTACCAAGAATGATGTGTGCAATTTTGTCCCATGACATCTAACATTTAAGTTTTCCCAAGGAAAAAAAAGTTTACCTTAGAAAAATGATAATCTCAAAAATTGAAATAGAGTAACTTTATGCATGTATGGTTCACTCACTCAACAACTGAAAATGTTTATACTGAAAATTATGATTTCTAAAAAGTATGGTCAGATTACACCGAAAATTTTACACTTAAAATTAATTTTCAATCTAAACTTTCTGTGTAATATAACCAAACCTTATAGTGTAATTAGCCTACGTTTTTCAGTGTAAACTATATCCATTGTTGATTAATTGCACTGTGCACCAGGTGCATACGAGAGTGCGTTAAATAAATATGAGCGGAGAATTAAAGAAAAAACAATTAAATTATGGTTAAATCCGATACTTTATATACTAACAAATTTTAAATACATTAATTTAAATATAATTTTTTATAAATGTAAATATATATATATAAAACACCCTTCTGTTTGTAACTTCATTTTTTCGATGTGGTTAGAAAATCCTAGATCTATACTTGAGAGCTTTATGCTCATGTAAATCTTTACATCACTATACAGTGACACTCTTTGTTCTCTTTCTTAGTGGAATAAAGAATTTTACTTACCAAAAAAAATATATATATATATATATATATATATAAAATAATATTAATTTTTTAGTTAAGTATGAAGCGGGTTGAATGATAGTTTAAAAACGTGCATTCGTTTCATTATCATCCCTACTTCCAACTTTAATTTGTTTTATGTGTTGAGTATGTATAGAGTGAAATTGGTTCATACATGAATTCTTGAAGGGTATCAATTGTTTTCACTAAAAAGTATTAATTGTTTCCACTGAAAAGTATTAGTTATTTTCACTGAAAAGTCTTAGTTTATTTTCACTGAACAACTCAGACTCTTTAGTAATAACAATTAATATTTTTTGGTGAAAACAATTAATATTTTTCAGTGGTTTATATATAAACCATTTTCACTCTAGCGGTCCAATAGTTATGAGAGGGTGAGAAATAAAATAATTTGTAAAATGCATGATGTAACATGATATAAACCTTATAAATGTTGGAAACACAGGTATTATTGTTCTCTGACAACATTTATTGCTCCATTAATTATTTTCTTGTGGAAAGATAAAAAAAAAAAAAAAAAAAAGGTAAGTACACCACAAAGATTACATTCTTCTCACAATTTCTTAAGTTGATCTGCGCTTGTTTGATAGAATCAACTTATAAGTAATTATCTCATGTACATTAATTAAGAAACATAATAAATTTTATTAAATTTGTAATATATTTTTTTACGATCTTCCTATTTTACTCAAGACAGAAGATGACACAAAAATTGAATATTAACATTATAATTTTGTTGGCAAACTCTCATATGCACCAAGTACACGGTGCACTCACTCAACAGTTGTTCATGTTTATACTGAAAAGTTGATTTCAATTACACTATTAAGTGTGGTTAGATTACACTGAAAAGTTTACACTAAAAATTGATTTTTCAATGTAATCTGACTTGAAGCGATTTTACTAACTTCTACTAATCGTTCACCCGCAAGCGAACGGGTTCACTATAGTATTGGCAAGTATAACGACCAAGTATATCGTACCCACGGGACAGTGTATATGCGAATAGATCCCTGAAGATCTACGCGTCGTAGTTAATATGAGTGTGATGTTTTTGGTTTTTTTTGAAAGATAGATTAATTAAACTAAAATAAACTAACTAAACTAAAATACTAAAGCAGACGAATTAACTAAGGGTTGGATTCAAATAAAAGATGGTGGTGCTTAGGATAGGAATCCCTACGTATACTAACGGAGCAGGTACATAATCCAAATAACTGTGACAAACGAGAATCAACCTAAGTCTAAGAATGCAAGGTGAAAGCTCAAGATTCTAAACCCTAATACTTTACCCTAACACTCGACTTCACAAATCTACTAACAAGTTATTAGATTGTGCTTAATTAATGAGACCCTAATTTAACTAAGGTGATGCGGTCGTCCTCCTTCGCTAAACCGGTATATGAATTAACCTTTCCTAAACCCTCTCGTTAAGTCTACTTGTTGTTAAAGAGTGATACGGTCGTCCTCTCTCTAACACCTTTCGAACGAAACTCAAGAGTGAAATCTAGCTTAATTTTAAGCATTCATTAATTAAGAGAATTAAAACCTAACGTCACAAGTTATTCTAATTACATACCCACAACCTACTTCTACGAGTTCATCCTACCCTAAGCATGCAAGGGTTTTAGCTAGACATAGTTTGAACGTAAACAATAGAAATTAAACAAGTGACGAACATTAACATGGTAACGAAAACGAAGAAAAGAACGAACATAAACTGAGGTTTTAATATGTAAAAGATTAAACTGAAATTAATTAACAAAAACTAGGTCTCAACGTATTTAAGAACAAAAGTTATTAAGAATCGAAGCTAAAACGTGAAATCGTAAAGTAAATTCGTAAGCAAAAACCTCAAAACCGTAAATCTATAGCTCGCTCGTCTCTTCTCTTCCTCCTCGCTCTAAAAACTCTATGAAACGTGATGTCTAAAAGTTGGAGATCCTTCAAAACGTGTTTGGACGAGGTATATATAGGCACGGGTCGAAACGGGAGTTAATGGGCCGAAAATACGCATTCGGAGGCAAAAGTATATGGGCGCTCGAGCAAAACGCTCGAGCGGTCCCGCTCGAGCTGTGTAGCTCGAATGATGCATTCGCTCGAGCGGTCGCGCTCGAGCTGCTCGAGCGCTGAATCTTCTCTGTATGTTTTGGGCGCTCGAGCAATTCGCTCGAGCGGTGGCGCTCGAGCTGCTCGAGCGCAAGAATTGTTCTGTACGTTTGCGCGCTCGAGTAAGGCGCTCGAGCGGTGGCGCTCGAGCAATGCGCTCGAGCGATCTCTAATCCTTCCAAATGATACTTTTCCTCGTCCGCACTAATACCAATCGTATTTCTTCAATATCTTCTCATCCGGGCATCCGTTTGAGTCGATTCAAAGTCCTACGAACTCCGTTTTTCGTCCTCTATTCACCTATGAGCATCAAAGAGACAAATTTATCAATGTATAGAAATAATGCTCATTTGACTCTAAATACTCTATAAACTCGACCAAAACTAGGGCGTTTCTAGCTACGAATCATGACAATTTCACGCCTAATCAACCCCCCCAAACTTACCATATTGCTTGTCCCAAAGCAATGAAATAATAAGTAAAGTGAAATTGTTAGGAATGAGTAGGAAAACTCAATCATGCAAGCTAATGAACTCAAGCTTCAAAAGTCAATCACCCGTATACTCACTCACTTTCCTTCATCATACTCATGCAACAATAACAAGAAACACCAAGATCAAGCATGGATGTGCACTCAACGATGTGTTTAACTCCCTCACAAGTGTATAACAATGATAAAGGGACTCACTCAATCAATCAATCACACAAATTGGCAGCCATAGGCTTGTAAATGCTCTCAACTTCGACCATACTCTAGAAATCAATGCCGAATCAAAAAGGACTTTCAAAAGGTTGTAATGTAGGCTCTTTGGACAGGTGGGATAACAATATGGTAAAGTGACTCAAGTGAATGGAGAATAGAAATTCAAAACTTCGGTACTTCGAGATTAAGAACGAACTACTTCAAACGTATTCAATCACTACACTTTCGCTTTCAATTCTCGCAACACTTCAATTTTTTATCTTTCTCACTCCTTCACTTTTTCAATCACTTCATCATTTTTTTTTTTCGCACAAACACATGAGCTCATTTTTTTTTTCTTTTGCTCATTCTCAAATTTTTTTGTTCTTTTTCCCACATCTCAAAACTTCATCACACCTTCTTCTCATATTTACTCAACAAACAACCTTTTCCTTTTTTCAACTCAATTCACTTCCTTCATATTCACACTTTCCTATTCTCCACTCAAATTTGGACAATAAGGCTTAGGAATTGGAATAGTTTTCATATGTGCTAGCAAATAAAATAGGCTTTAGGCTCAAAGGGGCTAACAAGGGATCAATGTCATTGGTAAGGAAAATTTTGGCTAAGTGACTTATTCAATTCAAAAATGGCCTAAGATCCTATTCGGTATATCAAACTAGACACAATCTAGAAGCAAGAGCGCATGCAAGTTCTAGCATCCTCTAAGGTGACGATCCACTCACAAACGAAGAGATTAAATCATGCATTTAAATCTCGTAAGGCTCAACTCTCACGGCTTTCACATCCAAGCTAGTCCTAGTGAATTCTCACTCTCATCACACAAGCACTCAAAAGAAAACTCATAAGCATACGGGTTCTCTCCCTAATCAGCTCAAACTCACATACTTACACAAAGAAATTTTCAACTCACTTTCACAACTCCACTCTCCTCACTAAGTCATACTCAAGAATAAAAATAAGCAGTCTAGAAGAGTTAATAAGCATGAAATCATCAATCATCAATCAAAGCAAATCGAAACAAATCCCTCAAAAGTTAAAAGACTTCCAATACAATCCCCAAGAACATGCACTCCACGCAATCACTACAATTCATACTCAGGAACAGAAATAAATAAGAAAAGAAAGGAAAAAGAAGAGGAAAGAAAAAGGAAAAGAAAATTGGGTGCATCCCAGGTCTCTCAAGCGTCTGGAGGTGGTGGTGGCCGGTAGCTAGGGTGATCGGATCCTAAGTGGGAGACAAAGAGTGCCTCCATCCAGCGTTTCAAATCTGAAACCTCCGATCGAACTTCTTGAAACTCTCCTCTCATGCTAGAAGCTTCCGTGTACCACTGATTTTGAGTGGTGCGAAGCTCCGTGACATCTGCCCTCAGGCCCTGAATGTCGGTTCGCATTCCGTACCACTCCATCTGGTTCGGGTACCACGGCTCTGGAGTCGGTGCATCAGGCATCCCGAACTCCATCTCTTGAGGTCCCTGACCTCCTTCACCCACATCCGCTTCTTCCTCATCAGCCATGTTTCCTCCTTCTTCGTACTCTTGTTCTTCCTCCTCTTGCAGCTCCGCTGCTCCACTCGATCCGGCACCACTCGTGCCTTCTCCTCTGCTCCTCTTGACAGGCCTAACGTCCCGGAGTCCTTTGCCATCTATCTCTGATGTGTACTTAGCACCTATAGCGAGGTGCTGCTCTCCGTTCATCCCGACGTTATCCTTCTTCATCCCTACCAGAGTCACGAGCTTCTTGTTCGGCAGCGGGAACAAGCCATCATCACTGTATCTGATGCAGTATTTGCCCATCCAGTGCTCAAACATCCAAGTGTTGTTCATCTGCTCGAATCCCAAATCCATGCCTTTGCAAGGTCCCGAACACGGCTCGAATCCGAGGTGCTTCATCAAAACTGAAATCAGCCCTCCTCCTCGGATCTTTGAGGTTCTCGTTCCCAGCTTGAACGGAGCCTCGAAATGGTGCTCTAGGAAGTCCCTTCCAAAGTCATGGTCCTTTTTATGCAAAAGGCACCAGATTCCGTACAGCTGCTTGCTCGTCACCGTCCCCGTCTCAGATCTGGCATAAATCGTGTTCCCCAGTATCCGCTCCAGATATCTGATCACCGGGTTTCGGATAGCCGATGCCCTCGCATACTGCCCCTTGTAGTCCCCAACCAAGCTGCCCGTTATCTCTTTCCAAAATGCATTAGCGTTGTACGCTTTTAGCTCACGGTTGGGACGAGATACGGCTGGGAGCCCGAATGCGAGGTTGACAACTCCCACCTCGTGGTATTGCCACTCGTTCTGGTATTTGAATTTGAAGGTGTCTGTGCCCGTCTTTTCCACTGTGGCCATAAATTGTTCCACCAGATCGGCATTAGTCTCCATGGTTAGCAGCATGTCGAAGAACTCAGCCATGTTGTTTCTGGTGAATATCCTTCGTATCTCCTCCTCAATTCCCAGGTCCTTCATGAAGCTTACCACAGGTCTCCGGGTTTTCTCAACCTTCCCGGTTATGAGGCTCCATCTGTAGGCCACGTACTTCCAGTCATCTCGATAATCTAACCCTCCCCATCTCGAGGGCAATAAGTTCTTCTGTCTAAGCTGTTCCGTGAGCACTCTCACTTCTTCGTCGCTCAGGAGTTTGTGTTTAGGAGCCATTGTACCTAATCATGACATAGCAAGGATTTAAGCAACATTCCTTAAGTTCACAACAGTTCATCATTCATTCAAACTCAAGCAATTCCAAGTAATGCATCTCAATTCGATTCAACTCACTATTCATGCTTTTCTCAATTCACAAAAAATTCTTCTCAATATGCAAAACCCATTTCCTTTTCTCAAATTCCTACTTCTTACTCTAGAAATTCACCCCTTCTACTCATTCAATTCCAAAATTGAAAGTAAAACAAGCAAACCCATAGCATATTATCAACATTCATCAATCAAGGAATCAAGAATCAACAAGTTTCGCAAAAATCCCCAAAAATTTCGACTAACTCATGAACCCTAGTTCATATGCATCAACTCATGCCTAATTCAACCATAAACTACGAATTGAATCACAAAAGTTAGAGATTACATACCTTGTTCGAAGATTTAAGGAGGATTGTGAAGAAATTCGAGCAAAAATTGTGAGAAATCGTGCAAAATCGTATGAAATGCTCCAAATCGCCCCCAAATCGCCCCAAATAGTGTGTGAAAGTGTGTGTAAATGGGTGGAAAGGGGTATTTATAGAGGGGGAAATCCGATGGGTCAACCCGCGACCCGCTCGAGCGATTCGCTCGAGCGGTCGCGCTAGAGCAATTCGCTCGAGCGTCTAAAACACTCTGTAAGATTTGGGCGCTCGAGCAATACGCTCGAGCGGTGGCGCTCGAGCTGCTCGAGCACGAGAATGGTTCTGTATGTTTTAAGCGCTCGAGCAATGCGCTCGAGCGGTGGCGCTCGAGCTGCTCGAGCGCGAGAATGGTTCTGTATGTTTTAAGCGCTCGAGCAATGCGCTCGAGCGGTGGCGCTCGAGCTGCTCGAGCGCGCCAAAATTTCAACCTCGTTTTTTTATGTTCAACACTTGAAATTTCCATCCGAACCAAGCTCGACTACTTATCACATTCAACCCAAAACACGACTAACCTGAGAACTCCTCGATTTAAGCCAGGTCGCTCATTCGACCGAGGAGTTGGGGTCTCTTCCATACGTGCAAATCACCAATCCACTTCAAGTCGAACTTAGCACTCTCACTCAATTCGACTCAACGACCCTCATGCATTGATGTTTTCGAAAAAATTTGACCAATTTTTCATGACCAATTTTTCATAGAATTTCGTGTACGAACCCGAAGTACGAATACACACCCCCCCAAACTTTGTTCTTGCTATGCGATGACAAAGTTTGAAACGAATGAGTACGTAAGAGTAAGTACACAAAATTCGTATGAACTCGACTTCTACCAATGCAAACTAAGGAACGAAAAGAAACATCACCCCCCAAACTTCGACTTCGCAAAGAGGTCGACGTTTGGGGTTCGGTTACCTCTAACTTCAAGAATTGAATGCTTTCCTATTCGAAACGTGCTCAACTTCCTGACTTTCCTCCTTAAGCTCCCTCTCTCAGAATTTCACTCCACGAAGCAAGCCTTCATCACAAATCTCAACAAACGAAGTTAACACTTACGATTCCCAAACTACTAAAAATAAACAAAACACTAAAAAGCAAGTAAAAATGGGTTGCCTCCCATTAAGCGCTAGTTTTAAGGTCCTAATGCCGGACCGAGCTCAAAGGAGCTCACGGGACTTGAGAATCTAAAATACCTCCCTTATTCTCATAAGAGAAGTTAAAGAATTTCTTCACTCTATGCCCGTTCACCATGAATTTCTGTCCATCGTCCGTCTCAACTTCGAGGAATCCACTCTTGTGCACTCCCCTTACAATATACGGCCCGTTCCACTTGGACTTTAGCTTTCCACCAAAAAGCTTCATCCTCGAATTGAATACGAGGACTTGATCACCCACCTTGAATTCCTTCTTCTTCAACCGTGCATCATGCCACTTCTTCGTCTTTTCTTTGAAAATTCGGGCATTCTCGTAGGCAACGTCTCGAAACTCTTCCAACTCATGAAGTTGGAGTAATCTCCTCTCACCAACCAAGGCACTATCAAAATTCAGCTTTTTGATCGCCCAATATGCCTTGTGCTCCAACTCCACGGGCAAGTGACATGCCTTTCCAAACACCAATTGATATGGAGACATACCAAGAGGAGTTTTGAAAGCTGTCCTATATGCCCAAAGTGCATCATCCAACTTCATCGCCCAATCTTTCCTACTTATGCTCACCGTCTTCTCAAGGATCTCCTTGATTTGACGGTTAGAAACCTCTGCAAGACCGTTAGATTGAGGATGATATGCAGTAGAGATTCGATGACTTACCTCGTATTTTGACAGCACCTTTTCCATCCATTTGTTCACGAAATGGCTTCCCCCATCACTTACCAAAGCTCTTGGAACTCCATATCTCGCAAAGATGTTCTTCCTCAAGAATTCGATGACGACACGGGAATCATTCACGCGAGTTGGGACAGCTTCAATCCACTTCGAGACATAATCAACGCATACGAGAATGTACAAGAATCCATTGCTAGGAGGAAATGGACCCATGAAATCAATCCCCCATACGTCGAATATCTCGACTTCCATGAACACGTGCATAGGCATCTCGTCCATCTTAGTAATGGAGCCGAATCGTTGGCACTTCTCACACCTCTTAACCCATTCCATGCAATCTCTCAACAAAGTTGGCCAATAAAACCCGGATTGCAGGACTTTCCTTCCGGTCTTCTCTCCACCCAAATGTCCTCCACATGGCAAGGCGTGACAATGCCTTATGATATCACTCCACTCCTCCTCTGGCACACACCTTCTCAATACGTGATCGATCCCTCTTTTGAACAAATAGGGGTCATCCCAAATGTACTCCCGAACCTTCTTCAAAAATGCCTTCCGATGCACCGAGTCTATCTCAACGGGCAACTCACCACTTGCTAAATAGTTAGCATAATCTGCAAACCAAGGTGCCTTCCCCTCAACTCTATACACAGGGAAGTCTCCTAAGCCAAAGAGCTTCTCATCAGGGAATTCATCGTTCACCTCTCGATCCTCCACGGTGTTCTCCTTTGTGAGCTCCAATCTCGAAAGGTGATCGGCTATCACGTTCTCGCACCCCTTCTTGTCTCGAATCTCTACATCAAACTCCTGGAGCAACAAGATCCAACGAATGAGACGGGGCTTTGCATCCTTCTTGCTCATAAGGTACCGAATCGCTGCGTGGTCCGTATATACAATTGTTTTCGTCCCTACTAAGTAGGGTCGAAATTTATCAAAAGCATACACGACCGCTAACAGCTCCTTTTCGGTAGTAGTGTAATTCACTTGAGCAGAATTCAGCATCTTCGAGGCATAATAAATAGCGTGAAAACGCTTCTCTCGAATTTGCCCCAAAGCAACCCCCATCGCATAATCGCTAGCATCACACATGAGCACGAACGGGCTAGACCAATCCGGTGTGACAAGTATCGGGGCATTCACCAACGCTTCTTTCAACCTATTAAAAGCCACTAAAAACTCATTAGTAAACTCAAAGGCGACTTCTTTTTCAAGAAGCCGCGAAAGGGGTTTAGCTATTTGTGAAAAGTCTTTTATGAAACGTCTATAAAAACCCGCGTGTCCTAAGAATGACCGAATCCCCTTCTCGGTCGAAGGTGGTGGAAGCTTCTCGATAGCAATCACTTTTGCCTTGTCCACTTGGATACCTTTCGAGGACACATGATGTCCAAGAACAATACCCTCTCTTACCATGAAGTGACACTTCTCCCAATTAAGCACTAAGTCCGTCTCTTCACACCTGCTCAACACAACTTCAAGATTGATTAGACATTTATCAAACGACTCCCCGTAAACGGAGAAGTCGTCCATGAAAACCTCCATAATCTTCTCAATCAAGCCATGAAAAATTGCCATCATACACCTTTGAAAGGTGGCGGGTGCGTTACACAACCCAAACGGCATTCTCCTAAAAGCAAAAGTCCCATAATAGCAGGTGAAGGTGGTTTTCTCTTGATCCTCGGGGGCTATCATGATCTGATTATACCCCGAGTACCCATCTAAGAAACAGTAATACTCAAAACCACCTAATCTATATATCATTTGATCAAGGAACGGTAAAGGAAAGTGATCCTTACACGTTGCCTTGTTCAACTCTCTATAATCAACACATACACGCCAACCCGTCACTAATCTAGTGGCTACCAATTCGTTAGACTCCGTCTTAATCACTGTGGTACCCCCCTTCTTAGCAACTACGTGTAACGGACTCACCCATGGACTATCAGAAATGGCAAAAATCATGTTGCTATCTAACAACTTCAATACTTCCTTATGTATCACCTCTTGAATAACCGGATTAACTCTACGCTGATTTTGCACTATCGGTTTTCTCCCCTCTTCTAATCTAATCCTATGCATGCAAATCGAGGGGCTAATTCCCTTAATATCCGCGATCGACCATCCTATAGCAGATTTGTGCTTACGAAGCACCACTAAAAGTCTATCAAGCTGATCATCAGATAAAAGGGCAGATACAATTACCGGATATTTGTCGGTCTCATCCAAGTAAGCGTACTTGAGGTGGTCGGGCAGCGGCTTCAACTCCTTCTTCGCCTCCAATGGTGGCGCCTTATCGAACATCTTCTCGAAAGTTGACTCCTCGGCCTCCAAGTCATCATCATCCTCCAATTTCTTCAACTCCAAGAACTTGACGTCTTCATTGTCTTTCAAGCTGTCAAAATAATCAAGATTATAAGAATCATAAGACATATCGTCAAGAATAGGATAATCAAATTGATGAACATAAAAAGAGCAAGGGTCTAGAAGTGTGTCTTCAACACAAGCATCCGTGATGTCAATGAAGTGGCAACTCTCATCTCCCATGGGGTATTTCATAGCTTCGTAGATAGCTATCTTCACTTCTTGATCATCAACTTTGACCGTGATCTTCCCATTCGCTACATCAAGCACCATCCCGGCAGTAGCTAGAAACGGCCTTCCCAAAATCAGCGGAACATGTTCATCCTCCTCCATCTCAAGTACTACGAAGTCGGCGGGAAAAACGTGATTCTCCACCGTCACTAGAACATCCTCCACTACTCCTTGAGGTCTAGTAATGGACCTGTCAGCAAGCTGGAGTGTCATCATCGTGGGTTGCAGCTCAACTCCCTCCAACTTCTTGAACAATGAAAGGGGCATCAGATTAATGCTCGCCCCGAGATCACATAAAGCTCCTTTCTTGATCCCGTTCCCGATATCGCAAAGAATGATGAAGCTCCCGGGATCCTTCAGCTTAGGCGGAAGTGCCTTGTGCACCATAGCACTCACTTCGTGGTTCAAGTGCACTAGCTCGGGTCCATCTATTCTCCGTCTCTTCGCAATCAAGTCCTTCAGGAACTTTGCGTAGTTCGGCATCTGTTCCAAGGCATCATAAAAAGGGATGTTAATATGTAGCTTTTTAAAAACATCAAGGAATTTAGCAAACTTTTCATCAAGCTTCTTTTTCATGAAGCGCTGTGGATATGGGACAGGTATCACCGATTTGGGTACCCCCCATTCATCTTTCTCAGTTTCTTTCACTTTCTCCCTTGCTTCCTTTGCCTTTTTCCACTTTGGAATTCTCTCTATCTCCTCGATCTCCTCATCAGGCATTTTGCTCTTCTGGGTCTCATCCATATCTTGACTCTTATCATCAATTTTCATCTTAACTCCTTCCTTCTCAACCTCAACTCCATCACTTTGAGACTCTATCCCTTCTGTCTCATCTTTCTCCTTGAGCGTCTCAGAATCAGCAGGCATCTCGGGACCATCATATTTGGTCCCACTTCTCAACTCAATAGCCTTGCAATGTTCCTTTGGGTTATCCTCGGGCATTGATGGATACTTGCCAGGCTCTCTTGGCTGAGACTTAGCGACCTGGCTAATTTGGTACTCGATGGAATTGAATCTTCTGTTGTTCTCTTGCTGAACTCGATTCCACTCGATGTCTCTCTTTTGGAGTTCTTGATCTCGTTGATCGCCTTTCTTATGTAGCTCCTTCACATCGTACTCCAAAGAGGACAATCGCTTGCTACCTTCCTCCACTTTCTGAAGGATCGCTCTCAACATCTCCTCGGTTGATGCACCGCCCTCTCCACCAGGAGGTTTAGACCCCGGATCAACACCTGCAGGCACAGTAATTCCAGCTTTTGGGTTAGCATAAGAAAAATTCTCATTTTCCCTCCAAGTGTTTTGAGGAGGCTGCTGGCCTCCTTGATACCCTTGTGTGTTCCTCCATTGATTTTGAGGCGGCTGTGGGCCTGGAGGTACAAATGGTTGACCGTAAGAAGGTCTTCCATACTGGTTTCCACCTTGTGGATACCCCCCTTGTGGGTAATTAGGCCTTCCCATATAGTTGGCCTCTTCTTGCTGATTCGTGGGTGGTTCCACTTTCTCGCTTGCTGCTCCATTCCCTCCAACCAAGTTCTGTCCCATCTCAAGGTTGCTGATCTTCTCCATCATAGCCATCAACAGCTTCCTCGTACCCTCATTTTCTTCCAACTTGCATACCCTCTGAAATTCTGGGTCCTCGTTCCATGCACCAGCATTCGTGACAATATTGTCCACGATCTCTCTACACCTCGCTACTCCCTGGTTCAGAAAAGCTCCACTTGCACATGCATCTAGGTGGGCTTGGCCAGCCTTGCTGGCTCCACTGTAGAAGAACGCCATAATATCTCCCTCGTTGTACCCGTGCTGCGGGCACTCGATCAACATATTTGAGTATCTCTCCCACGCCTGGCGTAAATCCTCTCCAGACTTCTGGCGAAAGGAAGAGATCTCAATTCTCGCTTTAATCGTTCTCGATGGAGGGTAGAATCGCTCGAGGAACAGACGCTCGAGCTCGGCCCATGTGTTAACACCTCCCCGTGGGAGCGTGTTATCATACCATTCCTTGGTTATTCCCGTAAGAGAAAATGGGAACAACCTGAGCCTTTTGGCATCTTCAGACATGCCATTGTAATTGAAAGTAGATGCAATCATGAGGAAACTCCTCAAGTGAGTGTGAGGGTTATCCTTCCCAACCTCTCCCTTGAATTGATTCTCAGTAAGCAGCTTGAGAATTCCTGGGGAGATTGAAAAGTTATTGGCCTCAACTGGAGGTAAGGCCACTCCATCGTAGTACCTCTGCGGTTGTGCCGCGAACCTGCCCCGAATTGCCATATTCTGATCTGCGTTCTGGGGTGCAGGCTGAGGAGCGACAGGTGGTGCTGGTATGTTTTGAACTGGAGGTTGTTGGTACACAGGTGGTTGGTTATAGACAGGAGGTGGAGGATACGGGTAAGGCGGATAAGGGTATGGTGGGTATGGGTAATGTTGGTATGCTGGGTTGTGGAAAGGGTTATTCGGGTTTTGTGGGTAAGCAGGGTTGTTCAGAGTATTTGGGACAAGATTCTGAGCTGGATTGTTTACATTTTGTGCACCCGGGTTCTGGCTACTACTATCTACGAACTGGTCTTGATTCTGACCACCACTCCCTCCAGAGCCATCAACCCGGTCTACTGCCTGATTGAAATCGTTGGCAGCATCGTCCAACTCATTATTGAGGTCCATTGGTCCCTTCCCTAAGTCGGCTGCGTTCATTCTTCTCAAGTAAGCTCGATTCCTTCTAGCTATTGTCTCAGGGTCCAACGGTATTCTCTCTTCGCTCGTGTTGCCTTGTGAGCGTGTTCTCATAAACCTGACACACTAGCAGATGGATCAAAACGCAACTGCCGAATAAATAAAAATGACAAAAAGAAATAAAAACAGAAAATAGGCACTCACTACTAACTACTAAGCTATCGACAAGTCCTATTCAAAGAGCATATAACGCCTTCCCCGGCAACGGCGCCATTGACTTGAAGCGATTTTACTAACTTCTACTAATCGCTCACCCGCAAGCGAACGGGTTCACTATAGTATTGGCAAGTATAACGACCAAGTATATCGTACCCACGGGACAGTGTATATGCGAATAGATCCCTGAAGATCTACGCGTCGTAGTTAATATGAGTGTGATGTTTTTGGTTTTTTTTTAAAGATAGATTAATTAAACTAAAATAAACTAACTAAACTAAAATAATAAAGCAGACGAATTAACTAAGGGTTGGATTCAAATAAAAGATGGTGGTGCTTAGGATAGGAATCCCTACGTATACTAACGGAGCAGGTACATAATCCAAATAACTGTGACAAACGAGAATCAACCTAAGTCTAAGAATGCAAGGTGAAAGCTCAAGATTCTAAACCCTAATACTTTACCCTAACACTCGACTTCACAAATCTACTAACAAGTTATTAGATTGTGCTTAATTAATGAGACCCTAATTTAACTAAGGTGATGCGGTCGTCCTCCTTCGCTAAACCGGTATATGAATTAACCTTTCCTAAACCCTCTCGTTAAGTCTACTTGTTGTTAAAGAGTGATACGGTCGTCCTCTCTCTAACACCTTTCGAACGAAACTCAAGAGTGAAATCTAGCTTAATTTTAAGCATTCATTAATTAAGAGAATTAAAACCTAACGTCACAAGTTATTCTAATTACATACCCACAACCTACTTCTACGAGTTCATCCTACCCTAAGCATGCAAGGGTTTTAGCTAGACATAGTTTGAACGTAAACAATAGAAATTAAACAAGTGACGAACATTAACATGGTAACGAAAACGAAGAAAAGAACGAACATAAACTGAGGTTTTAATATGTAAAAGATTAAACTGAAATTAATTAACAAAAACTAGGTCTCAACGTATTTAAGAACAAAAGTTATTAAGAATCGAAGCTAAAACGTGAAATCGTAAAGTAAATTCGTAAGCAAAAACCTCAAAACCGTAAATCTATAGCTCGCTCGTCTCTTCTCTTCCTCCTCGCTCTAAAAACTCTATGAAACGTGATGTCTAAAAGTTGGAGATCCTTCAAAACGTGTTTGGACGAGGTATATATAGGCACGGGTCGAAACGGGAGTTAATGGGCCGAAAATACGCATTCGGAGGCAAAAGTATATGGGCGCTCGAGCAAAACGCTCGAGCAAAACGCTCGAGCGGTCCCGCTCGAGCTGTGTAGCTCGAATGATGCATTCGCTCGAGCGGTCGCGCTCGAGCTGCTCGAGCGCTGAATCTTCTCTGTATGTTTTGGGCGCTCGAGCAATTCGCTCGAGCGGTGGCGCTCGAGCTGCTCGAGCGCAAGAATTGTTCTGTACGTTTGCGCGCTCGAGTAAGGCGCTCGAGCGGTGGCGCTCGAGCAATGCGCTCGAGCGATCTCTAATCCTTCCAAATGATACTTTTCCTCGTCCGCACTAATACCAATCGTATTTCTTCAATATCTTCTCATCCGGGCATCCGTTTGAGTCGATTCAAAGTCCTACGAACTCCGTTTTTCGTCCTCTATTCACCTATGAGCATCAAAGAGACAAATTTATCAATGTATAGAAATAATGCTCATTTGACTCTAAATACTCTATAAACTCGACCAAAACTAGGGCGTTTCTAGCTACGAATCATGACAATTTCACGCCTAATCATAATCCAACCACACTTTTCAATGTAATTGGAACAAATTTTTCAATGTAAACAGGAATAACTGTTGAATGAGTGCACCATACACCAAGTGCACAAAAAAGTTACTCAATTTTGTTATCAGTAAATGTGTCAAATCTCATATATTTGTCAAGGGGAAAATTGTTAATGACTTTAATAAGAAAATAAATCTATAAGTGGATGCACATGGAAATAGAAATTATGTTTACCTTAGTGGTACGAAGAAATATTTAAATTTAGGGAAAAAAATTCTACATGCATGATATAATTTAAATGTATTTTTAAATGATATTAGTTATTTTATTATAAAATATTAATTTATTGGCATTAGTTATCTTTACTGAATAATAATATATATTTTTTTTTACTAAATAATATTAATTTTGCATCAATTGCAAAAAGCAATTAGTGCACCCAAGCACTTACTCCGTCCAATTTGAATACTCTTCTTCGTCTGTTTTAAGAAATATTGATAGTTTATGTATAAAATAGATATGTAATGTTGAAAATAAAGAATATTTTAAGGGTGGAGATAGAATAGTATGGTGTGGTATATATGAAAAAGGGAAATATGAGCATTGAAATTAGACAACCAAATTTTTTTTCCATGAATGACAAAGTTTTATATGAAAATAGTTTATCATAAGCTTATCATGAAATTATTTTAAAGTATCAAAAATCTCGTCAGGAGTATCAGTAATCGGGTCAATGATATTATATTGTAATTGTGGGATTAAAATCATTTTCGTCCCGTAACTTTTTTGCTTTTTCTTTTTGGTCTCATACTTATTTACTTTTTCGTTCTAGTCCCACGACAATTCAAATTTACCCAAATCAATCCCAAATGTCCAAAAAATGCATGAAACGACGTAGTTTTGGTCACGTGCTACTATTTTCCGGCAAAGTAAGAGGAACAAAACGACGCAGTTTCATGACCAAAATAACATTTTCCGACTACTTTGGACTGATTTGAATAAATTTGAATTATTGTGGGACTAAATCGAAAAATTAAATAAGTATGGGACCAAAAAGAAAAAGTCAAAAAGTTACGGGATGAAAATGGTTTTAATCCCTTGTAATTGTTGTTAATTTTTTTAACCCAATAGTTTGATGCTCCTAATGAGATTTTTTATATTCTTGATCAAATATTTGATATTTTAAAACGGTTTCATGATAATCTTATGATGAATCGTTTTTATATGAAACCTACTCATATTGAAATTGTATGAAAGTAGTATTATGTATATACACTATTATTATTATGCATATCAACTATCATCGCTCAAATATATACTATTTGGTTTTTAAACAGTGATAGTGTGTACGTATAAGAGTAATAGTGAATATGCATAACCGTAGTGTGTATACATGATACCATATTTGAAGAAATCGAATTTACGTGAACTCGGGTTTCACAATAAGTTTATTTTTTTATTTTTTTGTCTTAATTATTTTGAAGTAACTCAAGGTTACTTTTAGATTGCATTTGGATAGAGTCATGAAATGCAAGAGATTTAAAAATAAATCATGAATGAATCAAATGACATGAGTTTGCTAGGTATTTAAAATTCTTCAAATATGAACTAGGATTAAAGCTATGAATTTGAAATCCATTAATTTAAGGCAAACTCTCATATGCACCAAGTGCACGGTGCACTCACTCAACAGTTGATATTGTTAATTGGGACCAACTTTTAAGTATAAACAATATCAATTGTTAAATGAGTGCACAATACACCAAGTGTATAAGAGAGTTACTCTTAATTTAAATATTTTATCCAAACAAGTGGAGTGAATTTAGGCCGTGAATTTAAAATCCATAATCCAAATCCCTCTATCCAAACACAACCTTACATTTTTCAAAGAGTAGGTACCTGGTAAAAGCGAATTTACGTAAACATTTTCTTTTCAAGTAATGCATATCAATTATCACTAGTTAAAATATATTTAATTTTTAAATAGTAATAGTGTACATGCACAACAATGATAGTAAATATATATATAATAGTAATAATGCATATATATATATATAACATTATATTTGAAAAAATCGAATTCACGGGAAGTCCAACTTCACACAAAATTTTATAGACACACTCTCATATACACTTGGTGTACGGTGCATTCACCCAATATTTGAGTTTGATTACACTGAGAGTGCAGGTTGATTATACTGGAAAATGTGGTTAGATTACACTAAAAATCGGTTTTCAGTGTAATCTAGCTATACTTTTCAAAATAATCAAATCATACTTTTCAGTATAAACAATCTCAACTATTGAGTGAGTGCACCTAGGGGTGACAAAATGAGCCCGGCTCGATGGGCCGGCCCGGTTGGCCTGTCTTTAAGGACAGACTGGGCCTAAAAAATAGTGGTCCGAAAAGAACCGGGCAGATTTGGCCCGGCGGGCCGACCCGAAACTTTTGGTCGTCCCGGTTTTTTTTTTTTTTTTTTAAATTTATATATCTAGTGTAGTTTGGTCTAATATGTCAAGTGTACCTATTAACATGAAAAAAAATTCATGTGATGTTTAAAAGTGTTTGTTGAGTTAATATTACTATTTTCTTGTTGTAATAGTTTTTTCTAGAGATTAATATAAGTTAGTTAGAGAAAATGGATAGTCAAATTATATCATAAACTAATATTAATGGTCATTATAATTCATATCTTGACCACAAAAATAGGACTATAAGATTTGTTTAAAAATAAAATTATTTTATTGATTTATTTGATTTTGACAAGTTTAATTTTTTTAAAAGACGCCCGTGCTGGCCCGTTCCGTTTGTCACCCCTGAGTACACCACACATCAAGTGCAAAAAAAAATTACTCATATTTATATTTTGCAAAATTGATTTTAAATGGTAGTTTCCCACTAATTGCAAATACGAGGATCTCAATGCTATTTCAAGAGATTTATCTCTCCTTCCGGTAAGCGGTCACTTTTCCAACCCAACCTTCCTGATCCAATCGAGCCAGATCTAGGGGCATTTTCGGAATTTCAAAAAAGTATTCCTAGTAGTGAAATTCACTTCACAGGCACTCCCTTTTCTTCTTCTTCCCATTCCCCCAAATCTCATCCAATCGCACCACCACTCTCCGCCGCCGCCGCCGTTGAATCAAGATGAGGAAGCTACTCCATCTCCTCGCCGTTCTCCTCCTCGTGTCCCTCACCTCCGCCGAGATCAAAAACCTAAAAATCTCCCTCGATTCTCGCCCGATGATCCTCTTCGAACGCTTCGGATTCACGCATACTGGCCAGGCCCGCATCTCCGTCTCCTCCGTGTCCGTAATGTCCTCCGTCGGCTCGCCGGACCCTTCCCGATTAGGTTTCTTCCTCCTCTCGGAAGAATCCCTAATTCAAGTCCTTCTCGAGCTCCAATCGAATCCTTCGTTTTGCGTCCTTGATTCCAAGTACATAAATCACCTCTTCAGTTTCCGCGATCTGTCCCCGCCGCCGGATTCGTCGTTCAGCCGCTCGTATCCGATCACTTCTCCGAACGAATACTCGCTGTTTTTCGCGAATTGCGCACCGGAATCAACGGTGTCGATGAATGTGCGAACCGAGCTCTACAATCTCGACGGCCGTGGAAGAGTGAAGGACTTCCTATCCGCCGGGTTAACTCAATTGCCGTCGTTGTATTTCTGTTTCTCTGTTCTTTATTTTGCGTTTTTGGCGTACTGGATCTACATTGGTTTCCAGAACAAGAAGTCTGTGCATAGGATCCATTTACTCATGGGGCTTCTGGTTGTTATGAAGGCATTGAATTTGCTCTGTGCTGCGGAGGATAAACATTACGTGAAGGTTACAGGGACGCCACATGGATGGGATGTGTTGTTTTACATTTTCCAGTTTATTAGGGTTGTGTTGTTGTTCACCGTCATTGTTTTGATCGGTACTGGGTGGTCGTTCCTGAAGCCGTTTTTGCAGGAGAAGGAGAAGAAGGTGTTGATGATTGTTATCCCATTGCAGGTCTTGGCAAACATAGCGTCCATTGTAATTGGGGAAACGGGTCCTTTCATCAAGGATTGGGTAACCTGGAACCAGGTGTTCTTGTTGGTTGATATTATCTGTTGCTGTGCGATTATTTTCCCAATTGTGTGGTCTATTAGGTCGTTGAGGGAGACATCAAAGACTGATGGGAAGGCTGCAAGAAATCTTGCTAAGCTTACCCTGTTTAGGCAGTTTTACATTGTTGTTATTGGGTACTTATACTTCACAAGGATTGTAGTATTTGCTCTCAGGACCATTGCTGCTTACAAGTACCAGTGGGTGGCTAATGCAGCTGAGGAGATCGCAAGTCTTGCCTTTTACGCCATAATCTTTTACATGTTTAGGCCAGTCGAGAAGAACGAGTACTTTGTACTCGATGAGGAGGAAGAAGAGGCTGCGGAGTTAGCTCTCAAGGACGAAGAATTCGAGCTCTGAAGTTGGAGGTCAAGTGCTACTTTCTTTTTTTGCTTAATACTACGATTGTGAGTTATTTAGCGAATATATGGATACTTGATAGATTTGCAGCAAAGTTATGATTTGTGTATCCGTTTCTTATTTTTAATTTTCGTAGAGACAGGATTGAATTTTATCTGACAGTGGTCTTGGCTTTTGCATAATGTAAGTTTCATACTTTAAATGTCATTTCTCAAATGTCAAGACTTTTTCATTGAATGCATTATTTTTTAGCGGAAAATGTTTAGGCTATCGTACATGTTGTCAGGATCTATGTTGTTCTCCATTGTTGGATGACAAGCTTTGTCATCTTCATCTATCATTGTTGATGGAGTTATTACTAACAACATGTGTTAAAGTATCTTCTTCTTTTCTATAGGCATGCTTTTACATGTGCATTTTTTATTTATTTTAGACGGTGTGTTAATCTCCTGCTTAAATCAAAGATGAAGTAAGTTTTGTTATGTCATTTAGAGGGTTGCATGTAGGTTTAAGTCCACTCGAACTTGTTTCTTTTCTTCTTGTATGTTTTTTGTTCACTCCTGCTTGATTGTTGCCTATTATATTTTACTTTGTGCATACAATTTTTTCATGTTATGTGCTCTATGCATATGTTTTTTGTTTGTTATACTTAACAAACACTTCGACTTTATGAAATTCTGATGTTCGATGAGGAACAGCTATCTTGTTATTTCTAGGTGCTGAAAGCCAGTGACTGCTATTCATGATTGAGAATTCTTTGTGGTAGTTCTGATAGTTTGGAATTACCTATTATTGATGGTCAATTTAAGCTTATACCTATTTTATATTCATGAGGTTATTATTAATTTTTTTAAGTTTAAAATGTTTACATAAAGGCAAAAACTTGCGTGAGACTGTCTCATGGCATGGGTCATGCCCAATTTATATTTCATCCCACTATCTCATGGCATGGGACAAGTCTCACCCAAGACCTATTCTTACATAATAAAATATAATCACATGCTGAATAGTTCCGAGCCATGATGTCACGTGTCAAATTCTGAATAGGTCCAGGGCAAGATTTCAGTTTCCTATGAAAAGCTTAATATTACCTTGTTACTTTTTAGCTGTTGTGAGCTAATGGCAGTTATTCATGAGTTGGCTGTTTCTTCAGTAGAGTTCTGATCATCTGGGGTTATACGTATATGAGACACTTGAAGTTTTGGTTGAGTAAATTCTATGCTTATTTGGAAACTGGGACGCATGATGAACAAGCATATTAGTTAGACCTAGTAATAATAGACTAATAGTGACATCTCAGAATTAATTAAGTAGAATTTTGCCTTCATTTTTGTAATTGCTGCTGCAGGAATGGGTTTGCTGCCATTCTATTGAATCCCACTTCTTTCTTGTTTTCTTTTTCTCCACATCATTAGGTCTCTTCTCTGGTGTATATTTATAATATTAGTTATTGTTTGGTGCATATCTTACATAGTGTCCCCAGTTGTTTGTACTGTACAACATATTAAAGCACAGCTGGGGTTTGGGGAGAACACCTTCTGAATCTAGTTGTATAAAATTGATATTGTGCATTTAGGTGTCAATGCTATATTACACTCTAATTCTATAGATTTGATTGATAACATCTATATATATGATAACACTGTTTCTTCATCTTATTTTGCCCATAAATTCTTTGGATTTTCTATAGTTTAATTAACATTAATGATGATGAATTGGTTGTTAATTTTTCATATATTGCAATCCCTGCTATGAACCTGAATTGATTATGCATTAGACACATCAACTGAGATATCCACCAATTGCAGCCCAGTGTTTTCCTTTTTTCTCCTTTTCTTTTCATGAACCAACTTGGTTCCTATTATGATGGGATTATTTTTAATAGTACATGTATTGTGCATCTAGATAATGGAATTCAAAGTAGAATATGAAATTCATTTGAATTCTAAGTTGCATGCAATTGGGAAAATTGTGTTGTTTTTTTTTTAATAAGAATTAGTGTTTCTCCCGTGCGATGCACGGATTGAATATTATAATTTTTAAACGCGAGATTGTATAATAAACTAATTATAAAAAAAAAATTGTATTAAATTATTTTATCCATAAACCAATTAATATGTAAAAATTATAATGTATATATGTGAGTATTACAATTATTTAATTAATCATACAATTTTTAATTATGTACTAAATTCACAAGAAATGCTAAAATTCATAAAAATGATTTTAATATTTATCAAAACTTATATAGCCTAAATAAAAATTATTTAAATTCGATCAATTATATAGTTAAAATAAGATGAAGAAATTACTTTTTTTCTCTCCTCACTTCTATTTATATATATATATATATATATATATAGATGTGATTGGTTGGTTGAGATTGTTATGGCTGATGTGATTGTCTATTTTTAAATGAAAAATTAGATGCAATTATTATGCTTTGTGATTGTTTAGGGGCCTTTTGGTGGCCAAGATAGTGAACTTATCTTAGGTAGAGTTTGTTTGGTGGTTATTTGCAAGTCCAAGTTTATATATCAAGGCCCGTTCTAATTCTTTCGTTTCAGCCGGTCTATTATTATAAGATTTTGGGCTGATAAAAATTCTTCAAATTCATTTCATTTTTACTCTTGCTTAAACTTGTACACCAAAGCCCATTTATTTTAACTGGTTTAGGCCTAATATAAAAAACCAAGAGAAATCGTATATCTGACAGATTATTATTAAAGTATATTATATGATTATTGTATATATATATTTTTGTGAGAGTAGTTCATGAATCCAAATCCCAAATTTAATGGCTAAGTTGATCAAGTAGGCAAAGTAGGCAGAGCAAACGCGTGCCTATTGAGTAACCAAATTGGATTGAGTATGTATAGAGTGAAATTGGTTTATATACGAATCATCGAAGGGTATTAGTTATTTTTACTGAAGAGTATTAGTTGTTTTTACTTAAGAGTATTACTGGTTTACACTGAAGAGTCTTAGTTCATTTTCACCGAACAACTAAGACTCTTTAGTGTAAATCAGTAATATTCTTCAGTAAAAACAATTAATACTCTTCAGTGAAAACAACTAATACCCTTCACGGATTTATGTATAAACTAGTTTCACTCTATACTTTGTCAATTGGAAATATATAATAACTTTAATGAAAGGTCGAATTGAATATTTAAAATTTAATTTGTGCAAAAATGAGCAGTTATGTTTATTTTTTTTACGGGAAAAAAAATTGAATTACGTACTAGAGTTTGTATTACTATGGTTCCATCTTAAGATCTGTCCATGTTCCGGCTTTATACTACCTCGTTCCAAATCACTTTTCACAGTTACTTTTTTGAGATTTTAATATTACAGTTGACTTGTTGTATTTAAATGAATAAAATACTCTTTTATAATAGTTTATTGTTTTATTTAAGTAAATGAAACCAAAAAAATTATTTTAGTGTGTAACTATTAGTAAAATAATGTGTAATTTAGAGATTTTCGTAGGGAATAAATAGTGAACTGTGCAGGTGTTTGGGGATGGAGGTAGTACTAATACGTACAATTTCTCAAACTGAAGTCATATAACTCAATCCTAATTCTTTTAGGCTGCATTTGTTTTGGGATTCATCCGAACATAACTATAACTTTTCGTTTCCATCCCATTTGAATTAGAAATTTAAAATTCAATTTTCACATTTCATTTTCCATCCAACCTCTAAATATCCATATAGTCAAGACAAAGTATAGAGTGAAACTAGTTTATACATAAATCTGTGAAGGGTATTAGTTGTTTTCACTGAAGAGTATTAGTTGTTTTTATTGAAGAGTATTACTGATTTACACTAAAGAGTCTTAGTTGTTCGGTGAAAATGAACTAAGACTCTTCAGTGTAAACAACTAATACTCTTCAGTGAAAACAACTAATACCCTTCAGTGATTCATATATAAACCAATTTCACTCTATACATACTCTATAGTCAATTATTATTTCCTTATACAATTTTTTTTTCAATACAATTCATTTTTCTTCTTATTTTAATTTTACATATCTTACTTTACTTTTAATTTGACATTAAATAAAATATAATTCTATCAAAATTCCAAAACAAACACATACTTTTATTATTAATCATAGAATGTTAAATTATAACTTCAAACGTACACATAAATCCCGTAACACTTAATTTAATATATGAAGCATGAAAGACGTTCTTTTCAAAATAAAATAAAATAAAATACTACCAAAGATCCAAAAAAGAACAAAATCAATATCACGAAAAAAGCAAAAGGGAGTCAAAAAAGACAACTAAACAGCAACATCAACTGTGGTGGTACAAAACAGCAACCGCCGGAAAATTGTCCGCAACGCCGCGCGTGAGAACTCCTTCACTCTCCTCACCACCACGCACCGCCGTCTCCGCCGCCGCCTCCGCCGCCTCAGGAACTCCGCCGCCGCCACCCTGTCCCTAACCCTCCCAAAACACTTGATGGTCTTTTCATGCACACTCTCCTTTCTCGAAAACGTGTAGCTTCGGAGATAAATTTGCCGGCACGAAACGCTGTCCACCACCGCCGCACGCGGCCGCCCTCCGCCGCGCGCGGCGGCGGATTTCATGAACTCTGCGTCGGATTCCGGCCACTTGTAGAGGTTCACGTAGTTGGCACGCATTGGGATTCTTGCATCGTTTGATATGCAAATTTTGCTCATTTTGGAAATTGGGTTTTTTTTTTTTTTAATTTCTTAAAAAAAAATGGGAAAAAGGGGAGGATTAGTGTGAAAGAGAAAGTGGGATGGTTGGTATTTATGTTGATGGAATTTGATATGGTCATTTATCTTTGGATGCTGGCAGTAATTATTGACCATAATTTGCATTAATTACATTTTTTTTCAGAATTTTTTGTGCATTCTCAATGCAATGATTGTTAGTGTGACAGTAAGTTAATATGCCAACGTTTGGAATTTTATGGGTATTTAATATTTGATACAATTTTATAAGCTAAAATGCACTGTAGAACAGTATAAAATTTCACGACACAAATTCATATAATTTGGTGGTCTCCAGCATTGATCCAAATCACAAGTTCATACAATTTGGTGGGTCTGTGTTCAAATCTGATTCTTACAAAATTTAACGCACTTTTGACTGATTGATACCCTTTTGCACAGTTCCCGAAATAAAATCTTGATCAGTAATATTATCCAAATTTTGACTGGTTGACATCTTTTGCTCTGAACCAAATATCTTTTGAAAACGAATCTAAATATTATTCAATTAACCGTAATGAACTGAATAACTAAATTAAAGATATATTAAAATTAAATTACTATTTTATATTTTATCCAACAAATTATATTAAGAATTCTTTTTTTTCAGGATCATAACTTAAGAGATTAGTAAAATGAGGAACATAACTTATCGGACAGGCAAAATGAGGACAATAACTTTAACATCTGACAAATTGAGGACAAATCAACCATAATCAATGCAAATCGAGCTAATTTGACCGATTTGAGCTAGAATTGGGCCCAAATTGGACCTATTTGACCTGAATTCGGGCTTAATGTGCAACTTTTGAAAGTTATGGTCCTTAAATTGACATTCTAAAAAGCTACCGTCCTCATTTTGCTAACTTAAAAAAGTTATGGTCCTCATCATGCCCAGCCCAAAAAATTACGGTCCTCGTTTTACCACCATTCTTAAGTTACGGTCCTAAAATAACAATTTTTCTAATTATATTATATTAATAGTAAATTAATAATCATGAGATTTATGTAAAACAAATAAATTTATAAAAAATAAAATGAGAGCAGACATTTTAAATTTAGACAAAGTCATCATTCGATCATATACATGATTTAGTTCTTAATTAACTGCATTAACCATTGCATTAACTTGAGCTAAAAAAAACCATTTTAAATGTGGTTATTTATATATTTATACTTATTAATCATATTTTTTATTCATTATCATCCATTATTATGCACAAACGGTCCTATGAAATTTGTATATGAAATTAATATCATTGATTTATTCAGTGGTACCATAACTTTTATTTGGTAACATCATTGCACTAATAAATTAATATAACCATGTAAAATATTGTGGAAGTTTATAAAAGCAATGGTATCACTTAATAAATATAATTATAGCAGTTTTGTATCATGAATAGGTTTCACATAAAAATGATTCATTATTATGTTATTATCTCGATCTATTTTAAATATTGAATTATAATTTCACACAAAGACTACTAATAATACATTCAATCTATTATTAAATTATCATAATCGATTATATAACTCACAACCAATTATTAAGTATGAATAATTATCTCAATCTAATATTAAGTAGGAATAATTATCTAAATATATTTATTTAGATTAGGGGTTGAATGAGATATAAATTAAGCATGACACATTAATACTTTGACCAGAATGAATGTTAATTTATATTGACTCATGTAATGAGACGATTCCACACAAATATATCAGTATTAAGTATGAATAATTAGCTCAAATATATTATTAAGCATTAATAATTATCTCAATCTAATATTAAGTATTAAGTATGAATAACGATCACAAACTATTACTAAAATATACTAATTCTCTTTTTATTTATTATTATTTTACTATCCCAAACTATTTTTATATTTTATCTACTGTATTTTGGATATCTTATTGATGCCATTCAAATATTGTCCTTTATTTTGTATTATTTTACTTTTTTTTTTTCTAATGTTGAATATATATATATATATATATATATATATATATATATATTCGCTCCAAACTGTTGCGGTTCTGATCCGCTCTGTTAGAAATAAAAATAATATTCCAAATATTTATTTTGGTCCACTCACACAAATTAAAAAGACATTAAAAATAATAAATATATGTGTAATGGGACTATTTAACTTTTTGTTTACTTAAATGATCATTAAAGCATATGATAAAATTGTAATGTGATATTTAATTCTCCTAAATTAATTCAAAATGACAATTACTTTGGATTTTTTAAAAAAAGGGGAATTATTTTTTAGTACATTGTGTGAGACGTTATTATTGTATGATACTACGATATTTTGGAATTACTAATTTACTCAATTTGTATGGTGATTTTATCTTTTTACCCTTCTTTGTAGGCATTTTTTTTTTCTTTTTTGTTTAATATGGAAGTAGTTATCAATATTAATTGCTTGTAACAGTTATGTATTATGTTATGTTTTTTTACTTATTTTTGTGGTGATTAATTATGTGATCATGTATGTTGGTTTGTAATTATATATATATATATATATATATATATATATATATATATATATATATATATCGTGAGTTTTATCACTTTATTCTAATTTATCGTCAACATTTTTTATATTCTCTTTGTGGAGGAATTAAATACGGCATAAGACTTACCAATGTTGGGAAAATAGGGTGCCCGGAAACTCTTCGGGATGTGTTACGACCGATATTAACTACCCGACCCATCGGGTATCGAACATGAACCCACTTACTGTAGCGAGCTCGGACGAGAGTAATCCCCCCCCCCCGGATAAGCAGGCGGGCGGGGAAGTAGAATCTACCCGACGCGGATCTCCGGGAGCCGTCGGGCAGGGTACTTAAAACCCACAGACCCGGGTATCAGGCGGCCAGCGACGAGCTCCGAGGCAGACACTCTACCCGCCTACCCGTGAAAGGACCACCAAGGTGCTCGCCCCATGAACCGTCACCCGGGTACCCGTGTACCCGTCTGCCCGACCCCATGCTGCGCCAGCTATGAGGGGACGTCTAGTGCCATCAGTCCAGAGGATATGACAGGGTCAAATGGGGTAGTTGGGGCTAAGTCCCATCATCTCAGGAGAGATAGTGCCATGTGGCGTCTTCTCATTGGCTCATAGGGGAGGCTGTAGCCACTCATTGCCTTCCAGCTAGGAGTAGGGGGGGCCCACAGGCCCACCAACCAAATATGGGGAAACCCACCTTGTGCACTATACATAGGGCTTTTAATGCCCAAATGTAACACATCACATTTATTATAAACCTACTCTTGAGAGCTCATTTACTCCCACATTTATTGCTTCCAGTCATTATATTTTATAAATCCTACCCGCTAGAAACCCGACGGCGAGATCCTCACGAAATCGCTGTCAATATTTTGGCGCTAGAAGGAAGGTGACTAATATCGAAGTACACTCGGTTTCGTTCATCTAGTCACCTCGAACAGAACCTCATCCGCTTTCATTCCCAAAATGACCACTTCGAAAGCTACACGAACCCAGCAGCAAGTCGAAGATATCGGCGAAACCGCCACTCCGGCTCCGGCCACGGCGGAAACTCTCCAAGGACCTTTCGAGTTCTTGTCGGCAATAAGAACTCCGAAAGACCTCCAGACTGCAAGGGCAATGATCGAATGCCGCCAGACCGAGATCGACGCCGCTTCTATCCGCACTCATCGACCCGGAAAGGAGCCAGCCCGGACCAGGGCCACCAGCCAGCCACGGCAGGAGCAAGAGGTGGCCAGGAGGGCCGCCAGTAACCCGCAGCCTCAGAACCTAAAGAGGAGCCTCGACGAGGAGGCCGACTCACAACGGGTTTCTCACCGGCCTGCGGGATCGGTCTTCTCCAGACTAGGATTCCAGGCTCGGGGAACTGCCCATCCTTGCGAGTCCAACACCAGCTCCAAACCCCGGGAGCGAGAACGGGCACGATCTCCCAGACATCACAACAACGCGGCCCCGAGGCCATCGGTCCGTAACCGCCTGGGGGATAACCCTCGTCCCCGTTCTCCCCCAGCGGCCGACAACGCTATGGCCGCTATCTTGAAGAAGGTCACGGACCTCGAGGCCAAGCTCGAGAGGCGGGACGGGCAACACCATATCGCCCACATGCCTAACTCCCCTCTCGCCGACATACTGGTACGGGCCCCCGCCCAACCAAAAATCAACGTGGCCGCGGTGGGCCAATATGACGGGGAGACGGACCCCGTCACCCACCTAAGCAAATACTCCACCTACATGATCTCCATAGGGGCGACGGATGCCACCCAGTGCCGGATGTTTCCATTAACCCTCGGTGACAGAGCTCACCGGTGGTACTCCTCGCTTCCCGCGGGGAAGGTGGTTTCGTTCCACCAGCTGGGGGAACTGTTCTTGGAACACTTCTCCTCGATGGCGCCACGTCTGGCCGGCGCCAATTGCATGGCCAACTTGGCCCAGGGAAAAGATGAGACAGACCGGGCGTATATCGACCGGGTAGACCGCATCATCATGGAAGGCGAGCCCGTCGGTGACGAGGTCAAGCTCATTGGCATCATAGGCAGGCTCCACCTAAAAACAAAATTGTGGAAATCAATGAACAAGGACTATCCCAAGTCCTACATGGAGTTCCGGCAGCGAGCCGGGAATATCATCTATAACGCGGACATCCTGGCGCAGCGGCTGGGCGAGAGCGTCCCTGCTGAGAAGGAGAAACCTCGCGCCCAAGCAGGCACCACATCGAGCCGAAGGAACTTTTCCTACCGCGCCCCCCAGCCTTTCAAACCCTTTGATTCCGTCGAGGTGAAGCTGGCCGAAAAATTATCGGCCACCCCGGAGTACGTCTACGTGCAAATCCGGGACAAGAATATGGTGCCCAAGGCACGGCCGTGGGTCCAAAAACCGGGGGTGCAGCTCAACCCCAACAAATACTGCCACTACCATCAAACCGTCGGGCACAACACAAGTGAGTGCTGCGACCTCCTGAAACAGCTCTGGCGACTCTTCGAGGAGGGGAAGCTGGAGGAGTTCGTAAAAAGACCGACGGCCAGGCCGGAAACGCAAGCCGCTGCCCACCCCGTGGAACCGAACCGGGAGGCAGCCCTTATATTCCCACCGATGCCTGAACATCAAGTCCGCCGCGCGGTCAATATGCTCTCCCCCATGGGAGGGTTCGCGCCCACCACCTCGCTCTCCAACCGCCGACAGAAGAGCGAGCTGCGGGTAATGGACAACGTCCACCAAATCACCATATCGGTCAACATGACGGCAAGAGAGACAGACCTCCTCGCCTTCAAGGGGGAGGATCGCACTGGGGTCATCTACCCGAACCACGACGCCTTGGTTGTATCCATCAACATCATGGGCGTCACCGTCCATCGCATGCTCATCGACAACAGGGCTTACTCCAACATCCTCTTCAAAGCCGCATTCGACCAGCTGGACAGCTCCTTTGAGAAGTACGTGGAGCCATGCGACCAGGTCATCAAGGGCTTCGGAGACGCCACAGTGAAACCCTACGGGATAGTTAGGCTAGTCGTAGAATTAGTTTCTGGTATAGACGCTAAGGTTAAGGCTTCGAAACAGCTCGACTTTATTATTGTCGACCAGCCGTCAACCTATAACGGGTTTCTCGGCAGACCATTCGAGCACAAGTTCGAAGTCGCCGCCTCAGCATTCTATTATTGTATCAAGTTCCCAACCCCCTCCGGGAAGGTTGGGACTCTTAAGGGTAATCAAAAAATGGCACGCGGATGTTTAGCGTATACCGATTTTATTTTAAATTCTGCAAATTTAGATTATATCTGCACAATCGGAGAGGGAGACATGGAAATAGACAACTTCATAGTCACATACGCTCCTCGAACATCCATCAAAGGCCAGGCCATGGCCGACTTCATAGTCGAGCTCACCTACCCGGAGGCGATGTCCAAGATCGAGCAACCGCCGTGGAAAATGTACGTTGACGGATCCTCCACAACTTTGCGGGCAGGCGCGGGAATTCTCCTTCTCAGCCCGTCCGGCCAGTCGTTCACGACAGCCATCAGATTCGGCTTCCACGCGACCAACAATGAGGCCGAGTATGAAGCATTAATCAATGGCTTGGAAATGGCCATGGCCATGGGAGTGAAGAGGCTCCAAGTCTACAGCGACTCACAGCTCGTTACATGCCAAATCTCAGGAGAATACGAGGCACGCATCGACAGGATGTTGGCCTACCAAGGATTAGCCAAGAACCTCCTCGAAAAATTCGACCAAGTCCACATAGAGGTGGTACCCCGACTCGACAATACTCGAGCAGACGCCCTCGCCCGCCTTGCAACATCCGAGGGGGCAGCCGACATGTCACAAATCACCGTCACCTACCTGACCGCCCCGTCTAGCTCGAACCAGCGGGTAACCAATCTGGGGCAGGAGGAGGACAGCTGGATGACTCCCATTCTGAAGTACCTCCACGACGGCCAACTCCCGAACGATCGAGTAGCGGTAAGACAGTTACAGCTTCGGGCGGCACGGTACACGATCATCGGGGACCAGTTGTACAAGCGAGGCTTCACCCTACCCCTTCTAAAATGCATAACGCCGGGGCAGGGAAGGAGGATCTTGGTGGAAGTCCACGAGGGGCGCTGCGAGAACCACACCGGCGGTCAGGTGCTCGTCCAGAAAGTTATTCGGCAGGGATATTTCTGGCCCACTCTAAAGAAGGATGCGATCAACTATGCGCGGGCATGCCACAAGTGTCAAGTCTATTCGCCAGCAATCCACCAAGCTCCAACCGAGCTCACCTCAATCCTGAGCCCGTGACCGTTCGTAAAGTGGGGAATCGACCTCATTGGTCCATTGCCTACGGCCCCGGGCAGCGTCAAATACGCAATTGTCGTCGTGGATTACTTCACCAAATGGGCGGAGGCGGAGTCATTAAAAACGATCGACCAGGAGCATGTTATTAGGTTCATTTGGCGCAACATAATCTGTCGATTCGGCCTCCCACAGATAATCATTTCGGTCAACGGGAAACAGTTCGACGGGTTGGAGATGGAGAGGTTCTGCCTGAAGCACAAAATAAAGAGGTTGTTCTTGTCACCCTACCATCCCCAATCAAACGGGTAGGTCGAGGCAGTAAACAAAATAATCAAGCACACGCTGAAGGCAAGGTTGGAGGAGAGCAAGGGAACATGGGCGAGCAAGCTACCCGAAGTATTATGGTCATATAGAACAACCTGTCGCACCGCAACCGGGGAGACTCCTTTCGCTCTGGCCTTCGGAACGGAGGCAGTCATCCCGGCCGAGGTCATCATCCCAAGCCTCCGCACCTCGCAACCCGTGGGGACCGAGAACGACCAAGCTATGCTAAACGAGTTGGATTTACTATAGGAGAGAAGGCTGTCCGCCGAACAAAGAAACATAGCTTATAAACGCCGGGCTGAAAAATACTTCAACTCGAAAATCAAAATCAGAGAGTTCGAAGCCGGGGACCTGGTGCTTCGACGGACGGTCGGGTAACCCAAAGGGGCATTTGGTAGGACCCCTAAAGATCTCCAGGCGCCTAGTCAACGGAGCCTACGAGCTAGAAAGCCTTGAGGGCAACCCGGCCCAATACCCTTGGAACGCCTCCCTACTAAAAAAATACTACCAGTAACGGCGAAATAGTTTAGCCTGCATCATCATGACGAGCGACCTCAATGTAACCGCTCTTCGAGCGCAAAGTTGTAATCAATAAAAGCGATTGTTAATTCAATCCCATCTTCGTGAAGTCGCTGCCCGTCTATCGGCTAAAGCACTTCACTGATTAATCATTTGATTAAGTTATTTAAGCGATTGTTAGTTCAATCCCATCTTCGTGAAGTCGCTGCCCGTCTATCTGCTAAAGCACTTCACTCGTTAATCATTGATTAAGTTATTTAAGCAATTGTTAATTCAATCCCATCTTCGTGAAGTCACTGCCTATCTATCGGTTAAAGCACTTCACTAATAAATCATTTGTTTAAGTTATTTAAGCAATTATTAATTCAATCTCATTTACGTGAAGTCGCTGCCCGTCTATCGGCTAAAGCACTTCACTCAATCATCATGATACAATCCCGTTATTAATTCGTTTATCAAACCAAGATTCAAGAAAACAAGAACGAAAAGCGACAATAAAAGAGGAAGATGGTTTCATTAAAAGATTCGGGAAAAAGATACAACGGCCCGCGGCCAACAGACTTAATAAACAAAGAAAAAAAAGAGAAAAAGAGCGCATCACGGAGCCGCCTCGTCCACCACCCCCGGATCCTCGACCACCTCCTCGTCGGCCAAAGGGTAGATAAAGGACGTCGAGTCGCCCAGAAACGATAGGTCCATCCCGCGATCGGCCAAATCCTTCAAAGTGATATCATAGTCTGCCGAAGGAGGGTTGGACTCGACATAGCTCCTTAGATCTTCCAGGGGCCCGGAGTAGTCGGCCTCAGGGTTGCAGCGGAGCAGGGAGCGAATCGAGTTGGCATATGCGTTGATATAGATCATGGAGCCTGCCGACTCGTGGTCGCATTCAAGACAGGCTCGCTCGACGGCCAGGCGTTCGTCGGCCTCCGCAGCAAGAGCCTCACGCGCCCTTCGAACCTCCTCAGCCGTCTTCGTCTCGGCTTCGGCGCGCGCCTTCTTCTCCTCCTCGCAGGAGCCCTTCAGCTCTGCCCGACTCGCGTGGGCAGCCTCCAACTCCTCCCTGAGCTTTTTGTTCTCCTCTTCTAGACGAGCGGCTTCGTCTCTCTTCATCTGGAAGGCTGCCTTGTAAGAGGAGGCAGTCCGCATCTCCCGCTCGAATTCCAGCATGATGCCCTCCATGGCGATGGCGTTGCGGGAAGTTGACTTGAAGCGACTACACTAGCTTCTACTAGTAGCTACCCCGCAAGAGAACGGGTTCACTGTAGTATGGGCAAGTATAGGGACCAAGTATTATCGAACCCAAGGGATGGTATGTATGCGAATAGATCCCTGAAGATCTACGCGTCGTAGTTAATATGAGTGTAATGTTTTTTGGTTTTTTGAAAAGAGAAAATAATCTAAACTAAATTACTCTACGAATGCAAAAGGAAAATTAAACTAAGTATCTAAGGTGTATATGCAAGTATGAGATGGTGATGCTTAGGATAGGAATCCCTACGTATACTAACGGAGCAGGTACATAATCAAAGTAATCGTGACAAACAAGAATTAACCTAAGTAAAAGATCGTAGAATGAAAGCTCAAGATTTCTCACCCTAATACTTTATCCTAGCAATCGACTTCACTAATCCACTAACAAGTTAATGGATTGTGCTCAATTAATGAGACCCTAATTTAACTAAGGTGATGCGGTCGTCCTCCTTCGCTAAACCGGTAGATGAATTAACCTCTCCTAAACCCTCTCGTTAAGACTACTAATTGTTATTGAGTGATGCGGTCGTCCTCTCTCTAACACTTTCGTACGAAATTCAAAGGTAGAGTTAAGATTAATTATATGAATTCATTAATTAAGAGAATTAAAACTAACGTCACCAATTACCTTAATTACGTACCCACATCCTACTTCTACGAGTTCATCCTAACCCAAGCATGCAAGGGTTTTAGCCGGACATGGTTTTAACATAAATAAAAGCAACAGAAGAAACAACGAACAAAAACATAATGAATTGAATAAAGAAACTAAGAAACATGAACTAGGGTTTAAAAAGAAAATAAATACGAAGAACTGAAATTGAATTAACTAAAACGAAATTAAAAGCGTTTAAAGTAACGAACTAATGACAAGAAACTAAGAAACGAAAAGAAACTAAGAATTCGTATGAAAAACCTCAACAACGTAAAAGTAAAGCTTGCTCGTTCTTCTCCTCTTCCTCTCTCTAAAAAAAATAAGTCTAAAGTGATTTCTAAAGTTCGGGGATCCTTTAAAACGTGTTTGGAAGAGGTATATATAGGCACCGGGTCGAAACGGGAGTTAATGGGCCGAAAAAATGCATCCGGAGGCCAAAATATGGAAGTGCTCGAGCAAAAACACGCTCGAGCGGCCCCATTCGAGCATATAGGTCGAATGAAACAGGTGCTCGAGCGCTCCCGCTCGAGCTGGTCGAGCGGCGAAACTTTTCTGCCAATTTTCGGTCATTCGAGCAACACGCTCGAGCGCTGGCGCTCGAGCTGCTCGAGCGGTCTTCGGCTGTTGTGCACTTGTTCGTAAAATCTTCATATCTCCTCAACCGGGAGTCCGTTTTGGCCGATTCAAAGTCCTACGAACTCCTCTTTTCGCCCTCTATCCATCTATGAAAACCAAAGAGACAAATTAATAAGTTTATAAAAATGATACTCATTTGACTCCAAACACTAATCGAAAACACTCAAAACATGAGTAAATCGGGCACCAAAACATAACAATTTCACGCCTAATCAACCCCCCCAAACTTACCATGTTGCTTGTCCTCAAGCAACGAAATAATAAGTCAAGTGAAATTGTTAGGAATGAATCAAGAATCAAATCATGCAAGTAATTGAACTCCAGTTTCAAAGATCAATCACCCGTATACTCACTCACTTTCTTTTATCGTACTCATGCAACAATAACAAGAAACACCAAGATCAAGCATGGATGTGCACTCAACGGTGTGTTTCACTCCCTCACAAGTGTATAACAGTGTTTAAGGGACTCACTCAATCAATCAATCACACATATTGGCAGCCATAGGCTTGTAAGCATTCTCACCTCCGACCATACTCTAGAAATCAATGCCGAATCAAAAAGGACTTTTCTCAAGGTTGTAATGTAGGCTCTTTGGACGGGTGGGATAACAATATGGGGTAAGTGACTCAAGTGAATGGAGAATAGAAAAATCAACTTTGGCACTTTGAGATTAGGAACAGAATCACTTCAACATTTGCAATCAATACACTTTAATTCCACTACTCTCAACACTTCAATTTTTTTCTTTCTCACTCTTTCACTTTTTTTTTTCTCTTTTTTTTTTTTTTCGCACAAACACATGAGCTCATTTTTTTCTTTTGCTCATTCTCAATTTTTTGTTTTCTTTCCCACAACTCAAATCTCATTCACACCCTTCTTCTCATATTCACTCAACAAACAACTTTTTCTTTTTTCAACTCAATTCACTCCCTTCACATTCACACTTTCCTATTCTCCACTCAAATTGGGACAAAAGGCTTAGGAATTGGAATAGTGTTCATATGTGCTAGCAAATAAAATAGGTTTTAGGCTCAAAGGGGCTAACAAGGGATTCAATGTCATTGGTAAGGAAATTTTTTTGGCTAAGTGACTCAATAAAATCAAAGATGGCCTAAGATCACATTCGGCATATCAAACTAGACACAATCAAGAAGCAAGAGCACATGCAAGTTCTAGCATCCTCTAAGGTGACGATCCACTCACAAACGAAGAGATTAAATCATGCATTTAAATCTCGTAAGGCACAACTCTCACGGCTTTCACATCCATGCTAGTCCTAGTGAATTCTCACTCTCATCACACAAGCACTCAAAAGAAAAATTTACAAGCATACAAGTTCTTTCTCAAATCAACTCTAACTCAAACACTCACACAAGAAAACTCCTAACTCAGCCTCACAATTCACCCTACTCATCAAATCATACTCAAAGATAGCAATCAACAAGCATAAGGTGATTGATAGGCATAAAATATTGAGTAACAAAACAAATTAATAATAGCCCAAGGAGCATCTCAGGGCACCAAATAACTAACTCAACTCAAAGATAAGGGGTGCTCCGGTGCAATGTAACAACAAAACATATAAAAAAAAACTCCACCCCCCCAAACTTCGACCTTGCTAGAGGTCTAAGTTTGGGGTTGTGGGTTACCTCAACCGAACAATTCAGTTTCTCTCAATAGCTTTGCACACTCCCTTGTCTCAAGTTGGTTCCTTCAATCTAAATAACTCCATGATACCTTTACTCCTTTAGAGACAAGCCTACAAAATAAAACTCTCAAGTACGAGGTTAAACATACGACTCAACAACATCCTAGTAACATAAAAGGAAAATAACTAAAAAAAAAACACTCAAAAGCAAATAAAAATGGGTTGTCTCCCATTCAGCGCTATTTTTAAGGTCCTCATGCCGGACCAAGCTCAAAGGAGCTTATGGGACATCATACGCAAATTTACCTCCCTTACTCTCATAAGAGTGGTGTTTGAACTCCTTTCCTTGATGCCCCACCATCATGAGTACTTTTTCTTTCTTCCCATCCCCAAGTGTTATGGGTCTCAACTCCTTCTTGCCTCTATCTGGAGGAGTCTTACTAAACAATTTCTTGAGTTTGGACTTTTTCTTCTTAACTCCTCCTTTCCCGTCTAACTGGACCACGTCCACTTTCTTCACCTCTTCATCCTTCAACTTCTTCACTTCATCCCTATCAAAATAATCAAGAACATAATGTTCATGGGTTAACTCAACAGGTGAAGGACTAACAAAATCATGAGTATGAGAGGAATTCGGGAGAGAATGTGGGTCTTCAACACGAGGATCAATGGCATCCATGCAATACAAGCTCTCATCCTCCTTCGGGTGCTTCATGGCTTCATATAGGGAGATCTTCACTTCTTGATCATCAACCTTCAACGTGATCTTCCCATTCGCCACGTCTAGCACCATCCCCGCCGTAGCTAAGAACGGTCTTCCCAAAATCAGGGGCACGTGCTCATCTTCCTCCATTTCTAACACTACAAAGTCGGCTGGAAAGATGTGATCTCCAACTCTCACTAGGACGTCTTCAACCACACCTTGAGGTCTAGTAATAGACCGATCGGCAAGTTGAAGCGTCATCATTGTGGATTGAAGTTCACACCCTTCCAACTTCTTGAAAAGCGACAGGGGCATGAGATTGATGCTTGCTCCAAGGTCGCACAACGCTCCCTTCTTGATCCCGTTCCCAATGTCACATAGGATGGTGAAGCTCCCGGGATCCTTCAGCTTTGGTGGAAGCGCCTTGTGCACTAGTGCACTCACCTCGTGGTTCAGCTGCACCAACTTCGGCTCATCCACTCGCCGTCTTTTTGCAATCAAGTCCTTCAAAAACTTCGCATAGTGCGGCATCTGTTCCAAAGCATCATAAAAAGGAATATTAATATGCAATTGTTTAAAAACATCAAGGAACTTAGCGAATTTCTCATCAAGCTTCTTTTTCATGAAGCGTTGTGGATACGGGACGGGTATCACAGATTTGGGTACCCCCCACTCATCTCTTTCTGTTTCTTTCACTTTCTCCCTTGCTTCCTTTGCCTTTTTCCACTTAGGAACTCTCTCAACCTCCTCAATGCCTTTGCCCTTCTGGGACTCATCCATATCTTTATGCTTCTCAATCCCTTCACTTTCAACCCCCTTCTCAACTTCATCTCCTTTAGGCTCAATCTCTTCCTGGGGCGTCTCAGAATCAGCAGGCATCTGAGGACCTTCATAATTGGTTCCACTTCTCAGCTGGATCGCCTTGCACTGCTCTTTCGAGTTCCCCTCCGGCATTCTATTCACGGACTTTGCAATCTGGCTCATCTGGAGCTCTAACGAAGTGAACCTTCGATTGTTCTCTTGTTGAGTTCTAGTCCACTCAACGTTCATCTTCTGGAGCTCTTGATCACGATGATCACCCTTCTTATGCAACTCCTTCACATCGTACTCCAAGGACGACAACCGCTTGCTACCTTCCTCCACCTTCTGAAGAATAGCTCTCAACATCTCCTCGGTTGATGCACCGCCTTCTCCACCAGGAGGTTTAGACCCCGGATCAACACCTGCAGGAACAGTAACACCAGCTTTTGGGTTAGCATAAGAAAAATTATCATTCCTCCTCCATGTGTTTTGAGGAGGCTGCTGGCCTCCTTGAACTCCTTGTGTGTTCCTCCATTGTTTTTGAAGTGGCTGAGGGCCTGGAGGCACAAATGGTTGGCCATAAGAAGGCCTTCCATACTGATTACCACCTTGGTAGCCATTCTGATTGTAATATGGACCTCCCATGTAATTGGCTACCTCTTGCTGTCCACTAGGCTGGTCTACTCTCTCATTCTCTACTGCATGCTCTCCAACCAAAGTTTTCCCCAACTCGAGGTTGTTGATCTTTTCCATCATGGCCATCAGCAGCCTTCTCGTTCCTTCTCCCTCTTCCACCTGATGCACTCTTTGCAAATCTGCATCCACACCCCAAGCACCGGCATTCGTGACAATGTTGTCAACGATCTCTCTACACCTCTCTATGCCTTGGTTCAGGAATGCTCCGCCCGCACATGCATCTAAATGGGCTTGACCGTCCTTGCTGGCCCCACTATAGAAGAATGCCATAATGTCTCCCTCATTGTACCCGTGCTGCGGGCACTCTATCAGCATATTTGAGTACCTCTCCCACGCTTGGCGTTCTCCTGACTTCTGGCGGAAAGAAGATATCTCAATTCTTGCTTTTATCGTCCTCGATGGAGGGTAGAATCGCTCGAGGAACAGACGCTCGAGCTCGGCCCAAGTGGTAATACCTCCCCGCGGGAGCGTATTATCATACCACTCCTTGGCTATTCCCGTCAATGAGAATGGAAACAGCCTAAGCCTCTTGGCATCTTCAGACATGCCATTGTAATTAAATGTGGAGGCTATCATGAGAAAACTCCTCAGATGTGTATGAGGATTCTCCTTCCCGATCACCCCCTTGAACTGATTCTCGGTCAGCAGCTTTAAAATCCCCGGTGATATCGAGAAGTTGTTCGCCTCAACAGGAGGCAAAGCCACTCCATCATAGTACCGCTGTGGCTGCGCTGCAAACCTCCCTCTAATCGCCCTATTATGATCTACGTTCTGAGGAACGTGTTGAGGATTAGCTGCAGGTACTGGTACTTGTTGGGGTGGTGGTTGGTAAACAGGTGGTTGGTTGTAGACTGGTGGTGGATGGTATGGGTATGGTGGGTAAGGATAAGGTGGATATGGGTAATGTTGGTATACTGGGTTGTTGAAAGGGTTATTTGGGTTTTGTGGGTAAGCAGGGTTGTTAAGAGGATTATGGACAAGGTTCTGAGCTGGATTCCCTACGTTTCGTGTATCCGGGTTTAGGCTCTGGCTATCCCCTAATGGAATTTGATTCTGGCTACCACTAACTCCAGTGCCTTCAACTCGGTCTACTGCCTGATTGAAATCGTTGGCAGCATCGTCCAACTCATTATTGATGTCCATTGGTTCCTTCCCTAAGTCGGCAGCGTTCATCCTTCTCAAGAAGGCTCGGTTCCTTCTGGCTATTGTCTCAGGGTCTGCAGGTAATCTCTCTTCACTCGTATTCCCTTGTGATCGTGTTCTCATAAACCTGACACACTAGCAGAAGGATCAAAACGCAACTGCCGAATACTAAAAAGAACAATAAAAAATAAAAAAAACAGAAAATAAGCACCCACTACTAACTTCTAAGCTATCGACAAGTCCTATTCAAACATACAACGCCATCCCCGGCAACGGCGCCATTGACTTGAAGCGACTACACTAGCTTCTACTAGTAGCTACCCCGCAAGAGAACGGGTTCACTGTAGTATGGGCAAGTATAGGGACCAAGTATTATCGAACCCAAGGGATGGTATGTATGCGAATAGATCCCTGAAGATCTACGCGTCGTAGTTAATATGAGTGTAATGTTTTTTGGTTTTTTGAAAAGAGAAAATAATCTAAACTAAATTACTCTACGAATGCAAAAGGAAAATTAAACTAAGTATCTAAGGTGTATATGCAAGTATGAGATGGTGATGCTTAGGATAGGAATCCCTACGTATACTAACGGAGCAGGTACATAATCAAAGTAATCGTGACAAACAAGAATTAACCTAAGTAAAAGATCGTAGAATGAAAGCTCAAGATTTCTCACCCTAATACTTTATCCTAGCAATCGACTTCACTAATCCACTAACAAGTTAATGGATTGTGCTCAATTAATGAGACCCTAATTTAACTAAGGTGATGCGGTCGTCCTCCTTCGCTAAACCGGTAGATGAATTAACCTCTCCTAAACCCTCTCGTTAAGACTACTAATTGTTATTGAGTGATGCGGTCGTCCTCTCTCTAACACTTTCGTACGAAATTCAAAGGTAGAGTTAAGATTAATTATATGAATTCATTAATTAAGAGAATTAAAACTAACGTCACCAATTACCTTAATTACGTACCCACATCCTACTTCTACGAGTTCATCCTAACCCAAGCATGCAAGGGTTTTAGCCGGACATGGTTTTAACATAAATAAAAGCAACAGAAGAAACAACGAACAAAAACATAATGAATTGAATAAAGAAACTAAGAAACATGAACTAGGGTTTAAAAAGAAAATAAATACGAAGAACTGAAATTGAATTAACTAAAACGAAATTAAAAGCGTTTAAAGTAAAGAACTAATGACAAGAAACTAAGAAACGAAAAGAAACTAAGAATTCGTATGAAAAACCTCAACAACGTAAAAGTAAAGCTTGCTCGTTCTTCTCCTCTTCCTCTCTCTAAAAAAAATAAGTCTAAAGTGATTTCTAAAGTTCGGGGATCCTTTAAAACGTGTTTGGAAGAGGTATATATAGGCACCGGGTCGAAACGGGAGTTAATGGGCCGAAAAAATGCATCCGGAGGCCAAAATATGGAAGTGCTCGAGCAAAAACACGCTCGAGCGGCCCCATTCGAGCATATAGGTCGAATGAAACAGGTGCTCGAGCGCTCCCGCTCGAGCTGGTCGAGCGGCGAAACTTTTCTGCCAATTTTCGGTCATTCGAGCAACACGCTCGAGCGCTGGCGCTCGAGCTGCTCGAGCGGTCTTCGGCTGCTGTGCACTTGTTCGTAAAATCTTCATATCTCCTCAACCGGGAGTCCGTTTTGGCCGATTCAAAGTCCTACGAACTCCTCTTTTCGCCCTCTATCCATCTATGAAAACCAAAGAGACAAATTAATAAGTTTATAAAAATGATACTCATTTGACTCCAAACACTAATTGAAAACACTCAAAACATGAGTAAATCGGGCACCAAAACATAACAATTTCACGCCTAATCAGAAGTGCGGATGGCCGTCGCCCTCATCCGGTCAGCAAGCGGGACGGTCCGCGTGGCCTTTTGGCAATTAAGGGTCCAGGACCGGGGTAGATTCAAAACGGCGAGACGAAGGTCCTCCGGCCAAGACTCCGGCACCGCCTCCGAGTACGGAGGGTCCTGCGAGCGCAGGAACTGGAGAACCTCAGGAGGGGGCAGGGGATCAGGCCTACAGAACGCCGGGTTAATGAGTTAAGGAAAATGAAAGTCACAAGAAAAATATTAAACGACGCGGGTAAAATACTTACGTGAGGTGATTGCCCCAACCGAGAAAGGAGAAATTACTTCGATCGCGAGAGGCGGAGGCCGGGCCTCCAATGGTCGCCTCGACGGTACCGGCTACCAGCCCGCCGTTGGCTGGATCCACGTCCACGGTCACCATAGTCGGGTCAACCGAGGTTTGACCCTCCACCAGGGCCTGTTTCGTTGGCCGTTGGCCGTCCGTTGGGGAGGAGGTAGCCGGGGGCACCGGGGTCGACGGTTGACTGCGGATCACCACCCCAGCGGCGCGAACAGCTCCCCGCTTCGCCATAGCACTCTTCTTAGGAGCCATGTCAACGGTCTTCTCGGAAGATTCGACGTTCACGACGGGTATGGCCGCCTGACCGGCTTCGGGTACTGCCCTCGGGGAGGCTGCCGGGAAAGTAGACGGTGTGGAGGATTCTGCCGGGAAGCGTTGCGCTGCAAGAGGAGCGACGTGTTAGAAATCAAGAAGCAAGAACAAGCATAAAAAATAATCGGGCGGGAATAGTCTTACCACCAAAATCCAAATGGCGCGGGAAGGTTTGGAGCCCGGACAGCCTCCGGTTGTTGTTGTTGTTGAGAAGGTCGACGTCGCGATTATCCAAGCTCTCAGACCTCACCAAGGCAAGTGCCTGCCTGAAATCGTCGGTCAAGTCGGCTTGGTTTGGGACCGCGCAGCCTGCACAGTGAAAGAAAAATTAGATCAGTACTAAGGGATGAGTAAGAAATTTAGTATTTACCTCGGCGGTTGCGATCCCGATACTCCCGGGGAACCGGGATGATTTGCCCATCGACGCCAACGCTCTCCCAAGCACCGTCGACCCACCACCACTTTTCTTGCCAGTGTGTCACCTTCGACGAGATGCCGAAGATAATAGTGTCGCCACCCCGGGGCTTCACAGAGTAATACCCGTGGTTCATCCAACCAACCGAGGCTACGGTGTAGTACAAGTAGTTGATCTCGGACGGAGTCAGCATACGGTGCAGCCCGCGACGACCGAGAGCAACCATTGCTCCCAGAATGTAGCTCCACCCGTTTGGAGTGATCTGGGTGATCGATAAGTTCCATGCAGCGAGTAATTTAGAGATGGCTGGGTGAAGCGGGAAGCGGAGCCTGGCATGGAGTGTATCCGAGTTGATGGCGATTAGGCCTTCCGGGGGTTGGTCAGCCCGCTCGTTTTCCCGGGGGGCATAAAAGAAGACATCGGAGGGCGTCTGGAAGGTCCAGTAGAGCTCCTTTAGGTCGGCATCCGGGGGCAGGCAGCTGGGGCGACGAGAGGCCCCAAAATTGGTTTCCTGGGCCTCGAGGTATGCGCGGGTAGAGCGCCTCCGCACGAACCGACTCATGTACTTCGAGTACTCGAACCTGATCAACCGACTGTCCGCATAGTCGATATGGTCGGGCACAGCCTCCTGCTCGAACAAAAAATCCTCTGCCCAAGGCGGGTAGGATGAGACCGGGGAAACACTTAGTGCTTCCCCCTCTCGTTGGGGGCTCATCCCCTCCAAGTCGTCGGTGAAGGCATCCACATCCGTGGAGTTGCCCTCACCCTCTCTGGCGGCGGTGGCGCGGGACGTTCCCTCCCCGGTCGGGTGGAGAGGCCTCTCAGCGTCGGCGGCCCCAACGCTCTCAACAGAATCACTCATGGCGAGGGGAGAGTAGGAAGAAAAGAGTATGAAGAGGAAAACAAGAGATTACCTTGAGACTCGAAACGGATCGCCGGAATCTGGAAAAATTCGCCGGAAAACTCAAAACTTCTTAAGGGGGGGCAAGAGATTGCAAGAAAACGAAAATGAGAAATTGGGTTGAGAACCCCTATTTATAGGGGAAATAGGAGGGACTAAATTGCAAAAAACGGGGTCAAAAATTGAATAAAGCAAAACTCAGGGGGGCGCGTGGGGGCCAAGCGCGCAACGGTTGGGAGGCAGGTTCGGCGGACGTGACCCCTGGATTTCTGCGTATCAGTCATGCCATCCCACGATGTCATCAGGCGCGGAATACAAGGCGTCACCTCGGAAGCCGAAACGTCACCCCAAAATTCAAATTCAAATTCAAAATCAAGTCTGCAATTCGACCAGCCCGCCACCCGACGACTTTGGCCCCCCGATGTCGGGCTGGTGGGGCAATTGTTACGACCGACATTAACTACCCAACCCATCGGGTATCGAACATGAACCCACTTACTGTAACGAGCTCGGACGAGAGTAATCTGCCCCCCCCGGATAAGCAGGCGGGCGGGAAAGTAGAATCTACCCGACGCGGATCTCCGGGAGCCGTCGGGCAGGGTACTTAAAACCCACAGGCCCGGGTATCAGGCGGCCAGCGACGAGCTCCGAGGTAGACACTCTACCCGCCTACCCGTGAAAGGACCACCAAGGTGCTCGCCCCATGAACCGTCACCCGGGTACCCGTGTACCCGTCTGCCCGATCCCATGCTGCGCCAGCTATGAGGGGACGTCTAGTGCCATCAGTCCAGAGGATATGACAGTGTCAAAGGGGGCAGTTGGGGCTAAGTCCCATCATCTCAAGAGAGACAGTGCCATGTGGCATCTTCTCATTGGCTCATAGGGGAGGCTGTAGCCACTCATTGCCTTCCAGCTAGGAGTAGGGGGGGCCCACAGGCCCACCAACCAAATATGGGGAAACCCACCTTGTGCACTATAAATAGGGCTTTTAATGCCCAAATGTAACACATCACATTTATTATAAACCTACTCTTGAGAGCTCATTTACTTCCACATTTATTGCTTCCAGTCATTATATTTTATAAATCCTACCCGCTAGGAACCCGACGGCGAGATCCTCACGAAATCGCTGTCAACAGGATGAAATTAAAATACGAGTTTAAATTCAATTATTACTATCATGAATTAATCCTAATTAATTCAAATAATAATTTTAACAACAATTTTATCATCATGCATGCAAAATTAATTCATATAAAATCTATGGCGGAATAACTAGAAAATTATGTGATTACGTACCTCTTGTAGATATGACCTTTGATAATCACGGGACTATCACGATCATGCTACCAACCAAAAGACCTTCTCAAGTATGTCCCTTTCGCCTTGCTTGATCACCGGTGGGAAGTGCTTTCAAGCAATTAAAATAACCAAGGAAAAAGAAAAATATTTTTGCTCTTGATTTTTCCAATACATAGAATCATGTACTTGGGGATGAAAAAATTATCTCCTATTTATAACAAGGGTGACCGAATTTTTGGGTCTGGAATAGGATGAAGAAAATCTTTTCTTAGCCTCTAAGAAATCTTGAATATACTCCATATATTCTTTTCTCCATAATAAAATATTCCACAAAAATCTCAACCTCCTTATAAATATGATATTTTCGAAAATCTTAGGAAAAATATCCAAGATTTGGATCTTCTTTGAATTTATGAGATAATCTTGTATTCCAAGAATACATGTCTTCCATAATATTTTTCCAAAAAAATCAACAAAATCCCTTCTTTCCTAATATCTCTAATTTTCGAAATTTACAAGAAAAACCAGCAAATATATTTTCTTTTATTTTAACCACCTTATTATTATTGGACTACTTAATGGGCTACTTGAGGGGCCTTTATGAGAATTAAGATTGGACCTCCAATGGACTTCTGAATTTCAATATTGAGCCCCAATATAATTCAGCCCATTAATATTAATTAGTACCACTAATAAATTAATATTGCACTATCCATCTTAATCCATATTACGATAATATGGGCTCCCAGTTATTATTTCCCGCGTTTAAGATTATCTAGTTCATTAGTTAATTGAGCTTCTGAATAGCTCTAAATTAATTAATATTTTTTACCTTGGAGTAAAGACAGCTCAACATTATTATCCGTACCGAAGAAACTAATTCTTCACTTGCAAGATTTGGTACGATAAAACTTTTGAGCCCACCAAGGGGACAAATCACACGAGCCGTACTCGCAAGCGTTTCTCCGTATTAAATCTTAGCAACCGTCGTATGATTAATATTACTGCCCAAAACACAAAGTTCGAAGTCACGATGATTCTCATGCAACATGAATCAAAGCAGTAACTATTAAGCACACACGGTCCTATTTAAGTGACGGAAATTAAGAAATCAATAACCACTGAGGCCTAATTCTTCACATTTCAAAACAGAAGAATTTATCCTCGTTGTAGGTCCTCTTCAACATATACTAAATGTGCTAGTGCAATCTCTTAGTCAAGACAGACCAATCTGAGATATACACATCGACCTTTTGCGGCGGATTGTTCAATTCCACATGGGTCGTGAATTTGTACGTTTAGTTGCAAGAAAACCGTTAATGTGATCTTCCGTGATCGGGTATCACCACATTAACTACAATGTAACATGTACTACTTATAATGAACTGGTTGCAATAAATATTCAACATTTAATCATATCTAAAGCAAATGCAATAAAATATTTATTCTCATAAATAAGTGTTTAATACATGAGTTATACAAAGTAAAAGCATACTTTCACGTATAATTCCAACAACCAAGTAGGGGACCATTACCAAATCAACTCATATCTTCATATTTGTGTAGGATATTGATGTGAGAACAACATTTGATTGAAAAGAAAGATTTACACGAGCAACTAGATTACCACGGAGAAGAGGTATCTTTAATTTGTTCTTATTTGTTTTTTTAGGCATTCATTTTTTTACATATTTTATGTGTGGACAATTGTGTGTTCATAAGTAGAATTACTGTACATAGAGGATTTTTGTTTGTTTAATAGGTATTATGAATGACAAGATTGTTCTCAGTGTCAGATTTTGGGGAGAAACCATGTTGGTTGTTATTGGTGGTTTCACGTTGTTTATGTGTTGAATCCTACCATAAATATTTCAACACATATAAAATATGTGAAAAATAGAGGGTTGTTGATTAGGCGTGAAATTGTTATGATTTATAGCTCGATTTGCCCATGTTTTGAGTGAATTCGATGAGTATTTAGAGTCAATTGAGTAATTTTTTCACAAACTAATTAATTTTCCTCTTTGATACTTATAGATGGATAGAGGGCAAAAAATAGAGTTCGTAGAACTTTGAATTGACTCAAACGGATGCCTGGATGAGAAGATATGGAAGAAATACGAAAAGTATTAGTTCGAGCAAGCAAAAGTGTCATTTGGAGGTGCTCAAGCAAGAGGACTCAAGCACCAAGCGCTCAAGCACTTGAGTGGGGTGCTTGAGTGGATTCAAGTCGAGCGCCTAACGCTCGAGCAATAGAGGCCGAGCACCTGAGGTTCTGGATGAGGAGAGCACTCGAGCAAGACTCACTTGAGCACTAAGTATTCAAGCACTCGAGTGGGGCGCTCAAGTGAAAGTCACTCGAGCACTAAGTGCTCGAGCACTCGAGTGGGGCGCTCAAATGGAAGTCACTTGAGCACTAGGCGCTCGAGTAGGTGCTCAAGTAGATCGTGGATTTTTGGCCCAAACACTCCAAAACGACCCGTTGCCTATAAATACCCCATCTCAAGCTCGTTTTTAGAGACCCTTGGATCACTTTTGATATTTTCACATACTTAGAGATAGAATTTTAGAGAGAAGAGCTTGGGAAAGATTGGGAAGAGTTTTGAACGTGTAATCGAGGTTTTTGATCTTACGAATTCATAGATTAGAGTTTTATTTCGTTATTTCTTTCTTCAACACTTGCTATTATTGAACCTAGTTTTTGTAATTTATTGAGATTCGTTTTGAGACTTTGATTTATTATTTTAATTCTAGTTTATGATCTTGAGTTCTTTCTTTAAATTTACCATGTTTATGTTTATTGTTCGTATTATAGCTTTCGTTATCGTAATCACCATGTTAGGCTAGAACCCTTGCCTGCTTAGGGTAGGATGAACTCGTAGAAGTAGGACATTGGTACATAATTAGGATAACTCGTAATGTTTAGCGTTAGTTCCCTTAATTAATTGAATTCTTAAAATAAACCCTAGAATTATCTTGGAATTGAGTACGAAATTATTAGAGAGAGGACGACCTTATCACTCTTTAATAACGAGTAGGCTTAATGAAAGGGTTTTAAAAAGGATTTATCATCTATCGGTTTATCTAGGGAGGACGACCGCATCACCTTAGTTAAATTAGGGTCTCATTAATTAAGCATAATCCATATAACTTGGTTAGTGGATTTTTGAAGTAGGTTGATATGACGAAGTATTAGGGTTAATTCTTGAGCTTTTAGTCTTTCAATCTTGTGCTAGATTAGGGAAGTGATTTTAAACAAAGAGAAAAAAGATACATTTTAGAACACTTAGGATTATTACTTGCACATCACGATTATTTTAGTTATCGTACCAACTCCGTTAGTATATGTAGGGATTCCTATCCTGAGCATCATCATCCATATTTTAATCTTAAACCCAAGTTATTAGTTTAGTTTAATTATTTGCATTAATAGTGGTAGAATATAGAGTAGTTTAATACAATTCTTAAACCCGAACATACACTCATATTAACTACGACGCATAGATCTTCAGAGCTCTATTCGCATACATACCTTCCCTTGGGTACGATATACTTGATCCCTATACTTGTCAATACTACAGGGATCTCATACTCTTATGGGGTAACTACTAGTATAGCTAGTACTTTGCGTTCAAGTCAGTTGCTGCATGCTCATATACTCCTCTTTCTGAATCGCAACAATAAGATTCCCAATCCACAAGATGTTGACCCTATTATTTCTGTTGAGATACCGAGCATGCATGATGACATTGTGTTGTATGATTTGGTGAAGGATCATATGATTCACAGTCCATGTGGTTTGGCTAGGAAGGATTCTTCTTGCATGGTGAACAATTTTTGTTCTAAGAATTTCCCTAAAAAGTACAATACGTCGGTCAATGAAGATGGGTTCCCACTGTACAGGAGGAGAAACACTGGTGTATCTGTGCCCAAGGGACAGATTAATCTGGACAATTGATATATTGTTTCGTACAGTCCTGTACTTTTGAGGAGGTATCATGCACACATAAATGTGGAGTGGTGAAACCGTCATAAGTCTATTAAGTATCTATTCAAGTATGTTAATAAGGGTTCTGATAGGATTACTGCAACTGTTGATGTGGATGGAGTTAGGAACAGGAATTCGACCAACAAAGATTAGGTGGAGAACTACATCAACTGTAGATATTTATCTCTGTGCGAAGCTGTTTGGAGAACTCTACAGTACGAGATACACTATAGGTATCCTCATGTGGTTAGGCTGTATTTCTATCTGGAGGGTGAACAAAATGTCTATTTTGAGGATGAGAATTACATTGACGATGTTCTCCAGAGACCATCTTCTGAAAAAACAATGTTTTGGGTTGGATGGAGTGAAATAGGGAGAATCATAAAGCCCAAAAGTTAATGTACGTTGAATTTCCATCGCAATATGTCTGGGATCGGAGTAAGCGTCGGTGGAATGAGAGACAAAACAGTAGGATGGCTATAGGAAGGTTGATTAATGTTCCTCCTAGTGCAGGCGAGCCATTTTATTTGAGCCTTTTATTACCTCATAGCAATGGAGCAGAATCACATGAGATGATACATACTGTGGATGGTGTTGTATATGATACTTTTAAGGATGCATGTTATTCCATGGGGTTATTGGATGACGATAGTGAGTACATTAAGTTTCTGGGCGTAGGCCCACTATTTAAGAAATCTGTTCTCCATACTTCTAATTTCATCGTCTATGAGCTCACCTGAAATTGTTTTTGATAAGACTTGGGAACATTTGGCGGATGATATACAATATAGGATGAGACATGTCTTCGGTATCCCAGGTATTAATTCCTTTTTTTCCTAAATTATTGAGATAATATGTGTGGGATTTATATGATTAAATTTAATTGTTTTTGTTGTAAAGATTTGCAGTTAGCTGATGATGAGTTAAAAAACTAAACTCTGATTGAGATTGAAAAACTTCTTCATATGAATGGGTCGACATTGAGTAGGTTTTCATCTATGCTGGTGCCTAATCATGGGATGGTCAGTGATGGTTTGAATAAGCTTATACGGGAAGAATTTATGTATGATCGTGTGGAGCTTAGATCAGAGTATGAGAAATTGAGTTCAAGCCTAACTGCCGAGCAGAGTGGTGGGTGTTGTTAATTCTGGAAGTGGCGGGGTATTTTTCTTGTACGGTTGTGGTGGTACTGGGACGACATTTATTTGGAGGACACTTTCGGCGGCATTGAGGTCTGAGGGAAGTATTGTCCTTAACGTTGCTTCGAGTGGTATAGCAGCTCTTTTGCTGCCTGGAGGTTGTAAAGCACATTCGAGGTTTTCTATACCTCTCAATGTTGACGAGACTTCTACGTGTAACATAAAACCTGGGTCTGAGCTGGCTGAACTCATGCTGAAGGCGAAGCTTATTATATGGGATGAAGCACCGATGATCAACAGATTTAGCTTTGAGTCTCTCATCCGAACAATAAGGGATATTGTTAGGTGTCCGGATGGTTCGATGAGTGACCTTCCTTTTGGTGAAAAAACTGTAGTGCTTGGTGGAGATTTTAGGCAAATTCTACCCGTTATACCCAAAGGGAGTAGAGAGGATGTTGTGCATTCTACTATAAATGCATCGTACCTGTGGGAGTTTTGTAAGGTATGTTTCTTGATAAATTTGTATTTATTACTTGATTATCAATTTTAATGCTGTCTAATATTTGTTTGGCTTTTTTTTCTATTTTTTTTAATAAAAAATCTCTTTTTTTTATTCTTATTTCAGGTTTTAACTTTGATGAAAAATATGAGGCTGCAGTATAACTCTTCTGGTAGCAACTCGACTAAGGTTGAGCATTTCTCCAAGTGGATTTTGAGTGTTGGGGACGGTACTCTTGGAGGTTGTTGTTGGTGATCAATTTTTATCGGATATATTAGTGACTGTTTAAGTTCGGTTTAAAGATCATCAATCAATTACGTGTGATTGGTTACCACCGTAAATGGTAAATTGAGGGTTCGGGTTATGAAATTGTAAACACGAAAGTCGAAATCGTAATAATTTTGTATGTGTGCACGTCTAGGTGTTTAAGTGTGTGTTTTTGGAGCATTTGTGAATTTGAACTTATATTTCTTAAGCTGGAGAACAATTATTTATAGAGACTAGCAAGCATGAGGTGTCTATGACTCTTGGTCTCCCTAGCCAGCATGCTTGACATGTGTCCTTTGACCTTAGTTTTACCTTATCTAAGCTGAATCTTAGTTACAAAGTCTTCTTTGGTCTTATCTCGTACTTCATTGTTGTTCGTCCAGGTCGGCTTAGTGTATCCAGAATTGTTTTTTCATCAAAGTTGTTCGTCTTTTGAGTGCATGGCTCAGAAGTTGTTCACCTTTGTATTTTACACAGATTGGCTTTGGATCTTGATCCTTTGTTCGTCGACATGCACCTCTTAGGTTGGTAAACGCACCACTTTTTGTCAATGTTGCTATGTTGATAGGCGAACAGTAGGGATACAAGATTAGAGATAAAAATATTAAAATAATAAGATTAAGAGATCATTAAAAATAAGAAATAATGAAAATGACGAGCAACAGGGAATAGGGACATAGGAGGCGAGCAACAGGGCATATAAGACATTTAAAAAGAGGCGAGCAGCTGGTCATAGAGGCTAGGAGGCGAGCAGCTGGTCACTCAAGACATGAAAAGGAGGTTATCATCTAAAACAAGAAGGGTCAGAGAGAAATTACAATAAGGCGACCAAGCGAGCAAGAGGACACCTCGGAAGATCATCAGAAATCCCAATAATTAGGCATTACATTAGGAACAAACAAGTGTTTTTAACACTTGTCATTGTGTAAAGATGTAATAGCTTAGGAATTAACAAGTGTCTTAACACTTGTCACCATGTAAATGAGGATGATTAGGAAGGTGTCACCTCCTACTTGCTTGTACTTCTATAAGTACCTCTTCATGAGGGAAAAATATAAGTTTACTAATTAAAAAACAAGTCAAACTCTTGCAAATTTATTTCTCAATTCTTTCTTAGAAAAATCCAGCTTTAATCCTACATTGATCCTTGTTTGGTGATCTTTCTTAGCATAAACAGCCACTAATTATCAACACTGATCAAAGATCATCAACAATTGGCGCTAGAAGAAGGGTATGAACCTCCGTAGGTTGAAGATTTGAAGGAATTTCCGGGAAAACCCACCGGAAACTGCAAAATTCCGACAATAAGTCGCCGGAAACTGGAATTTGGAAAGGAGTTTGAGTGTTTTAGGTGGTGTTACACAAGACCTACAAGCTTGAATGCATGCATGTGTAGATAAAGGTTTGTAAACAACCAAATCCCTACATGCAAGGCTAGTTGTTTCTAGGTCAAAACACCCACAAGCACAAAATCTTCATCAAAGGAATATTAGAAATCAAAAAATGGTGCGATCACAAGAACCACAAGAATCAAGCACACATCCGTCGAACAAGTCACGAACAAGGGTATCATTGACGGATGAGCATGCAAGAACGGTGCAAGCAACGCCTCGAAGGAATGTACAAGTTACGATTGATAATATTCCCCCGGAGGTAGAGGCTTTGGCCCAAAACCCGGAAGAATTGGCCAAAATAATCGTCGTTTTGCAATCCTTGCAGCGACGGCAAGAGGCCGTCGGACCATCAAGAGCCCGGGAGGTGAGCAACCGGGCAGCAGGGCAAAGACTGTCAAAGACCCCGGAGGTGAGCAACCAGGCAACAGAGCGAAGAACCAAACAACGTGAGGATGCAAGAATGGATGAAGTTGATAGTAGACAAGCAAGAAGGGCCAAAGGCAAAACCCCGGTAAGTGAGCGACTAGGAAGTCGAGGAGAGTCCACTCCAGGAACAGGTGAGGAGTTAAGCAGTAGGGAAACTAAGAGTGTGAGCCACTCCCATATAAAAGGAGCAAGTCACCATGTGGCACGTAGGGAGAAGGTTCATCAGGGAGGTGAGGAGCGAACACATGAGCAAGGATACCCTGCTGCTCGCCCCTCAGTGCATGAGAGATTGAGAAGGTCAGCCTTTGGGCGTTTGGGTCCCAACGGAGCTAGCAACATCGCTAGGCACGTCATACAGGAGAAACGTCCCGTTAGCAAGGGACTGCGTCGTGAAGAGGTCATTGAACCCAATCATGACGAACAACCTTCTAATAAGAGAACGTCTCCGGACGAGTGGCAAGCTTTGAAAAAAGCGGTGGAAGAGATGAAGAAGCAGTTGGATGCCCAGAATGGTGGAGGGACCACAATACTCCCATCATCACCATTGTCCCCGGCAATATTGAACGCATCGGTTCAGAAAAAGGTGCAATTCCCAGCTGTTAGCTTGTATGAAGGAAATTCAGACCCAAAAGTGCACTTATCCAAATACACTGATTACATGATATCGGTAAAAGCATCTGACGTAACACAGTGTCGAAACTTCCTATTAACCCTTGGTGATGGTCCCCACAGATGATTTTCCGCACTTGCTCCGGGTTCAATCAGTTCATTCATGCAACTCAGCAAGGAATTCCTCTCGCATTTTTCCACAGTCGGATCCTACCTCACCCAAAGACACAGACTTGCAGATTTGAAGCAGGGAGAGGAAGAATCCGATAGGGCTTTTCTTGAGAGGTTTGATAAAGTCCTATTGGAAGGAGAAATGGTGAGTGAAGATACAAAAATTGTGGCAGTCATGGCAGGACTCAAGAAAGGGACAGATTTGTGGAAGGAAATGCACCTAGCCTTCCCAAAAACATATTTCGAATTCAGGCACAAGGCGGGAGTATACATTTCAATGCAAGAAACTCTCCAGAAAGAGTTGGGAGATAAGGCCGATGCCAAGAAATCAGGAAAGAAGTCCAGTGGGGACTACAAAGCCCCTAAGAACATGAAGGCTTTCAATGAAGGTTCCGAGCTAAAAGAGAAGTTGAACCATGTCCTATCTACGTCAATAGAAGCAGTATATAACAACGTTAAGGATAAGGACATGCTGTCAGAACCAAGGAAGATACGACAAGAGCGGGGGAAGATGAACCCCAACAAATACTGCGCATATCATCAAACCATAGGTCACTTCACGAGTGAATGCCGAGACCTCCTAAAGCTGTGGAGGTTTTATGAAGAAGGAAGGTTGTTAGAATTCGTAAAGAGGCAGCCAGGCAAAAGGCCAAGAGTCTCAATTCCATCCAGCTCGGAAGAGGATGAAGACGACGAGCAGTCGAGCAGGATGGACAAAAAAGGCAAGAAGCCGTTCACGACACCGGCGGAACCCGTCCGAGAAATTCTAATGCTCGAGCCATCTGGGCCGGTAGGGGGCTGTTCTGACGGAAGGCCACCAGTATCCAAGAGAAAGAGGAAAACAGACTTGAGGGCAGTAGCTCAAGTCAGAGAAGTTGGAGTAAACCAAGCAACTAAGAAGACGGGGGATCTGATATTCTCTGAAAAAGACCTGGATGGGATACTCACTCCACACAATGACTCACTAATCATTTGTGCTAATATCATGGGAGCCCGAGTTCACCGTTTGCTTGTGGACACCGGCTCCTACACAAACATCTTGTTTAAAAGCACATTAGATTAGATAGGTGATTGTGAAGAGTATATAAAGGAATGTGATCATAAGATAGTAGGGTTCGGAGATGCTGTAACTGTTCCCTTAGGGTTAGTAACGTTGCCAGTCGAACTTGTATCGACCGAGAATCCCGAAAGGAGACTGACTAGAATGATAGAATTTTTAGTTGTAAATCAACAGTCTACCTACAATGGGTTTCTCGGCCGACCTTTTATAAATGAATTCAAAGCGGCTGTTTCAACGTACTACTACTGTTTTAAATTTCCAACTTCGTACGGTCCAGGTACAGTTAAAGGTGATCAGAAGAAAGCTCGAGAGTGCCTCCTGCAACTCCAACCGAAAGATAACAGTGTGTCTGTTATGGACGAGCAGCCGAGCAGCAGGGCTGAGAATGAACCTTCTGTGTTGGATGAAATCATGGAGTCCATCGACACAGAAATGATGGAGGTGGACGACCAACAGGGTGAGGACGAGCAGGAGGGCCATGGCGAGCAACAGGGAAAAGAAGTTGTACCTGAGCCAAAATGAGTAAACGATATCGAGCCAAGGTTAGAGGCAGAGCCCATGATCGAAGATGAACTCAGCTTGGAAGGTCCGATAATTGATCCTCGATGGAAGAGCCAAAAGAGGAAAGCAACCCCGGTTGAGGAGTTGGAAACAATAAAAGTCGACCCAAATAGAGAAGACTTAGAATTGTTCATTGGGTCTGAGCTCCCAGAGCCATACAGATCCAGAATGAGCAAATTCCTTAAGTCCAATCTCGACGTATTCGCATGGTCGCATGCAGATATGGTAGGCATTAGCCCCGAGCATGCTTGTCATAAGCTAAATATTGATCCGACTAAAAAACCGGTAAAGCAGAAGAGAAGAAAGTTCGGGCCTGACAAATATGAGGCGCTTGATGTCGAAGTGAAGAAGTTACTTGATAATGATCTGATTAAAGAAGCTTTGTGTCCTCGATGGGTGGCAAATCCGGTGTTGGTGAAAAAGCCAAATGGCACATGGAGGTTATGTATTGATTTCACGGACCTGAATGCTGCATGTCCCAAAGACAACTTTCCGTTACCACATATTGATCAACTGGTGGATAACACAGCAGGACACGAACTTCTTACCTTCATGGATGCATTTGTCGGATACCACCAGATACCGATGTACCCAGACGACCAGGAAAGCACGACGTTCTACACCAACAAGAACCTGCTGTGTTGGAAGAGGATGTCACTCGGGTTAATCAACGCAGGGGCCACATACCAAAGACTTGTTAATAAAATGTTCGATGATCACATCGGCAGAACAATGGAAGTGTATGTGGATGACATAGTCGTGAAAAGCCTAAGAAAAGAAGATCACTTGGAACATCTGGCACAAGCATTCGAGATTCTTCGAGCATACAACATGAAGCTAAACCCGAAGAAAAGCAGCTTCGGAGTACATTCAGGAAAGTTCCTTGGGCACCTGGTTAGTCAACAAGGCATTGAGGCAAATACGTCAAAGGTCAAAGCAATCATGGACATGCAACCACCAAGGTCGGTCAAAGAAGTCCAACGGCTAACCGGATGTTTGGCAGCTCTGAACAGATTCATTTCCAGGTCAGGAGACAAATGCCGACCTTCCTTTGACGCCATCAAGAAAGGACAATTCCAGTGGACAAGCAATTGCCAACAAGCATTTGAGCAGCTGAAGGAGTATCTGAGTGACACTAAGATCCTATCGAAACCTGTTTCCGGAGAAAAGCTATACTTATATCTAGCAGCGTCAGAGGTGGCAATCAGCTCAGTCTTAGTTCGGGCAGAAGGAAAATTTCACTTGCCAATCTACTATGTGAGTCAGGTTTTGCATGAAGCGGAGATTAAATATTCACCTATGGAAAAGTTAGCGTACGCACTAGTGATGGGCGTAAGAAAGTTACGACCATATTTCTTTGATCACCAAGTGGAAGTCTTAACAACTTTTCCGTTAAGACAAATCTTGCAAAGACCTGACACCGCTGGTCGCCTCCTCAAGTGGTCCCTCGAAGTAAGCCAGTTTGGTATATCTTATGCACCTCGAACAGCGATCAAGGGACAAGCGTTAGCTGACTTTATTGTCGAATTAACCTTCCCTCAAGATCCGACGAGAGGTCATAATCATCCATGGCACATGTACGTGGACGGATCATCAAATAATACAGCAGCAGGAGCCGGGATAGTGCTGATCAGTCCAGATAAACAAGTGTTCACCTCAGCTATCAGGTTCGAGTTCATGGCAACAAACAACGAAGCTGAATACGAAGCATTGATAGCCGGATTACGACTAGCTCTGGCTGTGGGGGTTCAAAGGGTTCAAATTTATGGTGATTCCCAGCTGATAGTCAATCAAGTCCGTGGGGAATACGAAGCCAAGGATGAGAACATGGCCTTGTACCAAAAAATCGTTGCTCACATGGCTTCACTTTTCGAGCAAATTTACATCGAACAAGTGCCAAGAGACAACAACGCCCAAGCAGATGCGCTTGCTCGCTTAGCTACTAGTACGGGACCAGCAAAACTTTCAGAAGTCACGATAACAAGAATCCCTAACCCAGCCACCAGTGACTATAAGATCAATCAGATCGAAGAAGAATTGATAGAGGAGGACTGGAGAACACCAATATACAGATACCTCAAGGATAACATAGTGCCTGAGGATCCCCAAGAAGGAGCAAAGGTAGCCAAGCGAGCAGCAAGGTTCACCATCATGGATAACCAACTTTACAAGAGGGGATTCTCACTGCCCCTACTGAAATGCCTAGCAAGGGGGCAAGGCCAAGAAGTTTTGAAGGAAATACACGAAGGAGTGTGTGGAAATCACGCAGGAGGGCGAGCACTGGCATACAAAACAATAAGGCAAGGATACTACTGGCCAACTCTGTTACAAGACGCAATCAAAATTGCAAAAACTTGCCACCGATGCCAGCTGTTCGCCCCCAACTACATAAGCCACCAACAGAACTGATTTCGGTGAATAGTCCATGGCCATTTGCAAAGTGGGGGATAGACATCATAGGACCTTTCCCAACGGGAAAGGGGAATGTCAGATTTGCAGTAGTGGCCGTAGACTATTACACAAAATGGGCCGAGGCTGAAGCACTAGTAATGATAACACAAGAAAAAATGATCAATTTTATCTGGAAGAGTATAGTGTGCCAATTCGGAGTTCCACAAGCAATATTGACAGACAATGGAAGACAGTTCGAAGGAAAAAAGATAAGAGACTTCTGTAAAAAATGGGGTATCAAGAAACATTTTTCGACACCATATCATCCTCAGTCCAACGGCCAAGTCGAGGCAGTTAACAAGATAATCAAACACATCCTCAAAATCCGTCTGGTGGATAAGAAAGGCAAGTGGTCGGAAAAACTCCCCGAGGTACTTTGGGCATACAGAGTATCACACAGAACTAGTACCGGAGAGACACCGTTTGCTATGGCATTCGGTACTGAAGCAGTTATACCTATAGAGCTCAAAGTACCAACTGAAAGGATAGCCGAGTTCAATGAACAAGAAAACAACAAGGCACTAGCTGCAGAAATGGATCTGATCGACGAAAAAAGGATTTCAGCAGAAATAAAAAATGAGATATACAAAAGAAGAATCGCAAAATACTATAATTCACAAGTAAAAGTCAGAGAGTTTGAAGTCGGGGATCTGGTACTCCGAAAAATCCTAGCAACACCTCCAGGTGTATTTAGACCGACTTGGGAGGGCCCATTCAAGATAACTCATAAGTGGCACAACGGCACGTATGATCTCGAAGACATGAAAGGCAATTCTGCCCAATACACCTGGAACGCGGCTTTATTGAAGAAATATTATCAATAGTTAGGAGACCGATGTAAAGTAAAATTTTCCATGGAAATTTTCTCTGTAGATTAGAGTAAAGTTTTTTTATGCATATTGATTGTGTATATTATTGTAAGATGGGTAGAAATTTTTTCAAAATTTTCAAACATTATTTAGCAAAATATGTGAGTAGGAATGGTTGTTCGCTATATTAAGTAACTAAAAAGTTAAAGAGGCATCAAAGCCCAATTGTTCGCCAAGAAGAAAAACTGCTCGTCGGAGGACAAGCAAGTGTTGAAAGCACAAGTCCAAAAGGAGGCGAGCAGCAGGGTCCATGAGACTCAGGAGCCCACCTGATCGCCCCATCACATGGAGTTGCTCGCCCAAGATACTAAATGCATAAAGCACAAGTATAGTGGAGGCGAGCAGCAGGGCACATGCTAACACATAGTTGCTCGCCCCGAAGCTAAATACACTTAAGCACAAACATAGCAAGGGACGAGCAACAGGGCATAAAGAGAAGTATGACAAAAGCCAAGTTCTCCAAAAGAACCAAATAGGCTCACACATACTCAATATACATAGATTTGCAAAGGAAAAGTATTAAAACTTTCAATCAGAGAGAAATACTTGAGCAAAAATAAATAAGAGGCACATGAAAGGCGAACAAATAAGACAAGAATATTTCATTAAAGGTGAAATTTTGAGTACAAAGACAAAAAGGGACGTACAATCATCATCCTATTACATCAACTAGGGAAATAGAAAAATAAAAGAAGTCTAAGACTCGGAAGCCGGAGGAGCAGGTGGTACTTGAGGATCTTGGGAAGGAGGAGGAGGTTGAACATCTTGCACAATGACCCCGGAGACCTGCTGCTCGCCTACAGCAGCAGAGGAGCTCATCTCGCCGAGAGGATTCGGGAGAAGGGGGCCTAGAGCTTCAAAGATAGTCATATCCCTATCCGTCTCCACTCTCTCCTTGGGGGCCACAACGCGAACATCGTCTTTGAAAATATCTAAGTTGAACCCCATCTCTCCTAGGTCAGCCACCGGGATCTCAAAGCCAGGAGCTGGAGGGTTCTCAGTAACATAGTCCGTGAAGTCCTTAATGGTCGAAGTCATCACATTCAGACCGTGGTCCAAGGCATACTTCACATTCCTCACACTGTCAGCATATGCACAGATATAGCCGAGATTGGTGTTATCGGTTACATCTTGCACATACGTAGTGTAAGAGATGTCGCGCTTGTTCTTCTTTTCCAATTGGTCGACGTGGACCTTCAAGGACTCCACTCTTTCCACCAGACCTACCCGCTCTGTCTCCAAGACCTACAGACGGTCAGTGGCAACGCCCAACTCTAACTTAAGCTTCTCTGAAGTGTTGGATGCTACCATTTCCCGGTTCTCGGCAGCTTTCACCTCTCGCGTCCATGTAAGCTTGGCTCTCTCAAAGTCGGCTTTCAACTTAGCCAATTCCTCATCCTTTTTCTTCAGTTGAGCAAGTTGAGCATCACGTTCCGTTTCAACTTGCTCGATCCTTCGTCCCAAGCCGCGGTTCGTTCGCTCAAGCTCGATAGCCTGGTCCAGGACTCGTTAAGCGGAGATAGATTAATGGTTCGCATTGTAGCTCAGCAGACGGGCGTTGTCGCTAAGGCTTTGACTCTGAAGGATTTACTCACCCGTCTTAGTCCAGGAGCGGGGAACATACTCCATAGCCCTCCAAACGTGGGAGTCCTTAATCTTATGAGGTGCCGGAGGGGACTTCACACAACTAAATTGGTGAAGTACTTTTGCACGACCAGGGTAATCGTTTTTCCGATACCTATACAAGGAAAAAAGCCGTTAGAAAACAAAGTCAAAGGGGCGAACGGCCGAACAGAAAGGAAAGATACTTACTCCCTCATCTTTACTGGGTCATAGCCCAAGTATGTGTTGTCAGGAGACGTGCCCCTACCCTGACCGGCGATTATAGCGCCAACGACCTGCTGCTCGGTCACTTCCTTCACAGGCGAGGGGTGAGCAGCAGTCCTGTTCGCTTGAGAGGAACCTTGCCCTTTGGCCCGCTTGGCGCGATCATCTTCCTTACGAGGAGCGGTCTCCTTTGTGAGTCTCTTCTTACCCCTCGTATCCTTTGGGGGAGGTGAGGAGCGCACTGGGGGGCGAGGGGCAGGGGCGGGAGCCTGAGGAGCTTCTTCTTCCTCGTCCACTTCGGCTCTCAGCTTGATCAAAGAGGTGCACGGGTCAAACTTCTTTTTCCTCGAAGGTTGATTGGCAGCCATTTGTTTAACCCGACGGGCGACAACGACCATTACCCTTTGAGCTGAAAACAACACAAAAATTATCAGTAAGAGACGACCAACAGGTCATAGGCGACCAACAGGGCCTAGGCGACCAACAGGTCATAGGCGACCAACAGGGCCTAGGCGACCAACAGGGCAAGAACAAATAATAGGAAAAATAGAAAAATTAACAAGTGAAACTTACCCTCGGGAACTTCTGCTTGTGCCTCCAAGTGATGGGCACTGGTAATGTGTTGAGCTAGCTTGCGACAATGAGCTTGGGAGAGATGTTCGATGCTCCGATCCTTAACGTCCCGTAGTGAAATCAACGCAAGGACGTATAAGAACTCTTCACTCAAATTCGGATGGCCCCACTTCAAGAGGCGTGGACCTGCAAAACAAGGGAAAAAGATTAAACTTAGTTCACCTGAAAATTTGATGAACTAGGAACTGAAACCTACGCCGAATCTCGCCGAAACGAGTAGGTGAATCTATACGTCCCGGTCCTCCCGAAAAATCAGAGGACGTCCGCCAATCGCCGCCAATATAAAAAAATTGTTTGTGCCAACTGAGTGATCGCCAGGTTTATATACTTCAAGAATCGTCCGATCACCGGGTGCAGAGGGAGAGGAAACCCCGTGTTAAGTATGTCAAGATTAATAGCAGTGCAGCCTGGAGGTGGGTTGTCAGCTCTCTCTCCTGGTTGGGGGATGTACAAGTGGATATCGTACGGAATACGGTAGCGAGACCGTTGTTGACAGCGATTTATGACTGGTCTCGCTGCCGGGTTCCTAGCGGGTAGGATTTGATATTAATGATGACAGGGAGTAATAAATGTGAGAGTAAAGGAGCTCTCAAGTGTGTCTTTGCAATAAATGTGATGTGTGTTACAAATTGGCATTCAAAGCCCTATTTATAATGTACAAGGTGGGGGTTCCCCAAGCTTGGTAGGTGGACCCGTGGGTCCCTCCTACTCCTAGCTGGAAGGTAATAAGTGGCTACAGCCTCCCCTACGAGCCAATGAGGAGACGCCACGTGGCACTGTCACCCCTGAGGTGATTGGACTTGGCCTCAACGGCCCTCTTTGACCCTGTCACATCCTCTGGATTGATGGCACTCGATGTCATCTCACAGCTGGCGCGGCCTGGGGTCGGGTAGACGGGTACTCGGGTACCGGGAAGCGAGTCCGGATGAAAATGCCCCGGTTGGCCATTTGCGGGCAGGCGGGTAGAGTACCTGCACAGGGGCTCGTCGCTGGCCGCCCGATATCCGGGCATGCGGATCATAAGTACCCTTCCCGGCCGATCCCAGCGAGGCTCATGTCGGGCAGCGTCTGGGTCCCCGCCCGTCTGTCTGACCGGTCGGAGGACTGTTCTCCTCCGAGCCCACTGCAGCAGTGTGACTGTATCCGATACCCGAGGGGTCGGGTAGTAAAATATCGGGTGTAACAATTGCCCCACCAGCCCGACATCGGGGGGCCGCAGTCGTCGGGTGGCGGGCTGGTCGAACTGCAGACCATTTCGATTTCGAATTTGAATTTTGGGGGTGACGTTTCGGTTTCCAAGACGACGCCTCGTCTGCCGCGCCTGATGACGTCACGGGATGGCGTGACTGATGCGCAGAAATCCAGGGGTCACGTCCGCCGAACCTGCTCCCCAACCGTTGCGCGCGTGACCCCCACGCGCCCCCCAGGGCTTTGTTTTATTTCATTTCCGACCCCATTTTTTGCTGTTTAGTCCCCCCTTTTTCTTCTATAAATAGGGGCTCCCAGCCCATTTTCTCATTTTCCCTCTCTTGCAAACTCGTGCCCCCCTTAAGGATTTTTAAGTTTTCCGGCGAATTCATCAGATTCCGGCGATCTTTCCCGAGTCCCAAGGTAATTTCTTGCTTCTTTCATCGACACTTCTTCTTCTTATTCTATTTCCGTCATGAGCGACTCCGTCGAGAGCATTGGCGCCGCCGATGCTTATCACTTCCACCGCCGTGCCGCCGCCGATGCCGAGAGGCCTTTCCAACCGGCCGGGGAAGGAACGTCCCGCGCCGCCAGAGAGGGCGAGGGTAATTCCACGGATGTGGATGCCTTCGCGGAAGATTTGGAGGGGATGAGCCCCCAACGAGAGGGGGAAGCCCTAAGCGTTTCCCCGGTCTCCGCCTACCCGCCCCGGGCCGAAGATTTCTTGTTCGAGCGGGAAGCCGTGCCCGACCAAATAGACTACGCGGACAGCCGGCTAATCGGGTTCGATTACTCGAAGTATATGAGCCGGTTCGTACGAAAGTGCCCTCCCCGCGCATATCTCGAGGCCCGGGATACTGACTTTGGGGCCTCTCGCCGCCCCAGCTGCCTTCCCCCGGACGCCGACGTGAAGGAGTTGTACTGGACATTCCAGGTGCCCTCCGACGTCTTCTTCTATGCTCCTCGGGAGAATGAACGGGCCGACCAACCTCCGGAAGGCCTAATCGCCATAAATGCGGACACCCTTCATGCCGGGCTCCGTTTCCCGCTTCACCCGGCCATCTCCAAGCTACTCGCAGCCTGGAATCTGTCGATCACCCAGATCACCCCGAATGGGTGGAGCTACATCCTGGGGGCAATGGTCGCTCTCGGTCGGCGCGGGCTGCATCGTATGCCCACTCCGTCCGAGCTCAACTTTCTATATTACACCGTAGCCTCGGTCGGGCGGATGAACCTTGGGTATTACTCCGTGAAGCCCCGGGGTGGAGATGCCATTGTCTTCGGCATCTCGCCAAAGGTGACGCACTGGTAGGAAAGGTGGTGGTGGGTCGGCGACGCCTGGGAGAGCATTGGCATAGACGGGCACACCATCCCGGTTCCACGGGAATATCGGGAGCGCAACCGTCGAGGTAAATACTGAATTTTCCTTCATTTCTTAGTACTGATCTAATTCTTCTTTCATTGTGCAGGCTGCGCGGTACCAAATCAGGCCGACCTGACCGACGACTTCAGGCAGGCGCTTGCCTTAGTGAGATCTGAGAGCGTGGACAATCGCGACGTCGAACTTCTCAACGACGACGAGTATAGAAGGCTCTCCGGACTTCAGACTTTCCCGCGCCACTTGGATTTCGGTGGTAAGACCCTTTCCTGCCCGACTCTCCTTATACTCGTTCTCGCTTCTTGATTTCTAATCTTGTCACTTTTCTCGCAGAGCAACGTTTCCCGGCCGATTCCTCCACGCCATCGACCTCCCCGGTAGTCTCCCCAAGGACCGCACCCGAGGCCGGCCAGGCAGCCATCCCAGTCGTAAACGTTGAATCGTCCGAGGAGACCGTTGACATGGCGCCTAAGAAGAATGCCCTGGCCAAGCTGGCGAAACGGGGAGCCTTCCGTGCCGCTGGGGTGGTGATCCGCAGCCCGCCCGCGGCCCAGGTGCCTCCGACATCCTCCTCCCCGGCAGACGGGCAGCGCCCACACAAGCAGGCCCGGGTCGAAGGCCAGACATCTGTCGACCCGGCCATGGTAACGGTCAACCTAAACCCGGCGACTGGAGGGCTCGTGGCCGGCACCGTCGAGGCGACTTTAGGGGGCCCGGCCTCCCCTGCCCGCGATCGCAGCGACTTCTCATTCTTGGGCTGGGGCAATAATCTCACGTAAGTATTACGTTTTCTTCTCTAAGTTTTCTTGTCGATTTTGCGATGTAGGATTTTTAACATATCTTCTCTTCCCGTGTTCATGCAGGCCTGAGCCTCTGCCCCCGCCCGAGGTTCTTCAATTCCTGCGCTCGCAGGAACCTCCGTACTCGGAGGCCGTGCCTGAGTCTTGGCCGGAGGAACTACGCCGCGCCGTGCTGAATCTTCCCCGGTCCTGGACCCTCAACTGCCAGAAGGCCACGAGGACCGTCTCGCTCGCCGACCGGATGAGGGCGGCGGCCATCCGTACTTCCCGCAACGCTATTGCCATGGAGGGCATTATGCTCGAATACGAGCGGGAGATGCGGACTGCCTCCTCCTACAGGGCAGCCTTCCAGTCGAAGCGGGACGAAGCTACCCGCCTGGAAGAGGAGAACAACAAGCTCCGGGAGGAGCTGGAGGCCGGCCGAGCGAGTCAGGCTGAACTAGAGGGGGTCCTCGAGGAGGAGAGGAGGAAGCGCGCCGAGGCCGAGGCGAGGACGGCTGAAGAAGTCTGCCAAGCCAAGGAGACTCTCGCGGCAGAGGCGGAGAGGCGCCTGGAGTCCGAGCGTGCCCGATTGGCCGCTGAGAGCGAGTCGGCTGGGTCCATGGTGTACATTAATGCCTACGCCGACTCGATTCACTCCCTACTCCGTCAGAATCCCCAGGCCGATTGCTCCGGGCCTCTGGCCGATCTGAGGAGTTATGTCGAGTCCAATCCTCCCTCCCCGGACTATGATATCACTCTGAAGGACTTGGTCGATCGCGGGATGGATCTGTCGTTCCTTGGCGACCCGGCGACCTTCCTATACCCGCTTGCCGACGAGGAGGCGAATGAGGACCTGGGGGTGGTGGACGAGGCGCACCCGTGATTTTTCTTTTCTTTTGTTTTGTTAAGTTTGCTGGCCGCTGGCCATTTTGTATTTTCTCTTTTCCTCCTTAATGAAATTACTTTGCCCTTCATTTCACTTTGTCTCCTTGAACTTTTAGTTTTCCGGCCGGGTAAATAACGTAATCGGATAATAAATAATAAACGGTAGTGTTCTGGCCGAATGTCGGGTAGTGACTTTTAACGATTGCCCAAAAGAATTTACCCACAAATTAATTAATGAAGTGCTATAGCCGAATGTCGGGCAGCGACTTCACGAAGATGGATTGATCTAACAACCTCTTAAAGAATTAACCAATAGATTAATTAATGAAGTGCTATAGCCGAATATCGGGCAGCGACTTCACGAAGATGGGATTGATCTAACAACCTCTTAAAGAATTAACCAACAAATTAATTAATGAAGTGTTATAGCCGAATATCGGGTAGCGACTTCACGAAGATGGGATTGATTTAACAACCGCTTAAAGAATTAACCAACAGATTAATTAATGAAGTGCTATAGCCGAATATCGGGTAGCGACTTCACGAAGATGGGATTGATTTAACAACCGCTTAAAGAATTAACCAACAGATTAATTAATGAAGTGCTATAGCCGAATATCGGGTAGCGACTTCACGAAGATGGGATTGATTTAACAACCGCTTATTAACTTTTATAAATTTGCGCTTCGAGTAGCGATTACAATGAGCTCCTACTGGTAGTATTTTTTGAGTAGGGAGGCGTTCCAAGGGTATTGGGCCGGGTTGCCCTCAAGGCTTTCCAGCTCGTAGGCTCCATTGGCGAGGCGGCTGGAGACCTTTAGGGGTCCCTCCCAATTCGGACCAAATGCCCCCTTGGGCTGCCCGACCGTCCGTCGGAGTACCAGGTCCCCGGTTTTGAACTCCCTGATCTTGATCTTCGAGTTGAAGTATTTTTCAGCCCGGCGTTTGTAAGCTATGTTTCTTTGTTCTGCGGACAGCCTTCTCTCCTCCAGCAGGTCCAACTCGTTTAGCATGGCCTGGTCGTTCTCGGTCCCCACGGGTTGTGAGGTGCGGAGGCTCGGGATGACGACTTCAGCCGGGATGACTGCCTCTGTTCCGAAGGCTAGAGCAAAAGGAGTTTCCCCGGTTGTGGTACGACATGTCGTTCTATATGACCATAACACTTCGGGTAGCTTGCTCGCCCATGTTCCCTTGCTCTCCTCCAACCTTGTCTTCAACGTGTGTTTGATTATCTTGTTTACCGCCTCGACCTGTCCGTTCGACTGGGGGTGGTAGGGCGACGAGAATAACCTCTTGATCTTGTGCTTTTGGCAGAATCTTTCCATCTCTAGCCCGTCGAATTGCTTCCCGTTGTCCGAAATGATTATCTGTGGGAGGCCGAATCGACAGATTATATTGCGCCAGATGAACCTGATCACGTGTTCCTGGTCGATCGTTTTCAGTGATTCCGCCTCCGCCCATTTGGTGAAGTAATCCACGGCGACAATTGCGTACTTGATGCTGCCCGGGGCCGTAGGCAAAGGGCCAATGAGATCGATCCCCCACTTTGCGAACGGCCACGGGCTCAGGATTGAGGTGAGCTTGGTTGGGGCCTGGTGGATGGCCGGCGAATAGATTTGACACTTGTGGCATGCCCGTGCGTAGTTGATTGCGTCCTTTTTTAGGGTGGGCCAGAAATATTCCTGCCGGATAACCTTCTGGGCGAGCACCTGGCCGCCGGCGTGGTTCCCGCAGCGTCCTTCGTGGACTTCGATCAAGATTTTCCTTCCCTGCCCCGGCGTTATGCACTTTAGGAGGGGCAGGGTGAAGCCTCGCTTGTACAACTGGTCCCCGACGATCGTGTATCGGGCCGCCCGGAGCTGCAACTGTCTTGCCGCTACCCGATCGACAGGGAGTTGGCCGTCACGGAGATACTTCAGGATGGGGGTCATCCAGCTGTCCTCCTCCTGTCCCAGGTTGGTCACCCGCTGGTTCGAGCTCGTAGGGGCGGTCAGGTAAGTGACTGTAATCTGGGTCATGTCGGCTGCCACCTCGGATGTTGCGAGGCGGGCAAGTGCGTCTGCTTGAGTATTGTCGAGTCGGGGTACCACATCTATGCGAACTTGATCGAATTTTTCGAGCAGGTTCTTGGCTAATCCCTGGTAGGCCAACATCCTATCGCTGCGCGCCTCGTATTCTCCTGAGATTTGACATGTAACGAGCTGTGAGTCGCTGTAGACCTGGAGTCTCTTTACTCCCATGGCCATGGCCATTTCCAGGCCGTTAATTAATGCTTCGTACTCGGCCTCATTGTTGGTCGCTTGGAAACCGAATCTTATGGCTGTCGTGAACGACTGGCCGGACGGGCTGAGAAGGACAATTCCCGAGCCGGCCCGCGTAGTTGTGGAGGATCCGTCAACGTACATTTTCCGAGGTGGCTGCTCGATCTTGGACATCGCTTCCGGGTAAGTGAGCTCGACTATGAAGTCGGCCATGGCCTGGCCTTTGATGGATGTTCGGGGAGCGTATGTGACTCCGAATTGCCCGATCTCAACAGCCCACTTGAGGCACCTGCCCGCCGTGTCTGGCCGATGTAGTACTTGGCGAAGTGGCATTGTTGTCAGTACTTCTACTTGGTGATCAAAAAAGTATGGGCGTAACTTGCGTACGCTCATTACTAGGGCGTATGCTAACTTTTCCAGGGGTGGGTACCGTAGCTCGGTGTCGTGAAGTGTCTGGCTGACATAGTAGATTGGCAGATGTGCCTGCCCCTCAGCCCGCACTAGCACGGCGCTGAGAGCTGAGTCCGACGCCGCCAAGTATAAGAAAAGCTTCTCGCCGGGGACGGGTTTGGCCAACACCTGGGCGTTTGACAGGTATGCTTTCAAGTTATCGAAAGCGAGCTGACTCTGGGGAGTCCAGTTTAGTTTCCCCTTCCGCATGCTGTCGAATAAAGGCTTGCATCGGTCCCCCATGCGGGAGATGAAACGGCTGAGAGCGGCCAGGCTGCCCGTCACTCTCTGCACCTCTTTTACCGTGCGGGGAGGGCTCATGTCGAGGATCGCCTGTACCTTGGTCGGGTTTACCTCGATTCCCCGCTGGCTGACCATGTGCCCCAAGAATTTGCCCGACTCGATGCCGAAACTGCACTTTTTCGGGTTGAGCCTCATCCGATACTTTCTCAAGATCTCGAATGTTTCGGCTAGGTGTGTGAGGTGGTCTTCTTTCTTCTCGCTCTTGACGACGATGTCGTCGATATATACCTCCATGGTCGCCCCGATTTGATCGTGGAACATGTGGTTGACCAGCCTCTGGTAGGTTGCCCCAGCGTTCATGAGCCCGAATGGCATCCGCTTCCAAAAATACATGTTTTTCTCGGTGAGGAAAGTTGTGTGTTTCTGGTCGTCTGCGGCCATCGGGATCTGGTGATAGCCGGCAAATGCGTCCATGAAAGTGAGCATCTCGTGCCCGGCCGTGCTGTCCACCAGGTGGTCGATGTGCGGCATCGGGAAGTGATCTTTTGGGCAAGCTTTGTTTAGATCCGTGAAGTCGATGCACAGTTGCCATGTGTTGTTGCTCTTCTTGACGAGTACAGCGTTGGATACCCATTGAGGCTTGTCGTCGGGTTCGACCATCCCGATGAGTTTGTTGTCGAGTAGCTTTTTGACTTCGGTGGCAATGACCGCGTATTTGTCTGGGCCGAATTTTCTTCTTTTCTGTGAGATCGGCTTGCGGGATGGATCGATGTGCAGTTGGTGTGAACATACGGCTGGATCGATCCCGACCATGTCCTCATGGGACCAGGCGAACACGTCTAAGTTCTCCTCTAAAAATGCGGTCATCTTTGCCCGCAACTCGCCGGACATTGACGAACCGAGTTGGACACTTACTTCTGGCCGATTCTTCATTGTGACCGAAATTAATTCCTCGATCGGGCTGGCTCCCCGCTCGCCATAGCGTGGATCGTCGATCTGCCCTGTTAGTGTTTTGTCAATCTCCATGGGCTCGTACCCGAGCCTTGGCTCCAGGTCGACTTGGATGTTCTCAAAAGTTTGCGAATCTTCTTCCATTGGGTGGCTAGCGGGTGGGTTTTCTTCGTCTATTTCCATGTCTCCCTCCCCGATTATGCAGACATAATCTAGATTTGCAAAATTTGAAATAACATCGATATACGCCAAACATCCGCGTGCCGTTTTCTGATTTCCCTTAAGAGTCCCAACCTTCCCGGAGGGGGTTGGGAACTTGATACAATAATAGAATGCTGAGGTGGCGGCTTCGAACTCGTGCTCGAATGGCCTGCCTAGAAACCCGTTATAGGTTGATGGCTGGTCGACAATGATAAAATCGAGCTGTTTCGAAGCCTTAACCTCAGCGTCTATACTAGAAACTAATTCTACGGCTAGCCTAACTATCCCGTAGGGTTTCACCGTGGCATCGCCGAAGCCTTTGATAACCTGGTCGCATGGCTCTACATACTTCTCAAAGGAGCTGTCCAGCTGGTCGAATGCGGCTTTGAAGAGGATGTTGCAGTAGGCCCCGTTGTCGACGAGCATGCGATGGACGGTGACGTCCATGATGTTGATGGACACGACTAGGGCGTCGTGGTTCGGGTAGATGACCCCGGTGCGATCCTCCTCCTTGAAGGCGAGGAGGTCCGTCTCTCTTGCCGTCATGTTGACCGGCATGGTGATCTGGTGGACGTTGTCCATAGCCCGAAGCTCGCTCTTCTGCCTGCGGTTGGACAGCGAGGTGGCGGGTGCAAAGCCACCCACCGGGGAGAGCATGTTAACTGCCCGACGGGCTTGATGTTCCGGCATCGGTGGGCATATGAGGGCTGCCTCCCAGTTTGGCTCCACGGGGTGGGCAGCGGCCTGAGCCTCCGGCCTAGCCGCCGGCCTCTTCACGAACTCCTCCAGCCTCCCCTCCTCGAAGAGTCGCCAGAGTTGCTTCAGGAGGTCGCGACACTCACTCGTGTTGTGCCCGACGGTTTGATGGTAGTGGCAGTACTTGTTGGGGTTGAGCTGTACCCCCGGCTTGTGGACCCACGGCCGCGCCTTGGGCATCATATTTTTGTCCCGGATCTACACATAGACGTACTCCGGAGTGGCTGACAATTTTTCGGCCAGCTTCACTTCGACGGAATCGAAGGGCTTGAAAGGCTGGGGAGCCCGGTAGGAAAAGTTCCTCCGGCTTGATGTGGTGCCCGCCGAGGCGCGTGGTTTCTCCTTCTCGGCAGGGGCGCTCTCGCCCAGCCGCTGTGCCAGGATGTCCGCATTGTAGATGATTTTTCCGGCCCGCTGCCGGAACTCCGCGTAGGACTTGGGGTAGTCCTTGTTCATCGACTTCCATAGTTTGGTTCTTAGGCGGAGTCCGCCTATGATCCCGACGAGCTTGACCTCGTCCCCGACGGGCTCGCCCTCCATAATGATGCGATCTACCCGGTCGATGTACGCCCGGTCCGTCTCGTCTTTCCCTTGGGCCAAGTTGGCCATGCGGTTGGCGCCGGCCATTCGTGGCGCCATCGAGGAGAAGTGCTCCAAGAACAGTTCCCCTAGCTGGTGGAATGAAACCACCTTCCCCGCGGGAAGCGAGGAGTACCATCGGTGAGCCCTGTCCCCCAAGGTTAGCGGGAACATCCTGCACTGGGTGGCATCTGTTGCCCCCATGGAGATCATGTAGGTGGAGTATTTGCTGAGATGGGTGACGGGGTCTGTCTCCCCGTCATATTGGCCCACGGCAGCCACGTTGATTTTTGGTTGGGCCGGGGCCCGCACCAAGACGTCTGCGAGGGGCGAGTTGGGCATGTAGGGGACATGATGTTGCCCGTCCCGCCTCTCGAGCTTGGCCTCAAGGTCCGAGACCTTCTTTAGGATGGCGGCCATGGCGTTGTCGGCCGCGGGGGGAGAACGGGGACGAGGGTTGTCCCCCAAGCGGTCACGGACCGACGGCCTCGGGGCCGTGTCGTTGTGACGCCTGGGAGATCGTGCCTGTTCTCGCTTCCGGGGCCTGGAGCTGGCGTTGGACTCACAAGGTCGGGCAGCTCCCCGAGCCTGGGTTCCCAACCGGGAGAAGACCGATCCCGCAGGTCGGCGAGAAACCCGCTGCGAGTCGGCCTCCTCGTCGAGGCGCCTCTTTAGATTCTGAGGTCGGGGGTTGCTGGCGGCCCTCCTGGCCGCCTCTTGCTCCTGCCGGGGCTGGCAGGTGGCCCTGCTCCGGGCTGGCTCCTTTCCAGGTCGGTGAGTGCGGATAGGAGCGGCGTCGATCTCGGCCTGACGGCGTTCGATCATGGCCCTTGCGGCCTGGAGATCCTCCGGAGTTCTTATGGCCGACAAGAACTCGAAAGGACCCTGAAGGGTCTCCGCCGTGGCCGGAGCCGGAGTGGCGGTTTCGCCGATGTCCTCGACTTGCTGCTGGGTTCGTGTGGCCTTCGAAGTGGTCATTTTTTAATGAAAGTGGATGGGGATTCGTTCGGGGTGACTAGATAAATGAAACCGAGTGTACTTCGATATTAGTCACCCTCCTTCTAGCGCCAAAATGTTGACAGCGATTTATGACTGGTCTCGCTGCCGGGTTCCTAGCGGGTAGGATTTGATATTAATGATGACAGGGAGTAATAAATGTGAGAGTAAAGGAGCTCTCAAGTGTGTCTTTGCAATAAATGTGATGTGTGTTACAAATTGGCATTCAAAGCCCTATTTATAATGTACAAGGTGGGGGTTCCCCAAGCTTGGTAGGTGGACCCGTGGGTCCCTCCTACTCCTAGCTGGAAGGTAATAAGTGGCTACAGCCTCCCCTACGAGCCAATGAGGAGACGCCACGTGGCACTGTCACCCCTGAGGTGATTGGACTTGGCCTCAACGGCCCTCTTTGACCCTGTCACATCCTCTGGATTGATGGCACTCGATGTCATCTCACAGCTGGCGCGGCCTGGGGTCGGGTAGACGGGTACTCGGGTACCGGGAAGCGAGTCCGGATGAAAATACCCCGGTTGGCCATTTGCGGGCAGGCGGGTAGAGTACCTGCACAGGGGCTCGTCGCTGGCCGCCCGATATCCGGGCATGCGGATCATAAGTACCCTTCCCGGCCGATCCCAGCGAGGCTCATGTCGGGCAGCGTCTGGGTCCCCGCCCGTCTGTCTGACCGGTCGGAGGACTGTTCTCCTCCGAGCCCGCTGCAGCAGTGTGACTGTATCCGATACCCGAGGGGTCGGGTAGTAAAATATCGGGTGTAACAATTGCCCCACCAGCCCGACATCGGGGGGCCGCAGTCGTCGGGTGGCGGGCTGGTCGAACTGCAGACCATTTCGATTTCGAATTTGAATTTTGGGGGTGACGTTTCGGTTTCCAAGATGACGCCTCGTCTGCCGCGCCTGCTGACGTCACGGGATGGCGTGACTGATGCGCAGAAATCCAGGGGTCACGTCCGCCGAACCTGCTCCCCAACCGTTGCGCGCGTGACCCCCACGCGCCCCCCAGGGCTTTGTTTTATTTCATTTCCGACCCCATTTTTTGCTGTTTAGTCCCCCCTTTTTCTTCTATAAATAGGGGCTCCCAGCCCATTTTCTCATTTTCCCTCTCTTGCAAACTCGTGCCCCCCTTAAGGATTTTTAAGTTTTCCGGCGAATTCCTCAGATTCCGGCGATCTTTCCCGAGTCCCAAGGTAATTTCTTGCTTCTTTCATCGACACTTCTTCTTCTTATTCTATTTCCGTCATGAGCGACTCCGTCGAGAGCATTGGCGCCGCCGATGCTTATCACTTCCACCGCCGTGCCGCCGCCGATGCCGAGAGGCCTTTCCAACCGGCCGGGGAAGGAACGTCCCGCGCCGCCGCCAGAGAGGGCGAGGGCAATTCCACGGATGTGGATGCCTTCGCGGAAGATTTGGAGGGGATGAGCCCCCAACGAGAGGGGGAATCCCTAAGCGTTTCCCCGGTCTCCGCCTACCCGCCCCGGGCCGAAGATTTCTTGTTCGAGCGGGAAGCCATGCCCGACCAAATAGACTACGCGGACAGCCGGCTAATCGGGTTCGATTACTCGAAGTATATGAGCCGGTTCGTACGAAAGCGCCCTCCCTGCGCATATCTCGAGGCCCGGGATACTGACTTTGGGGCCTCTCGCCGCCCCAGCTGCCTTCCCCCGGACGCCGACGTGAAGGAGTTGTACTGGACATTCCAGGCGCCCTCCGACGTCTTCTTCTATGCTTCTCGGGAGAATGAACGGGCCGACCAACCTCCGGAAGGCCTAATCGCCATAAATGCGGACACCCTTCATGCCGGGCTCCATTTCCCGCTTCACCCGGCCATCTCCAAGCTACTCGCAGCCTGGAATCTGTCGATCACCCAGATCACCCCGAATGGGTGGAGCTACATCCTGGGGGCAATGGTCGCTCTCGGTCGGCGCGGGCTGCATCGTATGCCCACTCCGTCCGAGCTCAACTTTCTATATTACACCGTAGCCTCGGTCGGGCGGATGAACCTTGGGTATTACTCCGTGAAGCCCCGGGGTGGAGATGCTATTGTCTTCGGCATCTCGCCGAAGGTGACGCACTGGCAGGAAAGGTGGTGGTGGGTCGGCGACGCCTGGGAGAGCGTTGGCATAGACGGGCACACCATCCCGGTTCCACGGGAATATCGGGAGCGCAACCGTCGAGGTAAATACTGAATTTTCCTTCATTTCTTAGTACTGATCTAATTCTTCTTTCATTGTGCAGGCTGCGCGGTACCAAATCAGGCCGACCTGACCGACGACTTCAGGCAGGCGCTTGCCTTAGTGAGATCTGAGAGCGTGGACAATCGCGACGTCGAACTTCTCAACGACGACGAGTACAGAAGGCTCTCCGGACTTCAGACTTTCCCGCGCCACTTGGATTTCGGTGGTAAGACCCTTTCCTGCCCGACTCTTCTTATACTCGTTCTCGCTTCTTGATTTCTAATCTTGTCACTTTTCTCGCAGAGCAACATTTCCCGGCCGATTCCTCCACGCCATCGACCTCCCCGGTAGTCTCCCCAAGGACCGCACCCGAGGCCAGCCAGGCAGCCATCCCGGTCGTAAACGTTGAATCGTCCGAGGAGACCGTTGACATGGCGCCTAAGAAGAATGCCCTGGCCAAGCTGGCGAAACGGGGAGCCGTCCGTGCCGCTGGGGTGGTAATCCGCAGCCCGCCCGCGGCCCAGGTGCCTCCGACATCCTCCTTCCCGGCAGACGGGCAGCGCCCACACAAGCAGGCCCGGGTCGAAGGCCAGACATCTGTCGACCCGGCCATGGTAACGGTCAACCTAGACCCGGCGACTGGAGGGCTCGTGGCCGGCACCGTCGAGGCGACTTTAGGGGGCCCGGCCTCCCCTGCCTGCGATCGCAGCGACTTCTCATTCTTGGGCTGGGGCAATAATCTCACGTAAGTATTACGTTTTCTTCTCTAAGTTTTCTAGTCGATTTTGCGATGTAGGATTTTTAACATATCTTATCTTCCCGTGTTCATGCAGGCCTGAGCCTCTGCCCCCGCCCGAGGTTCTTCAATTCCTGCGCTCGCAGGAACCTCCGTACTCGGAGGCCGTGCCTGAGTCTTGGCCGGAGGAACTACGCCGCGCCGTGCTGAATCTTCCCCGGTCCTGGACCCTCAACTGCCAGAAGGCCACGAGGACCGTCTCGCTCGCCGACCGGATGAGGGCGGCGGCCATCCGTACTTCCCGCAACGCTATTGCCATGGAGGGCATTATGCTCGAATACGAGCGGGAGATGCGGACTGCCTCCTCCTACAGGGCAGCCTTCCAGTCGAAGCGGGACGAAGCTACCCGCCTGGAAGAGGAGAACAACAAGCTCCGGGAGGAGCTGGAGGCCGGCCGAGCGAGTCGGGCTGAACTAGAGGGGGTCCTCGAGGAGGAGAGGAGGAAGCGCGCCGAGGCCGAGGCGAGGACGGCTGAAGAAGTCTGCCAAGCCAAGGAGGCTCTCGCGGCGGAGGCGGAGAGGCGCCTGGAGTCCGAGCGTGCCCGATTGGCCGCTGAGAGCGAGTCGGCTGGGTCCATGGTGTACATTAATGCCTACGCCGACTCGATTCACTCCCTACTCCGTCAGAATCCCCAGGCCGATTGCTCCGGGCCTCTGGCCGATCTGAGGAGTTATGTCGAGTCCAATCCTCCCTCCCCGGACTATGATATCACTCTGAAGGACTTGGTCGATCGCGGGATGGATCTGTCGTTCCTTGGCGACCCGGCGACCTTCCTATACCCGCTTGCCGACGAGGAGGCGAATGAGGACCTGGGGGTGGTGGACGAGGCGCACCCGTGATTTTTCTTTTCTTTTGTTTTGTTAAGTTTGCTGGCCGCTGGCCATTTTGTATTTTCTCTTTTCCTCCTTAATGAAATTACTTTGCCCTTCATTTCGCTTTGTCTCCTTGAACTTTTAGTTTTCCGGCCGGGTAAATAACGTAATCGGATAATAAATAATAAACGGTAGTGTTCTGGCCGAATGTCGGGTAGTGACTTTTAACGATTGCCCAAAAGAATTTACCCACGAATTAATTAATGAAGTGCTATAGCCGAATGTCGGGCAGCGACTTCACGAAGATGGATTGATCTAACAACCTCTTAAAGAATTAACCAATAGATTAATTAATGAAGTGCTATAGCCGAATATCGGGCAGCGACTTCACGAAGATGGGATTGATCTAACAACCTCTTAAAGAATTAACCAACAAATTAATTAATGAAGTGTTATAGCCGAATATCGGGTAGCGACTTCACGAAGATGGGATTGATTTAACAACCGCTTAAAGAATTAACCAACAGATTAATTAATGAAGTGCTATAGCCGAATATCGGGTAGCGACTTCACGAAGATGGGATTGATTTAACAACCGCTTAAAGAATTAACCAACAGATTAATTAATGAAGTGCTATAGCCGAATATCGGGTAGCGACTTCACGAAGATGGGATTGATTTAACAACCGCTTATTAACTTTTACAAATTTGCGCTTCGAGTAGCGATTACAATGAGCTCCTACTGGTAGTATTTTTTGAGTAGGGAGGCGTTCCAAGGGTATTGGGCCGGGTTGCCCTCAAGGCTTTCCAGCTCGTAGGCTCCATTGGCGAGGCGGCTGGAGACCTTTAGGGGTCCCTCCCAATTCGGACCAAATGCCCCCTTGGGCTGCCCGACCGTCCGTCGGAGTACCAGGTCCCCGGTTTCGAACTCCCTGATCTTGATCTTCGAGTTGAAGTATTTTTCAGCCCGGCGTTTGTAAGCTATGTTTCTTTGTTCTGCGGACAGCCTTCTCTCCTCCAGCAGGTCCAACTCGTTTAGCATGGCCTGGTCGTTCTCGGTCCCCACGGGTTGTGAGGTGCGGAGGCTCGGGATGACGACTTCAGCCGGGACGACTGCCTCTGTTCCGAAGGCTAGAGCAAAAGGAGTTTCCCCGGTTGCGGTACGACATGTCGTTCTATATGACCATAACACTTCGGGTAGCTTGCTCGCCCATGTTCCCTTGCTCTCCTCCAACCTTGTCTTCAACGTGTGTTTGATTATCTTGTTTACCGCCTCGACCTGTCCGTTCGACTGGGGGTGGTAGGGCGACGAGAATAACCTCTTGATCTTGTGCTTTTGGCAGAATCTTTCCATCTCTAGCCCGTCGAATTGCTTCCCGTTGTCCGAAATGATTATCTGTGGGAGGCCGAATCGACAGATTATATTGCGCCAGATGAACCTGATCACGTGTTCCTAGTCGATCGTTTTCAGTGATTCCGCCTCCGCCCATTTGGTGAAGTAATCCACGGCGACAATTGCGTACTTGATGCTGCCCGGGGCCGTAGGCAAAGGGCCAATGAGATCGATCCCCCAGTTTGCGAACGGCCACGGGCTCAGGATTGAGGTGAGCTTGGTTGGGGCCTGGTGGATGGCCGGCGAATAGATTTGACACTTGTGGCATGCCCGTGCGTAGTTGATTGCGTCCTTTTTTAGGGTGGGCCAGAAATATCCCTGTCGGATAACCTTCTGGGCGAGCACCTGGCTGCCGGCGTGGTTCCCGCAGCATCCTTCGTGGACTTCGATCAAGATTTTCCTTCCCTGCCCCGGCGTTATGCACTTTAGGAGGGGCAGGGTGAAGCCTCGCTTGTACAACTGGTCCCCGACGATCGTGTATCGGGCCGCCCGGAGCTGCAACTGTCTTGCCACTACCCGATCGACAGGGAGTTGGCCGTCACGGAGATACTTCAGGATGGGGGTCATCCAGCTGTCCTCCTCCTGTCCCAGGTTGGTCACCCGCTGGTTCGAGCTCGTAGGGGCGGTCAGGTAAGTGACTGTAATCTGGGTCATGTCGGCTGCCACCTCGGATGTTGCGAGGCGGGCAAGTGCGTCTGCTTGAGTATTGTCGAGTCGGGGTACCACATCTATGCGAACTTGATCGAATTTTTCGAGCAGGTTCTTGGCTAATCCCTGGTAGGCCAACATCCTATCGCTGCGCGCCTCGTATTCTCCTGAGATTTGACATGTAACGAGCTGTGAGTCGCTGTAGACCTGGAGTCTCTTTACTCCCATGGCCATGGCCATTTCCAGGCCGTTAATTAATGCTTCGTACTCGGCCTCATTGTTGGTCGCGTGGAAACCGAATCTTATGGCTGTCGTGAACGACTGGCCGGACGGGCTGAGAAGGACAATTCCCGCGCCGGCCCGCGTAGTTGTGGAGGATCCGTCAACGTACATTTTCCGAGGTGGCTGCTCGATCTTGGACATCGCTTCCGGGTAAGTGAGCTCGACTATGAAGTCGGCCATGGCCTGGCCTTTGATGGATGTTCGGGGAGCGTATGTGACTCCGAATTGCCCGATCTCAACAGCCCACTTGAGGCACCTGCCCGCCGTGTCTGGCCGATGTAGTACTTGGCGAAGTGGCATTGTTGTCAGTACTTCTACTTGGTGATCAAAAAAGTATGGGCGTAACTTGCGTACGCTCATTACTAGGGCGTATGCTAACTTTTCCAGGGGTGGGTACCGTAGCTCGGTGTCGTGAAGTGTCTGGCTGACATAGTAGATTGGCAGATGTGCCTGCCCCTCAGCCCGCACTAGCACGGCGCTGAGAGCTGAGTCCGACGCCGCCAAGTATAAGAAAAGCTTCTCGCCGGGGACGGGTTTGGCCAACACCTGGGCGTTTGACAGGTATGCTTTCAAGTTATCGAAAGCGAGCTGACTCTGGGGAGTCCAGTTTAGTTTCCCCTTCCGCATGCTGTCGAATAAAGGCTTGCATCGGTCCCCCATGCGGGAGATGAAACGGCTGAGAGCGGCCAGGCTGCCCGTCACTCTCTGCACCTCTTTTACCGTGCGGGGAGGGCTCATGTCGAGGATCGCCTGTACCTTGGTCGGGTTTACCTCGATTCCCCGCTGGCTGACCATGTGCCCCAAGAATTTGCCCGACTCGATGCCGAAACTGCACTTTTTCGGGTTGAGCCTCATCCGATACTTTCTCAAGATCTCGAATGTTTCGGCTAGGTGTGTGAGGTGGTCTTCTTTCTTCTCACTCTTGACGACGATGTCGTCGATATATACCTCCATGGTCGCCCCGATTTGATCGTGGAACATGTGGTTGACCAGCCTCTGGTAGGTTGCCCCAGCGTTCATGAGCCCGAATGGCATCCGCTTCCAAAAATACATGTTTTTCTCGGTGAGGAAAGTTGTGTGTTTCTGGTCGTCTGCGGCCATCGGGATCTGGTGATAGCCGGCAAATGCGTCCATGAAAGTGAGCATCTCGTGCCCGGCCGTGCTGTCCACCAGGTGGTCGATGTGCGGCATCGGGAAGTGATCTTTTGGGCAAGCTTTGTTTAGATCCGTGAAGTCGATGCACAGTCGCCATGTGTTGTTGCTCTTCTTGACGAGTACAGCGTTGGATACCCATTGAGGCTTGTCGTCGGGTTCGACCATCCCGATGAGTTTGTTGTCGAGTAGCTTTTTGACTTCGGTGGCAATGACCGCGTATTTGTCTGGGCCGAATTTTCTTCTTTTCTGTGAGATCGGCTTGCGGGATGGATCGATGTGCAGTTGGTGTGAACATACGGCTGGATCGATCCCGACCATGTCCTCATGGGACCAGGCGAACACGTCTAAGTTCTCCTCTAAAAATGCGGTCATCTTTGCCCGCAACTCGCCGGACATTGACGAACCGAGTTGGACACTTACTTCTGGCCGATTCTTCATTGTGACCGAAATTAATTCCTCGATCGGGCTGGCTCCCCGCTCGCCATAGCGTGGATCGTCGATCTGCCCTGTTAGTGTTTTGTCAATCTCCATGGGCTCGTACCCGAGCCTTGGCTCCAGGTCGACTTGGATGTTCTCAAAAGTTTGCGAATCTTCTTCCATTGGGTGGCCAGCGGGTGGGTTTTCTTCGTCTATTTCCATGTCTCCCTCCCCGATTGTGCAGACATAATCTAGATTTGCAAAATTTGAAATAACATCGATATACGCCAAACATCCGCGTGCCGTTTTCTGATTTCCCTTAAGAGTCCCAACCTTCCCGGAGGGGGTTGGGAACTTGATACAATAATAGAATGCTGAGGTGGCGGCTTCGAACTCGTGCTCGAATGGCCTGCCTAGAAACCCGTTATAGGTTGATGGCTGGTCGACAATGATAAAATCGAGCTGTTTCGAAGCCTTAACCCCAGCGTCTATACTAGAAGCTAATTCTACGGCTAGCCTAACTATCCCGTAGGGTTTCACCGTGGCGTCGCCGAAGCCTTTGATAACCTGGTCGCATGGCTCTACATACTTCTCAAAGGAGCTGTCCAGCTGGTCGAATGCGGCTTTGAAGAGGATGTTGCAGTAGGCCCCGTTGTCGACGAGCATGCGATGGACGGTGACGTCCATGATGTTGATGGACACGATTAGGGCGTCGTGGTTCGGGTAGATGACCCCGGTGCGATCCTCCTCCTTGAAGGCGAGGAGGTCCGTCTCTCTTGCCGTCATGTTGACCGGCATGGTGATCTGGTGGACGTTGTCCATAGCCCGAAGCTCGCTCTTCTGCCTGCGGTTGGACAGCGAGGTGGCGGGTGCAAAGCCACCCACCGGGGAGAGCATGTTAACTGCCCGACGGGCTTGATGTTCCGGCATCGGTGGGCATATGAGGGCTGCCTCCCAGTTTGGCTCCACGGGGTGGGCAGCGGCCTGAGCCTCCGGCCTAGCCGCCGGCCTCTTCACGAACTCCTCCAGCCTCCCCTCCTCGAAGAGTCGCCAGAGTTGCTTCAGGAGGTCGCGACACTCACTCGTGTTGTGCCCGACGGTTTGATGGTAGTGGCAGTACTTGTTGGGGTTGAGCTGTACCCCCGGCTTGTGGACCCACGGCCACGCCTTGGGCATCATATTTTTGTCCCGGATCTACACATAGACGTACTCCGGAGTGGCCGACAATTTTTCGGCCAGCTTCACTTCGACGGAATCGAAGGGCTTGAAAGGCTGGGGAGCCCGGTAGGAAAAGTTCCTCCGGCTTGATGTGGTGCCCGCCGAGGCGCGTGGTTTCTCCTTCTCGGCAGGGGCGCTCTCGCCCAGCCGCTGTGCCAGGATGTCCGCATTGTAGATGATTTTTCCGGCCCGCTGCCGGAACTCCGCGTAGGACTTGGGGTAGTCCTTGTTCATCGACTTCCATAGTTTGGTTCTTAGGCGGAGTCCGCCTATGATCCCGACGAGCTTGACCTCGTCCCCGACGGGCTCGCCCTCCATAATGATGCGATCTACCCGGTCGATGTACGCCCGGTCCGTCTCGTCTTTCCCTTGGGCCAAGTTGGCCATGCGGTTGGCGCCGGCCATTCGTGGCGCCATCGAGGAGAAGTGCTCCAAGAACAGTTCCCCTAGCTGGTGGAATGAAACCGCCTTCCCCGCGGGAAGCGAGGAGTACCATCGGTGAGCCCTGTCCCCCAAGGTTAGCGGGAACATCCTGCACTGGGTGGCATCTGTTGCCCCCATGGAGATCATGTAGGTGGAGTATTTGCTGAGATGGGTGACGGGGTCTGTCTCCCCGTCATATTGGCCCACGGCAGCCACGTTGATTTTTGGTTGGGCCGGGGCCCGCACCAAGACGTCTGCGAGGGGCGAGTTGGGCATGTAGGGGACATGATGTTGCCCGTCCCGCCTCTCGAGCTTGGCCTCAAGGTCCGAGACCTTCTTTAGGATGGCGGCCATGGCGTTGTCGGCCGCGGGGGGAGAACGGGGACGAGGGTTGTCCCCCAAGCGGTCACGGACCGACGGCCTCGGGGCCGTGTCGTTGTGACGCCTGGGAGATCGTGCCTGTTCTCGCTTCCGGGGCCTGGAGCTGGCGTTGGACTCACAAGGTCGGGCAGCTCCCCGAGCCTGGGTTCCCAACCGGGAGAAGACCGATCCCGCAGGTCGGCGAGAAACCCGCTGCGAGTCGGCCTCCTCGTCGAGGCGCCTCTTTAGATTCTGAGGTCGGGGGTTGCTGGCGGCCCTCCTGGCCGCCTCTTGCTCCTGCCGGGGCTGGCAGGTGGCCCTGCTCCGGGCTGGCTCCTTTCCAGGTCGGTGAGTGCGGATAGGAGCGGCGTCGATCTCGGCCTGACGGCGTTCGATCATGGCCCTTGCGGCCTGGAGATCCTCCGGAGTTCTTATGGCCGACAAGAACTCGAAAGGACCCTGAAGGGTCTCCGCCGTGGCCGGAGCCGGAGTGGCGGTTTCGCCGATGTCCTCGACTTGCTGCTGGGTTCGTGTGGCCTTCGAAGTGGTCATTTTTTAATGAAAGTGGATGGGGATTCGTTCGGGGTGACTAGATAAATGAAACCGAGTGTACTTCGATATTAGTCACCCTCCTTCTAGCGCCAAAATGTTGACAGTGATTTATGACTGGTCTCGCTGCCGGGTTCCTAGCGGGTAGGATTTGATATTAATGATGACATGGAGTAATAAATGTGAGAGTAAAGGAGCTCTCAAGTGTGTCTTTGCAATAAATGTGATGTGTGTTACAAATTGGCATTCAAAGCCCTATTTATAATGTACAAGGTGGGGGTTCCCCAAGCTTGGTAGGTGGACCCGTGGGTCCCTCCTACTCCTAGCTGGAAGGTAATAAGTGGCTACAGCCTCCCCTACGAGCCAATGAGGAGACGCCACGTGGCACTGTCACCCCTGAGGTGATTGGACTTGGCCTCAACGGCCCTCTTTGACCTTGTCACATCCTCTGGATTGATGGCACTCGATGTCATCTCACAGCTGGCGCGGCCTGGGGTCGGGTAGATGTTTACTCGGGTACCGGGAAGCGAGTCCGGATGAAAATGCCCCGGTTGGCCATTTGCGGGCAGGCGGGTAGAGTACCTGCACAGGGGCTCGTCGCTGGCCGCCCGATATCCGGGCATGCGGATCATAAGTACCCTTCCCGGCCGATCCCAGCGAGGCTCATGTCGGGCAGCGTCTGGGTCCCCGCCCGTCTGTCTGACCGGTCGGAGGACTGTTCTCCTCCGAGCCCGCTACAGCAGTGTGACTGTATCCGATACCCGAGGGGTCGGGTAGTAAAATATCGGGTGTAACAACCGTATCCGAACTAAATCCTCCTCCGTAACCACACTGGCTATTTTGCTCGCTGTGTATGTTGATGGAAGAGCCTCCATAATAGGTCGAGCAGGAACAGGGAATGTGTTGTGATACTTGTTGGCGTAATCGATCCAATCTTGCCTTCGGACTACGGCTTTAGGAACAAGAGACTCGGGGGTTGGCCTTGAAATGGGAAAATTTATCTCCCGGAGAAATTCCCATGTAACTCCCACCTGCTCGCTCCCTGATCCGACTACTTGTTCGCTCCTGGCCGGCTGCTCGCTGCTCGCTCCCGTATCCCCATGGAGGCTCATCTCCTCTATTTCAGCAGCGACCTCAACGGAATCTTCGCCTAAATCCGAGGAAGTTCCTTCACGAGCCGAGGAGCGAGCAACAGGGCCTTGGACATTCTGCTCGCCCGAGCTTTCCATAGCATAGAAGGAATCAATGGAGCGAGCAACAGAGCTCGCCTCGGAACCCGTGTCCTCATCGACAAGCAAAGTTCTAGGGTTCTGACCGGCTGCTCGCCGGTGCGAGCGGCCAGGAGTAGGGCGCGGCGGTTCATCTTCCATAGGTCTCTTGCCCGGATTTCGTCCAACAAATTCAACAGATTGGGTCTCACTCGATGAAGGAGATGCCATTGTCAAAAAAATTTAGAATTAAAAGGAATACAATGGTCGTGTATTTCAAATAAAAGAGGACGGCGGCAATGCGGAGGCGACGCGGCGGCGACGTGGCGGCGATGCGGCAGTGAAGGTAAAGGAAAGTGGCGAAAAAAATGAGAAATTGCAAAATTGAAAGAGGAAATGCAAGTAATGACAAAGATAAACAAGAAAATCAAAGGATTTACCTTCGATTTGGAAGAAATCAACTGGAGATTCGAAGAAAATGAAGAAGAAAAAGCTCAAGAACTCTTCAATGGGGTTTTTTGCAGGCAAGGATCGAAAAAGGATAAAAGATGGAAAGGGAAGCTATTTATAGATATGGATTCGGGGGCGAAATTGTGAGAGTCGAAAAAAGAAGGCCCCTGTGTGCAATTTAGGGAGCACACGCGTGGGCGGCGGTGACGTCACCAACCGCCCACGTCGCTTCGTACTTCGTGCCTCGGGAAGCGAAATGACGCAAGCCCAAGGGTCGCTCCCCACTGGTCGCCTCCGAAGATTCCCGCCCAAGAAATTCAAAAACCCACTACTCGCTCCTTATGAAAATGAGAAAACCAAAGTCCTTGTTGCTCGCCTCCTTCCACAAAACATAGCCTATCTTATAGTTTAACAAAAAAGGATAAAATTTATCCTTATATGCCAAACTAGGGGGCATTGTTGATAGGCGAACAACAGGGATAAAAATATTAAAATAATAAGATTAAGAGATCATTAAAAATAAGAAATAATGAAAAGGACGAGCAGCGGGGAATAGGGACATAGGAGGCGAGCAACAGGGCATATAAGACATTTAAAAAAAGGCGAGCAACTGGTCATAGAGGCTAGGAGGCGAGCAGCTGGTCACTCAAGACATGAAAATGAGGCGATCAGCTAGAACAAGAAGGGTCAGAGAGAAATTACAAGAAGACGACCAGGAGAGCAAGAGGACACCTCAGAAGATCATCAGAAATCCCAATAATTAGGCATTACATTAGGAACAAACAAGTGTTTTAACACTTGTCATTGTGTAAAGATGTAATAGCTTAGGAATTAACAAGTGTCTTAACACTTGTCACCATGTAAATGAGGATGATTAGGAAGGTGCCACCTCCTACTTGCTTGTACTTCTATAAATACCTCTTCATGAGGGAAAAATATAAGTTTACTAATTAAAAAACAAGCCAAACTCTTACAAGTTTATTTCTCAATTCTTTCTTAGAAAAATCCAGCTTTAATCCTACATTGATCCTTGTTTGGTGATCTTTCTTAGCATAAACAGCCACTAATTATCAACATTGATCAAAGATCATCAACATGCTCGTCATCAGTGACTTGGCAGAATGTTCATATCTGGTCTTGGGTCTTAAAACCTGTTCGCCAGTATGTTGTTCGTCGGTAGAGTTGTTCGTCAGTTTATACACTCCCTGGATTGATTTATGCACCCCCACCTTGATTTTCTTTGTTAATCATCTTTGATTTGAGGTTGGTTCTTCATAATCCTTTTTAAGGCTCTAATCCTTGTTCGCCCATCATTGATTTATGTTCGCCTATCAACAGTTGCAACAATGGTTTTCCGAAAATTGAGATTCCTAATGATATCCTAATTTCTAATGTGAGCGACCCAGTGCATTCGATGATTCAAAGTATTTATCCAAACATAGTTGAGAATCTACGCACGTATAAATACTTTGAAGAGAGGGCCATTCTTGCACCTACGCATCGCGATGTTGAAACTATAAATGAGGAGATTCTTTCGATGATTCCTGGTAATAGAGAGTACTTGAGCTCCGACATTGTCTGTCAGTCGGACTTTAGACATGGACTAAATGAAGAGATGATATCTGTTGATTTTCTAAATTCTGTTAAGTGTTCAGCCATGCCAAATCATCGTCTAATTTTGAAGGAAGGTGTGTCGTTGGTTCTTTTGTGAAATATTGTTCAGAAAGCCGGATTATGCAATGGCACAAGATTGGTAATCACGGGGCTTGGAAGTCATGTGGTCGAGGCTGAGATAATTTCAGGTAGAAATATTGGGAACAAGGTCTACATTCCGAGGATGAATTTGACTAATTCTGACCACACAATGCCTGTGAATTTTACAAGAAGACGGTTTCCAATTCTTCTTTGTTTTGTTATGACGATAAATAAGAGGCAGGGCTGTTGACAGGCGAACATAAATCAATAATGGGCGAACAAGGATTAAAGCCATAAGAAGGATTATGAGAAATCAACTCCAAATCAAATTAATAAAGAAAATCAAGCCGGGGTGCATAAACTAATCCGAGGAGTGTATAAAGTGACGAACAACTATAACGACAAACAGCTTATTGGCGAATAGGTTTGAAGGCCCCAGACCAGAGATGAACATTTTGCTAAGTCACTGATGACGAGCAACATTGATAAAAGGTGGAGAATCTAACAACCTAAGTGGTGCATGACGACGAACAAAGGATCAAGATCCCAACGCCAACCAGAGTAAAACGCAAAGGCGAACAACTTCTGAGCCATGCACTCAAAAGGCGAACAACTTCTATGAAAGAACCATTCTGGATCGATTTAAACCGACATGGACGAACAACAATGAAGTCCGAGATAAGACCAAAGGAGACTTTGTAACTAAGATTTAGCTTAGATAAGGTCAAACTAGAGTCAAAGGACACATGTCAAGCATGCAGGCTAGGGAGACCAAGAGTCAGGAACACCTCATGCTTGCTAGTCTTTATAAATAGTTGTTCTCCAGCTTAAGAAATAGAAGTTCAAAAGGTTCAAATTCACAAACACTCCCAAAACACACACTAACACACCTAAACGTGCACACATACGAAATTATTACGATTTCGATTTTCACATTTACAAGTTCATAACCCGACCCTCGATTTACCATTTACGGTGGTAACCAATCACACGTAATTGCTTGATGATCTTTAAACCGAACTTAAACAGTCACTAATCCACTCGATAAAAATTGATCACCAACAAGGGCCAGTCTTTATCTACAGTTGGACTCTATCTTTCCAAGCCGGTGTTCACACATGGGTAGTTGTATGTTGTAGTGTATAGAGTTACGAGTAGGGGCGGTTTAAAAATCCTGTGTTTGGATCCAGAAGGTAAACCATCGAAGAGCACGACAAATGTGGTTTATAGAGAAATATTCCAAAATGTGTGATTTTTTTTTCATTTGAATTGGATTATAAAATCAGCAACGTTTCCAGTTCTTTTGTTATTTTGGTTCTTTTGAATAAGTTATATTGCAATTGAACAAGCGTGTGATAGTTTTTTTATGTCTAACATTTATAATTTTAGTGAAATGGACATTGTTTTTTTTAATACGTAGCCTGAAGTAAAATTATCAAACCTTTAAACTTTGATAAGTTGATATATTTCAAATATAAATTCGTGTTATACGTTCTAATATTAAAAATTAAAATATAAAAATAAAAATAATTACAAGCCTGTGGAACCGCGGGTATAGCACTAGTTGCTTTATATATAGTTAATTAATGATTTGCTAAATGTACCAAGGATTATGAAAGCAATATATTAAGATAAATTACTTAGATATGATATATAGAAAACCATCGGTTTGACAAATCAGAATCATATTTATGTGAATTTAATATTTCTCCACTCTATCTTGTAATTTATTGACATTGGTTTACAATTTCTGATCAAATAATTGATTGCATTATTACACCAGTTCATTTTATTTTTTATTTACCGTAAAATAATCTTTAAATATATTATTTTCCTTATTTTATTCAAATTTTAAATGTAATAACCATAGCCATAATAAACGTTTTTGCATATTATAGATTTTTTCACAACATCAAACTCCCCTATTAGTAGGAATAAGGGCGGATATTCGATAGGGTTGGACTGGATTATCGTGTTTCCATCGAGAACCTCTAGTATGTATATATTAGGTTCATCTTTTATATGATATAGTTTGGTGTTAGCTTGGGAAGTGTGGATATGTTTTTTGTTTGGTCTATCACCAGGCCTCCATCCCCGTAATTATTTTGTTTTTCCTTTTCAATTTTATTTTTTATTTTTTCACTGTAAATAAAAATTATCCTACAAAACGCCCCTTTAGTCTCGATTTTTAAAAAAAAATCTTCTAAAAATATGTGAATAGATAGAAAAGAAATATTAAGTAATTAATTATTGAAATTATTCAAAATTATTGTCTTGCGTTTTCTATTAAACAAAATATGACACTTTTGGTCCCAAAAAAATTTAGTCCATTTGGAAACAGTCCTTTTTTTCGCGATTTGGTTCTAAAAAATTGCATTTTTATCTCAAGAGAATATGAGTAAATTGCAGTTTTAGTTCTAGGAGAATGTGGTAAAATTGCAATTTTGATCTTGAAAATTAATAGATTGGACTAAAACTACTCAAAAGACCAATTTTTGCATATAGATACTAAAAAATTAACTTTTATTTTTTGTAACAGTCTGTCCTATATTTTGATCCTGGCTCCGCCCATATATAAGAACCCTCCCTCAATGTATGGTGAAGAACTGAAGATTTGTTTGATGCAACGAATATGAGAAATTATCTAGAAGCCCTCAATTTTTTAATATTATAGACATGTTTACAATTTTAGAGAGTTCTAGAAAAATATTATATCTTGTTTTCAAATGCATTATGGAATATAATTAATATATTAAATTAAATTTAAAGTACGTCTTGAATGAGATTTTTTGTGACGGATATGACAAATTAACTTTTAAAAATATACTAGTTTGTGAAGCGTTTCACCGTGAAACTGTCTCATACAAATGTTTGTCCAAATTTAATCTAATTACTAAATTTAAATATGAGATTTTTTATTAGATAAGCATTAAAATATTTTAAACTTAATGAAAATGAAAAGTTCATTGTCGTAATAATTTATAGTCGATCAACAAAGAGATGAAGTAAGAAAGAAGGAAGACCGAGTTCGAATATTGTAATCCTTAATAGTGCGGCCGCCATCATTACTAGAAAACACGAGCCTCTGTTCAATTACGGGATACTGACTTAAACCGAACTTTACTAACTTTTACTAGTAGTTACCCCACAAGAGTATGAGATCACAATAGTATGGGCAAGTATAGGGACCAAGTAGTATCGAACCCAAGGGAAAATGTGTATGCGAATAGATCCCTGGAGATGTGCACATCGTAATTAATATGAGTGTATTTTTTTGGCTTTTTAAGAATGATTAAATCTAAACTATTTTACTCTACTAATGCAAAAGAAAGAAATGAATGAATTATCTAAGGGTTTTGTTTCAAATATAAAAGGGTGATGCTCAGGATAGGAGTCCCTACGTATACTAACGGAGCCGGTACATAATCAAAATAACCGTGATGTGCAAGTATTAATCCTAAGTGTACTAAAACTAGGCAATCAACTTCCCTAATCTAGCACCAGATTGAAAGATTAAAAGCTCAAGAATTAACCGTAATACTTCGTCATATCAACCTACTTCACTAATCCACTAACCGAATTATATGGATAGTGTTTAATTAATGAGACTCTAATTTAACTAAGGTGATGCGGTCGTCCTCCCTAGATAAATCGGTAGATGAATTAACCCCTTCTAAACCCTCTCGTTAAGCCTACTAGTTATTAAAGAGTGATATGGTCGTCCTCTCTCTAACAATTTTCGTACGAAATTCAAAGTTAAATCTGGAATTTATTTTAAGCGTTCATTAATTAAGAGAATTAAAACTAAACATCACATGTTATCCTAATTATGTATCAACGTCCTACTTCTATGAGTTCATCCTACCCCAAGCATGCAAGGGTTCTAGCCTAACATGGTTTTAACGATAACGAAAGTAAATAAGCAAGCAACGAAAGTAAACATGACGAATTTAATTGAAAGACTAAATAACATAAACTAGGGTTTAAGAAAGAATTAAAATCTAAGAGTATAATAGAATTAAAAAGAAAATAATAGTCTCAAGTGTCAAGTATCAAAGAACGAATAATTGAATTAACAAAATCCAAATATAAACTACCAAATCGTAATGTAAAAACCTCGATCAAAAGTAAAATATGCTTCCTCGAACTCTTGGTACTCTTATCTCTCCGAAAACTATCTCTATACGTGAAGTGGTTTCCAAAAACGTATTCGGAAGGGGTATAAATAGGTCATGGGTCGATTCAGAAGTTAATGGGCCAAAAACGGAAATATCTTGCAAAAAACTCGAGTTGAAAAGGAAAAGGCGCTCGAGCACTTTCGCTCGAGGGGGGTCCCTCGAGCTAAACAGCTCGAATGGAACAACTGCTCGAATGGAGCCCCTCGAGCTAATACAACTCGAATGAAACAACTGCTCGAATGGTGCCCCTCGAGCCACTCGAGCGCTTGAACTCCTCCGGACAAACTTGGTGTTTGACCCTCATCTTTGCTCGAGGGGTGGACCTCGAGCCCTCCCAGCTCGAGTGGTTTCCTTCTTCTTCAAACTGATATTTTTCTTCTCTCGCATTAATACCATTCGTATTTCTTTCATATCTTCTCATCCGGGTATCCATTTGAGTCGATTCAAAGTTCTACGAATTCCATTTTTCACCCTCTATCCATCTATAAGTATCAAAGAGACAAATTTATTAGTTCATAAAAATAGTACTCAATTGACTCTAAATACTCATCGAAATCAATCAAAATACGGGCATTTTGAGCTCTAAAATCTAACAATTTCAAGCCTAATCAACCCCCCCAAACTTACCATGTTGCTTGTCCTCAAGCAACAAAATAATTAGTCAAGTGAAATTGTTAGGAATGAATCAAGAATCAAATCATGCAAGTAATCAAGTTCAAGTGTCAAAGATCATTCACACGCACACCAATTCACTTCCTTCATCAAACTCATGCAATAATAGCAAGAACCACCGAGATCAAACATGGATGTGCACTCAACGATGTGTTTCTCTCCCTCACAAGTGTATATCAATGATAAGGGACTCACTCGATCAATCAATCACACATATCAGCAGCCATAGGCTTGTAAGCACTCTAAACTTCGACCGTACTCTAGAAATCAATGCCGAATAAAAAAGGACTTTATCAAGGTTGTAACGCAGGCTCTTTGGACATGTGAGGTAACTATATAGGGTAAGTGACTCAAGTGAATGGAGAATGGGAAAATCAAATTTCAATACTTCAAGACGAGGAATAAAATAATTCAAACATCTTCATGCAATACACTTTTCAATTCCTCTACTTTCAACACTTTTCAATTTTTCTTTTCTCTAACTCACTTCACTTTTTCAATCACCACACTTTTCTTTTTGACACATCCATATGAGCTCATTTTTCTTTTGCTCATTCTCAATTTTTTTTTCTTCAAGTGTTAAAATGTGCTAGCAAATAATAGGCCAAGGCTCAAACGGGCTAACAAGGAATAAATATCATTGGTAGACTTATTTAGGCTAAGTGACTCAACAAATCAAAGATGGCCTAAGACCACATTCGGCATATCAAAATAGACACAATCAAGAAGCAAGAGTATTCACAAGTTCTAGCATCCTCTATGGTGATGATCCACTCACAAACGAAGAGATCAATTTATGCATTTTAATCTCAAAAGGCTCAAAACTCACAACTTTCACATCCATGCTAGTCCTAGTAAATTTTCACTATCATCAAACAAATATTCAAAAGGAAAATTCGTAAGTATACGAGTTCCCTCTCAAATCAACTCTAACTTCTACATTCACACAATAGACTCCATAACTCAACTTCACAACTCACCAACTCATACTCACACTCAAAGATAGCAATCAACAAGCATAAGAGAATTGATAGGCATAAAATATGTAGTAACACATCAAAGCAATATCAGCTCAAGGAGCATCTCAAGGCTCAATATATAACCCAACTCAACTCAAAGAGAGGGTGTATGCCTGTGCAATGTAACCATAAAACATATAAAAACTCCACCCCCAAACTTCGACCTTGTGAAGCGGTCTAAGTTTGGGATGGTGGTTACCTCATCCAAATAATTCAGTTTCTCTCAACAACGTAGCACACTCCCTTGTCTCGAGTTGGTCCCTTCAATTTGAATAACTCCATGATACCTTCACTCCCTCGAGACAATCCTACAAGCAACTAACTCAAATACGAGGTTAAAACATATGACTCAAAACAACACCCTAATAACATAAAACACTCAAAAGCAAATAAAAATGGGTTGCCTCCCATTCAGCGATATTTTTAAGGTCCTCATGCCGGACCGAGCTCAAAGGAGCTTATGGGACATGATACTCAAATTTACCTCCCTTACTCTCATAAGAGAAGATGTCTAAGTTTTTCGCTCGCTTCCCATCCTCTTTCACCGCAGGCAGTGGTTTCACTTTCTTCTTTCTCGCTCTCCATGGAGGTACCCACTTCTTGACGTTTGGCTTCTTTTTACCTACTCCTCCCGTCCTCTCCAACAGGGCCACATCCACACTTTTCAATTCTTCATCCTTCAACTTCTTCTCTTTATCCCTATCAAAACAATCAATATCATAGTGCTCATGGGTTAAATCATCAAGTGAAGGACTATCAAAATCATGACTATAAGAAAGGTTAGGGATAGGAGGTGTGTCTTCAACACAAGGATCAATGACATCAATGGAACAACAACTCTCATCCTCCTTCGGGTGTTTTATGGCCTTATATAGAGAAATTTTCACATCTTGATCATCAACCTTCAACGTGATCTTCCCATTCGCCACATCTAACACCATCCCGACAGTAGCTAAGAAAGGTCTTCCCAAAATCAGAGGTACATGCTCATCTTCCTCCATGTCGAGCACTACAAAACCGGTTGGAAAATATGATCTCCAACTTTCACGAGGACGTATTCAACAACACCTTGAGGTCGAGTAATAGAACGATCGGCTAGTTGAAGCGTCATCATTGTCGACTGAAGTTCTCCATCTTCCAACTTCTTGAATACCGACAAGGGCATAAGATTGATGCTCGCTCCAAGGTCGCACAACGCTCCCTTCTTGACTCCATTCCCGATATCACATAAGATAGTGAAACTCCCAGGATCCTTCAACATTGGGGGAAGCACTTTGTGCACTAATGCACTCACCTCATGGTTCAACTGTACCAACTTGGACTCATCAACTCTACGTCTCTTTGCTATCAAGTCCTTCAGGAACTTGGCATAATTAGGCATCTGTTCCAAAGCATCATAAAAAGGAATGTTAATATGTAACTTTTTAAACACATAAAGGAATTTAGCAAATTTCTCATCTAGCTTCTTTTTCATAAAGCGTTGTGGATATGAGACATGTATCACCGATTTGGGTACCCTCCATTCATCTCGCTCGGTCTCCTTCACATTCTTCCTTGCTTCCTTTGTCTTTTTCCACTTTGGGACTCTCTCAATCTCCTCAATGTCTTTGCCCTTCTGGGACTCATCCATATCTTTACTTTTCAGAGTGCCTTCACCCTCAACCCCTTTCTCAACTTCTACCTCCTCAATCTCATCTCTATCTTCCTCAGGCTTTTCTCCCTCTATCTCAACCTCTCCTTAGAGCGTCTCCGAGTCAGCAGGTATCTGAGGACCATCATATTTGGTTCCACTTCTTAGCTGGATCACCTTGTATTGCTCTTTAGGGTTCTCCTCCGGCATAGAAGGATATTTACCCGGCTCTCTACCCAATGATTATGCGATCTGACTAATTTGATACTCCATCGAAGTGAACCGCCTATTGTTCTTTTGCTGAATTCTATTCAGCTCCACATCTCTCTTCTGGAGTTCTTGATCACGCTGATCGTCTTTCTTGTGTAACCCATTCACATCATACTCCAATGAAGATAATCTCTTGCTTCCTTCCTCTACCTTCTGAAGGATCGCTCTCAACATCTCTTCGGTCGAGGAATCGCCTTCACCACCTGGAGGCTTTGAACCTGGATCAACACCGGGAGGAACTGTGATTCCGGCCTTCGGATTGGCATACGAGAAATTCTCGTTCTTCCTTCATTGGTTCTGAGGAGACTGCTGGCCTCCTTGATAACCTTGATTATTCCTCCACTGATTTTGAGGAGGTTGTAGACCCGGTGGCACAAATGGTTGCCCATAAGATGGTCGCCATTGATAATTTCCACCTTGGTAACCATTCTGATTATAGTAAGGGTCTCCCATATAGTTGGCTACCTCTTGCTGATCTTGTCCATCATTCCCTCCAACCAGATTTTGTCCTACCTCGAGGTTGCTGATCTTTTCCATCACCGCCATCAACAGCTTCCTCGTCCCCTCGCTCTCCTCAACCTGATATGCCCTCTGAAATTCTGGATCCTCGTTTCATTGCCCGACATTCTTCACGATATCATCAACAATTTGCCTACACTCAGCTGCGCTTCTATTCAGGAATGCTCCATTAGCACATGCATCTAAATGACCTTGAGCAGCTTTACAAGCCCCATAATAGAAGTAGGCCATGATGTCTCCCTCGTACCCATGCTGAGGGCACTCAATCAGCATGTTGGAGAACCTCTACCAAGCTTGGCTCAACTCTTCTCCGTGCTTTTGCTTAAAAGATGAAATCTCCTTTCTAGCTTTGATCGTCCTAGAAGGAGGGTAAAATCGCTCAAGGAATAGACGCTCGAGCTCAGCCCATGTAGTCACACCTCTCCTAGGGAGAGTGTTATCATACCACTCCTTCGATATTCCAGTTAAAGAGAACTGGAATAATCTCAGCTTCTTGGCATCTTCAGACATGCCGTTCTGGTTAAAAGTAGAGGCAAACATCAGGAAATTCCTCAAGTGCGTATGCGGTTGTCTTCCCTAATTCATCTCTGAACTGATTCTCGGTTAGCATCTTCAGAATTCCAGGAGCTATAGAGAAATTATTTGCTTCCACAGGAGGCATTGCTACACCATCATAGTACCTTTGAGGCTGAGCCTCAAATCTCCCCCCTGATAGCATTCCCCGGCTCAACACTCTGAGGGAGTTGAGGGTATACTGGTGGAACTGGCACTTGTGGGACATGAGGTGGGTTGTAAGTAGGTTGTGGTGGGTAGTATGGTAGGTAAGGGTACGGTGGATATGGGTATGGTGGGTAAAGTGGGTTATGATGTGGGTGGTTTTGTGGGTAGACAGGGTTGTTTTGAGGTTGTTGTATTAGGTTTCGAGCTGGATTGTTTTGATTCTATGGAGCCGGGTTTTGGCTCTGGCTTTCCCTTGACTGGACTTGATTCTGACTGTCATTCCCTCCAGTGCCCTCAACCCGTTCCAATTCCTGTTTATACTTAGCCGCAACATCATCCAACTCATTACTGATGTTCATGTTATCATTCTCTCCACCGGCAGTGTTCATTCTTCTCAAGAAAGCTCGGTTTCTTCATGCTATTGTCTCAGGATCTAGCTGTATTCTCTCCTTGCTCGTATCTCCTTGCGAGCACGTTTTCATAAACCTGAAACACTAACAGAAAAATCAAAATGCAACTGCCGAACAAGTAATAATTAAACAGAAAAATAAAGCACTCACTACTAACTACTAAGCTATCTCCAAGTCCTACTCAATGGACATACATCGCCTTCCCCGGCAACGGCGCCATTGACTTAAACCAAACTTTACTAGCTTTTACTAGCAGTTACCCCACAAGAGTATGGGATCATAGTAGTATGGGCAAGTATAGGGACCAAGTAGTATCGAACCCAAGGGAAAGTGTATCCGAATAGATCCCTGGAGATGTGCGCGTCGTAGTTAATATGAGTGTATGTTTTTAACTTTTTAAGAATGAATAAATCTAAACTATTTTACTCTACTAATGCAAAAGAAAGAAATGAATGAATTATCTAAGGGTTTTGTTTCAAATATAAAAGGGTGATGCTCAGGATAGGAGTCCCTACGTATACTAACGGAGCCGGTACATAATCAAAATAACCGTGATGTGCAAGTATTAATCCTAAGTGTACTAAAACTAGGCAATCAACTTCCCTAATCTAGCACCAGATTGAAAGACTAAAATCTCAAGAATTAACCATAATACTTCGTCATATCAACCTACTTCACTAATCCATTAATCGAATTATATGGATAGTGCTTAATTAATGAGACCCTAATTTAACTAAGGTGATGCGGTCATCCTCCTAGATAAATCGGTAGATGAATTAACCCCTTCTAAACCCTCTCATTAAGCCTACTAGTTATTAAAGAGTGATATGGTCGTCCTCTCTCTAACAATTTTCGTACGAAATTCAAAGGTAAATCTGGAATTTATTTTAAGCGTTCATTAATTAAGAGAATTAAAACTAAACATCACATGTTATCCTAATTATGTACCAACGTCCTACTTCTACGAGTTTATTCTACCCCAAGCATGCAAGGGTTCTAGCCTAACATGGTTTTTGATTAGGCGTGAAATTGTTATGTTTTGATGCCCGATTTACTCATGTTTTGAGTGTTTTCGATGAATATTTAGAGTCAAATGAGCATTATTTCTATAAATTGATAAATTTGTCTCTTTGATGTTCATAGATGGATAGAGGGCGAAAAGAGGAGTTCGTAGGACTTTGAATCGACTCAAACGGATGCCCGGATGAGAAGATATTGAAGAAATACGATTGGTATTAGTGCGGACGAGGAAAAGTATCATTTGGAAGGGTTAGAGATCACTCGAGCGCATAGCTCGAGCGCCACCGCTCGAGCGAATCGCTCGAGCGCCCAAAACTTACAGAATGATTTCAGCGCTCGAGCAGCTCGAGCGCGACCGCTCGAGCGAATGCGTCATTCGAGCTACACTGCTCGAGCGGGACCGCTCGAGCGTTTTGCTCGAGCGCCCATATACTTTTGCCTCCGGATGCGTATTTTCGGCCCATTAACTCCCGTTTCGACCCGGTGCCTATATATACCTTTTCCAAACACGAAACATCGATCCCCGACTTTTAGAAATACTTTAGACTTAGTTTTTGGAGAGGAACGAGACGAGCAAGCTTTACTTTTACGTTGTTAAGGTTTTTCATACGAATTTTAGTTTCTTTTCAATTCTTAGTTTCTTTTCATTAGTTCGTACTTTAAACGCTTTTAATTTCGTTTTAGTTAATTCAATTTGAGTTCTTCGTATTTATTTTCTTTTTAAACCCTAGTTTATGTTTCTTATTTTCTTTATTCAATTCATCATGTTTATGTTCGTTGTTTCGTTTATCGCTTTTATTTTTGTTAAAACCATGTCCGGCTAAAACCCTTGCATGCTTGGGTTAGGATGAACTCGTAGAAGTAGGATGTGGGTACGTAATTAGGGTAATTCGTGACGTTAGTTTTAATTCTCTTAGTTAATGAATTCTTATAATTAATCTGAACTTTACCTTTGAATTTAGTACGAAAGTGTTAGAGAGAGGACGACCGCATCACTCAATAACAATTAGTAGTCTTAACGAGAGGGTTGAGGAAAGGTTAATTCATCTACCGGTTTAGCGAAGGAGGACGACCGCATCACCTTAGTTAAATTAGGGTCTCATTAATTGAGCACAATTCATTAACTTGTTAGTGGATTAGTGAAGTCGATTGCTAGGATAAAGTATTAGGGTGAGAAATCTTGAGCTTTCATTCTACGATCTTTTACTTAGGTTAATTCTTGTTTGTCACGATTACTTTGATTATGTACCTGCTCCGTTAGTATACGTAGGGATTCCTATCCTAAGCATCACCATCTCTTATTAGAAAACAACCCGTAGTTAATTCGTTCTTTTTCATTCTTTAGTTAATTAGTGTATTTTAGTCTTTTAATTAATTTTTCAAAAACCCAAAAACATCACACTCATATTAACTACGACGCGTAGATCTTCAGGGATCTATTCGCATACATACCATCCCTTGGGTTCGATAATACTTGGTCCCTATACTTGCCCATGCTACAGTGAACCCGTTCTCTTGCGGGGTAGCTACTAGTAGAAGCTAGTGTAGTCGCATTCAAGTCAGTTTTAACGATAACGAAAGTAAATAAGCAAGCAACGAAAATAAACATGTCGAATTTAATTGAAAGACTAAATAACATAAACTTGGGTTTAAGAAAGAATTAAAATCTAAGAGTATAATAGAATTAAAAAGAAAATAATAGTCTCAAGTGTCAAGTATCAAAGAACGAATAATCGAATTAACAAAATCCAAATCTAAACTATCAAATCATAATGTAAAAACCTCGATCAAAAGTAAAATATGCTTCCTCGAACTCTTGGTGCTCTTCTCTCTCTGAAAACTATCTCTATACGTGAATTGGTTTCCAAAAATGTATTCGGAAGGGGTATAAATAGGCCATGGGTCGATTCGAAAGTTAACAGGCCGAAAATGGAGATATCCTGCAAAAAACTCAAATTGAAAAGGGAAAGGCGCTCGAGCACTTTCGCTCGAGGGGGGTCCCTCGAGCTAAACAACCCGAATGGAACAACTGTGCGAATGGGGCCCTTCGAGCTAATACAGCTCGAATGAAACAACTGCTCGAATGGTGTCCCTCGAGCCACTCGAGCGCTTGAACTCCTCTGGACAAACTTGGCGTTCAACCCTCATCTTTGCTCGACGGGTGGCCCTCGAGCCCTCCCAGCTCGAGTGGTTTCCTTCTTCTTCAAACTGATACTTTTCTTCTCTCGCACTAATACCATTCGTATTTCTTTCATATCTTCTCATCCGGGTATCCGTTTGAGTTGATTCAAAGTCCTACGAATTCCATTTTTTGCCCTCTATCCATCTATGAGGATCAAAGTGACAAATTAATTAGTTCATAAAAATAGTACTCAATTGACTCTAAATACTCATCGAAATCAATCAAAACACGGGCATTTCGAGCTCTAAAATCTAACAATTTCACGCCTAATCAGATACCCTTCCTCTCTTCAATTAGGGCCTTCAAATCGTTAATTCTCGGGTTCTCGGCCCAAATTGGTATAGTAAAGATTGTTAGAAAATCCGGGTATTGACCACATTTGATTAAATACTAAGTGATCATAAAATTATGCATTTTGCGTATATGGATTTGGTTGATTCGTTTTCTCAAATTCAAATTTGGGTGAATGAGAAATTAATATCGTTTAATATGTGAATAAATATATTATTGAATATATTTATTTTGGTAATAATGAAGTGTTGCGACTAATAAACATGAAACTGTTGGAGTTATACGTGAAAGTATGCTTTTACTTTGTATAACTCGTGTATCAAACACTCGTTTTATGAGAATAATTCTTTTATCTCATTTGCTTTAGTTATGATTGAATGTTGAATTTCTATTGCAAACCGTTCAATATATAGTACGTGTTACATAGTAGTTAATGTGGTGATACCCGATCACGGAAGACAACATTAACAGTTTACTTGTAACTAAATGTACATTTTCACGACCTAGGTGGAATTGAACAATCCGCCGTGAAAGGTCGATGTGTAAGGCTCAGATTGGTCTGTCTTGACTAAGAGATTGCACTAGCACATTTAGTATGTGTTGAAGAGGTCCTACAGCGAGGATAAATTCTTCTGTTCTGAAAGGTGAAGAATTAGACCTCAGTGGTTGTTGATTTCTTAATCTCCGTCACTTAAATAGGACCGTGTGTGCTTAATGGTTACTGCTTTGATTCATGTTGGGTGAGAATCATTGCGACTTCGAACTTTGTGTCTTGGGCAGTAATATTAATCATACGACGGTTGCTAAGATTTAATACGGAGAAATGCGTGCGAGTACGGCTCGTGTGATTAGTCCCCTTGGTGGGCTCAGAAGTTTTATTGTACCAAATCTTGCAAGTGAAGAATTAGTTTCTTCGGTACGAATAATAATGTTGAGCTGTCTGTACTCCAAGGTGAAAGATGTTAATTAATTTAGAGCTATTCAGAAGCTTAATTAATTAATGGACTTGATAATCTTAAATGCGGGAAATAATAACCGGGAGCCCATATTATCGTAATATGGATTAAGATGGATAGTGCAATATTAAATTATTAGTGGTAATAATTAATATTAATGGATTGAATTATATTGTGGCTCAATATTGAAATTCAGAAGTCCATTAGGAGGTCCAATCTTAATTCTCCTTAAGGCCCCTCAAGTAGCCCATTAAGTAGCCCAATAATGATAAGGTGATTAAAATAAAAAGAAAATAATTATGCTGATTTTTTTCTATTATTTTCGAAAATTGCATGATAAGGAGGAAAAAGATTTTGTTGATTTTCTTGGAAAGATATTATGCAAGATATGTATTCTAGGAATACAAGAATATCTCATATATTCAAAAAGATCCAAATCTTGGATTTCTTCTATGTAATTTTCGAAAACTTCATATTTATTTAGGGGTGTGAGATTTTTGTGGAATATTTTATTTTGGAGAAAATAATATATGAGATATATTCAAGATTTCTTAGAGATTAAGAAAAGATTTTCTCCAAGCCCATTAATCCTATAATTTTCGATCACCACCTCTTATAAATAGGAGATGATTTTTTCATCTCCAAGTACATAATTCCATGTGTTGGAAAAATCAAGAAGCATAGATATTTTTCTTTTTTCTTAGTTTATTAAATTGTTTGAAAGCGTCTCCCACCGGCGATCAAGTGAGGTGAAAAGGGAAATACTTGAGAAGGCTTTGGGTTGATAGAGCGAGATTATAATTGTCCCGTATATCCAAAGGCCAATACTACGAGAGGTACGTTAATCGCATATTTACTTGTTTAATTCCGCCTAGTTAAATATGTGAAATTAATTTAACATGCATGATGATAATTAGTTGTTGGATTTATTATTTGAATTAATTAGGATTAATTCATGCTAGTAATAATTGTATTTAAATTCGTATTTAAAATTTCATCCCGAATAGATTCCGGGCACCCGTATTTTCCCAACAACTGGTATCAGAGCCACGGTTTCGGGCTCTGAATTTTAAATTGGAATTTAAATTGTTGAACATTAAATTGAAATTGGATAGTAGAATTGTTAGATCTTTTTTGCAGGTATCCAATTGTCATGGTTTTTTTTAATATTGTTAATTTCATGCGTGTGAATTAATTTGGTTTTTAATTCGATTCGTTCGAATTCGTTTTTCTCGTGAGAAAATCCACGAGTAGATTAGTTGTTTTTATTTTGATTCGATCATTGTAATAGACTAGTCTAGATCTAGTATTTATTTTTGTTTGTAAAAATAAATTGTAACCGGATCGTGACGAAGAACGAAGAATTAAAAACGGTGTACCCAGACGATGCATACAAGCGTGGCGCGTGTATGGAGGTAAAATCATGCAAGGGGTGAAGAAAACGAGGACGAACGGCGAAAAAACGGCGCACGGGGGTGCACGGCGCCGCGCGCACCGCGCGCGCGCGTCTCGGCGAGGGCCTGCAGCGCCTCGGGGCGCCCCGGACGGCGCCTCGGCGCGCCTCCGTGCAGCGCCTCGAGTGCGCCTCGGGGCTGCGCTTCGGCGCGCCTCGGGCTGTTTTCCAGCGCTTCTCGAGCCGGGAAGCGCGCGGGCCCACTTCGTGGGCCGACGCGCGCTGTATCTCAGGTCGTGGAATTTTTTCGGTTCGTGTTTTTTTTCCGTGTAATTTTAAACGTCGTCCCGAACCCCAAACGATGCTGTTTTTGATGAAGTGTTGCTGTTTGAGTGGGAGCACGTCGAGACGAACGTCGGAAAGCAACAATGACGATTTTTCGCATCAAGACGTGAAGAAATTAAACTGTGACAATTGGATTCGAGTGCTCCAATGTGGTTAATTTTGTTTTGATGGATGTTTTATTTCGTGCACTTATTATTATTTGTTAATATGTGTTTGCATGAATTTAATTGTCCAAGAAAAATCTTACTTTCGAAAATTACTAAGTATGTTTTTATAATCGCAATTTTATTCCGGATATTAAAATTGGATTATTTTGACCTCCATAATTTATTTATTTGTGAAGTTCTTTTGGAATACATTTCCCCCTCGGATCGGCCAAAAGAACGGATTTCACATGAATAAATTCCGAAAGGATGATTGTGGATTATTACTAGTGGCGGTATTGACCCTCACCACGAGTGACTTGCTCAAAGCGAAATAATAATCCTGTATTTAATTATGGTTATTACTTAGGCATAGGGAATTGATATTAACTTACTCCCCTCGGAGTCCCTGTCAGTTTCTATGTGGTCAAAGTGGGAGCCAACTATTAATTTTGAATTAAGGATTTGTAACTTTAAGTTTGTAATCCGCTTGAATGTGTTTAAATGTATAGACCACCCCTCGTGGCGCATTTGAATTGTTTCGAGATGTTGGCTGATGCATGATTATATTGTTTTAAGGTTTCAATATAATTGATGTGATCAAATTGATGTGATAATTTCGTATTTTTCTAGATATTGATATGAATGTATGTTTTATTCTCAGTTCATCATGTCGCAACCTTTTAATCCACTGTATAGTATACTTAAAGATAATAAACTTGTTGGTGAGAACTATGTTGATTGGAAACGTAATATAAACATGGTCCTTCCTGCGCAAGAACACTATTGGATATTTAGCGTTGACGTACCCAAGAAACCTAATGATAAGTCAAGTAATGGGGAAAAGGCGATATTCGATGATTGGAAGCATTCCAATGAGCACATGAAGCACATCATCTTGACATTTATGTCTGAGGATTTGAAGCGCATTCATGAAGGCATTGAAGCGGCTGTTGATATCATGAATAGCCTTGAAGAGATGTTTCAACATCAGAACCCCATGGCGAATCTGTTCACCATTCGTGAGAAGCTCACGAAGGAAATGGTGAAGGGAACACCCGTAAGGGATCATGTTCTCAATTTTAGGCGTGAGTTTGAGAAACTCGAGTTTCTTGGTACCGGACAAAGTGAAGAAAGTCAAATCGATTCCATACTCCTAAAGCTATCGAGTAGTTTTGATGGGTTCTTTTGGGAATACGTGTTATCTGAACACAAGTTCACTTTGGATACCCTGCTCAAAGCCCGGATAACGGTAGAGTCATACTTGGGGAATAGGGACGAGGCTTTGGTGATCAAGAGCTTTTTCTCGAAATCTAGGCCAATGGAAGGTGAGATTGAGAAGGAGGTGGTTGATCGGAACCAAACCAGTAGACTCACTTTGGGAGGCAAGAAAAGAGCTTTCAAGCCGTACGGCGTGAAGATACCCGGTAAGAGTAAGTGCTTCAATTGCGGGGAAAGAGGACATTGGAGGTCTACCTGTTCTAAGCCTAAGAAGGCGGTAAAGAAAGGTAAGTCTTATGCTTTAGTCGTTGAAACATATGTTGTGGCGTATGCTGCCCACGTTTGGGTAGTGGATACCGGGGCAACTGATCATATTTGTTTCACTCTTCAGGGGTTCCAGCTAACCCGGCGACTTAGCAAGAATGAGATCACCATCACTTTGGGCGATGCTACGAGAGTGGCAACCGAAGCAGTGGGAGTCGTGCACCTATCTTTTGAAGATATAGTTTTAATTTTAAGAGATGTTTTATACGTTCCAAACTTTAGGAAGAATTTAATTTCGGTTTCTAAGCTGTTTTTTGATGGATATTCAGTTACTTTTAATAAAGTTGTTACTGTTTCTTTTAAGAATGATGTTATCTGTCATGGAACGTTGGTAAACAATCTCTATACAATTAAGTGTGCACACCACTCAAATAATGAATCTAATAACACGTCGATCATTTCGAGCAATAAAAGAAAGCGTTCTTCGGAGATGAACTGATTAGGCGTGAAATTGTTATGTTTTGGTGCCCGATTTACTCATGTTTTGAGTGTTTTCGATTAGTGCTTGGAGTCAAATGAGTATCATTTTTATAAAATTATTAATTTGTCTCTTTAGTTTTCATAGGTGAATAGAGGACGAAAAGAGGAGTTCGTAGGACTTTGAATCGGCCAAAACGGACTCCCGGTTGAGGAGATATGAAGATTTTACGAACGAGTGCACAGCAGCCAGCGCTCGAGCGATTTGCTCGAGCGCCGGCGCTCGAGCGAATCACTCGAGCGCCCAAAAACTTACAGAACAGTTTTGGCGCTCGAGCGAATCACTCGAGCGCCACCGCTCGAGCGTTTTGCTCGAGCGCGCACGTATTTTCGCCTCCGGATGCGTATTTTCGGCCCATTAACTCCCGTTTCGACCCGGTGCCTATATATACCTCTTCCAAACACGTTTTGAAGGATCCCCAACTTTAGAAATCACTTTTAGACTTAGTTTTTAGAGAGAGGAAGAGGAGAAGAACGAGCAAGCTTTACTTTTACGTTGTTGAGGTTTTTCATACGAATTCTTAGTTTTCTTTTCGTTTCTTAGTTTCTTTTCATTAGCTTGATTACTTTAAACGTTTTAAACTTCGTTTTAGTTAATTAAATTTCAGTTCTTAGAATTATTTTATTTTAAAACCCTAGTTCATGTTTCTTATTTTCTTCGTTCAATTCATTATGTTTTTGTTCGTTGTTTCTTCTATTGCTTTTATTTTTGTTATAACCATGTCCGGCTAAAACCCTTGCATGCTTGGGTTAGGATGAACTCGTAGAAGTAGGATGTGGGTACGTAATTAAGGTAATTGGTGACGTTAGTTTTAATTCTCTTAATTAATGAATTCATATAATTAATCTTAACTATACCTTCGAATTTCGTACGAAAGTGTTAGAGAGAGGACGACCGCATCACTCAATAACAATTAGTAGTCTTAACGAGAGGGTTTAGGAAAGGTTAATTCATCTACCGGTTTAGCGAAGGAGGACGACCGCATCACCTTAGTTAAATTAGGGTCTCATTAATTAAGCACAATTCATTAACTTGTTAGTGGATTAGTGAAGTCGATTGCTAGGATAAAGTATTAGGGTAAGAAATCTTGAGCTTTCATTCTACGATCTTTTACTTAGGTTAATTCTTGTTTGTCACGATTACTTTGATTATGTACCTGCTCCGTTAGTATACGTAGGGATTCCTATCCTGAGCATCACCATCTCATACTTGCATATACACCTTAGATACTTAGTTTAATTTTCCTTTTGCATTCGTAGGATAATTTAGTTAGCTTAATTAATCTTTCCAAAAATCCAAAAACAACACACTCATATTAACTACGACGCGTAGATCTTCAGGGATCTATTCGCATATACACTATCCCGTGGGTTCGATAATACTTGGTCCCTATACTTGCCCATACTACAGTGAACCCGTTCTCTTGCGGGGTAGCTACTAGTAGAAAGCTAGTGTAGTCCCTTCAAGTCAATGGCGCCGTTGCCGGGGATGGCGTTGTATGCTTTTGAATAGGACTTGTAGATAGCTTAGTAGTTAGTAGTGGGTGATTTAATTTCTATTTTTATTTTTATTTTTTTATTCAATCGGCAGTTGCGTTTTGACCTTTCTGCTAGTGTGTCAGGTTTATGAAAACACGCTCACAAGGCAATACGAGCGAAGAGAGAATACCGTTGGACCCTGAGACAATAGCCAGAAGGAACCGAGCCTTCTTGAGAAGGATGAACGCTGCCGACTTAGGGAAGGAACCAATGGACATCAATAATGAGTTGGACGATGCTGCCAACGATTTCAATCAGGCAGTAGACCGAGTTGAAGGCACTGGAGTTAGTGGTAGCCAGAATCAAATTCCATTAGGGGATAGCCAGAGCCTAAACCCAGATACACGAAACGTAGGGAATCCAGCTCAGAACCTTGTCCATAATCCTCCTAACAACCCTGCTTACCCACAAAACCCGAATAACCCTTTCAACAACCCAGTATACCAATATTACCCATACCCACCTTATCCTTACCCATCATACCCGTATCCTCCACCCCAGTCTATAATCAACCACCTGTTTACCCACCACCACCCCAACAAGTACCAGTACCTGCTGCTAATCCTCAACACGTTCCTATGAACGTAGATCACAATATTGCTATTCGAGGGAGGTTTGCAGCGCAGCCACAGCGGTACTATGATGGAGTGGCTTTACCTCCTGTTGAGGCGAACAACTTCTCGATATCACCGGGGATTTTAAAGCTGCTGACCGAGAATCAGTTCAAAGGGGTGATCGGGAAGGAGAATCCTCATACACACTTGAGGAGCTTTCTCATGATAGCCTCAACATTCAATTACAATGGCATGTCTGAAGATGCCAAGAGGCTTAGGCTGTTCCCATTCTCACTGACGGGAATAGCCAAGGAGTGGTACGATAATACGCTCCCGCGGGGAGGTATTACCACTTGGGCCGAGCTCGAGCGTCTGTTCCTCGAGCGATTCTACCCTCCATCTAGGACGATCAAGGCTAGAATTGAGATCTCGTCCTTTCGCCAGAAGTCTGGAGAGGATTTACGCCAAGCGTGGGAGAGATACTCAAACATGCTGATTGAGTGCCCGCAGCACGGGTATAATGAGGGGGATATTATGGCGTTCTTCTATAGTGGTGCCAGCAAGGATGGTCAAGCCCATTTAGACGCCTGTGCGGGTGGAGCATTCCTCAACCAAGGCATAGAGAGGTGTAGGGAGATCGTTGACAACATTGTCACGAATGCCGGTGCTTGGGGTGTGGATGCAGATGTGCAAAGAGTGCATCAGGTGGAAGAGGGAGAAGGAACTAGAAGGCTGCTGATGGCCATGATGGAGAAGATCAACAACCTCGAGTTGGGGAAGAATTTGGGTGGAGAGCATGCAGTGGAGAAGGAGAGAGTAGATCAACCCAGTGGACAGCAAGAGGTAGCCAATTACATGGGAGGTCCATATTACAATCAGAATGGCTACCAAGGTGGTAATCAGTATGGAAGGCCTTCTTATGGCCAACCATTTGTGCCTCCAGGCCCTCAGCCACTTCAAAATCAATGGAGGAACACACAAGGAGTTCAAGGAAGCCAGCAGCCTCCTCAAAACACATGGAGGAGGAATGATAATTTTTCTTATGCTAACCCAAAAGCTGGTGTTACTGTTCCTGCAGGTGTTGATCCGGGGTCTAAACCTCCTGGTGGAGAAGGCGGTGCATCAACCGAGGAGATGTTGAGAGCGATCCTTCAGAAGGTGGAGGAAGGGAGCAAGCGGTTGTCATCCTTGGAGTACGATGTGAAGGAGTTGCATAAGAAGGGTGATCAACGAGATCAAGAGCTCCAGAAGATGAATGTTGAGTGGACTAGAACTCAACAAGAGAACAATCGAAGGTTCACCTTGTTAGAGCTCCAGATGAGCCAGATTGCAAAATCAGTGAATAGAATGCCGGAGGGGAACCCGAAAGAGCAGTGCAAGGCGATCCAGCTAAGAAGTGGAACCAACTACGAAGGTCCTCAGATGCCTGCTGATTCTGAGAAGCCCCAAGAAGAGATTGAGCTTAAAGGAGATGAAGTTGAGAAGGGGATTGAAAGTAAAGGGATCGAGAAGCATAAAGATGTGGATGAGTCCCATCAAGACAAAGACCTTGAGGAGGTTGAGAGAGTTCCTAAGTGGAAAAAGGCAAAGGAAGCAAGGGAGAAAGTGAAAGAAACAGAAAGAGATGAATGGGGGGTACCAAAATCTGTGATACCCGTCCCATATCCACAGCGCTTCATGAAAAAGAAGCTTGATGAAAAATTTGCTAAGTTCCTTGATGTTTTTAAACAATTGCACATTAATATCCCTTTTTATGATGCTTTGGAACAGATGCCAAATTATGCGAAGTTTCTGAAGGACTTGATCGCGAAAAGACGGCGAGTGGATGAGCCGAAGTTGGTGCAGCTGAACCACGAGGTGAGTGCGTTAGTGCACAAGGCGCTTCCACCAAAGCTGAAAGATCCCGGGAGTTTCACGATCCTATGTGATATCGGGAATGGGATCAAGAAGGGAGCGTTGTGCGACCTCGGGGCGAGCATCAATCTCATGCCGTTGTCGTTTTTCAAGAAGTTAGAAGGTGTTGAACTTCAACCCACAATGATGACGCTTCAACTAGCCGATCGGTCTATTACTCGACCTCAAGGTGTGGTTGAAGACGTTCTAGTGAGAGTTGGAGATCACATCTTTCCAGCCGACTTTGTAGTGCTAGAGATGGAGGAAGATGAGCACGTACCCCTGATCTTGGGAAGACCGTTCTTAGCTACGGCGGGGATGGTGCTAGACGTGGCGAATGGGAAGATCACGTTGAAGGTTGATGATCAAGAAGTGAAGATCTCCCTATATGAAGCCATGAAGCACCCGAAGGAGGATGAGAGCTTGTATTGCATGGATGCAATTGATCCTCGTGTTGAAGACACGCCTTCTATCCCTAATCTTTCTCATATTCATGATTTTGTTAATCCTTCACTCAATAATTTAAACCATGAGCGTTATGATCTTGATTATTTTGATAGGGATGAAGTGAAGAAATTGAAGGATGAAGAGGTGAAGAAAGTGGACGTGGTCCAGTTAGAAGGGAAAGGAGGAGTTAAGAAGAAAAAGTCCAAACTCAAGAAGTTGTTTAGTAAGACTCCTCCAGATAGAGGGAAGAAGGAGTTGAGACCCATAACACTTGGGAATGAGAAAAGAGCAAAGGTACTCATGATGGTGGGGCATCAAGGAAAGGAGTTCAAACACCACTCTTATGAGAGTAAGGGAGGTAAATTTGCGTATGATGTCCCATAAGCTCCTTGAGCACGGTCCGGCATGAGGACCTTAAAAATAGCGCTGAATGGGAGGCAACCCATTTTTATTTGCTTTCATTTATTTTTAGTGTCTTTTTATATTATTAGGGAATATTTTGAGTCGTATGTTTAACCTCGTACTCGAGAGTTTTATTTTGTAGGCTTGTCTCTAAAGGAGTAAAGGTATCATGAAATTATTTAGATTGAAGGAACCAACTTGAGACAAGGGAGTGTGCAAAGCTATTGAGAGAAACTGAATTGTTCGGTTGAGGTAACCCACAACCCCAAACTTAGACCTCTAGCAAGGTCGAAGTTTGGGGGGGTGGAGTTTTTTATTTGTTTTATTATTACATTGCACCGGAGCACCCCTTATCTTTGAGTTGAGTTAGTTATTTGGTGCCTTGAGATGCTCCTTGGGCTATTATTAATTTGTTTTGTTACTCAACATTTTATGCCTATCAATCACCTTATGCTTGTTGATTGCTATCTTTGAGTATGATTTGATGAGTAGGGTGAATTGTGAGGCTGAGTTAGGAGTTTTCTTGTGTGAGTGTTTGAATTTGAGCTGATTTGAGAAAGAACTTGTATGCTTGTGAATTTTTCTTTTGAGTACTTGTGTGATGAGAGTGAGAATTCACTAGGACTAGCATGGATGTGAAAGCCGTGAGCTTTTGTGCCTTACGAGATTTAAATGCACGATTTAATCTCTTCGTTTGTGAGTGGATCGTCACCTTAGAGGATGCTAGAACTTGCATGTGCTCTTGCTTCTAGATTGTGTCTAGTTTGATATGCCGAATGTGATCTTAGGCCATCTTTGATTTAATTGAGTCACTTAGCCAAAATTTTCCTTACCAATGACATTGATCCCTTGTTAGCCCCTTTGAGCCTAGAGCCTATTTTATTTGCTAGCACATATGAACACTATTCCAATTCCTAAGCCTTTTTGTCCCAATTTGAGTGGAGAATAGGAAAGTGTGAATATGAAGGGAGTGAATTGAGTTGAAAAAGGAAAAGGTTTTTTGTTGAGTGAATATGAGAAGAAGGAGTGATGAGATTTGAGTTGTGGGAAAGAACAAAAAATTTGAGAATGAGCAAAAGAAAAAATGAGCTCATGTGTTTGTGCGAAAAAAAAAAATGAAGTGATTGAAAAAAAAAAGTGAAAAGAGTTAGAAAAAAATTGAAGTGTTGAGAGAATTGAAAGCGAAAGTGTATTGATTGAATACGTTTGAAGTAGTTCGTTCTTAATATCGAAGTACCGAAGTTTTGAATTTCTATTCTCCATTCACTTGAGTCACTTTACCCATATTGTTATCCCACCTGTCCAAAGAGCCTACATTACAACCTTGAGAAAAGTCCTTTTTGATTCGGCATTGATTTCTAGAGTATGGTCGGAGGTGAGAGTGCTTACAAGCCTATGGCTGCCAATATGTGTGATTGATTGATTGAGTGAGTCCCTTAAACACTGTTATACACTTGTGAGGGAGTGAAACACACCGTTGAGTGCACATCCATGCTTGATCTTGGTGTTTCTTGTTATTGTTGCATGAGTACGATAAAAGAAAGTGAGTGAGTATACGGGTGATTGATCTTTGAAGCTCGAGTTCAATTACTTGCATGATTTGATTCTTGACTCATTCCTAAAAATTTCACTTGACTTATTATTTCGTTGCTTGAGGACAAGCAACATGGTAAGTTTGGGGGGGTTGATTAGGCGTGAAATTGTTATGTTTTGGTGCCCGATTTACTCATGTTTTGAGTGTTTTCGATTAGTGCTTGGAGTCAAATGAGTATCATTTTTATAAAATTATTAATTTGTCTCTTTAGTTTTCATAGGTGAATAGAGGACGAAAAGAGGAGTTCGTAGGACTTTGAATTGGCCAAAACGGACTCCCGGTTGAGGAGATATGAAGATTTTACGAACGAGTGCACAGCAGCCAGCGCTCGAGCGATTTGCTCGAGCGCCGGCGCTCGAGCGAATCACTCGAGCGCCCAAAAACTTACAGAACAGTTTTGGCGCTCGAGCGAATCACTCGAGCGCCACCGCTCGAGCGTTTTGCTCGAGCGCGCACGTATTTTCGCCTCCGGATGCGTATTTTCGGCCCATTAACTCCCGTTTCGACCCGGTGCCTATATATACCTCTTCCAAACACGTTTTGAAGGATCCCCAACTTTAGAAATCACTTTTAGACTTAGTTTTTAGAGAGAGGAAGAGGAGAAGAACGAGCAAGCTTTACTTTTACGTTGTTGAGGTTTTTCATACGAATTCTTAGTTTTCTTTTCGTTTCTTAGTTTCTTTTCATTAGCTTGATTACTTTAAACGTTTTAAACTTCGTTTTAGTTAATTAAATTTCAGTTCTTAGAATTATTTTATTTTAAAACCCTAGTTCATGTTTCTTATTTTCTTCGTTCAATTCATTATGTTTTTGTTCGTTGTTTCTTCTATTGCTTTTATTTTTGTTATAACCATGTCCGGCTAAAACCCTTGCATGCTTGGGTTAGGATGAACTCGTAGAAGTAGGATGTGGGTACGTAATTAAGGTAATTGGTGACGTTAGTTTTAATTCTCTTAATTAATGAATTCATATAATTAATCTTAACTATACCTTCGAATTTCGTACGAAAGTGTTAGAGAGAGGACGACCGCATCACTCAATAACAATTAGTAGTCTTAACGAGAGGGTTTAGGAAAGGTTAATTCATCTACCGGTTTAGCGAAGGAGGACGACCGCATCACCTTAGTTAAATTAGGGTCTCATTAATTAAGCACAATTCATTAACTTGTTAGTGGATTAGTGAAGTCGATTGCTAGGATAAAGTATTAGGGTAAGAAATCTTGAGCTTTCATTCTACGATCTTTTACTTAGGTTAATTCTTGTTTGTCACGATTACTTTGATTATGTACCTGCTCCGTTAGTATACGTAGGGATTCCTATCCTGAGCATCACCATCTCATACTTGCATATACACCTTAGATACTTAGTTTAATTTTCCTTTTGCATTCGTAGGATAATTTAGTTAGCTTAATTAATCTTTCCAAAAATCCAAAAACAACACACTCATATTAACTACGACGCGTAGATCTTCAGGGATCTATTCGCATATACACTATCCCGTGGGTTCGATAATACTTGGTCCCTATACTTGCCCATACTACAGTGAACCCGTTCTCTTGCGGGGTAGCTACTAGTAGAAAGCTAGTGTAGTCCCTTCAAGTCATGAACGAAACACTTCTATGGCATCTTAGACTAGGTCATATTAATCTAAAGCGGATAGAGAGATTGGTGAAAGACGGATCTTTGGAATCACTCCAAGTCGAGCCGTTTCCAACTTGTGAATCCTGTTTAGAGGGTAAGATGACCAAGAGGGCATTTGGAGCCAAGGGGAATAGAGCCACGGAAGTGTTAGAACTCGTTCATACCGATGTGTGTGGTCCAATGACGATCAAAGCGAGAATGGGGTATGAGTATTTCGTTACCTTCATTGACGATTACTCAAGATATGGGTACATTTACCTCATGCGGCATAAGTCTGAAACTTTTGAAAAGTTTAAAGAGTTTAAGGCCGAAGCCGAGAAACATAGGGAAAAGAGTATCAAGTTTCTACGATCAGATCGTGGAGGCGAATACCTCAGCGATGAATTCTTGAACTACGTATCGGACGAAGGGATTGTATCCCAGTTGACCGCACCGGGAACCCCTCAACAGAACGGTGTGGCGGAACGAAGGAACCGGACTCTTTTAGAGATGGTCAGATCCATGATGAGTTGTTCGGATTTACCCAAGTCGTTTTGGGGTAATGCCTTGGAAACGGTGGCTTATATTCTAAACTTGGTGCCATCTAAATCGGTTCCTAAAACCCCAATGGAATTGTGGACCGGGCGCAAGCCCAGTCTAAGACATTTGTGGATTTGGGGTTGTCCGGCATACGTGCTAGACAAGGAAGCCGGTAAGTTGGATCCACGTTCGGAATTAAGGCTGTTTAAGGATACCCTGCGGGAACGAAAGGGTATATGTTCTATAGTCCCAAGGATCAAAAGACCGTGATTAGTACACACTTTAAATTCTTGGAGGAAGACTATATGAACAATCGGAAACCTAAAAGTGAAATTACCTTAGAAGAATTGAGAGGTCAAACCTCGATACCAAGTATACAAGATGATGTACCACACGTCACATCTTCACAACCGGAACCCCGTCGTAGTGGGAGGGTTCCTAGGCAACCCGAGAGATTCATGGGGATAGGAGAATCTTTGGATTTGGTTCCCGGTGTTGAATCAGACCCATGGACGTACGACGAGGCAATCCAAGACAAAGACGCGGAGTCATGGCAAACGGCAATGGAAGCCGAGATGGGTTCAATGGATCATAATCAAGTGTGGGAGTTGGTCGAGCCACCCAGTGGGGTAGAACCCATTGGATGCAAGTGGGTGTACAAGAGGAAAAGAGGACCGGACGGAAGGGTTGAAACCTTCAAAGCAAGGCTTGTGGCCAAAGGGTATACTCAGAAAGAAGGGATCGATTATGAGGAAACCTTTTCGCCTGTAGCTATGCTTAAGTCCATCTGTATTCTCTTGTCGATCGCTGCGCACCTAGATTACGAGATCTGGCAAATGGATGTCAAGACGGCTTTCCTTAACGGAAGTCTTGACGGGATAGATATCTATATGCAACAGCCCAAACGTTTCATTGAAAAAGGCCAAGAGAATCTCGTATGTAAGCTCAAGAGATCCATTTACGGACTTAAGCAAGCATCGCGTACTTGGAACCCGTGTTTTGATCAAGTGATTAAGTCTTATGGGTTTGATCAAAACGAGTTCGAAAGTTGTGTGTATAAGAAGCGTGACGGAACTGCGGTGGTATTCTTAGTATTATACGTAGACGATATTCTGCTCATTGGAAACAATGTAAAGGTATTGTCAGACGTAAAGGTATGGCTGTCAAAGCAATTTGATATGAAGGACTTAGGGGAAGCCGGTCACATCCTTGGGATCAAAATCACTCGCGATCGCAAGAAGAGGATGTTGGGCTTATCGCAAGCTCCATACATTGACACTGTTTTGAAGCGTTTCAGCATGCAAGATTCCAAGAAAGGTTTTGTACCTTTTAGGCACGGAATCCATCTATCGAAAGAAATGAGCCCTAAGACGCAAGCGGAGATAGATGACATGAAAGGTGTTCCGTACGCTTCGGCCGTAGGAAGCCTTATGTATGCAATGCTGTGTACGAGACCGGATATCTGCTTTGCCGTGGGCATGGTGGCAAGATATCAAAGTAATCCCGGGAAAGACCATTGGACTGCCGTAAAGTGCATCTTGAGGTATCTGAAAAGAACTCGGGAGCGGATGCTGATTTACCAGTCAGATAGTCTAGTTCCCGTAGGATACACGGACTCGGATTTCCAATCAGACATAGACTTAAGAAAGTCAACCTCGGGTAGTGTGTTTTGCATGGGAGGAGGAGCCATTTCATGGAGAAGCGTTAAGCAGAAATGCATCGCCGATTTGACCATGGAAGCCGAATATGTAGCTGCTTGTGAAGCAGCGAAAGAGGCAGTTTGGCTCAAGAACTTCTTAGTGGACTTGGACGTCGTTCCGAATTTGCCCGACAAGATAACTGTCTTTTGTGACAATGCCGGAGCAGTTGCAAATTCAAAGGAACCGAGAGCCCACAAGGCCAGCAAACACATAGAAAGAAAATACCATCTGATACGAGAAATCGTTAAGAGAGGAGATATAGAGGTGGCAAAGATAGCGTCGGGTGACAACCTAGCGGATCTATTCACAAAGGGTCTGCCTCAGAGTACATTCGAGAGACATGTGGATGGAATGGGAGTCAAGACTATTGCCAATCTGCTTTAAGTATAAGTGGGAGGAATTATTAGGTTAGTGTAGGTTGACATGAGATGTCACGTAGAGCTACTACACTAAGACATGCGTGATGTATACTAAAAGCAGACTTTAAGTATAAGTGGGAGATTGTTGGAGTTATACGTGAAAGTATGCTTTTACTTTGTATAACTCGTGTATCAAACACTCGTTTTATGAGAATAATTCTTTTATCGCATTTGCTTTAGTTATGATTGAATGTTGAATTTCTATTGCAAACCGTTCAATATATAGTACGTGTTACATAGTAGTTAATGTGGTGATACCCGATCACGGAAGACAACATTAACAGTTTACTTGTAACTAAATGTACATTTTCACGACCTAGGTGGAATTGAACAATCCGCCGTGAAAGGTCGATGTGTAAGGCTCAGATTGGTCTGTCTTGACTAAGAGATTGCACTAGCACATTTAGTATGTGTTGAAGAGGTCCTACAGCGAGGATAAATTCTTCTGTTCTAAAAGTTGAAGAATTAGACCTCAGTGGTTGTTGATTTCTTAATCTCCGTCACTTAAATAGGACCGTGTGTGCTTAATGGTTACTTCTTTGATTCATGTTGGGTGAGAATCATTGCGACTTCAAACTTTGTGTCTTGGGCAGTAATATTAATCATACGACGGTTGCTAAGATTTAATACGGAGAAACGCGTGCGAGTACGGCTCGTGTGATTAGTCCCCTTGGTGGGCTCAGAAGTTTTATTGTACCAAATCTTGCAAGTGAAGAATTAGTTTCTTCGGTACGAATAATAATGTTGAGCTGTCTTTACTCCAAGGTGAAAGATGTTAATTAATTTAGAGCTATTCAGAAGCTTAATTAATTAATGGACTTGATAATCTTAAATGCGGGAAATAATAACCGGGAGCCCATATTATCGTAATATGGATTAAGATGGATAGTGCAATATTAATTTATTAGTGGTAATAATTAATATTAATGGATTGAATTATATTGGGGCTCAATATTGAAATTCAGAAGTCCATTAGGAGGTCCAATCTTAATTCTCCTTAAGGCCCCTCAAATAGCCCATTAAGTAGTCCAATAATGATAAGGTGATTAAAATAAAAAGAAAATAATTATGCTGATTTTTCTCTATTATTTTCGAAAATTGCATGATAAGGAGGAAAAAGATTTTGTTGTTTTTCTTGGAAAGATATTATGCAAGATATGTATTCTAGGAATACAAGAATATCTCATATATTCAAGACGATCCAAATCTTGGATTTCTTCTATGTAATTTTCGAAAACTTCATATTTATTTAGGGGTGTGAGATTTTTGTGGAATATTTTATTTTGGAGAAAAGAATATATGAGATATATTCAAGATTTCTTAGAGATTAAGAAAAGATTTTCTCCAAGCCCATTAATCCTATAATTTTCGATCACCACCTCTTATAAATAGGAGATGATTTTTTCATCTCCAAGTACATAATTCCATGTGTTGGAAAAATCAAGAAGCATAGATATTTTTCTTTTTTCTTAGTTTATTAAATTGCTTGAAAGCGTCTCCCACCGGCGATCAAGTGAGGTGAAAAGGGAAATACTTGAGAAGGCTTTGGGTTGATAGAGCGAGATTATAATTGTCCCGTATATCCAAAGGCCAATACTACGAGAGGTACGTTAATCGCATATTTACTTGTTTAATTCCGCCTAGTTAAATATGTGAAATTAATTTAACATGCATGATGATAATTAGTTATTGGAATTATTATTTGAATTAATTAGGATTAATTCATGCTAGTAATAATTGTATTTAAATTCGTATTTAAAATTTCCGGGCACCCGTATTTTCCCAACAGAAACATCATATATTTTTTTTGAAAATTATATTCTAAAAGTTGTGTCTCTTAAAAATTATTTAAAAGATAATCCTTGGCGAATAGTTAATCATGAAGAGTTACAACTATTTACAGCAACTTTTGGAAATCTATAAATATACCTCCCACACTTGTCATTTGCATTCACTTTGAAATGGTGATAATTGATGAGTCGTGATTATTGTATTATTTTGTATGTGTTGATTGATTGTTTTATAATAACAACCAAACCTATATTCTATAGACGAGTGAGTACATATTTGCTTGTTGACACGACCCTTCTCTTTCCATAATTAATTGCTTTACACAACCAATCTGTTGACAGCGATTTATGTCGGATCTCGCTGCCGGGTTCCTAGCGGGTAGGATTTGATATTAATGATGACAGAGAGTAATAAATGCGGGAGTGAATGAGCTCTCAAGTATGTCTTGGCAATAAATGTGGTGTGTTACAAATTGGCATTCAAAGCCCTATTTATAATGTTCAAAGTGGGGGTTCCCCAAGCTTGGTAGGTGGACTGTGGGCCCCTCCTGCTCCTAGCTGGAAGGTAATCAGTGGCTACAGCCTCCCCTACGAACCAATGAGGAGATGCCATGTGGCACTGTCACCCCTGAGGTGATTGGACCTGGCCTCAACTACCCTCTTTGACCCTGTCACATCCTCTGGATTGATGGCACTCGATGTCCTCTCACAGCTGGCGCGGCCTGGTGTCGGGTAGACGGGTACTCGGGTACCGGGAAGCGAGTCCGGGCGAAAATGCCCCGGTGGGTCATTTGCGGGAAGGCGGGTATAGTACCTGCACAGAGGCTCGTCGCTGGCCGCCCGATATACGGGCGTGTGGATTATAAGTACCCTTCCCGGCCGATCCCAGAGGCTTATGTCGGGCAGCGTCTGGGTTCCTGTCCGTCTTGTCTGACCGGCCGGAGGACTGTTCTCCTCCGAGCCCGCCACAGCAGTGGGTCTGTATCTGATACCCGATGGGTCGGGTAGTAAAATATCGGGTGTAACAATTGCCCCACCAGCCCGACAACGGGGGCCGCAGTCGCCGGGTGGCGGGCTGGTCGAACTGCAGACCATTTTGATTTTGAATTTGAATTTTGGGGGTGACGTTTCGATTTCCAAGACGACGCCTCGTCTGCTGCGCCTGCTGACGTCACGGGATGGCGTGACTGATGCGCAGAAATCCAGGGGTCACGTCCGCCGAACCTGCTCCCCAACCGCTGCGCGCGTGACCCCCACGCGCCCCCCCGAACTTTGTTTAATTTCATTTTCGACCCCGTTTTCTTGCTGTTTAGTCCCTCCTTTTTCTTCTATAAATAGGGGCTCCCAGCCCATTCTCTCATTTTCCCACTCTTGCAAACTCGTGCCCCCCTTTAAGGTTTTTCAAGTTCTCCGGCGAATTCCTCAGATTCCGGCGAACTCTCCAGATTCCGGCGGTCTTTTCTGCGTCCTAAGGTAATTTCTTGCTTCTTTCGTCGACACTCCTCCTCCTTACTTTATTTCCGTCATGAGCGATTCCGTCGAGAGCCCCGGCGCCGCCGACGTTTATCATTTCCGCCGCCGTGCCGCCGCCGATGCCGAGAGGCCTTTCCAACTTGCCGGGGAAGGAACGTCCCGCGTCGCCGCCAGAGAGGGCGAGGGCAATTCCACGGATGTGGACGCCTTCGCGGACGACTTGGAGGGGATGAGCCCCCAACGGGAGGGGGAAGCCCTAAGCGTCTCCCCAGTCTCCGCCTACCCGCCACGGGCGGAAGACTTCTTGTTCGAGCGGGAAGCCGTGCCCGACCAGATTGACTACGCGGACAGCCGGCTCATCGGGTTCGACCACTCGAAGTACATGAGCCGGTTCGTGCGGAAGCGCCCTCCCCGCGCATACCTCGAAGCCCAGGACACCGACTTCGGGGCCTCTCGCCGCCCTAGCTGCCTTCCCCCGGACGCCGACGTGAAGGAATTGTATTGGACCTTCCAGGCGCCCTCAGACGTCTTTTTCTACGCTCCCCGGGAGAATGAACGGGCCGACCAGCCTCCAGAAGGCCTCATTGCCATAAATGCGGACACACTACATGCCGGGCTCCGCTTCCCGCTTCACCCGGCCATCTCCAAGCTACTCGCGGCCTGGAACCTGTCGATCACCCAGATCACCCCGAATGGGTGGAGCTACATCCTGGGGGCGATGGTCGCTCTTGGTCGGCGCGGGCTACACCGTATGCCCACCCCGTCCGAGCTCAACTACCTGTACTACACCGTGGCCTCGGTCGGGCGAATGAACCACGGGTATTACTCCGTGAAGCCCCGGGGTGGAGATGCCATTGTCTTCGGGATCGCGTCGAAGGTGACGCACTGGCAGGAAAGGTGGTGGTGGGTCGGCGGCGCCTGGGAGAGCGTCGGCATTGACGGGCACACCATCCCGGTTCCACGAGAATATCGGGAGCGCAATCGTCGAGGTAAACACTGACTTTTTCTTCGTTTCTTAGTACTGATCTAATTCTTCTTTCATTGTGCAGGTTGCACGGTTCCAAATCAAGCCGACCTGACCGACGATTTTAGGCAGGCGCTAGCCTTGGTGAGATCCGAGAGCGTGGACAACCGCGACGTCGAACTTCTCAACGACGACGAGTACAGAAGGCTCTCCGGACTCCAGACTTTCCCGCGCCATTTGGATTTCGGTGGTAAGACTCTTTTCCTGCCCGACTCTCCTTATACTCGTTCTCGCTGCTCGATTTCTGATCTTGTCCCTTTTCTCGCAGAGCAACGCTTCCCGGCTGAATCCTCCACGCCATCGACCTCCCGGGCCGATTCACCGAGGCCCGCAGCCGAGGCCGGCCAGGCTACCATCCCGATCGTGAACGTCGAATCGTCCGAGGAAACCGTCGACATGGCGCCCAAAAAGAACGCCCTGGCCAAGCTGGCGAAGCGGGGAGCCGTCCGTGCCGCAGGGGTGGTGATTCGCAGCCCGCCCGCGGCTCCGGCGCCCCCGACATCCTCCTCCCCGACTGACGGGCAGCGCCCGTCCAAGAAGGCCCGGGTCGAAGGCCAGACATCCGTCGATCCGGCCATGGTGACGGTCAATCTGAACCCGGCTTCTGGCGGGCTCGTGGCCGGCACAGTCGAGGCGACCTTAGGGGGCCCTGCCTCCCCTGCCCGCGACCGCAGCGACTTCTCATTCCTCAGCTGGGGTAATAACCTCACGTAAGTATTATGCTTTCTTCTCTAAGTTTTCTAGCCGTTTTCGCGATGTAGGATTTTTTCTTAACATGTCTTCTCTTCCCGTGTTCACGCAGGCCGGAGCCTCTGCCCCCGCCCGAGGTTCTTCAATTCCTGCGCTCGCAGGAACCTCCGTACTCGGAGGCCGTGCCCGAGACTTGGCCGGAGGAACTGCGCCGCGCCGTGCTCAACCTTCCCCGGTCCTGGACCCTCAACTGCCAGAAGGCTGCGAGGACCGTCCCGCTCGCCGATCGGATGAGGGCGGCCGCCATCCGTACCTCCCGCAACGCCATCGCCATGGAGGGCATCATGCTCGAATACGAGCGGGAGATGCGGACTGCCTCCTCCTACAGGGCGGCCTTCCAGACGAAGCGGGACGAAGCTTCTCGCCTGGAAGAGGAAGTCAAGAAACTCCGGGAAGAGCTGGAGGCCGGCCGAGCGGGTCGGGCTGAACTGGAGGCCGTCCTCGAGGAGGAGAGGAGGAGACGCGCCGAGGCCGAGGCGAGGACGGCCGAAGAAGTCCGCCAAGCCAAGGAGGCTCTCGCGGCGGAGGCGGAGAGACGCCTGGAATCCGAGCGTGCTCGATTGGCCGCTGAGGGCGAGTCGGCTGGGTCCATGGTGTATATCAATGCATACGCCGACTCGATTCGCTCCCTACTCCGCCAAAATCCCCAGGCCGATTACTCCGGGCCTCTGGCCGACTTGAAGAGTTATGTCGAGTCCAATCCTCCCTTCTCGGACTATGATATCACGCTCAAGGACTTGGTCGATCGCGGGCTGGATTTGTCTTTCCTCAGCGACCCGGCGACCTTCCTCTATCCGATCGCCGACGAGGAGGCGAATGAGGACCTGGGGGCGGTGGACGAGGCGCATCCATAATTTTCTTTTCTTTTGTTTTTGTTAAGTTTGCTGGCCGCTGGCCGTCTTGTACTCTCTCCTTTTCTTAATGAAATTACATTGCCCTTTATTTCGCTTTGTCTCCTTAAACTTTTAGTTTTCCAGCCGGGTAAATAACGTAAATAACGTAGCCAGACAATAAATGATAAACGGTAGTGTTCTGGTCGATCGCCCAAAAGTGCTATAGCCGAATATCGGACAGCGACTTCACGAAGACGGGATTGACTTAACAACCGTTTAAAGAATTAACCAACAGATTAATTAATGAAGTGTTATAGCCGAATGTCGGGCAACGACTTCACGAAGATGGGATTGATTTAACAACCGCTTAAAGAATTAACCAACAGATTAATTAATGAAGTGCTATAGCCGAATGTCGGGCAGCGACTTCACGAAGATGGGATTGTTTTACCAACCGCTTAAAGAATTAACCGACAGATTAATTAATGAAGTGCTATAGCCGAATGTCGGGCAGCGACTTCACGAAGATGGGATTGTTTTACCAACCGCTTAAAGAATTAACCGACAGATTAATTAATGAAGTGCTATAGCCGAATATCGGACAGCGACTTCACGAAGATGGGATTGATTTAACAACCGCTTATTGATTTTTACAAATTTGCGCTTCGAGTAGCGATTACAATGAGCTTCTACTGGTAGTATTTTTTGAGTAGGGAGGCGTTCCAAGGGTATTGGGCCGGGTTGCCCTCAAGGCTTTCCAGCTCGTAGGCTCCATTGGCGAGGCGGCTGGAGACCTTTAGGGGTCCCTCCCAATTCGGGCCAAATGCCCCCTTGGGCTGCCCGACCGTCCGTCGGAGTACCAGGTCCCCGGTTTTGAACTCCCTGATCTTGATCTTCGAGTTGAAGTATTTTTCAGCCCGGCGTTTGTAAGCTATGTTTCTTTGCTCTGCGGACAACCTTCTCTCCTCCAGCAGGTCCAACTCGTTTAGCATGGCCTGGTCGTTCTCGGTCCCCACGGGTTGCGAGGTGCGGAGGCTCGGGATGACTACTTCAGCCGGGATGACTGCCTCTGTTCCGAAGGCTAGAGCAAAAGGAGTCTCCCCGGTTGCGGTGCGACAGGTCGTTCTATATGACCATAATACTTCGGGTAGCTTGCTTGCCCATGTTCCCTTGCTCTCCTCCAACCTTGTCTTCAACGTGTGTTTGATTATCTTGTTCACCGCCTCGACCTGTCCGTTCGACTGGGGGTGGTAGGGTGACGAGAATAACCTCTTGATCTTGTGCTTCTGGCAGAATCTTTCCATCTCTAGCCCGTCGAACTGTTTCCCGTTGTCCGAAATGATTATCTGTGGGAGGCCGAATCGACAGATTATGTTGCGCCAGATGAACCTGATCACGTGTTCCTGGTCGATCGTTTTCAGTGATTCCGCTTCCGCCCATTTGGTGAAGTAATCCACGGCGACGATTGCGTACTTGACGCTGCCCGGGGCCGTAGGCAAAGGGCCAATGAGATCGATCCCCCACTTTGCGAACGGCCACGGGCTCAGGATTGAGGTGAGCTCGGTTGGGGCCTGATGGATTGCCGGCGAATAAATTTGACATTTGTGGCATGCCCGTGCGTAGTTGATTGCGTCCTTCTTTAGGGTGGGCCAAAAATATCCTTGTCGGATAACTTTCTGGGCGAGCACCTGGCCGCCGGCGTGGTTCCCGCAGCGTCCTTCATGGACCTCTACCAAGATCTTCCTTCCCTGCTCCTGCGTTACACATTTTAGGAGGGGCAGGGCGAAGCCTCGTTTGTACAACTGGTCCCTGATGATCGTGTACCGGGCCGCCCGGAGCTGCAACTGTCTCGCCGCTACCCGGTCGACTGGGAGTTGGCCATCACGGAGGTATTTCAGGATGGGGGTCATCCAACTGTCCTCCGCCTGCCCCAGGCTACTCACCCGCTGGTTCGAACTCGTAGGGGCGGTCAGGTAAGTAACTGTGATCTGGGACATGTCGGCTGCCCCTTCGGATGTTGCGAGGCGGGCAAGTGCGTCTGCCTGAGTATTGTCGAGCCGGGGTACCACCTCTATGTATACTTGGTCGAACTTTTCGAGCAGGTTCTTGGCTAATCCCTGGTAGGCCAACATCCTATCGCTGCGCGCCTCGTATTCTCCTGATATTTGACATGTAACGAGCTGCGAGTCGCTGTAGACCTGGAGTCTCTTTACTCCCATGGCCATGGCCATTTCCAGGCCGTTGATTAAGGCTTCGTACTCGGCCTCATTGTTGGTCGCGTGGAAACCGAATCTTATGGCTGTTGTGAATGACTGGCCGGACGGGCTGAGAAGGACAATTCCCGCGCCTGCCCGCGTGGTTGTGGAGGATCCGTCAACGTACATTTTCCAAGGTGGTTGCTCGATCTTGGACATCGCCTCCGGGTGAGTGAGCTCGACTATGAAGTCGGCCATTGCTTGGCCTTTAATAGATGTTCGGGGAGCGTATGTGACTCCAAATTGCCCGATCTCCACAGCCCACTTGAGGCATCTGCCCGCCGTGTCTGGCCGATGTAGTACTTGGCGGAGTGGCATTGTTGTCAGTACTTCTACTTGGTGATCAAAAAAGTATGGGCGTAACTTGCGTACGCTCATTACTAGGGCGTATGCTAACTTTTCCAGGGGTGGGTACCGCAGCTCGGCGTCGTGAAGTGTCTGGCTGACATAGTAGATTGGCAGATGTGCCTGCCCCTCAGCCCGCACTAGCACGGCGCTGAGAGCTGAGTCCGACGCCGCCAAGTACAAGAAAAGCTTCTCGCCGGGGACGGGCTTGGCCAACACCTGGGCGTTTGACAGGTATGCTTTCAAATTATCGAAAGCGAGCTGACTCTGGGGAGTCCAGTTGAGTTTCCCCTTCCGCATGCTGTCGAATAACGGCTTGCATCGATCCCCCATGCGGGAGATGAAACGGCTGAGAGCGGCCAGGCTGCCCGTCACCTTCTGCACCTCCTTCACCGTGCGGGGAGGGCTCATGTCGAGGATCGCCTGTACCTTGGTCGGGTTTGCCTCGATTCCCCGCTGGCTGACCATGTGCCCCAAGAATTTGCCCGACTCGACGCCGAAACTGCACTTTTTCGGGTTGAGCCTCATCCGATATTTTCGCAAGATCTCGAAAGTTTCGGCTAGGTGTGTGAGGTGGTCTTCTTTCTTCTCGCTCTTGACGACGATGTCGTCGATATATACCTCCATGGTCGCCCCGATTTGATCGTGGAACATGTGGTTGACCAGCCTCTGGTAAGTTGCCCCAGCGTTCATGAGTCCGAATGGCATCCGCTTCCAAAAATACATGTTTTTCTCGGTGAGGAAAGTTGTGTGCTTCTGGTCGTCTGCGGCCATCGGGATCTGGTGATAGCCGGCAAAAGCGTCCATGAAAGTGAGCATCTCGTGCCCGACCGTGCTGTCCACCAGGTGGTCGATGTGTGGCATCGGGAAGTGATCTTTTGGGCAAGCTTTGTTTAGGTCCGTGAAATCGATGCACAATCGCCATGTGTTGTTGCTTTTCTTGACGAGTACAGCGTTGGACACCCATTGAGGCTTGTCGTCGGGGTCGACCATCCCGATGAGTTTGTTGTCGAGTAGCTTTTTGACCTCGGTGGCAATGACCGCGTATTTGTCTGGGCCGAATTTCCTTCTTTTCTGTGAGATCGGCTTGCGGGATGGATCGATGTGTAGTTGGTGTGAGCATACGGCTGGATCGATCCCGACCATGTCTTCGTGGGACCATGCGAATACATCTAAGTTCTTTTCTAAAAAAGCGGTCATCTCCGCCCGCATCTTGCCGGACATTGACGAACCGAGTTGAACACTTACTTCTGGCCGACTCTTCATCGTGACCGAAATTAATTCTTCGATCGGACTGGCTCCCCGCTCGCCGTATCGTGGATCGTCGATCTGCCCTGTTAGAGTTTTGTCAATTTCCATGGGCTCGTACCCGAGCCTTGGCTCCAGGTCGACTTGGATGTTCTCAAAAGTTTGCGAATCTTCTTCCATTGGGTGGGCAGTGGGTGGGATTTCTTCATCTATTTTCATGTCTCCCTCCCCGACTGTGCATACATAATGTAGATTTACACAACTTGAAATAACATCGATATACGCCAAACATCCGCGTGCCATTTTTTGATTTCCCTTAAGAGTCCCAACCTTCCCGGAGGGGGTTGGGAACTTGATACAATAATAGAAGGCTGAGGCGGCGGCTTCGAACTCGTGCTCGAATGGCCTGCCGAGAAACCCGTTATAGGTTGACGGCTGGTCGACAATGATAAAGTCGAGCTGTTTCGAAGCCTTAACCTCAGCGTCTATGCTAGAAACTAATTCTACGGCTAGTCTAACTATCCCGTAGGGTTTTACTGTGGCGTCGCCGAAGCCTTTGATGACCTGGTCGCATGGCTCCACATACTTCTCAAAGGAGCTGTCCAGCTGGTCGAACGCGGTCTTGAAGAGAATGTTGCAGTAGGCTCCGTTGTCGACAAGCATGCGATGGACAGTGACGCCCATGATGTTGACGGATACGACCAGGGCGTCGTGGTTCGGGTAGATGACCCCGGTGCGATCTTCCTCCTTGAAGGCGAGGATGTCCGTCTCTCTTGCCGTCATGTTGACCGGCAAGGCGATCTGGTGGACGTTGTCCATTGCCCGCAGCTCGCTCTTCTGCCTGCGGTTGGACAGCGAGGTGGTGGGTGCGAAGCCGCCCACCGGGGAGAGCATGTTGACTGCCCGGCGAGCTTGATGTTCTGGCATCGGTGGGCATATGAGGGCTGCCTCCCGGTTTGGCTCTGCAGGGCGGGCAGCGGCATGAGTCTCCGGTCTGGCCGCCGGTCTCTTCACGAACTCCTCTAGCTTCCCCTCCTCGAAGAGTCGCCAGAGCTGTTTTAGGAGGTCGCGGCACTCACTGGTGTTGTGCCCGACGGTTTGGTGGTAGTGGCAGTATTTGTTGGGGTTGAGCTGCACCCCTGGCTTGTGGACCCATGGCCGCGCCTTGGGCATCATATTTTTGTCCCGGATCTGCACATAGACGTATTCCGGGGTGGCCGACAGTTTTTCGGCCAGCTTCACTTCGACGGAATCGAAGGGCTTGAAAGGCTGGGGAGCCCGGTAGGAAAAGTTCCTCCGGCTTGATGTGGTGCCCGTCGAGGCGCGTGGTTTCTCCTTCTCGGCAGGGGCGCTCTCGCCCAGCCGTTGTGCCAGGATGTCCGCATTGTAGATGATTTTTCCGGCCCGCTGCCGGAACTCCGCGTAGGACTTGGGGTAGTCCTTGTTCATTGACTTCCATAGCTTGGTTTTTAGGCGGAGTCCGCCTATGATCCCGACGAGCTTGACCTCGTCCCCTACGGGCTCACCCTCCATGATGATGCGATCTACCCGGTCGATGTACGCCCGGTCAGTCTCGTCTTTTCCTTGGGCCAGGTTGGCCATGCGGTTGGCGCCGGCCATCCGCGGTGCCATCGAGGAGAAGTGTTCCAAGAACAGTTCCCCTAGTTGGTGGAATGAAACCACCTTCCCCGCGGGAAGCGAGGAGTACCATCGGTGGGCCCTGTCCCCCAAGGTTAGCGGGAACATCCTGCACTGGGTGGCATCCGTTGCCCCCATTGAGATCATGTAGGTGGAATATTTGCTGAGATGGGTGACGGGGTCCGTCTCCCCGTCATATTGGCCCACGGCGGCCACGTTGATTTTTGGTTGGGCCGGGGCCCGCACCAAGATGTCTGCGAGGGGCGAGTTGGGCATGTAGGGGACATGATGTTGCCCGTCCCGCCTCTCGAGCTTGGCCTCAAGGTCCGAGACCTTTTTTAGGATGGCGGCCATGGCGTTGTCGGCCGCGGGGGGAGAACGGGGACGAGGGTTGTCCCCCAAGCGGTCACGGACCGACGGCCTCGGGGCCGTGTCGTTGTGACGCCTGGGAGATCGTGCCTGTTCTCGCTCCCGGGGCCTGGAGCTGGCGTTGGATTCACAAGGTCGGGCAGCTCCCCGAGCCTGGGTTCCCAACCGGGAGAAGACCGATCCCGCCGGTCGGCGAGAAGCCCGCTGTGAGTCGGCCTCCTCGTCGAGGCGCCTCTTTAGATTCTGAGGCCGGGGGTTGCTGGCGGCCCTCCTGGCCGCTTCTTGCTCCTGCCGGGGCTGGCAGGTGGCCCTGCTTCGGGCTGGCTCCTTTCCTGGTCGGTGAGTGCGGATAGGAGCGGCGTCGATCTCGGCCTGACGGCGCTCGATCATGGCCCTTGCGGCCTGGAGGTCCTCCGGAGTCCTTATGGCCGATAAGAACTCGAAAGGACCCTGAAGGGTCTCCGCCGTGGCCGGAGCCGGAGTGGCGGTTTCGCCGACGTCCTCGACTTGCTGCTGGGTTCGTGTGGCCTTCGAAGTGGTCATTTTTTGAGTGATAGTGGATGGGATTTCGTTCGAGGTGACTAGATAAATGAAACCGAGTGTACTTCGATATTAGTCACCCTCCTTCTAGCGCCAAAATGTTGACAGCGATTTATGTCGGATCTCGCTGCCGGGTTCCTAGCGGGTAGGATTTGATATTAATGATGACAGAGAGTAATAAATGCGGGAGTGAATGAGCTCTCAAGTATGTCTTGGCAATAAATGTGGTGTGTTACAAATTGGCATTCAAAGCCCTATTTATAATGTTCAAAGTGGGGGTTCCCCAAGCTTGGTAGGTGGACTGTGGGCCCCTCCTGCTCCTAGCTGGAAGGTAATCAGTGGCTACAGCCTCCCCTACGAACCAATGAGGAGATGCCATGTGGCACTGTCACCCCTGAGGTGATTGGACCTGGCCTCAACTACCCTCTTTGACCCTGTCACATCCTCTGGATTGATGGCACTCGATGTCCTCTCACAGCTGGCGCGGCCTGGTGTCGGGTAGACGGGTACTCGGGTACCGGGAAGCGAGTCCGGGCGAAAATGCCCCGGTGGGTCATTTGCGGGAAGGCGGGTATAGTACCTGCACAGAGGCTCGTCGCTGGCCGCCCGATATACGGGCGTGTGGATTATAAGTACCCTTCCCGGCCGATCCCAGAGGCTTATGTCGGGCAGCGTCTGGGTTCCTGTCCGTCTTGTCTGACCGGCCGGAGGACTGTTCTCCTCCGAGCCCGCCACAGCAGTGGGTCTGTATCTGATACCCGATGGGTCGGGTAGTAAAATATCGGGTGTAACACAATCGTATCGAATCTTTCCACTTCTATGGGGAATTTATTCCCCTAAAATATTATACGCAAAAATGTGATTTTTTTTACCTCTATGAATGAAGAGAATGAATGGGTTAGTTCTGAGATGTATTATAGAGAGATTTTATGAGTTTGTTTTTTCTAAATCCTCCTCGATCTTAAATTCAACACCCCGTCTTATACGCGGGTAGCTGATATTTAATTTTTCTTTTCTATTAATTTTTTACCTTTCAAATCGCCTAATTAATAATATATTGTTTGGTTTATCACCAGGTCTCCATCTTCGTAGTTTTTTTTTTCATTTTCAATTTATTTTTTATTTTTTCACAGTCAATCAAAAATTACCCTACAATACGCTCCCTTGATTTTCGATTTTTAAAAAAACAATCTTCTAAAAATATGTGAATAGCTAGAAGAGAAATACTAAGTAATTAATTATTTTATTCAAAATTATTGTCTAATGTTTTCTACTAAACAAAACAAAAAAGACACTTTTGGTCCCAAAAAAAAATTTAGTCCATTTTGAAACAGTCTTTTTTTCTCGATTTGGTTCTAAAAAATTGCATTTTTATCTCAAGAGAATATGAGTAAATTGCAGTTTTAGTTCTAGGAGAATGTGGTAAAATTGCAGTTTTGATCTTGAAAATTAATAGATTGAACCAAAACTAAAAAAAAAAGACCAATTTTTGCATATAGATACTAAAAAAATTGAATTTTTTGTAACAATCTGTCCTATACTTTGATCCTGGCTCCGCCCATATATAAGAACCCTCCCTCAATGTATGTTGAAGATTTGTTTGATGCAACGAATATGAGAAATTATCTAGAAGCCCTCAATATTTTGTTTATTATAGAATATATGTGTACAATTTTAGAGAGTTGTTGAAAAAAACTTATATCTTATTTTCATATATATATATTATGGAATATAATTAATATATTAAATTTAAAGTAGGTCTTAGTGTGAGATTTTATGCGACATAGCATAAGTTGGGCAATGACAAGTTAACATTTTGAAAGGGACGCATGTAAATTTATACTAATTTGTGAAACGTTTCACTGTAAAACTGTCTCATACAAATGTTTGTCCAAATTTAATCATAGTTACTAAATTTAAATATGAAATTCATATTATATAATCATTAAAATATTTCAACCTAATGAAAATGAAAATTTCATTACCCTAGTAATTTATAGTCGATCAACAAAGAGATGAAGTAAGAAAGAAGGAAGACCCAATTCGAATATTGTAATCCTCAATAGTGCGGCCGCCATCATCAAGCTCTTTACCAGAAAACACGAGCCTCTGTTCAGTTACTGGATACCCTTCCTCTCTCCAATTAGGGCCTTCAAATCGTGAATTCTCGGGTTCTCGGCCCGAATTGGTATAGTAAAGATTGTTGAAAATACGGGTATTGACCATATTTGATTAAATATTAAGTGACCATATAATTATCCATTTTGCGTAAATGAATTTGGTTGATTCGTTTTCTCAAAATCAAATTTGGTGATTTCCAAATTTCCTCTCGTTGCTCTGCTCATCACACTCTTGTAGAAGTCTAATATAAATATAGTACAAAAACTAAAGTCAATATTCTTTTTAACGTAAGTAGGTGTGTATGATGGTTAAGGTTTACTTTCTTTTTTAGAGGTCACGAGTTCGATTCTTGCTGGGTTAATTTTTTTTTCTCTTTTTTTTTACCTATTAAAATAAAAATTTCTAGAAAGCTGCCACAAAGAAGCTCCGCTCTTGGTGATGTGAACGTTCGTGAAGATACCGTGGAGGAGTGCCAGAGTTTGTTGCGCAAATCGGGACGGGTATCTGAAGACATTATTCAGTTAATTGGTCCACGGGACGAGGAGGAGGAACAAGAAGATGATGATGAGGAAGAGGAGGTTGCCGGTCACATTTGAAACTAAATCAAGATGGATGATTTTGTAGAAAAGGTCTTGTGGGTTCTTGTTTTTGATATGTTTATGATGCATGACTTATTGTAGGGAGATAGTTGCTAGGAAGGACCTTTTTGCTTATCGCATGGGCAATTAGGTTTTCATGTTTGTTGTGCATCTTTCCATTTATATTTTGTGCTTGAAATGTTGCCCTTCTTTGTTTAGAGTATGCATACAGTAAAATTAGTTCATACCTGAATCATTTAAGAGTATTAGTTGTTTGCATTATAGAGTATTAATTGTTTTCACTTAAGAATATTAGTTATTTTCATTGAAGAGTCTTAATTTATTTTCACTGAATAACTAAGACTCTTCAGTGAATATTCTTTATTGAAAACAACTAATATTCTTCAATGATTCATATATGAACTAATTTTACTCAATACTTTGTTCTATGTTTAATTATTAATATTTTTTATTTTAAATATTTAGTAGTTTCATTATTCGTTAAATTACAATTAAAAATTTAATATTATACTAAAATTACTAAATATTTAAAATAAAAAATATTAATTATTATAATTTAAATTAATAATAACAATTTTATTTTCAATGAAAAATATCACTAAAAGTGAAATTACAGAAATGCCAGGTCAACCTATTACTTATATATATATGAAAAGAAAAGTGAGGGGTGTAGATGAGCACCCTGTACCCACTGTAATTAATTAATCCATGTTATCACGAAAGTATATGCATAGGCTCATTATTTAATTGGAGATAAATTGTATGGTTTGAGAAAAACTAGTGCTGACATTCCATAGAAGGCGTGTTCAAAAGAGACTAATTAAGAACTTTTGTTCACCATATTCAAATTACTTAAACATTATTACACTAAATTAATAATTCTTACAAAGATTTTGGTCGAACGGTTTAACGTGTAGTGATGTAGCATCTTCAAATACATAGGCCATGAAAGAAAAAATATACAATAAAATGCAGATCCAAATCCAAAATTTATATTCATCAATGCAAAAATCTCTGAGGTCTAAGCTCACATGCCTATTGAGTCTTAACGGAATATTTTAAAGAAAGCTAATTATTTTGCACTACAGAGCCTTGCTTATTTGTTTGTTAATAAATTAGGCTAGGATTAAAAAGATATTGTTTACTCTGATTTAAGGTGACACTTATAACAAATGAAATTGCTCATCAGGAAGGCAAATATTATTGTTTAAGATCAAATCAAATGAATTATTATTTTCAAATAATAAATGTGAAAAATACAAGTAGGTATTGATGATTAAGGTTAACACTAAGTTATTTAGTCATAGGTTAGGACCAAGTTATTTAGTCAAAGTTCTTGAGGAGGGAAGCCTTGTGTTATGAGTTTTCAGATGAATAAAAGACCATCTTGAAACATTATGAAACCATCTAATTGTGTGACCAGGTGTGATCCAAAGATTGTGAACATTCATATAAAATCATCTAAATCATGTATTTTGATAGAAAGACATGAGTGATTGATTATGATTGATTCACTCCAAAAGACGCACTTAATCATAAATCGTCATATAAAACATCTATAAATATATCTTCCTCCTTCCACGTACGGTTAATCAACGACGATCAATCAATGGTTGAATCAAAGAAATTTATATTCTTAGCTCATTTGATGTAAGCTAAAATGGGTTCAATATATTATTTGGTTTGTCTTTTCTTGTACTCCCTCCGTCCACAAAATATAGGTCTGGTTGCCTTATTGGGTCGTCCACGAAAAATAGTCTTGTTGCCTAAAATGGAAAGAATAAATTTTATCTACTTTTTCAACATACACACATAACATTTTTAAAATAATTTATTTTGTACTTGATTTGACACAATATTCTTACTTTTTACATATTATATCAACTTTCTTAATAACCGTGCAAAAAGTAACAGGACCGTATTTCGTGGACGGAGGGAGTAATTGTTAAAAACCTATATACTCCCTTCGTCCTGATTTTGATTACTCATTTCAAAATGACACAATTTTTAAGAAATAAATTGTTTATTAATACTTTTGAGTATAAAGTAACTTTTTAAGGGTTGAGTTTGAAAAAGTGGTATTGTTTTTTGCCATTTTAAAATGGATAAACAAAAAAATACCTTCATTTTTTTTACTTTTGGGTACACAAAATTGGGACCAGGGATTGCATGACAATATCGTCTTGAGGATGAAAAGTCTGATTATTGTCTCGACTTCAAATTTTTAATCATAATTCTAACCATTTTCTTGATATCTTCATATTACACATGAAATACAATACATATACACATCATATATTGTCTCTATCCTAGAAAAGTTTGCACACGTCCTTTTTCAATTTGTTCCATAGAAATTTGCATACTCCAAAATAAAAATAATTCATACTTCAAAATAAAAATAATTCTTTTAAACTTTACATCATAATCTTCATCCTCCACATTTACTCATTACAAATTTTTTTTAATCTCTATGCCAAAGATTCCCCACAAAAGTTTACAGCGGGAGACATAGTATAATTTGTTCGGTATCATATTTGTTTACATCGTAGTTGTCCAAATTAATAATACTCCTAATCAAATATTCAATAATTTAAAAGAGTGTGTATAGAGTGAAATTGGTTTATATATGAATCACTGAAAAATATTAGTTGTTTTCAGTGAAGAGTATTAGTTATTCTTACCGAAGAGTATTACTGGTTTACACTGAAGAGTCTTAGTTCATTTTCACCGAACAACTAAGATTTTTTAGTGTAAATCAGTAATACTCGTTAGTAAATATAACTAATACTCTCCAATGAAAACAACTAATACCCTTCGGTGATTTATGTATAAACCAATTTCACTCTATACTTTGTCATTTTAAAATAATTTTACGATAAGCTTATCATGAACCATTTTCATATAAAACACCTACCAATATTTTATTCGTTCGGAAAAGTCTAAACTCGCGCTCATTACTCTTTGTTCATAATTTACGTTTGAACTAACTTACACACCGAATTATCATTTGAAAAATAGATAACATAAACAAACTATTGAATAATTTGGAGCAGTTAAAAGGACATCCCCTCACTCAATGTTCAATTCAAAGGAAATCTTGGCAAGAAACCTCATGCTACTAGAATAGCTATCAAATTATATACACAAATATAGAACAACTGTTAAAGACAGTGCAACTTCTCACCTAATCTTGCCCACAAAACATCATTTCTACACGAAACAAACCACCTATGACCAAATCATAAAATCACATACATAAACCCTTTTCCTTGTACCAAAATATACTCATCACATTTAGTCCCATAAAAAAATAATTTTCTTCTTTACTTCTTTTCTTCTTCCTATATACATATATCAACATATAGTACACATTAGCCCAACTCCCACTCCAACCTTTTCTTCTATAACTAAAATTCAATCTAAATGCCTAGTAGTGGTGATCAATCCGAAAACTCATCAATGGCTAGTGACCTCCCATTTCTTGGGCCTAGGCATGCCATGGAGCTCCAGGAGCTCGGCCGAAAGCCGAAGCGGTCCGCTTCGTACACTCTCGGTGAGCTCCTGCAGCACGTTGGGGATTCCACCGACGACCCCACGTCCCACCGAGCGCTCCAGATCCACGAGCCCATCTTCCCCGCCTCGATGCCGTTCGTCCTTTCCTTCCGTAACCTCACGTACAGCGTCAGGAACTCCCGCCGCAGGATCCTCCCCGCGTGTTTGAGCAGGAGGAGCCCCGACGCGGGGTACTCTCCGGAGAAGGTTCTGCTGAACGACGTCTCCGGAGAGGCCCGGGAGGGCGAGATCATGGCCGTTCTCGGGGCGAGCGGGTCGGGCAAGTCGACGCTGATCGACGCCCTGGCCGACCGGATCTCCCGAGAAAGCCTGAAGGGGAGCATCACCCTCAACGGCGAGGCGCTGGAATCGAAGCTCCTGAAGGTGATCTCGGCGTACGTCATGCAGGACGATCTCCTGTTCCCGATGCTCACCGTCGAAGAAACCCTAATGTTCTCGGCGGAGTTCCGGCTCCCGAGAACAATGTCCAAATCGAGAAAGAGAGCCCGGGTCCAAACCCTAATCGATCAGCTCGGCCTTCGGAACGCCGCGAAGACCATCATCGGGGACGAGGGCCACCGTGGCGTCTCCGGAGGCGAGCGGCGCCGCGTCTCCATCGGCACGGACATTATCCACGACCCGATCGTGCTGTTCCTCGACGAGCCGACCTCGGGCCTCGATTCGACGAGCGCGTACATGGTGGTGAAAGTTTTACAGAGAATCGCACAGAGTGGAAGCATTGTAATTGTATCAATCCATCAACCTAGCTACAGAATTCTAAGCTTATTAGATCGTCTAATCATTCTCTCTAGAGGCCAAACAGTGTTCTATGGATCTCCGTTAATTCTCCCCCAATTTTTCGCGGAATTCGGAAATCCGATCCCTCCTAACGAGGATAAAACAGAGTTCGCACTCGATTACATTCGAGATCTGGAAATTACCCCCTCGGGAACGAAGAATCTGGTCGAATTTAACCAGAGATGGCAGCGGAGCAGAGCCCGGCCCGTTTTTCAGAACGGGCCGAATCCGAACCCGAATTTCACCCTGAAAGAAGCGATAAGCGCAAGCATTTCGATGGGGAAATTGGTATCAGGAGCAACAAATTCAAATTCAGATCCAAATTCAAATCTGACATCGTCTGTACCGAAATACGCGAATCCGATCTGGAAGGAAATAATCGTGATCGGGAAACGATCGACGATGAATTCAATTAGAGCACCGGAGCTATTCGGCGCCAGATTCGGCGCCGTAATCGTCACCGGAGCAATCCTCGCCACAATTTTCTGGAAACTGGACAATTCCCCAAAAGGAATCCAGGAGAGGCTAGGGTTTTTCGCATTCGCGATGTCCACAACATTCTACACATGCGCAGAAGCCATACCTGTGTTCCTCCTCCAGCGATACATCTTCATGAGAGAAACAGCCTACAACGCCTACCGCCGATCCTCGTACGTCCTCTCGCACGCGCTAATCTCCCTCCCCGCGCTACTAATCCTCTCCCTCTCCTTCGCCGCCACCACCTACTTCGCCGTCGGCCTCGCCGGCGGCGGATCTGGCTTCCTCTTATACTTCCTCTTCATCCTCGCCTCCTTCTGGGCGGGTAGCTCCTTCGTAACGTTCCTCTCCGGCATAATCTTCAATCTAATGATGGCGTACACCGTCGTCGTCGCGATTTTGGCCTACTTCGTCCTCTTCAGCGGGTTATTCATCACCAGAGATCGGATCCCTAACTACTGGATCTGGTTCCATTACTTTTCCCTTGTCAAATACCCCTACCAGGGGGTTATGCAGAACGAATTCGGCGATCCGTCAAAGTGCTACGTGAGGGGACTCCAGGTGTTCGACAATTCGCCTCTGAGAACTCTGCCGGATTCGATGAAAATCAAAATGCTGAAATCGATGAGCAAGACGCTGGGGATGAACATCACGAGATCGACGTGCTTGAGCAATGGGGAGGATATTCTGAAACAGGCGGGGGTTACGGATATAGATAAGTGGAGTTGCTTGTGGATCACGATTGGTTTGGGGTTTTTGTTCAGGTTTTTGTTTTACTTTGCTCTGTTGCTTGGGAGTAAGAACAAGAGGAGGTGAGTATGAAGATGTGATGAACATCTTCAAGTTTTCTTTTTCTTTTTTTCTTTTTCCCCAAGAAAAGATGGGTAGCAAATTGTTAGATCAAATATAGTAATGTGTTATGTATAACAGTATAACTATAATTTGATTGATCATTACCGGAATTTGTACTGGTCTATTTTGCATGGCCGCGGAAGCAATGCGATATGGGTACGGTAATAAAATACTTTTTCAAATATTACTCCCTCCGTCCACGAAATACGGTCTTGTTACTTTTTGCACGGTTATTAAGAAAGTTGATATAATATGTAAAAAGTAAGAATATTGTGTCAAATCAAGTACTCCCTCCGTCCATGAGTAAACTTCCCACTTTCCTTTTCGGGCCGTCCACGAGTAAGTTTCCCATTCCATAAATGGAAATAACAACACTCTATTATATATAAACTTTAACCTTCAAACTCACACAATATTACAAAAATGTCACTTATTCACTTTACTTTTCAACACTATTCATTACTTTATCCCAAAAGTCAACATGTGACCCACCATATATTAATAAACAAATACACTTTCTTAAATCATTCAACAAAAAGAAGTGGGAAACTTACTCGTGGACGGAGGGAGTACAAAATAAATTATTTTAAAAATGTTATGTGTGTATGTTGAAAAAGTAGATAAAGTTTATTCTTTCCATTTTAGGCAACATGACTATTTTTCGTGGACAGTCAAATAAGGCAATCAGGACTATATTTCATAGACGAAGGGAGTAGTATACAATTCAACGAGGGCTACACCTCTTTATATTTATTTTATAATATATAATACATATAATAAGTTAAAATATAGATAAATTTTATTTAAATATGTAACAAAACAATTACCTAAGTCCGTATCATCACCATTATTTTTAGAAAATTGAATAATTAGTTAATTACTAGAATATATAAGCTTTCTAGAAATTTAATTATAAGAATTAAGAAATTAAAATACTAGTTGGATAATGTATTATTTAATTTATTTGTTGACTAATATATTTAATTATTTATATTTAAACATTAAGTTTTAAAATATTACGATCAATAAATTTATGTATCCAATTTGCGTATCCCCGTGTTCCTTGGAGGGGGATGCACATATCCGAATTAAAAAAAAAAATTGGATACATCAGTGCGAATCCAATGCGAATCACACTCATATTCGTATCCTCCGTGTATTCAATACTGTATAATTTTTTTTTTAAGAATTCGTGCATAATAGGTATTAATTAATGGTTCATAGTTGCAATAAATTTGGATTGTGTCCTAATTTGATTGTTTTGGATTTGAAGAAGAAAAAACATATGTTGCCCTAGTAATAAGATTATGTGTATTAAGTTTCTTGTGAAAATTAACAAATAAGGTACTCCCTCCGTCCACCAAATTTTTACCCGCTTTTCTTTTTGGTCCGTCCACCAAATTTTTACCCATTCATCTTTTGGAAATAAACTGCACTCACAAACAAAAAATGGGTCCCACAATATTCACCACAAAACTCTTATTTTATCTACTTTATTCACTTTTTCAATAAAATATCAATTTTCATTAAAAATTGTGCTCTACAGTAACCGGGTAAAATTTTCGTGGACGGAGGGAGTATAAAAATTTAACGGTTGATTTTATGCCCATCTTACGTCTATGAAACAACTTCCACCATTACAAAGAAGAAGTTTTGTAAACGAAATATGAAAAGTGGAATTTTAAGGAACAAGTTAAAGGCTAAAGTTCTCATGGAAAAACTGCGATTCTCAAAGACAAGATACATATTATAAAGACGAGCGGTATAATTTAAGTAGTTAGAGTTCCACTACCTATGATTAATTTTTAATTAACCAGATGCATTGACAACAACATTATATTTCAAAATCGATCTCAAAATTTTGTCCAACTGATCTTAAAAATTAAAACTAATCTCAAAGTTAATCTGAAAATTGAAAAATGCAATACTTGGGAAAAGAAAAAGGAGCTAAAGTTGTGATCTAGTTCTAGTCAACCTCGTATTTAAGAATATTTTTGCGTACATTTTTACAAGAAAAACATAATTTAATATCGTTCAGTGAAAATAACTAGTACAGATTAACTAAGTACCTTTAATCAAATTTCCAAATTTTGATTGACCTCAAAATATATGTCAAAATATTTATTTACAAATAGCACTATAACAACATATCAAACCACGTACTTTGTTACAAAATATGTCTCTGACATTAGAATAAACGTTTACAAAATTATATGCCCACTTGGCATCAACATAAGTGTAGTAAATATCTACTCTACTTGGCTGCATTCTCTTGACTTTTGAATGCACCTTATGTAACTATATTGCAAGCAACTCTTGTGTTTGGCCATGATACACATGCTTTGATTTTTTGGTCAAAGTTGGTGTATGTTTAGGCCAAAAGTTCTATAATCAACCAACATTAATACCCATTTACAACTCTAAATTTCTAATTAGAAATGTCAACAGTGCGGAAAACAAAAGGAGGAATACAATCCCTGTTCCATGTCGGGGAAAATAGTTTTTCTCATCCCAAAACCCGGGGGAGAGGAGTGGCAAATTTAGGGATTTCTCGTCCCATTGGGGATGGATCTCCACAGGGAACGATGATTCCCCTCCTCATTGTCAAATCTGTTTCTAAGCAGTAATGTTCATCTTTTTTTAGAATAGGATAATACCATACAAAAAGCCACTAAGGGTGTGCTTGATTGAAGAAACAAGGAATGAAGGAAATGATACACATACTGTAACAACCAAAAAAACTTATAAGTAGAGTCGTATTATTATTATTATTATTATTTTTATATGAAAATATTTGTATAATTATTGAAGAATAAGAAAAATAAATTACATGATATAGAATATTATATTTTATTGTTCTGTATTTAAGAATACTGTGTGTACCTTTTTACAGGAAAAACATAATTTAATATCGTTCAATAAAAATAAATAATACAAATTAACAAGTACGTTTGATCAAATTTCCAAATTTTGAGTGACCCCAAAATACGTGTCAAAATATTTATTTACAAATAGCACTTTTACAGCATATCAAACCACGTACTTTGTTACAAAATATGTTTCTGACATCAGAATAAACGTTTACAAAATATGCCTACTTGACATCAAAATAAGTGTACAAAAAACACACCCTTCTCTACTTGGTTGTACTCTCTTTGAGTTTCGAATGCACATTATGTAACTGTATTGCAAGCAAGGATAAAAATATCCGGAAATTTCCACAATATATCCATTTTTCGTGGTCATCGATATCGATATTGGATGTAACGATATTTCCATAGTATCAGTTAACATTTTGATAATATAAGTATATAAAATCAATTTCGACTATATTTTTGTGCAAATTGAGCATAAAATCGGTCAACTATCGGTAAATATCGAAAAAGTATCGAGAAATATAAAAAAAGTATCGAGAAAATATCCATAATTTTGTTAAATATCACAAATGTAGAATATGGTAAAATTCTACTGTAAATTTTATGTATTAAAAGTTTGATATTAAATTTTTATAATTTTTAAAATTAACGATATCGATATTCGATATTCGATATCGATATTCGATATTCGATATCGATATATCCATCAATATTTCCACAAATTTAAGGTCTCGATATATCAATTGATACCAATATTTTCAACCTTGATTGCAAGCAACTCTTGTGTAATTTGGTCTTGATAGACGTGCTTTGATTTTTTGGTCTAAGTTGGTGTATGTTTAGACCAAAAGTTCATTAGTTACATATACTTATATGGCACCATATTTATAGATTCCTCAACTTCTTTGACAATTTTTTCTTTTTTTACGTCAACTTAATTATAATCACCCAATATTAATACCCAACTAGAATTTCAAATTTCTAATTAGGAATGTTAATAGAATGGGAAACAAGAAAAAGATTATGACCCTCCCCGTCAGTGAGAAAATAGATTATTCTATTCTTCAACTTTCGTGACAAAAAATTTACGTCAATTACTTAGATATTTTAGAATCAACTAATATTAATATCTATCAATAATTTCAAATTTCCAGTCAACAATTCATCTCTTCCAACAATAAGATGAATTCAATTGAAACAATATTAGATTTTATCATATAATTATACGAGATAAAATAAAAATGCAAATAATATACTGGTTTAAAATTTTAAATTTATACAAAACAACACACATGATCTGAGACAATAAAGTCTAATTTGACTCATAAATTAATTACTGAAAAAACTCGATTAAAATTTCAAATTCATGCATGGCTTATACTTTATATCATAATCTTTTCTAATCAGGAATTCTTTTTCCCCAAAAATTAGAATTATATTTAAGCATAATAATAATTGAATCAATAATGGTATTGCCTTATTAGTTTGGGCCAATCGGATCTCGGATTTACTTTGTATTAATTGGGCCTACTATTCTTCTGATCCACCAAGGCCCACTGAGCGTTAATTTTATACCCTTGGATTCAGCTAACAAATCGTAGCCGTTCAATATGTCGGTTAGGCGACTATAAAAACCCATCGAGATCTCGATCTGCGATCTTTTCACGCTGTCCTTAAGAACTAGGGTTACAGTTTGAAGTTGGGGATTTTATCATCTAGGTTGGTATTTTTTCATCTCTGATCCGTACGTGCTTCGTTGAATTCACTCTGCTACCTTCTTTTTTGACGATTTATCTGGTGGTGATTTGAATTTTGTTTTTATTTCTGTTACTGCTTGCTCCACTTTGTTGTGATGATTTTTATGGATGTTTAGCTTAATCTGACGTCGAATTATAGGTGGTGAGGTTAGATTTAATTTTGTTTAAGAATTAGGGATTATTGAATTGCCCAATCTCGATTCATGTCCGGTTAGGGTTTCGTGCACAACTTTGTGTATGTTCGTGGTTCAAAATTGCTGAATTTCTATTTCTAAAGCATTAGTTTGTTATTTGTCCTTTCAATTCATCTTAAACCTGTTCCTTTTAGCTTAATCTGACGTCGAATTACAAGTGGTCTGAGGTTAGATTTAATTTTGTTTCAGAATTAGGTATACCTAATTGCCCAATTCTCGATTCCTGTCCAATTAGGGCTTCGTGCACAACTTTGTGTATGTTCGTGGTTCAAAATTGCTGAATTTCTATTTCTAAAGCATTAGTTTGTTTTTGTCCTTTCAATTCATCTTAAACCTGTTCCTTTAATTCTTTTGAGTGGCCTTGTGTGTTAGATTGATTAATTTTTTTATCCTGATGTGTGGATTTTATGATCTTGCTATCATTTGTCCTTTTGAAATAAAGACCGTTCTAATGAAATATTCTATCTTTATGGTTATTTTCATCTTCCGTTGATGTTTTATGTCTAAATTTGACGTTGCAGCTCAGTTATGCCGCGATACGAGGATAGGTATGGGACCACTACTCGGCTCTATGTTGGCCACTTATCTTCAAGGACTCGCTCTCGGGACTTGGAGCATGTTTTCAGTAGATATGGGAGGTAATTTATTTGCATCTTTATCTGATGGTACAGCTCTGTTGCCAAATTTTGTCTCGTTGCTTGTTAAATCCTATTCTTGGTGCTAGTATTCCATGATTTTACTTGTGACTGTTATGAAGAGAGGTGGTCTCTACTATTCACGATATTAATTATCATCGAATTGTATCTCTTGGTGTGCCAAATTATGATTCCAATTCCTCGTCGATGAAGACGATGCTGTGGAGGAGTGTAGATGGCCTTGTTTTATACATGTTTCTTCATTATGATGGTGATGCCTTTGGACAAATATATTTCTAATAATGTAGGGTATAGATTCACTCCCCCCACCTCTTAGTAAGAGCTAGTTGCTTCCAGGCATGGTTCTTGCTTGGGTATCATTGTGATCTTTTTATGTGACGGAAAACCGTGCGCTAGGTTACTTTGAGTTTGACTTTAATGATTCTATTGAAGGTTTCTGAGCCTTTGCCTGACCTGGTGGTCAATGGTGGGAGGGTGGACTATGCCTGACCTGGTGGTCAATGGTGAATGGTGAGAGGGTGGACTTGGTGTTGGTGGAATTTCTTGCCCGATTGTTAGAAGCCTTTGGCGATTTTCTGTGTTGTCTTTGCATGTTTTTATGGAATTTGCAACAATCAAACTGGTGTTTAGTTCGTCTTGAGGACCAAGTTTCATGAACTGCAGTACGTAAGTTGTTATGATGGCCTTACTGTTTCTGGAAACCATTTCCGCAGAGTACGCGATGTGGATATGAAGCGAGACTACGCCTTTGTTGTATGTACCGTCTCTCTCTCTTTTGTGCTGGCGTCTTATTCTGGCCCTGTCAATATTAAGTTTATTAGATATTACCCCAAGTCCACAACGTTGTTTTTTGTTTTTCTTTTCTTCCTTGATTTTCCCAGGAATTCAGTGATCCAAGGGATGCTGACGATGCAAGATATAACTTGGATGGGAGAGATGTTGATGGACGTCGTATTATTGTAGAATTTGCCAAGGGTGTAAGTCTTTCTTACAAAAATTTCTGATACGGTTGAGTGGAGTGTTTTTGTCCTGGGAAGTCCATGATTCAGATATATATGATGTTATGTTTATTTATACAGGTGCCACGTGGTCCTGGTGGTGTTCGGGAGTATGTGGGTAGAGGTCCTGCTCCAGGCTCTGGTCGCTGCTTCAATTGTGGTATTGATGGTCATTGGGCCCGTGATTGCAAGGCTGGCGACTGGAAAAACAAGTGTTATCGCTGTGGAGAAAGAGGTCATATTGAGAGAAACTGCCAAAACAGTCCTAAGAAACAGGGGAGGTACTGCTTGGTTGCTTAAGACCATGTTCTTTGGGCCTATTTTTTTAGTTTCTGTCAATTTTATATTCTCCTAGTCTTATTTTCGATTTTTTCCATTGATTTTGTGATGCATTAGTGGACGCGGTCGGAGTTATTCACGTTCACCTGTGAGATCGCGCTCTCCTCGCCGCGGTGGCCGCAGCAGAAGCCGAAGCTTCAGCAGAAGTCGTAGTTACAGGTTGGTTGTTTTTCCTTAAAAAGTTGTCTAATTTACTATCTTACCCTCACCCAAGGATGAAAATATCCGGAAATTTCCCTGATTTATCCCCGATATATCTATTTTTCGTGGTCACCGATATCAATATTGAGGGTAACGATATTTCCATAATAACAGTAAAAAAAAATCGATAAATATCGGTATGTAAGGTCGATTTCGACTATATTTTTGTGCAAATTGAGCATAATATTGGTAAAATATCGAAAAAACCAGTAAAAATCGAAAAATATCGGTAAAGCATCGAGAAATATCGAGAAAATATTCATAATTTTGATAAAAATTTTAAATTTGGTTTTATCTGTTGTAAATTTTATGTATTTAAAGTTTGGTATTAAATTTTTATAACTTTTTAAACTTACCGTTATGGGCCTCACCTTGCAATTCTGTTCCTTTTTGCAGCCGGTCTAGGTCTCCCGTCAGAAGACGCGATGCTGACTACAAAGAAAGGAGGTCGAGGAGTCCCGCGGTAGAAAGTCCGACGCTTGCTTCTCCCTCCAAGCCACCTAGGAAGCTCAGCCCAACTCCTGAGAGAGAAGCGTCGAGAGAGAGAAGCGCTTCTCCTAGTAAAGCAAGAATGGAGACGGAGCAAGATGGGTATAATAGTGAAAGCCCAAAGGAGGCGAGCCGCAGCCCTGATAGAAGGTATGACGAGAGCCCTTATGCTGCAAATGGTGGTAACCGCAGCCCTAGCCCAAAGGAAGACAGAAGCCCCGTTGAGGATGAGGAGGCGGTAGTACGTTCTCCACGAGGCAGCGAGTCTCCTTGAATCGAATAAAGCGATAATAATATGTTTGGATTAGTCATGTTCTGTTGGACATGTTTTTCTTTGCTTTATTTGTTTGTCACTTTTAAGTCTGTTTTAACCTTTATGTTATAGCATTTGTTTGTGTCCTTAGTTTGCAAAAAATTTATGTCTCAAAAGACTTTCGAACGTAGATTCATATGCATGTTTGGATAACCTTCATTTACTAATTTCTTGTGCTCTACTTATTTATTTGGTCATTTGTCCTAATTATTTCTCTTTATCTTAATGTGAAGTTTTCACTTGTTTCTTGTTTAGTTATGCAAAGTTGTATTGCTTATGTATGGAGTTGTTAAACGATCGTAAACTCGGTTTGTTAAGGCTCAACTCGGTTTGACTTGTTATATTAAATGAGTTTGAGCTCGAATAATACTCTAACTTGACGAGCCAAGCAGAGCTTGATTCGTTAGGTTTGGTAACTAAGTTATTTATTTTTTATTATTCCACTATGCTTTATAGGCTCGACTCGATAGGCTCGTTAGACTTATTAACGAGCTGAGCTCGAGTATTCTAGCTCGGCTCGACTCGACTCGAATAACAACACTATTTATGTATCACTTTGTCTAAAAAGATCCCTTTCTTATTTAAAAGTTCCTTTATAAGCATCTATAAGATGCTTTGTCGAATAAATCCTATGTTCCCTTTCTCGAATAATATGTAACGTTTTGCCATTAATCATATCCTTTCTTTAAGATGCTGAACTATGTCCTTTTCGTCGATTCCTTCTTTTTTATTATTCCTCCTAAATTGTGCAGTGCTTCACTTCAAAATTTGCATACAACTGCCTCGGTTGAACTCCTTTGTTTTGTCGAGTTAGAGAAACATGATGCAGAAGTCGAGTATTTTCTCGTACACCGGCTCGGAGGTCTATCAACTGACTTGGAACGACATCATCAGCAGCTACGACGACGAGGCTGGGACGTATGGGCTGCCGTTTTCCAATCAAGATGCATCGTATGATGATACGTATTACTTGACATACGAAGAAGTTGGTGACTGGAATCGAGGGCCAAACCGAGGAGGAGGTTACAAAGGATACGAAACACCTGTTAATTTATCCGGGACGTGCCTTGGAGATTACACTCGCTACTTCTATGGCCCCTTTGGTGAAGATGACGGAGCAAGTTTTGAGAAAGACGAGATTAGTCGAGTAAATGATCATAAGTGGGTTGGATCGGGGGTTTCGGATTTTGGAGGTGGATGCGAGCGAGACGATTCGGAATTTTTCGAGCATAACCGGGATAACACCATATCATTGTATGAAACAATCTTTGGCTACTAGCCAAAAACACTCCCTTATGATGATATTCCAGCTTCGTTTATCTTCAATTCACAGAGAATATGCTTTGATTTTCCCTTCATATTAGGCCATATAATTTATTTGTTTGGAAATGGGACTTGATTTATTCGGGTTGTTTTTCGTTATTGAATGCATGTAATGTACCTATCCTCTTGCATAAGTTTATTTATTCATAAAATAATTGGTTATTTTGGACCAGTGTTATGTTAATCGAGCTGTTCGTAGAGTTGTAAATGAGTCGAACGCACAGATGATTAAACTTATTTAAAAAGTTATCGAGCTTTGATATTTAAGTTTGAGCTTGTTTGATAATTAATTGAATCGAGCTCGCATGAGCTTTAATCGAGCCGAACAAGAGTCGAGCTCGAGTAGTCTGACATTTTTACACATGTTCTTTTTTTTTTTTTTTAGTTATCAGCTCGAGTTTTAAACTATTCCGAACATAAATTTATGTTCAAGCTCGTTTGATTTGTATTTCGAACCAAGTTCAAACCAGCTTTTACCAAACAATCTCGAATTGAGTATTGAATAACTTGGTTTGATTTTCAGCCCTAGCTGCTCGTGAGCTCGACTTAACTCGACTCAATAAGCCTCGTATAGTGGAACGAGCCGAGCTCGAGCTTGTTAGATGCTGAATTTATAAATGAGCATTTTTCTTGTAATTCTATTAGCCTAGGCTCGAATCGATGGGTTCGTTAAATTTGTTTACGAGTCGAATCGAACTCACTTTCTTACCCGTTAATGTTAACTCTAGTTAAAAATAATAATGAATTTTGCACTGAAAATTTTATTTCCACAAATCTTGCCCCAATTCCCCCCAACAATCATCAAACTTTCAGCAGAAAAATTACCACCATTGAATTTTTAGTCCACAAAATTCAGAACCAGAGAAAAAGAAAAAGCCCAATAAATTCTCCACCTCAATCAATCCCTCATTTGACGCCGGTTTTGGCAGCGGCATCCAAACAAACTCCGCCCAAAACAAGAGAGAGAGAGAGAAGAGAGAGAGACGCCGAACAATGCCGAAGCCGAAGGCACCGATTCTCTGTTTCCTAATCGCCGCCGCGTTCATCCTCTCCGCGACGGCGAAGGTAATCCACCCAACGCCGCACCACCGTCTCCGGAAGCGCCATCCGCCGAAGCCGGCCTGCCTCGATCCAGATCCATCCGCCGCCGCCGCCCCCGCCGCCGCTCCCGTCCCCGATTTCGATTGGGAGCAGGAGGAGTACCTCGCCGCGCACAACGAGATCCGGCAGGCGATCGGCGTGCCGCTGCTGGCCTGGGACGCGAATCTGACGGCGTCCGCCCGCGATTGGGCGAATCTCCGGCGCGGCGACTGCAATTACCGCCGCCACTCGCCGAGCAAGTACGGCGAGAGCATTTTCTTCATGAATTATAAGGAGTTCACCCCCAAAGATGTGGTCCAATGGTGGTACAATGAGCATAAACTGTATAACCCGTTAACCCATACCTGTATGTGTTACCCGATCCGACCCGGGTGCGAGTGCGGGCATTATTTGAATATCGTGTGGGCCACCACGCGCCGGGTCGGGTGCAGTGGGGCCACGTATTGCCACAACCAGAAGGGCATTTTCGTCGTTTGTCAGTACGACCCGCCCGGGTTGAATCCGGGTGTGAACCCGTTTACCGGTTTCAAGTTATGAGAAGGAATTGGCGTCGCTCAATGGAAAAACTGTAAATTGTGTGTTCAATTTCTTGATTTAATTTATTGTTTGTGTAATTTATTATTAAAGAACAAGTATAATTTTATTTATGTGTCAATTGTCATGCTCGGATCAATTGTAACTCTTCATTTCTAAATCTTCCTTTTACGTGTCATCTTCTGGGTTAGAGATATACACATACATATTACGATAGGAAACGATTTGAGTAATGAAATAAAGCAGTAAATGTGATAATAAATGAGCTCTCAAGTGATTCTTTGCAATAAATGAATTGTGTGGCACACGTGCGCCCCCTCTGAATCATAGCTGAGCATTCATGATTGGCTATAACCCCCCTCCTATCGGCCAATGGGAGCTTGCCACGTGAACCTATTGACCTCTATTGATGAGACTTGTTTTTCTAATCCTGCTTTGACCCAGTCACATCTACACGTTCGATGGAACAGAACGGGCCTAGGAGTTGACGTTGTCCGTAGATGGGTATCCAGGTAGGCGAGTAAACGGTTAAGCGGGTTGACGGACAGACACCTTCAGCTGATGCCTCACAGAGACAGGCTCTAGGCCGTCGGAATCCTCCTCGCTTCCCGACCGGAGCTCGATAATTTGTTCCCAGGAACCTTCTCGCTGCCCGCCGGAGGCCACCAAGCGGTTGTCCCTAGTGTTGTTATTCGAGCCGAGCGAGCTCGAGTACTTGATACTCGAGCTCGGCTCGAGCTCTTATCGGCTCGACTCGTTAACATTAACGAGTATTAATCCGAGCTCGGCTCGTTAACATTAACGAATAATAATCTGAGCTCGGCTCGTTAACATTAACGAGTAATAATCTGAGCTCGACTCGTTAACGAGTGTAACGAGCCTATCGAGCCCTCGAGTCGAGCCGAACCTATCGAGCCTAATGAAATTTTAAGAAAAAACTTAGTTATCGAGCCTAACGAGCCGAGATCGGTTGGGCTTGTTTAGAAATCGAGTATTTTTTTAGCTCGAGCTCGTTTAACCTAACGAGTCGAGCCGAGTCGAGCTCACAAGCAGCTCGTTTTGTGTAACAGCTCTAGTTGCCCCAGCTCGGTGCCCGACTCACTGGTCGAGCTCGCTAGTCTTTGCCTTTCACCTCCTCTTCTCGTCCCTGCGGGCAGTCTGTTCTAGCCGCTGGCCGAATGATTATTGTCGGGTGTAACATGACCGTTTGGTTTGAGGGATTGTACAAGACTATGACCCTTATATTAAATTTTATCTAATTCAATTTAATCCAATCCCTTCAGCTTAATTTCATCTAATCTAATCCTGTCAACCAAACGGCCACTAAAATGATTAAGGCCAAATAATTATTGGAGAGTAGGTAGTAAATTAGGATGAATAACTTATCTCAAGTTTTATTCCCCAAAAAATATACTATATATATGGAAGATAAATTGATTATATTTTATTCTCATTAACTATAGTAATTATTTTAAAGGCTTGTTTGGTTAAAAATCTTCAATAAACTGAGTATAAGACAATTACATTGATCAATAAGAACAAAATATATTCACATTGCTTTCTCTCTCAAATAAAATAATCATTGCATTTCTTCAATTATTCTCCTCAAGCTAACTACCTTCTTTTTCTGATTATTTCCATAACATATCTAAGGTCATAAAGGAAAAAAAAAACGTATTCATTTGGACCCGAATTCTAGGCCAATTAGGGCCAATTAGCCCGATTTGCATTTATTGAAGTTGTTTTTTTCTTCAGTTTGCTACATTTTAAAGTTATTGTCTTCATTTTACTAGCTGAAAAGTTATGGTTCTCATTTTGCTACCCCTTAAGTTACAATCCTAACTAATACACTTCAGTGAAAATAATTAATACTTTTTAATGAAAATAACTAATATTTTTTAATAGTTCATGTATGTACTATTTTGACTCTATACTTCTATTTTATTTGTTTTTTCGTTAAGATTAAAAGTCATTTAGCTTTAAGACTTTGAAGGTTAACGCATCGACTGAGATTTAACAACCAAAGAATTATTTGATAAACAAATGTAAAGAAAAACTTCAACTTTACTTAATTTGACTTTTAGAAGTAGCAAATTATTGCATACGTACGTTGTTTTACAATTAGGGGATTAGTTTTAAAACAAGTTAGGAAAATATATTGTTGTGAAGCAAACACAAGAAAAAAGAGTAAAGATTAAGGAGGCGCTTGGTTAGCAACTCCTCGATGACAATGAGAATGAAAATTATTTTCCATCTATACCTCCATAATAAAAATGATATATTGTAGGAAGACTTGCTAAAATTGTGACCCCATTACTAATGACATGTCCTAATTTTGGAATAGAAGTGCACAACAAATGATTATTAGTAGAGGAACGTGGGAGTGATTGAGAAGGAGGGTTGTAGGGAGAGAATAAGATAATCAAAATGGAACAGTGATTACCTTATTTAAGAGAGGATGTGGTGATTTTGTGCTCATTAACCATCATAATTACACTAATTTTTAATCTCATTCCCATTACCATTGAATAGTAGCTAACCAAGCGCCCCCTAAAATTATTCGGATTGAATCTTGAATGAGGTTATAATAAACCAATATCTGAATAAACTTAACATGATTAAACGTTTTAACTTTATTGATTCATTCTACGAATACTAAAGAAGAATGATTAATAACACAAAAATAGATAAAACTCAATATTTTTATATTCAATAATCAACTGAATTACAATAATCTTGAAATTCTTATTTATAATACTAAACGACTTAAAGGATAAGATATATAATAACAAAAAATATAAATAAATCTATTCTAATTAAATCAAGAGTATGTATAGAGTGGAATTGGTTTATATATGAATCACCGAATGGTATTAGTTGTTTTCACTGAAGAGTATTAGTTATTTTTACTGAAGAGTATTACTGGTTGACACTGAAGAGTCTTAGTTCATTTTCACCGAACAACTAAAACTCTTTAGTGTAAATCAGTAATACTCTTAAGTGAAAACAACTAATACCCTTCACGGATTTATGTATAAACTAGTTTTACTCTATACTTTGTCTTAAATCAAACAACAAAGGAAATATCATCTTCTTGATTCTCCAAATCTTTATATAATTATTTCAGATCGTTATCACGATCTTATCTCCATCATCTAGTTATATTCATTCAAATTGTCTCATGTTATGAGATGGTCTTATACAAGACCTACCCATTGTTTTGGAGTTGGGAGAACCTCTCCTTTAGTCTTTATAATGACTATAAAATTCAGAAAAATAAATTGGAGGAAAAATCTAGAAAGGAGCCGAAAAGTCTTTCTTCTATACTCACTACAAAAAAAAACGGGTATTAACGACCGATTTTCGACCAAAAAAACGTAATTAGCAACCGATTTCTGACCAAAAAAATCGGTCGTTAACAAGCGGGTAGCTAATATTAGCGACCGCTTTTTAAAATCGGCCGGGTGACTTGAAGCGATTTTACTAACTTCTACTAGTCGCTTACCCGCAAGCGAACGGGTTCACTGTAGTATCAGTAAGTATAACGACCAAGTATATCGTACCCAAGAGACAGTGTATATGCGAATAGATCCCTGAAGATCTACGCGTCGTAATTAATATGAGTGTATTATTTTTGGATTTTTGAAAGATTAATTAAACTAAACTCAATTATCCTACGAATGCAAAAGGAAAATTAAACTAAGTAACAAAAGGTGTGTTTTCAAATATGAGGTGGTGATGCTTAAGATAGGAATCCCTACGTATACTAACGGAGCAGGTACATAATCAAAATAACTGTGACACACAAGAATTAACCTAAGTATAAGAATGCAAGGTGAAAGCTCAAGATTCTAAACCCTAATACTTTACTCTAACACTCGACTTCACTAATCTACTAACGAATTACTAGATTGTGCTTAATTAATGAGACCCTAATTTAACTAAGGTGATGCGGTCGTCCTCCTTCGCTAAACCGGTAGATGAATTAACCTTTCCTAAACTCTCTCGTTAAGTCTACTCGTTGTTAAAGAGTGATACGGTCGTCCTCTCTCTAACACCTTTCGAACGAAATTCAAGAGCGAAGTCTGGATTAATTTTAAGAATTCATTAATCAAGAGAATTAAAACCTAACGTCACAAGTTACTCTAATTACGTACCCACAACCTACTTCTACGAGTTCATCTACCCTAAGCATGCAAGGGTTTTAGCTAGACATAGATTTAACGTAAACAATAACAATTAAACACGTGACGAACATGAACATGGTAATTAAAACGAAGAAAAGATCGAACATAAACTGGGTTTTAAGATATATATAAAAGAATAAACTGAAATTAATTGGCAAAACGAGGTCTCAACGTATTCAAGAACAAAAGATATTAAGAAACAAAACTAAAACGTGAAATCGTAAAGTGAATTCGTAAGCAAAAACCTCAAAACCGTAAAATTAAACTTGCTCTTCTCTTCCTTCTCTCTCTAAAAATTCTATGTAAAAATGATGTAGTGCGTTCCGGGATCCTTCAAAACGTGTTTGGAAGAGGTATATATAGGCACGGGTCGAAACGGGAGTTAATGGGCCGAAAATACGCATCCGGAGGCAAAAATCCGAAGTTGCTCGAGCAAAACGCTCGAGCGGTGCCGCTCGAGTAGTGTAGCTCGAATGACACAATCGCTCGAGCGGTTCCGCTCGAGCCGGTCGAGCGCTGAAATTACACTGTATGTTTTGGGCGCTCGAGCAATTCGCTCGAGCTGTGGCGCTCGAGCTGCTCGAGCGCAAGAAAAGTTCTGTACGTCTTAGGCGCTCGAGCAATGCGCTCGAGCGGTGGCGCTCGACCTAGTCACTCGAGTGACTTCCAACTCATCCCAACTAATACTTTTCCTCGTCCGCACTAATATCAATCGTATTTCTTCAATATCTTCTCATCCGGGCATCCGTTTGAGTCGATTCAAAGTCCTACGAACTCCGTTTTTCGTCCTCTATTCACCTATGAGCATCAAAGAGACAAATTCATCAATGTGTAGAAATAATGCTCAATTGACTCTCAATACTCGATAAATTCGACCAAAACTAGGGCGTTTCTAGCTACGAATCATGACAATTTCACGCCTAATCAACCCCCCCAAACTTACCATATTGCTTGTCCTCAAGCAATGAAATAATAAGTCAAGTGAAATTGTTAGGGATGAGTAAAAAGATCAATCATGCAAGCTAATGAACTCAAGCTTCAAAAGTCAATCACCCGTATACTCACTCACTTTCTTTTATCGTACTCATGCAACAATAATAAGGAACACCAAGATCAAACATGGATGTGCACTCAACGATGTGTTTCGCTCCCTCACAAGTGTATAACAATGATCAAGGGACTCACTCAAACAATCAATCACACAAATTGGCAGCCATAGGCTTGTAAGTGCTCTTAACTTCGACCGTACTCTAGAAATCAATGCCGAATCAAAAAGGACTTTTCACAAGATTGTAATGTAGGCTCTTTGGACAGGTGGGATAACAATATGGTAAAATGACTAAAGCGAATGGAGAATAGAAAATCAAACTTTGGCACTTCGACATTAGGAACAGAATACTTCAAACATATTCAATCAACAAACTTTCAATTCCAATTCTCTCAACACTTCAATTCTTTTTTTTCTTTCTCACTCTTTCACTTTTTTTTTCAATCACTTCACTTTTTTCTTTTTCACACAAACACATGAGCTCATTTTTTCTTTTGCTCATTCTCAATTTTTTCTCTTTTTCCCACATCTCATAACTTCATCACACCTTCTTCTCATATTCACTCAACAAACAACCTTTTCCTTTTTCAACTCAATTAACTCCCTTCACATTCACACTTTCCTATTCTCCACTCAAATTGGACAAAAAGGCTTAGGAATTGGAATAGTGTTCATATGTGCTAACAAATAAAATAGGCTTTAGGCTCAAAGGGGCTAACAAGGGATCAATGTCATTGGTAAGGAAAATTTTGGCTAAGTGACTCAATTAAATCAAAGATGGCCTAAAATCACATTCGGCATATCAAACTGGACACAATCAAGAAGCAAGAGCACACACAAGTTCTAGCATCCTCTAAGGTGATGATTCACTCACAAACGAAGAGATTAAATCATGCATTTAAATCTCGTAAGGCTCAACTCTCACGGCTTTCACATCCATGCTAGTCCTAGTGAATTCCCACTCTCATCACACAAGCACTCAAAAGAAAACTCATAGGCATACGGGTTCTCTCCCTAATCAGCTCAAACTCACATACTTACACAAAGGAATTTTCAACTCACTCTCACAACTCAACTCTCCTCACTGAGTCATACTCAAGAATCAATAATAAGCATTCTAGAAGAGTTGGTAAGCATGAAATCATCAATCAACAATCAGAGCAAATCGAAAGGAATCCCTTATAAGTTAAAAAACTTCCAATACAATCCCATAGAACATGCACTCTACGCAAACACTACAATTCACACTAAAAAACAGAAATAAATAAGAAAAGAAATGAAAAAGAAAAGAAAAGAAAAAGGAAAAGAAAATTGGGGGCATCCCAGGACTCTCAAGCATCTGGAGGTGGTGGTGGCCGGTAGCTAGGGTGATCAGATCCTAAGTGGGAGACAAAGAGTGCCTCCATCCAGCGTTTCAAATCTGAAACCTCCGATCGAACACCTTGAAACTCTCCTCTCATACTAGAGGCTTCCGTGTACCACTGATTTTGAGTGGTGCGAAGCTCCGTAACATCTACCCTCAAGCCCTGAATATCGGTTCGCATTCCATACCACTCCATCTGGCTCGGGTACCACGGCTCTGGAGTCGGTGCATCAGGTGTCCCAAACTCCATCTCTTGAGGTCCTTGACCTCTTTCACCCACATCAGCTCCTGCCTCATCAGCAGTGTTTCCTCCTTCTTTGTATTCTTGTTCTTCCTCTTCTTGCAAATCCGCTGCTCCACTCGATCCGGCACCACTCGTGCCTTCTCCTCTGCTCCTCTTAACAGGCCTAACCTCCCGGAGTCCCTTGCCATCGATCTCAGATGTGTACTTAGCACCTATAGCGAGGTGCTGCTCTCCGTTCATCCCAATGTTATCCTTCTTCATCCCAACCAACGTCACGAGCTTCTTGTTCGGCAGCGGGAACAAGCCATCATCATTATATCTGATGCAATACTTACCCATCCAGTGTTCAAACATCAAAGTGTTATTCATTTTCTCAAATCCCAAGTCCATGCCCTTGCAAGGACCCGCACACGGCTCGAATCCGAGGTGCTTCATCAAAACTTAAATCAACCCTCCTCCTCGGATCTTCGAGGTTCTCGTTCCAAGTTTAAACGGAGCCTCGTAATGGTGCTCTAGGAAATCCCTTCCAAAGTCATGGTCCTTTTTGTTCAAAAGGCACCAGATCCCATAGAGCTGCTTGCTTGTCACCGTCCCCGTCTCAGACCGGGCATAGATCGTGTTCCCCAATATCCGCTCCAAGTATCTAATCACTGGGTTTCGGATAGCCGATGCTCTCGCGTACTGCCCTTTGTAGTCCCCAGCCATACCGCCCGTTATTTCCTTCCAAAACATCTTAGCATTGTACGCCTTTAACTCACGGTTGGTCGAGATAGGGCTGGGAGCCCGAATGCGAGGTTGACAACTCCCACCTCGTGATATTGCCACTCATTCTGGTATTTGAATTTGAATGAGTCGGCGCCCGTCTTCTCCACTGTGGCGAGAAATTATTCCACCAAATCGGCGTTAGTCTCCATGTGTAGCAACATATCGAAGAACTCGGTCATGTTGTTCCTGGTGAATATTCTTCGTATCTCCTCCTCAATCCCTAAGTCCTTCATAAAGCTCACCACGGGTCGCCGGGTCTTTTCCACCTTCCCGGTTATGAGGCTCCATCTGTAAGCGATGTACTGCCAATCATTTTGATAGTCCAACCCTCCCCATCTCGAGGGCAATAAACTCTTCTACCTGAGCTCGTCCGTGAGTGCTTTCAATTCTTCGTTGCTCAAGAGTTTGTTTTTAGGAGCCATTGTACCTAACCATGGCATAGCAAGGATTTAAGCAGCATTCTTAAAGTTCACAGCAGTTTAACACTCATTCATACTCAAGCATTTCCAAGTAATTCATCTCAATTCGATTCAACTCACAATTCATGCTCTTCTAAAGTTCAAAGCAACACTCATTTCAAAGCATTAAATCAAGTTCAAAGCAATTCACAACAATTAAACCATGTTTTTCGTTCAAAGTTCTCAAGTATTCAACACTTAATTCCTCCATTTCAACCCAAAAATGCCACTAACTAAGTCTATCATGAAGTAACATTACACAAACTATGTAATTTACATGCTCAAGACTCAATTCATACTTATTTATGCTCAATACCTTCTCAATTCACCAAAATTTCATCCCAACATGCAAAATCCATTTCTTTTCTCAAATTCCTACTTTCTCACACTCAAGATTTCACCTATCCTACTCATACAATTCCAAAATTGAGAGTGAAATAAGCAAACCCATAGCAAATCATCAACATTCCTACATAAGGAATTTATAAACAACGAATTTTGCATAAAAATCCCTAATTTCTCCACTCTAACATGAACCCTAGTTCATATGCCTCAAATTACCCCTAATTCAATCCTAAACTATGAATTAATCGGCAAGGGATAGAGATTGCATACCTTGGTTGAGATCTATGGAAGATTACGTGAAGAATTTGAGCAAAAACGAAACAATTCGTGAGCAAACGTGCAAAGCCGCTGGAAATTGCCCCTTTTCGCACCTCTCAGTGTGTGTAAGTGTGTGAAAATGTATGAAAGGGGTATTTATAGATGGGGCCAAAATATGGGTCAAACCCGTGACCCGCTCGAGCGATTCGTTCGAGCGGTCGCGCTCGAGCGTGGAGCTCGAATGATACATGTGCTCGAGCGCTCGCGCTCGAGCTGCTCGAGCGGTGAAAACGTTCTGTAAGTTCTGGGCGCTCGAGCAATGCGCTCGAGCGGTGGCGCTCGAGCTGCTCGAGCGACCCAAATTTTCAACTTCGTTTTTTAACGTTCAACACTCGAAATTTCCATCCGAACCAAGCTCGAACAATTATCACACTCAACCAAAACACGAACTAACCTGAGAACTCCTCGATTTAAGCCAGGTCGCTCATTCGACCGAGGAGTTGGGGTCTCTTCATACGTGCAAATCACCAATCCAATTCAAGTCGAACTCAGCACTCTCACTCAATTCGACTCAACGACCCTCAAGCATTGATGTTTTCGAAAAAATTTGACCAATTTTTCATAGAATTTCATGTACGAACCCGAAGTACGAATACACACCCCCCAAACTTTGTTCTTGCTACGCGATAACAAAGTTTGAAACGAATGAGTACGTAAGAGTAAGTACACAAAATTCGTATGAACTCGACTCCCTACCAATGCAAAATAACGAACGAAAAGAAACATCACCCCCCCAAACTTCGACTTCGCAAAGAGGTCGACGTTTGGGGTTCGGTTACCTCTAACTCCAAGAATCGAATGTTTTCCTACTTGAAACGTGCTCAACTTCATGACTTTCCTCCTTAAGCTCCCTTTCTCAGAACTACACTCCACGAAACAAGCCTACATCAAAATTCTCAACAAACAAAGTTAACACTTACGATTCCCAAAACTTCTAAAGAAAAACAAAACACATAAAAGCAAGTAAAAATGGGTTGCCTCCCATTAAGCGCTAGTTTTAAGGTCCTAATGCCGGACCGAGCTCAAAGGAGCTCACGGGACTTGAGACTCTAAAATACTTCCCTTATTCTCATAAGAGAAGTTAAAGAATTTCTTCACTCGATGCCCGTTCACCATGAATTTATGTCCATCTTCTTTCTCGACTTCAAGGAATCCACTCTTGTGCACTCCCTTCACAATATACGGTCCGTTCCACTTGGACTTAAGCTTTCCACCAAACAGCTTCATCCTCGAATTGAATACGAGGACTTGATCACCCACCTTGAATTCCTTCTTCTTCAATCGTGCATCATGCCACTTCTTCGTCTTCTCTTTGAAAATTCGGGCATTCTCGTAGGCAACGTCTCGAAACTCCTCCAATTCATGCAGTTGGAGTAATCTCCTCTCACCAACCAAGGCACTATCAAAATTCAGCTTCTTGATCGCCCAATATGCCTTGTGCTCCAACTCCACGGGCAAGTGACATGCCTTTCCAAAAACCAATTGATATGGAGACATACCAAGAGGAGTTTTGAAAGCTGTCCTATATGCCCAAAGTGCATCATCCAACTTCATCGCCCAATCTTTCCTACGTATGCTAACCGTCTTCTCAAGGATCTCCTTGATTTGACGATTTGAAACCTCTGCAAGACCGTTAGATTGAGGATGATAAGCAGTAGAGATTCGATGACTTACCTCGTATTTTGACAGCAGCTTTTCCATCCATTTGTTCACGAAATGACTTCCCCCATCACTTACCAAAGCTCTTGGAACTCCATATCTTGCAAAGATGTTCTTTCTCAAGAACTCGATGACCACTCGGGAATCATTCACTCGAGTTGGGACAGCTTCAATCCACTTCGAGACATAATCAACGCATACGAGAATGTACAAGAATCCATTGCTAGGAGGAAATGGACCCATGAAATCAATCCCCCATACGTCGAATATCTCGACTTCCATGAACACGTGCATAGGCATCTCGTCCCTCTTAGTAATGGAGCCAAATCGTTGGCACTTCTCACACCTCTTAACCCATTCCATACAATCTCTCAAAAGAGTTGGCCAATAGAAACCAGATTGAAGGACTTTCCTTTCGGTCTTCTCTCCACCCAAATGTCTTCCACATGGCAAGGCGTGACAATGTCTTATGATATCACTCCACTCCTCTTCTGGCACACACCTTCTCAACACGTGATCGACCCCTCTTTTGAACAAGTAGGGGTCATCCCAAATGAACTCCCGAACCTTCTTCAAAAATGCCTTCCGATGCACCGAGTCTATCTCAACGGGCAACTCACCACTTGCTAAATAGTTAGCATAATCTGCAAACCAAGGTGCCTTCCCCTCAACTCTATACACAGGGATTTCTCCTAAGCCAAAGAGCTTCTCATCAGGGAATTCATCGTTCACCTCTCGATCCTCCACGGTGTTCTCCTTGGTGAGCTCCAATCTCGAAAGGTGATCGGCTATCACGTTCTCGCATCCCTTCTTGTCTCGAATCTCTACATCAAACTCCTGGAGCAACAAGATCCAACGAATGAGACGGGGCTTTGCATCCTTCTTACTCATAAGATACCGAATCGCCGCGTGGTCCGTATATACAATTGTTTTTGTCCCTACTAGGTAGGGTCGAAATTTATCAAAAGCATACACGACCGCTAACAGCTCTTTTTCGGTCGTAGTGTAATTCACTTGAGCAGAATTCAGCATCTTCGAGGCATAATAAATAGCGTGAAAATGCTTCTCACGAATTTGCCCCAAAGCCACCCCCATCGCATAATCGCTAGCATCACACATCAGCACGAATGGGCTAGACCAATCCGGTGTGACAAGTATCGGGGCATTCACCAACGCTTCTTTCAACCTATTAAAAGCCACTAAACACTCATTAGTAAACTCAAAGGCGACTTCTTTTTCAAGAAGCCGCGAAAGGGGTTTAGCTATTTGTGAAAAGTCTTTTATGAAACGTCTATAAAAACCTGCGTGTCCTAAGAATGACCGAATCCCCTTCTCGGTCGAAGGTGGTGGAAGCTTCTCGATAGCAATCACTTTCGCCTTGTCCACTTGGATACCTTTCGAGGACACATGATGTCCAAGAACAATACCTTCTCTTACCATGAAGTGACACTTCTCCCAATTAAGCACTAAGTCCGTCTCTTCACACCTGCTTAACACAACTTCAAGATTGATTAGACATTTATCAAACGACTCCCCGTAAACGGAGAAGTCGTCCATGAAAACCTCCATAATCCTCTCAATCAAGCCATGAAAAATCGCCATCATACACCTTTGAAAGGTGGCGGGTGCGTTACACAACCCAAACGACATTCTCCTAAAAGCAAAAGTACCATAATAGCAGGTGAAAGTGGTTTTCTCTTGATCCTCGGGGGCTATCATGATCTGATTATACCCCGAGTACCCATCTAAGAAACAGTAATACTCAAAACCACCTAATCTATCTATCATTTGATCAAGGAACGGTAAAGGAAAATGATCCTTACACGTTGCCTTGTTCAACTCTCTATAATCAACACATACACGCCAACCCGTCACTAATCTAGTGGCTACCAATTCATTAGACTCCGTCTTAATCACCGTGGTACCCCCCTTCTTAGCAACTACGTGTAACGGACTCACCCATGGACTATCAGAAATAGCAAAAATCATGTTGCTATCTAACAACTTCAACACTTCCTTATGCATCACCTCTTGAATGACCGGATTAACTCTACGTTGATTTTGCACTATCGGTTTTCTACCCTCTTCTAATCTAATCCTATGCATGCAAATCGAGGGGCTAATCCCCTTAATATCCGCGATCGACCATCCTATAGCAGATTTGTGCTTACGAAGCACCATTAAAAGTCTCTCAAGCTGATCATCGGATAAAAGGGCAGATACAATTACCGGATATTTGTCGGTCTCATCCAAGTAAGCGTACTTGAGGTGGTCGGGAAGCTGCTTCAACTCCTTCTTCGCCTCCAATGGTGGCGCCTTATCGAACATCTTCTCGAAAGTTGACTCCTCGGCTTCCAAGTCATCCTCATCCTCCACTTTCTTCAACTCCAAGAACTTGACGTCTTCATTGTCTTTCAAGCTGTCAAAATAATCAAGATTATAAGAATCATAAGATAGATCGTCAAGAATAGGATAATCAAACTGATGAACATAGAAAGAGCAAGGGTCTAGAAGTGTGTCTTCAACACAAGCATCCGTGATGTCAATGAAGTGGCAACTCTCATCTCCCATGGGGTATTTCATAGCTTCGTAGATAGCTATCTTCACTTCCTTATCATCAACTTTGACCGTGATCTTCCCATTCGCTACATCAAGCACCATCCCGGCAGTAGCTAGAAACGGTCTTCCCAAAATCAGCGGGACATGCTCATCCTCTTCCATCTCGAGTACTACGAAGTCGGCGGGGAACACGTGATTCTCCACCGTCACTAGAACATCCTCCACTACTCCTTGAGGTCTCGTAATGGACCTATCAGCAAGCTGGAGTGTCATCATCGTGGGTTGAAGCTCAACTCCCTCCAACTTCTTGAACAACGAAAGAGGCATCAGATTAATGCTCGCCCCGAGATCACACAAAGCTCCTTTCTTGATCCCGTTCCCGATATCGCAAAGAATGATGAAGCTCCCGAGATCCTTCAGCTTAGGCGGAAGCGCCTTGTGCACCATAGCACTCACCTCGTGGTTCAAGTGCACAAGCTCGGGTCCATCTATCCTCCGTCTCTTTGCAATCAAGTCCTTCAGGAACTTGGCGTAGTTCGGCATCTGTTCCAAAGCATCATAAAAAGGAATGTTAATATGTAACTTTTTAAAAACATCAAGGAATTTAGCAAACTTCTCATCAAGCTTCTTTTTCATGAAGCGCTGTGGATATGGGACAGGTATCACAGATTTGGGTACCCCCCATTCATCTTTCTCAGTTTCTTTCACTTTCTCCCTTGCTTCCTTTGCCTTTGTCCACTTTGGAATTCTCTCAATCTCCTCAATCTCCTCATCAGGCACTTTGCTCTTCTGGGTCTCATCCATATCTTGACTCTTATCATCACTTTTCATCTTGACTCCTTCCTTCTCAACCTCAACTCCATCACTTTGAGACTCTATCCCTTCTGTCTCAACTTCTTCTTTGAGCGTCTCAGAATCAGCAGGCATCTCGGGACCATCATATTTGGTCCTACTTCTCAACTCAATAGTCTTGCAATGTTCCTTTGGGTTATCCTCGGGCATTGACGGATATTTGCCAGGCTCTCTCGGCTGAGACTTTGCGATCTGACTAATTTGGTACTCGATAGAATTGAATCTTCTGTTGTTCTCTTGCTGAACTCGATTCCACTCGATGTCTCTCTTCTGGAGTTCTTGATCTCGATGATCGCCTTTCTTGTGCAACTCTTTCACATCGTACTCCAAAGAGGACAATCGCTTGCTACCTTCCTCCACCTTCTGAAGGATCGCTCTCAACATCTCCTCGGTTGATGCTCCGCCTTCTCCACCAGGAGGTTTAGACCCCGGATCTACACCTGCAGGAACAGTAATACCAGCTTTTGGGTTAGCATAAGAAAAATTCTCATTTTTCCTCCATGTATTTTGAGGAGGCTGCTGGCCTCCTTGATACCCTTGTGTGTTCCTCCATTGATTTTGAGGCGGCTGTGGGCCTGGAGGTACAAATAGTTGACCATAAGAAGGTCTTCCATACTGGTTTCCACCTTGTGGATACCCCCCTTGTGGGTAATTAGGCCTTCCCATATAGTTGGCCTCTTCTTGCTGACTCGTGGGTGGTTCCACTTTCTCGCTTGCTGCTACATTCCCTCCAACCAAGTTCTGCCCCATCTCAAGGTTGCTGATCTTCTCCATCATAGCCATCAACAGCTTCCTTGTACCCTCATTCTCCTCCAACTTGCATACCCTCTGAAATTCTGGATCCTCGTTCCATGCACCAGCATTCGTGACAATATTGTCCACAATCTCTCTACACCTCGCTACCCCTTGATTCAGAAAAGCTCCACTTGCACATGCATCTAGGTGGGCTTGGCCAGCCTTGCTGGCTCCACTGTAGAAGAACGCCATAATGTCTCCCTCGTTGTACCCGTGCTGCGGGCACTCGATCAACATATTTGAGTATCTCTCCCACGCTTGGCGTAAATCCTCTCCAGACTTCTGGCGAAAGGAAGAGATCTCAATTCTCGCTTTAATCGTTCTCGATGGAGGGTAAAATCGCTCGAGGAACAGACGCTCGAGCTCGGCCCATGTGTTAACACCTCCCCGCGGGAGCATGTTATCATACCATTCCTTGGCTATTCCCGTAAGAGAGAATGGGAACAACCTGAGCCTTTTGGCATCTTCAGACATGCCATTGTAATTGAAAGTAGATGCTATCATGAGGAAACTCCTCAAGTGAGTGTGAGGGTTCTCCTTCCCAACTTCCCCCTTGAATTGGTTCTCGGTAAGCAACTTAAGAATTCCCGGGGAAATCGAGAAGTTGTTTGCCTCAACTGGAGGCAATGCCACTCCATCGTAGTACCTCTGCGGTTGTGCCGCGAACCTGCCCCGAATTGCCATATTCTGATCTGCGTTCTGGGGCACAGGCTGAGGAGCGACAGGTGGTGCTGGTATGTGTTGAACTGGAGGTTGTTGGTACACAGGAGGTTGGTTGTAGACAGGAGGTGGAGGATATGGGTATGGTGGATAAGGGTATGGTGGGTATGGGTAATGTTGGTATGCTGGGTTGTGGAAAGGGTTATTTGGGTTTTGTGGGTAAGCAGGGTTGTTCAGAGGATTTTGGACAAGATTCTGAGCTGGATTGTTTACATTTTGTGCACCCGGGTTCTGGCTTTGACTATCCACGAACTGGTCTTGATTTTGACCACCGCTCCCTCCAGAGCCATCAACCCGGTCTACTGCCTGATTGAAATCGTTGGCAGCATCGTCCAACTCATTATTGAGATCCATTGGTTCCTTCCCTAAGTCGGCTGCGTTCATTCTTCTCAAGTAAGCTCGGTTCCTTCTGGCTATTGTCTCAGGGTCCAACGGTATTCTCTCTTCGCTCGTATTGCCTTGTGAGCGTGTTTTCATAAACCTGACACACTAGCAGAAGGATCAAAACGCAACTGCCGAATAAATAAAAATAACAATAAGAAATAAAAACAGAAAATAAGCACCCACTACTAACTACTAAGCTATCGACAAGTCCTATTCAAAAAGCATATAACGCCATCCCCGGCAACGGCGCCATTGACTTGAAGCGATTTTACTAACTTCTACTAGTCGCTTACCCGCAAGCGAACGGGTTCACTGTAGTATTAGTAAGTATAACGACCATATATCGTACCCAAGAGACAGTGTATATGCGAATAGATCCCTGAAGATCTACGCGTCGTAATTAATATGAGTGTATTGTTTTTGGATTTTTGAAAGATTAATTAAACTAAACTCAATTATCCTACGAATGCAAAAGGAAAATTAAACTAAGTAACAAAAGGTGTGTTTTCAAATATGAGGTGGTTGTTGGTGAACGAATCTAATCGGGAGGATTAGTGGCTGTTTTAATCCGTTTTTACGTCACCAATCAATAACGTGTGATTGATTACCACCGTAAATGGTAAAACGAGTCTCGGGTTAATGAATTCGGGTAAAATGAAGATCGAAATCTAAATTATTTCGTATATGTGTAAATTTGGGTGTATTTGTGTGTATTTTTAGTCTGAAATTCGAAAATTACATAAGTAAGCTGGAGAACAACTATTTATAGAGACTAGCAAGCATGAGGTGTCCAAGACTCTTGGTCTCCCTAGCCTGCATGCTTGACATGTGTCCCTTTGATCTTATCTAAGCTGAATCTTAGTTACAAAGTCTTCTTTGGTCTTATCTCGAACTCATTGTTGTTCGTCTAAGTCGGCTTAATTGATCTTTGTTGATTCTCCAACCGAAAGTTGTTCGCCTCTTGAGGTTGTACTTTGGAAGTTGTTCGCCTTATGGCTTTGTTCAGCTTGGCTTTGGGATCTTTGTCCTTTGTTCACTTGTACAAACCTCCTTGGCTATTTGTTGTATCGTAGTTTGACCAAGTTGTTCGTCATGGATGACTTCACAGTTGGCTCATTCTTGGTCTCGGGCCTTAATACCTGTTCGCCCATTAGTTGTTCGTCGGGAGAGTTGTTCGTCACTTCATACACCTCCCAGATTGGTTAATGCACCCAAATCGTGATTTTCTTTGTTTTAGACTTCAATAATTGTTCGCTCCATACCTAGATGATGTTCGCCTATCAACAATTGCCCCCTATCCTGACTAGATGTTGCATCAGACGAGCAATTTTGTGGCGAGCAATTGTAGTTAGGATATCGTCTTGGCCAAGATTTGGACGAACAGCATCTCTGTGACGAGCAATGTTGGAATAACCGTTTCGTCTTCCCATGATCTGGGGAGATCACGAAGATGACGCCAGCGCAATGATTGCGCGCCGCTCACGCGCGAGCAGCCCCAAGGTCACGCGCCCCTATAATTGTTTATAGGTCCTTCATCTTCTAGTTTAGCTCGGAATTTACCCCGCCTTCTTTCAGTTGAGCCCCGGAACTTTCGGAAAATTATGCCCTGGACCCCGTTTTTGTTTGGGGTATAAATAGTGGGGGGAAACAAATTTTTCCCACTTTTTCATCTCTTGCTACAGTACTCCGGCGATTCTTTCTTCTCCGGCGATTCCAAGCTTCTCCGGCATCTGTTTTTCCAGTGTTTGGCTTCCAATCCTCGAAACAAGGTAGTTATCCTCTTATTTCTTTTCTCTTCTTTACTTTTTCTCTCGAAATCGCCATCGCCGCCGTGTGGGTTCGAGCGCCATCGTCTTCTCCGGGATAGCGCCGCCGTCTGCAATTCTTTCTACCGCCGCCTGGATTTTTCTTCCTCTTCTATGTCTTCGCACTCGAGCAATAAGACTGAGGAGACCTTAGACCCACTCTTTCCAGTCGCGGTCCCCGTCGATCAACCTCCCTTCGAGATTTCCTCGGCGTCGGATCTTCACGTGGATTCAGTTGTTCGCTCTGTGGAGGACACCGGTGTGGGCCCATCTGGGAGAGAACTGACAGTTGTGGCGAACAACAATCGGGACGAAAGTTCTTCGTCTTCTGCCGAATCTGAAGATCCAGACTTTAACGAACTCACTCGCGAGTTTTTGGAGGGTATCAATTTTCCATCCCCAAAGATGCGAGAAAGTGAGATCCCAGCTGGGGTTGCTCGTCTATTTGAATGGCGAGCATATGCTGAACGATATGCGAACAGCTTTCCCCGTCCCCAGAGACAAATAATGGATAAGGTGAAAACTGGATTCCAGGCGAGCAAGATAAAAAGTGTTGTTCGCGAAGATGAACTGGACTCCATCCGGAAGGACTATAAGATCCCATATGATATCCACATGTGGGCTCCTCAGAGAAAGGAAAGAGCTGATCGCCCACCTCCAGGATGTACGGCGATCAACACTCACACTTTAATTGCCGGACTAAAGTTGCCTCTTCCACCCGTTGTTGGTCGATTCCTGGAGGCGACCAACTTGGCCATCACCCAAATTACTCCAATTGGGTGGATGAACCTCTTAGGTTCCATGTGCCTGTTCGCCTTAGAGGGGTACGTTGATCGGATCACTGCGGAAGAGATCAACTACTTGATGACAATCACAAACTGCCCCAAAGGAGAAGAAGGTTATCACTATCTCAAGGCCAGGACTGGGCTGAAAATGGTAGAAGAGGTGCCGAACAAGGTTCGAGATTGGAAGCAACACTTCTTCTGGATTGGGGGCGATTGGCGAGCATCTTCCGGTCCACACGGCGGCCCTGGACGGATAAATTCTCCAGCAGCCTATGGAAAATTGAAACGTAAGTTCAATTCTTGCTCGCCTTTGGGCTAAGTTGTTCTAATTTAACTTTTCTTGTTTGTTCGCAGGCCCTCGTCTACCCAAGTGGGATTCGGAAGAGGAGGAGTTGAGCTCCGAATTCTTGTTTACCTCGTGTTTGGTCGGCCTCCGCAACCGGGCAGATAGGACTATTGATTATCTTTGCCGAACAAGGTGTCAAAAAGTTGCTCGCCTCTTGACTTATCCTCACCACCTGGAGGCTCAAGCTGAGGTGCCCCTAGGTATGAAAATTTCTAACTCCCGGTTCAATCTTTGTTCGTCATTGTCTTGTTTAACTTGCTCGCCTAATTTCTTTTTCTCATCATTTTTTTTTAGCCGAGCAAGTAACAGTTGCCGTTCCCCCAAGCTACACTCTTCTTAAGCAAAGGGTCCTTGAAATGGGGCCACCAAGAGGGAAGAAAAGGAGAGGTGACCCTCCTCAAGCGGTGCTCGCCTTGTCGAACAAGCCTGAGGGGGCTAAAGTTCCGAAACAGGCTGCCCCCCCAGTCCAAATCCGGTCCCCTCCCGTTTCCCCTCCTCATGGGGGGAAACGTTTAAAGAAAGCTGACGGGACTCCCTTGTCCCACGATGTCCCTGGCAAGGGGAAGGAAAAGGTGGGTTCGAGCCATGCTCGCCCAAAAGGGGACGTTGTTCGCCGTTCATCTGCCGAGCTCACCGAGAGGTCCGGCAAGGCGAGCAAAGATATAGGTTTCCCCAGAGGCCCCGAGGACATCACATACTTAGGCCGGGATGAGCGAAAATTTTCTGAGTAAGTTTCTACTTTCTTGTCGAACAAGTTTTTTATTTGCCAAATCTTTCAAGTGTTGACCTTCTTTTTGTTCGCAGATACCGGCCCAACGATTATCCTGGGCGAGCAGATCTGATTCATCAGTTTGCCTGCTCTAGGACACCGACGAGCTTCCGTGATATTACGGACGACCATGTTCGCCGAGCAACTGAAATTGTTGCTCGTGCCTGGTCACGGCCGTTGAACAAAACGGTCCTCGCCCAAGGCCCCATTGATAATTTTCATCTATCAATGGTCCAAGCTGCAAACTCCCTTGTTTCAGCTCAAAGGGGAATGGCTCAAGTAGCCGAGCTAGAGGAGACTGCTCGTCATCATGCCGCCTCTATTCGCCAGCTCTCAGAGGAAAAAGATAAAATGGCGAACAACTTTAATGGCCAGATTGCTCGCCTTAAGGATCAATTGAAGTTGGCTGATAATCTGGAGAAGAAGCGCATTGAGGACTATCAGCTTGTCTCCGGCGAGCTTAAAGATACAAAGGCTGAGCTGCTCTCCTCAAAGACTGCGCTGGATGAAGAGAGGAAGAGGAGAGAAGGAGCAGAAGAAGAAGTTGCTCGGCTAAAGAAGCAAATGTCTGAGATGCTCTCAAGGGAAGAAGCCGAGCAAGAATTTCAAGCTCGGAGTGGGCCCATCTCAAACTTGGGTTATATATGCGCCTATGCGGACAGCATTCGCACGGCGGATGCTTATGACTTCAAGGATATGGTGGAGGAGATGTGCAAGGATCTGAATGAATTTCTAGAGAGCTATCCTCCGCCGAACAATATCGAGATTCAGCTGGCGGATTTGGCAGTACTTGGGGTCAAACTTGACAAACTCGACCCTAGTATTTCCATCACTCATCCTCCACCAATTGTTGATGATGGCGAGCAAGGAGATGAGCCGGCTGCCGCGGACGAGCAAATTGCTAAAGAGGCGGAGGATAAGGCAGCTGAAGACCTTGCTCGAGACATGATTGTCGACCCTTCTGCCGAGCAACCTCAAGATCCTCCTCCCGCCGAACAGCAGTAGTTTTAGGACAGCTTTTTTCTTCATCTCTTTTGTAATAGTTGCTCGTTCCTTTTTGTAGTACTTGTAATGGCTGCTTCCAGCTTGTACTATTTTTGAGGCTCAATGCCTTTGATTAATGGATGTCTTTCTTTTGTTCGCTCATTTTCTTATATATGTTAATTGCCTTTACATTTCTGTCAATGCTTTTACAATTATAACATATAGTGTTGGGCTTTTGTTCGAATTGAACTTGCCTTTAGTGGAATCAGGGTTCAGCCTTAGGTTCTGTTCATTTTAAAAAACGAACAACCTTTAAGTGGCTTTGGTCCTTAGGTTCTGTTCATTTGTAAAACGAACAACCTTTGAATGGACTTGTACCTCGAGCTTTTTGACTTTTCCTTTTTTGACGAACAACTATTATATTTACATTGCAAAATAATTACAAGTGTTATAAGACTGTCCATCACTATCATATACAATCTGACGAACAACTTTAAACACAAACTAAAACTTGCTCGCTTATAATATTTTTTGCCGAGCAACTCTATCTATAAAATCAAAAGCACTAGCACCAGACTATACAATGTGTCGAGCAACTTTTGAATCTATACTTAAGAAAATTTAAAAAATTAGGCAAGTTTTTTAGCCCTTTATAGCCTTCCTTCAGCTCATATCATCCCTCATATCATCCCTTGCCCCCCAAGACACTTGTTCGCCCAACTTTATTGATAGTACTTCTTTAGATGTACAGCATTCCAGGAGTATTGGGCCGGCTTGCCTTCCATGTCCTCAATATCGTATACGCCATTGATGTATTTTTCTGTTATACGATACGGGCCCTCCCAAGTTGGTCCCAATACACCTGGAGGTTGGGCGAGCAACTTTCTTAGAACCAAATCTCCAACTCTGAATTCCCTAACTTTTACATGGGAATTATAGTAACGTTCTGCTCGCTGCTTGTATGTGGCATTTTTTAGCTCGGCATTCAACCTTTTTCCTTCGAGCAAATCCCATTCAGCATTTAGAGCAGAGTTGTTCGCCTGTTCATCAAAGTTGGTCGTCCTAAATGTAGTGGCCTTTAACTCAATTGGTATTACAGCCTCTGTCCCGAAGGCCATTGCAAAGGGTGTTTCTCCGGTGCTAGACCTGGGAGAAACTCTGTATGCCCATAAGACTTCCGGAAGTTCTGTAGACCAACTGCTTTTACTCTCCGCCAGTCGCACTTTTAATGTATGCTTTATGATTTTATTCACAGCTTCAACTTGTCCATTCGACTGGGGGTGATAAGGTGTGGAGTAATGTTTCTTGATCCCCCACTTCGTACAGAATTCTCTCAACTCTTGTCCATCAAATTGTGGACCATTGTCTGTCACAATTGCCTGTGGAACTCCAAAATGACAGACAATGTTCTTCCAAATAAAGTTGATCATCTTCTGCTGTGTGATATTCACCATGGCCTCTGCTTCCGCCCATTTTGTGTAATAATCGACTGCCACGACGGTGAATCGAACATTTCCAACTCCAGCCGGGAAAGGACCAATGATGTCCATCCCCCATCTTGCAAAAGGCCATGGGCTGTATACTGACACAAGTTCTTGAGCCGGGGTATGGATGCCTGGGGCAAAAATCTGACATTGATGGCAAGTCTTGGCTTTTTTGATTGCGTCTTGACGTAAGGTCGGCCAATAATAGCCTTGTCTGATTGTCTTGTATGCCAAAGCTTGCCCCCCAGTATGATTTCCACATACTCCAGCATGTATCTCTTCAAGTACTGCTTGCCCTTGCCCCCTAGGCAAACATTTGAGAAGTGGGATTGATATTCCCCTTTTGAAGAGTTGCTCGCCCATCAGAGTATATCTGGCGGCTCGCTTTATTAGCTTGGCAGCTTCAAAACGATTGTTTGGTTTTTCCCCATTTTTCAAGTATTTGACTATACTTGTTCTCCAGTCTTCTTCTTCACTGGTTTGATCGTCGAGTTGATTGACATTATAGCTTACTGTTGATGGATCTTTCATCTTTGTAACTATAATATCTGCCAACTCTACGGGGCCTTCACTTGTTGCTAGTCGGGCAAGCGCGTCTGCTTGAGTGTTGCTCGTCCTTGGAATTTGTTGTATGAAAACTTGTTGTAACATGGACATCAGGTGAGCAACAATCCGTTGATATTCGATCATATGATCATCTTTTGCTTCGTATTCACCTCGGACTTGGTTCACGATCAATTGTGAGTCGCCAAATATTTGCAAGCGTCTGACACCAACTGCAAGTGATAGGTGGAGACCAGCAATAAGAGCTTCATACTCAGCTTCGTTGTTGGTTGCCATGAAACCAAATCTGATCGCCGAGGTGAATACTTATCTGTCTGGACTTATTAATACTACTCCTGCCCCCGAGGCTACGTTGGTTGATGATCCGTCCACATAGAGATGCCAAGGATGATCAAGTCCTCTCGTTGGATCTGGTGGGAAAGTTAGTTCGACTATAAAGTCGGCTAATGCTTGCCCTTTGATCGCTGTTCGAGGAGCATAGGTCACCCCGAATTGGCTAATCTCTAGTGACCATCTTAAGAGACGACCTGCAGTGTCGGGGCGATGGAGAATTTGCCTGAGCGGGAAAGTTGTCAGAACTTCGACTTGATGGTCAAAGAAGTATGGTCGTAACTTTCTCACGCTCATTACCAAAGCATACGCCAGTTTTTCGGTTGGAGCATATTTGATCTCTGCTTCGTGTAAAGCTTGGCTGACGTAATAGATTGGTTGATGGAATCTGCCGTCCTCCCGCACCAAAACAGAACTGATGGCAACTTCTGATGCAGCTAAGTATAGAAAGAGCTTTTCTCCTGGGATTGGTTTTGATAGGATTTTGACATCTCCCAGGTAGTCTTTAAGTTGATCGAAGGCCGCTTGACAGTTGTTAGTCCATGCAAACTTCCCCTTTTTGACGGCCTCGAAGAATGGACGGCACTTGTCCCCTGACCTGGATATGAACCGGTTTAATGCTGCTAGGCACCCGGTGAGTCTTTGCACTTCTTTTACCGAACGTGGTGGTTGCATATCCAGGATAGCTTTAACTTTTGAAGGGTTGGCCTCAATTCCCCGCTGGCTAACAAGATGACCCAAGAATTTCCCTGAGTGGACTCCAAAGCTGCTTTTCTTTGGATTCAACTTCATGTTATAGTGTCGAAGAATTTCGAACACTTGAGTCAAATGTTGAATATGGTCTTCCTTCCTGGGACTTTTGACCACGATATCGTCCACGTAGACTTCAACCGTGTTTCCAATTTGTTGATCAAACATCTTGTTCACCAGTCTTTGGTACGTTGCTCCGGCATTTATGAGGCCAAATGGCATTCTCTTCCAACACAGCAAGTTTTTGTTTGTATAAAACGCCGTGTTCTCCTGATCATCTGGATGCATAGGAATTTGATGATACCCGGCGAAAGCATCCATAAATGTCAACATTTCGTGACCTGCAGTGCTGTCCACCAATTGATCGATATGTGGGAGAGGAAAATTGTCCTTCGGGCATGCTGCATTCAGATCCGTAAAATCTATGCATAGCCTCCAGGTCCCGTTTGGTTTCCTCACGAGTACTGGGTTTGCTACCCATTGTGGACAGAGTGCTTGTCGAATGAGATCGTTGTCTAGCAACTTCTTAACTTCTTCATTTAAAGCTTGGTATTTGTCTGGGCCGTACTTCCTCCGCTTTTGATGGACGGGCTTTCTGGCTTGGTTTATATTCAGCTTGTGGCAAGCATGTTTTGGATCTATCCCCACCATATCTGCATGAGACCAAGCAAAGACATCTAGATTCTTGGTGAGGAACTCTTTCATTCGGGATCTGTAAGGCTCTGGGAGCTCAGATCCTATGAATAATTCAAGATCTTCGTTGTTGGGATTAACTTTGAACGCCTCCAGCTCTTCGACTGGAGTCGCTCGTCATTTTTGTCCCTTCCAACGGGGATCAAGTATGGGTTCCTCAGGGTTGGAATCATTTTCGATGTTCATGGGCTCTGCCCCCAGGCGGGGTTCAAGATCATCATTTGGCTCCGTCCCATTGTTGTTCGTTTGTACTTGGCCCTCCAAGTCCTCCACTGAAGGTTGTTCGTCATCACCCCTTTGTTGTTCGTCAGATGGAGGTTCCTCGCGGGTGGTAACGAGTTGTTCGTCCAACACTTGCTCGTCCAAGTGTTGTTCGTCCGCATCCATGTGGTCGTCTATGTCCATCATATTGTTTAGTATTGATGGTTCGTCGATGGGATAACTTGTTGCTTCCATCATGGATATTTGTACAAATTTTGCTCGTAGCTGTTGAACGCATTCTCGTGCTCTCCGTTGGTCTCCTTTAATTGTGCCTGCTCCACTAGCTGTTGGAAATTTCAAACAATAGTGGTAAGTGGAACACGCAGCTTTAAATTCATTAAGAAAAGGTCGGCCAAGAAACCCGTTATAGGTCGACTCCTGGTCTACAACCAAGAAATCTACCATTCTTGTTATATTTCTTTCGGGTTCATCGGCCGTTACAAGTTGTACAGCTAATGTTACAATTCCCAACGGTGTTGTCACAGCATTCCCGAAGCCTACGATTCTATGTGTTGTATTCCGAACATAACCCGAATAATCTCCCAGATTATCGAGGGTCTTCTTGAATAAGATATTTGTGTAGGCTCCGGTGTCCACCAACAGTCTATGGACTCTGGTCCCCATAATCTTTGCACAGATTACGAGCGAATCATTGTGCGGGGTTAAGACGCCTTCAAGGTCTTTTTCGGTGAAAGTTAATTCTGCCGTTTGCATGATAGACGGCTTAACTCCCATCTCTTGTATTTGGCCAATCGCTCGTAGCTCCGCTTTCCTCTTCCGGTTAGATTCAGGTGGTTGTCCATCAAAACACCCTCCCGCGGGACCTGCGGGTTCCATCATGAACAGATCTTCTAAAGGTTGAGCTGGCATATTGGGAACTGGTCGCCCGGGTCTGTTGTTTCTCTGGGATTGACCATCCTCTTCGTCTTCTGAGTTGTTCTCCCGGGCTCTTTTCCCAGGTTGCCTTTTAACGAAATCGGAGAGCTTTCCCTCCTCATAAAATCGCCAGAGTTGCTTAAGCAAATCTCTACACTCACTCGTAAAATGCCCCACACTTTGATGGTAGGCACAATACTTGTTCGGGTTGAGTTTGCCAGTATCCTGACGGATTTTACGTGGTGGGGAAAGCAACTCTCTCTCCCTTACACTCTCATACACAGTATCAACTGATACTGTCAATACTTGGTTCAATTTTTCTTTCAAATCCGATCCTTCAGTGAACTTTCATGTTTTTCGGGACCCTGTAGCTTGTCCCGACGGGCTTTTTGTTATTCTCCTTAGGATCAGCTTTGTTCTCCCCTAAATTTGTTTGTAGGGCCTCGTGCATGGAAACGAAAATGCCAGCTTGGTTTCTGAACTCGGCATAAGTCTTTGGGCACTTCAGACGTACCTCCTTCCATAACTTCGACCCTTTTTTCAACCCGGCCATCACAGCGACGATCTTTGTATCTTCGCTCACCGGTTCTCCTTCTAGTAAAACTTTATCGAATCTTTCCATAAATGCACGGTCAGTTTCATCATCATTTTGCCTCAAATCTGATAGCCGGTGTTTTTGGGAAAGATACGACCCCGCCGTTGAAAAGTGAGAAAGAAATTCTCGACTTAATTGGACGAACGAGTGGATTGATGCCGGCGGCATTGATGAAAACCACTTGTGAACCCGATCGCCCAATGTTAACGGAAAATTCTGGCACTGGGTGGCGTCACTGGCCCCCACGGAGACCATGTAGTCCGTATACTTCGTTAAGTGGACCCGGGGGTCGGTGATGCCCTCATATTGAATGCTAGCCGGAAATTAAATTTTTTTCTGGATTGGGGCCTTCAAAATGTGAGCTGCCAAAGGTGAGGATGGCATGCTGGTCGTTCCCATCCCCCTCTGTTGGTCTAGTTGCCCCTGCATGTTCTCCACAGCCCTCCTTAGGCTTGATAATTCATCAAGAGGTGCCCCCTGACTTGGAGGCTGTTCGGCGAGCAAAGGCATTAACCTTTCTGCTCGTCGCAGTCCCTCGCTTGGAGTGGGCACTTCCTGGGCTTGCCTCCTAATGTTGTTCGCCGCGTTCGGCCCTAGGCGCCTGAAAACTGACTGGGAGAGTCTTTCATGGACTGATGGGCGAGGCTGTTCAAAAGTTGCTCGCCCGTCTTCTGCTCCCCGGCGAGCAGCTTCCCGTTGGGGTTGGCTAAGCCTGTCTTGGGCACTGGAACGTGTTGTCCCATGGCTAGACATAGTTGTTCGTCCGCGACCAGACTCAGCCTGTACTTCTTGTTGGTCGACCACCTTGGCCTTTCCCTTGTTCCGTCTGACTTGGGCACTATCAACCTCTCGCTGTTCGCCCCTAGTGGTCCTGGGTCTAACAACTCCTAGGGACTTGTCCCTTGGCCTTGCTTGTGTTGGCCTAACCTGTTCTTGTTGCCTCTGAAGGGCCTGGAGAGCAGCAATGGTTTTGGCCAACTCGTTGGGGTTGTTCGCCAAAGCCTCCATCTCAGGGGGGAGGTTATGTGTTATGGCCGTATGCTGTGACCTGTTCGCATGTCTCGGGTCACGGTCCTGGTGGTCGGCCGACGTGGCTCGGGTCTGAGATGCTTTTTTCGACAAACGTGATCCTTGGGTCTCTTTAGATTGAGGCATTTCAATTTAAATTACTTCTTAATTTATAAATTGAAGACCACCAAGAACACCAAGAACACTTTTGTTTGTATCTTCAAATATTTCTTGAGATTTCCTTTGAATCTTCAAGTTTTCAACTTGAAGTTCTTGAGTAATCACACTAAACCGAAGGTTCGGACCCTTCTTCTAGCGCCAAATTGTTGGTGAACGAATCTAATCGGGAGGATTAGTGGCTGTTTTAATCCGTTTTTACGTCACCAATCAATAACGTGTGATTGATTACCACCGTAAATGGTAAAACGAGTCTCGGGTTAATGAATTCGGGTAAAATGAAGATCGAAATCTAAATTATTTCGTATATGTGTAAATTTGGGTGTATTTGTGTGTATTTTTAGTCTGAAATTCGAAAATTACATAAGTAAGCTGGAGAACAACTATTTATAGAGACTAGCAAGCATGAGGTGTCCAAGACTCTTGGTCTCCCTAGCCTGCATGCTTGACATGTGTCCCTTTGATCTTATCTAAGCTGAATCTTAGTTACAAAGTCTTCTTTGGTCTTATCTCGAACTCATTGTTGTTCGTCTAAGTCGGCTTAATTGATCTTTGTTGATTCTCCAACCGAAAGTTGTTCGCCTCTTGAGGTTGTACTTTGGAAGTTGTTCGCCTTATGGCTTTGTTCAGCTTGGCTTTGGGATCTTTGTCCTTTGTTCACTTGTACAAACCTCCTTGGCTATTTGTTGTATCGTAGTTTGACCAAGTTGTTCGTCATGGATGACTTCACAGTTGGCTCATTCTTGGTCTCGGGCCTTAATACCTGTTCGCCCATTAGTTGTTCGTCGGGAGAGTTGTTCGTCACTTCATACACCTCCCAGATTGGTTAATGCACCCAAATCGTGATTTTCTTTGTTTTAGACTTCAATAATTGTTCGCTCCATACCTAGATGATGTTCGCCTATCAACAGTGGTGATGCTTAAGATAGGAATCCCTACGTATACTAACGGAGCAGGTACATAATCAAAATAACTGTGACACACAAGAATTAACCTAAGTATAAGAATGCAAGGTGAAAGCTCAAGATTCTAAACCCTAATACTTTACTCTAACACTCGACTTCACTAATCTACTAACGAATTACTAGATTGTGCTTAATTAATGAGACCCTAATTTAACTATGGTGATGCGGTCGTCCTCCTTAGCTAAACCGGTAGATGAATTAACTTTTCCTAAACTCTCTCGTTAAGTCTACTCGTTGTTAAAGAGTGATACGGTCGTCCTCTCTCTAACACCTTTCGAACGAAATTCAAGAGAGAAGTCTGGATTAATTTTAAGAATTCATTAATCAAGAGAATTAAAACCTAACGTCACAAGTTACTCTAATTACGTACCCACAACCTACTTCTACGAGTTCATCCTACCCTAAGCATGCAAGGGTTTTAGCTAGACATAGATTTAACGTAAACAATAACAATTAAACACGTGACGAACATGAACATGGTAATTAAAATGAAGAAAAGATCGAACATAAACTGGGTGTTAAGATATAAAAGAATAAACTGAAATTAATTGGCAAAACGAGGTCTCAACGTATTCAAGAACAAAAGATATTAAGAAACAAAACTAAAACGTGAAATCGTAAAGTGAATTCGTAAGCAAAAACCTTAAAACCGTAAAATTAAACTTGCTCGTCTCTTCTCTTCCTTCTCTCTCTAAAAATTCTATGTAAAAATGATGTAGTGCGTTCCGGGATCCTTCAAAACGTGTTTGGAAGAGGTATATATAGGCACGGGTTGAAACGGGAGTTAATGGGCCGAAAATACGCATCTGGAGGTAAAAATCCGAAGTTGCTCGAGCAAAACGCTCGAGCGGTGCCGCTCGAGTAGTGTAGCTCGAATGACACAATCGCTCGAGCGGTTCCGCTCGAGCCGGTCGAGCGCTGAAATTACACTGTATGTTTTGGGCGCTCGAGCAATTCGCTCGAGCGGTGGCGCTCGAGCTGCTCGAGCGCAAGAAAAGTTCTGTACGTCTTAGGCGCTCGAGCAATGCGCTCGAGCGGTGGCGCTCGACCTAGTCACTCGAGTGACTTCCAACTCATCCCAACTAATACTTTTCCTCGTCCGCACTAATATCAATCGTATTTCTTCAATATCTTCTCATCCGGGCATCCGTTTTAGTCGATTCAAAGTCCTACGAACTCCGTTTTTCGTCCTCTATTCACCTATGAGCATCAAAGAGACAAATTCATCAATGTGTAGAAATAATGCTCAATTGACTCTCAATACTCGATAAATTCGACCAAAACTAGGGCGTTTCTAGCTACGAATCATGACAATTTCACGCCTAATCATCGGGTCGGACCCGAATGATTCAGCGACCGAATGAAGGTGGTCGCTAATTTATTTTTCGAAATAAAATTATTCTTTTTATATTATTTTCTGATTAGCGACCGCTAATCAGCGATCCAGCGTAAAAAAAAGTGGCTCATTGGGTTCGAATCCGCGGCCCTTAGGGTCCGGGCGGGGTGCGAACCACTGAGCCACTAGCCCATATTAGGCGACACATGTAGTATATAAGCCCTTGTGAGGCTTGTAGAAATAAATGGGCAAATGTCCGCCCAAGGGGAATCGAACGCACGACCTCCAGGTAGACCGAAAGAGGTGTGAATCAATAGGACACATGCTATTCTTGTTCGTTTATTTGTATTTAATTGTATATAACCTCAAATTGACTCCCGTTTCTTTTAAAATTCATCAAATTCAATCTTTTTTGTTTCTAATTCGTTTATATATATGTATTTATTAACTTTTTTTTTATTAATTTTATAAATTTAATATTTTAGACTATTCTAAATTATTAATTCATTCGTTTTATTCATTTAATTGTATATAATTTCAAATTGACTCCCATTTTTTTTTAAATTCATCAAAATTAATTTCTTTTTGTTTCTAATTCTTATATATATATATATATATATATATATATATATATATATATATATTTACTAACTTTTTTTATTAATTTTATAAATTTAATATTTTAGACTATTCTAAATTATTAATTCATTCGTTTTTATTCAGTTAATTTTATATAATTCTATATATATATATATATATCAGTGATGTAAATGGCGGCCGCCGAGGCCGTCTAGGCGGCCGCCTAGGCGCTTGTCAGCACCTACCGCCAACGATTAATGCAAAGCGGTCGTATTTGGCGGAAACCGCGTTTGGCGGCGCCTAGGCGGTCTCGGCGGCGCCTAGGCAGTCTCGGCGGTAGGCAATGCCTAGGGTTTTTTTTTAATTTTTTTTTAATTTTTAATAACTTTAAAATGTTATATAATTAAAAAGAAAAATTAAAAAGAAAATAACAAGTTGCACATATGTGGATTGTGAATTGTGGTAGTTTATTAATTTGAACATTTTGTTGGAGATATGTTTAATTTTACTTAATTACATTAATTATTAAACTGGATAATAAACAAATTAAGTTGGAAACATAGAACTTTATTACTTTGATAAATATTAAACAATATATATTTAATAATAAAAAAAGAAGAAAAAAAATAAAAAAAAATAAAAACCTTGGCGGCCGTCTAGGCGGCCTTGGCGCTTGGCGGCCATATATCGCCTACCGAGCGCCAAACGCCATCTGCACCCTTGATATATATATATATATATATATATTTACTAACTTTTTTATTCAATAAAAAATATATGCAAATCTGTAATATTCAATAAAAATATAAAATATTCAACAAAATTAAAATATTCAACAAATAAAATAAAATATTCAACATAAAATAAAAAAATCATCTCTTTCTCGTCAACCCCCCCCCCCCCCCTCCACCAGAGAGGAACTCGTCGATATCAATATCGACATCCCCACCATCGCCCTGGCCCTCATCCCCACCATCGCCCTGGCCCTCATCACCTCCGTGCTCGCTCTCCCCGGCACCACTCACCCCGGCATCAAAATATGGTGGGAGTGGGGGTTGGGTGTTAATGCCCATCTGTTGAGTGATGCTGGTGAACCAATCCCGAAGACTCACGTTGTAGCTCGTGAGGGCCTCTATCTGCTTTCGAACGGCTCTCAGCTCACGCTCTACCTGAGAGGGAGCGGAGTCGATCGAGGATGACGATCCACTGCTCTGGCGGTAGGTCTGCAGGATGGCCTTACTGTGACCATCCTACCCCACGACCTTCCCCTTCTTGACTCCGACCACATCTAAATAGATGTGGTCCTCGTCAATCCAGGGAGAGGTGGGGTTCTCCCCGCTGTCGTCTTCGGGGGCCACCTGCTGCGAGGCCTGCGCGAGACGATCCTTAAACTGGTTTTGAAATTAAAATTATAATAATTAAACTACAATTATAATTATTAAATTAAAATTAATTAAAATTAAAAAATACTTACGTGGATCTCGATGGTGCGGGAGTAGGTAGATGTCTCAGTCTCCGGGTTTACTGGATGGGAGATCTCCATCTGCTCATAGAGAGAGGGCTTTCGTCCGTGCTCTCTCTCTTATTTCGAACCAAATTCAATGATATGTTAAACATTTAAAAATTTATTAATATTCAAATGTAATTAAAATTCAGTAGATACTTACAAAGGCGAGGGAGTGCTCGTAGATGGATCAGGATCCAGCCCGATGTCTTACAATGCTCTACCCGGTGGGGTCCTTCAACCGGTTCTCCCTGGACTTCTCAAACTTGGCTTTGAATTGCTCACTATTCCAGTGAGAAACCAAAGCGTCCCAAACGGAATGTCCGTCTGGCCCTTGTCCCAGCTCCAGCTGCTCCCCACTAACGTGCTTCTTCTTTAGCCCGTAGATAATGTTCTTGTACCGCTCCTGCGCTTTCGCGCAGAACAAATCGTACATAACACTATCATGAGCTGGGTCCCAGACGCACAACTTCTGCAGTTAAATTAAAAATAAAATATTAACAAATAAATTCAATATAGAATATTAAATGTAATTAAAATTATAATAAATATACCTTGAACTCCTCGAAATACTCCCTCATCTTCCGCTCGGGCACCATGGACCATGAGTGGGCACCAACCTCGAACGGGACCTTCTTAATGGTCTTTGAGACCTTACTGCTAGTCTCATGGCCTGGAAGCATATTGTAACATAAAAAAATTTCAAGATAATGTTAATAATTAATATTAATGAATACAATTAAAATTACTATTTTAATTAATTATCTAAAAATAGTTACATGTTTTTCGCTAGGGACAACAGTGAGACGACTATCAATCAGGGGATGCTGCCGTGAAGCCGAAGATCCAGCAATAGTAGTAGAGCCAGCAGCACTGGACTGCTGGGAGTAGGATGGTGTCATCTCCAGGGCCCGTCGAACCTCCGGGAGCACCGATCTCAACGTCCCCGACCTCCTCTTCCCCCGACCCTGTGACCAACTATGATCGGGGTCATGAGAGCTCATCTGTAATAAATTTAAATTCAAAAGATTAACATAACATATTATATTTATACACAACTACGAAAATTCCTAAACCAAATTCACAACTACGAAAATTCCTAAACTAAATTCACAACTACGAATATAATTACTCAACAATATTAACAACTACGAAAATTCCTAAAATAAATTCACAACTACGAATATAATTACTCAACAAAATTGACAACTACGAATATCCCTAAACGAAATTCACAACTACAAATATAATTAATCAACAAAATTCACAACTATGAATATCCCTAAACGAAATTCACAAATACGAATATAATTAATCAACAAAATTCACAACTACGGAAATTCCTAAACTAAATTCACAACTACGAATATCCCTAAATTCACAACTACGAATATAAATCACTAAATTCACAACTACGAATATAAATCAATTAAATGCACAGCTACAAATATCCCTAAATTTACAACTACAAATGTAATTAAAATTCACAACTACGAATATAAATCATTAAATTCATATATATACGTGTGTGTGTGTGTGTGTATATATATATATATATAACTTCATGCATTATTCAAATATACAAAGATATATAATAAACGGCTAAAGTTTGAAAAACTTACGTTTATTAGATAGACAGAGAAGCAAGGAGTGTATAGACCGGAACGGAAAGCTCGACGGACGGCGGCGGCGGCGATTTTTTAGCGTAGACCGAAAGTGAGTTTTCGCGACCACTGACCTAATCGGTCGCAAAAGTTATCGGTTTGAGACCGGTGGTCTACGGCGGTTGCTAATCGGTCGCTAATTCAATATTTAGCGACCGAATTATAGGCGGTCGCTAAAACGCGAGTTTTTTGTAGCGAATTTTATATCCAAAATTTAAATTTCATCATATTTGAGTCAATTATCATTCATATAAAAATTAACTTTTCCACATTTTATATATTATCGTAAAGTTTGTGCAACCTTTTACGCTATGAATCACTAAAAATCAAAGCCCACAATAAGACTAGCTCAAAATATTCAATTAACGTTTTACTTCATCTAATTCTCTAAATTTGCATTTGGAGTGAGTCATGTATAATGCAAGAAATTAAAAAATAAATGAATTTTTAAATTCATGAATTTCATCCTCCCTCCATCCAAGAAATATAGTCATGTTGTTTTATACACGGTTATTAAGAAGGTATTTGGTAAAATGGTAAGGAATGAAATGTGTATAGGAATGAAATTGGTATGGAATCATACCCATACCTCACATATTTGAGAGGTACGTGGATCCCTCGCTTTTAAGGAATCAAAGTCATAGTAGTGTAATTCCAAACACACACTATGACTTTGATTTCATTCCACACCCCTCCAATCCTTCCAACCACACATCCCCTAAAAAGTTGATATAATATGTAAAAAGTAAAAATATTGTGTCACATTAAGTACAAAATAAATTACTTTAAAAATGTTATGTGTGTATGTTGAAAAGTGTAGATAAAATTTATTATTTCCATTTTAGGCAACATGATTATTTTTCGTGTACAGCCAAATAAGACAACCAGGAGTATATTTCATGGACGGAGGGAGTGTCATTTACTAGATATTTGAAATTCCTCCATTTTGAATTATGATTATAGCTATGAATATTTTATCCAAACAAGCACTACAAGAAAAATAACTTGTAGTGACAGTAATCTTGTCATTGTTACTTCTCTAATTAAAAGTCTTTAATGACAGGAAATAATCTTTAATGAAAGGATCATGTCATTAAAGATCGTTTTCTGTCACTAGAAACTTGTAACTAGAGAAGCAATAATGACAGTATTGTTGTCACTAAAGATTAATTTTCTTGTAGTAAAACGGAATGAATTTAAACTGTGAATTTAATATCCATAACTCAAATTAATCCATCCACACGTAACCTAAAAATGATTTGAAATTAATGAAACAAGCCATTTTCCACTTGTTGAAGCCTAATTTAGCCATTCATAGACATAAACTATATCAGGTGACAACTAATTAACTGCTAAAGAATTTATGTTTAGCTTAAGATCCAATTCTACGACTTTCTTAATTAAAATGGTGTTGTTTTAGACATACAAAATCATTTTACTGACACAATTAATTAGCTGTTATAAATTTAGCTTGCTTAATCCTTAAACAAATGTGAGTATATATTTATTGAATCCCAATTTTTAAATGCTAATTAATTAATACGCTAAATTAAAATTTAATCTAACGTCTAATGAAGGTATATGTTATTTAAACTCTATTCATAGTTAAAATAGTTATATAAGCAAGTGGTTAGAATTTTCTATTACAATATTATTACTAGTAATATATATAATAATGAATAATAATAATAATAATAGTAATAGTAATATATATATATATATATATATTGTTAATTAATTATAGTTGTCATCCTTTCATTTCTATTTTCTTTCTTCTCATATATGCTGTTAAAGATTTAAAATAAATGTATTAATTTCACATTTCTTTATAAATTTAATTTTTTTATATGTGACTTTTTTTTGGGGTCAACGGAGAAATTCTATCACATTGCATTCAATTAGTAAATTAATGTTTACTAAAATTTAACAAGATATTTTAAGGGTGAGACTATTTGCATCCCAAATTGCTCAACACATCTGTCTTTTTAGTTAAACTTATTATAAAAAAGATGCCCTTAAATGATTATATATCTAAAAAATGCTCTAATGTTTTTTAAAAAAGAAAAAATAAATCTCATATCAAGCTATCTTAATTTTCTTCTAAATTATATATATCGATCGATTTTGTAAACACAATAAATAAATTTAGGTTCTGTTAATTACAGTTTCCAAAAAAATGAGCAAAAAGATAAAAAGATGTAACATTTGTAAAGCAAAGACATTTTTTTTTTTTTAAATATCAATTACTTCTTTTAATTGGCCCGTTTAATCAAACTTATTAAGAAATAGATGTATTTGACAATAAGGTGCAAAAATGGAGGGTGGACAATGGAACATCGTGAGCTTTTAACTCTAATATTATAAAATAATTTCATTCTATCTAAAAGTGTGAATTTGTAGAGATGTATAAAATCAACTCATTTATTTAATTTTCCTAACTACAAAAAAAAAAAAAAAAAAATCACAAATAATATCTTACTTATTATAATACTAGTGCTGATGATGTAGCTAGGGTTTTCTTGTAACTGACCACTTTTAAAACAACGCTTAATTCTGGGCTAAGATATAAATACTTTAATTCTTCAATTGATAGAGATAGCGCACTAATTTTTCACTATTTGAATTATAAAAAAAAAAAATTCAATTTCAATACATATACAATTAATTATGTAAAAATAAACGAAAAAAGCACGTATATGAGTGGAACATACCTCCACTGGAGTCCAAGAGGTCGACAGTTTGATTCCTCTTAGCCACGAATTTGAATTTAATTGTTCCAAGCCTAATAAAACTTAAAATTAGCTACGCCTGTTTTAACGACGGACACGGATCCGCCTCAATACGTGTTTTGAGATTGAAAATAATGAACCTGTCTTTAATCAATGTTGAGTATGTATAGAGTAAAATTTGTTTATATATGGATCACTGAAGGATATTAGTTGCTTTCACTTAAGAGTATTAGTTGTTTTTACTGAAGAGTATTACTAGTTTACACTGAAGAGTCTTAGTTCATTTTCACCAAACAACTAAGACTCTTTAGTGTAAATCAGTAATGCTCTTCAGTAAAAACAACTACTCCCTCTGTCCCAATTTTGTTTACCCATTTCATTATGTACCTCCTTCAAACACTTCTAAATTATACCTCATTCCACTAATAATTACGTAGAAAAACATCTTTATTTGGTTTCATTAACTTCAATTGAATAATACGCAATCATAAAAAAATCATTTTATCCATTTAAATGCTACAAATTAAGTCTCACAAAAAAGTCAAATGGGTAAACAAAATTGGGACGGAGGTAGTAATACTTTTCAGTAAAAACAACTAATATCTTTTATGGATTTATGTATAAACTAGTTTCGCTCTATACTTTGTTATCAATGTTTTCTTTTCTACTATTACTATATTTTAATCCTATCACTAATGATAAGATTTCAAGCATTTCAAGAGCATTTTTAAAGGAATATTCTTAGATAAAACACATTTAAACTTTTATAATATATACTATATATATATATGTGTGAGTTGAGATCGCCTCACATCTCATATCATTCACGACCCAATTGTATGGGAAAACCATTTTTAATATTTACACTACCGTAAATAGGTGAAGATGTTCCCCAACTTATAAAAAAATAGGGAAAAAAAATGTGTGAACATGTTGTCTATTGGTTGTTTACAGTTGACCTTTTTTATGTTTTGATGTCAGCTGTAGTTCCCTCAAATGAAATATGTCCACTCATAGTCTTTAAATATTTGCAATTTGCATATATCTTTATGAAAAAAAATTAAAAACTTCAACATCTCGACATAAATTAACAATTTCTTACACATACATATGAAGCGTCATCACATGCAAATTACACCACTCATCAACTGTTCCATTAATTCCACTACTAATGAGTATATGTCACATTCACCGTGTACTCACCCAACAGTTAAAGTTGTTTATAATAAAAGTGTAAGTTGGTTATACTGAAAAATGTAATTAAATTACATTGAAAATCGATTTTTATTGTAAATTTTTCAATGTAATCTAACGACACTTCTTAGGGGACGCTTGATTAGCAATTCTTCAATGACAATGAGAATGAAAATTTATTTTCATCTATGCCCTCATAAGAAAAATGATATGATAAGGGAAGAAGTGTTCCAATGGTGACACCATTACTAGTGTCATGCCCCAATTTTGGAATAAAAGTTGACAACAAATGGTTGTTGGTGGAGGAATGGGGGAGTGATTGAGGAGGAGGATTGTAGGAAGAGAATAAGGTAATCAAAATGGAGTAGTGATTACCTTATTTAGGAGGAGAGGTAGTGATTTTGTTCTCATGAACCATGCTAATTACACTAATTTTCAATCTCATTCTCATTACCATTGAAGAGTTGTTAACCAAGCGCCCCCTTAGTGTAATCAAATACTCCTTCCGTCCCGAATCTTTCTTCATAGCAGTACATGCCACAATTTTTAAGAAAAATTATGTGTGTGTGAAGTTCAATAAAAGAAATAAAATCAAAGTGTTTTATTGACATTTGTGAGTATGAATTATTTCCTTTTAAAAGTGTGAAGAAAGAATTGAGACGTCCCAAAAAGAAAAACGTGGAGAAAGATCTAGGACGGAGGGAGTAATATTTTTCAGTGCAAATAGTCACAACTGTTGAATGAGTGCACCATGCACCATGTGTACAAGAGAGTTTTTCCTAATATATACTCCTTCCATTTCACATCTTTCTTCACGTTTACCGTTTTAGCGAGCGAGATTAATTTTTATTAGTATTTAAAATGATAGAGTATTTTTTAGTCCCTTTACAATAGAGGAGATAGATCTATCATACCACTTTTAAAAAATCACTTTATCATTTCAAATATTAATAATCAACTCGTTCGCTAAGGTCTTGGAACGGAGATAGTGTATACTCCCTCCTTTATGAAATATAGTCATGTTGTTTTATGCACAGTTATTAAGAAAGTTGATATAATATGTTAAAAAGTAAGAATATTGTGTCACATCATTAATGACAAAGTATAGAGTGAAACTGATTTATACATGAATCACTGAAGAGTATTAGTTGTTTTCATTGAAAAATATTAGTTGTATTTATTGAAGAATATTACTGATTTACACTAAAAAGTCTTAGTTGTTCAGTGAAAATGAACTAAGATCCTTCAGTATAAATCAGTACTACTTTTCAGTAAAAACAACTAATACTCTTTAGTAAAAACAGCTAATACCCTTCAATAATTTATATATAAACCAATTTTACTCTATACATACTCATCATTAATTTATTCAATTTATTTTTAGAATATGATAATGACCTTGATGATGCAATTGACTTTGACATACAACGTTACATCCTTATTAATACTCGAAACAAATCACATTGCTCGAACGTTCAAAAAATTTAGTAATGGAAAATCTTTTCTTGTACCTATCACCTTTCATCATTTTGGTCCTTTATAGCACACTTTTTCATTTCCTAAACAAACTAAGAAACCTCCCTCCAAGCCCGTTTCCGGCCCTCCCATTCCTAGGCCACATCCACCTCCTCCACAAGCCCTTCCACCGGAGCCTCTCGGCGGTCTCAAGGCGGCACGGCCCGGCCCTCTTTCTCCAACTGGGGGCCCGGCCCGTTCTCTTGATCTCGTCTCCATCTCTTGTTGAAGAATGCTTGACCAAGGGGAACGACGTCGTTTTCGCCAACCGGCCCGACCTCCTCAACGGGAGGTACTTCGGGTGCGATTATACGAGCCTTTCGTGGTCGTCGTACGGCGAGCATTGGAGGAACCTTAGGAGGATTTCGTCGCTCGAGCTCTTGTCGAGTCAAAGGATTCAAATGCTTGCTCATGTTCGGGCCGAGGAAACCCTAGGCTTGGCCCGGAAGATATTTTGGCTCACTAGGGAAGAGCCCGATAGGGTTTTGGAAGTTAAGTCGGCCCTTTTTGAGTTCACTTTCAATGTTCTAACTAGGATGATCACCGGCAAAAGGTATGATCGTACGGACAAAGTATAGAGTGAAACTGGTTTATACACGAATCACTGAATGGTATTAGTTGTTTTCACTAAAGAGTATTAGTGTTTTTAGTGAAGAGTATTACTGATTTACACTAAAGAGTCTTAGTTGTTCAATGAAGATGAACTAAGGCTCTTCAGTGTAAACCAGTATACTTTTCAGTAAAAATAACTAATACTCTTTAATAAAAACAAATAATACCCTTTCAGTGGTTCATATATAAACTAATTTCACTCTATACATACTCTAAAATACGTCATAATGTACATACAAGTATTTTAGGTAAAAATAATTTTTAGGACACTATCCAATGGATGTGTGCAAATTAGAATACTAGTATCTTTTTTGGCTTATAAAATTATGGCACTATCTTTATTGGCTAGTAAAATTAGGACAATATCTTTACAATATTGCAAAACAGGACACTATTTATTATGTTGGGCAAATTTAGACCAGAATTTATAAAATTTGGCCTAAATTTGCTGTAATTAAAAGATGGTGTTCTAGTTTTGCAAGTTTGAAAAGATAATGTCCTAATTTTACAAGCTCATAAAGATAGTGTCCCAATTTTGTAAGCCTATAAAAATATTGTCCTAATTTTGCAAGCACCCATGAGATAGTGTCCTAAAAATTAATTTTCCCAGTATTTTATGCTGATGTTTATTTTTGTCTGTACTTTGAAACGGGTATAGAAAGAATTTTCATCCATCTAGCTAAAAGTCCAAAAAAATGTGAAATTAATCAATTTATATTAATTCGTGAAACATAATGTTTATACATGTAGTTTATGTTGATGTTTATATATGTCTGTACTTTGAGACGGATATTGAAAGAATTTTCATGATCGTAAGTAAAATACGTCATAATGTACATACAAGTATTTTATGCCGATGTTTGTATATGTCTGTACTTTGAAACGGATATCAAAAGAATTTTCATCTCATCTAAAAGTCCGAAAAAATATAAAATTAATATATTTCTATTAATTAATTCGCGAAACATAATATACATACCAGTATTTTATGCTAATGTTTATACATGTTTATTCTTTGAGATAGATATCGAAAGAATTTTCATCTCATCTAAAAATTCGAAAAAATGTGATATTAATCCATTTATATTAATTCACGAAACATAATGTACATTATTTTATGCTAGTTTATATACAAAAGAATTTTCACGAAAAGTTCGTGAAATTAATCCATTTATATTAATTCCCGAAACAGATATTATGGGAAGAACGGAGAGAAGTCGGAAGAGGCGAAGATACTAGAAGAGATCGCGACGGAGACGTCGGCGGTGGCGTTCGAGACGAACGTGGTCGATTTCTTGCCGTTCATGCGGTGGTTCGGTTTTCGAGACGTGGAGAAGAAGTTGATCTCCATACATGAGAAGAGGAACAAGTTTATGCAAAATGTGATCGAGGATAACCGGAGATTGATGGAAAATGATGAAGATGGTGAATTAATGTTGAACAAGAAGAAGAAAACAATGGTGGAGGTTTTGTTAGATTTGCAAAAAATAGAGCCCGAATATTACACGGATCAAACCATCAAGAATCTCCTCTTGGTACGTTACATTTTTATCCGTTTCATGTTATTATTATGTGTGTTGATAAAATGAAATCACCAATTAATTGTCATGTGCACTCGCCACGTATCAAAGTCTGCACGTTTCATTTTACATTTTTAGTCAGAACACTTCAAAAGACTCACTCAAATGAAATACACATTTAAAATGAGCAACTAATGTTAATTAAATAGGGATTTAAACCATATTCGTCTTCTATCTTTTCACCTTTATTAAAATGGTCCTCTATATATTTGCTTTATCAATTTAATCCCGTATCTATTCAAATTTCGTCAAAATGGTCCTAATTTAGTGAAAAATGGTTCTAATTGATTTTTTGTATTTTATTTCAAGATTTTTTTTTATTTGGCAAAGATGACAACCTGGCGTGTCACATTGAAAAAAATTCCACATCATAGGCTTCCCCCAAAAAATATAGTGCACATGACTAAAAAGGTGACTTTTAGATTTTTTGCGTTCAATTAGGACATAATTGGAGAAATGTTAATTGATACAGGACTAAATTTGTAAAGAAAATAAATAGAGGATCGAAACGGTGAGATTTTGTACATTTTTAGGCCAATTAGGATCATTTTGGCGAAACTTGAATAGATACGGAATTAAATTGACAAAGCAAATAAATAGAGGACCATTTTAATAAAGGTGAAAAGATAGAGGACGAATTTGGTTTAAATTCCTAATTAAATAAAACTTGTATGAGACGCTCTCATATACGAGACGAGTGTCATTTAATTTGTTATACGTCACATTAATTTATCAATGATGCAGAAACCGGGTTAGATGGTCTCCTCCCAACCCGATTTCTGCAAAATGAGGGATTCTATGCGTTATCAGGCCTAAGCGCCGCCTAGACGGACCTAAGCGACCCTAGATAGTCGGCCGTAGGCGTACCTAGGCGGCCTTATTAGAAAGAAAAAAACTTATAGGCGGCGTCTAGGCGGACCTAGGCGAAAATACCCGATTACCAATTTCTGACTTTGCACCCTTGAAATTTATATATAGAGTCTCATTCAATTACATTTTAAATGTAAATATGATCTAATATTAAAAGGGATTTCCATCCTATATATGAGAATGTTTGATATACAAGACTCTCTCTCATTAGAAAATAACAATGTGATGATAAATTTGAATATTTAGGAGTTCACTTGGGGAGGTGAAAGTTCTCCATTAGAAATGCATGCATCCGAATTGTTTGAGTTGAATTTTTGGCAATATTGATTCTCCATTTAATTTATTATTATTAATGAAGAAAATGACTTCTATTAGTGTTTCATATGTTTGAAATCATCCATGTTTAGTGTGAAATTTCAAATTATCCTAACCAAACCTTTACTTTGGATATAATAATACATTATACATATATACCCAATAAGTGAGCGCATATTTTTGCATATCATAATATTTTTAAGTAGCTGTCGATTGGAGCAATTGATGTGACATTACATATATTATATTATCACAATTTTTTTAGAAATCACCAACTAAATAAAATCTATCACGTCTCATTTCAGATTAGTTTAAGTTTGAAACATTCTCAAACCACCTCATTGATAATGACATTATATCTACTGTTTCATCATCCCTTTTTCTAAAGTAAACGTCATGCGCGTAGTGATTATGACATTACTAATAAACCCACTGTTGGTATTGATTGAAGATAACAAATAAAATATATTGTGTATCGAAGAATGAAGATAATAAAATATGAAATAAAATATAATTTGACAAAGAATATTAACAGTACGATGCAGTCACTCAACAGTTGAGACTATTTATACTGAAAATTTTGTTCCAATCATACTAAAAAGTGTGTTGGATTACACTGAAAAGTTTACACTGAAAATTAGTTTTCAGTATAAGCTTTTCAGTGTAATTCAACCACACTTTTAAGTGTAATTGAGACAAACTTTTCAATGTATACAGTGTCAACTGTTGAATGAGTGCACCGCACACTTGGTGCATATGAGAGTTTGTCAATCTTATATGTTAAATTTTGTGCACTCGCCACGTGTCAATAACATGTACGTATTTATTGATACCATTACATACACAAACTGAAATTACAATATAAAATATTACGCACACTCTTATATGCACTAGGTACACGGTGCACTCACTCAGCAGTTGAGGTAATTTACACTGAAAACAGATTTTCAGGATAAACTTTTCAGTGTAATCTAACCACATTTTTCAGTTTAATCAAATCATACTTTTCAGTGTAAACAATTTTAACTGTTGAGTGAGTGCACCATGCAAGTGCACAAAAGAGTTACTCAAAATATTATGATATGGCATAAGTGAAAGTATGTAATTGATATCAATTTCATATGAACAAATTTTCCAAAAGAAATTATGCCATTAATCCTAAATTGTCAATTTTTATTTTTTTTTCAAAATACACACAAACACACCAAACAGTGTATTTTTTGTCATTGGGGTATTGCTGATGTCTTCTTAGGTTTGATTACTTGTTGGGATATTACTAATTTCTGCTTGAATTTTTTTTTATTTAAATTCATGCCATGCACTCAATTACGTACTAAAGCTACACCTAACAAAAAATAGTGCTCCATATTTTAGGTTTTGCTCCAAGGAGGATCATCAACTTCAACAATAGCCCTAGAATGGGCCTTCTCCCTCCTACTCGACAACCCCGAAACCCTAAAAAAAGCCCAAGCCGAGATCGACGCCCACGTGGGGCCCACCCGTCTCATCACCGAATCCGACGTGGCGGAGCTGCCGTATCTCCGCCACGTCCTCCTCGAAACTCTGCGTTTACACCCACCGGTCTCGATACTAATGCCCCACCTCTCCTCGTCGGAGTGCACCGTCGGCGGCCACCGGATTCCGGCGGGGACGTTATTATTGGTAAACGTGTGGGAAATTCATCATAGCCCGAGAATATGGGCCGACCCGGAGAGATTCAGGCCCGAGAGATTTGTGGGCCTTGAGGGGCGGAAGGATTTGGGCTTCAAGTATTTGCCTTTCGGGTCGGGTAGACGGGGCTGTCCAGGAGAGAATTTGGCGGTCTCGAATTTGGGCCTGGGCCTGGGCTCGTTGATCCAGTGCTTTGATTGGGCCAAAGTTGGGGAGATTGATATGAGTGAAGGGGCGGGGACCACCACGCCTAAGGTTCAGCCGTTGAAGGCAAAATGTATTCCCCGTTCATTTGTTGCTAATTTTCTTTCTTGATATTATGATATATTAAATTATTTCATGTTAAAATATTTAGTTTTTTTTAGAGGGTATGTATAGAATGAAAAAATAAATAAATAATTGATTACAAAATTTGAAGGGATTATATATTTGTAAGTCCCGTAATTATACACTGTTTTGAATTTGATCCACATAAATTACAGGTTTTGATATTGGTCTCGTTAGTTTGGAAGTTTTTTTACTTTATTCCTTTTAAAACTTATAGAACCAAAATCAAAACGTGTAATCCAATTATTTAAAAAAAAAAAAAAAAACTCAAACTTACAGGACCAATATCAAAAAAAATAAGGTAAAAGGACTAAAATCAAAATAATCTAAAACTTACAGGACCAATATCAAAACATGTAATTCATGTGGACCAAACTCAAAATAGTGCAAAGTTACGGGACTTACAAATATATAATCCCAAATTTGAATTGCCTACAAAATTTTCTAGAGTAACTCTCTTGTGCACTTGGTGTATGTTGCACTCACTCAACAGTTGAACTTGTTTACACTGAAAATCAGTTTTTAGTGTAACATTTCCAGTGTAATCTAATCATATTTTTCAGTGTAATTGAAACAAACTTTTTAGTATAAACATGATCAACTGAGGAGTAATGCACCGTGCACTCGGTGCATATGAGAATTTGTCAATTTTCTAACGTAAATATTTTCATTTCTCAAACTAGAAACAATTTATCTATAAAATCAGTTTTGCCTACGAAGTAAATAGACATCTAGCTCTATTAATAGACATGTAAAAATAGATCTCGTGTAATTTTTAACTACAAATTCACATGGACTTAACAATTATGGGCCGACCGTAGCGATTTAGGCCCGAGAGATTTGTGGGCCTTGAGGGGCGGAAGGATTTGGGCTTCAAGTATTTGCCGTTCGGGTCGGGTAGACGGGGCTGCCCGGGAAGAATTTGGCCATCTCGAATTTGGGCCTGGGCCTGGGCCTGGGCTCGTTGATCCAGTGCTTTGATTGGGCCAAAGTTGGGGAGATTGATATGAGTGAAGGAGCGGGGACCACCACGCCTAAGGTTCAACCGTTGAAGGCAAAATATATTCCTCGTTCATTTGCTGTTAATTTCGTAATAAAATATTTATTTTTTTAGGAAATATTTTTTTTTTGCAAACTTCTAGCTATGTTAATAAACATGTAAAAATGGTTCTCGTGTAATTTTTAACTACAAATTCACATGGACTTAATAATTATGAACCTCTGGAATTAATCATTGTACATTGTTGTCGACTTCTCATTGGTCCATGTTAAATATTGAATAGTTTTAGTTGACTCATAGTTTATGAATGATTCTCTGATTTTGTCATGCTCTATTGATGGTTTTGTGTTTATGTACATTAAGACTTCATTGTACTTTTATTTCTAAATGACATTTATTTTCACTTGTGTAATTTTTACAACATAATCATTTATTTTAGTCGATCCATTTCATATTATTATGAGTTGACTTCCAAATGTGTTGATTTCTACTTAGTAAAAATACGTTTATAGTGTTTATCAGCTGAGTTTAGATATCAACTTTTTAGGTCTTAAGTCGTGAACTCATTCTAGCTTCATTTTATCAATTGAGTTTCGTCTTAACTTAGTAAGTATATATAAAGATAAAAACATATGTCTACGAATTCACTATCTATACAATATCTATTAATTTATATTACATATTACTTAGGGCATCCAAGCAAAGCACTAATATTATATTATGACAAATGTATGCAAGAGTTCTTGAACATTCAAATTTTGTACATTTATATATCCCGTTTTCATTTGTCGACAATCATTATTTTTTCGATTCTTGCACTATAAGAAAATTGACGTTTAATGATAAAATCAAGTCAATTTTGTTTTTTAGGTTAAAAATTTTTAGTGACTAAAAAATAATCTGTAATAACTGAATCTTTTACTAAAGATCATTATCTTGTTATTAGTGATTTTTAATTTAAGATACTGATGAAGCGAAAGCACGATACAACGTAATATCCGTTGATTCTGAGAATATCCGGATTAACGCAACGTATTTAAATGTGTAATATTCCATTGATTCCTACGAATACTGGAATAACAACAATAAAACACGAAAAGGGAATAAACCCAATATTATAATTCAATAATCAATTGCATTACAATAATCTTGAGACTCTTATACATATAAATAAATCTAATCTAATTAAATAAAATATAATCTTTTTTATTCTCCAAGTTTTCATATAATAATCTCATATTGCTATCGCGATCTCGTGTCCATCATATACTATAATAGTAGGATCTCTGTCTGCTAAGTACTCATTCGCATGTTGTTCCACATCATTGTTGCATCGATAAATCATTATCATATGAAATAATTAAATGCACTATTGTATTCAAGGATGAAAATATCGGTATCGGTGGATATATCGGTACTTTAAATTTATGGATATATCGATGGAAATATCGATATCGAATATCGGTAAAAAATATAAAATTGACGGAAGTTTTATTAAAATGATGGAAATGTAACATGAAAGTTTAGGGTATATTGTAACAAACTTTGATATATATATATATATATATATATATATATATATTCAACTTAAACTAAAAATAAATAAAAAATTATTTATGGCATATATATCAATAACAAAACATTTAAGCAGTTTAAAATGATACAATAATTGTTCATAATAATTTAATACAATACAAATAATACAACTAAGCATAAAGAAATATTTTTCTTGCAAGATTTGTGAATAAATGGTGGTTTAGTAACTAAATTTTCTCAAAACTTAAAATAATATTCATAGATAATAAACGAAGAAGGAATTAAATTTTTTTCGATTTTTACCGATATTTCACCGACATTTCCTCGAAATTTCCGGATATTTTGTAAATTTTGAACTACAGCTCATCGATATCGATATTTCCCGATATTTTACCGATATTTTGGAAAAAATCTCGTTCCAGTGGTTATCCATATCGAGACTTCCCAAAAACCGAAATTTCGCAAAATTTTCGTCTTCATTGTATTCAATAATATTAGTTAGACTTATATTAAGAGCGTAGGCCTTTCTTCTGGTCAGATAAAATAAGAGAGCAAATTATTGTGTTTAGTCAAAAGTTGTTTCGATCTGACCTAGATTTAATGTATAGACTTGGTTAATATGGTCAACAAAGTTAGTTTGGGCACGTGGTATGCATTTGATGTTGTTACATGTATAAATGCATTTGAATATAATTGAAATAAGAATATTTGATAAATATTTAACTGACACCATATTATCCGGATTCTTTCCGGACTTGAATTAATGATACCCTATATATTATTGATTCCCTTAAAAAAAAAAATTGTGATTCAAAAACAAGAATTCAGTGAAAAACAACTGAGAAGATTTGAAGGATTTGAGCATGTATTTAGGAGCTGTTAAAATTGTGCTTCAATCATAGGTATTCTTCCCCTGCTCTTTTATTTACAATATTAATAGTAGTTTCGGAAAAATATCAAAACTAGTTCTGTAACTTAGCTTGATTCCAATTTAAATCATGTAACTTTTTATTTTCTCAATTTTAGTCCTGGAGTTATCAATTTTAATCCTGTAACTTTTTATTTTCTCAATTTTAGTCCTAGAGTTATCGATTTTAGTCCTTTTGGGTATAAAAATTTAAATACTCACCGGAAGAATTTGGGTTTTTTTATTTTCCGATAAATTGTACACATGGACTATCACATAATCAAAAAAATTAAACGACCATCTAATTATATTCGGTCCGTTTGGAAACAAAAATTGCACCGGCCCAAATCAGTGAGTTTTTTAATTATGAGGCAATATAAGGACTAAAATTGACAACTTCAAAATTAAAATTGAGAAAATGAAGAATTACAGGACTAAAATTGAAAATTTCAGGACTAAATTTGAGAAAATGAAAAATTAAAGGACTAAAATTGAGAAAATGAAAAGTTACAGGACTAAAATTGGAATCAACCTAAATTACAGGACTAGTTTTGATATTTTCTATAGTAGTTTCATTAGAGTTAATGACTTTGCATATCAAACTAAAGTGAAGAAAATTATCAACGAGTATAGATAGTTTAAATGCTAAGTCATCTAAAAATAAAGATAAATAAGTGGACAGGGAAAGTAGTATATATAAAAGATTATCTTTTAAACTTATTAAATGAAAATGATAATGAATTGGTAAAAGAAGATTAAGAAGATTACATGATGATTTAAAAAAAAAAATATATATATAAATTAATTATATTAATAGAAGCAAGTTAAATGCGATGGTAACAAGACGAGAAAGTGGGGATAATAATTGATTATATGCATGGGACACCAAACAACCATGTGACTACAATTGTCACAAATCTCATCACAATTTCAGTGTCGTCTTCTGGAAAATTATTCAAATTTCAAATGCAAACTTTTAAATTTTACCTTGATACCCCACATTAAAATTTTATGACATGTGTATTCTTCCATGTTAGGTTAGATATGTTTGTTTGGGCTTTATTTGAGTTTGAATAAATTCTACGGAAGTCTAGATGAATAGTATAATATTAAATGTTACTCTCTCTGTCCCAGTTAAATTTGCACACATACTTTATTTTCGTGTTTTTACGAGCAAGTTGTTTATTAATATTTGAAATGATAAAGTGACTTTTAAGGTAGAGTTTGATAAATATATATCTCATCTACTATAAAGTAAATTAAAAATTACTTTATTATTTTAAATACTAATAAAAAACTCGCTCGTTAAAACACGTGAAAACAGTAAACGTGCAAATTGAAGTGGGACGGAGGGAGTAATATAAATGAATAGAGAGTAGTCACATTTTGTGTAATTCGATTTCATATATAAGACGGTACTCCATTTAAATATTAGAGTTTTAAGTTAAAGTTGTTGGGAAAATAGGGGTGCCCGGAATCTATTCGGGATGAATTTTAAATACGAATTTAAATACAATTATTACTAGCATGAATTAATCCTAATTAATTCAAATAATAATTCCAACAACTAATTATCATCATGCATGTTGAATTAATTTCACATATTTAATTAAGCGGAATAAACAATTAAATATGCGATTAACGTACCTCTTGTAGAATTGGCCTTTGAATAAACGGGACAATCACGATCTCGCTTTATCAACCCAAAAACCTTCTCAAGTATTTCCCTTTCGCCTTATTTGATCACCGGTGGGAGATGCTTTCAAGTAATTTAATAAACTAAGGAAAAAGAAAAATATCTATGCTCTTGATTTTTCCAACACATGGAATTATGTACTTGGGGATGAAATAATCATCCCCTATTTATAAGAGTAGTGACCGAAATTCGTAGAGATTTTATGGGCATGGAGAAAATCTTTTCTTAATCTCTAAGAAATCTCGAATATATCTCATATATTCTTTTCTCCATAATAAAATATTCCACAAAAATCTCACTCTCCTAATAAATATGAAACTCTCGAAAATTACATAGAAGAAATCCAAGATTTGGATCTTCTTGAATATATGAGATATTCTTGTATTCCTAGAATACATATCTTGCATAATATCTTTCCAAGAAAATCAACAAAATCTTTTTCCTCCTTATCATGCAATTTTCGAAAATAATACTTGAAAAATCAGCATAATTATTTTCTTTTTATTTTAATCACCTTATCATTATTGGGCTACTTAATGGGCTACTTGAGGGGCCTTAAGGAGAATTAAGATTGGACCTCCTAATGGACTTCTGAATTTCAATATTGAGCCCCAATATAATTCAGCCCATTAATATTAATTATTACCACTAATAAATTAATATTGCACTATCCATCTTAATCCATATTACGATAATATGGGCTCTCGGTTATTATTTCCCGCGTTTAAGATTATCAAGTCCATTAAATAATTAAGCTTCTGAATAGCTCTAAATTAATTAATATATTTCACCTTGGAGTAAAGACAGCTCAACATTATTATTCGTACCGAAGAAACTAATTCTTCACTTGCAAGATTTGGTACAATAAAACTTCTGAGCCCACCAAGGGGACTAATCACACGAGCCGTACTCGCACGCGTTTCTCCGTATTAAATCTTAGCAATCGTCGTATGATTAATATTACTGCCCAAGACACAAAGTTCGAAGTCACAATGATTCTCACCCAACATGAATCAAAGCAGTAACTATTAAACACACACGGTCCTATTTAAGTGACGGAGATTAAGAAATCAACAACCACTGAGGTCTAATTCTTCACCTTTCAGAACAGAAGAATTTATCCTCGCTGTAGGACCTCTTCAACACATACTAAATGTGCTAGCGCAATCTCTTAGTCAAGACAGACCAATCTGAGCCTTACACATCGACCTTTCACGGCGGATTGTTCAATTCCACCTGGGTCGTGAATTGTACGTTTAGTTACAAGTAAACTGTTAATGTTGTCTTCCGTGATCGGGTATCACCACATTAACTACAATGTAACATGTACTATATATTGAACGGTTTGCAATAGAAATTCAACATTCAATTATATCTAAAGCAAATGTGATAAAATAATTATTCTTATAAATCGAGTGTTTGATACACGAGTTATACAAAGTAAAAGCATACTTTCACGTATAACTCCAACAATCTCCCACTTATACTTAAAGTCTGCTTTTAGTATACATCACGCATGTCTTAGTGTAGTAGCTCTACGTGACATCTCATGTCAACCTACACTAACCTAATAATTCCTCCCACTTATACTTAAAGCAGATTGGCAATAGTCTTGACTCCCATTCCATCCACATGTCTCTCGAATGTATTCAGAGGCAGACCCTTTGTGAATGGATTTACTAGGTTGTCCCCGACGCATATCTTTGCCACCTCTTTATCTCCTCTCTTAACGATTTCTCGTATAAGATGGTGTTTTCTTTCAATGTGTTTGCTGGCCTTGTGGGCTCTCGGTTCCCTTGAATTTGCAACTGCTCCGGCATTGTCACAAAAGACAGTTATCTTGTCTGGCAAATTCGGAACAACGTCCAAGTCCACTAAGAAGTACTTGAGCCAAACCGCTTCTTTCGCTACTTCACAAGCAACTACTTATTCGGTTTCCATGGTCGAATCTGCGATGCATTTCTGCAAATCGCTTCTCCATGTCATGGCTCCTTCTCCCATGCAAAACACACTACCCGAGGTAGGTATTTTGGAGTCTATGTCTGATTGGAAATTTGAGTCCGTGTATCCCATGGGAATTAGATTGTCTGATTGTTAAATCAGCATTCCATACTAAGTTCTTTTCAGAAACTAAAGAACGCATTTAATTGCAATCTAATGTGCTTTCCCGGGGTTACTTTGATATCTTTCCATCATGCCCACGGCAAAGCAGATATCCGGTCTCGTACACAACATTGCATACATAAGACTTCCTACGTCCGAAACGTACAGAACGTCTTTCATGTCATCTATCTCCACTTGCGTCTTAGGGCATATTTCTTTAGATAGATGGATTCCGTGCCTAAAAGGTACAAAACCTTTCTTGGAATCTTGCATGCTGAAATGCTTCAAAACAGTGGCTTTGTATGAAACTTGCGATAAACCCAACATCCTCCTCTTGGATCTCGAGTGAACTTGATCCCAAGGATGTGACCGGCTTTCCCTAAGTCCTTCATATCAAACTGATTTGACAGCCATACCCTTACGTCTGACAAAACCTTTACATTGTTTCCAATGAGCAGAATATCGTCTACGTATAATACTAAGAATACCACCGCAGTTCCGTCACACCTTTTATACACACAACTTTCGAACTTGTTTTGATCACAAACCCATAAGACTTAATAACTTGATCAAAACACTGGTTCCAAGTACGCGACGCTTGCTTAAGTCCATAAAATGGATTTCTTAAGCTTGCATACGAGGTGCTCTTGGCCTTTTTCAACGAAACCTTTGGGTTGTTGCATATAGATCCCATCAAGACTTCCGTTAAGGAAAGCTGTCTTGACATCCATTTGCCAGATCTCGTAATCTAAGTGTGCAGCGATCGACAAGAGAATACGGATGGACTTAAGCATAGCTACAGGCGAAAAAGGTTTCCTCATAATCGATCCCTTCTTTCTGAGTATACCCTTTAGCCACAAGCCTCGCTTTGAAGGTCTCTACCCTTCCGTCCGGTCCTCCTTTCCTCTTGTACACCCACTTGCATCCAATGGGTTTTACCCCACTAGGTGGATCGACCAACTCCCACACTTGATTATGATCCATTGAACCCATCTCGGTTTCCATTGTTGTTTGTCACGCCTCCGCGTCCTTGTCTTGGATTACCTCGTCGTACGTCCATGGGTCTGATTCATCGCCGGGAATCAAATCCGAAGATTCTCCAATTCCCATGAATCTCCCGGGTTGCCTAGCAACCCTCCCACTACGATGGGGTTCTGGTTGTGAAGATGTGACGAGTGGTATATCATCTTGTATACTTGGTATAGGAGTTTGCCCTTCTAACTCGTCTAAGGTAATCTCACTTCTGGGCTTTCTTTTGTTCATATAGTCTTCCTCCAAGAATTTAAAGTGCGAACTAATCACGGTCTTTCAATCCTTGAGACTATAGAACATACACCCTTTCGTTCTCATGGGATATCCTATAAACAACCTTAATTCCGAACATGGATCGAATTTACCGGCTTCCTTGTCTAGCACGTATGCCGGACAACCCCAAAACTGCAAGTGTCTTAGACTGGGCTTGCGCCCCGGTCCACAATTCCATTGGGGTTTTAGGAACCGATTTGGATGGCACCAAGTTTAGAATATAAGTCATTGTTTCCAAGGCATTACCCCAAAACGACTTGGGTAAATCCGAATAACTCATCATGGATCTGACTATTTCTAAAAGAGTCTGGCTCCTTCGTTCCGCCACACCGTTCTATTGAGGGGTTCCCGATGTGGTCAACAGGGATACAATCCCTTCTTCCGATAGGTAGTTCAAGAATTCATTGCTAAGGTATTCGCCTCCACGAACAAATCGTAGAGACTTGATACTTCTTTCCCTATGCATCATAAGGTAGATGTATCCATATCTCGAGTAATAATTGAAAAAGACAATTTACTCATACCCCTTCTTGCTATGATCGTCATTGAACCACACATATCGGTATGAACAAGTTCTAACACTTCCGTCGTTCTATTCCCCTTGGCTCCAAATGCCCTCTCGGTCATTTTACCCTCTAAACAGGATTCACAAGTTGGAAACGGTTCGACTTGGAATGATTCCAAGGATCCGTCTTTCACCAATCTCTCTATCCACTTTAGATTAATATGACCTAGTTTAAGATGCCATAGAAGTGTTTCGTTCATCTCCGAAGAACGCTTTCTTTTATTACTCGAAATAATCGATGTGTTATTAGATTCAATTTTGTAAGTGGTGTGCCCAAATAATGGTATAAAGATCATCCATTGAAGTTCCGGAACAGATAAACTCATCGTTTCAAGCAATAATAACATCCTTATTAAAAAAAACTGAGTATCTATTCAAAACAGTTTAGAAACTAAAGGTTGAGTTCTTTCTAAACTAGGAACATGAGGAACGTCTCTCAAGACCATAACTCTATCTTCACAAGATAGGCGCACTTCTCCCACTGCTTCAGCTGCCACTCTCGTAGCATTGCCCGATGTGATGGGGATCTCACTTCCGTTAAGTCGTCGGGTTAGCTTAAACCCATGAAACAAATGTGATCAGTATCTCTCGTATCCACTATCCACGAATAGACAGCATACGCCACTTCACAAGTTTCGACGACTAAGGTGTGTGAATTACCTAACTTTCCTAGCCTCTTAGGCTTGGAACAGGCATACCTCCATTGTCCTTTCTCACTGCAACTAAAACACTTCCCCTTCGATGCTTGCCTTTGCATTTGCCTTTCACAACAATTGGATTTGCTTGGATCCGGCCTCTGGTTCTCTTCCTCTTTTTCCCTCCCTTGGGACCAAAAGAGGTAGACGAACCATTAGCCACCATAGCACTAGACTGGTGCTCCATTATCACCTCCACCGAAACTAAGGCTTGCAAGAGCTCGGGCAAACGACTTGTCCGTTCATTCATCTGACAGTTCAGATGAAACTACTCAAAGCTTCTCGGTAGGGAATGGTATATGAAATCAATCAAAATCCGCACCAAGTACTTCCAACTTGTTAAGGTATGCCATTATCTCGAGAACGTGCTCCCTCACGGGCGTTCCTTCCACCATTTCCAACTTGACCGAGTCATGTTTGGTGAACTGATTAGTCACGGGATTCTGATGTGAAAACATCTCTTCAAGGTGTTCCATGATTTCAACAGCGGATACAATGTCTTCATGAACGCGCCTCAAATCCTCAGACAGAAATGTCAAGATGATGCACTTCATTCATTGTCACGCTTCCGATCATAAACTGCCTCTTCCCATTGCTTGACTTATCAATAGGCTTGCCGGGTATATTAACATATATAACCCAATTGTGTTTTCGTGCAGTAAGGACAAATTTAAAAAAAATATTTCCAATCGATATAATTCACTCCAAAAGGTTTATTAACTTTAAGTATATTAAACAGTGGATTAAAAGGTTGCGACATGATGAAATGAGAATAAAACATACATTCATATCAATATCTAGAAAAATACGAAATTATCACATAATTCGATCACATCAATTATATTGAAACCTTAAAACAATATAATCATGCATCAGCCAACATCTCGAAACAATTTAAATGCGCCACGAGGGGTGGTCTATACATTTAAATACATTCAAGCGGATCACAAACTTAAAAGTTACAAATCCTTAATTCAAAATTAATAGTTGGCTCCCACTTTGACCACATAGAAATTGACAGGGACTCCGAGGGGAGTAAGTTAATATCAATTTCCTATGCCTAAGTAATAACCATAATTAAATACAGGATTATTATTTCGCTTTGAGCAAGCCACTCGTGGTGAGGGTCAATACCGCCACTAGTAATAATCCACAATCATCCTTTCAGAATTTATTCATGTGAAATCCGTTCTTTTGGCCGATCCGAGGGGGAAATGTATTCCAAAAGAACTTCACAAATAAATAAATTATGGAGGCCAAAATAATTCAATTTTAATATCCGGAATAAAATTGCGATTATAAAAACATACTTAGTAATTTTCGAAAGTAAGGTTTTTCTTGGACAATTAAATTCATGCAAACACATATTAACAAATAATAAAAATTGCACGAAATAAAATATCCATCAAAACAAAATTAAACACATTGGAGCACTCAATTCCAATTGTCACGGTTTAATTTCTTCACGTCTTGATGCGAAAAATCGTCCTTGTTGCTTTCCGACGTTCGTCTCGACGTGCTCCCACTCGAACAGCAATACTTCTTCAAAAACAGCATCGTTTGGGGTTCGGGACGACGTTTAAAAACACACGAAAAAAAAACCACGAATCGAAAAAATTCCACGGCCTGAGATACAGCGCGCGTCAGCCCACGAAGTGGGCCCGCGCGCTTCCCGGCCCGAGAAGCGCTGAAAAACTGCCAGAGGCGCGCCGAAGCGCAGCCCCGAGGCGCGGCCGAGGCGCACCCGAGGCGCTGCACGGAGGCGCGCCGAGGCGCACCCGAGGCGCCGCCCGGAGCGCCCCGAGGCGCTGCAGCCCGCGCCCGAGGCGCGCGCACGCCTGCGCGCGGCGCCGTGCGCCCGTTGCGCACGGCGTGCGCCGTGCACCCCCGTGCGCCTTTTTTTCGCCGTTCGTCCTCGTTTTCTTCACCCCCTGCATGATTTTACCTCCATACACGCGCCACGCTTGTATGCGTCGTCCGGGTACGCCGTTTTTAATTCTTCGTTCTTCGTCACGATCCGGTTACAATTTATTTTTACAAAAAAAAAAATACTAGATCTAGACTAGTCTATTACAATGATCGAATCAAAATAAAAACAACTAATCTACTCGTGGATTTTCTCACGAGAAAAACGAATTCGAACGAATCGAATTAAAAAACAATTAATTCACACGCATGAAATTAACAACATTAAAAACCATGACAATTGGATACCTGCAAAAAAGATCTAACAATTCTACTATCCAATTTCAATTTAATGTTTTAACAATTTCAATTCCAATTTAAAATTCAGAGCCCGAAACCGTGGCTCTGATACCAGTTGTTGGGAAAATAGGGGTGCCCGGAATCTATTCGGGATGAATTTTAAATACGAATTTAAATACAATTATTACTAGCATGAATTAATCCTAATTAATTCAAATAATAATTCCAACAACTAATTATCATCATGCATGTTGAATTAATTTCACATATTTAATTAAGCGGAATAAACAATTAAATATGCGATTAACGTACCTCTTGTAGAATTGGCCTTTGAATAAACGGGACAATCACGATCTCGCTTTATCAACCCAAAAACCTTCTCAAGTATTTCCCTTTCGCCTTACTTGATCACCGGTGGGAGATGCTTTCAAGTAATTTAATAAACTAAGGAAAAAGAAAAATATCTATGCTCTTGATTTTTCCAACACATGGAATTATGTACTTGGGGATGAAATAATCATCCCCTATTTATAAGAGTAGTGACCGAAATTCGTAGAGATTTTATGGGCATGGAGAAAATCTTTTCTTAATCTCTAAGAAATCTCGAATATATCTCATATATTCTTTTCTCCATAATAAAATATTCCACAAAAATCTCACTCTCCTAATAAATATGAAACTCTCGAAAATTACATAGAAGAAATCCAAGATTTGGATCTTCTTGAATATATGAGATATTCTTGTATTCCTAGAATACATATCTTGCATAATATCTTTCCAAGAAAATCAACAAAATCTTTTTCCTCCTTATCATGCAATTTTCGAAAATAATACTTGAAAAATCAGCATAATTATTTTCTTTTTATTTTAATCACCTTATCATTATTGGGCTACTTGAGGGGCCTTAAGGAGAATTAAGATTGGACCTCCTAATGGACTTCTGAATTTCAATATTGAGCCCCAATATAATTCAGCCCATTAATATTAATTATTACCACTAATAAATTAATATTGCACTATCCATCTTAATCCATATTACGATAATATGGGCTCCCGGTTATTATTTCCCGCGTTTAAGATTATCAAGTCCATTAATTAATTAAGCTTCTGAATAGCTCTAAATTAATTAATATATTTCACCTTGGAGTAAAGACAGCTCAACATTATTATTCGTACCGAAGAAACTAATTCTTCACTTGCAAGATTTGGTACAATAAAACTTCTGAGCCCACCAAGGGGACTAATCACACGAGCCGTACTCGCACGCGTTTCTCCGTATTAAATCTTAGCAATCGTCGTATGATTAATATTACTGCCCAAGACACAAAGTTCGAAGTCACAATGATTCTCACCCAACATGAATCAAAGCAGTAACTATTAAACACACACGGTCCTATTTAAGTGACGGAGATTAAGAAATCAACAACCACTGAGGTCTAATTCTTCACCTTTCAGAACAGAAGAATTTATCCTCGTTGTAGGACCTCTTCAACACATACTAAATGTGCTAGCGCAATCTCTTAGTCAAGACAGACCAATCTGAGCCTTACACATCGACCTTTCACGGCGGATTGTTCAATTCCACCTGGGTCGTGAATTGTACGTTTAGTTACAAGTAAACTGTTAATGTTGTCTTCCGTGATCGGGTATCACCACATTAACTACAATGTAACATGTACTATATATTGAACGGTTTGCAATAGAAATTCAACATTCAATTATATCTAAAGCAAATGTGATAAAAGAATTATTCTTATAAATCGAGTGTTTGATACACGAGTTATACAAAGTAAAAGCATACTTTCACGTATAACTCCAACAAAAGTAGGGTCAGAGCCCTATAAATTAATGGACCATATGATATAGGTAAATGAGATCACTCTCGTATATGAAACCATCTCATACATATTTTTGTCAAATGAATATGGGATAATTGTGGTGGTTAATGAAAAGAAAAGGTGATCAATCCACATTCATCATACTTCATACAAAATAGGTAAAATATTATATGAAAATAGTTCATAATAAGTTTATCATGAATTAGTTTTAAAGTATCAAATATTTGATTAGGGGTATCAAAAATCTCATTAGGGGTATCATTATTTTAGGTTAGTGGTATTGCATTATAATTATTGTAGATTTTCTTAACCCCAACTTTTGATACTTTGGATGACATTTTTTATACTCCTGATCAATTATTCAATACTTTAAAACAATTTTAAGATAAGCTTATCATGAAATATTTTCATATAAAATCTACTCTACAAGATATTAAAAGTCAAAAAAAGTTAAAACCTCATTTAGATTAACTATCCCATCCCTTACAACCTTTTATTCTCAATCATTTCACTATTTTTTAATCAACAATATTTTTTGTCCCAAATTTATTCTAGACTAGAGCATTAAACTATCATAGTAACAACAATTCTCACTGTAATTTGCTAGTAATTCCCGTTATCATTCTCATGGAAAAATTTAAATCAAACGTCCATAAATTATTTCATCGTATCATACTTATAAACATTCATTGTATTTTTACAACTTTTTTTAAATTTGCAACAAACATAAGATGGACATAACTTGTACCAAAAATACCTAAAAAAAAAAAAAAAACAGTTGCAACTTTAATGTAAAGTAATTGAGCATATGGTGGGGGCTCCAATTTTGGTATCAATCTTGATTCAAAAACAGTGACACTTGCCCTGTGGCCAAAGGAATGTTTCTCAAATTCAAAACATTTGTTAATTTTTAAAAGGATTAAAAAAAAAAAGTAAAAAATTGTGGACAAAAGAAAAAGTGTGCTCTTAAGTTCATTCAAAAAAGTCCAAACTAAAGTGTGCTCTTATACTTGCTTTTAGTGACAAAACAGTTGAAGATGGCAGATGCAAATTTGAGGTGAGTTTCCTCACAATTTCTCTCTCTCTTGATTCTCTCTCTTCAAAATGAAATCTTGATTTGTGTATTAATGGGCAGTGAGACTAGAATTGAAGAAGAAGATAGTTTGAGGACAGTGGATGGTTTAAGAGGGAGATTGCTTGCTGAGAGATTGGCTTCAAGAAATGCAAGGAAAGAGGCAGACCAATTGGGAAATAAGGTCTAATTCTTTTTATTTTTTAAGGTATAGATTATAGAGCTCTTATTTGAGACGAGCAGAGTGCTTGAAGTTCGAACTCGATTCGTGACAATGACATTAATGATCCGAATATAGAGTTCAAGGCTCGTTTTTCAGTGTAAACGAGTTGAGCTCTGGGTTGCTCGTCTTTTTAACAACTGTAATTGTGGTTTTTCTTAATTTCTTTTTTTAAGCATAGATTATAGAGCTTTTACTTGAAGTTCGAACTCGATCGTGACAATGACATTAATGATCTGAAAATAGAGTTCGAGACTCATTTTTTAGTATAAATGAGCTGATTTCGAGCATTAACTAGCCGAGCTCTAGTTTGCTCGTTTTTTTAACAACTCTAATTGTGATCTTTCTTTATTTCTTTTTTAAGCGTAGATTATAGAGCTCTTATTTGAGTCGAGCAGAGTACTTGAAGTACGAACTCGATCGTGACAATGACATTCTTAAAATAGAGTTCGAGACTCTTTTTCAGTATAAACGAGCCGATTTTAAGGCTTAACTAGCCGAGCTATGGGCTGCTCGTTTTTTTAACATCTCTAATTGTGATTTTTCTTCATTTCTTTTCTTAAGCGCAAATTATAGAACTTTTATTTGAGACGAGCAGAGTATTTGAAGTTCAAACTCGATCGTGACAATGACATCCGAAAATAGAGTTCGAGACTCGTTTTTAAGTATAAACGAGCCGATTTCGAACCTTAACTAGCCGAGCTCTGGATTAATTGCTACTTTTTTTTTTCTAATTTATTACTGATTTTTCTTTTTCAAATGTTGTGAAAACGACAGTTGCTGGAAATGGAAAAGCTGTTGAAGGAAGAGGCAAGATCAAGAAACAGAGCTGAAAAGAAGCTGAAATTGCTGATTAAGAGGCTTGAATCCATGGAAATTCCCCAAGAAATCAAGGAAAATGCTAAATCAGCAAAAGGGTTTGCAGATTTTCTCGAAAATTGTTCGGAAATTAGTGCTTGGAATGTGTTTGATGAAAGTTCCGCCATTGATGGGAGCTCGAGCTCATATGAAAGATTTAATCTTGATGATAATCAAATGGATGATGATTCAAACACTAATGAGAAGAGGTCAGCTTTCCAAACTTGCATTACTTTGTTCTTGATATTTGTTAAGATTAAGAACAAGAATTTACTCAGATCTCTGTTTGTTCAAAAAATTGAATTTTAAAGCTTTTTTTTGCTAAAAAGTTTTTGAATAGGTTTTATAATTGTATTAAAATATCGAATATTTGACCAAGAGTATCGATAATCTCACCAAAAATATCATTAATCTTGGTTCAAGAAAATTTACAACAATTACAATATAATATCACCGACATAAATTAATGATACTCGTAGTAGATTATCGATACTCCTAATTAATTATTCGATATTTTAAAACAGTTTTATAATAAGTTTATCATGAACTATTTTCATATAATAATTTTTGTTTTCACTGTTCAATTTGATTCTGAACATTTAACTATTTCAATTTTGTTCTAATATTTAAAAGAAATTGTAAAATTTTGGCCCAAAATCTCCGAAAAAATAAAAATAAAGGGACATTCGTGTGACATACAACATTGTATTCAATTTTTCGACTATTTTAGACCAAACTTTCTTATTCAAAGTAATACTACATTTTAGCATTTTAACTAATACTCCCTCCGTCCCAATTTTATTTTTCCGTTTGACTGTGCGCTAAGTTTAATGCGAAAGTTGAATTTTAATATTTAAATGAATAAAGTGGTATTGAAAATGATGAATGGTTAATAAAATAGTATTTAAATGAATAAAGTAGTATTGAGAATGGTGAATAAAGTATTATTTAAATGAATAAAGTAGTTTCCATTTTAGGGATGAGAAAACAAAATTGGGATGAACCTTTTTGGCAAATGGAAAAACAAAACTAGGACGGAGGGAGTATGTTTTAGTATACGAAACATTACATTTAAAAAAAAAATGATTTCATGGATTATCCCTCTTATAATCACTAAAATATGATATTGCATGTGTTAATTTTGAGTTCACCATAAATTTATTGGGAGCTTGGCTTGTAGAATTTTTTGTCCACAAGAGTGTAATTTAAAGAAGAATTTTTTTTTTCATATAACTTGAGAAAAAGGCAAAAATTAGGCTTAAAACGAAGAGCTTCTAAAATCGAGATCTATATTGAGTTACTTATTAAATTGAGGCAGGCTTAAGTATAAGACGTAGCTCCAAATTAGTATACGCACCTTATTATGTTTTGAAACATTATTTTGGTAGAATCATAATATTATACATGTATTGAAGCTTGTTTTATTTTTCAGACCGTCTCATATAAATTTTTGTCCTTAAAATTTAGTTGTGTTACTTACCGATAATCATTAGGTTAAGGAGTATGTAATGTATAGAGTGAAATTGGTTCATATATGAATTATTAAAGGATATTAATTGTTTTCACTAAAAAATAATAATTGTTTTCACGGAAGATTATTAGTTATTTTCACTAAAGAGTCTTATTTTATTTTCAATAAACAAGTACTTACTCCGTCCAATATCAGTAAGCCTACTTTTTGGGCAGTTATTTTTTGTCATAAGTTGGAGGGTATTATGAGGTATTGTGAGATTCATTTATCAATAAAATAATTGTTTATGAAAAATATGATACTTATATTTTTCATAAACAATAATTTTATTGATAAATAAATCTCACAATACCTCAGAATATCCTCCAACTTATGACAAAAAATAACTGTAAAAAAAGTAGGCCTACTAATATTGGACGGAGAGAGTAATTTTTTTCCAGTGAAAACAACCAAAACTCTTTAGTGAAAACAATTAATATTCTTCAGTAATTCATGTATAAACCATTTTCACTCTATATTTTATCTAAATTAAGACATTCTTATCTAATTTTTACCCTTGAAATTTGGTAAGTGGTATCTCCACAATTATGGTGTATGGTTGATTGTAGAATGGAATCATCTAGTGAGGAAGGGATTAACCAAGAAGAAGATGATAAAGAAAAATCAATGGCCATGATTGCAATTGAAATTTCAAAGAAAAACGAAGGAATTATTGATCCAAAAGTCGTGGATGCAAATGTGAAAGAAGTGCTACAATCATTAAAGCGTGCTAAGGAGCAACTTCAAAGTTCAATGGAAAGAAGGCGCACGAGCACGAGTATGAGCATGATTAAAGTTGGTTAGATTATTACTAAATAATAATGATGATTAATTATTACTTCCTCTCTTGTTTAACTTGATGGGTTAAAATATTTTGCACAAATTAAGAAATGTTGTAAAACGATCATACTATTTTATGTTTTAATTAGAAATTATTCAGTTTGATGCACAATTAGTATATTGACAGTTATTTTGTGTGACGTGAGACATATCTAAAATATAAAAATTAGAATTTAGTAAAAGAGCATTTCAAATCACAATATATTCATATTTTAAATTTGACTTTATATATATATTCAATATGAATGTTAAATTAAAGGTAAAAAAATTAATTTGATATATTATATGTTGAAAAAACATTTGAAATGAAAAAAAGAAGAAGTAATTGCTATTTATTGCATGGAAAAAAAAACCTAAATCTAGAATATAATTTGGGGAGGAGGGATGATAATATAATTATAGTGAAAACGGTTCATACATAAATTATTCATGGGTTTTAAAAAAAATTTTAACTATTGTTGACGGACATTTTCGTAGAAATAAACGTATTGTGGCTATTTAGGTATACCCGACAAACAATAAATATAAACTAACAAGATCGATGGGGGAAAAATATTTGTGTTCTTCCCTTGAATATGAGAGGTTTTCTATATGATGAATGAGGGAAAAATGGTGAACCCTTTACAATTGCCGGGGGGGGGGGGGGGAGGTTGACCTTCTATTTATAGAGGTTCACCCCTAAAGGCCCAAAAGTCCAAAAGTGGACATAAACTCATCTCAACCCTTTATTTTAGGGTTTTATTACAATTATTAACCTAACGATTAATACTAGATCTATTGTACATTAAATGCTCTTGTCTTGTCCCATAAAGATGACGGTACTTCGATGTCTTATCTGATGTAGACTCTTGATCTTGTCGGAACCGTGTATTTTCGGGAATCTGATCTTCTGTCGGGCGAGGACAATTCCTGTTATAACAATTGCCCCCAAGATTGGACTCTGACTATGGTTGGAGTTCGATCTTGATATGTGCTTCAAATAGGTCTTGCCCCTGAGCCCGCAAACAGGATAGCTCAGATTCCCCGGAGGAATTTTCGACGGTGGGAACCTTGATGGAGTATCTTTCGTGTCATTTTTGGATTGTCAATTTTTTTTTAAACTGGTCGGGTTAGGTGGGGTACGATCTTCTGTCGTGCCCCCGAGTCGAGAGTCGTGACGTTCAATTAATAAAGAGCTCTTGCCGCTGATGGGTAGCTATTTTAATATTTAGTGATAAGAGTCGTGATGATTAATTAATAAAGTGCTATAGCCGCATCGGTCGGCGGCCTTGCAAATGAGAGCGTTCAAGACGCGATACTTTTGAATTAATAAAGTGTTGAAGCCGCGATAGGCAGCGACCTTATTAAAGAGATAATTGACTTAAAATTTTGAATTAAGGGGTCATTAATACTTTGATGAATGCAATCTTTTCCCACATCATTTTGCCCTCACTTTTAAGGGGTCATTAATACGTTGATGTTCTTCGTCAGTTTTTACATCTGAAAGGTGTGAGTTCACTTCTCGGCCACTATTAATTTCTTGGACTTTGACGAATAAGTCTTCAAGAACTTTCAGTACAAGATTAGTGCCAACATCAGTTAAAGATGCACCATCCACCAGTTAAAGATGCACCATCCATCTTCAATCTCATTTATACATGTACCACTTTTGTCTGTTACCACTCCAACCTTTGCATTCTTTGTCCATCTTTTCATGATGTACTTATCAGGTAATTCAGAGACTTGTTTGACTCGAAAATATATAAGCATGTGCCTACATGGTATTCCTTCGAACTCGAATTTTTACAACTGCATGAAATGTGCTCCGATTGCTTATTGTATAAAAGAATTCGATGTCTACTTCCATCACTTTTGTGAGACCTTCTAACAGTGTAAATATCATTCTCTTGACAACTAGTGTCAAGATCAATACAATATGCGTTACTTTCATCAATTTCTTTCTGGAAGCACAAAAAGTTCCTCTTTGTGTACAAATCGACCATTTGTCTTTTTATTGGCCATTGTGACTTACATTTTGGTCTCTCATTTATGTCAACATGATCAGCTGTTAACTCATTATGTTGCTGATTTCTAAGAGCACTATTGAACCGAGTAACAAAATTCATTAACGAGTTTTGACTGGAAACATGCCTTTTGAAAAAAGTATGAGCACTTTCAGCTCGTTGGCTACTTGATATTCCTGCACTAAAAATGTTCTTCACATATGCTGGCAGCCTGGCACCCATTGTTCCTGCAATTTATACATAGTATTCAACCAAACATTATCTTCTAACTTTGTAGCATTCACCACCTCGCTCCAATTTTGTTCAAATTCCTTTGGTGACTCAGAATCTAAAATGATATTTTTCATATTATAATACTGGTCCCGATAAGTAACTTGATTAATCTTCTCCGAGAACTTGTTCAAGATGTGTCAAATGCAATAACGATGAAATGTTTGAGGAAAAACTTGAGAAATGGCTTTTGTCATTCCAATAATCTTCCAAATAACATTCCAATAATCTTCAAATTAGGCGATGATTTGCTTAGCTCAACAAAATGTTGAAGCAACGTTCTTGAAAAAGTATGGTGTGCACTTGTCTCCCCCCACACCACTATTTAAAAAAAAAAAAAATTACTTACCAGCTAATAATTCATCCACCTTTAAAATTACTAAGCGAAAATGAATATGGTTGTTTTTAATGTTTCTCTTTTTAATTTTTACTATTTTATAAAAAAAATTATATGATTTTATTGGATGGGTAATCTACCCTGTGAACTGATGTAGCATTCTCCTAGTTTTACTTACATTGTTTCTAACATGATGTTTTATGAAAATAATATTAAGTACACATTTTTCAATGTCATAATGTTTAAAACACACTATATTTTTGCATTGAATCTCAATATAATTTTATTCACACAAATATTTGTAACTATTAAAGGAAAACTCTATCATCGTATATTAGAACTTAGGATAGGTGAACAATATTATTAGCCCAACTATATCAGATGGGAATTTTTTATCTATTATCTACCCACCTTTAAATTCACACAAATATTATTATTAATGTTTATCTCTCTTTTCAAATATTATACTTTTTTATACTTTTTTACATCTTTTAAGAATTAAGGGCCCAATTTTATATGAAAACGGTTCATGATAAATTTATCATAAAACTGTTTTAAAGTATTAAATATGTAATTAAGAATATCAAAATTCTTATCAGGGTTATAGTCAATCGGATTAGTGGTATTGTATTATTAATTTTTTTTTTTTTACCTAAACTTTTGATACTTCCGGCGCACATTTATTATACCAGCTTGTAAATTGAAACATTTATATTTTATGAGTTGCATGTATGCACTTATATGCTTAACAATTGAGTTTTTTATTTTATCTTTTATTCAAAATATTTGGTGCAACTGGATCCAACACGATCCAACCATATAGAATTAGATCCTTTATACAGTTTTGTAATTTTTAATCTTCATTTATCTCGTTCTTCATATTCGCAATAATGTTGAAGCACTTTTAATTTTATGTTAAATCAAATGTGTAAAATGGGTGATGTGATGTTATAATATTATTGTTGGAGAAATTTTATGGCAAATCAAATGTGTAATAATATATGGTGATGTGAAATTATTACATTATTATTAGAGATTTTTTTTTTTTTTTTGTCAAATCAAGTGTTTAAAAGTGAGTATATATTTTTAAATGTGGATGAAGATTGTATTTAAATCTGCACATTAAATCTCAAAAAATTATGTATGCTAATATGTTAAATTTCTTGTTTTACATATGCTATTTGGTTTATATATTAATTCATTTATTCCTTGGAGCAGCTTGTTGGTTTATTGTAATTAATCTCTGTGTAATATTGCTAAATTATTCTTAATGTTTGTTTACCCTATAAGTAATATTAATCAATGCTGCAATTATCATGGCAAAGTTTGAATAGGCTTGGAGATCGAAAGTTTAATTTAAGCTACATTTTTATAGAATTTTCCATAACTAATATGCATATAAACATGGCCAAGAAAAAAAAAAATGACTATAATTAAAAAAAAAAAAAAAAAAAGGTAAATGTCTTTTGATGGGCCTCATCAGGTCTTCAGTTTTATTGGCCCATGTAATTCCCAATTTTAGGACCAGGTTAAATACATTTCCATGTTGTTAATACACTCTATCCATAAAAATGTTCGAAAAAAAATTCTGAAAAACATAAAAAAATTCTGAAAAATATAAAAAAATTCGAAAAAAAGTCCGAAAAATCATATATTTAGTGTTTCTTTTTATTTCCATTTTTTAATTTTTTTTAATTTTTTTCATAATATTTTTTGGATAGAGTGTATTAACAAAAGATAGAGATGTATATAATCTGGGCCCAATTTTAATGCCCCTTATCAGCACCTTTTAATTTTTTTTTTTTTTTTTTCCGTTTTGCTCCTTTAGTTTCAGTCAACTAAAATCGCTTTTATCTATAATAATGTTAAAACGTAAAAGATGTGGGAAATATTTTTTTTAAACCCTTTTATCCATTTTATATTTTTTATTTAATATTTTATTTATTTTTAACCTTTATGGAATGTATATATTATTATTGCGTATTAACTCCGAATTGAGTAAATAATTTTTCTGTATGGAATACTAAAGGGTTCTTTTGGCCTTCTCTGCATCTTTTTCCAATTGGTCAAACTTTTTATTTTATTTTATTTTGCGTCTAAAACAAGTTTTAAAACTTTTGACACCATCATTATTCTAGATATATTTTCTTGTTTTCTTTGCGAGAAGAATTTACAAGGAAAATACAAAAAAAAAAAAAAAAAAAGGCAGATCCGAAAATTATAATTAAGTGAAAAGCATCGTATGTAATTTTTTTAAGAGTATGTATAGAGTGAAATTGGTTTATATATGAATCATCGAAAGGTATTAGTTATTTTCACTGAAGGGTATTAGTTGTTTTTACTGAAGAGTATTACTGGTTTACACTGAAGAGTCTAAGTTCATTTTCACTATAATTAAGTGAAAAACATTGTATGTAATTTTTTTAAGAGTATGTATAGAGTGAAATTGGTTTATATATGAATCATCGAAAGGTATTAGTTGTTTTCTCTGAAGGGTATTAGTTGTTTTTACTGAAGAGTATTACTGGTTTACACTGAAGAGTCTTAGTTCATTTTCACTATAATTAAGTGAAAAGCATTGTATGTAATTTTTTTAAGAGTATGTATAGAGTGAAATTGGTTTATATATGAATCATCGAAAGGTATTAGTTGTTTTCTTTGAAGGGTATTAGTTGTTTTTACTGAAGAGTATTACTGGTTTACACTGAAGAGTCTTATTTCATTTTCACTATAATTAAGTGAAAAGCATTGTATGTAATTTTTTTAAGAGTATGTATAGAGTGAAATTGGTTTATATATGAATCATCGAAAGGTATTAGTTGTTTTCACCGAAGGGTATTAGTTGTTTTTACTGAAGAGTATTACTGGTTTACACTGAAGAGTCTTAGTTCATTTTCACTGAAGAACTAATGTAAATCAGTTATATTTTTCAATGAAAATAACTAATACTCTTTAGTGATTCATGTATAAACCAGTTTTACTCTGTACTTTGGCTTTTTTTAAGGTGAATAAAATTTGGCAAATAATACCCCCTATGTACAAATGAAAGAGTTATTGTTTGTTGGTTTGTCAAATTGTGATACTTCTGATGAACGGTCGGTTGTTGGTTAATTATAACATATGTCACAATTTTATTGAGCTGATTGATTTATGATTTTTTGTTTCGTTGTGTATAATTTAATTATTGATTGAGGGAATATATTCAATAAATGAAATATATATTTATGAATTTATATTAACAAATTTTAATTAATTAATCTGAAAATATGAATAAATGTTGATGAAAAGTAATTACTCTATGTGTTTTCTTCTCCAGGCTTTTAAAAGATGAAAAAAAAAATAATGGCAACAGCCATTTTTTCGGTAGAAAAAAACAAGTAAATATGTTAATTTTGTGGCCCCCACATTTGTACCATTTTCAATTAAAAATAATAATATAATTGACCTTTGGGGCCCGCAAAACCCATTGGCATGATTTGAACCTCTGCGCTGAGTTGGTCGGGGTTCTCGCTATCCGGTCAGTAAGCCAGGGAAAGGTTGTATGTTATTTTTGGACTCGTTTAGAGTTTTAAGTCTGTTTTCAAGACCTAATTTGTTAGGGGTTTATAAATATTCTTATTATATGACCTATGTCATTTTGTACTTTGAAAACGTTGAGATCTCGTAATAATATACGGATCCACTCTTCTGGTCGTGGACGTAGCCAACACAACGTTGATGAATCACGTAAATCTGTGTCGTTTTCTTTTACGTTTATGATTTTTTTTTCATCTCGTTATAACAGAAAGTATTGGAACACCAAAGTTCGATCCCTATAATTTTTCTATATAGTTAAATAAAGTATTGAAAAATTTCATGCAACACGAGATTTACACTTAGTTTTGCATAATAACGTGCAATGTGCACTTATATTTAACTAGTATCATAAAGAAAGTTATTATTTTTCTTTCCTTTTTTAAGAAAAAGAAAAGCACATTATCCTTCAAAAAAACATAAAATTGGTTGGCCTACAAATATTTTATTTTTTGGAGGTATTAGCTGGCTACCTAAAAGAGTATTCAAACACTTGTCCTTAAGTTTTTTATTTTCATAAATTTTTCATTTTCACATATAGTAATCTTTTATACTTTATCAAAAGATCCAATGTCCTCTTTAAAATAATAGCATTGAATGTTTATGTAAAGAATGATATGAATTACTTAAATTTTAACTTTTTCTATACGTAATTTCTCAACTTTAAGTACCCACTTATTTTCTAAAAGTATAAGGATCAATTAATTGAATTAATTTGATTAATTTTGTGAGATGTTTCAATGATAAACTGTATCCTAATTGTTGGGGAAAATATTTTTTTAGCTCGTGGTTGTGTTTTAAGGATAATATATTTTTGGGTTTGTAAAAATAGGATAATATGTCTTTGTGTTTGTGAAAGTAGGATAATATAATTTCAAACTTGTTAAAGTTGGACAATATGCTTCAAAAATCAGTAAATGTAGGACAATTGAGCCCGAAATACACCCGATCACGGGCTCAATTGTCCTACATTTACAGATCTTTTAAATATATTGTCCTCATTTTACAAGCCTGAAAAGTTATTTTCCTATTTTTACAAGCTCCAAAATATAAAAAAATATTTTTTCCTTATTGTTGAGTATGTATCTAAGATATAGTCATCCTTTACTAACTGTGTTTTATATTTTTGTTTTATTACTTTTTCTATAATTGCATATTAATTTCTAACTTTAGTTTATGTCCTTTTCATTTCTTATTTTCCATCTTAGTAAATACTGTGAAAATTAATCTCCCTCTACTGTCATAATAATCATGCAAAATACACACTTGATTTTATCTTTTAATGAATAGCTTTGGATATTTCTTTAAGTGCAGACAAGACAATATAAAGTGCCCCTTAATCAACACCACCCACATAATTGATTAATCAATTTTTTTTTTAAATGATGTCCTTCATATTGTCACGTGAGATTGTCAGAAATTTTGATGGAAAAAAATAAATTTCATATTTGAATTTGAATTCGATTAGGTGAAGTTAGTTTTTACATTAATATTCAATAAAAAAAAATTAACAGAAAAGTAAAACTAATAAACTGAACAAGCTTGAAAATCAGGTTCACTGGAATTGGTCATTGAGTTGAATACTAGTAAAAAAAAAAGGAACTTGAAAATCGATGAGAAAAAGTTAGAGGTGGTACGGTATGACATGATATATATTTAATACTGTATATTGTATTAAAAATATCGATACTTAAAAAGTCATATTGTTATCGTACTAAAGATTTCAGTATATTACCGGTAAAATTTTGGATTTTTTTAAACTAAATTCTTCGGAAATCGGAATGCTAACAAGCGAGAATATCGGAGAAAAAATATGAATGTGATACTACAAATAAGTCTCAAAACAGAAAATAGATTTTCAGATTTACTTTACATATGTTGTTACTGTTGTCTTTTCTTTTTAGCGGAATGAGAGATTGAGAGAGATTAACCTTGATTGCGTTAGAGCTTAGGGGTTGAGGGAGACGGAAAAGTGATAAGCATATCTTTTGTGTAAGAATGAACAAAGACTCTATTAATTAAGAAAAACAAGTAGTTTGTGCTATTTTCAAATAATTAGAATGCTTGGGCTTCCACATTTTTTATAATAAGACCACAATTTAATCATATTAAAACTAAAAATGAATTTCAATATTTGGATGGCTATTTTTGACTGGCTTGGAATTGTTACGGTGTCACATTCTTGCCCCCTTTCAAACCTCATTGCTCATAGTCGTCTATTGAGAGGGAAGCAGGGTAAGAAGGTCGCCATGACAGTGTGGCTTTGTGTGGTGTGGAGACTATGGAAGAGCAGAAATGAGGCGATCTTTGATGGTGCTTGTGCTATATATTAGTGATAGCTTAATTAGTTGATGATGTTAAGAGGGTGTTTGGCTGAGCTTATAAACTTCTTAAAACATCTTATAAGCTGTTTAAGAGCTTATAAGTACTACCAATGTGTTTGGCAAAATAAGATGCTTAACAGCTTATAAGATCATAAAATAAGCTCCTAACATCTTATAAACTATAAAAAAAATAAGTTGGGATTTCCCAACTTATTTTCCTAACCACCTCCACCCCAACCACCCACCTCACCTTGGAACCACCCAACCCCTCCCCAACCCTACCTCAACATAAAAAATAGATAAAATTATTTTTTATAAATTTAAAAAATATTTGTTATAAATTATCAAATATCTTATAAGAGGGTGTTTGGCTAAGCTTAATTGAAACATCTTATAAGCTCTAACATCTTATAAGTTGTTTTAAGAGCTTATAAGATGTAATTTTTAAGTAGCTTATAAGTTGCTAAAGTGTTTGGCTAATACAACTTATAAGATCTTTGATAATTTATAAAAAATATTTTTAAAATTTATAAAAAATAAAATTTTCTTTTTTTTTATCTTGAGATAGGGTTGGGGTTGGGTTGGGGTGGGGTGAGTTGGAGTGGGGTGGGTATTTTTTAAATTTACAAAAAATAATTTTTTCTATTTTTTATTTTGAGGTGGGGTGGGGTGGGGTGGGGAGGGGGGCGCGCGGGGTGGGTGGGGTGGGGTGGGTAGGGGGGCGCGCGGGGCGGGTGGGTGTGGGTGTGGGTGTGGGTGTGGGTGTGGGTGTGGGTGTGGGTGGGGTGGGGGTGGGGGTTGGGGGTGGGGATGAGGGTGGCTGGAATGGGGGGAGGGTGGGGTGGTTCTAAGGTGAGGTGGGTGGTTGGGGTTGGGGTTGGGGTGGGGGTGGTTAGGAAAATAAGTTGGAAAATCCCAACTTATTTTTTTACAGCTTATAAGATGGTAGGAGCTTATTTTATGATCTTATAAGATGTTAAACATCTTATTTTGCCAAACACATTGTTGGTACTTATAAGCTCTTAAACAGCTTATAAGATGTTTTAAGGAGCTTATAAGCTCAGCCAAACGCCCTCTAAGTTGTATTAGTCATACACTTTAGCAACTTATAAGCTACTTAAAATTACATCTTATAAGCTCTTAAAACAACTTATAAGATGTTAGAGCTTATAAGATGTTTCAAATAAGTTTAGCCAAACACCCTCTAAATCTAGATTATGGAGTTGGTTTTTTTGCAAATAGTGCATGGTGCTCTAATTTTTCCTTTAATGATTGGCTTGTAAATCCGAGATTAATCCTAAACTGTTAATTCTTGTTTCTTTGTAAACGGCTTGAGTATGCCTTATACCCATTTGGTGGAATGAATTTCCTTTTTACTGATAAAAAAAAAAAAAAAAAAACAACGGTATGCCACTTTTCATACTGTTACTCTACCAAAATTTTCGGTATATTAAACTTTTCAAAAAGTTTGATTTTTTTTCAATATAGTAAGCGCAATATTTTACGATCCTTAGAAAAAATTGAACTAAACAAAGTTAATAAGCAAATAAAACAAGCATAAGAATGGCCCACTATATAGCCAGTGCAACTAACCTAGCTGGTACTCCCTCCGTCCCAACATTATTTGCATAGTTGGGACGGCACACATATTAAGAAAAAGTTACTTTTTTAGTAAAGTAGTGGCATATGGGTAAATATGTGTATATTATTATGAGTGTGCATACAAATCAATATTTCCTTTTTTAGAGTCTGCAAATAATCTTGGGACAGACGAAAAAAAAAAATGTGCAAATAATAGTGAGACGGAGGGAATAATATTTTGTCAAAAGAGTAATACGAAGAGCCATAATAAGATATGTCAATGCATGTTTGATTATACTATTTTATTTTTATAGACCTATGAATTAAGAGATTTTTGTCAATTTAATTCCTTATTCAAACTACTATAAAATTTATTTATTTATTTATTGACTATACTGTTTGGTGGAGACATTCAGTAGTGGTAGTCTGGTAGATGAATAAATAGAAAAATAAGGCACTCTTTACGAACACATATAAAATTGTGAAACATTATGTTTCATTTAAAAAAATAACTATAAATATTTCCAAATCAACACTGATTTTCTCAGTAGTTTCATAATTTATACTCACTGCTACTCATTTTATGTGTCATTCTGAATTTTTTTTTAATTAAAATTTTCTTATATTAAAAATACCCTTAGTTAAATATAATTTATTAATTAAATATAGTATTAATTATAATTAGCAAAAGGGCAATGCTATTCACCCACGTAAAAATGCTTTGTTCACCCACTTTTTTAAAATAAAAATATATTTAATAGAAATTACTAATTTACCCTTTATAAAGAATAAATATTAAATTTATTAAATGCTCACGCTTTCAACACTTTACCCAAAATCTCAGAATTCGCACAATTTTTTCTATTTTTTCACGCAAACAATTACACCTTTAAAAAGAACAGAAAAAGAAAGAGCATGCATGATCATGAAAATATAAAACATAGAAACACAATTTAATGAGATTAATTTTTCTTTTTTTAAAAAAGAAATTGGTATACCATGAAAATGAAAGGAAGAAATAAAGAAAGAAAGAAAATGAGGTTGGTGATGGTGGTTTGTGGGGTCGGCACTGTAAAAAAAAAAATTGTTAGTGTGTTATTTTTTTAATATTAAATTGGTGGGTGTGGTATATTTAGCGAATGGTATAATTATTATATTAAGATTATAGTTGTAAACTTTAAGGGGGTACATTAAGCAAAATAAAAAAAAATAAATAAAATATATAGTGAGTTAACTTAGTAGTTGGTGAACAAAGTATTTTTATGGGTGTTTTTTTTAGTTGAGATATTATGGAGAATATTTTTTCCATCTTCAATTGAAAAAAAAAATAGACGCTAACAATATCATGAGCACTTCCATATATTGTAATATGAATTTTTAAAAGAAAAAGAATTTAATTCATGTCCACCCACTTATTAGAAAGATTCATAAAATCTATATATACCGAAGAATCAATTCTGCAAACGGGATAACAATTTTTAAGGTGAAAAATTGAATTAAAAAAGGAAGCTGGTGATACATGCCTGAGGATTTTAATTAGACACAGTATAGAGTGAAACTGGTTTATATATGAATCATTGAAGGGTATTAGTTATTTTCATTGAAGAGTATTAGTTGTATTTACTGAAGAGTATTACTGATTTACACTAAAGAGTTTTAGTTGTTCAGTGAAAATAAACTAAGACTCTTCCGTGTAAACCAATAATACTCTTAAGTAAAAATAACTAATACTCTTCAGTGAAAACGATTAATACTCTTCGGTAATTTATATATAAATCAATTTCTTTTTATACCTACTCTTTTAATTATGAGAGAATGGTCGAAGATTTTTAGGCTTAAAAAGTAAAATGGAAATAAGCTGGATAAATAAGAAGAGAATACGAAGAAGATCTGATGTAGATATGAAAATCAAGATGGTGTGACTAAATAATAGGGGTATATTTTAGAATAACATATACTATTATGCTAATAGTTTAAAATATAGAATGACATTTAAAATGAATAGGAGCGAGGGCAGAGGCGATAAAATATTGGTTTGGGAATACGAATTTAAAAAAAAAAATTAGGGTGTGATTCATTAATGATACATGTATTTATAATTTATTATTTATAACACCTGGAAACATATATAAATTTTAAAAATTTGCAATCAAATGCTGGTAATTCACATTTTCTTTTACCCAAAACTTAAGCATATTAAATAATTTAGAGTAGTTCCAGTGTGCACTTGAATGCATGGCATGCACTTGAATTTTGAAAAAAAAAAAAAAAACTTAAGCAGAAATCAGCAAAACTTCAAGAAGTGATCAGTGATACCCCAAAAAGTAATCAGTAATACCTCAACTAAAAAAAAAGATACACAATTTGGTGTGTTTGTGTTTGTTTTGGAAAAATTAAAATTGAATTCAAAATTAAGCTTAAAATCCAAGTGCATGCTAAAATTTGTAAATAATTTAATATAATTAAAGAAAAAAAACATTAGTTCAAGTTTTATTAGTCCAATAGTCATGAGAGTGATTTCAATCTAAATTGAGTGTCACATTGTCAATTTAAGTTATAATACATAATAAAATTCAATTGAAATAACAATTTTAATGCTTAACAAATTGAATTTGTGCATCAGATTAAAAAATCCGTTAGTTTAATTCGTTGTGTGGTGAATTAGATTCACGGATTCCAAAATTTCACTCCTTTTAAAGAGAGAGTACAAATTTGATACTTACATTATAATTTTTTTATAAAAAATTGTGCATTATAAAATTGGAGGGATATGATTATACATTATTTATTTTTAATATTATTGGCACAATTGATACGAGCATGGAAGAATAAAATAGGACCTTTGTTTGGTTCTAACTTGCTCCACTTTCCAAGTAAAATAGTACATAATTTTACTATTTAACAACAAATAAGAATAGTTCTATTTTTATGAAAAACATGCTTTAAATTCACGAATCATTTTCAAAACTTTATCACAAGTACAATTGAAATATACACTATTAGAATTATGTGATTTCAATTCACTTATTTACTTTTGAAGAAAGTGTCTTTTTTAAGTCTATATACTCTTAACCTATATAAAAAAAAATGTCTCTATGCTATTACTCGGCTCGCTTTAAGTTTTAGCCTTCTTGATAAATAAAGAATATTGAGTGCAAATGATAAGAAATATTCTCTCCTTTCAATTTTAGTCGGCATAATTTTCTTTTTTATTAGTCTAGATTTAAACTAAAAGACAAAGTATAGAGTGAAATTGATTTATGCATGAATCAGTGAAGGATATTAGTTGTTTTCATTTAATAGTATTAGTTGTATATACTGAAGCGTATTATTGATTTACACTAAAGAGTCTTAGTTGTTCAGTGAAAATAAACTAAGAATCTTCAGTGTAAACCAGTAATACTCTTCAGTGAAAACAACTAATACCCTTCAGTGATTCATATATAAATCAATTTCACTTTATACATACTCAAACTAAAATTAAGTATAATATTTTATATTTGATGAAGTATAGAGGGAAAATGATTTATACATAAATCATCAAAGGGTGTTAGTTGTTTTTAATAAAGAGTATTACTTGTTTTTATTAAAGAATATTAGTTGTGTTAATTGAATAGTACTAGTTGTCTATTGAAAACAAACTATGATTCTTCGGTAAAAAGAATTAATATTTTTTAAATGAAAATAACTATAACATTTCAATAATTCATATATGAACTAATTTCACTCTATACATTCTCTTTATCTTTTACCTTCCAAAAATTATTTTAATTACTTAAAATATTGGAGTATTAACCTTATTAATAACAATAATTTATTTATAAATAAACTCCACACTAACGCATAATGCATACCCTTCAATATATTTACTTTATCAATAAATTAGTGATAAACGTTTTATGCCTACTTATATTGAATGAATGGAGTATAAAGTTGTAGGGGATTTATGATATGAAAGCGAAAAGTTCTAAGATTAAAAACAAAGGGTTGATTTTGTGTACATCAGTTTTAGTGTACATTATTCTATAACTAATATTTTACAGTAAAATAACTAATACTCCTTCCGTCCAATATTAGTAGTCTTGTTTGTTGGGCTGTATTTTTTGTCATAAGTTGGAGGGTATTATGAGGTCCATTTATCAATAAAGTTATTGTTTATGAAAAATATAAGTATCATATTTTTCATAAACAATCAATTTATTCATAAATGGACTTCACAATATCTCATAATACCCTCCAACTTATGACAAAAAATTATAACCCTAAAAAGAGAACTACTAATATTGAACGGAGTGAGTATTATATATTTTTAATGAAAAAATTAATATATTTTAATAATATAACTAATATTATTAAAACATATACTCAAAATACAAATTTAATTAGACAAAGTATAGAGTGAAACTTGTGAAGGGTATTAGTTGTTTTCACCGAAGAGTATTAGTTGTTTTACTGAAGAGTATTACTGATTTACACTAAAGAGTCTTAGTTGTTCGGTGAAAATGAACTAAGACTCTTCAGTAAATACAACTAATACTCTTCAGTAAAAACAACTAATACCCTTCAGTGATTTATATATAAACCAATTGCACTCTATACATACTCATTTAATTATACGGTAAAAGTAATTTACACAAAACTTTGCCAAAAACGAAATAGAAAAAAAGTAAACGGTACAAAAATTAGAAAAATGTTCCAAGGACAAAATTTTCAGTAAATAAATTACAAGAGAAGAGACAAGTAAGAAAAATACAGGGGCAATGCTATTATTTTTCTAAAAATATTTTTTATTTTTTTATAAAAAAAAATCAATGACACCAAAAAGAGCTGTCAGTCTCTCATTCAACAGCTAGCTTTGCTAAAATGAGTTAAATTCAGTGTCACACTTTTTTTTGACTAGTAAAATCACCAGAATTCTTGGCCTATAGGGGACCAATCACAATTCTGAATAAATGAGTGAATGAATCTACCCAACCCATAACCAAAATTGAATTTATTTTCCTTTTTTGGACTAAAAAAAATTAATGTATCGACATTGGAAACGTTGATCTGCTGAAATAAGCAAATCCAAATTTTAAAAAATAACATTATTTTCTGCAATTTTATATCAATTTATAGTACATTCTTGACAATGACTTTAGCATTGATTGTGCCAATTTCAGGCCTATCTACTACCTAACAAGCTATTAATTTTCTCTATTATTTGCGTGGAGTGGGATTTAATTTAATTTTTTTATTATCATAGAGTTGAATTAATTTATGCTTGAAATTTGAGTTTCATGTCAAAATTATAAGCAATAAACTGCTATGTGAAATTTGGTTATGGAGGAGGATTGCAATGATTTTTTTTTTTTAAATACTTATGAACTGCACATTATATTCTCAATATACTGCATAAGATACCATGGTACAATTTAAATACATTTTTTTAAATAATATTGGTAGTTTTCATTAAAAAGTGAAGTTATCTTCGTTTGCAATTTGAAAATAATAACACTTTTTAGTGAAAAATTCGGGTTAATTGCACGAAACTCCCTAATGGTTTCGAAATGTTGCACGAAATCCCCTTGTCATTTGAAAATTATGTTGAAACCCCTGTAGTTTATTAAATATAGTGATTTCTCTCCTTTTTAGAAAAATGAGTTCACGATTTACTTATTTTCTCTATTTTTCTTGTTTTATTTTTTCAAATATTATAATTTTAATATGAAGGACATAACAAGACTCTGGAAAAATCATTAACTCATTTTTTAAAAAAAGGGGAGAATTTGTTATATTTACTAAACCATAGAGAGTTTCACGCAATTTTCAAATCACAAGGAAATTTCACGCAATATTTCTAAATCATAAAGAGATTTCGTGCAATTAACCCTGAATAAATATGATATTATTAAAAAATGCACTTGGATTATCTGATACACAAGAACCCTTCTCTTTATGATTTGTATTCTACTATTATCATTTGGATTAACCAATACTAAAAGATAAATCCGTAACTCACGTGTGCATTTGATACATAGTGCACTCATTCAAAAATTGAGACTGACTGGAAAGTATGATTTGATTACATTGAAAAATGTGGTGGTTAGCTTTCACTGAAAAGTTTACACTAAAAATCGATTTTTAAGATAAACTTTTCAGTGTAATCTAATTATACTTTTCAGTATAATTGATCCTTACTTTTCAGTGTGAACAACCTCAACTGTTGAGTAGGTGCATAATGTGTCTAATGCATTATGCATATGAGACTGGGTGAAGATAAATATATCCGCATTTTTTATTTTTGTTTTGGCATAATACATTAAAAGGTCTTTGAACTATCACATTTTGTTTCGAAAGATTCCTAAACTATTTTTTATTTTAAAAAGCCCATGAACTATTAATTTTTGCTTCAGGGGGCCCTTGGTAACTAAAATTCACAAATTTTACTAAGTTATTTTAATTTTTTTTTTATTAAAATATGACAAATCAACCGAATTCAATGTTATTATGATTGATTTTCAACAAAAAATTTGTTTCTAATGGATTTTTTGTAGGGGCCTTATGAAACAAGAATTATATATTTTAAGGGTCTTTTGAAACAAAAAAATAGTTTAGGGATCTAATGAAATAAAAATATATAGTTTAAGGGCCTTTTAAAATAAAAATTAGTTTAGGAATCTTTTAATACAAAATTGGATAGTTTGGGCCTCTTGATACATTATGCTTTTGTTTTTTTGTTTTTTTACCAATTGAGATATTTGCAAGGCAAATACATACTTCAAAGTTCAAACATATAATCCTAGACAAAGTATAGAGTGAAACTAGTTTATATATAAATTTGTGAAGGGTATTAGTTGTTTTTATTGAAGAGTATTAGTTGTTTTTACTGAAAAGTATTACTGATTTACACTAAAGAGTTTTAATTGTTCGGTGAAAATGAATTAATACTCTTCAGTAAAAACAATTAATACGCTTCAGTGGAAACAACTAATACCCTTCAATAATTCATATATAAACCAATTTCACTCTATACATACTCATTATCCTAATGCATCGGTGGGATAGTTATAGTTTCAAGCCCTTATTAAAATAAATATCAGTTATTTAATTTACATCTTTTCAATTATTGCTATAATTACACACGTGAACATTACGAAAGAAAGAAAATCTAAAAGATGTGAAGATCTAATTCCCACCCCTTTGTCGGGCTTCCTGAGATGATTAAAAAATTTCATTTTATTTATATTACTATATGATGTAAAAAAATAAAAATTGTTTTCAATAAAAATGATAATGGATTGTTTAACGAGAATAAAAGCATAGTCAATAACATTATTTTTCTTCCTAAAAAAATGTACTTCCTTTGATCATCTGTAAGTTAAACATTTGGAGAATATTAAAATTTTTTAAAAAATATAGTATTTTATTGTAACATTGTTAATAGAAAGTGTAAAAAAATATAAAAAGATAGAGTCGTAGAGATAAAATATAAGGGGACGTCAAACAAAATCTTCAATTTTCCTTTAAAAAAAATAAATAAATTAGAGCACTACACTCATGATATTGTGATTACCATGGAGACAACTTTTTCTCCGGTGTATTTGGGGGCATTAAGAGAAAAAAATTTATTCTCATTCTTATTGAAGAACGACTACTAATTAGTAGTCACGCCAAAGAATAAAATAATTATATAAAGATAAAAAAATTGTATACACCACTTGCACCACCGTGCAACTCATGTCTATTTTAAAATGAATTGGTTATTTTACTTTTATAGTTTGATATTAATAGTTTTTATTAAAAAAAATTATTTTACTAAAAAGTGATAATTCGTAAAATGTGATTCATAGCAAATTTTGTCTTTGTTCATTTATTTATTGTAGTTGTAGACTTGTTGCTAAGCCAAATTTTAAAATACAATGAGATATTCATTTTTCTTTTTCTATTTTCTTTTCTGATTTCGTATATGTTGTGATGTCTCTTATACACTTGGTGTACGGTGCACTTACTCAACAATTAAAATTGTTTACAATGAAACGTATAGAACTATTACTGTAAAACAAATGTGGTTAAATTACAATAAAAAATTTACACATAAATTTTTTTTACAGTGGTATAATTTAATCATACTTAATAGTATAAACTATTTTAATTACAATATGAGTAGGTGAAAATGAATTAAGAGTGTCAATGTTATGTTAGAACCAAAACCAAGTCCCTATCACCTTACTTCTTGGAGTAATCATATTTTATCACATAAAGACATGCTTGTCATTTTCTATTTACGAGGAAAATAAATTAATAAAAAAATTAGATGCGTCAAGTGCCGGTCGATTTGATTCTATGAATCAAATTGCAATTTTTATAGAAGTTAAAAATGACACTGCAAAATCTGAAAGACGTGATTAAATAACAAAAAGTACACAAGTTCGTGTACTATCTATTTCTCTTGTGGAGTAGTGTTTTTTTTTTATCGGTAAATGTTTTTTTTTAGTAATGTTTTGGTGATGATTTAATTTTTGGATGCATTGTATAAGTTAAATATATTTATAATGAGTTATTTATGTTTTTAATAAAAATCGTCTTTGTTTTTACTAATTAGCTAGGATTGTTAAATGGTAATTGATTCTAAAAGGTTACAATAGTAATTTTTCAGTAATAACATATAGTATGATCACTCTTTAAAAATGCACTTGAATTGCATAATATACCAGAGATTTAGTGTTTCGGGATTGATGCAATTTTGGTCCACAAATTTTGAGCAATTAATTTCTATTTTTATGTGCGTAAGCTATTTTCATAGAAAAAAAAATGGCTGAAAACTAGTAGTTTCATAATGGAATGTTAGTTCACATGATGATGAGTATTAGTTTGTAAATTGAAAAATAGTAATAAGTTGATAATTTTTTTTATTACGAAGTACTCTTTCCATCCACAAAAAATATTATTGTAGGCTTTTGTGCGAGTTTTAAGAAAAATAGATATTATGAGAAAAAAGTAAAAATATTGTAGTAAAATCATATACAAAATAAATTATTTTATAAATTTTGTGTGCGAGGTTCAATGACGAATGATATAAATAAATGTATATTGAAAAGTATAAATAAATGCATTTTTTTTTAGAAACAAGCCATTTTTCATGGATGGACTAATATAGACAACATAAACCATTTTTTACGGGCAGAGGTAGTAATATTTTTCATCGTATTTGTAAATTGTAATATTTTTATTATTTTCTAATAATGTTTGTGTATCGTCAATTAAAAATAATTTTGTCATCATCTACTTTTATGTATATATATATATATGTTTTGTGACATGTTGTAGGATAAATGTAAAGACGAACAAATTAATTCTCAAATTTTAATAAGAAATAGTACTACCTCCGTCTCAATTTAGATTACTCATTTTTAAATGGCACGGTTTTTAAAAAAAGAGTTGTTTATTAATACTTTTAAGTATGAAGTAGTTTTTTATGAATTGTTTATTAATATTTTTTAGTATAAAGTAGTTTTTTGAAGGTTGAATTCGAAAAAGTGGTGTTGCTTTTTGCCATTTTAGGAAATGAGTAAATAAAAAAAAAACTTTCATTTTTTGGGCTTTTTTAAAACAAAATTGGGAACGTAGGGAGTATAAGTTACCAAATTTTAAGAGTCAAGTAATTCAGCAAAGAGAATTTCAAAGTGTTAAAGAGCCTGAAAAGGTGTTGCCATAAAATATATCAAGACAAAACCACAATTAAAAAAAAGCATGTCCTTAATTGAAGAATATTTGTTGACTAACTTGCCTACCTAATGATGTGGACCAATGAGAGAGTGACAACATTGTACTGCCCTAACATACTTACATAAAAGTTGCGGGTATGCATTAAATGAAAACATCTCACATGTATGGTGATAGAGACTTGTTGCACATCCTAAAAATAGATATTATGAGTCTTTCTCTTAAACGTCTATAAATATAGAAGACTTTGCCCCAAATAACGTTACAGTAAATTGCCAAGAGCAAAATTTTAACCACAAACTCTAAATATTCAAGAAGCACTCAAAATCCTACAAATATCTTTAGTGTTTCTCACTAAAGGAGTTCACATATGTATTTCAAGTTTATTATATACATCTAAAAACTTAGAAAGTTAACCCAGCCTTTGCATTGTTCTTAGGGTAACAGTTAACTCACATAGTTTGTAAACAAATTATAAGCAAACCCTTGATCTTTAGAGTGTTACTTTTGCTAGTAGTAGTTGCTTAGTAAGTTGATTTGTTAGTATTAGTTAAAACGTCGTGGTTGTAAAAGACTATAACTCAATAATTCTGCGGATTGGAGTTTTCTAAGAGACTTTACTTGATCAATGTACCTTGACTCTATAACATAAGGAATTATGTGTTAAGAAATTCTCATGTACAACCACTATAAATTTAATGTTATTTATTTTCTGCATTGTGTACTTAATTATCTTGTTATTGCATAATCTTTAAAAAAGCACGAGTATTTATCAGGTTTCGATCAACCAGTCTAATATTGTAGTAAACTGTGCACTGCCACTAATCAGAATTTCATAAATCATGAAAAGAGTTTTCAGTAGACGAGTATAATATAATTAAGGGCTCACAACTTCCACACTTGAAATAGTTAATCAACTGATAAGCTTCCAACCTATTAATAGGTGGGCTATATGAACCTAGGGATGTAAATGAGCCAAGTCGTTCATAAACTATTCGGGTCTCAATTCAAAAAATATTCATTTAAGTTCATTCGTCAAGTTTCACGACTCGAGCTCAAGCTCGATTATTTTATCTAGCCGAGCTCGAGCCTAATTATATTTGGCTCGAAAGCTCGCGAACCAGCTTATTTATGAAGTTCACAAATAGGTTCACAAATAAGCTCGTGGACAGGCTCGCAAACATGTTCGTGAGTAGGCTCGTTAACAGACTCGTTAATAAAGCTCGTGAACATGTTCGTGAGTAGGCATTAGTGATTAGGCGTGAAATTATCAAAATTTATAGCTCAAAATGCCCGTGTTTTGATGGATTTATATGAGTATTTAGGGTCATTTGAGTATCATTTTCATAAACTGATGAATTTGTCCCTTTGATGCTCATAGATGGATAGAGGGCGAAAAGAGGAGTTCGTAGGACTATGAATCGACTCAAACGGCTGCCCGAATGAGAAGATATCGAAGAAATACGAAAAGTATTAGTTCGAGGGAGTAAAAGTATCAGTAGAGTACACAAGCGAGAAGAACTCGTGCACTCAGTGCACGAGTGGTCGAGTATAGTGCTCGAGCTAATCCTGGTCGTGCACGATGTGCACGAGTGCTCGTGCACGATGTGCTCGAGTAGCTTCAAGTCGTGCACTAAGTGCACGAACTCGAGTACTCGTGCACTTTTTGGTCTCTGGAAGTTTTGAATGCTCGAGTGGAATGTGCTCGTGCACATAGTGCACGAGTTGTGCTCGAGCAAGCGCGAATTTGGCCCATTAACTCACGATTCGACCCGTTGCCTATTTATACCCCTTCCGAACACGATTTTGAGTACCACTTCACGCGTAGATATAGTTTTTGGAGAGAGAAGCACGAGCAAGCAAATTTTACTTTTAATTGAGGTTTTTACATTACGAATTCATAGTTAGATTTGGATTTTGTTAATTTCATCTTTTGTTCTTCAATACTTGACACTTGAGACTTCGTCTTTTCTCTTTAATTCAATTTTGTTCTTAGACGTCAATTCTTTCTTAAACCCTTGTTTATGTTCTTGAGTCATTTACTTAGATTAATTATGTTTTTGTTCGTTGCTTGCTTATTTACTTTCGTTGTCGTTAAAACCATGCTAGGCTAAAACCCTTGTATGCTTGGGGTAGGATGAACTCGTAGAAGTAGAACGTTGGTACATAATTAGGGTAACACATGATGTTTAGTTTTAATTCTCTTGATTGATGAACACTTAAAATAAATTCCAGATTCCCCTTTGAATTTCGTACGAAAATTGTTAGAGAGAGGACGACCTTATCACTCTTTAATAACTAGTAGGCTTAACGAGAGGGTTTAGAAGGGGTTTATTCATCTACCGGTTTATCTAGGGAGGACGACCGCATCACCTTAGTTAAATTAGAGTCTCTTTAATTAAGCACAATCTTTTAACTTGTGTAGTGGATTAGTGAAGTCGATTGATAGGATAAAGTATTAGGGTTTAATTCTTGAGCTTTTCATCTTACAATTTTTTACTTAGGTTATTTCTTGCACATCACGGTTATTTTGATTATGTACCGGCTCCGTCAGTATACGTAGGGATTCCTATCCTGAGCATCACCCATTCATACTTGCAAACAACCCTTAGTTAATTAGTTTCATTCATTCTTTAGTTTAATTAGTTTATTGTAGCTTAGATTTAATTTCTTTAAAAAAATAAAAAAAACACACACTCATATTAATTACGACGCGTAGATCTTCAGGGATCTATTCGCATACATACCTTCCCTTGGGTTCGATAATACTTGGTCCCTATACTTGCCCATACTCTTGTGGGGTAACTACTAGTTGAAGCTAGTAAAATTCGGTTCAAGTCAATTAGTTACCTTTTTAATTAGACATAAATGAGATACATTGTTATTTTTGTGTATTTTTTAATATTTAATAAGTTTATCGAGTCGAACTCGAATTATGTTTGATTAATTTGCAAACGAGTATTTTTCTGAACTCGAGCCCGAACTTTTTCGAGCCGAGTTCGAGCCAGACTTGTGAATATCTCACGAGTCGAGATTGAGGTATTTGCGAACTCAATAATTTATACATGAACTGAGCTCAAACTCAACTATTAAAGTTCGAGCCTAATGATACTCGGCTCGGCTCGACACATTTACATTCCTATATGAACCAACCCTCACTTAAAACATTTTGTCAGTCGACTCACTCAGTAAAATGAGTTGTTAGATTATCTTATCAGGATAGCTAACTCACTAACTTAGAAATTTCAAAAAGAATTCATACACATGTATTCCTCCCTCTGCCCATGTTATACACTTGTACATGATCAACATGTATAGTTATGTTTTGTTAAATTTCATAACCAACATATTGTTGTTAATCATAAAAACTAATAAACATATACATGGTTAATTGTAGAAACCTCTTTATGGTTTGAAAATGTTGTTCGAAATCTTTTTAGTGGATGTTTACTTTGCGCTGGACACATCCAGATGGGGGATGGACTTCCCCCCATCCCAGTTGCTTTTTTGATTTGCACATCTCATCCTCCATCCAAATACACATCCACCCCTATTATACACCTACACCCTTAAACCTATCACTTCACAATTTTTTCTTACACCAACTCATTATCTCTCCTACTTTTCTTACACCTAATCATTATCTCTCCTACTTTTCTTACACCAAATCATTATTCCACTAACTAACAATTATAAAATAATACATCATCATCACTCAAAAGTATTGATTTGACATAAAGCTCCATCCACCCCCACCACATCCAACACAAAGTAAACACAAATTTACTATTCACAGGATTTACTCCACCCACTTTTCTGCACAAAACTCATACGGTTTACTAAATAAAACAAATTCTCATTCTTTTCAAAGATGATTACATGATTTTTCATGTTTCTTATGATGTCCTTCATAGTACAGTTTTAAAATTTTAATATTTTGGAACACAAATAAAATTGTGAACTAGTTAATATTTAATTCAATAAAAGTTAGAATTATATTTTTATTAAACAAACTTGTCCAAATATTGAAGATATGTATTTAGCACATATTAAGAAATGATAAAAATTTACGTGAGACTGTCTCATAACATGAGCTCAATTTATATCACATCTCACCGTTTCATGACTTGAGACGGTCTCACACTAAACACTACTACCAAAATTATATTTTTGTTAAACAATCTTGTGTAGGTAGATATGATATAATTACCAAAATGAGATGTTACAAAAATATTTTAGATAAAGATTCTGCATGATTTATATGTGGATCCACGTCAATAATAAGAATTCAATCTTTAAATGCCAAAAATAGATAATTGCAATTCGAGATTAAATATAGCTCTGTCGGATGAGATTTTCTGTTACACAATGGTATAACATCTTCTGTTACACCATTAGATTATTGACATTTGTCATATAGTGAATAAAAATTTACTCAACTAATGTAACTATGATTAAAAAAATCCATATTATCTCTCAATCAAATCTTTCAAAATTTGAAAAGATTTGATTGAGAGATAATAGGAATTTTTTCAAATCATACTTATATTGGTTGAGTTAATCTTTATCCACTATATGACAAATGTCAATAATTTAATGGTGTAACAGAAGATGTTACACCATTGTGTAACAGGAGATCTCGTCCGTCGATTTTCTGTTACACAATGGTATAACATCTTCTGTTACACCATTAGATTATTGACATTTGTCATATAGTGAATAAAAATTTACTCAACTAATGTAACTATGATTAAAAAATCCACATTATCTCTCAATCAAATCTTTCAAAATTTGAAAAGATTTGATTGAGAGATAATAGGAATTTTTTCAAATCATACTTATATTGGTTGAGTTAATCTTTATCCACTATATGACAAATGTCAATAATTTAATGGTGTAACAGAAGATTTTACACCATTGTGTAACAGGAGATCTCATCCGCTAAACTTTTCACGATTTCCTTCCCCATGGAAATCATATCAATTTAGAATACAGTTACTATGGAAATAATATTTATATACAAGAAAAATAATCAATATACCGGTGAATAATCAAGAAGGAAAAAAGCGTCAGTCAATACCATGTTAAAGAAATTATATTGTGACTGTTCAATTACCATTGATATATTATAATTACGGAAAAAAAGATTATATATACAGTGAATTGATTTATATATGAATCACTGAAGGGTATTAGTTGTTTTCATTGAGAAGTATCAGTGGGCGTTTGGTTTATTACAATGAATGGGAATAAGAATGGTAATGATAGTAGTTGTTGGTGAACGAATCTAATCGTAAGGATTAGTGACTGTTTTAATCCGTTTTTACGTCACCAATCAATAACGTGTGATTGATTACCACCGTAAATGGTAAATCGAGGTGTGAATTTATCGAATTATCGAATTAGTAAATTCGGTAGTCGAAATTGAACTGATTTCGTATGTGTGGGCGTTTTAGGTGTATTTGTGTGTGTTTTGGAATTGTTTATGCATTTTAACTTTTTTTGAACTTGTATTTCACAGCTGGAGAACAACTATTTATAGAGACTAACAAGCATGAGATGTCTAAGACTCTTGGTCTCCCTAGCCTGCATGCTTGACATGTGTCCTTTTGATCTTATCAAAGCTGAATCTTAGCTACAAAGTTTTCTTTGGTCTTATCTCGGACTCATTGTTGTTCGCCTAGGTCGGCTTGATTGATCTTGTTGATTTTTTAACTCAAAGTTGTTCGCCTCTTGAGGTTGTGCTATTGAAGTTGTTCGCCTTATGGCTTTGTTCACTTGTACACACCTCCATGGCTGTCTGTTGTATCATAATTTGACCAAGTTGTTCGTCACTGATGTCTTCATAGTTGGCTCATTCTTGGTCTCGGGTCCTAATACATGTTCGCCCATTAGTTGTTCGTCGGGGGAGTTGTTCGTCACTTTATACACCTCTCAGATTGGCTGATGCACCCCAATGTTGACTAATCTTTGTTTAAGCCTGTAACTTTTGTTCGCTTCATTTTGGATGATGTTCGCCCATCAACAATTGCCCCCTATTCTGACTAGATATTGCATTAAACGAGCAACTTTTTGGTGAGCAACTGTAGTTAGGATATTATTCTGGTCAAGACTTGGACGAACATCATCTTTGTGACGAGCAACATTGGGGTGACCGTTTCGTCTTCTCATGGTCTGGGGAGATCACGAAGATGACGCCAGCGCAATGATTGTGCGCCGTTCACGCGCGAGCAGCCCCGAGGCCACGCGCCCCTATAATTGCTTATAGGTCCTTCAACTTTTAGTTTAGCTCGAAATTGACCCCGTCTTCTCTCAGTTGAGTCCCTGAATTTTCAGAAAATTATGCCTTGGACCCCGTTTTTGCTTGGGGTATAAATAGTGGGGAAACTGAAAATTTTCCCACTTTTCCCCCTCCTACTACAGTGTTCCGGCGATTTCTTCTTTCCTCCGGCGATTTCGAGTTTCCCGGCGTCCGTCCTTCAGCATTTGGCTTCAAATCTTCATTCCCAGGTAGTTACCCTTCTTTCTCCGTCTTTTTCTCTACTTTTTGTCCCAAAATTCCTTTCGCCGCCGTGTGGATCCGAGCGCCACCACTTCTCCGGGGAAGCGCCACCGTCTGCAACACTCTCTCCACCGCCGTCTGGATTTTTCTCTCCCTCCTATGTCTTCGCATTCAAGCAATAAAACCGAGGAGACCTTAGATCCCCTTTTTTCCATTGTTGCTTGCGATCTAGAACCAGTTGAGGTTTCCTCAGCGTCGAACGCTCACGTGGACTCAGTTATTCACTCTGTGGAAAACACTGGTGCGGGCCCATCTGGGAGAGAACTGACAGTCGCGGCGAACAACAATTTTAACAACAACTCTTCGTCTTCCGCTGACTCTGAAGATCCAGAATTTAACGAACTCACTCGCGAGTTCCTGGAGGGTATCAATTTTCCATCCCCAAAGATGCGGGAAAACGAGATCCCAGCTGGGGTTGCTCAACTATTTGAATGGCGAGCATATGCTGAAAGGTATGCGAACAGCTTTCCCCGTCCCCAGAGACAAATAATGGATAAGGTGAAAACTGGGTACCAGGCGAGCAAGATAAAAAGTGTTGTTCGCGAAGATGAACTGGACTCTATCCGGGAGGAATACAAGATCCCATATGATATTCACATATGGGCCCCTCGGAGAAAGGAAAGAGCTGATCGCCCACCTCCAGGATGCACGGCGATCAACATTCACACCCTGATTGCCGGACTAAAGCTGCCTCTTCCACCCGTTGTTGGTCGATTCCTGGAGGCGACCAACTTGGCCATCACCCAAATTACTCCAATTGGGTGGATGAACCTTCTAGGCTCCATGTGCTTGTTCGCCTTGGAGGGGTATGTTGATCGGATCACTGCGGAAGAAATCAACTACTTGATGACAATTACAAACTGCCTCATAGGAGAAGAAGGCTATCACTATCTCAAGGCCAGAACTGGGCTGAAAATGGTGGAAGAGGTGCCGAACAAGATTCGTGACTGGAAGCAACACTTCTTCTGGATTGGGGGTGATTGGCGAGCATCTTCTGGTCCACACGGCGGCCCTGGACGAATAAATTCTCCAGCAGCCTATGGAAAACTGAAACGTAAGTCCATTTCTTGCTCGTCTTTGGGCTAAGTTGTTCTAATTTAACTTTTCTTGTTTGTTCGCAGGCCCTCGTCTACCCAAGTGGGATTCGAAAGAGGAGGAGTTGAGCTCCGAGTTTCTGTTTACCTCGTGCTTGGTTGGCCTCCGCAACAAGGAAGATAGGACTATTGACTACCTTTGCCGAACAAGGTGTCAAAGAGTTGCTTGCCTTTTGACATACCCACACCACTTGGAGGCCCAGGTCGAGGTGCCCCCAGGTATGAATTTCCAAATTTTTGGTTTTAGCCCTGTTCGCCATTAAGTTTACTAACTTGCTCGTCTAACTCTTTTTTTTTTTTTAGCCGAGCAAGTAACAGTTGTCGTTCCTCCCGCATACGCCCTTCTTGAGCAAAAGGTTCTCTGAATGGCACCGCCAAGAGGGAAGAAGAGGAAAGGTGACCCTCCATCCCGCGTGCTTGCAATGACGAACAAGCCTGAGGGGGCTAGAGTTCCCAGACAGGCTGCCCCCCCTGTTCAAATCCGTTCCCCTCCCGTTTCCCCTCCTTGTGGGGGGAAACGTTTAAAGAAAGCAGACGGGACTCCAGTGTCCCATGGCGTTCCCGACAAGGGGAAGGAGAAGGTGGGTTCGAGCCATGCTCACCCTGAAGGTGAGGTTGTACGCCGCTCATCTGTTGAGCTTACGGAGAAGTCCGGCAAGGCGAGCAAAGACACAGGCTCCCCCAGAAGCCCAGAGGACATTACCTACCTAGGCCGGGATGAGCGAAAATTCTCTGAGTAAGTTCTTACTCTCTTACCGAACAAGTTTTTTATTATCCAAAATTTTCAAGTGTTGACCTTCTCTTTGTTCGCAGATATCGGCCCAGCGATTACCCAGGGCGAGCAAACCTGGTTCACCAGTTAGCCTGTTCAAAGACCCCGGCGAGCTTCCGTGACATTCTGGATGAACATGTTCGTCGGGCAGCTGAGATTGTTGCTCGCGCTTGGTCACGGCCGTTGAACAAAGCCGTCCTCGCCCAGGGCCCCATTGACAATTTTCACTTATCAATGGTCCAAGCCGCAAACTCCCTTGTCTCAGCCCAAAGGGGAATGGCTCAAGTAGCAGAGCTAGAGGAGACTGCTCGTCATCATGCTGCTTCTGTTCGCCAGCTTACTGAGGAAAAAGAGAAACTGGCGAACACCTTCAATGGCCAGATTGCTCGTTTAAAAGATCAACTAAAGCTGGCCAATGACATGGAACAGAAGCGCATCGAGGACTATCAGATTGTCTCTGGCGAGCTTAGGGATGCAAAGGCCGAGCTACACTCCTCTATTGCTGTGTTGGAGGAGGAAAGAAAAGCCATGGGAGAGGCTGAAACGGAACTTGCTCGCTTGAAGGAGCAAATGGCTGAGATGCTTACTCGGGAGCAGGCCGAGCAAGAGTTCCAAGCTCGGAGTGGGCCTATCTCCAACCTGGGCTATATTTGTGCTTATGCGGACAGCATCCGCATGGCCGATGCTTATGACTTCAAGGATCTGGTTGAGGAAATGAGCAAGGACTTGAATGAATTTCTGGAGAACTATCCACCGCCGAACAATATTGAAATTCAATTAGCGGATTTGGCCGTGCTAGGGGTTAAACTTGACAAACTTGACCCCAGTATTGCCATCACTCATCCTCCTCCTCCAGTTGATGAAGGCGAACAAGAGGAAGAGGTGGCCGTAGCTGACGAGCAAAACGCTAAAGAGGTGGAGGATAAAGCTGCCGAAGATCTTGCTCGAGACATGATTGTCGACCCTTCTGCCGAGCAACCTCAAGATCCTCCTCCTGCCGAGCAGCAGTAGTTTTAGGACTTAACTTTTTGTCTTCTTTTGTAATAGTTGCTCGTTCCTTTCTTGTAGTACTTGTAATGGCTACTTTCAGCTTGTACTATCTTTTGGGCTTAAAAGCCTTTAATTCAATGAATGTCTTTCTTTTGTTCGCTCATATTCTTATATGTTAATTGCCTTTACATTTTCATGAAATGCTTTTGCAATTATAACATATTGTATTGGGCTTTGTTCGCTTTTTTGAACTTTGCCTTTGATGGAATAGGGTTTAGCCTTTGGTTCTGCTCATCTTAAAAGACGAACAACCTTTGAATGGCTTTGGTCCTTAAATGGACTGGTACCTCGAGCTTTGGACTTTTCTTTTGTTGACGAACAACTACTGTATTTACATTTTTAACAAATTACAAGTGTTATAAGACTGTTCATCACTAACATATACAATATGACGAACAACTTTGAACATAAACTAAAAACTTGCTCGCTTATAGATTTTTGCCAAGCAACTCTATTAAAAAATAAAAGATGCAACACCAGGCTATACAATGTGGCGAGCAACTTTTTAATCTATACTTAGCCAAATTTTCAAAAAATTATGCAAGTTTTTGATCCTTGATCCATTCCATTTGCTTGATTCACTTCATTCGCCATACTTGCCCCCAAGATAATTGTTCGCCCATTTATTGATAGTACTTCTTGAGATGTACGACATTCCAGGAGTATGAGGCCGGCTTGCCTTCCATATCTTCGAGATCGTATACGCCATTTACGAATTTTTCCGTTATACGATATGGGCCCTCCCAAGTTGGTCCCAGTACTCCTGAAGGTTGGGCGAGCAGTTTTCTTAGAACCAAATCTCCAACTCTGAATTTCCGGACTTTTACACGGGAATTATAATAACGTTCCGCTCTTTGCTTGTATGTTGCATTTTTTAACTCAGCATTGAGTCTTTTTTCTTCGAGCAAATCCATTTCAGCACTTAGAGCAGAATTATTTGCTTGTTCATCAAAATTGGTCGTCCTAATCGTACTGGTCCTTAACTCAATAGGTATTACTGCTTCTGTTCCGAAAGCCATAGCAAAGGGTGTTTCTCCGGTGCTAGACCTGGGAGAAACTCTGTATGCCCACAAGACTTCCGGGAGTTCGATAGACCAACCACTTTTGCTCTCCGCCAGTCTTACTTTTAATGTATGCTTGATTATCTTGTTCACAGCTTCAACTTGTCCGTTTGACTGAGGATGATAAGGTGTGGAGTAATGCTTTTTGATCCCCCACTTCGCACAGAATTCTCTCAACTCTTGTCCATCAAACTGTGGACCATTGTCTGTCACAATTGCCTGTGGAACTCTGAAACGACAGACAATGTTCTTCCAAATAAAGTTGATCATCTTCTGCTGCGTGATGTTCACCATGGCCTCTGCTTCTGCCCATTTAGTGTAATAATCGACTGCTACAACGGCAAATCGAACATTTTCGACTCCAGCTGGGAAAGGACCAATGATGTCCATCCCCCATTTTGCAAAAGGCCATGGGCTGTAAACTGACACGAGCTCCTGGGCCGGGGTATGAATATTCGGGGCAAAAATCTGACACTTATGGCAAGTTTTTGCTTTCTTGATCGCATCCTGACGTAATGTCGGCCAATAATACCCTTGCCTGATGGTTTTGTATGCCAAGGCTTGCCCCCCAGTGTGATTTCCACATACTCCGGCGTGAATTTCTTCGAGGACTGCTCGTCTTTGCCCCCTAGGCAAACACTTGAGAAGTGGGACTGATATTCCCCTTTTGTAAAGCTGTTCTCCCACCAGAGTATATCTGGCGGCTCGCTTCACTAGCTTGGCAGCTTCAAAAGGGTTGTTTGGTTTCTCCCCATTTCTCAAGTATTTGACTATGTTCGCTCTCCAGTCGTCCTCATCGGCAGTTTGATCGTCAAATTGGTTGACATTATAGCTTACTGTTGATGGATCTTTCATCTTTGTAATTATAATGTCTGCCAACTCTGCTGGCCCTTCACTTTTTGCTAGTCGGGCCAGAGCATCTGCCTGAGTGTTGCTTGTCCGTGGGATTTGTTCGATGAAGACTTGATCTAACATGGACATAAGGTGAGCAACAATCTGTTGATAACCAATCATATGATCATCTCTTGCCTCGTATTCACCTCGGACTTGGTTCACAATCAGTTGTGAGTCTCCGAAGATTTGTAACCGTCTAACACCTACGGCAAGGGATAGGTGAAGACCAACAATGAGAGCTTCATACTCTGCTTCGTTGTTGGTTGCCATAAAACCGAATTTGATTACCGAGGTGAATACTTGTCTTTCAGGGCTAATTAGTACCACTCCTGCACCTGACGCCACATTTGTCGAGGATCCATCAACATAGAGATGCCAGGGGTGATCTAGTCCTCTCGTCGGATCTGGTGGGAAAGTTAGTTCGACTATAAAGTCGGCTAAAGCTTGCCCTTTGATCGCTGTTCGAGGAGCATAAGTCACCCCAAATTGGCTAATCTCTAGTGACCATTTTAGAAGACGTCCAGCAGTGTCAGGGCGATGGATGATCTGTCTGAGCGGGAAAGTTGTTAGTACTTCGACTTGATGATCGAAAAAGTATGGTCTTAACTTTCGCACACTCATGACCAGGGCATACGCCAGCTTCTCAGTTGGGAAGTATTTGATCTCTGCTTCATGCAAGGCTTGGCTGACGTAGTATATAGGTTGGTGGAATTTGCCGTCTTCGCGCACCAGAACAGAGCTGATGGCAACTTCTGATGCGGCTAAGTATAGGAATAACTTCTCTCCTGGGACTGGTTTTGATAGGATTTTAACATCTCCCAGGTAGTCTTTGAGTTGATCAAAGGCCCTTTGACAGTTGTTAGTCCATGAGAAGCTTCCTTTTTTGATGGCCTCAAAAAATGGACGGTATTTGTCCCCCGATCTGGATATGAACCGATTCAAAGCTGCTAGGCATCCTGTGAGCCTTTGCACCTCTTTTACTGATCGTGGAGGTTGCATATCCATAATGGCTTTAACTTTTGCTGAGTTGGCCTCAATTCCCCGCTGGCTAACAAGATGTCCCAAGAATCTCCCCGAATGGACACCAAAGCTGCTCTTCTTCGGATTTAGCTTCATGTTATAATGCCGAAGAATCTCGAACACTTGGGTCAAATGCTGGAGATGATCTCCTCTCTTGGGGCTTTTGACCACGATGTCGTCTACATAGACTTCCATCGTGTCTCCGATTTGTTGGTCAAACATCTTGTTCACTAGCCTTTGATAAGTTGCCCCGGCATTAATGAGGCCGAAGGGCATTCTCTTCCAGCACAGCAAGTTTTTGTTTGTGTAAAAAGTTGTGCTTTCTTGATCGTCAGGATGCATTGGGATTTGATGATACCCTGCAAAAGCATCCATGAATGTTAGCATTTCGTGACCCGCAGTGCTGTCCACCAATTGATCGATGTGCGGGAGTGGAAAGTTGTCCTTCGGGCATGCTGCATTCAGATCTGTAAAGTCTATGCATAGCCTCCAGGTTCCGTTTGGCTTCCTCACCAGCACAGGGTTTGCTACCCATTGTGGACAAAGTGCTTGACGGATCAGATCGTTGTCTAACAGCTTTTTAACTTCTTCATTCAACGCTTGATATTTGTCCGGGCCGTACTTCCTTCGTTTTTGATGGACTGACCTCTTGGCTTGATTAATGTTGAGCCTGTGGCAAGCATGCTTTGGATCTATCCCCATCATGTCTGCATGAGACCATGCAAAAACATCTAGATTTTTTAGGAGGAATTCTTTCATCCGGGATCTGTATGGCTCAGGGAGCTCAGATCCTATGTAAAGTTCAAGATCCTCGTTGTCAGGGTTAACTCTGAACGCCTCTAGTTCTTCAACTGGAGTTGCTCGTCGTTTTTGTCCTTTCCAACGGGGATCAAGTATTGGCCCCTCAAGATTTGTATCATTTTCGATGTCCATGGGCTCTGCCCCCAGGCGGGGATCTATATCATTCGTCGGCTCTGATTCGTTGTTGTTAGCCAGTACCCGGCCCTCCAAGTTGCTTGATGAAGGTTGCTCGTCACCACCACTTCTTTGTTCGTCAGCTGGAAGTTCTTCAATGGTGGTGGTGAGTTGCTCGTCCAACACTTGCTCGTCCAAGTGTTGTTTGTCAGTGTCCATGTGGTCGTCCATGTCCATCATGTTCTCCAGTACTGACGGCTCATCGTCAGGATAGTTTGTGGTAGCTTCCATCATGGACACTTGAGTAAACTTTGCTTTTAATTGTAAGAGACACTCCCGAGCTCTTCTTTGGTCTCCTCTCACTGTGCCTGTCCCACTTGCTGTTGGAAATTTTATACAATAGTGGTAAGTGGAACACGCAGCTTTGAATTCATTTAAAAAGGGGCGACCAAGAAACCCGTTGTAAGTTGATTCCTGGTCTACGACCAAAAAATCAACCATTCGTGTAATATTCTTTTCGGGTTCATTGGCCGTTACAAGTTGTACAGATAGTCTAATTTCCCCTACTGGAGTGGTTACAGCATTTCCGAAGCCTACAATTCTATGAGTTGTACTCTGAATGTAGCCCGAACAATCTTCCAGTTGGTCGAGCGTCTTCTTGAATATGATGTTGGTATAGGCTCCGGTGTCCACCAAAAGTCTGTGGACTCTTGTTCCCATAATTTTGACACAGACTACGAGCGCATCGTTATGTGGGGTCGAGATTCCTTCCAAATCTTCTTCGGTAAAGGTCAACTTTGCCGTTTGCATGATGGTTGGTTTGACCCCCATTTCCTGAACTTGGCCCATAGCTCGTAACTCTGCCTTCTTCTTTCTGTTCGACATTGGTGGACGTCCATCAGAACAACCTCCGGCAGAGCCGGAAGGCTCCATCATGAAAATATCCTCCAATGGGCGTGCAGCTGCAGCGGGAACTGGTCGTCCGGGGCGATTATTCCGTTGAGGCTGTTCATCGCTTTCTTCCCCAGGGCTGCTCTCCCGGCCTCTCTTGCCGGGCTGTCTGTTAACAAATTCGGAGAGCTTTCCCTCCTCATAAAATCGCCAGAGTTGCTTGAGCAAATCTCTACACTCACTTGTAAAATGCCCCACGCTTTGATGGTAGGCACAGTACTTGTTGGGGTTGAGTTTGCCAGTGTCCTGACGGATTCTTCGCGGAGGGGAGAGCAACTCCTTGCCTTTTACATTATCATAAACAGTGTCAACTGACACTGTTAGCACCTGGTTGAGCTTTTCTTTGAGTTCTGTCCCTTCGTAGAATGCTTTCATGTTCTTCGGGACTCTGTATCCTGTTCCACCAGGCTTTTTGTTGTTCTCCTTGGGGTCTACTTTGTTCTCCCCCAAGTTTGCTTCTAGTGCCTCATGCATGGAGACGAACACGCCGGCCTGATTTCTGAACTCGGCGTAATTCTTTGGGCACTTCAAACGTACCTCTTTCCATAGTTCTGACCCTTTTTTTTTAGTCCTGCCATGACAGCGACAATTTTAGTGTTCTCGCTGACCGGTTCTCCTTCCAACAACACTTTATCGAATCTTTCCATGAATGCTCTGTCAGATTCGTCGTCATTTTGTCTTAAGTCTGACAGTCGATGTTTCTGGGAAAGATACGAGCCAGCTGTTGAAAAGTGCGAAAGAAACTCCCGCCCCAGTTGGGTAAACGAGTTGATTGATGCCGGTGGCATTGCTGAAAACCATTTGTGAACCCGGTCGCCCAACGTTAATGGAAAGTTCTGGCACTGAGTGGCGTCGCTGGCCCCCACGGAAACCATGTAGTCCGTATATTTGGTAAGGTGGACTCGAGGGTCTGCCAAGCCTTCATACTGGATGCTTGCCGGAAATTGAACCTTCTTCTGAATTGGGGCTTTTAAAATGTGAGGGGCTAATGGGGATAATGGCATGCTGGTCGTCCCCATACCTCTCTGTTGGTCCAATTGCCCCTGCATGTTTTCCACTGCCCTTCTTAAACTGGCCAACTCATCCAAAGGTGCCCCCTGACTTGGAGGCTGTTCGGCGAACAAAGGCGCATGCCTTTCTGTTCGTCGCAGTCCCTCACTCGGGGTGGGCTCCTCCTGGAGTTGCTTCCTAGGGTTGTTCGCCGCATTCGGCCCTAGGCGTCTGAAGGCGGACTGAGATAATCTTTCATGCACTGTTGGGCGAGGCTGTTCAAGAGTTGTTCGCCCATCACCTGCTCTCTGGCGAGCAGCTTCCATGACATGTTGTGGTTGACCAAGTCTGTCCTGGGCACTGGAACGAGTAGTCCCATGGCTTGACAAAGTTGTTCGCCCAAGGTCAGCCATTTTGGCCTTGCCCTTGTCCCGCCTAACTTGAGCGTTGTTCACCTCATGTTGTTCGCCCCTAACAGTTTTAGCCCTCACAACTTCCAGAGACTTATCCCTAGGCCTTGCTTGGGAAGGTCTAGCTTATTCCTGTTGTTTCTGGAGGGCTTGGAGAGCTGCTATGGTCTTAGCCAACTCGTTGGGGTTGTTCGCCAGAGCCTCCATTTCAGGCGGGAGGTTATGTGTTATGGCTGTATGCTGTGATCTGTTCGCGTGCTTAGGATCACGGTCTTGATGGTCTGCTGTTGAAGCCCGAGTAGGAGATGCTCTCCTTGACAGGCGTGATCCTTGTGTTTGTTTGGATTGAGGCATTCTAATGTTGGATTAGTTTCTTAATCTTTGAATCTTCAAATTGTTATTGAAGAACACCAAGAACACTTTTGCTTGTATCTTCAAGAATTTCTTGAGGATTTCTTTGAATCTTCAAGTTTCAGACTCGAAGTTCTTGAGCAATCACACTGAATCGAAGGTTCGAACCCTTCTTCTAGCGCCAAATTGTTGGTGAACGAATCTAATCGTAAGGATTAGTGGCTGTTTTAATCCGTTTTTACGTCACCAATCAATAACGTGTGATTGATTACCACCGTAAATGGTAAATCGAGGTGTGAATTTATCGAATTATCGAATTAGTAAATTCGGTAGTCGAAATTGAACTGATTTTGTATGTGTGGGCGTTTTAGGTGTATTTGTGTGTGTTTTGGAATTGTTTATGCATTTTAACTTTTTTTGAACTTGTATTTCACAGCTGGAGAACAACTATTTATAGAGACTAACAAGCATGAGGTGTCTAAGACTCTTGGTCTCCCTAGCCTGCATGCTTGACATGTGTCCCTTTGATCTTATCAAAGCTGAATCTTAGCTACAAAGTTTTCTTTGGTCTTATCTCGGACTCATTGTTGTTCGCCTAGGTCGGCTTGATTGATCTTGTTGATTTTTCAACTCAAAGTTGTTCGCCTCTTGAGGTTGTGCTATTGAAGTTGTTCGCCTTATGGCTTTGTTCATTTGTACACACCTCCATGTCTGTCTGTTGTATCATAATTTGACCAAGTTGTTCGTCACTGGTGTCTTCACAGTTGGCTCATTCTTGGTCTCGGGTCCTAATACCTGTTCGCCCATTAGTTGTTCGCCGGGGGAGTTGTTCGTCACTTTATACACCTCTCAGATTGGCTGATGCACCCCAATGTTGACTAATCTTTGTTTAAGCCTGTAACTCTTGTTCGCTTCATTTTGGATGATGTTCGCCCATCAACAGTAGTAGAGAATGGAATGAATATATTTCATAAAATTATGATGTTTGGTGGATGATGGAGAATGAATAATTATATTAAAATTTGTGAGATGAAAAATAATTAAAAAATAATTGTTAGGGCTCCCAAATTTGGGAGGAATGATTAATTCCTTTGTTTTAAGGTATGTAATCACTATTTATGGAATGGAACCCCTCTACCAAACACATTTTTATGATTCCATTCTCATTCCCACTTCCACACCCCTCAACCAAACATACCCCTAGTTGTTTTTACGGAAGAGTATTACTAGTTTACACTGAAGAGTTTTAGTTCATTTTCACTGAACAACTAAGACCCTTTAGTGTAAATCAATAATACTCCTCAATAAATATAACTAATACTTTTCAATAAAAACAACTAATACCCTTCAGTGATTCATGTATAAACCAGTTTCACTTTATACTTTGTCAAAAAAAAAAATCTACAGTAAAAATAAAATCAATATACAATTAAATAAATCAAGAACAAATCTAATCAAATATGACATAGATTTTCTGGTGATTTCTAATATTTTCTGTTGTGGATGTCTCAGATATGATATTTCTAATAGTTAATTCTATTAGAAAGATTAAACAAATGAATTTGGACTTTGTGACATTTAAATCATCATACTCATCTATTTCATGAAGAAAATTTATAATGACCTCAAAACTTAAGAGTTTTTCCTCACCAAGTTGATGAATAAAGCACAAGTCCAAATAACTTGTAGGAGTATAATTCTACGAGGTTGTGTTTGTTTTAAAATTCACCCAAAGAGGCAAAGACAAATTTAATGTGAAATACACATTCAATGAGAAAAAAACGTGTAGCTAAATTTGATATGAGTGAATAGTGTAAGAGATATTTGCTCTTCACACAACAATTTTTTTTCTTGTTTTCATTTTATTTAAATTATATAATATTCTTTTGGTTGAATAAAATATTATGTATTAATTTAAAATTTGTTTATAATATAGTGTAACATAAAAATTAAGAGTATGTATAGAGTGAAATGATTCATACATGAATCATCGAAAAGTATTGATTGTTATCCCTAAAGTGTTTTCACTGAAAGGTATTAGTTGTTTTCACTTAAGAATCTTAGTTTGTTTTCACTGAACAACTAAAACTTTTCAGTGTAAACTAATAATACTCTTCAGTAAAAATAATTAATATTGTTTAGAGAAATCAACTAATATCCTTCGACGATTCATGTATAAACCATTTTCACTCTATACTTTGTCAAAAATTAAATATCTAAAATATAAATCTTCCTTATTATTGAATTTTTGGTATTTTATATCAAATCTTTTCGATAAATTTTATATCAATGAATTATTGTGCTTTAATTTTTTATTAAATATATCATGTTTTTATTGTATTAAACTTTTAAAGATTCAAATGTAAATATATGTATAAATTCTTGTATGCACCCAAGTGCATAACATGCATTTGGATTTTTAGTTAAATTTTAAATCAATTTTGATTTAAAGCTCATTAAATCAAAATTGATTTAAAATTAAATAAAAAAATCCAAGTGTATGTTATGCACTTGAGTGCACACAAAAACAACTCAAATATACTATAACTTTGATTATATACAAATATTAGATAAAATAGAAAATAAATTTGATTAAATTGAGAATATTCTAAGATAATATTCTTCTCATTGAGTTAAAGATCTGAGTTGAATGTATAAGAATAATTTTAGTGTTAGAGTCCAATCTGGTGAAAGGGGTGGTAAAATTGGTTTTAGCATTGAGAATGCTCTTATAAACTTATTTTACTCCTCTTAATACAATTCAATTTATTCTTACATAATACATTTTTCTATTTCCTCTTTTACTTTACACAATACATTAAAATAATATTACATCAATCATTAAAAAAAATTGATTTGACATAAAACAATATTTCACGCTGCCAAAATTTCAAAACAAACACATAGTTTACTATTTATAATTTTTTTACATCCCGTGAATTTTAAGTCATAATTTTACACGCACGTCTAAATCTCGAATCACCCGTAGCCTAAGGGGCTCTGAAAAAATTATACTCCCTCCGTCCCTGAAAATTGGTCCTATATTTTTGCATGTGATTTAATGCACTATGTCGGAAGGTATTACAGAATTTTCTGCAAATTATTTTTAAATAAAATGATCGTTTATAGAAAGTATGTGAAATAAATTTTCCATTAACGATCATTTTATTAAAAACAAATCTAAAAAAATCTCGTAATATCTTCTTACATATTGCATTAAACCACGTGTAGAAAAATACGATCAATTTTTAAGAAGGGAAGTAGTATCTTTTACCTACTTAAGCAAGCCAAACTTCTTATTACTCTTATACTACCTCCGTCCCGGATTTTATTTCATACTACCTTTTTTTTCATGTTTTAGCGAGGGAGTTGTTTAATAATATTTAAAATGATAAAAAAAGTGGTATGATAGATCTATCTCTCCTCTAATATAAAGTGACTTAAAAATTATTTTATCATTTTAAATACTAATTAAAAATTCGCTCGCAAAAACACGTGAAAATAGTAAACGTGAAATAAGGGGAGTATAATACAAGCAATTAAAGAAATTATACCTTTTACTTCCAAGTTTCAACTTCATAAAACCAAAATTCGCAAAATATTCACCTAGTTAAGCAAAAACCAAATTCAATTATAATTTCCATAGAGTGGTGAGGGAATTTATAAGTATTTAAAAAAGGGAAATGTAATAAATAAGATCTTTTTAAAAAAAAAAAGTGATGAGTAAAAGTTGCCTAAAATGGTGGTTTGCTCCTCATAAGGTTACAAAACTCAAACCTATCCGTGTTAGTAAAAACCCTGAAATTCCCAACTGGCCACACGAACCAACACCAAACCAAGAACCAGAGAGAGAGAGAGAGAAAGATTGAAGAAGAGAGAGAAAGAGAAAGAGCCAGTATTAAACTATAATACTCCAAAAACAATTTGTCAGAAAAGAAAAGAAAAAAACTGGTTCTTTAAATTGAAAAACAAATTCTCTCCCAATCTTTTAATCTTATTTTTCTCTCCACGATTTCAATAATCTGAGATCTCATTCTGACACCGATTACCCAGAAAATTCCAAGGCCCAAATTTATATTGTATTATAATTCTTGTGCTTCATCTCGATTGAGGAACAAACTCTGCCACAACCAAATCTAATATGGGTTTTTACAGCTAAGGGTGTTGTTGAAAGGTGACACAAAGCCATGGAAGAAGGTCCACATTTAGTTTGAATCCAGGTTCAAGGTATGCTCAATTGCAGAAACCCTCCATATTCTCTGAACTCTATTGCTTTTTCCTGTCTTTTTTTTAGGGTTAATTTTGCCCATACCCTTTTTTCCCCAATTGTTTTTTGCTCCTCTGTTTCTTGTATATTAAATGTGTCCACCCCTTGTTATAATCAAGAATTGGGAGTCTTGATTGGTGATCAAAATCTTGTCTTGATGATGTTTTGTATAAATAGGTGAATTCTTGATTTTTGTCATTTGGATATGTTAGCTTGGTTAAAAATGGTGAATTTTGCCCATACTTGTTTCTTGCATATTAAATGTGTCCACCCCTTGTTATAATCAAGAATTGGGATTCATGATTTGATTGGTGATCAAAATCTTGTCTTGATGTTGTTTTGTGTAAATAGGTGAAATTCTTGATTGTCTCATTTGGGTATGTTAGCTTGGTTAAAAATGGTGAATTTTGCCCATACCCTTTTTCCCCAATTGTTTTTCCCCTGTTTTGTTCCTATGTTTCTTGCATATTAAATGTGTCCACCCCTTGTAGTGTTGTTGGGTATATGATTATGTTATAATCAAGAATTGGGATTCATGATTGATGATCAAAATCTTGTCTTGATGATGTTTTGTATAAATAGGTGAAATTCTTGATTGTGTCATTTGGATATGTTAGCTTGGTTAAAAAATGGTGAATTTTGCCCATACCCCTTTTCCCCAATTGTTTTTCCCTTGTTTTGTTCCTCCGTTTCTTGCATATTAAATGTGTCCACCCCTTCATTTATAAAAAAAATAAAAAATGTGTCCACCCCTTGTAGTGTTGTTGGGTATATGATGTTATAATCAAGATTCAAGAATTGGGATCAAAATCTTGTCTTGATGATGATGTTTTGTATAAATAGGTGAATTCTTGATTGTGTCGTTTGGATATGTAGCTTGGTTAAAAATGGTGAAGCCTTGTTGGAGGGCATTGGTCGAGGGAGACGGGGGAGATTGTAATGGGAGAGTGGAGGGGTTGTTGTGGTATAAGGATTTGGGGCAGCATTTGAATGGGGAGTTTTCGATGGCGGTGGTTCAGGCCAATAGTTTGTTGGAGGATCAGAGCCAGCTCGAATCGGGGCCGTTGAGTTCGCTTGATTCGGGGCCGTGTGGGACTTTTGTCGGAGTTTATGATGGGCATGGAGGACCCGAGACTTCTCGGTTTGTTAATCATAACTTGTTCAACAATCTCAAGAGTATGTTCCTTATCCCCTTGATGATTGTGGTTTTTTAAATCTAATTGTCAAGAAGATTTATATTGATTTCTTTCTCAACGAACGAAAACCCACCCAAACGAAAAATATAACAAGGAAAGATGCATAAAACACCCTATAAATGCAACTCAAGTGCGTTTTTAAATGGTATTATTTGGTTAGTATTAGTTGTTTTCATTGAATGGTATTAGTTGTGCATTTTTCAAGTGTTACTCCCATTTTAAAGAACAGTTGATGATTAGATTTCATTTAGTAACTATGGTAGTTGAAAAAGGAAATTTTAGTTTAATGCCTCTATAATTGATATACTTTCCTATTATGGTATTTGCTGTTGTTTCCAACTTTCTCTAAATAAGTTTGTTGAATCTTTTTGATAAATATTTTTTTCCTTTAGGTTTCATAATTAAAAATTTCAATCTTCATTCTGTTTTTTTTTATCTGTTTTGTTCTTGGTTAACAGGATTTGCTTCTGAGAATCAAGAAATCTCCGCAGATGTTATTAAAAACGCGTTCTTGGAAACGGAAGAGGAGTTTCTGTCTCTAGTGAGGCGGCAATGGTCCGTAAATCCACAAATCGCTTCGGTTGGAACGTGCTGTTTGGTAGGGGTGATATGCAACGGGCTGCTATACGTCGCCAATGCTGGAGACTCTCGAGCAGTCTTAGGCCAGGTGGATAAGACCGGTAGAGGAGTTATCGCCGTTCAATTATCGACCGAACACAATGCCAGTCGTGAATCGGTTAGGGATGAGCTCCGGAGTTTGCATCCGGACGATTCGCAGATCGTCGTTTTGAAGCACAAAGTTTGGCGAGTGAAGGGTATTATACAGGTACCCCGCCTCCTCTTTTCCCGCTCGAGTAACACTTGACTGTACCAGTTGTAATACTGTTTAATAGAACAACTAATACCTTTTAAAAATAGGGTTAATTGCAAATAAAATCACAACCTTTTCGCGAATTGCAATTTATTCTGAACTTTTGAATCTTTGCAAATAAAACCCCAACGAACCAAATGTTAAGTTGGGGTTTTGTTTGCAAAGATTCAAAAGTTTAGATTAAATTGCAATTTGCGAAAAAATTGTGATTTTATTTGCAATTAACCCTTAAAAATATGCACTAGTTGCACGTTATGAATCGGAGATTGTTTCCCTCGTGTAATGACGGAATTTGTCGTCTCAACAGATTTCGAGATCCATAGGAGACGCGTATCTGAAGAGGTTGGAATTCAATAGGGAACCACTGTTGGCCAAATTTAGGGTAGCGAAACCCTTCAACGAGCCAATTCTTAGTCCAGAGCCGTCGGTGCTCGTACACAAGCTCAATCCTGAGGATAATTTCGTCATTTTCGCATCCGATGGTTTGTGGGACCACCTTAGCAACGAGGAGGCAGTCGACATTGTTAACAGCTATCCTCGTCACGTAAGTCATCATATCTACAACAAAAACAGCTAGAGTATTAGTTGTTTTAACTGAACAGTATTATTTGTTTTCACTGAAGAGTCTTAGTTTGTTTTCGGTAAACAGCTAATACACTTCAGTGAAAACAACTAATACCCTTTTATGATTCATGTATGAACCATTTTCACTCTATACTTTGTCAAACAGCTAATATTGACCAATAATACCTTTCAGTAAAACAACTAGTACCATTTCCTGACAAGTTTACGTTGGACGTTTTGTGACAATTTTTTACGGGTTTCGTATGCAGGGAATCGCCCAAAGGCTCGTGAAATCTGCTCTTCGTGTAGCAGCGAAGAAGAGGGAAATGCGGTACACGGATCTGAAGAAAATCGACCGAGGCGTGAGGAGGCATTTCCATGATGATATTACAGTTGTAGTTGTGTTTATAGATCGGCAACCTTCACTTAGAAGACTCCCTCCCACCATTTCTATAAGAGGAGGTGGTGGAGCTCCCTACTCTGCTAAATCTTGATCAAGTTTGATTTTTTTTTTTTTTTGTTCATTTTGGGAAAAAAAAAATTAAAAAAAAAATATGTATCATGTTTATGTGAATCCCATCTGTGAAGTGAAGGTAATTTCTCCTTTCCTGGTAATTCTTCCTTCCATTTGATTTCAAGGCCTCTTTTATTGCTTCTTTGTAAATATTTTTATATGTCTTGTCCAATTTTCTTGAATCAATTTATAATTATGGTTCATATTTTGAACTATTTTGTAAATGCTCCCATTGAATTTTCACAACATTTGTGTACAATCGGATCCAAATTCGTTAAAATGAATATTGAGCCATTGCATTGTGTTAATTTTATTAGATTTGAGTCGGTCTCTTGTGCACGGGCGAACATGCAAGTTAATATAAGTGAAACGTGCATGTTGGATTTGACTGAAAACGTGAAATGAAATGAAATGTAGATATTAATATAGTTGAAACGTACAAGATAAAATAACTGAAACGTGGCGAGTGCACGACCTATACAGACTAATATAATTCAAACGTGCAAGATAAAATATCTTATCGTAGCTAGTGCACGATCCAAAAATCTGTGCATCTGATATATATAAGATATGATGATTAAATTTGTATACAATAGGTACTTAATTGACTGTTGAAAAGAAGAGTTAACATTAAGAATTGCATGTAACTTAGGTCGTATCTAATTTTATTTTTCAATTTTGTTATTTTTAAATTTTGGTCCAAATTTAAAAAAAGTAAAAGTTACAAGATCAAAATTGAAAAAAAAAAAAAGAAAGTTGAAAACGGTCTAAGTTATAGGATGACTCTTGATTTTAACTCAAAAATAGAAAATACAAATATTTTTAAAAAAAATTAATTGTGATGCCCAATATATTAAATTAGGCAAATCATGTGACACTTACCTAATAATAATTAATAACTTCCCACAGCCTCTTGACCTCACTCATCAATGCTTGGACTTCTAGAAGATTAAATTGGAGCCCATTTGTTCTGTCACTTAGGTGCAATTTATCATTAATAATGGTCAAGGTTATATATAATGCTATGCTTCATTAATACACTTCACTTAAAAAATATTTTAAAAAAAACTCAGAAAATGTCATAATTTTCGGATTTTTTTTTTCCGAAAATGCATATTTTTAGTGTGTTTTTTTTGTACATTTTTAGGAAAAAATTCCAAAAATTATCAAGTATTCGAATTTTTATTTCTAAACAAAATATAGAACTGTGTTTAACCTGAACTTATTGTAATTTTCTCTATATTTATTTTCATTTCTCCTTTCATCCTCATCTGTCCCATTTCCTTCACGTTCTCATCCCACTTCAACGGGATTGAACATAATGAGAATGATTTCATTAGTAGTGCTTGGTATTATCAAATACATTGTAATAAGATTGAAAATGAGTTATAATTTATCTATCAAACGACTCTTCATTCATTACCCTCTATTTGAACGACTCCTAGTCACTTTAATTCTCATTACCCTATAATCATCACTCCAACCAACCGAGCATTTTGAAATTTACAATCAGTTCTAGTTCAAATTTGCGAAAACCCATTTAAAAAGACAACCACCATTAACACATATTAATCTACTATAATACTCTCTTTCCTACTCAAAATAAGGGTCAAATCTACTCTTCTTTTTCTTAAATCAAGGATATCTTTTTATGCCAAACCTTGGTTAATGATAAATCATTAATTAAATATTATTGACCATAATGAGAAAATAATTACATTTCTTTAGTTGAATATATTTTGAAATGATATTCTCCTCCATATAATAGAGGCATACATGAAATAGTAAGGCGACAAAATTCTAAAATGATATACTCATTTTTTGTTTGTGAGTGTAGTTTATTTCCAAAAGAGGAATGGGTAAAAATTTGGTGGACGGACCAAAAAGGAAAGCTGGTAAAAATTTGGTGGACGGAGGGAGTATATAATATTATACAAATAGTTTAAAACATAGAATAACACTTATTTTGAATAGGAGCAAATACTTTCTAAAATACAATCAATTGCTCCTCCCAACATTTTAATATAATATGAAAAAATTATCCCCTACATAACAAAACGGAATTTTAAAAAGAGTGTCTATTGTGCATTTGGTGTATGATGCACTCACTCAACAGTTGATAATGTATACACTGAAAAGTTAGTCTCAATCACACTGAAAAGTTAGTCTCAATTACATTGAAAACTCAGTGTAAACTTTTCAGTGTGATTGAGACTAACTTTTCAATGTATACAATATCAACTGTTGAGTGAGTGCACCGTGCACTTGGTGCATATGAGACTTTGTCTTTTAAAAAATAACTTAAAACCCAAAAGAGATCGAGAATTAAATGCTATGAACCCCTTTGTCAATGCATTCCATGACTTCCCACTTCAGCAAAATCCGAACAAATATACCAAAACGGACGGTTTATTATATAATACAAAAGCAAAGATAGGTGACATAAGTGACGGATAAGTCTACTTTACTTACTTAGCTATCATAAGATCTCAAAAGTTGACATAATGACACATGAAATCATGTGTCATTTTCTGGATGCACGACACGTGGAACCTTTAAAAATATTCAATAGAGCAACACAATTATGGGTACATGTGTTAAAGATCCAGCAGGTGGAATACAAAGTGAAACATATATCAAATACGGAACTGCTACTAGATACACAAAGGATTCAATAGTATGAAATCAACTAAGCTTTTACAAAATTCAACAAGTATTGATAATGAGCATCTCTAATCACTAGTTTACTACCCTCCACCCCCACACACCCCACCCAAAAAAAAAAAAACCATAATAATTAACATAGATAAATAAAGTCCAACAGGGTTACAAGTTTATGCGGTCAAAATTGCCCACAAAAGACTCCTGCTAGTTGAAAAACCCTAGAAGATTCACCTGGTGAGACCATAAGCAATAGACAAACACCTCCGGAGTGGCAATTCACAACCAACCATTTCAAAATTATATAGACCACGCAACAGAAAACATAAGACTACCAAGCAAGTTAGTAAAAAATACAACTATTACGGAGGTGAACATTCTAGAACGGTAGAACCAAATAGATATAAACCCATTTTGAGAAAAACTTGCCGTCAAGCAATCCATAAGAGCATTCCAGAATTTTGTTGAAATACAAATAAATTGATGATTTTCTTTTAACAGCTCTTCAGTAGGTCAGCCATATACACCTTATCAAGCATGCAAAAGACCTAAATGACCCAGACACCAAAACTAAGAATAATTTCTACCGTAGGTGGATCATCATGGACACAAGCTTTACCAAATTCTCATTCCCGCGTAGATGCAAGCCACAAGAACACATTTAACAAAATTCTGACACCAAGAAACTTCAGAAAGGCACATAGTAAAATAGAAAATATATAGAACCCAAAAGGACTTCCGACACAACACATGATTTCAGACCAAAGATTATGTTTGTAAACTAAAACTAAAAGTAACATTAGCTGGTTCATGCAAAAGTCATTAGACAGATCTAGGTTAGCAATCAGACAAAAGACAAGACTCTCCTAAGACCTTTACTTTTCGTTAAAATTTTGAAATGGTTGATACGCACATTCAGATGCATCGACACAAAAGGAGGTGATTGTTAAATTGTCACAGGCCTCACCAGGAAAACCATAACTTACAAATGTCCAAAGTTAGAGAAAACGACCATAGTTTATGCAAAACGACAATATCCATGTCAGGGAGTCAGCTGAGTGAAGCAAATACACTAACCTACCATCCTGTAAAAAGAAAAAGGGTACATCCAGTTAGGAACAGCCAGAAAGATTGAATGAACGAACTCGTCAACTGAACAAATAAGAAATGCTTGAAATTAAAAAACTAAAATCAAGATGAATGTCTTACAATCTATCACAAACCAAGTTCATTTAGATTTCTGCACCAGCCTTCTCAGAAACCGCTGCCTTCTGAAATGTAAAGGCCCACGAATTAGAAAAACACTAACACATCACACTCATACAAGCATATATCTGTAACTTACCACCTCAACATTTCCTTTGCCATTTTCCTTGACACTAGAAGGCTGCTGCGAAAACCTGCAGACATGTTGCCCATATTAACTACTCAGAAGTTCTCCACTCTTATTATATCACAACGTATAAGCATGATCCATATAGTAAAAGCCTTCAAATTAACTGTTCTATTGACATCAATTAGAAGAATAAAAAGATTTTAAGTGCTAATACCTGAGGGCCCTTGCTTTCTTTTTCTCTTCCTCAGCCGAATTAGTCACAGGAGTAGTCCCAAACCTAGCAAGCCTAGCCTTCTTTTTCACTTCTTCATCAGCTGAGACAGATTGCACAGTCCCAAACCTAACAAAAATTTGAAATGGGTCAACAAACTCATCACAATGGAACATTCCATGAAAACACAAATAGAAAAGACAAACCTTTCTGCTCTAGCCTTCCTCTTCAGCTCCTCTGCTTGCTTTGTAGTATCTTGTCCATCAACAGCAGAAGCAGTACCAAACCTAGACCAGGAAGAACATAGAGAACTGGATCAGTAACCTTATTCAGTTAGAGAAGATGATAATCAAAACATTGCAGTCAAAAGGTACAACAAAAGCTCATGAACATGACTTGCACCTGCAAACACTGTATTTGAATTTATAAATTAGCACAACAATAACGGTCACCAAAAAAGAGAATAGTAGATATAGAGACAGCCATTCCACAAGAATCAGTAGCTGACATATGTTAACCATGCATCTTCAATAAATAAATACTCCCTATGCTTGGTTGTCTTATTGGGCCATCCACGAAAAACGGTCATGTTGCCTAAAATGAAAATAATAAATTTTATCTACTTTTTCAACGTACACACAAATTATTTTTAAAATAATTTATTTTGTACTTGATTTGACACAATATTCTTACTTTTTACATATTATATCAACTTTTTTAATAACCGTGCTGAAAGTTACAAACCCAATTTTCATGGACGTAGTACACAATAGACAACAGAAAATCCCGCAACTCAAATGTTAACTATGAGTATTCAATAAATAACTTTAAGAGGCAACATTCATCGCCAACCTTATAGCAACAAACATTTTAGAAATACCAAAATTTAAACCCAAACCCTAACCCTAACCCTAACCTAACAAAAAAAAAAAAAAAACATATTCGAATTTATATGCAACCAGTTGAGTAGTAAGGAAACAGAGTACCTCTCCGCTCGAGAATTGCGCTTCTCCTTTTCAGACAGATGCACCGCCACACCGAACCGCTCCGCACGCTTCATCTTCTTCTGAATATCTGTAACTGCACCGCCTTCATCGCCGTCGTCAGTCTTCGACTCCACCGCCTCGGTTATACCCTTCGCCTCGTCGCCGCCGGCGTCACCAGGAGAGGGCGATTGCTCAGCCGTTGAGACGTCTTCCGCCGCCGGTGGCGCTAAATTGAGATCCGTAGGGGTTTTAGTGTTTTCAACTTTGGGAGCAGCCATCGTCGTCGCCATTGTGTGTGTGAGAGAGAGATTGGTAGAATTCTCAGGAATTGAAATTGATTTTGTTGCAGAATTCTGAATTTGGGAAAGAGCGAAAGCGGATTAGGACTGTGGGAGAAGATGATATTTATCCGCGGCGTGCTCGTAATTGGGCTTCTCGATTAGCCTGACGATATTGGGCTTCGGCCCAAATCAAGCCCATTTTCCGCCGAATTTGAGGCATTTTTCTAACGGTGTGTTTGGTACGGTAACAACATGAATATTTCGAATTTTCAATATTCCGGTATATACCGAAATATTATCGGTATATGTCGGTATTAAACGGTATACTTTTATATTTTTTTGTATGAAACGGTATACCTTTACATTTTCTAATTTCGATATAACAAAATATCAGTATATGTCGGTATTTTCGGTATGAAACGATATACCGATTATTTGGTACGGTATGATGCGGTATAAGTTTTTAAGCGTACAGAAATTTTTGGTATATCGGTATGGCATTTTACCATACCGAACTTTTCGGTACGGTATACCGTACCGACCTAGCCCTAATCTGGATGGGTATGGGTCATCCCCCATCCCATTCGATTTCAGATGGACACATCACAATCCCCATTCATCCCAATTATACACATACACACTTATTTTAATTATATTTTTTACAATTACATCACAATTCCTGGAACTCAGAAACTAGATATATTTTTTTCTTTTTTAAGCTCTTGAGGTAGTGGCTAGGATAGAAGACGTGTATGTCAAAGTTAAAGTTAGAGTATTGCTTTAATTTTGAATTTATTGGTTGTTGTGGCGGTTTTTCTTGTTTGTGGAATAAAATGGCTTCATGGCACATTTTGAATTGTTCCCAACACCATATTGATTTTTATTGTAGGTGGTGGGAATGGTGGGTGGCTCCCAAGAGACATCATAGAGCACTCTCTTGGAATTTTACTCAGGGTATGTTTGCTTTATGAGACTAGGAGAGACTTTGATCTCATTCAATTATACGTTTATTTAATGTGACACCGACTCAAAATAAGTGGTTATGGAGATAATTGATCCATGAAGGTCGGACTAATTGTCCCATGAACAAGGAATAATTATTTATCAATCATAACCATCAAAACAAACAAACCCTTAGATAGATGCTTTAGAGAGGCTATTGATGAATGACGAATGTGGTTTGAGTGAGATTGATATTATTGGTTATAAGTTTGCATGGTGCAAAGGGCGTGAATCGCCTCACATGGCCGAGGAACGTCTTAGAGGGTGTTTGGCTGAACTTATAAGCTCTTTAAAATAACTTATAAATTGTTTACGAGCTTATAAACACTATTAATATATTTAACAGAATAAGATGCTTAACCATTTATAATATCATAAAATAAACTCATAACAACTTATAAACTGTTAAAAAATAAGTTTGGTGGATTCAATCGATGAAGAAAAAGACCAATGGCCGTGTTGGGGATGTAGCCTTTAAAATTGACATTAGGTCTACCATCATTAATTGTAAGACTAAGAAAGGAAGTCTTTAGCTATACACATTAATAAAAATTTAATGAGGACCAAAATTACACAATAAATTAACAATATAATTTCAATTTCGAAATGTAAATAGTTCAACTAAACAACTACATGCTTGATTTTTAAACAACGATAGTATAAATGCATAACACCATAATAATGAATATACATAACATATAATAATAATATTTGACGAGATATAGTTGAGTTCACACACATTTATTTCTTATAAAAGAAAATTTGGAAAGAATTTAGGATCATCGCCTAACTTAACATATTTATAATGAAGAATAATTAAAATCATCGTATTTGTTACGCCGGTATGAATTGACTGCCACCCGGCGACGCAGGTAGTGAATACAGTAGTCAAGGGGCCTCGCACTGAGACGGGGCTACCCACCACCAGAAAGAGGAATAGGTCCATAACGGACGAGTGGGTTGGAAAAGATCCTCGCCAGCGTTTAGCGGAAAAGAAATCAAGATCGTGGTCGGAGGGCTCGACTCTCGGGGTGGATTTCATGCAATGTCCACCTCCCCCGGGATGTAGCTTGCGGGTAGACCACCAAAGGCCATGCTCACGCCGCATTGGGAACCCGCCGCGTCCCCACTACCACCCCGGCAGTATCGCTCCCCAACCCGATCCTAGGTGTCAAACAAAGTCAGCCTCTAAACTAGTGTTGTCCCATTGAACGTGAGGATGAGATAGAGGCAGACTGACTGGAGAAGGAAGAGTCAAGTCTTCTAGAGTCAATAGGGACACGTGACACCCAACCATTGACCCATAGGTGGGGGCATAATCAATCATTGTGGGATAGCTGGAGTCAGACGGGACCCACCTAGGGATCACCCCAGTGGTAGACCACCATTTGTAATCTATAAATATGACATAATGAGAAAAAACTCTTACTAGGAGCATTCAATACAGTTTGCATTCAATACGAGAGTAAATAGCCACTTTTAGCCGATTAATAATCCTTCCCGGCTAAGAGTCTTCATTAAATTCTTCTCGATTATTGCCATCAACATTATTCATTGATTTGTTTTCAATAATGTAATACTACATTCATCCCAGTATTATTTGCATAATTGAGACGACATACATTTTAAGAAAAATCATTTTTTGAGTAAAGTAGTGATATATGAGTAAATATGCGTATATTATTGTGAATGTGCACGCAAATAATGTTTCTTTTTTTGGAGTGTGCAGATAATTTTGGAACGGACGACTGAAGAAAGTATGCAGATAATAATGAGGCAAGCGAAATAAGTGTTTTTTTTTCTCTGAATAAACCTCCTTTTTCTCCTCCACTCAAGGTTGAAAATATCGGTATCGATGAATATATCAGAACCTTAAATTTGTGGAAATATCGATATCGGTAAATTTAAAAAATTGTAAAAATTAAATAACAAACTTTTAATACATAAAATTTACAATAGAATCAGACCATATTTTACATTTATGATATTTAACAAAATTATGGATTTTTCTCGATATTTCTCGATATTTTTTCGATATTTACCGATTTTTTTTTTTTATATTTTACCAATATTTGACCGATTTTATGCTCAATTTGCATAAAAATATAGTCGAAATTGATTTTATATACTGGTATTTATCGATTTTTTTACGGATACTATGGAAATATCGTTACCCCCCCAATATCGATATCGATGACCATGAAAAATGGATATATCGGGGATATATCGTGGAAATTTCCGGATATTTTCATCCTGGCCTCCACTTTAACTTAAAAAATAAATAAAAATATGCGTGTTAGTAATAGTGTTTACAATAATTTAAAAAAATTATGAGAAAATTATTGCAAATATTCCATACTGTGTGTGTGTGGTGTTCTGTTGGATAACTAAACTGGATTACAGGCGTCCCTCCTCCGACTCGTCTTTCTCAATAAAATTAACGAAAATAAAATCTCTGAAAAAGTGGGAGTTTTGAAGGCATGAAAATGGCGACCATAATGCAAACAAATTCAATCCAAATCCCCTTCAATTACGATTTCAAATTGTTTAAATCTTCCCCAATATATTGCCCTAAGAACGCCCCAGCTGGATCTATTCTTCGCCACTCTCGCCCACTTTTATCAGGTATACTGCACAGTCTCGATTCCATTTTGCATTATTTTCCGGATTGATGATTTTGACCAAGGAAAAATCATAGGTGTGTGCGCTTGTGATCGGAAGTACTATCATTTAACACCAGTTGCGTCTCCAAGAAGAAGCCCTAATGCGCATAAGTATTCGACGATTACTCGCGCGAGGAAGATTGAGCGTGAGGAGGAAGCGTCTACTTCACGAGATGATATAGGTTAATTTTCTGGGAATGTTTGTGTTATTTCTTCTTATTGTGATCAGTTATTTAATTATTTCTTCGATAATGCAGACTGTGTGCTGTTTGGTTGCATTGTTCTGATTTGAATAATCTCTGTTAATATGTGTGTTCCTTGTGCTTGTGGTTTACATTCATTGTTTTTTGCTATTCTGGCTCAACAAGCATTTCACATTTCAGGGTTGTACCGAAGTAAGTATGGAAAAAACTGATTATTCTTTTGTTATGGTGATAAAATGCATTTGGAAAAGATATAAAGATAGTGTAAGAATGTCTCGGTTATCTTTGCGTGAATCAGTTAATTTGTATTGCATATTGAAATTGAACAGTAATAGTGGGTTTTTCTGTAAGCTACAAGTCGTCTTTCCCCATCAGAAACTGGAATTCATTAGGTTGTTAAAGCACTCTGAGGCTTTCATAAGTAAAAACGATGATGCTGGTATGTCGCTAAATATTGAAGCTGGTTCTCATTAATTGCAGCAACTGAAGCATCGAGATCACAGTCACCCAATGGCATCGATGATAGTGTGAGCTCAAGTGATGATGCCTCCATTGCTCAGTCTGGAGAGGCTACTTCGACTACTGGAGATTTTTCCTCTTCCCTCAGAACTGTAGGCTTATGCGTATGTATTTTCTGACCCCAAAACCGTTTTGACCCTGCTGAATTTGACTTCTAAATTTCTACTTCACGAGTAAGCTGAACTGAAGTCAATGTAGTAAAATCTTTGTTGTAGGTGTTATCAGCTGTGGTATTTGGTGTTGGCCTAGGTTTCAAAGATGGAGTTGAGAAGGCATCTGAGTTTTTTGCTGGGTATGAGCCTTGACCTTCTGGAAGTGTTGCTTAGCTTTTGTGATTTACATTTCTGCTCCAATTGGGGCCTCCCAAATATGATATTAACATTGGGATATGCTTGACTGATATGCATGTATGGATAGTTCTACCATTCTTGTTTAGGAATTTGACTCATATATACGTAACTCACTTGGTATTGTGCTATTCTCACTTGTATCTATTTATATAATTGCATTTCTCTTGAATATGTCTCTATCTCATTTGAGTATTATTTCCATTTCAGATGCATGCCACACCACTATTCCTGAATGATCGAGTAACCTTTTTATATTGTGTTTCGAGTGTTTGTGTAGAATAAAACCCATAAAGGTCTTGCTTAATTATACATATCATATATCTTTAGGTATCTACTGGAGCAGAGTTTATCTGTGGACAATCTATTTGTATTTGTCCTAATATTCAAGTATTTCAGAGTGCCACAAAATTATCAGGTCAGCATCATAGTCATTTTATTGAACCATTTCACTTGTTGCCATTTTTCTTGAAATATAAATAGATTTGCTTACCCAGTTTATAATTTTGGCTTTTCGGTGATAATCAATATGTTGACGGGGATATAGAATCGGGTGTTGTCTTATGGTATTGTTGGTGCAATAATCTTCAGACTGTCATTGATACTTCTTGGAACAGTAACACTTCAGGTGATTTGCCAATCCCCACCTCCATTCACATGCATGCTAAAATTTACTTCCTCCATTTCATGATAATTGTCGCTTTTGATGACTTATATAATATTAAGGAACATAAAATTTTGGCAGATTTACCCTCCAATAAAAGAGAGAGGAGATAGGTAGGGTGTGAGGGAAAAAATATTTTCCAATAATAAGATCTTTTAGGGATACATTAGGGGTAACTTAGGGAGAAACGTGGAAAAAACACGACAATTAATTTGAAACAAAATATAATCTCAAAAGCAACAATTAATATGAAACGGCGGGAGTAGGTGACGAAATGCACGTGATTGTGCAGTTGGTCAAAATTGTTACATTCTGATTATTTTTTTAATAAATGGAATTGCTTTTTGTTATGATCTTAGAGGTTTGAGGCGGTTAACTTGTTCCTGGCAACGATACTCCTGTACTCTTCTTTCAAGGTGCCATTCCTCTCTTATTTCATATAACCACTAATAGTTGTAATTTCTGCTCCTCTCTTTCGTAAAGTCCTAATTCACTTATATTTTTATTGCATTATATCCTAGTGATGCACATTGGTAAATGAACTTGAGTATGTATAAGTTGGTAAAGAAAATAATTTTCATGTGTCATTGTATTGTAGCTGCTAACTTGGCTGTCAAATGTTAGATTCATTTACGATATTTGACAATACTTTTATATTTTACCTGTTCAATACTTTGATTTCGACACATGAATATATAGGAAGAACTTTCTCCATAGTTTGTGAAGTGCTATAGTTGATAATTTGTACTTCTGTTCTGTTCGTCATCTGTGTCAATAAAAATAGTGGACGGTCTTCTGTTGTACCGTTTTTGAACTTTAAATTGCATTGAAATTTCTCCAACCCTCAATGACATCAAGAAGCAACAGCAAGATGACAAATACCTTGGCTGAGATCCACTTAATTTATGTATGCATCTTTGACTATGCAGAAATGTTAAAACTTCAAGTGAACTTCTTATTAGATGCAGATCTGAGCATCTGGTGGACCAGCCTTGAACTATTTTAGACAATAAGAGTCCACCACAAATTATGACCTTCTTATTTCATTAACATTATGTGGAGTAGTTAGCCTTTACATTTCTTCATTGACCATGCTTTTATTGTTACTCAATTTGTCTTATTAGCTATTTACTGCGGAAGATGAAGACAATGATCTCTCAGATAACTTCATTGTAAAGACATGCCAGAAGTTCATCCCTGTAACTTGTAATGTTCTCTCATCCCTTCCTGCATTCGTCGTCCCTTTGCACCCTTACAAGCCTCATGCCTTTGATAATAATGTGTTTTAGTTCACTTTTTACATTTTCATGGAAATTATTTGCAAGTATTCTTGTCCTTTTGTGTCGATAGTGGTTGTATTGGACATTTATGGAATTCTTTTTTGGTGGTAGTAAGTATTGCATCATATAGTCCACATGTTGCTGAAGAAGGGGAAACACTGGCTAGGCTTTATTTAGAAGTGTTAGATGACTCCAGCCAAACACATATTTTAAAACTTACTAGCTTGAATTCCTCGTAAGACTTGGGTTTGATTCATTGGATTTCCCAGCTCTACTAATTTTGGACATTGGTTGACTCACATCATTTAGAAACTTAAAGATTGAGCATTACTCACTAGATTATTTTGATTTTTAAAGTTCAATATGAGCTTGCTTGCTGAGTCATTTAACTCTCCTTTTCACCTCTCTAATCTGCAGCTGATTATGATGGCGATCGATTTTTAACTATCCAAGATGGTGTCTGGAAAGTAAGTTCTCAAGTGGGCTATCGAACTGTATCGAATGTGTCCTCTCCCCGTATTCTGTAATTTTTCAATTTTGAAAAATGACTAAATTTTGGTCAATGGCTACCCTAACATTGACCCATATCTGTACATTCTCCATATGGATATTTCCAACTGTTTAAAGGTTCTTTAAAAACTTTTACCAGAGCTATTACATTTTCAACATTTCATGTTATAGATTTCTTTGAATTAATTTTTAACTTGATTTCTAACAGGACTCAAACATTTTGGGCAGGCTACACCTTTGCTTCTGACAGTAGCAGTTATTGAACTCAGCGACATTGCATTTGCGGTAGGTAACCTATACATCAGCAACCACATTTGCGAGCTTTTTTTTTTTTTTTTTTAAAATTGTGTGAATTTACTGAATTTTTCTTTTTCTTTCTTGTCAGGTGGATTCTATACCAGCAGTTTTTGGTGTAACGCGTGATCCGTTCATAGTTTTTTCATCTAACCTCTTTGCCATTTTAGGTGCATTCTTGTCCTGTGCCCCTCTCTTAGTTTTTCAACTTATTTTTGATTTAGTGATTATGTGGGGGCATCACCAGGGATGGATCGAAGGTGGCCTTAAAAAAAATTAATTTAGTATGCATTGTTAAAATGAACTATATTTAACTTTGGCTGAAACTTTTGAATCTTAGTATACAAAACCTCAATTCTTTTTGCAATTCGAAATCCGCTCCTACCTGGAAATGACATGTCGCCTACCTGACAACCAATAATTAATCGTCATTTCCAAGCAGGAGCGAATATGTCCATTAGTTGCATAAAATTTTTATTTACCCAGATTCAGAAGTTTCAGATTAAATTGCAATTTGTAAAAATATTGTGATTTTGTTTTGTCTGCCGTTATTAAGCCTTTAACTTTTGCATTCATACATATTGTTTCCCAGCATGTGCAAGTAATTACGCAAAGTGCCATATTCACTAAGAATTATGATCAGTTTTCTTGCACCAGTGGGGTTATGAACCAGGATTTAGTATGAGAACCATTCTTTTTGTGTTTACCTGCAGTAATCCTTTTCCTAACACGTATCCAATTTCGATAGAATTTGTCCTTATTCTTCTGTTTTGTAGGTTTAAGGTCATATTACACACTCATTTCAGAAAGCATGGGAGACTTGGAGTATTTGCAGGTGAAATTATGTTGCTTGGTTGACACATATGATTCGACTAAAATATTCTATAATTTACCCTTTTTCTTTCTAGATAATCCATTTTACCATTTACTGATGATTTGATTACTGATTTGTTTATCAGCCGGCTATTGGGGCCGTTCTAGGATTCATCGGTTGTAAAATGATACTAGATTTCTTTGGTAAGTCTTTGTATCATATAAGCTCCATTCCTACATTTGTAATTTCGGCCACATAGTATATAGGGAAAATTATTTTTTTTGTCCTGTAACTTTACCTCCTTTTAATTTTCGTCCTATTAACTTTTAAATTTTGATTCTAGTCCTATAACTTACATACTATTTTTTTTTTTTTTGACCTGCTGACTCTCAAAATTTTATTGTCCCCAGTAACTATATCGTTTTTTTATTTTAGTCCTGTAACTTTACTGTTTTTTTATTTTAGTCCTGTAACTTTACTGTTTTTTTATTTAATCCTATAAGGGTTGGTAGGTTGTAGGATCAAAATTAAAAAAATACGTAATTTACAGGACGAAAATCAAAATTTGAAAGTCAACAGGACGAAAATCAAAATTTGAAAGTCACAGGACGAAAATCAAATTGAGATAAAGTTACAGGACTAAAATCAAAAGAGGTAAAGTTATAGGACAAAAAAAAAAACAATTTTCCCTAGTATATATGTTATCAATCTTTCCTACTTTGGTCTCCAGGTTTTCACGTATCTACCGAGGTTTCTCTTGGAGTTGTCGCCACATCTCTGATGAGCGGAGTTTTGCTGAGCTTAATGAAGAAATCGGACTAAACAAACAACGAAAAGGTCGATGAGCAACGTCTCCTTTGCTTCCGCATATCGGTAAATCAGCAATAATAATCTCATGAAAGCACTTTTTTTGTTTGTCATTTTAGCTCTTTTGTTCGGAAGATGCTAATTGTATACTTGAGCAAGAGGATGATGGATAATTATCAGTTCTGCACTAAAATATGCAGCAATAGATACTTTCTGGTTTTTTTTTTCTACTTTTGTGCTCCTTAAAATTAAGGCATGATATTTATGAATTATTATTTAGGGGACGCTTGGTTAGCAATTCTTCAATGGCAATGAGAATGAAAATTTATTTCCATCTATGCCCTAATAAGAAAAATGATATGTTAGGGGAAGAAGTGTTCCAATGGTGACACCATTGCTAGTGCCATGCCCCAATTTTGAAATAAAAGTTGACAACAAATAGTTGTTGGTGGAGGAATGGGGGAGTGGTTGAGGAGGAGGATTGTAGGAAGAGAATAGGGAAATCAAAATGGAGTAGTGATTACCTTATTTAGGAAGGGAAATAGTGATTTTGTTCTCATGAACCTTGCTAATCACACTAATTTTTAATCTCATTCCTATTAAATTATCGGGCCTAGAGTAGCAAATCGGGGCAGGGTCCAAAAATTGGTGGATGTCTCAATTATAATTGATTTGTTAAATTGAAGAAGTTATTTAAAATTTTGATAAAAATAGCACTTAGACTTGAAGAGTTGTTAACCAAGCGCCTCCTTAAATTATCGGGCCTAGAGTAGCAAATCGGGGCAGGGTCCAAAATTGGTGGATGTCTCAATTGTAATTGATTTGTTAAATTGAAGAAGTTATTTAAAATTTTGATAAAAATAGCACTTAGACTTGAGGTTGTGATTTAAGTGACAATTAAGTCTATTATTTTCTAGTTTTTTTTGCTCTTATTGGTGGTATTTTCTTTATGAGTAACTCTTTTGTGCACTTAATGTATGGTGCACTCACTCAACAGTTGAGATTGCTTACACCGCAAAATATCATTCGGTTACATTGAAAAGTGTGGTTACAATTACAACTTTCATGTTTGGGAAGCGGCCTTTTTATCTAGAGATATAAAAATGTGGCTCAATGTCATTTTTTATGTTATATTTTGTAAAATGTCATCCAACATATTTATTTTTATAAAATTGCCCCTAAAAAGGTTATACAAGGATTGTACAAGGGTCACGCTGGATATTTTTATAAGAAAAAACTTTTTAGGTGATATTTTTCAAAATGCAAGTGATATTTTATCAAATTTTCCAAAATATAGGGCCAAAAATTATGGAATATGATTTGGTGCAATATTTGAATCCATGATATTATATCTAAGTAAATATAGTTTACATTATGTGATAATAGTGTGAGAACATCCACTACATATTTTGTGCCCACCTTCACAGGTGTATTCAACTGTGTAAATGTAGTTTTAAACCATGTGATTGTGTGTGCGTGTATATTTATTATTATTTTTAATTATTATTATTAATATTATTAATATTATTAAGTCAAGTTTCTCTGTGCAATGCATAAATTTAATTTTAACTACTATAAATGTTAAATTTGGAAGCATAGAAATCGAAATTATGAATACAAGTCATATTGAAAGAAAGGAGAAATTGCAACTCTATATTAACTGAATCATTGTAAATGATCTTATGAGTTACAAATTGAAGTGCCTTAGTGAAGACATCTGCGAGTTGTAAACCAGGGGGAACATGATGAAGACTTATAAGGCCTTGCTTGTAGAGATCCCGAACAATATGACAATCTATATCAATATGCTTAGTCCTTTCATGAAAGACAGGATTCTCCACAATATGCTTAGAAGATTTGCTGTCACACCAAAGCTGAAGAGGTAAAGATGGTTTAATCAAGAAATCAAAAGCTAAGAAGGAAATCCACTGTAGTTCCTAGGCTGTGGCGGCTAAAGCCCGGTACTCGGCCTCAGCTGAAGACCTAGAAACTGTATTCTACTTTTTTGTTTTCCAAGAGTTGAGAGAAGAGCCAAGGTAAACACAGTAACCAGTAAGTGAACGTCTTGTATCCAGGCAAGAACCTCAATCAGCATCACTATAAGCATGAATGGTGAAGTGAGGTTGAGAAGAGTAAAAGAGCTTCAATTCCAATGTCCTACTAAGATATCTAACCACCTGAAGAGCAGCATCCCAGTGAGAAGACCTTGGACTATTTGCAAATTGGCTTAGTTGTTGAACTATTATATGTAATATCAGGCCTGGTAAAGTTTAGGTACAAGAGTCTACCAACATGCCTTCTGTATTTTTCAGGATCCTGAAGTAAAGAACCACAAATAGAAGAAAGATGAACACCCGATTGAGAAGGCGGAGTTGAAGGCTTATAGCCATCAAGACCAGTATTAGAAATTAGATCAAGGATATATTTATGTTGTGAGAGATAAGTACCATTATCTCCCCTGACAATCTCCACACCAAGAAAATACTTGGCAAAGCCAAGGTCTTTAATGGTAAACACATAATGTAGATGAGCCTTGAAAAGATCAATTTGATCCATAGAGGAACATGTGATTACATATACAAGGAGGCCCAAATAAAAGTCATCAGTATACAGTGTAAAGAAGCAATGATCAAAGGCTGAGTGCTTGAAACCATATGCAAGCAAGGTCTTACAAAACTCGGTCTCTGTTTTAAAAAGCGGGTTGGACCGGCCAGTCCGACCGGCCCGACCGCTACTCGGATGATATGTCAAACGATTCGAAAACATTGAACCGCCCTTCTCCTGAAGCGTCTAGAAAGTGGGAAAAGCGGGTCGGATCGGTCACCGGTTGGACCGGCCAACTCGGTGCTTTTAACACTTTTTGTTAAAAATGAACTAGAAATGATTTTTTTGCAATTTAATTTATTAATAGAAACCCAAATTTCATTTTACCTCAAATTTTGTATGAAACTTGGTAAACTTGTTTTGGTAATGTTGACATTTGATTTAGAAATTTATCTGTTAAACCAATAATCTATGAGTATGTATAAGTGAAATTGGTTCATACATGAATCACTTAAGAATATTAGTTGTTTTCACTAAAAAATATTAGTTGTTTTCACTGAAGAGTCTTAATTTATTTTAAAAAACAACTAATACTCTTCAAGAAAAGAAACTAATTAATACCCTTCAGTAAAAATTACTAATATTCTTTAATAAAAATAATTAATACCCTCCAATGGTTCATGTATAAACTATTTTTGCTATATGCTTTGTCAATTTCTATTACCACATTTGTATTGCTAATTGGGTACCATGGATGTCGACTTTCCTCTTGATATTATGATGATTAACTCGAAAATTATAATGTATTATTCACTTGTAAAGAGCTCAAATGTTAAAACTTGTTTTAGGTATATATTTGTACAAGGATAATGAAAGATTTGAAAAAATTCCTGATACTATTTTTATTTTCCTTATTTCTTTTGGTATATTTTCCATGTATATCTGATGTAATTTTTTTTAATAGGATAGTATTTTTTTTCCAGATTAGATGAAGATATCACCATCTTGTTGTATTAGGCGATAGTATAAACAAAATGAATGATTTGAAAATATTCTTGATACTATTTTTAGTTTCCTTATTTCTTTTGGTATATTTTCCATATATATCTTATGTAAATTTTTTAATAGGATAATATCTTTTTGGCAAAGTATAGAGTGAAACTGGTTTATACATAAATCACTGAAGGGTATTAGTTATTTTTATTGAATATTAGTTGTATTTACTGAAGAGTATTACTGATTTACTCTAAAGTGTCTTAGATGTTCAGTGAAGATGAACTAAAACTCTTCAGTGTAAACCAATAATACTTTTTAGTAAAACAATTAATACTCTTCAGTGAAAACAACTAATACCCTTCAGTGATTCATATATAAACCAATTTCACTCTATACATACTCTATCTTTTTTCCCGATTAGATGAAGATATCATCATCTTGTTGTATTAGAAGATAGTATAAAGGAACTCTGTTATGCATTTGGTATATAATGTACTCACTCAACAGTTGATATTGTTTATATCAAAAAATATGATTTGTTTATATTGAAAAGTGTGGTTAGATTACATTGAAAAATTATATGGAAAATCATTTGACTATACTTTTCAATGTAAACAACCTCAACTGATGAGTGAATGCACCGTGCACCATTTAATATATATGATGCACCATAAAAATACTTGTATTTTTAAAAACTACAACTAAACACACTTCATTTTTACTTTTATATTATTTCTTGTTAAATATAAAAAAGAAAAATAAAAAGAAAAACACAGAGTTCACTCTTATGAACGAATAATCTTGACTTAGCTTGTTATTCGTTTTTTTTAGAAGCGGAAAATAACCATTAAAATTACTTCTTCATCCACAAATCTTTCAAGTATCCACTTTTTTTTTTGGTCCTTTAATATTTTTCATTTTCCTTTTATGTAAATAAACTATACTTACAAATAATAAATGGGTCTCACAATATTCTCCACAATACTTTTACTTTATTTATTTTTTTAATAAAATACTAATTTAATTAAATCTTGTGCCCAACAGTAAAATAATAAAAGATTTTTGGACGGAGGGAGTGTTTCTTTTAACATTATTTTGATCTATCATCTATAAAATTTATGTTGTTATGTTTGCTGGTTATGAGTGAACAATTTCATATTACTGTTAAATTTTAGATGTTTGGATGAAAGAATTTGAGTTATGAAATTTAAATTTATAATTTAATTACACTTTTTTTGTTGGGATAAGATATTCAAATGGATGAATTTTAAATCCTTAGCTTTGATTTTAATTCAAATTGGAGAAATTTCAAATACTTAGCAAAACTATGTCATTTGGAATATAAGAATTTCTAAATGATTTTATTCAAATATAAACACTATGTCTTCAATGTTAAAGATTAGGGTTAATTGAAAAAAAAATCACGAACTTTATGATTTTTATCAATTACAATGTGAATTTTTTTATTTGCAATTTAATGCTCCAACTTTATAAGTTTTGTAATTTAAAACATTTGATAATTTTCTATCAACAATTAGATAATTTCAGATATACCACATATAATCCATATATATTATAAACGCCATCAAATAAAATTATAATTTTTCATAAGGTTGAGATTAGTCATATTATTATATTATTAAAGGAGAACATGGGGATTTTGAAATACAAGGACGTGGTTTTACCAAATAATCATAGAAATATTTATCTTTATTGTGGTAAGATTAAGATTAAGACAAGTGTGATATACTACTACATCCGTTTAAAATAAGTGTCGTTTTAGAGATTAAATCTTATTTCAAAATAAATATCGTTTTAATTATTTTTTCATATTTTTTCCTAATTTACCCCGAATCTGAATTCAAAATATAAGAGATCTTTTGAAGAAAATATTATTTTTTAAAAATTATATAAATTTTATAATTCTTAATTATATAATATCTCTAAAACAACACTTATTTTAAAATGGAAGAAGTATCATTTAACATGGACATTTTAATCCAAAATCCAGCGATGTAAATGGTGACTTTAAAATTTTATGTGAATTTAAAAAGCAAGAGCATTTAATAATACTCCCTCTGTTCAATATTAGTAGGCCTACTTTTTGGGCAGTTATTTTTTGTCATAAGTTGGAGGGTATTGTGATGTATTGTGAGGTTTATTTATCTATAAAGTTATTGTTTATTAAAAATATAAGTATCATATTTTTCATAAATTATAATTTTATTGATAAATGAACCTTACAATACCTCATAATACTCTCCAACTTATGACAAAAAATAACTGCCCAAAAAGTAGGCCTGCTAATATTGGACGGAGGGAGTAATATTTATTTTATACTCCCTCTGTCCTTTAAAAGTATGCACCATTCTCTGCACGTCATTTAATGCAATATGTCGAAGGATATTTAGGGGTCTTATGAGGTCCGTTTATGAATAAAATGATTGTTTATACATACTTACCATAAACAATCATTTTATTCATAAACGGACCTCATAAGACCCCTAAATACCCTCCAACATATTGCATTAATTCACGTGCAGAAAATGATGCATACTTTTAAAGGACAGAGGGAGTAGTATTTTTATTAGTAATATTTTTTCCAAAATAAGAAAAATCAAACTATTTTCGTGTTGTTAAATAGCCCTGCCCCCTAATATGTTTTTGTGAATGACAAAGTATAGAGTGAAACTGGTTTATACATGAATCACCGAAGGGTATTAGTTGTTTTCATTGAAGAGTATTAGTTATATTTACTAAAGAGTATTACTGATTTACACTAAAGAGTCTTAATTGTTCGGTGAAAATGAACTAAGACTCTTCAGTGTAAACCAGTAATACTTTTCAGTAAAAATAACTAATACTCTTCAATGAAAACAACTAATACCCTTCAATAATTCATACATAAACCAATTTCACTCTATATATACTCTTTGTGAATAGCCTGCCCACCGTAATTAATATAACCATTTAACATTTGTGGCATTTTAATCCAAAATCCAATGACGTCAGCTCTAACGTCAGCATCTTTACTACCCACACGGCCACCCCTGGCTATATATATGTACGTAAACGTTACAATTATCGCATTACCAAATTTCTAGAATCATCTCCTTTCACAGTTTTGCTTCAGAGCTCTATCAATGGCTGCCGCGTAACTGCTTCCTTTACCTTTTCTAATCACCGAAAAGAGTTCATTTCCCTCTGCATAGCGAAACTAATTAGATTAATTTGGTGATTTTGAAATTCAGGTATGTCGAAGAGGTCCTGCCGCCGCCGCTGGATTCTACCTCGGAACCGCCGCCGCTCTTCGACGGAACCACCAGGTTTCTCTCTCGCTCACTCGATTGAGGTTTTCCCGATGCACATTTAGGCATTTTCGGTTTAAATTTATGGTGTACGGTATAATCCGGGTAATGTGAATTTGATTTTTGTAGGTTGTATACCTATTACCCCTGCCCGTACGCTCAGCGTGTGTGGATCGTCAGGAACTATAAGGTGTGTTGTGATTTTAAGCCGTGAATTTCGCGTTGCTTTTCTGTTTGCTTTGTGTTTTTGGTGAGAAATTGGGAACACAGTTGGAGGATTTTCCATATCAGAATGTCGATTTGAATCAAAATTGGATTGAAATTGAACTTTTGTATTGTTATTATTCTTTAAAAATATATGTATTATAAATGTATAAGTCGAGTATAATTGAACAGTCGGAAGATTTTCTATATCCGAATGTCAATTTGAGTCAAAATTGGATTGAAAATGAACTTTTGTATTCTTATTATTCTTTAAAAATATATGTATTATAAATGTATAAGTCGAGTATAATTGAACAGTCGGAAGATTTTCTATATCCGAATGAAAATTGAGTCAAAATTGGATTGAAATTGAACTTTTGTATTCTTATTATTCTTTAAAAATATATGTATTATAAATGTATAAGTCGAGTATAATTGAACAGTTGGAAGATTTTCCATATCCAGATGTCAATTTGAATCAACTGTGATTAAAATTGAACTTTTGTATTGTTATTGTTCCTTAAAAATATATGTATATAAATGTATAAGTCGAGTATAATTGAACAGTTGGAAGATTTTCCATATCCGAATGTCAATTTGAATCAAATTTGATTGAAGTTGAACTTTTGTATTGTTATTATTCTTTAATAATATATGTATAAGTCTGAGTATAATTGAAAGTTGGAAGATTTTCCATATCCGAATGTCAATTTGAATCAAAATTGGATTGAAATTGAACTTTTGTATTGTTATTATTCTTTAAAAATATATGTATATAAATATATAAGTCGAGTATAATTGAGCTCGTTGTGCCGTCCACAGGGCTTACAGGATGAGATAAAACTGGTTCCAATTGATCTTAATAACAGGCCTGCTTGGTACAAGGAGAAAGTTTATTCTGGAAATAAGGTGTGTACTATCAGGAGAGATGAAATTCATGTTTTGAGTAATGCATTTGTTACCTCGCAAACAAACTAATTGCTCGATTTTACCTCGTGTTTTTCTGAAGGTACCAGCATTGGAGCACAATGGCAGAATCATTGGAGAGAGTCTGGATCTGGTTAAGTATGTAGATGCCAACTTCAAAGGTCCATCTCTGCTGCCTGATGTAAGAAAAGAATGTGAATTTAGTTTATCTCGATAAAGCTTGTTTTCCCCTTTCACATTATTGATGCAAAACTCATACTTAGGATCCAGAGAAATTGAAATTTGCTGATGAGTTGATAGCCTACTCTGAGACATTTGGGAATAAGGTTATTGCTTCATTCAAAGGGGATCCTGAGAAGCAATCAAGTAACCTATCCTGCCTCGTCTCAATCTCATTACGAGAACCTTTATTTTGTTGTGTTCGGGTTTGAACTTGATTATTGTAATTCTGAATCAGGTGCTGAATTTGATTACCTGGAAACTGCTCTCCATAAGTTTGATGATGGACCTTTCTTCCTTGGCCAGTTCAGTCAAGTAAGGCTTTATTTTAGCCTTTTGTTGAGTAACATGTTAGATTTTTGAAGAATTTTAGTCTTTTATTTATATGATCACATAATGGCTTTTAATTTTGATCTGATTAATGTCTTCCTCTCTGTAGGTAGATGCTGTCTATGCTCCATTTATCGAGAGATTTCACATCTTTTTCGATGCAGTGTGGAAAATTGATATTACAAAAGGCAGACCAAAATTAGCTAAGTGGATTGAGGTACTTCAATCATCATATATTTGTAGTGGCTTAATACTATCAAAATATCTGCGAAATATTCCTAAACTAAATTAAAGAGTTGCTATACTCTTCATTCTACTCGTGACCTTGTTGAAAACGTATAGTCCCCCTTCATAGTTTCACCAGAACTTAACCTTTCAAACTCTGAAGCTTTGATGAAGCTTTGATTATAAGAACCAAAATGCCAATTGGAAATTTCTCTGTGTGAATTTGGATGACATATAATGGTTACTTTAAGAGGATGTTTACCTGAGCTTATAAGTTCTTCAAAATAGCTCATAAGCTCTTTAAAATAGCTCATACGTTGTCTAAAAATGTGTTTGGTAAAATAAGATGTTTAACAATTTATAAAATCATAAAATAAGCTCCTAACACCTCCACCTCCATCTCTAATCACCCACCTCAACATAAAAAAAATATAAAAAATTATTTATATTAAAATTAAAATTTAAAAATATTTATTTTAACTTTTCAAAGATCTTATAAGTTGTATTAGTCAAGCTACTTATAAGTTGCTTAAATATGACATCTTATAAACTCTTAAAACAACGTATAAGGTGTTTCAAATAAGCTTAGCCAAACGGGGTAGCTCTAAATGTGTTATTTATGTACTTCTGTTTGGTGAGTTTCATATTGGATGGAATTGTTATTGTGTTTGCTCTCCTCTTTCTTTTCATTTAAAGGTTGGATTTTGAGTTGCAAATTTTTTCCAGGAAATAAACAAGATTGATGCCTACAAGCCAACTAAAGTCGACCCTGAATATATGGTGCCTTACTACAAGGCCAAATTTTTGGTAATCCCTCGTGCCCATTGATCCCCATAGTCTCAAAGTCGACCCTGAATATATATATTCCCTCCGTCCCAGTTTTATTTTCTCGTCTGACTTTACGCGAAGTTTAATTGTAGTGAGGACAATTTTGGCAAATGAGAAAATAAAACTGGAACAGAAGGAGTATAGTATATATGGCCGTTGCTTATTCACATTCTTTTGTTTGCAGGCGTAATGTCGAATGATCGGTTATTTCCTTGTTTCATAAATAAGAAGAGCATATTGTAGTTTGGTTCAGTTCTTATGCTTTATGGTTTTGTTCTAAAAACTCTGTTAATAACTAGTATAATTATGATCAGTTTGCGAAATAAATTGCTCTCTTCAATGGTTTTCATTAATATATATTGTGAATCGTGTGGATCGACTGGAGATGGATCTAGAATTTAATTTCAAGATGTGAATCCTTATAAATTAATTGTCTAAATAAAAACCTATGATAGCATGGATTCTTCTAAAAATATCACAATGCAGTATTGGAATCGTACCCGTTCCCTAAAAGGGGTGCGATTCAAGAATCCGCGAATTGGATCCTCCACGTGGCGAATCCTCGAATTTTACTTATTAAGCATTAAATATATTATTTTAATTGAGTTTTATTATATTTTATAATTCAAATTGACAATGTAACACTCGTTTTATATTAAAATCACTGTTATGACGTACTCCCTCCGTCCCAAGAATTTGTTCACAGTTACTGTTTTCACGTGTTTTAGCGAACGAGTTTTATATTAGTATTTAAAATGATAAGGTAATTTTTAAGTTACTTTATAATAGAGTAGGGATAGATCTATCAAACCCTACATTAAAAGTTACTTTATCATTTCAAATACTAATAAACAACTCGCCCGCTAAAACGCGAGAATAAAGGTAGTGTGAACAAATTCTTGGGACGGAGGGAGTATGTACTAGGCTAATGGATAGGGGTGGAAATAGGCCGAGCCGAGCTAGACTTGTTGTTGGACGGCCTGGGCCTACTATTTGATCTTTGGGTCTAAGTTTGGCCTGTTAACTGTCATATGCTTTTTTCAAAGCCTTAGCCTGACCTTTTTAATAAATAGGTCCAGTTTGAAAGTCTTTTAGGGGTCTTTTTAATCAAGTTTACAAAATTATATTCAATAATTATATTATTATTAAATCATAACAATTAACTCTTTAAATCTTTAAATCTTAAAATGAAGAAATAAAAGCAATTTACCAAAGGATTATCAAATAATAGCATAATAACAAACTTAAATAATATTTAATTTATATTTGGCAATATTCTTACATATATATATATATAAAATATTTATTATATTATATTATATATGCATTGTATTATTATATATATATATATATATATATTATATAGTTAAATAGTTCGGTCTGTTGGGTTTAAAAGGCTTACAGAAAAGCTCAAGTCTGACTTATTTAAATAAATAAGCTTTTAAAAAAGCCTAAGCCTAGCTCGTTTGTTAAACGAGCCGGGCCGAGCTGGGCTTTAAGTAGGCCGAGCCTTAGGCCCCTGTCGGGTAGCCTGGCCTATTCCCACCCTTACTAATGGAACTTAAAATTGATTTTGGTTATTTAATGTGTTAAGTTTTGGATCAGAGAAAATGTGAATTATATACATTCGATTTACAAAATTTTAAAATATACTTGTTTTTTAGATATTATATATAACAAAATATAAATAAACAAATTGCACTCTAAATTTTTTGAAAATTTGTATCTCCAAACCATATTGTATAGTTCCCGCACTCTCGCAACATCACCACAAAAATATGTTAATTTAGAGAGGGTTTTGGAGAGGAAATTGAGTATAGAGAGGGTTTTGAAGAGGGAAATTTTCCCTCTCCAAAAGGCTCGTCGCAAACCTTTACACGAGGGAAAATACATTCCCTCGAAAAATAAAGAGGGTCTTGGAGAGGGAATTTTGTGTGGGAACGGACGAGAGAATTTTCCCTCGAGAAAAAACCCTCGGCTATACCCTCTTAAAGGGCGAGGGAAATAACCCTCGGGAATGCTGCACGAGGGAACATTTCCCTCGGCACCTCTGACGCGGCGTGCAGGTACTGGGCGAGGGATTAATCCCTCGGCTGACGTGGCGAGGGAAAATCCCTCGTGAATGCCCTCGTGTCACCTACATGCATAATAAAAAAAAATCGTGGGTTTCGAACCCACGACCTCAGGCCCGAGCCACACCAGCGAAACCACTAGGCCACCACCCACCACACCATTTTATACGCGAAATGTCATATTTACCCCCTACTTCAGGGCTGTAAATGGCGAATTTTCGCCCCCAAGGGTTTCGAACACGCGACCTCCATGTATGCGGAGGCCTTGCGTGTTTCGCCGTGCCGCCCGGGCAAGGCTATTTACTTGTTATGTTTTTAAGTGTAATATATATGTTTAATATATTTTCTGTTATATATTTTAAATATAATACTACTTAATATTAATTGTTTTTTATATTTTATATGAAAATTATCATTACATATAAAATTAAACTATCACTTGTATATATTATTAAAAATCAATATAATTTTAAAATAAATATCTTTTAATTATTTTTCACTATTACACATATATTGATTGTTTTTGTTTTTAAAAATAAATATTTTTTAATTTATTTTTACTATTTACTAATGTGTGTACACATATACACATATATTGATCGTTAATTTTTTTTAAAATCAATAAAATAAAATAAAAGTACTTTTTAAATTCATTTTCACTATTTACTAATATATTTTTGAAAGTCGTGATTTTTAAGTCTATTTTTTTATTAAATCAATAAAATTTTAAAATAAATATTTTTGAAATTGTTTTTCACTAAAATCAATAATAATAACAAACCAACATATATAGTTCCAATTATATCCAGACATAACAATTAAAATATCCACACATGCTCAAATATCCAGACAATTAAATCTAAATAAACAGTAAAATCTTAAACCAACATATATAGTTCAAAAACACGATCAAATATTCATGACATCTATCTCACATCATCATCATCATCATCATCACCACCTCTTTCATTTCCAGAATAATTACCCCTCGGAGGGTAACCAGAATATGCACCTCTTTCAAGTAGGTCTACAAATCCAGTTGGAGATATGGAATTATGACGAGACGGGGAAGGACCAGAAGCTGGAGGACGAGCAGGAGAGGCCTGAGGATAAGGGGCGGCGGGAAAACCACTAGGAGGAACGGGAGGAACACCACTAGAAGGACCGGTGGGGGGACAAGGGGCGTAACCAGGGGCGGGAGGATAAGAAGGATAAGCTGGGTAAGGAGGATAAGAAGTAGCTGGTTGGGAAAACCCACTAGGTAGGTTTCCTTGATGTCCTTGCATCCACGCCATCATCTGGTTGTGCACTTCCTGACGCAAATTTTCGTTATACTGTCTCTGTTGCTCCGCCAGCATTCTTTCATATCTCGCGCGCTCTTCAGCCAACAAGCGATCAACATCTCTTTGGTCATAGCCGCCAACGTGTGTGCCAGATGATGTCCCGCCTGGGCCAGATTGTATGCGCATCGTCTTCATTTGACCGAGACCCCTAACTTTTCCATGTTCTGGCCTCACTGTCTCAGCATACGCTTGACTCAATCGGTTCAAGCGCTCATCTTCGTCCGCTGAAGGCGGTAATTGCGAGACTCGTTCCTCCACGGAGCCCTAGACATACAAAATTATGTAAATAAAAAAGTATATAAACGTGTTATTTATATTATTAATGTTAATGTAAAACACTTACAATTATTTCAGCAATTCCCCCATACGTGTACTCCCCTTCCCCACAGTTGTGGAAATGTTGCACAATTTCCCATTCAGTTGGGAGCTGGTTATATTTCTTCTCCTGTATTCCAAAAAATTCGGGTTATGTATAATAAAGTAATTAAAATCTCCCTATGTTGTAGTGCAGGATTAATTACTTACGTATTCCTCAGTCCATTGTGCAGCTCCTTTTGCCCCTCCTTTGTGTTTTGAGGGGCCTCTTCCTCCGACCGAAGATAAGCGGTTTGTCCTACACTGGTTGCTTTTGGCAATGACTTCGGGCAATTGCCAATACTCGAGTAGTGCAGTCCAGAATGTCGGCTCCCACGGTGGGTTTTTTCCTTCACGTCGATGGATCCTTTTCCAAAGACTGAGGAGATCCGAGAATCGTTCTCTACACCTCTGGATGAACAACTTTTTAATTACCACCGTATTTTCTGTCGTCGGATCCCAGTAGGTCTCCCTCTGAAGAAAATATATACAATCACGTTTATTTTAATTAAGTAAAAATGTAGACATACATATAATACTACATACTTAACAAAATTAACAATTACCTGGAATGTCTCCCACCACTCTTTCCTCCTTCCTTCTGACACCAGCTTATAAGTGAAACCACCCATCTCCATTCGACGGGACATGATGTTCCGAATCAACCTCGAAACAGCATTCGAGGGCATCAATCTGTAGAAACTTTGTTTCACACATTGATATATATATTTTAATAAAATTAAATAAAAAAGACAAAGTTATATTTAACATACACATTGTGATATGTATAGATGCGTAGCCGGTTCTGACGAGGTGCATGATTGGTGAGCTCTTCCGCAGTTTCCGGAACGATAGGGTTATCCTCAACCATATCTGGTTCTTCATTCTGATTCTGCAAATCAGGAACCGGTACTCTTCCGGTTTGGGAGGAGGATCCCCAAAAGCTGTGTCGACCTGTATTTATTTCTGATGTTTCCATCTGTATTTAACAATTACGTACAGTTATAACATGTGTACAATATATTTTGGTTGGGACAACTAAAAATAGTTGTACCGGTTCTCTCTCTTGGTCCGACTCTGGTGTACGAGAGGACGATTGCCGGCCACCGAACAAGTTACGGATACTTCTACCTCCAGCCATCTATATACATAGCAATATAATGTAAAATTAAAATATGTATGTACATAACAATTAAAACAAGCAAACACATCAATACATCAAACAAACACAACAAATACAGAATCCATTAATTAATTAAAACAAGCAAACACATCAATACATCAAACAAACACAACAAATACAGAATTCATCAATCTTCTTCATCTTCTTCTTCATCATCATCTTCTTCATCATTCTCATCATCTTCTTCATCATCTTCAACATCTTCTTTACCTTCTTCCTCTTCTTCATTCTCTACCTCAATTAGTGCAGCGTCAAAATCAGCCAAAACGACAGGATCATCATCTATTTGCACATTCATCTGAGATATTATATCGTCCTCTTGAAATGGGGGAAGCTCTGGTTCACTCTTTCTATCGACTTCCACTAAGGATCGTGTTGGAGTTATACGTGAAAGTATGCTTTTACTTTGTATAACTCGTGTATCAAACACTCGTTTTATGAGAATAATTCTTTTATCGCATTTGCTTTAGTTATGATTGAATGTTGAATTTCTATTGCAAACCGTTCAATATATAATACGTGTTACATTGTAGTTAATGTGGTGATACCCGATCACGGAAGACGACATTAACAGTTTACTTGTAACTAAACGTACATTTTCACGGCCTAGGTGGAATTGAACAATCCACCGTGAAAGGTCGATGTGTAAGGCTCAGATTGGTCTGTCTTGACCAAGAGATTGCACTAGCACATTTAGTATGTGTTGAAGAGGTCCTACAGCGAGGAGAAATTCTTCTGTTCTGAAAGGTGAAGAATTGGACCTCAGTGGTTGTTGATTTCTTAATCTCCGTCACTTAAATAGGACCGTGTGTGCTTAGTAGTTACTGCTTTGATTCATGTTGGGTGAGAATCATTGTGACTTCGAACTTTGTGTCTTGGGCAGTAATATTATTCATACGACGGTTGCTAAGATTTAATACGGAGAAACGCGTGCGAGTACGGCTCGTATGATTAGTCCCCTTGGTGGGCTCAGAAGTTTTATTGTACCAAATCTTGCAAGTGAAGAATTAGTTTCTTCGGTACGAATAATAATGTTGAGCTGTCTTTACTCCAAGGTAAAAGATGTTAATTAATTTGGAGCTATTCGGAAGCTTGATTGATTAATGGACTTGATAATCTTAAACGCGGGAAATAATAACCGGGAGCCCATATTATTGTAATATGGATTAAGATGGATAGTGCAATATTAATTTATTAGTGGTAATAATTAATATTAATGGATTGAATTATATTGAGCTCAATATTGAAATTCAGAAGTCCATTAGGAGGTCCAATCTTAATTCTCCTTAAGGCCCCTCAAGTAGCCCATTAAGTAGCCCAATAATGATAAGGTGATTAAAATAAAAAGATAATATCTTGCTGATTTTTATTTGTAATTTTCGAAAATTGCTTATATTGGAGAGAAAAGATTTTGTTGATTTTCTTGGAAAGATATTATGGAAGATATGTATTTTTGAAATACAAGAATATCTCATATATTCAAGAAGATCCAAATCTTTGGATCTCTTCATATAGTTTTCGAAAATTTACACCCTATAATTAAGAGTGTGAGATTTTTGTGGAATATTTTATTTTGGAGAAAAGAATATATGAGATATATTCAAGATTTCTTAGAGTCTAAGAAAGGATTTTTTCCAAGCCCATTAACCACAATATTTTCGGCCACTTTAATTATAAATAGGGGATGATTATTTCATCCCCAAGTACATAATTCCATGTGTTGGAAAAATCAAGAAGCATAGATATTTTTCTTTTTCCTTAGTTTATTAAATTGCTTGAAAGCGTCTCCCACCGGCGATCAAGTGAGGTGAAAAGGGAAATACTTGGGAAGGCTTTGGGTTGATAGAACGTGATTACAAGTGTCCCGTATATCCAAAGGCCATTACTACGAGAGGTACGTTAATCGCATATTTACTTGTTTAATTCCGCCTAGTTAAATATGTGAAATTAATTTAACATGCATGATGATAATTAGTTGTTGGAATTATTATTTGAATTAATTAGGATTAATTCATACTAGTAATAATTGTATTTAAATTTATATTTAAAATTCATCCCGAATAGATTCCGGGCACCCCTATTTTCCCAACAGATCGCGCCTTGGTGGTACAAACTGCCCACCACTCTCGACCCGATTGGACAGATGCACCAGGATACTTGCAATAGTAAACCTGAGTAGCTTGACTTGCAAGCACGAATGGATCATAACGACCATACCGTCCTCTTGGATTAATGTCCACGGGTTTATACTCAGGATGTACTCTTGTTCCCCTCGGTACAGTAGGATCAAACCACTGACATTTGAACAGAACAACTTTTTTTTCAGTAAGTCCAGGGTATTCCAAAACCACTACTTTCTCGAGTATCCCATAGAAATCATTTTCATTGGAATCATAGTTTGTTCCTTTAATGCAAACTCCACTGTTCATGGTTGCTTTAGAGGCACCATAATCTCGTGTGTGAAATTTGAAACCATTCACGTAATACCCTGGGTATGTGGTGATAGTACTGCTAGGACCGCCCGCGAGAGCACGTATAAACTGATCCTGAATACGATTTCTCTCCACCTATATTTTAAAATTTTATGATATATTCCATTATATATAAAAATTAATAATAACAAGTTACTTATACATATCACTTACAAGTTGTTCAAACCACGACGCAAATTCCATTTGAAGCACATCGTCTTTTTCAGCACCTGATAGATTCGGTTGAACAAGCAGTAGTTGCTCGAAAAACACACTACGTACAATTGAGGCACAAATTAGAAGATCGCTAAAAATATTAAGTTTCCACTAAGAGGTAGGTTAGCTTACTCAATATACGGTTGCACCTCATTGCAATTTAGTAACACGTACGTGTGAGCAACTTGCTTCTCTAAGTCTACAATCCATCTTTTACCCTTCTTTCCAAGATGTGTACCAGGAGGCACAAATATCGAAAGATTACCTTCCACTGCTTCGGGTAATCCACGACCGCTGAAATTGCGAGGTACATTGTGTCGCCTCGTCAGCACATGGTCCTCAAAATAATGGGAACAAAACATTGATGCTTCTTTTGTTAAATAAGCATTTGCAATTGAAGCTTCCACATGCGCCTTGTTACCCACACTTAACTTTAAATTGTGAAGATACCTAATTCAAGGTCCACGGATGAGCTACTATAATTCTCGAACGAGATTATATATTAAAAATACAGGTAAATTAATAGATTACCTCTCAAATGGGTACATCCATCTGTATTGTACTGGACCAGCGATCTTTGCCTCATATGCAAGATGGACAGGTAGATGCTCCATTGAATTAAAGAAGCTGGGTGGAAATATTCGTTCCAACTTGCACAAGATGTCTGGGATATCATGGTCCAACCTAGTCATGTTTTCCACTGTATTGGTCCTAGATGTTAACTCCTTGAAAAACAAACTAATTTCAGTGATAGCTTTCCAAATGTTGACCGGCAGTAATTCACGGAAAGCAATTGGAAGCAGTCTCTGCATAAACACGTGACAATCATGACTCTTCATCCCAAACATCTTCAATTTGCTCCAGTCTACGCAACGAGACAGGTTGGACACATAATCATCAGGGAATTTCAACTCATCTACCCACTTGCAAACAATATCTCTCTGTCTCTTATCAAGTGAATAAGCAGCTTTGGGGTACTTTCCTGTATCTGGACATCTCTGCAACGAGGGTCGACGACAGTATTCATTGAGCTCATCCCTAGATTTATTTGTGTCCTTCGTTTTCCCTTCCACATTCATCACCGTGTAGAAGAGATTATCAAACACATTTTTTTCGATGTGCATCACATCCAAATTGTGTCGGATCAACAGCGTACTCCAGTACGGCAAATCCCAGAAAATGCTCTTCTTCTTCCAACCCCCATCTAGAACTTTATTGTGAGCATCAGCACCCTCCTCCGTAACTTTCATAAATCCAATCCAATTAATTTCCTCAAGGATCGAAACACCTGTACGGATGGGCGGTGGATCATTATCAACTGTTTTGTTCTTTCTGAATGCAGTCTTGTTCCTTCGATACGGATGATATCTGGGTAAAAACTTACGATGGTTGTCAAACCACGACTGCTTTCGACTGAGCCTCAAAGTGAAAGCATCTGTGTATTCTGCACAATATGGACAAGCAAGCCTTCCAGATGTGCTCCATCCAGACAACATCGAGTAGGCTGGAAAGTCACTTATGGTCCAGATTAGTGCAGCCCACATCAAAAAATTCTGCTTTGTAGCAATATCGTACGTTACCACTCCATATTCCCATAAAATTATCAAATCACGGATCAATGGTTGTAAAAATACATCCAATTTATCCTTTGGATTTTTTGGACCAGGCACCAGAACCGTAAGAAATATGAATTGATCTTTCATGCACATCCATGGCGGTAGATTGTACGGTGTCAGTATCACTGGCCATGAGGAGTATTGTTTCCCCGACTGCCCAAATGGCTGAAAACCGTCGGTGCTCAAGCCCAACCTCACGTTCCAAATTTCTGATGCAAATTCAGGATACGACTGGTCCAAGTGTTTCCAAGCCTGCGAGTCTGCAGGGTGACACATAACACCGGACTGATCATTATTAGAGCAACTTGCATGCCATGTCATATCCTTCACAGTTGCATTGGACTGATACAATCTTTGCAGTCTAGGGATGATGGGAAAGTAGAACATCTCCTTGAAAGCGCTCTTCTTTTTCAGTCGACCATTCACATCACGTCTAGCGGGTTTGAACCGTGGCCGACCGCAAAACTTACAATATTCAAGATCGTTGTCTGCACCCCAATATAACATACAATTTCCTGCACAACAGTCGATCCTCTCCACAGGAAGCCCCATCTCACCCATCAACTGTTTGCTATCGGAAAACTTTCTGGGCACCAAATTATCCGGAGGACAGATCTCATGAACCAAGTCAACGATTTGATTATAACCCCTTTCAGAAAGTCTATTTTCAGTTTTAATGTTCAGCATTCGGGCATTGAATGACAGCTGAGAGTGTGATTCGCACCCAGGATACAAATCTCGATTAGCTGCACGAAGCATATCATAAAACTGTGCAGCATACTGATTAGGGGGTTCCTCAACAGGCGGCCCATCATCCACATTTCCGAAGTGGGAACCAGAAGTTAAATCTGTGACCATATCGTGGTACGAGCTAGATCCTGCTGTCTCATCAACCATCCCGTGAGAAGCCGATGTCTGATCAATGTATTGATGTGGAATTTGACCCCAATTTTCCTCGCCGTGAAAAACCCAATTGTAATAATTTGGCATGAAACTATTTCTATACAAATGAGCTTTCACATCATCGGGGTACTGAAACGTCTTGTTCCGACATCTAAATTTGTTGCAGGGACACCTAATCTTTCCTCGATTCATCCAATTCGGGTTACTAGTAGCGAAGTCTACGAATGAATCGAGTCCACTTATAAATTCGGGAGCTATCATGCCATTAATCGATCTTGGACCATACATCCAACGTAAACGACTTGAATAATCCATATCAATCTGTTTCATATTAATGAATTAATACTAAAACCCTAAAATTGATATTTTTTTATTCTCCTATTAATTAATTAATTAATATTTTCTAAAAATTTCGACAGAGTTTCGTTTAATTTTTCCATATTCCCAATTAATCAAAATTTCTACGTGCATCCATTTCCGACTTAATTAATTATAATTAATCAAGTCAGAGCGCACATATATTCTACAACAAACAAATTATAAGTCAACAAATATCAATACCCCTCCGGCTCCATAACATATATATGTACATTATTTCATCAAAATAAACTAGTCCTATATATATATCATAAGCAACAAGTATTAACAAAATTAAATAATTATAAGCTAATTTCGTAGCTAGGTATATTATTGTATTAATTAATTTACACTAAATAGCTAGTAATTTACACTAATTATAGCTAGTTAATTCTACACAATGTAATAACAAATACACTAAATATATATAATTTACACTAAATAGAGAACAATTTACACTATTTGCATGCAAATTCAAAATAAATAATTTAACCGATTAAAATTAAAAAAATTACCGTAGAAATATTCACAATAATGTGTACAACACGTCCGACAATTGGAGGAGTATTTTTTGGAGCAGCCGGAACTCCTTGCTTCTCCTTCTCTTCTCCTCTCCTCTCCTTCTCTTCTCCCTCCTTCTTCTCTCTTGCTTCGGAGACTTACTGGAATAATATAGGCTGATAGAAGGACTTGGACGAGGGATTGTCGAGGGAAAAAACCCTCTTCAACGGTCAAACCTGCTCCCTGCCACCCTGCCACCCTGCACAAAGCGGACGAGGGTTTAGATTCCCTCGTGAACTGACACGAACTAGGGGACGAGGGTTTAGATCCCTCGTGAACTGACACAAACTAGCGGACGAGGGTTTTGTTCCCTCGTGAACTGACCGGAAATGACAACTTGTACTGGACGAGGGATATATTCCCTCGTGAACTGACAACCGGTGCATGACGAGGGATTATTTCCCTCGAGAAGCTCTGACACATGTATTCCCTCGTCTGTACCCTCGTGAAATTGTCGTGGGATCTAAAATCCCTCGTGAAATCCCTCATTTTTTTCGACAGAAAAAGTTCCCTCGTATAAACCCTAGTTTAGTATTTTCCCTCGTGTAATCCCTCTTCAAATACGAGGGCTATTTTTCCCTCTTTAAATACCCTCTTCAAATCACCCTTTTTTGTAGTGCATAGATAAAAACAAATTGTATATAAACTGAAAAAAAATCAATGTCAAATGGCGCTTCGTCTTCCCCATCTTTAAGAAGAAAATAAAATGTTGAAGAATAGGCGAGCAAAAGAGACCTTTACATCAGAGGCGGGTCCAACTTTTTAAATTTTGGAATACAAAAAATAATTAATTAAATATATAGACATCTTCATTTCTTACCTACAAACAATTTACCTATACAAATTAATTAATTGTTTGTAGATAAATTTTTATAGATAAATTTTTTGTAGGTAATTAATTATTTAAAAATTAAATATATGATTTGAATATTTTGAATTAGTAAATGGAGAAACTTAATTATAAAAGCATTACTAAGTTAATTATACTACGGAAGATTCGAACCCCAGATATTGAGGGAGCATGGTTGACTTAAAACTAGAGTTGGCAAAATGGGCGGGCCGGCCCATTTACACTTCGAGCGTATAAAATCCCAAGCCCGGCCCGACCATAGCCCGCTGGCTCCCGTTTCAACTTTTTTTTTCTAACTAGTGTTTCTCTCGTGCGATGCACGGATTGAATATTATAAATTTTAAATGCGCGATCGTATAATGATTTATATAAAAAGTTTAAAATAAATTTATTTAATCTATAATCCAATTAATATGTATAGATTATATGGTATATATGTGAGCATTATAATTATTTAATTAATCATACAATTTTCAATTATGTACTAAATTCAAAACAAATACTAAAATTCATAAAATAATTTTAATATTTAACAAAACTTATGTAGTCTAAATAAAAATTATTTAAATTCAATTCATCATATATAGTTAAAGTCAATAAAAAACACTTTAAAAAAATATTTTAAACATTACTTTTCTTCTTATATGTGTAGTATATATTAAATAAAAATGTTCAAAAGATAATTAATTTGATATATAGTGTGTTGAAAATAAATTTAAAATTAATAACTTAAAGAAAAAAAAACTTAAAGAATTTTGAAACTATTGATTCAAAATAAAAAAGAAAATGGTAAAGTTAATTCACTCTCTTTAATGGAGAGTGAGATACACCATTACATCACAAAGCAAGTAGACTTCACTTGCTCCAATAATAACAATTTTTTATCTCTCCTCACTTCTATTTTTATATATATATATATATCTCAAAATAATGTTTGATAGATATTTTTTATTCCACGGTGTTGAAAATTGAGGGGCTTCATTTACAAAATTCCTTATTATGGCATCAACTATCAAGTCAAGCATGTTTAAAAAAAACTAAATATACAACACTAAATATCATTTAAAAACTAAGGGGCGCTTGGTTAACAATTCTTCAATGGTAATGGAAATGAGATTGAAAATTAGTGTAATTAGCATGGTTTATGAGAACAAAATCACCACCTCTCCTCCTAAATAAGATAATCATTACTCCATTTTTATTACCCTATTCTCTTCCTACAACCATCCTCCTCAATCACTCCCTCATTCCTCTACCAACAACCATTTGTTGTCAACTTCCATTCCAAAATTGGGGCATGACACTAGCAATGGTGTCATCATTGGAACACTTCTTCCCCTAACATATCATTTTTCTTATGAGAGCATAGATGAAAATAAATTTTCATTCCCATTACCATTGAACAATTGCTAACCAAGCGCCCCCTAAATATACAACACTAAATTCTTTATTATGGCAGTATCAAGTCAAGTATGTCCATATATTTGTAATTACAACATTGAATATCATTTAAAGAAATAACACTAATTATAATCTTTTAAAAATAAAATAGATAAATAAATAAAAAATAAATCAACCGGGTCAAACGGGCCGGCCCGTGGCCCGTCGGGCCGGGCCAAAAACGGTCCGGTTTTTTCGGGCCTCTATTTTTTGGGCCCAGGCCAGCACATATGTCGGGCGGGCGGGCCCATCGGGTCGGGACCAAATTGCCGGCTCTACTTAAAACCATTGGACCAAATTATTGAATAATATTGAATTCATGTACATACATATTAATCTATTTCAATTTGGCTGCAGTATCATAACACTAGAAAATTGGGAAATTTTCATTTTCTGTTGCATAACTTGGGCCGATTCCGTTTTTGGTTCTGTATCTTTTTCGATTTTTTCAATTTTAGTCCTTTTTTGCTAGAAATTGTTAATTCTCGCTAGAATTTGACGCGCTCATGGCCAATTTCAGATTGAGAATTTTTTCAGTTTTTGCACACGTGTGTCGGAGGGATCCACATCACACTATTCGATCGGGTTTGAGTGGATAAGATTTTAATAATTGGAGTGGGTGGTCGAATAGTGTGACGTGGATCTCCGTGACACTCCATGTGTACAAAATAACAAAAAAAAAAAAACCACCAATCTGCAAGTGATCCCGAGCACCAAATATGATGCTTCCATCAAAAATTAACAATTTTCGATGAAAATGATTGAAATTGATAGCTTACGGACTAAAATTGAAAAAATAAAAAGATACGAATACAAAATGGAACCATCCTAAGTTACGGGACCAAAATAAGATTTTCTCCTAGAAAACCGATCCATCTACAATGTTGGGTCAGTAGTTGAATACAACCAGAAAAGCGTCTTAATACATCAATTTGAGTTGTACACATTATCTTATCTTTATGGTCTTAATCCAAGAATTTGGTTTTGGGAATAACAGGAAAAAGCCTTAATTTTAGCTATACCCATCAAATTCAGGATTTTGTCTCAACGGGTGAATATATTTTCTTTCATATTGTTTGGAAAGTGTCTTGATAGATATGTAATATGTTACTCCCGATTCATTTTTATTATCCGTATTACCATAAAAGAAAGTTTTTTTGTTTTGTTTTTCATTTACCCAAAATAGCAAAAAGCAAACACCACCCCTTTTAACTTACCCCTTAAAAACATAATTTATTTACACTTATGATACTACTTTATCAACTTTATACCCACAAATACTACTCCCTCCGTCCCACCATTATTTGCACATTTTCCTTTTTCGTCCATCCCAAGATTATTTATACACTCTAAAAGGGGAAACATTAATTTGCGTGCACACTCACAATAATATACACATATTCACCCATATGCCACTACTAGGGGTGAAAACGGATCGGATATTTCCCGACCGATCCGGAGCCGTATCCGGTCGGTATCGAATTCGGTATAAAAAATTAGTATCCGGGCGGATACGGAATCGGATACGGATAGTTGACTTCGGATTCGGATTCAGAATACAGAATATCCGACCGTATTCGACTTTTACCATATTTTATCGGATATTATCCGGATATCAAATCCGGATATCCGGATATCTGGATTTTTTTGATATATTTTATTTTATATTTTATATTAATATATATATTATATATATAATAATATAATATCAATCCCTTTCTAAATTCTAATATTATTAGTTTCATGTTATTAGCAGTACATATAATTTTTATAATTTGCATTAGAACTTCTATGAAATATTGCATAGGTGGTTTATTTTATGTGTTTCAATCACATTTTGATGATTTTTGTATGAAATATATTATCCGATTATAGTTATTCGAATCCAGCCCGGATTCGTCCGATATCCGTCCCGTATCCGTATACCGAATATTCCGAATTCGTATCCGAATCTGGCTTTTTCGTATCCGACTCCGAATTCGAGAAAAAAATATGGTTTAGAATACGGTATAAGCACTATCCGTCTGTATCCGATCCGTTTTCACCCCTAACCACTACTATACTAAAAAATTAACTTTTTCTTAATATGTGTGCCCATTTTTGTGTGCAAAAAATGATAGGATTATCCCTTTTAAAAATCTACTTTATACCCACAAATACTAATAAACAACTTCTTTATTAAAACCCGTGCCACTTTGAAAGTGGACATCAAAATCGAATCGGAGGGAGTACAATTTTTTTTATCGTTTTGGTACGGATCTTTCGATAGGGACAACTAAAAGGAAAATTAGGTAATGCGCCTCTTTTCAGAGTTGAAACTAAGATTTTGCTCCCTATAATATATTCATTGTGAAAATATTCCTTTTTTTTTACTATATTACCTTAATTATCTTTAATGAAATAAAAATAGTATTCCTTTCATTTCGAAAAATACGAGGAAAATCTCTGACACAAAGATTAAGAGAAAATATAATGATTAGTGTTGATAGGCGAACATCAATTATTGCTAGGCGAACAAGGATTAAAGCCTTAAAAAGGATTATGAAGAACCAATCCCAAATCAAAGATGATTAGCAAAGAAAATCAAGTCGGGGTGCATAAACCAATCCAGGGAGTGTATAAACTGACGAACAACTCTACCGACGAACAACATATTGGCGAACAGGTCTAGAGACCCGAAGCCAAATATGGACCCTCCACCAAGTTCGATAATGACGAACAACATTATGAAAGATGGTGCATCTACCAGCTTAAGAGGTGTATGGAAACGAACAAAGGACCAAGATCCCAAAGCTAATCTGTGTAAAACACAAAGGCGAACAACTTCTGAGCCATACCCTCAAAAGACGAACAACTTCTATGAAAAAAACCATTTTGGATCAACTAAACCGACCTGAACGAACAACAATGAAGTCCGAGATAAGACCAAAGAAGACTTTGTAACTAAGATTCAGCTTAGATAAGGTCAAACAAAGGTCAATAGGACACTTGTCAAGCATGCAGGCTAGGGAGACCAAGAGTCATAGACACCTCCTGCTTGCTAGTCTCTATAAATAGTTGTTCTCCAGCTTAAGAAATAATAAAAAAAAAAGTTCAAATTCATAAATACTCCCAAAAACACACACTAACACACCTAAACGTACATATATACGAAATTAATACGATTTCGACTTTCGTATTTTCAATTTCATAACCCGAATCTTCGATTTACCATTTACGATGGTAATCAATCACACGAAATTGATTGGTGATCTTAAACCGAACTAAAACAGTCACTAATCCACCCGATTAAATTTGATCACCAACAAATTGGCGCTAAAAGGAGGGTTCGAACCTTCGATTCAGTGTGATTAATCAAGAATTTCAAGTTGAAAACTTGAAGATTTGAAGAAAGTTTCAAGAAACATTTGAAGATTCAAATAAGAGTGTTCTTGGTGTTCTTCATCATAAGAATTAAGACAAATTAATTTGGAATGCCTCAATCCAAAGAAACACAAGAATCACGCTTGTCCAGGAGAGCATCTCCTACCCGAGCTTCATCGGCCGACCACCAGGATCGTAATCCCAGGCATGTGAACAGATCACAGCATACTGCCATAACCCATAATCTCCCACCTGAAATGGAGGCCTTAGCGAACAACCCTAACGAACTGGCCAAGACCATTGCTGCTCTCCAAGCTCTTCAGAGACAACAAAATCAGAATAGGCCTTCACAAGTGAGGCCTAAGGACAGACCCATGGAAGTTGTTAGGGCCAGGTCAACAAGGGGCGAACAACACGAGGTTAATAGCACCCAAGCCAGGCGGGATAAGGGCAAAGCCAAGGTGGTCGAACCAAAAGAGGGCCAGACTGAGTCTGCTCGCGGGCGAACAACAATGTCGAGCCATGGAACTACACGTTCCAGTGCTCAGGACAGGCTTGACCAACCCCAACTCCAGGAGAAAGTTGCTCGCCAGGAAGCAGAGCATGGACGAACAACATTTGAACAACCACACCCATCTGTTCATGAGAGACTCTCCCAGTCTGCCTTCAGACGTCTAGGGCCAAATGCGGCGAGCAACTCTAAAAAACAGCTCCAGGATTTGCCCACTCCGAGTGAGGGACTGCGACGAGCAGAAAGGTTTGTACCTTTGCTCGCCGAACAGCCTCCAAGCCAGGGGGCATCTTTGGATGAGCTATCAAGCCTAAGAAGGGCAATGGAAAGCATGCAGGGACAATTGGACCAACAAAGAGGAGTGGGGACGACCAGCTTGCCATCTTCACCTTTATCATCTCTCATTCTAAAAGCCCCGATTCAGAAGAAGGTCCAATTCCCAGCAAGTATCCAGTACGATGGCCTTGCTGATCCCAGGGTTCATCTAACAAAGTATTCAAATTACATGATCTCGGTGGGAGCCAGCGATGCCACCCAATGCCGAAATTTCCCATTAACTTTGGGGGACCGGGTACACAAGTGGTTTTCGGCACTGCCACCAGCATCCATCCACTCATTTGTTCAACTAAGCCGAGAGTTCCTTTCCCATTTCTCAACGGCGGGGTCATATTTATCCCAAAAACATCGATTGTCGGACCTAAAACAAAATGACGACGAGTCGGATCGAGCATTCATGGAAAGATTCGACAAGGTGCTGTTGGAAGGTGAACCCGTCAGCGAGGACACAAAAATTGTTGCCGTTATGGCCGGGTTGAAAAAAGGATCAAAGCTATGGAAAGAGGTACGTCTGAAGTGCCCAAAAAGTTATGCCGAATTCAGAAATCAAGCCGGCATATTCGTTTCCATGCATGAGGCTTTGCAATCAAACTTGGGGGAGAACAAAACTGATCCCAAGGAGAACAACAAGAAACCTGGCGGAACAGGCTACCAAGTCCCGAAGAACATGAAGGCATTTACTGAGAGGACAGAACTTAAAGAAAAGTTGAACCAGGTGCTAACAGTGTCAGTCGATACTGTTTATGAGAATGTGAAGGATAAGGAGTTGCTCTCCCCTCCCCGGAAAATCCGACAAGACACCGACAAACTCAACCCTAACAAGTATTGTGCCTACCATCAAAGCGTGGGGCACTTTACGAGCGAGTGTAGAGATTTGCTTAAACAGCTTTGGCGGTTCTACGATGAGGGGAAACTCTCCGACTTTGTTAAGAGACAACCTGGAAAAAGAGTCCGGGAGAACAACTTTGAGGATGAGGATGATCAACCTCAGAAGAACAATAACCAGGACGACCAGTTCCTACCATTCTTGCTCGTCCGTTGGAGGACTTATACATGATGGAACCCGCAGGCCCTGCAGGAGGGTGTTTTGATGGACGACCGCCAATCTCCAACCGAAAGAGGAAGGCTGAGTTACGAGCGGTCGATCAAGGCCAAAAAATAGGGGTTAAACCATCTATCATGCAGACAGCAGAATTGACCTTCACCGAAAAAGACTTGGAAGAAATATTAACTCCGCACAATGATTCGCTCGTAATCTACGCAAAGATTATGGGAACACGAGTCCACAGATTGTTGGTGGACACCGGAGCCTACACCAACATCCTATTCAAAAAGACGCTCGATCACGTTGGAGATTATTCGGGCTATATCCGGGATTCAACTCACAGAATTGTAGGCTTCGGGAATGCTGTAACAGTCCCATTGGGAATAGTTACTTTAGCAGTACAACTTGTAACGGCCAACAAACCCGAGAAAAATATTACAAGAATGGTTGACTTCTTGGTTGTAGACCAGGATTCAACTTATAACGGGTTTCTTGGTCGACCATTTTTAAATGAATTCAAAGCTGCATGTTCCACTTATCACTATTGTTTGATATTCCCAACAGCAAGTGGAGCAGACACTATCAAAGGAGATCAAAGAAAGGCCAGGGAATGTCTCTTACAGTTGCAGGCCAAACATGCACTAGTATCCATGGTGGAAGCCGCAACTAGCTATCCTGCTGATGAACCGTCAATACTGGAGAACATGATGGACCTAGAGGAGGATCACATGGATACTGACGAGCAACACTCTGACGAACAAATGTTGAACGAACAACTCATCACCACCCATGGGGAACTCCCATCTGACGAACAACCAAGGGGTGGTGACGAACAACATTCATCAGATGACTTGGAGGGTCAGGTGTTGACTAACAACAATGAATCAGGACCAATAGACGATCTAGATCCCCGCCTGGGGGCAGAACCAATGAACATCGAAAATGATTTTAACTCTGAGGGACCAATACTTGATCCTCGGTGGAAAGGACAAAAACGACGAGCAACTCCAGTTGAAGAACTGGAGGCGTTCAAAGTTGATCCTGGAAACCAGGATCTCGAATTATACATAGGATATGAGCTCTTTGAGCCTTACAGATCCCGAATGAAAGAGTTCCTCAGCAAAAATCTAGATGTTTTTGCTTGGTCTCATGCAGACATGGTGGGGATAGATCCAAAACATGCTTGCCATAAACTCAACATCAATCAAGCAAAAAGGCTTGTCCATCAAAAACGAAAAAATATGGCCCAGACAAGTATCAGGCTTTGAATGAAGAAGTAAAAAAGTTGTTAGACAATGCCCTAATCTGACAAGCCCTCTGTCCACAATGGGTAGCAAACCCAGTCCTTGTGAGGAAGCCAAACGGGACCTGGAGGCTATGCATAGACTTTACAGATCTGAATGCAGCATGCCCGAAGGACAACTTTCCTCTCCCTCACATTGACCAGTTGGTGGACAGCACTGCAGGTCATGAAATGCTAACATTCATGGATGCCTTTGCCGGGTACCATCAAATTCCAATGCATCCAGACGATCAAGAGAACACAGCATTTTATACAAATAAAAACTTGTTGTGTTGGAAGAGAATGCTCTTCGGCCTTATCAACGCCGGGGCAACATACCAGAGGTTGGTAAACAAGATGTTCGACGAACAAATCGGAGATACGGTAGAAGTCTATGTAGACGATATCGTAGTCAAAAGCCCCCAAAAAGAAGACCATCTTCAACATTTGACCCAGGTGTTCGATATTCTTCGGCATTATAATATGAAGCTGAATCCGAAGAAGAGCAGTTTTGGAGTCCATTCCAGAAAATTCCTGGGCCATCTTATTAGTCGACGAGGGATTGAAGCCAATCCAGCAAAAGTCAAGGCTATCATGGATATGCAACCACCACGTTCGATAAAAGAGGTACAAAGACTCACGGGATGCCTAGCAGCATTGAATCGGTTCATATCCAGATCGGGGGATAAATGTCGTCCATTCTTCGAAGCTATCAAGAAAGGACAGTTTACATGGACTAACAACTGTCAAAAGGCGTTCGACCAACTTAAAGACTACCTGGGAGATGTCAAAATTCTATCAAAACCCATCCCAGGAGAAAAGCTATACTTGTACTTGGCGGCGTCAGAAGTGGCAATCAGCTCTGTTCTAATACGGGAAGACGACAAATTCCATCAACCCATTTATTACGTCAGCCAAGCCTTGCACGAAGCGGAGATCAAATACTCTCCGACCGAGAAGCTGGCATATGCACTTATCATGAGTGTGAGGAAGTTACGACCTTACTTCTTTGATCATCAAGTTGAAGTGCTAACAACTTTCCCACTCAGACAAATTCTCCATCGCCCCGACACAGCTGGTCGTCTACTAAAATGGTCACTAGAGATTAGCCAATTCGGGGTGACCTATGCTCCTCGAACATCGATCAAAGGGCAAGCGTTAGCCGACTTTATAGTCGAATTAACCTTCCCACCAGATCCGACGAGAGGACTTGATCACCCCTGACATCTTTATGTTGACGGATCTTCAACCAACGTGGTCTCGGGGGCAGGAGTGGATGAGTTGTTCGTCCAACATTTGTTCGTCAGAGTGTTGCTCGTCAGTATCCATGTGATCCTCCTCTATGTCCATCATGTTCTCCAGTATTGACGGTTCATCAGCAGGATAGCTAGTTGTGGCTTACACCATGGATACTAGTGCATGTTTGGCCTGCAACTGTAAGAGACATTCCCTGGCCTTTCTTTGATCTCCTTTGATAGTACCTGCTCCACTTGCTGTTGGGAATTTCAAACAATAGTGATAAGTGGAACATGCAGCTTTGAATTCATTTAAAAAGGGTCGACCAAGAAACCCGCTATAAGTTGAATCCTGGTCTACAACCAAGAAGTCAACCATTCTTGTAATATTTTTCTCAGGTTCGTTGGCCGTTACAAGTTGTACTGCTAAAGTAACTATTCCCAACAGGACTGTTACAGCATTCCCGAAGCCTACAATTCTGTGAGTTGAATCCCGGATATAGCCCGAATAATCTCCAAGGTGATTGAGCGTCTTTTTGAATAGGATGTTGGTGTAGGCTCCGGTGTCCACCAACAATATGTGGACTCGTGTTCCCATAATCTTTGCGCAGATTACGAGCGAATCATTATGCGTAGTTAATATTCCTTCCAAGTCTTTTTCGGTGAAGGTCAATTCTGCTGTCTGCATGATAGATGGTTTAACCCCCATTTCTTGGACTTGATCGATCGCTCGTAACTCAGCCTTCCTCTTTCGGTTGGAGATTGGCGGTCGTCCATCAGAACACCCTCCTGCAGGGCCTGCGGGTTCCATCATGTATAAGTCCTCCAACGGACGAGCAGGAATGGTAGGAACTGGTCATCCTGGTTTATTGTTCTTCTGAGGTTGATCATCCTCATCCTCAGAGTTGTTCTCCCGAACTCTTTTTCCAGGTTGTCTCTTAACAAAGTCGGAGAGTTTCCCCTCCTCGTACAACCGCCAAAGCTGTTTAAGCAAATCTCTACATTCGCTCGTAAAGTGCCCACGCTTTGATGGTAGGCACAATACTTGTTAGGGTTGAGTTTGCCGGTGTCTTGTCGGATTTTCCGGAGACGGGAGAGCAACTCCTTATCCTTCACATTCTCATAAACAGTATCGACTGACACTGTTAGCACCTGGTTTAACTTTTCTTTAAGTTCCGTCCCCTCAGTAAATGCCTTCATGTTCTTCGGGACTCGGTAGCCTGTTTCGCCAGGTTTCTTGTTGTTCTCCTTGGGATCAGTTTTGTTCTCTCCCAAGTTTGATTTCAAAGCCTCATGCATGGAAACGAATATGCCGGCTTGATTTCTGAATTCGGCATAACTTCTTGGGCACTTCAGACGTACCTCTTTCCATAGCTTTGATCCTTTTTTCAACCCGACCATAACGACAACAATTTTTGTGTCCTCGCTGACGGGTTCACCTTCCAACAACACCTTGTCGAACCTTTCCATGAATGCCCGATCCGACTCGTCGTCATTTTGTTTTAGGTCCGACAATCTATATTTTTGGGATAAATATGACCCCGCCGTTGAGAAATGGGAAAGGAACTCTCGGCTTAGTTGAACGAATGAGTGGATGGATGCTGGTGGCAGTGCCGAAAACCACTTATGTACCCGGTCCCCCAAAGTTAATGGGAAATTTCGGCATTGGGTGACATCGCTGGCTCCCACCGAGACCATGTAATCTGAATACTTTGTTAGATGAACCCTGGGATCAGCAACGCCATCGTACTGGATACTTGCTGGGAATTGGACCTTCTTCTGAATCGGGGCTTTTAGAATGAGGGATGATAAAGGTGAAAAAGGCAAGCTGGTCGTCCCCACTCCTCTTTGTTGGTCCAATTGTCCCTGCATGCTCTCCACTGCCCTTCTTAGGCTTGATAGCTCATCCAAAGATGCCCCCTGGCTTGGAGGCTGTTCGGCGAGCAAAGGTACAAACCTTTCTGCTCGTCGCAGTCCCTCACTCGGAGTGGGCAAATCCTGGAGCTGTTTTTTAGGGTTGCTCGCCGCATTTGGCCCTAGACGCCTGAAGGCAGACTGGGAGAGTCTCTCATGAACAGATGGGTGTGGTTGTTCAAATGTTGTTCGTCCATGCTCTGCTTCCTGGCGAGCAACTTTCTCCTGGAGTTGGGGTTGGCCAAGCCTGTCCTGAGCACTGGAACGTGTAGTTCCATGGCTCGACATTGTTGTTCGCCCGCGAGCAGACTCAGCCTGGCCCTCTTTTGGTTCGACCACCTTGGCTTTGCCCTTATCCCGCCTGGCTTGGGTGCTATTAACCTCGTGTTGTTCGCCCCTTGTTGACCTGGCCCTAACAACTTCCATGGGTCTGTCCTTAGGCCTCACTTGTGAAGGCCTATTCTGATCTTGTTGTCTCTGAAGAGCTTGGAGAGCAGCAATGGTCTTGGCCAGTTCGTTAGGGTTGTTCGCTAAGGCCTCCATTTCTGGTGGGAGATTATGGGTTATGGCAGTATGCTGTGATCTGTTCACATGCCTGGGATTACGATCCTGGTGGTCGGCCGATGAAGCTCGGGTAGGAGATGCTCTCCTGGACAAGCGTGATCCTTGTGTTTCCTTGGATTGAGGCATTCCAAATTAATTTGTCTTAATTCTTATGATGAAGAACACCAAGAACACTCTTATTTGAATCTTCAAATGTTTCTTGAAACTTTCTTCAAATCTTCAAGTTTTCAACTTGAATTCTTGATTAATCACACTGAATCGAAGGTTCAAACCCTCCTTTTAGCGCCAATTTGTTGGTGATCAAATTTAATCGGGTGGATTAGTGACTGTTTTAGTTCGGTTTAAGATCACCAATCAATTTCGTGTGATTGATTACCACCGTAAATGGTAAATCGAAGATTCGGGTTATGAAATCGAAAATATGAAAGTCGAAATCGTATTAATTTCGTATGTATGTACGTTTAGGTGTGTTAGTGTGTGTTTTTGGGAGTATTTATGAATTTGAACTTTTTGTTTTTTTCTTAAGTTGGAGAACAACTATTTATAGAGACTAGCAAGCAGGAGGTGTCTATGACTCTTGGTCTCCCTAGCCTGCATGCTTGACAAGTGTCCTATTGACCTTTGTTTAACCTTATCTAAGCTGAATCTTAGTTACAAAGTCTTCTTTGGTCTTATCTCGGACTTCATTGTTGTTCGTCCAGGTCGGTTTAGTTGATCCAAAATGGTTTTTTTCATAGAAGTTGTTCGTCTTTTGAGGGTATGGCTCAGAAGTTGTTCGCCTTTGTGTTTTACACAGATTGGCTTTGGGATCTTGGTCCTTTGTTCGTTTTCATACACCTCTTAAGCTGGTAGATGCACCATCTTTCATAATGTTGTTCGTCATTATCGAACTTGGTGGAAGGTCCATATTTGGCTTCGGGTCTCTAGACCTGTTCGCCAATATGTTGTTCGTCGGTAGAGTTGTTCGTCAGTTTATACACTCTCTGGATTGGTTTATGCACCCCAACTTGATTTTCTTTGCTAATCATCTTTGATTTGGGGTTGTTTCTTCATAATCCTTTTTAAGGCTTTAATCCTTGTTCGCCCAGCAATAATTGATGTTCGCCTATCAACAATGACGTTTTGACCTTTCATCTTCTTTGCAAATTATATGACGTTTTGCACCTTTCAATGTAAATTTAATGCACTTTTTCCAAGTTTACCCCCCCCCCCCCCCCAAAATAATTAAAATATGTAGATAAATGAGTTTCTTCATTAAAAAGACAAGAATTTATTAAGGGTAAAATAAGAAATCAAATATTTTCTTAATATGTGTGCATCCACCCAAAGTGACATACATTTTGAGTAGGAGGGAGTACATTTTATAAGCTCTTAAAACAACTTATAAGATGCTAAAGCTTATAAGATGTTTCAAATAAGTTTAGCCAAATGCGCTCTAAACCTATTTCTTTATGTGATTGCAAATTGCTCCGACTATTAACATCCATTGAGAGCAACTACAATGGTATAGAGTTATAACTATTTTTTTCCCCTCCACCTCATTGCCACATCACTATTTATGTAAGACTAACTTAACTATACTAACATCTGCAATGGTGATAAAAGTTATAACTCATTTTGGGGGACCACCATTCATTTTATTTTGTTTCTATTGTTACTATTTTTAGATATTGCAGGGACAACTTTTTTGGTTGAAGAGAGTTACTGCAGAGTAATCAAAATCAAGAGAGAGAAAATATTTTGGAGTTATAACTCCATTTCACAATGGTAGTAACTCACTTTCTAGAGTTATAACTATATGAGTTACAACCATTGTGGATGCTCTGAATTGCTTTACTCATCCATATGTAGAATATCTTTTAGCTACTTCTACAATCAAACACAACTACAAGGTGGGTTTGATCAACACTTGTGACTGGAAAACTTGATCACTAGTTATTGAATTTCAGATAAAAAATGTCAATCTCCATATTGATATTTTTATCTTTTGTTTTGATTGAAGATGGTGGTCAAGAGGGGGAATTCTTCAGTGATTTCAATCTACCACTAAATAAAAGTAAGAAAATAATAAGAACTTGCTATTGCCTATAGGATTTAAAGGCATTGTAACTAGATCAAAAGTTGTGATTGATGATTATGTAATCTTTGCTCAACTTAAAAAAGAAAGGGCGGCGTCTAACATCAAAATGAGAATTCTCCTGAATAAAATTCTTTATGAGATTAAGGTAAAAAAAAACAATTAAAGTTGCAATGTATTTATAACAAGAAACAATAATGCATGGTAAAAAATTTACACTGACTTTATCATCTTATAAGCATATTGCATATTAAATTTCTTCATTATCATTATAACAGATGCAAGAAAAATATGTACAACAAGAAATAAAGAACAGAGAATTTATGTACTTCACTAACGCCGTGTTAGCTACATTAACTAGTAGAGGAGAGGAACTCGTATTATTACGACGATCAGAAAATTCAGAACAGCGAAACCCCCAACCAGCTCGCAGTCATGTTCAAGACATTTCATCATTTATTATCAAAATGATATTCCTACAGACAAGAATTCTGCTTAAAAATCAATATTAATAATATTTTTTTATTTGGTACTCGGTATCCGGGGGACCCATAACCCACCGTCCACTAGCGGGGGTCTCATTTCAAGCCAGAGCTAAGTTCTGTATGAACTGGCCCATCTACCGTTAAATTCATCTTCAGAACAAGAGATCGTGACAATGCCAAGAATCCGCACACAATTCTCTTATCTTTATTCACAAAACTCCCTATGTTACATCAAAGTCACTCATTATACACTATCGAGTTTCTCGTTTTCGCCATACAGTCGCGATATATATAGTAGCTACATACATTCTGTGACCGTACAAAACCAGGCACGTATAATACCGTTCTATCAAATAACTTGAAACAATAACTAGAAGAAGAAGACGGTGATCATATATAACACACTAAAACTGAAGAATCTTTGCAGCAGTATAAATTATGCAAGGAAATAGCACAAACCTTAAATATAGTCTCTTATCTTTTGGACTCACCGTTTCTTCTCTTACCAGATTCGCCGCCTTTGGTCCTAGGTGGAGTACCGGGGGTTTTGGCGCGAGTTTGAGGGTCGTATTTCTGGGAAGCAAGATATGTAAGGGCAGTGACGACGTCTGCGATCATGGGCCGTAACGTGGGCTGCTCCTGAACGCACATTGCGGCAATAGCCAGAGCTTGGTATAGGCCTCGCGGTGGATATTGACCTTGAAGGGCTGGATCGGCTATCTGCGAGAATTTCCTCTGGTCCTTGAACAACGGCCGAGCCTGATGAATAACGTCTTTAGATACTATACTAGAATGACGAAAAAAACAAATGAAACGTATACTAAACCATCACGTAGCTTAAGTGTTTGTGACTTTGGAAAGGTGATTTAAAATGATTTTTGGGGCAAAATCAAGTTGGTGTGTTTGAAAATAAAGTGGTTTTAGAGTTTGTAGACTAATCACCTTTTCAGTACAAAAACTTATACTCCCTCCGTCCCCTAATAACTTTCACACTTTCTTTTTTAGAACGTCCCACAATAACTTTCACACTCCAAATATGGAAATAAAACACTCTCACAATACCTACTTTATTTCAAAATATTCTTCACCATTGGTTTAAAAAGTCAATAAAGCAATTATTCTCAAAATTTGTGTCACCCCACCTCTAAAAGTTAAGAGGGGACGGAGGGAGTAGGAATTACTTGTAAGAATCAAAAGTTGGGATATAGCTGCTTCTCAGTTTAAAAATGATTATATAAGCAATCAAGGCTGTGAACTTGATTGTAGCTTCTAGAATCGTTTTTAAAAAGCCGTAAATATGTGAGAAGTAGGCTTTTGGAAAAAAGTAGTTCTACTCTAATTTGTAGAGTTTGCAAACACCACCTAAAAGTTATAGAAAGCACTTCTTTAAAAAAAGAGTGCTTCTTGCCTCTCAATTGTGTTTGCAAACAACCCCTTAAATTCATCAAAATCTTAATGCAATATTTTACTTTCGAAATCCTAATGCATGTTTATTTGTAGGGTCATGCAAGCTCCTAACTTACAATACCTACACCCTCTTATTTTCTCTCTCATACTTTTCTTTGTACCAATAACACACCCCTTCATTTTTCACAATATAGTAATTTCGCTCACTTACTTTTTCACTGGGTTAATTGTACGAAACCACGAGGCAGTTTCGAGATGTTGCATGAAATCCCCTCGTGGTTTGGAAATTGCGGGAAACCCCCTTGTGGTTTACTAAATATAGCGAATTATCCCCTTTTTCCAAAAAAACGTGTTAATGATTTGATATGTTTCTTGTTTAAGTCCTTCATATTATAGTCTTAATATTTTAATATTTAGAAAAGTAAAATACAGAAAAGAGAGGAAATAGGTAAAATCGTGAACTCATTTTTCTAAAAATGGGCTAATTCGCTATATTTAGTAACCACAAGGGGATTTTATGCAACCTTTTGAAAGCACGAGGATATTTCGTGCGATTAACCCCCTTTTCACTATCATTTTCCCAATTCTACTCCACTACTTCATCTTATCAACCAAACATAAGCAAAAGTCAAATTCACCTTTTTACTATTCCAGAATTTCTTAATCAAGATTTCGCCAACACCCCTACACCCCGAAACAAACATACGCTTAAAGCATGGGGTAATTTTGTAAGATTACGCAATAACCAAAAACTTACCCATACGACCAGATTATGCTCCGCAGCAGTTTTCGAATTGTCGACGGCTTTCCTGCCCGAAATGAGCTCAAGAAGAACAACGCCAAAGCTATAAACATCGGACTTTAGAGTCAGCTGCCCAGTCATCGCATACTCAGGTGCACAATATCCGTAAGTACCCATAACCCGTGTGGAGACGTGCGTGTTATCTCCAACGGGACCAAGTTTCGCCAACCCAAAATCGGATAGCTTTGGATGGTACCCCTCACCGAGCAAAATGTTAGAGCATTTCAAATCACGATAGATAACGGGAGGGCTTGCTTTATCGTGTAAATACTCTAACCCTCTTGCTGCTCCAGCAGCGATTTTCATCCTCGTGTTCCAATCAAGTAGTTTCTCACAAGGCACGGGATCTGCAGAAGAAATTTCCGGCCCATTATATCTAAGAGTCCCAAATACACGAGCAATGGGACTGACAATTAAGAGGGTTATAAGCTCTTTAAAATGACTTATAAGTTGTTTAAGAGCTTATAAGCACCATCGATGTGTTTGGTAAAATAAGATGTTTAAGAGCTTATAAGCTCTTAAAATAAGCTCCTATTAGCTGTTAAAAAATAAGTTGGGATTTCCCAACTTATTTTCCTAACTACCTCCACCCTCAACCACCCACCCCAACATAAAAAAAAAAAAAAAATCATATTAAAATTAAAATTTAAAAAATATTTATTATAAGTTCTCAAGTATCTTATAAGTTGTATTAGTCAAACACTTTAACAACTTATAAGCTACTTAAAAATTACATTTCATAAGCTCTTAAAACAACTTATAAGATGTTAGAGTTTATAAGATGTTTCAAATAAGCTTAGCCAAACGGGCTCTAACACCCACAAAATTACTTTATACACCCACTTTATAGTTGTTTTGATTGTATAAGTAGATCAAAAATGTTGTACATATGGGTGTATAAAGTAATTCGGTGAATGTTAATAGTCACGCCATTACAAAAATTGCGGGACATACTATGAAGATGGTCCTCTAAAGAGCCTAATGGCATGTATTCGTAAACCAAAAGCCGTTGATCTCCATCAGCACAGTATCCAATTAGATTAACGAGGTTAGGGTGGTGCAATAGACTCAACATCAACACTTCAACGAGAAATTCTCTGTTCCCCTGTAGGCCATTTCGATCGAGTTGCTTGATTGCAACAACCTACAAAAATATGTAATCAAATATTTTGAACTTCATTGATTTTAGTATATATATTTATAGTAATTTAAATATGAAAATGGGTCTCATTTGATTCACTATTGAATTTTCATGAAGGAGGATGAGATCAAATTCCAATTTTTTCGATGTCCCTAGCCACAACATGTCAGTTTTCTCTAATGGTGGAGAAGATTAATAGTAGATAAGATAATGAAAGAATGGCTCTAATGAGAATGACAGCATAATAATTTATCTCAATATAAATCTACTTCCTTCATCCCTTATTATTTGTCCCATTTTATCCATTCACATAAATCAATTTTTTCATTTATTGGGATATCAAAAGGCATTTACACCCTTATTTATTATTCCTATTTATTACAAAATGGTAATTAACTTTACAATTTATTAGGGGTATTGTTGGAAAAAGTAGGTAAAAATGCATTGATATTTAGTGGAGTGGCAATTAAAAAGGGACACCATTTTACATAAAATAGGACAGTTAAAAAGGGACGGAGGGTTTATTTCTTTTAGCTTTTTGTAAAAAATTGAATTTTTTTTATACAAATCATTCATATTTGCACATAAATTTTGGGTAGAAAAGAGAAATGTGAAAACAAATTCATAACCAAGCACCACATGCAAATCCAAAAACCAATTAACAGTAAAATTAATTAATTTTTGACAAGAAAAAGAAAAAAACAAGAAAGTGTACTTGATTTGATGTCTCCAGTTGTCCTTTATACACTCTACCAAAGCCTCCTTCTCCCAAAAGACACTCACTACGAAAATGTCTCGTAGCAGCTGCCATTTCTTTGAAAGTGAAAGTCTTGGCTGCGATTTTATCCGATGATCCATCTCCAGCGACATCTCTGAATTTAACTAAAGACAGAAGACGGATATATATCAAGAAATTTATTGACGGATTTTAAGCAAGTTAAATATCATCTCGATAGTTTGAAGCCTAATAAAAGCACAAAAGTGGAATCGAGGCTGCATTGGGATCAAAGGATTTAAACGATGGACTTGAAATCCATGATAATAAATACATTAAGGTTGTTTGGAAGAATTCATTTTATTTCCGTATATTTTGAATTTCTTACCAGTCTTCGGAAAAAATCCTTCTCCAAATTCTTCAAATCTAAATCAGATATTTTTTCTTCAGTATATTTTGAAGAATGAAGTAGACACATTCATAACAGTATACTATGAAGTGTTTTAAGGAGAAAATCTGGTCACTTCTATAAGATAAATATATAACTTTCTATTTATAGATTCAACAACAATCTTTCGTAAGTTCAGCCAATGAAAATCCAGCAAAAGATATGCCCAGATGATCATCTACCATGAATGAAGTAAATACAATATCATCAATTCAAATGCAAAAAATTCACATAAAACGAAGAGCTAAGTTTCCTCCCTTTCTTTTTTCGCGATAATCTTCCACCATATATTAGTTTACTATGACTTCTATAAGGTAAATATATAACTTTCTATTTATAGATTCAACAATAATCTTTCGTACGTTCATCCAACGCGAAATCCAGCAAAAGATATGCCCAGATGATCATCAATTCAAATGCAAAAAAGGCACATAAAAACGAAGAGCTGAGTTTCCCCCCTTTCTTTTTTCGCGATAATCTTCCACCATACGAATTTCGAATTCACATTCATCGACGAAAGAATTCACCTTTAAAGTCAAGAAGATGATCCTCTTAAGATCCATATTTCAAATTTAAGCTGACCAAGACCACTACAAAATCTTTTTCCATCATTAAATTAAAAACATTTCAAGAGAAATATCCAAGAAGCCTCAGTGGGAGAAGGAAAATAACAACTGATAAATAATTGGTTAAAAAGGCAATCAAATTAAAGCAGTATGAACAGGGCCTCAACTAACAAGAAAAGTGCATAAAAACCCCCAAAATTCAAACCCCATCCATCGAAACCCCTCCAAATGATTACGTAATAGTCAGAGAAAAACTATTTAAAATAAACAAATAATCAAAAGATGCAAAAATCCCAAATAATGTAAAGCTGACAAAATTCAAAACAACCCTAATTTCCAAATAAGAAACCCCCCAAAATTCAACCCCCAATCATCGAAACCCCTTCTAATGATTACTTATTAGTCAGAGAAAAACTATTTAAAATAAACAAATAAGCAAAAGATGCAAAACCCCCCAAATAATCAGCTAAATTCAACAAATCCAAAACAACCCTAATTTCCAAATAAGAAACCCTAATTCAATTGAGCAAAATGATGAAAATCCATACCCGAAGTAGGCTCGATTGGATCAAGGGTTTTACTCTTCTTCCTCGTACTCTTTGATGTCTGCTTCGATTGTCCCGAGCATGGGAACCATCCCATTTGCTCCCTCTCTCTCTCTCTCTCTCTCTCTCTCTCTCCTCTCTCTCTCCGATGGACGACGGCTGCGTGGAAAGACGAAGGAGAGACTGGCAATAGCAGAGTTCCAGAAATCAAAATGGCGTGTTATGTGTTTATTACTATTATTATTACTCCTATTTATCTTATCTTTATTTGGATATAAATTTAAGTAAAAATAATACTATAACGAGTAACCAGTGTTGTGAATTCATTGGAGTATAGAATTTGGGAAAATTTTGAAAATAAAATTTGTGTCTTTTTTTACAATGATTCAATTCAATCATGTGAGGTGGACTGTACATATCTTTTTCTTTAAATTGTCTTAATCTGCACTTTGTTTTTAAGCATCAAGAATTTTGCACTAATACTTAAAAGAGTAAAGGTGAAAAGGATAAGCAATCAAGAAAAAGAAAGTTGGAGGAGATGATGAATTTGGCTAAAAAAAACAGCTAAAAAATTATTCAAGATTAGAGAATAGTTTTGAAAACGAATCTTGGAAAATTAGGTTAAAAATTAAGTGGCACATTCTTGGAAAAATATTTTAGGGTTAATTGTAAAATAATTCACGGAATTTATTGTTTTTATTAATTACAACAGTAAATTAGTTCGTGTATCAAATTGTAAACTTTAAAAGTTTATGTTGTAATTGAAAATGATTATAAAGTTCGTGAATTATTTTGCAATTAACCCAATATTTTACATGTTAGAATATATTTAAAATAGGTAAATATTAAAAGATCTGCGGGCTAGGGTTGAATCAGGTCAAAATTCACTGATCATAAACGGAATAGGGCGGGTCGTGCGAATTTTTAAGGAAAAAATAGTGCAGGGTTAGTTTCAGGTTTTCCGCTCCTAGTTTGTATTACTGTATGAGCAAACGTATATTATCAGTCCTTAAAACAATAAATTTGTGTACTTTATAATAACTATAATGATATATATGTGTTTTTACAAGAATGAATATGTGATTTTGAATTTATTATTCATCCTTTTAAATCTAGATTTATTGTTGTGAAAAAATGAAAATACACATTTTTATAAGAATGAAATGTTTTGTACCCACCACCAACTTAACATAAAATATTTTTTTATTCATTTTGTTCTGATAGTAACACATATTTTGCTCTTATATTGTATGAATAAATATTTACTTCTATAAAAGTAAATGAATATATGTGGAAAAAATAATATTTAACCTGATAGTAACACATATTTTGTCCTTACAGTAATACACATTTGTCCATGTAAAAACATAAACTGGGAACGGTAATTTTGAATTTAGCCTTGCGCGAATTTTTGGAGCAAATTCGCCCAACCCAGCCTGGATATGCAAAATCTTTAAATATAGATATTGTTTTATATGTAGGATATTCTATATAAATGTTTGTAAAAGAATAATTAATTTCGTTAAAAAAATAATGGAATAAGTGAATTTTAATTCGTCTTAATATTAGACAAAAAAAAAATATGTGAATTCGAGTTAAGGTAAAAAAAAAATCAAATATCACAATTATATATATATATTCACGATTGACTGTTGTGCATACACATTATTACTATGTTTCATATGAACTGACATTTGAATTGTCTTTGTTTAAAGTCACGTATTTTTTTGTAAACAGTGACAATTCATATATTTTGCTGAATTGTGTTATTAACTTATTATTTATTAGGACCTTTTAAAATGAAATTTATCAGTTTAAGGTCTTTTTAAAATAAAATAAGTGATCTTTCAAAATAAAATTGATATTCAGTTTGTGAGTCAATGCTAAAGCCTCATGTGACTTGATTCCTCGTAATCAAGGGATAGCTCTTAATAGAATAGTGAGAAATTTACATAATAATATTTATATATCAAAGCATGATTATTATATACATATTGCACATTTTAGTGGTACCCAAATAATAATTAATTATATTCATTAAATTCCTTATTCTCAAATAAACTCATTTAGGCACGTGAATCAAATCTTAAGTTGGTGAAAATTTGATTCGAGGTCAACTTAATATTATCGAATTAATCTTGAGTTGTTATGAATAATTGTTAATTATAAATAATTAGTGAATATTTATTATGTTTCATTATGTATCATTATACACCATTATTGTATTATTTATATACCATTTATATAGTTCATATGATTAGCTCGTGAGATTAGTCATTTGATAATGGTCCATTAGTTAGTTTACATATTTAGAGTCGATATATGTGTATAAATAGAGCTTCATACGAATACATTTGTAAGATTAAAGTAAGATAGAATACACAAGAAATAGTGATATTTCCCTGACTTGGTATGCTCCCATACATAGTCATTCTTGACGAACTGGGTAAACAAATGTGTGTTCTTCTCTTCCTTCATTTTTTCATAACACGTTATCAGCACAAGTGTTCTACTTCTACCCAATAATCAGTAAACCTCATTTTTCAAACAATTTCGCCAAAATCGGTGCACAAGTTCTTTACCTTTAATTAGAGCATAATCTTGATCAATCGGGCCCCATAATTTGTTTGATTGGAATGCTCATGAGTTTTTTACAAATCAATATTAGTTCTTAGGCAAAGTATTATATGAAAATAGTTCATGATAAGCTTATCATGAAACAATTTTAAAGTATCATTAATCTCATCGGGAGTATCATTAATCTCATTAGGGGTATCATTAGTCTGAATTCAAGAAAATTAAAACAATTTTCTTGAATTCAGACTAATGATACCCCTGACAGATTTAATGATACTCCTGATAAGATTAATGACACTTTAAAATTATTTCATATTAAACTTATTATAAAGCGTTTTCATATAAAACCTAGTTCTTAAGTTGGTGAAAAATTGATTCTTAGGTCAACTTAATAATACCGAATTAATCTTGAGTCGATTAAAACTCGAATTATTTTATTTCTAGTGCTATGCCACACATGGTAAGCCTTAACTTGACCTGCAATTATTATTTTCATAATAAATCTAAAGACCTTGAAATATTAATACTTATTTCAAGATAAAAATTTGTGTGAGTTAAAGTTTACGTGAATTTTATTTTTTCAAATATCACTGCTATGTATATTTATGATCACTGTTATGTGTATGGGCTATTACCATCCAAAAAATCAAATATTTTTAAACAGTGGTAGTGTATACATGTAATAGCGATACTTGAAATTTTTTTTAAATAAACTCGAGTTCATAAGAGACCTACTCTTATTTCAAAAGGTCTTTATATTATTTTTTGTTTTGAACAATTAATGAATTTATTTTTATTTCACGAGATCCTCTTTTAAGGACCTATTTTTAATGCATTATACCTTTATTTTGTTTACGGAATTTAAATTGCCTCGTGAAATATACTTTTAAAAAAATAATTTGAGGAACTTTACTGAAATTTGTTCACCATACGAAATTCTCATTTAGTAATATCATATGTCATTGCATTTATAAATTAATATTCCAAATATATCAATGTGTTTGAGTGCAAACTATGTATGTTAATTGGTATTAATTTATAAGAATAATGATATTATCGAATGAATATAATGATATTAGTATGAATGTTATTTTGCACCCATATAAGAGTTTACCTCTTCAAAATAATATTGATAGTTTAAGAACATATACATTATGTCTAATCCTTTTCATTCTTATGTGCAAAAGGAAATACTGTAAAATAACTAGTAATTCTCATGTGTAATGCGAAATTGATTATTATAAATTTTAAATGTTAAGTTATAATAGAAATTTAAATTATTAGTTTTTATTCATTGCTTTTTTAATTATTGAGTATGTATAGAGTGAAATTGGTTTATATATGAATCACTGAAGGGTGTTAGTTGTTTTTACTGAAGAGTATTAGTTGTTTTACTGAAGAGTATTACTAGTTTACACTGAAGAGTTTTAGTTCATTTTCACCGAACAACTAAGACTCTTTAGTGTAAATCAGTAACACTCTTCAGTAAATACAACTAATATACTCTTCAATGAAAACAACTAATACCCTTCAATGATTTATGTATAAACCAGTTTCACTCTATACTTTATCTTAATTATTAATATATAGAGATTAAATTGTTTATACATGGTGTATTATAACCGTATAGATTTAAATAGACACTAAATTCACCATAAATATTAAAGTTATTGAAATTCAACTCATTATTTAAAATCAACAAAACACATTTTGAAAATATTAAAAAAAATCTTAAATCTGAATTATATATATATGTTAAACTAAAAATTTGAAAAGTCAATTAAATTGATATATTTAGTGTGTTAAAAATAGGAATAAAAGACTTGTGAAAATTAGAAATTATTGGTAAAAGTGAAAAAAAAAAAAAAGATTAGTGGAAATCGTAGACTTATTATTGCATACATAACAAGTGCACTTCACTTATTTAAAAAAAATATTATTTTTTCTTTTTTCTAACTTAGACTTTTTTTTATATACTGGGATATTTTATACCAATATAAAATAATTGTAAATTGCCACTATTTACATTCCACATAGTCTCTACGACAGCCATTAAAATTGAAATTGAAGTGATGATTTGATCGATTACTTCAAATTATGATTGACTACTATTGAGTCATTGACGGAATAATATCTTGGTATTGTGTGAATTAAAATAAAACTTTATAGTACTAAATAATTAAATTTTTTAGTAAATTAATTAATGTCCTTTAATAAAATGATTAATATTTAATAAAGTAAAATAACTAATACTTCCTCCTATTCATTTTAGATTACCCATTTTTTCATTAAAAGAATTTTTTTTTTCTTCTAATTTTTTTAAAATAGCAAAAAGTAAACATTATCCCTTTGAATTTATTCTTTAAAAAGTTGAACCGACCCTTTTATCCTATTAGAAAACAACTTTATATTCAAATATACTAATAAGCAACTCTTTTAATAAAATGCGTGCTCTTTTGTTTGGGTCATTCTAAAATGAATTGGATGGAGTACCTTTTAGTGAAAAACTAATATTCTCAAAATAAATTTCACGGTGAAACTAGTTCATACGATACTTTGTCTATCAACATATGAGTACGTATATGGTGAAATTGGTTCATACATAAACTACTTTACAATATTTTTTTGTGTAATAAACTAATACTCTTTAGTATAACCAACAAATACTTTTTAATTAAACAACTAATACTCTTTATATCTATTTTTCAGTGAAAACAAGTAAGACCTTTCAAATGGTTCATGTATGGTCAAAACTGGTCGAACTTAATTTTGTTAGATGGGATTTTTTTTATATCACTCGGATTCAAAATAGGTGTCGTTTTAGAGGTTACAGTTTATTTCAAAATAAGTGTCGTTTTAACTATTTTTTCACGAGTTTTTCCGATTTACCCCGAATTCAAATTCAAAATACAAGAGATATTTTAAGGATTATATTAAAATATAACAGATCCGTTAGATATTATCAAAATATAATAGATATTTGAGTATGTATAGAGTGAAATTGGTTTATATATGAATTACTGAAGGGTATTAGTTATTTTCACTGAAGAGTATTAGTTGTTTTTACTGAAGAGTATTACTGATTTACACTAAAGAGTCTTAGTGAAAATGAACTAAGACTCTTCAGTGTAAATCAGTAATACTCTTCAGTAAAAACAATTAATACTCTTCAGTGAAAACAACTAATACCCTTCACGGATTTATGTATAAACTAGTTTCACTCTATACTTTGTCTAGATATTTTAGAGATTTAGGTGGGGTATATATGTCAAAATTTATAATTCTTAATTTGTCCTAAAATCTCTAAAACGACACTTAGAGGGGTGTATTCAATTGGGATTCTATTGGATTTTTTTGGACTTTAAAAAGTCTGTGGATTTAGAAAATCTATAGACTCCATGCAGAGTTTGACTGACTTTTTTTTATTGATTTACTTGGATTTTCATAGACTTTACAGGATTGTGGAATACATTTCTTTTATTGATTTACATGGATTTCCATAGACTCCGGCGTTGGAACCATTGATGCAAATATATATAGGACACACTTGTATATAAAAAAAAGTTATCCAAATTATTTATAAAAAAAATAAAAAAAAAATACATTAGTTAAAAAAATACATTATTATTTCATCTTCATTTCCATCACTGTTATACCTCGCCCTCATTAGAAGTCTCAGGTTGATAGAAGAGATTTTGGAGAGTAAAATTTATTTATATTTTTTTAAGAGTAGACTTGACAACGGGGCGGGTAACCCCCAAAGCAAACAGGGGTGGACAATTTTTTTGCCCTGTAGGTGGGGACAGGGATAGTATTCTCAGCCCGGGGGATCCCCGTCTCGTTCCCCGCGGGGAGCCACATTATTTTTTATATAATTAATATATTTATATATAATTTTAATGTTAAAGTAAATTACAAATAAATATTTCATAGTTTCCTACTCAATTAACTATTTATTAAAAATTACATTTTTTATTTAATATTATATTATTAGTTCCAAATTATATTATTATCACTTTAGTATATATGTTAATTAAAAATATTAGAATTAGAGGTTCTTCAAATTGTTTAAATTAGTTTTTTTTAACACCAACTTAAAGTAATTGTTGTGTATGATTAATTTTTTTTTAATTTAAATATTTTTTTATATTTTAAAAATGAGATAAAAAAAATAATTAGGCGGGGATCCCCGGCGAGGCGGAGATGGGGGGAAATTTTTCCCAATTTATTTTGCAGGGACAGAGATGGGGAATGACCCCCCGTCCCGCCCCGCCCCGCCCCGTCGACATCACAATGGAAGAGAATCAAAGAAAGTCCATAGAGTGTTGAATACCTAAAGATTTTTTAAGACTTTTTAAAATCCGTAGAAATCTCTGGTTATTAGAAGAGATTTTGGAGAGTGAAATCTAAGAAAAACCGTGAATTATTAAAATCCATAGACTGTTGAATACCTAAAGATTTTTTAAGACTTTTTAAAATCCAGGATTTTTAAAGACTTTTGAAAATCTAGATTGAATAGTCTAAAAAAATCCTACAAACTCTATAACCAGTACACCCCTCTTATTTTGAACCAGAAGAAGTATTACTTTACTTTTTATTTTGAAAAGGACTAATACTATTACTATTAGGAAATTGTTGAAAAGGACTAATACTATTACTATTAGGAAATTGACAAATTAGTGCAGAGCATTAAAACCAAGAATGGTGAGCACATACCTCCTACTACGTGTATGTGTTTATGAGAAAAATAGAATAGTGACAAATTCATGGCCAAATGCTAATGAAAAAGTCAAAACATTACAAACCAAGCAAGCAAATATCTTACTCCAACAATTGTTCTATTACATGTTTTCCTAATCACGACTCATTGTTCCATAGTTGTCGGTACCATAATATATACACGTGTGAGTGTTTTTGTTTTACATTTTGGGCAAATCCTCACACACTAATTCTCTAGAAAAAATAAATTTTGTATACATCAAGTGTATTTTATATTTTATAATTGCAATTAGAGTATTAGTTGTTTAAAAAAATTAATGTGTTAGTAAATCTAAGTAATTTACACTAAAAAATACTCCCCCCATTCAAAATAAGTGTCGTTTTAGAGGTTAAAGTTTGTTTCAATATAAGTGTCGTTTTAGCTAATTTTTCATATTTTTTCCTGATTTACCCCGAATTCAAATTCAAAATATAAGAGATATTTTGGGATTATATTAAAATATAACAAATCTATTAAAGATTATCAAAATATTATAGATCACTTAGAGATTATATGGGGGTATATATGTCAAATTTTATATTCCCTCCGTCCCAAACTCGTTTGCTACATTGGCAAAAAGGTCCGTCCCATACTCATTTGCTACATCTATTTTTGGCAAAAAAGTAACAATACTTTTTAATATTATATTCTCCATACACTAATAACCAAAACATCTACTTTATCACTTTATCACTTTATCATCACTTTATCACTTTAAATACTAATAAACAATTTTTTTCTTAATAACCGTGCAAACAGTAAACGGGAACTTGAGTTTGGGACGGAGGGAGTAATTCTTAATTTGTCCTAAAATCTCTAGAACGACACTTATTTTGAAACAGATGCAATATTACTTTTTGGATTCCTGATCAATTTTTACACTGGGCAAAGTATTATATGAAAATAGTTCATGATAAACTTATCATGAAACAGTTTTAAAGTATCAAATACTTGATCAGGGGTATCAAAAATTTCACCAATAGTATCATTAATATGGGTTAGTAGTACTATATAATAATTAATGTAGATTTTTTTTACCCCAACTTTTGATATTCCTGATGAAATTTTTTATACTTACGATCAAATATACCATTTTAAAAAAGTTTCATGATAAATTTATCATTAACTATTTTTCATATAAAACCTACTCTTCACACTGATTTTGACACAATTTTTTTTTTAAAATAGTATTTTGCTTTATTAAATTTATAAAGCAAGAACATCTCATGCAGTTTTTTAGAAGTGGATGTGTCTTAATTGTGTAAAAAAAACTAATGTGAGAATAAAAAAAAACTGACTTGAAACGGAGAAAGTAGTTTTTTTTTTTTAACTAAATAGCAGTATGATCGTGTAGATCTATACTATGCAATTAATGTACATGAGCATAGTCTTGCATGCACCAAGTACACACTTAAATGTATTTTTGAAAAATTATCCCTAATATTACTGACAAAATATCACTACTATTAGTCTATTAATAAAAAGTGCATTTAATAATGATTAATTTTTCAGTAATGATAGGGGTAACTTTTCAGTAATAATAAGGGTAATTTTTCAAAAATACACTTGAATTGCACATGCGAGGAGACTTAGAGGGTGTTTGGCTAGGTTTATTTGAAACATCTTATAAGCTCTAACATCTTATAAGTTGTTTTAAGAGCTTATAAGATGTAATTTTTAAGTAGCTTATAAGTTGCTAAAGTGTTTGACTAATACAACTTATAAGATCTTTGATAATTTATAACAAATATTTTTTTAAATTTATAAAAAATAATTTTTATTCTATTTTTTATCTTGAGGTGAGGTGGGTGGTGGTTGGGGAGGGGTGGAGTGGTTCCAGGGTGAGGTGAGTGGTTGGGGTGGAGGTGGTTAGAAAAATAAGTTGAGAAATTCCAACTTATTTTTTTACAGCTTATAAGATGTTACGAGCTTATTTTATGATCTTATAAGCTGTTAAACATCTTATTTTGCCAAACACATTAGTAGTACTTATAAGCTCTTACACAGATGTTTTAAGGAGCTTATAAGCTCAGCTAAACACCCTCTTACTCACTCAATGCATACGAGGTATTTGTCAACTATAACATACACCAGGTGTCCAAAACTGGAAGAATTATTACAAGGTAAAGAGTGGGTCAATAATCAAGATTTTTTGAGGACATTATACAACAAAAATAGTCATGCTCTACCACTAACAAACACACCTGTTTGCTAAACTATCATGCTGTCAAGAGTTCAAACTCTCAAAGTGGCATCTCCGGTTTCGAAAATTACGTCCCAAGTCGCGTCGCGTACCTCGTGACCATAAAAACGGCCGAGTTTGGTCCAACGGTCACGATTTATTCTTAGTACCTGTCGCGTTTGTACGCATGGGAACGGGATGGGTGTGTTTGCCCTCGTACGTAGTCACGAAGGTGGCTGGATCTTCCGACATTCTCTCTACGTATTTCCTCACGTTGCAATCGGGGCTCGTGCATCTGTAATAGCTCCTGCAAGCAAGTCGATTCGAACCGTATTTAGATGAATTCTAGCAATAGACGATAGGTCAAGACAAATCAATGTTACTCCTTCCGTCCCTGAAAAATAATCCTGCTTTTTTGTACGTGGTTTAATGCGATATGTCGGAGAGTATTACGGGGTTTTCTGAGGTTCGTTTTTTTAACAAAAATGATCGTTAATGGAAAGTTCGTTTCGCATACTTACCATAAACGATCATTTTATTAAAAAAAGGGACCTAAAAAAATCTCGTAATACCCTCCGACATATCGCATTAAATCACTATCAAGGACGGAGGTAGTGCAAAAAAGAATGCAAAATACTAAAAGTGGTATCACATTAAAACAAAGACTCATCTTTCTCTAGGGAGAAGATTTCCTGCGAGCGTGAGCTCTCTTCTTCAAAGTAACAACTTTTAGCATACGAAGAAGTATTACATTTTAAAAAATCACACTTCTTCAAAGTAACAACTTTTAGCATACGAAGAAGTATTACATTTTAAAAAATGCTTGATTTTATGTGTTATTCTCCTCAAAATCACTTTTTCGTTGTGTGTTAAACAGTATTACCGAGTTCACCATAAAACTTCTGTGAACCGAGTTTATAGAAGCTTTTGCCTTCTTCAGGGGTAAGATCATTATCAATAGTACGGAACTATGTAACGAAAACAAAGTAGCAAGTCATTATCCCACCATGTAGGGTTGGATGATCATATATAATTGCATGTTATGTAGAAACACACGCTCGCATTTATATCTCCTTCAAGCTTTCTCGTCCCACTTTTAATAAATCATGCTCTAATCTCTACTTACTTTCCGCCCTACTTTTAATAATATACACTCTCATATGCACCTGGTGCACGGTGCACTCACTTAACAGTTAAGGTTGTTTACGCTGAAAAGTGTACGCTGATTACACTGAAAAGTGTGGTTAGAATACACTGAGAAGTTTGCACTAAAAACACTTTTCAGTGTAATCAAATTATATTTTTCAGTGTAAACAATTTCAACTGTTAAATGAGTGCATCATACACCAAGTGCACAAGAGAGTTACTCATATATATAGCAAGCATAGAATTGGTTTGCAACAAAGCAGATAACACTAACCTCGGATACATCTTTCCTTTAACGACTTTCTGGCCATACTTCCTCCACCGAAATCCATCCCCCGTTATGCTAGAATCTGTATTTTTCTGAACGACGATTTGAGGCTTAGACGACGCTTCCCCCACCGTGCTTGCTTTGACTACTCGGTTGTCACATTTCCTAAAACAATAACCAAGTCGAAAAGGCTATAGTCTAGAATAAAATTTATTTTTCGGATTTTTACGTCATCTAAAAAAATAAAAACCTTACGTTCTTTTGCCTTTGAAGTCATCACCTTCTTCTTCACATTCCCCACTCAAGCCTAGAGAATTGTTCGAAGTCGAGGGCCCGCCATTGCATTCTACGGGATAATATATTGGAGAAAAAGTTGACGATTCAGTAATATCCTTATTCTCTGATCGATCTTTTGCTATCTTGTCCTTTTGATTTATCGTACGGCTTTGAGGCTGAGGTTTCGAGTGGTTGTGCTCGCCCTTGTAGACTATTTCTGCTATCTGACCGTCGAGTGTTTTCTCCACCTTCTTTTTCATAGGACAATTCGGGTACGTACATTTGTAGTAACTTCGTGGAAACTCACTTCCTTTAACGTGTTTCTGCCCGTATTTCCTCCAACTGTGTCCGTCGTAAGAAGGGAGGTCCTTGAGTAACGAGGATTTGTTGCAATCTTCTGAAGTTTCCGGAATAGCACTTGCATTCCGTTCCAACTGTGGGGGTACGTTGAACTCTGGTATCGAGTCAGCTTGGAGGTTAAATTGACTCGATGGTTGAATATGAGCATCAACCTCGGTGATTTCTCGTGTACGAGTAATACCACGACCCCCCTGGACGATATTTAAAAAGACGAGATTTTGATATAAGAGCGCATGAATAATAAAGCCACCTCTCGATGACTAACGCCACTTAATATAATAGGGACTTTTTGCACACCAGTTGCACTGTACAATTGGTGCGATTCTGGTTCGACTTGCTAAAGAACTTAAACCAAACTGTTTTTTTTTTAAGAATCGAAGAAAAAAAATGGTCGAAAAAAATTAGTTAATGTGATGAAAAGTATCAATTCTTATGATGAAAAGTCATAGTTGTATATTGAAATACTAATATTGTTCAGCCTAGACTAATACTTTCCTTCTTTCTTTTTTGTTAATAAGTCAATTTTTGGCACGGTGGAACTGGTGCATACACGTTTTCGTTTAATGATTGTGTTTTTCATGGGAGGATTCTAGAATAAAAAGGAAACTATGTGATTCTTGATCTCAAAATATACAAAATCGACTATACGTACCAAATTTGCCAAGAGCGGAACGGTTGTCTTCGAAACGAGCTTTGCTATTGGTTTGTACACCACGTTGAATGTGATGTTAGATTCCGGGACCTTTTCGGCTGCAGAACCTCGTTCCTCAGCCTAAAATCATTGTATTAACTATAAGAACAATGTAAATGATTATGGTTCAAAGATTACGAAAAGGTAATGTAGGAATGACCACCCCAACTATATCACTATCGTGTGCAAACTTAAACCGCCCTGTCGAAGAATTAACTGCACGAGAGTGAAACTCCGAGAAGGATTTCAAACGGGAAAGATGAGGTCTACAAGCAATTGGTTTTGCTATCACAATTTTCTCCGTCTCCTCGATTTCCATTATAACTAAGGCCACCGCTCCAACTCCTGCAAAATGTAACACATTAGGCCTCACCTAAACCTATTGATAGAAGCTTCTAGAGCTCTAACTTCAACTATCATGAAATTGGATCTTTTAACGGGATCATACGTCCATTTGTCTCGAGAGAAGAGACGAAGAACGTATTTATTGAAAGAGTTAAAGGTTCTTTATGGTCCAAAAGCAAAGATCAAGAAGAAAGTAGAGCATGGAAAACAAAAAATATTACTTCTACTCATTGTTAACAAGTAACGCAGGATCTATTTCACAAACAAAAAGTTCGTTTTCCAGCTATAAAACCGCCAAATGGTGCGAAGAGGGGCTCATTTCCAAGAGCATACCCCAAATATTCCTAATGATATATCTTGTGGGATACTTTGAAATTCGACAATGTATGATTATAAACTTTCCAACGGGCAAACCTCAATTTCTAGATCAGAATTTTATCTCATTTTGCTTGGAGCAAGTCCTTATATAATCGAAAATGCCCATCATGATCATCTTGTTTACCATACTGTTTTTTGAGTAATCAATAGTAACAATCAACTAATTTTGAGTAATTTGGATAATCTTCTCTACTTTCAATCTCTTCTTGCAACTATTCTTTCTTAGCTAATCACCTCAAGCCATTTTAAATTGATAAACACTGCTCCCTCCGTCCCATTTTTGTTTTCCCATTTGCCAAAAAAGTCCGACCCAATTTTGTTTTGCCATCCCCAAAATAGAAATAAAGTGATTCACTTTTTTAAACTTCACCCCTATAATTCAACTACTTTATTCACCATTAAGACTACTTTATTCATTTAAATACTACATTTCAACTCTCGCATTAAACTCCGTGTAAAGTGAAACGGGAAAACAAAATTGGGACGGAGGGAGTAAAAAAAACACATAGATGTACTCATGTAGTTTATGGATAATGTACTATCATTTACTTTACTTTTTTTTTTTTTTTTTGACAGGATCATTTACTTTACTTACCACCTATATAATGAAGAAAAAGTACTCTTTGAGACAATAAAAGCATGAATTTACAAATCCAAAACACAATTTTATCCAAGGATCTAATAAATCTAAAGGCCCATATAACTCATAATCATACTCATCATTTTGCATAACACTAGCAGATTCTATCTGTAAAAACCAAAATTTCAAGAAAGGGCTTACAAGATAAGATGAAGGGCCAATCTGCATCCATCATCATTTCAAGCTGCTCCAAGGAAACTGCACATCCAAATTCAGATTTCAGCAAAACCCAGAAATTTATTTCCAAGAATCTTGTACTGAGATTCAGATTCCAATAAAAAAAATTAACCAAATTATTAAACAAATGCAAAGAACCAAACTTTCTCCCTCTCACTTATAATCTTGAAACTCACCTTGATAGCTTCTGCTTTCTGGGATGATGGGTTTTAAGTTTGAACCAAAATAAAAGACAAAAAAATAAAACTTGGGAGAAAAGAAAACGAACCATGGGGATTTTCTTGGATGAACTGCACATTTTCCTACATTTCTTTGTTATTTTCTTTGTTACTTTTTTTATACATATATGTTTATCCTTAATTTGTTAGAGGAGGTGATGGTGGGTGGGTGAGAAGTGTTAAAGCCTGCGTCAACAAACTATCTCGGTAGCCTTTGACGCTTGGGCCACCATATTTCTTTACCTATTTTTCATTATTCTCTTGAATAAAGCAAAATATTATCCTAGTACTAGTACTCCTCCACCAAAAATGTGCCAATTTATTTTTTAATGTAGTAAAATAAATGTATTTTAAGTTATTGTGTGGTTTATTTACACGCTAGGTGATTATTTGTGCATGTAAAATCAATGATTGATGAAGTAATTAAATGATAGTTGCATGGTAAGAAAATCAAAATTACCGTAAAAATGAAAGGAATACAATTTTGGTGGACATAGAAAATATATTTTAAATAGTGTACTTTATTAAAAAATATTATTTTACCATAAAGTACTCCCCGGTCCACGAAAAGTATATTAACTTGCTTACACGTGGGTTAATGCAATATGTCGAAGGGTATTATGGGGTATTGCGAGGTTCGTTTATGAATAAAGTGATTGTTTATGGTTTATGGAAAGTATGTCACACATATTTTTCATAAACAATCACTTTATTCATAAACGAATCTCACAATACTTCATAATACTTTCGAGATATTGTATTAAATTACGTGCGAAGAAGTGAGCATATTTTTTGTGGATGGAGAGAGTAGTATATAGTTACAAAATAAAACTATTTTACATAAGAATAATTCCTTTTATGATAACTGGAAAAAAGTATTGTAGTGCATGTGTGATTTTTATTAGCTGATACTTTCTCCGTCTCGAAGTAAATTTTTTATAATTTTTTGTTGTTTTGTTTAAGAATATGTATTTGTTTATTAATATATGGTGAACCATATTGAGGTAAATTAATAAATAGTGCTGAAAAGTAAATGGAATGAGTGGCATTTTTGGTAATATTGTGTGAATTTAAAGGTTAAAGATTATATGTAGACAATGTAGTTGAATGTTGTTTTTGTCATTTATGGAATAAGAAACTTATTGTGGACGGCCCATAAGAAAAGTGAAAAATTTACCCCAGGACGGAGGGTAAAATCGATTTTAAGTGACTTTTAAAAATTGGTTTTTGAAAATTAATGGTTTTTTAAATCCATCAGATTTTAAAATCAGTGTTCTTTTCGGTTTTGAGCAGTGTAGATTTTAACTTTATGATGTAAAAATAAAAGAGTATTGTATAGGTTATTTATAGAGTTGTAGGATTATGATTTCAAAAACCTAATTTTAAAACTCAAACTAGAATGAGTTTTAAAATACAAAATTCAAATCTGGGTTTTTTAAACCCAAAAAGAACATAGGCTAAGTGTTTATTAGGTTTACAGCTGAGTGTTAGGAACCCCAAGGAATGGTTTGGTGGTGGAGGTTCGAGACTTAGGAGTGTGCTCCTCTTTAGCTCTTAGAATCGAAACCAACAAGGTGCTATGAACTCCGAAGAGGTCGGTCCATACAGAGCAAAAATGTTCTAACTTAAAATGGGTCCCCTAACTAGTGGACGGTGGGTTGTAGGTCTGCCAAATTAGACGATCTTTATGCTGAATACCAAATCAGAGAGTGCCACTATATATAAAATTGGTCTTCTATACTGACCAGTAGGGCGTCTTAATTGACAAGTGAAGTCATCGGGTTTACATAAATTTTTGTGTTACCTCTAACTATATTTTTTTTTAAGTAAAAGATGTATTAACGGCCAGAACACAATTCGAAATATGAGGTTTGACCCAAGTATGAGAACTTTCATAAAAAATTTGAAATTCTAGCTAAAGTATGTGCCCCAACATGTTTGGCAAGAATTACCTCAAATAAAGTATCATGAGTCAAAAAAAAAAAAAAAAAAATCTTTGCAGACTTGTATAATATTCCCAAAACTTAAATCATCAGGATTAAAATTTGATAGAGCATCTGATATTATCTTTGTATCAATCTCAAAAACCCCTCTATTACAACTCATGCATGTTTCTTGCTCTATGCCATCTCTCACAAGGAGCATTAGCATCAACTATAGCAGCCTTGTTGCTTTCCATTCATTCAAAATAATCATCGGTGACGCTTTTGCCTAACATTGCCAGATTAAATAAGTCCAAGTTTCTGAAATTCATACCTCCACCTTCCTTATGCACACAAAGCTTTTCCCATGTCTGCCATTTGATGCCTTTTTCAGGATCCGAATTATTGCCACACTAGAAATCATAACATGAAATGAAGTTCAACAAGAAAGTTCTCATACGATACGCTCGTATGGATTGAGCAACGGACTTGGAGACGCCGCCACAGCTCGTCTCTAATGAGTTGAAAAATCTCACTTTTCCAACGCCCTACTAATGAGGGAAGGCCCAAATATTTCACAGTATTTAGAGCATTTCTAACACCAAGAATGCTTGATCACCAATATATTCTTCAATGCCCTACACTTTTCTTCTTATGCTTTACAAAATAAGAGACAATCATCTGCAAACGAAAGAAAGTAAAAGGCACGATGAGACACCCTGCTTCCGTGAAGAACTCCAGTCTCGTTCCATGATCATTTACGAAGTAAATAGGCTGTACGAGAAGTCGTGAAATTTACACCAATAAGTACAAATTTCCAATAAAACCCACATATAAAACTGTCCATCACAAAAGGGTCAGAAAGAAAAGTTTTCAACATAGGTAACTCTTCTGAGGCTAGAATAATTCGTGTTATATAAACTGAGAATCAATAAACTACCAGTCCAAAAAAAAACAGACACTATGATGGTCATCAAATAACGACGAATACTTGGACACTAATCCAGCATTAACAGATTATATTTGGAAAGAAAAGATTAGGACATTAGCTCAACAGGTGACAGTAATTAATCATCCCCTGTTCTGCCTGAACTCTCAGTCCCCGACTGCTTTACAAACTGTCCTCGAACACGGGGCCTCTGTTCCGCCAATTTCTTTCTGTTCTGATACCGTACCTGAACCAAAGCACACTATAAGTAAACACAGTTGCATAAAAGAAACTTTCAAGATGAGAGAGAGAGGAGGGTAAGAGAGACAGTAAGCAAGAAAAGATGGGAACCTTCAAACCATAATCCTACATTTATTTCAAGTTATACAGTCACCAGTTGCATCAGGACGCACAAATATCACAGAAGCAAAGCAGTACTTGGGGGGCGTTAGATTCAAATTCTTCAATAGGAACGGTAATGAGAATCATTGAATCGTCAATTACAACAAGAATGTTAACGATTAGCTCTAACCATTGAGGAATAAATAAATGATTATAGAGGGGGGAGTAGATAATCAAAATGGGAAAATGATTATAGAGGATGAGGTAGATAATCAACATGAGATAATGATTAACTTATTTTGAGTCTCAGTAACCCATACCAAGTATAAGGAAAGTGAATTAATCATCTTTTGTTCTCATTAACCACCTCAATTACCCTTATGCTCATTCTCGTTACCATTCGCATTGAAGAATTTTAAGCGCTCCTGAATGTCCAAATCTAAATGGTAAATACTAAATAGTAATCTTTCTAAAAACAGTTTCGCAAGCTAAAATCTCAAACACAAGCATATCACTTCTGTTCAGACACCAACATAACCTTGTTCAATGACAAACTCAAAAATCATAGTTCAACGCCATAAGAAACACCGACACATAGCATGTTAAACGTGCAATGCAAGGACTGGCCTTCTGATCTCTAAATAAGCATATAGATATTTTGAAATGAACTTCCTGAATGTGACTGTAAAATTAGCATTTAGCAGAGATATCAATCAAACTTGAATGGAACACTTTTAGACATTAAAAGGATGAGGTAACAAAGAATCAACAGACACAATTAGAGGAAAGTTGACCAATCTTAAAAACAAAGGTTTCTTGAATCATATACTTGATACACATCTAAGCAAGGTTCCACGACCAAAAGAAGCTAAGGGAAAACCCAAAAGACATGATTCATGCACTGTTAAACTGAGGACTCTCCGACTATACATAAGTTAGACAACGCCAACTAATATATATTTTTATTGTATTAAAATGCTCCATTGGTTTCAAATTGTATTAAAAGATAGAAACTATCAATTTTGAACTCACAAATTTTAAGACCATGTTTGACATTTTATAGTTTCTGGTTATCCTACAATATTTTACAAAACAAAACTCCAAAGAAATAAAAGATATATTAATTTCACGCAAGTGGAAAATATAAGAACAGAGAGCAGGAATGGAAAAAATAGTTATGTATATTAATAAATAAGGATAAACTATAAAATGTCAAACATAGTCTTAATATTTCTGAGTCTTAAAGTTATGGTTTTTATCATTCAAGGGATTGATTAGTTTCTTATTTTCAGACCTTAAAACGATATGAAAAACCTTTCAGGCTCTAAATTAATAGCTTTACAAACTTTCAGGCCCTGAAATGACAAAATTCCAATAAATATCAATGAAAGCATAGGAATTAAAGCCACAATCAAATTTACTACCTTTTTCTGAAAGCATCTTTCCTTCCTCTTCTGACGGAACTTGATAAGGGCAGCTTCCCTCTGTGCAAGTTTGTTTTCATCCACTTTATTTCCACTACCGCTGCCGCTTGCATCTCCACTTCCACTTTTTCCAATATCACTTTCTGCATTATTTCCTAAGGTGTTAAAAGCAGTGCTGCTTCCATTCTGTCCATTACTTCCATGATTACTTCCTGAGGTACTTCTGTTCAAACTACAGTTCCTAGGGTTCTCATCCACAGGTCCACCTAAAACATTTGTTGATCCACAATGTGGAGCATCTGCAGCCAACTTTTTTAAGGACGATTCGTCATGGTTGTGGGACGATTGATTTTCAATGTGAAACTGGTGTTTGTGGAGATAATTTTGGTTTATTTGGACCTCCTGATTTGAGCCTCTGGATAAGTCTGTAGACCGCATTCCATTAGGCAAGAGACCGACTTGTTGACTGTATCTTAAGTCATTTTTCACAGGTCTGAAAGCAGAAGAAGGGTGTAATCCGTTAGCTGTCGATTTTGCTTCAAATTTATCTTTGGGGAGCTTATTGGTGGTAGAGCCCATATCTATGTTATTATTGCTAACTCCATTTGAATTTTGGTGTACAATTTGATCAGTTGAATATACTTGCACATCACCAACCGACTCTCTTTTAGCAACTTCTGTACTATTGTCAATTCCAGAACTGCTGCCTGTGATTCCATTGGGAGGAGCCTTGAAAACATTTGTGGACGTGTTATACCTGCATTGTGTGAATAGAACAAATAAATGCAGACCCTAAGATCAATTCTATTACTTAAAATACCGAATTCAAGAAAAATAAAGAGGCATTAAATTATCTGTGTTTCTTTTCCAAACCTTGAGAAGGCGGATTGCTCAGAACGACGCAAGACATAACGATCATCTTGAACAGATTTCCCTGTATCCTGAACTCCTCTATGTCTCTTTAAGCTAAGCTCGACATTTGGCTCTTTACCATTATCAATTTTGTTGATGTCTATTTTATATGCCACTTCTCTAGTAGACTCAGAATCTTTACTGATGGGATTCGTCTGTACTTCCACGTGATTTTCATATTTAATTTCCACATTTCTATGTGCAGCTGTCTCCAAGCCATTGCCCTTTCCATCATCATCTGCAGTTACATTTATGTTTTTCAGATTAGGAAAAGAAAAGGAAATTAACAACTACAAAAAGTTTATCGTTCATATACCATGTTCTTTTTGTGCATGGCCTTGCCATGCTGCATTAATTTGCACTTTTTTGTTATCAGAGTGCTCAATATTTGAGCGAATAACTTGAGCACACGTACTGTCTGGACTCTCATCAACTTGGTCCATTGGAGAAAAAGCTTGAGAGCTGTCAACTTCTACAGCTTGTTTTGTCCAAGAGCTCTGTGAAACATGAAAGAGTTATATGTGTCTAAACAAAAACTTCATAAAAATTGCCCACATTATTCGACAATGAAAAATCAAGCTTTTATCTGCTAACCACTATGTGGAGTTGCATATAGGGATCATTCACATGATTGGTCAAAATATGTATCATGTATTTATCGTATTTTTTGATAATTTAGCTTATTCATTTTTTTTATCAATCGGGGCTACACCATTTCTTCTAATGCATTTATTCCTCATTCTATCTAATTTAATGTGTCCCCACGCCCATCTAAACATAGTCATTCACTTAACACTCTGATCCAAAGAGCATTGTCGGTCATTATAGATTGCGCGTAGATCAAATTAATAATCACCCGCCTTTGGAAAGTCGCATACAATCAATAGATGCTTGAACACCCAACAACAATTCTTTTACCAAACCTAGTGGACTGGACAGAAAAGCACGACAAGCAAATAATCCAAAAAAACGATAACAAAGTTCTAATTCAAAGTTAAACAGAGCATGAAGCTAATATTGTTCATAGCAACCTGAAAATAAATAGCATAAACTCAGAGATCTGATTTTCATTCTCATCATCATTAGTTTGCACTGAACTATCCTGAGAATGGTATTGCCATAATGGTGTAGCATCCATATAAAATTAAATCTAATACCCCAAGTAGTATAATATTTTTCAAAAATTATATATCATCATAGGTAAATAGTAGAACACGCTCGCTAGTGGGATCAGCAGAACCTCAACGTGATACAAATGTTCTAAAGCCAACGTTGATCATGCGTTTTAAACTTGCAAGCTTTAAGAAAAAGATATTAGTAGAACTTAAATATTAATTAGTTCTGGCAATTATGACTTAATGAGGGTCTTAGGTAAAGATTATACTAGTTCACAACAAGATTCATATAATAATTGGTATAATAATGTATCAAAAGACCCCTAATTCCTAAACTATCAAATTTTGTTTTAAAAAACCACTGAACTAATTTTTGTTTTAAAAAGACCCTTAAACTATACATTTTTGTTTTACTAGGCCCCTAAACTATTTTTTTTTTGTTTCAAAAAGTCCTTAAAGTATATAATTCTTATTTCATAAGGCCCCTACTTAAAATCCGTTAGAGACTCATTTTTTTGTTGGAATTCAATCTTAATAGCAATGAATTTGGTATATTTGTCATATTTTAATGAAAAATATTAAAATAACTAGGCAAATTTTGTGAATTTTCGTTACCAGGGCCTCGTGAAATAAAAATTAATAGTTCAGGGGCTTTTTAAAATAAAAAATAGTTTAGGGGTCTTTCGAAACAAAATTTGATAGTTCAGGGGCCTTTTAATGTATTATGTCTATAATAATTTTGATATTGTATCATTGTAAGAAATAACAACAGCATCAGCATAACACTAAAAGCAATTAGCAATTTAAAAGATATGATTCAAATTAATTCATACATCAAAGGTCTCTTTTAGCAATTACTAAGTTTGATCTCGATTTATAGTTCAATATTTGTTAATCGTCCTCAGGCTCGGAGACAATTAAAAGATAATGGCTTCAGCTTGATATTCTACAACATCTTAAGTTGAGGCCTAAAAATTTTAAAAGGCTCGACTAGAGCTCAACTTGTATATAGCACGAATAAAGTATTAAATGCATTTATTCTCTGTTGAAGGTCAGATATGTACTACCTGCGCTCCACTTCCATCATCACTTCCATCTCCCACATTTAAGCCATTGCTTGCATCATTTTCGCCATCATCACTCACACAGTTGCCTAATTTCTCATTGCTTTTTGATTTCACAGATTTTTGAGTTTGTGTTCCACTTTCACTCCCACTTCCACTAGACTGAGATGCATGTGAAATCAAGAGGAAGAATGAGAACATAAGAAAAGAAAAGGAAAAAAGAAAAGTCAAAATAAAAGCTCACAAAATTCATTTATGTACTGCCACTGAATCCTATGTCTATAAGCTCATTCAAGAGGAACCACGCGATATTGTCTAGACTGGTTTTTTCCATTCTTCAAACAGGTCTCCATCCTTTATTCAATGTGGCCAGTAATCAGTATATGCTTAGATATTATTGAAAGGTGACATGCCCTGTATCCCAAGGTAGATATGTTCTTATTAACAGAAATTTCAAAGGGGAGCATCTAGAATATCGTGCATAACAATTTTAGGCAGCAGACACCGACTAAAATAACAAGTTGGAAGAGTCCAATCAACTTTGAGGGGGATACAGGACTAGGATTTTATCACAAAAGCATGTGTAGATGCTTTATACCACATGCTAGTTCCAGGTTAGATTACCCCATGCAGAGAAAGTTATGATGACTCACACTGTGGCATCTCCTCCATACATGCTGCCAAAGGTTCTTAAGCTCGTTCTTTCTTATAGGCTTAACCAAGAAGTCAACTGCTCCTTTGGACAGACACTTAAAGACTACGCCCATTGAATCATGAGATGACATCACTGCACATAGATCTCATAGAGCTTCAGGGCTAATGGAATCTATATTGTAACAATAGATTTGTTACAAGATGATAATTACTTACTGATCACAGGAATGTTCTTGCGAGTTTTGTGGTTCATAGTCTTGCATAGAAGGCCTATTCCAGATAAAATCGGCGTGACTACCTCAGTTAGGACAATGTCGACATGGTTATTTAAATCTTCCAAAACTTTCCATGCTTGCAGTCCATTAGCTGCCTCAAGTACTGCATTGACCATGCGACTAGTTAGATACACCGAATAGAATATGATCAGCACATATAATGCAAAAAAGATTACTAATAGTGGTACCACTGCTAGATATAGCATAATAGAATTGATATTCCATGTGTTCTTCCACATTAAGCAGTCAAGACGAAAGCTAAGAAGCGAATAGGATGAGGTAGAAGTTAAATGAAAAGAGGATGATAATGTTTCTTGACTTTGGATCTAAAAGCATATTTCACGCAGCATCACAAACCCCCCACAACACACAGACAACAGAGGTTTTATCAGAAAACGAAGAAAAAAAAAACAGTATTGGAACTATGGAAAATGGTTAACTTGAATATGAACTTAGGTTTTTGGCAGTTTAACTTGGAATACAATTAGCCTGCCAAAATAATGCAAAAAATGTCAACGTTCATGCAAGATCTAAAATATCAGTCTGTTACTCTCCAGCAACAATACTAGTAACTTCTTCAGATTTTGCGGAATGATTATCTTAAGCATTGCTCTCAATGTATTAAAGGGTGTATAGTTGTTGGAAACATGAAACCTGAAAAAAGTTTAAACCTGCCTTTCGGTGCTAGATTGTGCGAGAACTTCCAAATATTATATTATATTATAATGTCAAGTATTTCAGAAAAGAAATGACGTGGTGTAATCTTAGTCATCACTACTTTATAGTACCCCCTAAACCAGGGTATCATGGACCACTAATCACACGTGTCATTTCTTTGTAAGATAATAAGCATGCTTCAATCTTTCATGCTAGATGAAAATTCTTGTAATCTTGCACTGGAAACTTGAAGACATGTTATTTTGGTATTGGCTACCTTCATAATTGCAGTTACGGAGTAAAGCGGTGACAACATGACGTGTGGAATCGTCGCTCTCCACCAGCAAGACTCGAATGGTTCTCACATGAAGGAACCTTTCCCAGCAAACCCCTGTTCCCTGGCTCTGCTGCTGCTGTTGCTGCACTTGCAACCCGCTAGAAGCTCCATGATTTTCAATTTGCTTTGCCGAATCAACCTTCACCTCACTGAAAACTCCATCTACAGCACCCTTGTCCTCGCCTTGAAACTCTTTTTCTCCATTAGCATCATTCATCGAATACTCCCTGCTGACCAGATCCAAAAACAACGTTGACGAAGCAAGATGCTCTTCTTTTTTCTTCAAAATTGCCCTCCTTCTCACAAAACCTCTGCTAAACCTTTGTCAAAGAAAACAAACAGCACATAGCAAATAGCAGTAACTGCTTCTTTCATCAGGGACCCAAATCCTACATTAAAGAACCATCTTAATTCACCAGGAACAATGTCAAACAATGAACAGAGTAACACCAAAAAAGTCTAAACATAACTAGATAAACAACTCTTTACAGCCACAAACTCGAATCAAATCGTTGTGACCCTGTTCAGTAAAAACTCATCACTCCATGGTCTTCCTCATAACATACCCTGCAAACAATAGAACAGAGCATCATCCTCCACCACACGAACCCTAGTCCTCACCACCTAAGAAACAACTCGTCTTTAACCAATCACATAACCCTCTATTAACCCAAAATACTCACTCTAAATCATCAATTCTTCTTAAGACCCAATCTTAACAAAAGTAGACAAAATCCCCAAGCAATAAATAACACTCAGAACATGCGAAATACAAACTACACAGCCAACGAAACACACTTTTCTACTGAAATCAAACAACATTACCTCCAAAGCACATCGATTCCGGCAAAATCGCGAGCCGAAAGCGTTCAAATCCGCCTACAAAAATAGCACAAAACAAACAAGCAAAACAACAGAGCAAAATCCAAACCAATCGCTCCTGCAAAACCAAAACTAACAACAAACCGAATCGGTATCACGATTTGGATTAAAAATATTCCAGATAAGGCTTATCGAGTTTCCTTTTTTAGGGGTTCTTTCTTCTTCTGTGATTTGGGATAAAATAGGGGCCGATTTAGCGTTGAATGTTTCGCTTTTATGGGGACGATGACGTGGCACATTTGCAGGCTGGTGAGACGACACGTCTGACGGGTGGGGACCACGGGCTGACGTGGACGAAATCTAAAGGCGAGACCGCTGGGGCTCTGGGACAGATTCGGACCCCCGAAACGGGGGGACACGTGGCGGGTCGAGTATGGAAAATATCTCGTTAACGCCGTTAGTTTATTGGCCCAAGAAATGGCGCTGTCAAGACGGCGTTAGGTTGTCTTTTTCCCATTTTTTACCTGTTTTGCGTGGGGAGAGAGAGACAGAAATGTCCCATAAATCCGTTCAATTACGTGCGCATTGCCTAATAAAAACAAAACTTATAAGGGTGCGTTTGTTTTCAGCTTACGAAGTCCGGATGGGGGATGGGCTTCCCCCCGTCCCGACCAATTTTTGGATTTGCACATCCCATCCCGCATCCAAATACACATCCACCCCTATTATACATCTATACTCCTATTTTCACATAACTCAATATTTATCACATCATCTCTATTTTTCACATAAAATATACTCCCTCCGTCCCTAAGTTGTTTACTCCTTAGGGTTGGGCACGGGTATTAATGTATGAGTTGTTTATTATTATTGTGTGTTGTAAAGGAGATTACTTTATTACAAGGAGGTTGTTTTATTACAAAAAGTAACAAGAGATGTGGGCCATCAGTGGCATTATGTAGTAAATAAGAGATGTTTTTAGGGGTGTGAGTTAGAATTATGATGATGGGTTATTTCTATTTTAGGAAAGGGGTAAATAACTTTGGGACGGACCTTTTGGGAAAAAATGGTAAACAATTTAGGGACGGAGGGAGTATATTTTATTAACCTCTATCTTCTACTTTATAATACACCATCAATTAAATTAGTATATTATTTATTTTAATTGTTTACAAAAAAATTCAATGAAAACATATTAATAGTAAATATGCGTGAAATTAATTGCTATCTTCATTCATTAATTATGTCTACCATATAAATAAATTGGGAATATTTTTTCTTAACTTAGCAAAAGACAGAACATGACTATAAATATTAAAATTTACTTTAAATTAATATAAAATTCATTTGTAGGCACGTCACAGACAATCCCCACTACGTAAGAACAAAATTATTTTTATCGAAAAGCATAATCGAATATTTCGTAGATAATTTTTTATATTCTTATAATGAATGAAGATTAACAATAGGAGAGAAATTACATTTTAAAAATTTAATAACTGCTTCTTATAAAAAAAATGTATTGAATATATATCCATTAAAACATTGGTTATTTATTTCGTTTTAAAATTCATTATTAGACACAAAATTTGAAAATGAATAAAAATAATATTATGAATTAATGAATTAACGATGAGAATGTTCAAATTTCACCACATGTAATATGATGATGCATGTCTTTAGTATAATAAATATATGTATAGTGTTGTTGAATTGTTTTAAGAATTCAATTTGTTTATTATGTTTAAAAAAAATAAAAAATGTATGATTTCAATAAAATCAAATTAAATTGGTATTAATTGACATTTTCGTGTCGGATAATAAATTTCTTATAATTTTAACAACGTTAATATAATTTTATTAATTCAATTGGTTTGTGTTTTAATTCAATTCAAATAATATAATTAAATAATTATATAATTATACATAATAACATTAATTATTTTATATTGCAATTCAACACAATCATTCAATCATTACCTCTTTAATAAATAATATATATAATAATACATCATCATTATTGATTTGACATAAAGATTCATCCACCCCTACTACATCCAACACAAAACAAACAAATGATTATTATTCACAGGATTTCGCTCATCCACCTTTTTTCTCCATCCGAATTTCCCCCATCCACCTCAAGACGAAAACAAACGTGACCTAAATGATTGATATCTCTTCAAATTTGAGTATCTCCGTACACGGGTATAGTACGCTCATTCAACAGTCGACTCTGTTTATATTGAAAATTTATTACAATTTTACTAAAAATGTGGTTGGATTACACTGAAAATCAGTTTATAGTGTAAAATTTTCAGTGTATTTGAAACAAACTTTTTATTGTAAATAAGGTTAACTATTGAGTGAGTGCATCGTGCACTTGGTGTATATGATTTTTTTTCTTTCACAATTTCTTATGGGCACTCGTTTTACAAACTGTATATACTAAGTGTAGTGATTTAGAGCTCGTTTGGCTAAATTTAAAAGAAATATCTTATAAGCTCTAATATTTTATAAGCTATTTTAAGAATGTATAAGATGTAATTGTAAGTAACTTATCTGCAAAAGTGTGGCTAATACAATTTATAAGAATTCATAATAAATATTTTTTATATATTAATTTTAATATAAAAATATATTTTTTATGTTGAAGTATAAGTGGATGGAGACGGGGGAGGGGTGAGGTGGGTGGTTGGGGATGGAGGTGGTTGGAAAGATAAGTTACGATTTTCCAACTTATGTTTTTTACAGTTTATAAGTTATTAGAAGTTTATTTTATGATCTTATAAACTGTTAAACATCTTATGATTTTGAACTTTTGAATTTGATATGTCATAGTAACTTGTAATAGACTACTTTGCTTATTTTTTGTTGGTTAAATTATTCATGTGCATGTTGTTTTATATTTAAAAATAAATAAGATGTGTGTAGATTTGAATTATCTGATATGTGATGTTGTAATGTAAAGTAGGGGGTGGAAGGGGGGAAAACATGCGGGTCGGGCAGGTCCTATGACAAACCAAACTCATCTCAGACTCGTCTCGTTGTCATCTCTATCCACCAATTTTTTACACATTTCTTTTTTTAAAAATAAACTACATTCATAAACAAACAAATGGGTCAAATAAAATATTCCACAATATTTTTACTTTCTCTATTTTTTCAATATAATACTAATTTTTATTAAATATTGTGTTCAACGGTAAATTAGCAAAAGATTTGGACTACAAGTCAACTCTTATATTAAAATCCCTGAAAAGTCAAGTGTGAAGAGTGTTTCGGAACGAATTCGGAACGAAACTAGTATATCATATTATTAATTTTATATCAAATATTTATTTTATTTAATTTAATTATAGTCATGTTTTTAATTTTAATATTATATATGTACAAAAAATAAATTCAAATTTATTAATGAGTGTTTTTAAATATAATGTATTTTTAGTGGTGGAAATTGATTAATTCGATTAGAAAAAAATATTTGATTAAATACTTAATTTGTAATTGATTGATCGTATTTGATTCTTGTCTTAATTAAATTTGTAATTGGGATTTTAAAAGACATTAAACAAAAAAATTAATTAAATTGAAGTCTTGAGTAGAAAATAAATACATTTATTAGCTATTTGTTTGGATGATATCATAAAAATATTAACCCTTAGGGAAGTTTTTTTTTTTTTTTTTTTTTTAATAACAAATGACCAAGTATAAATTTCAGCTTTTTAAAGAAAAAAAATAATGTACTCATAAACCAATAAATAATAGAAATATATCTGTATATAATTATATGTGAGTTGAGATTGTTCATATGTCATTTCTTGGTGCATCGATATCATGTGCAAATTTTTTGCCCAAACATTGATATTTCTTGAAGGAGATGATGGTTCTATCTTTTTTAAAAGCTTTTGAGATTTTTCAAGAGACAAAAGTGTGAGATATAGAAAAGAGAAAAGGGTCCTAGAGAATTTTTTTTAAAAAATTGAGAAATTGTTGAGGGTTTTAGAGAATTTTTTATAATAATTAGATAAAAAAAAAATCTTGATCTTGTATCAAAAGAGTGAATGAGTATAAATAAGAGAATCAATGAATTTTTATTCAACATAGTTTGGATTAATATATGTTTAAGTTACATAATTCTACATATGAACTAAGATTTAAGGGGATTTTTTATTACTAGTGGTATACACGTGCGTTGCACGTTGTATGTAATTTAGTTGGAAAAAATAAAGATTTAGAAATAAAGATTTAAATATTCTAATCATTCGAGAAAACTGTGTAGTGGCTTCGCTTATACACATATATGTGACTCACAAGGATTCTTCAATGAATTTAACATAATTTTTTTTAAGAGAGATCGAAAAATTATCTATCACGTGATCTTCTACATTCGGGTATAATTTTTAGGTTGTCAACTTCTTCATGATATCTTATTTGATGTAGGTGCGTTCTTAAATTTTATTTGATAATTTCTTAAAACTATTTATAAATTATAAATATTTTGTTTAGATTTTTTTAGCTTTTAATATAAAAAGCTCTAATTTATATCATACTGATATTTATCATAATTATCAATTATTAAATTCTTTTCTTGATTAAAGAATTAAGAGAGTTTCTTTGATTCTTAATCAAACATCTTAGATACATCTATGATTGATCGTGCCAAATTTGTTAGTAAATATGAAAAGTCGGAGAATTGAAAAATAGAATAGTCGATTAATAATACTTTTCTTGGATGAAAAAAAAAAAGGATTTTAAGCATCAATAACAATGTCAATTTTAAAAACATCATATGAATAAATCAATTTGTAGAATACTCTTCCGATATAAACTAATAGTTAAAACTATCCAAAGTTTATAATTAATAATTTTCAAATTTAAGCTCCCCTCTCATCTTTCATTCTCCGAGCTTCTGTAATGAATGTACAAGAGAAGTTGCTTTGAAGATTGTCCTCGTCAAGTGTATGTGACTGCTAACATCAAAATTAAGAAGAATAAGATTTTGTTAACTTATAGAAAACATGTAATATTTGAATTTTGAACTTGAGGCCAATAATAATCCACTAATAAACATATACCCCGCAACTAATAAACTACGACCTCCTCGTTTTTATTACATTACATATCTCACCACCCCCCTCAATCTTTCTGATATGATTGTTGCTTAATTATTATGACACCTTGTAACAGAAGAAGTCTTCATTCTATCTTTTTTTAGCACATTATGCAACTTTCTGAGTTCCTTCATCAATCATTAGTCTATCTCCTTACATTGGTCGCACTTAAAACCAAACACTTCACTTAGAAAACAAAGAAAATATTATTGTGAAATTAATCTAATTGAAGATAATTATTCGACATATTTTGCAATTGAAAATAGAGAGAGCTAGAATTTCTGAATATATGAATGAACGAACTCAAATTCAGAAAAATTAAATTCGAGTTTTGAATCATTAATTGCTACCACTCATGAACAATTAACATTTACTGTGAAAATAATCAAATCAAAGAGAACTATTCGACATATTTTGCAATTGAAAATAGATAGAGCTACAATCTCTGAATATATGAATGAATCCGGAGTCAGAAAAATTAAATTCGAGTTCTGAATCGTTAATTGCTACCACCCATGCTAATCTATGAAATAAATAAGCAATACTTGTATTATAATTATAGAAATAGAAAAATATTTAGCTGACTTAATGGAGGAGTACCCGACAAAAATGGTCTTAGGGCTTATTAGATTACTGCAAATACGGTATAAATAACCAATTATAATTTTTAATGTAAGAATTTCAAAGGTTGTAAAATAAATAAAATAGATAGTTAGGAGTCAAGATTAAAATATATCATGGATAATTTATTGTAAGAATTACAAAAGTTATAAATATAAAATAAATGAATATAGGTAGTGGGGGTGTAATACTAAAGATTAAAATATGCTAAGGACAAAATTGTCCAAAAATATTTCTCAATCTCTTGTTACTTTTTAATATAGTATATATTATACTTCAAGTATTGGTAATTCAAATTCACAATAATCCAAAAACAAATTTATATATTAACTTTTTATCCAAAATATGTATTTATAATTTTTTTTAACTATATATATATATTGATGTAAAATGTATATAAATATAAACTGAAAATATCTGAAAGTGAGATAACTTTAAATTAAGAATCACAATAAATTATTCATGAAGTATAAAGTTTAAATGTGTTTAATTTATACTTAGTTAATAATATACACTCCCCCAATAACATTGAAAAACGAATCCCACAGCAATAACTATGTGTATAAAAAGTAATAACTGTGAATCAAGCACCACCAACCACAACCCTCCCACCTTCTCACTTGTATAAAACTCAACAATCCACCCACATTTTTTTTTTTATCAGTAAAAGAGATATAATATAAAAGTGTAGAGTACAAGGGGTACTCAACCCTTTTACAATGGTTTCAATCACACAACAATTACAATTAACAACTTAAATTCTCCAAGCATTCTAATGGGTTTCTAAGCCAATCCCTAACCAGTATATTTCCCAAACTCTCCTCTCTTGCAGAAATCCAGGACCATACTCTAATTTTAATCTCATCACCAATTCATAGATTAACGATTGAAAAAACAAAATGAGCGTGGAATTCATCAACGCCCCGATGGTGACGAAATTTGTGAATGATTCGAAAGCATTCGAGAAATGGTTGGACGAGAAATTCAAATCGCTTGACGGCGACGGAGTGCTCTCACGACACGAACTCCAGAAGCGCGTGGGAAAACTGTCGTCGAGGGAATTCGAATTGCAAACGGCCGACGAAATCGCCCAACTGTACGACGTCTTGTTCGACAAGTTCGATGTCGATCGGAGCAGGACAATCGATCGCGTGGAATTCACCGCCCTGATGAAGGAGATTATGCTCGCGAAGGCGCGTGGGATCGGGGATTCGCCGGTGAGCGCTATTCTGCAGAATGATAGCTTGCTTATGAGAGCCGTGCAACGCGCCAATGCATGGGATTATGATAGTATTTGATTATGGCGCCAATGGATGATTTGGATTCAATTTTGGTATATCAGATCAAAATTGAATGCAGAAATTCATTGGACAGTTTTTTTATATCTTTTGTTATAACATAATAGGGATTAAGAATATTTTCTGTTAAGACATTGAAGTTCAAAACCAAGAATTGTTTGTTTAAACAATTTAAATTCCACTGTTGAATTTTGATATTTTTGCAGATTACATGAATAATTATAATTTATTAATATTATGCTTATCAGTTATCACAACATTCTTTCCAATTTCCACAAAATACTTCCAAACTTGAGCATCCATCAATTTTCATAGTAATATTCTCACTGCACTTTCTAATTTTTCTACTCCAATTAATTCACAATTTTTAAAAAACACAATAATTAGCAAACACCTAATACTCAGTTGACAGAATCCCACATATCACCCAGGACTACCAGAATTACCAAAAGCCTACTATAACCACACAAATTGAATATTGTAATTTGTAGACAAATCAACATATATCAATTGCAAAAAAATTCATGTCACTGCAGTAAACTTCTATTATAAATAGCTAACAAAGACAACAGATTGTCCATAGAATTAACTCAGAGAGATCGGACGATTCATCAAAACTTAAAGGCGAGCTCAGGAAAAAGATAGAACTAAGATCTAGGCTTTTCCTTTTTCTCCTTGAAGAGGGCCAGGAGTGAAACTCCAGACACCTTCACCACCTTAAATCTAACCCCGGGAATATCTCCCACAGCGTGCCCTTTACGTCCAAATCCAGCGATCAACACTTCATCCTGTAACATTATATTACAAATTTGTTCAGTATAAAGAAAAACTAAATCAAGGCAATGGAAATGGTAAGAGGGAACTCACATTCTCTTCGATGTAGTTTAAACAACCATCGTTGGGAACAAAAGCAGCAATCTTCTTGCCGTTCTTGATGAGTTGAACTCTGGCACACTTACGGATAGCAGAGTTAGGCTGCTTAGCTTCAATGCCTCTGCAAATGTACAAAGCTAATTAGCTAGAAACCCACAAGCAAACATCTTAAACAAGGGCAAGGAAACATAATGAAAATGGCAAAATCTTACATTTTCTCGAGCACAATGCCTTTTGCATGAGATGACCCAGCAAAGGGCTTCTTCCACTCGTTACCAAGGTGAGATTTCTTGTAAGCCTTGTCCGCCCATCTTTGCCTAATACGGTGGGACTTGAGCTTGCGACCAGCTCCCATACCACGTGTCTTCCTGTAACATTGTAAAGAAGGCCATGAATCACACAAACAAGTAAAAAAACACCAGCTTACCAGCCTTGCAGGCAAAATTCTACCAATTAATAAAAGTAACTATTAGTTATTTTTTTCACCAAAGAAAAGAACATCATTAGTGTTCCAAAACTAAAGATGGTCATGTATCACATAAAAAAAGAAAAAAGCACCAGCTTACCCAGTCTTGCTGATAAATTTCTACCAATTAAAACAAGTAACTAATTACTAATAGTTAATGTTTTCACCAAAGAAAAGAAAAGCATCATTAACATTCCAAAACTAAAATTACATTTAACTTAAAGTTGTGCTCCATCACCAGCTATGTTCATCATTAACTAATGTGGCATCTACTAATGAGCTAGAGCAAGTTAAAGGATCATTTGGACATAACGCATAAAGTATAATAAATCGAAATCAAAGATTTTGATATAGCTGAGTTAACCGCATTTAATAAGTTCTGAAGCAACTATTGACTCTGAACACCCAATTAACAACAATAGACAAAGAGATCATTCAAAATGCAATTTTATTGAGCAATTGCCTAAAAATGAATCAACCACTTATCCCTGGAATTACTTGTCCGCATAAGCCATTCAATTGATGAACAAAAAAAAAGGTTTCGAAATTTATATCTTTGTTGAACATATTATGCCCAGCAAAACATAAGAAAAAAATGCCACATTAAACTCTCAGAATCACAACCATATATAGCTTTAAAAAAATGATAACCAGAAAAATTAACAACAGACAAAGAGAGCATTCAAAATGTAATTTTCTTAAGCAATTGCCTAAAAATGAATCAACCACTAGCTTCTGGAATTACTTGTCCGCATAAGACATTCAATTGATGAACAAAAAAACAAGGTTTCGAAAGTCAAAAATCATTTTCTATCTTTGTTGAACATATTATGCCCAAAAGCCACATTAAACTCTCAGAATCAAAAACCATAGATTGCATTGAAAAAATGATAACCAGAAAATCTATTATTGAAAACCAACTGGAAAATTAAATCCGAGCAAAATTAAAAACACCAATAAGAACACAAAGGAAGAGAGCGCGTGATTACCCCATGATTGCAGAGTAGATAGAACGCCGGCAACGAGATTATTGATATGGAGGAGGAACCGCCGTGGAGCCGCAACGCTAAACCCTAATTCTGGAGATGCACCGAAAGAATGTGTTGGTGTGTGTATGTTTATAGTGTCCCAAATATGGGCTTGTTGCGGCCCATTTATGTTTTCGTAAAGCCCATTTAAATACTTAATATTAAACCCCTCATTTTCATTCCGGATTAAATTAAATTAAATATACTTATGGAAAATTATTATTTCATTTTCTATAATAATATTATTGTTGCACATTAAGCTTACAAAAAACTATTATGTATAATAGATAAATTATGAGGAGGTATGTTGGGTATTAGGTGCATGGTGCATGTCAAACACTTCCTCCATCTCGAAATATATTACGGTATTTTTTTGGGCTCACAGATTAAGAAAATGTATTTTTTGTTTTACTACTCATTTTAAATCATGCAAAAATTATGTGGGACGGAGAAATATAGAAACTCCTCAATGTCTTTCGGGACGGAGGGAATATCTATTTTTTTAAAGCATCGGTTGTTTTCACTTGCAATTTTCAGTGAAACCACTCTTCAGAAAAATAAAAATCAGTGAAAACACACAATATTTAAAAAAGAAAATACAATTGAGTTAATGATGCACCTTATTGCATATAAAACTTTGTCTTTTATTATATACAATTATATCCATATATATACAACAAATAATTAATTTAATCAACTTAATTATATATTGTTATAATTATATCGTCATTGATAGAAATGATAATGGGGTAGATAATCGCAGTCACCATGGACACCGGCCGCAAATGGAGGTGGGGGATGGGATCAACTGCACCCTCATGTTACTGCAGTGGATCCAGATAGGGGTGGAAGTAGGCCAGGCCAGGCCTTGTCTTATATTGAAAAGTTTGGGCCTACTTCACAAAGGCTTAGTCTGCGCCTAACCTATTATCTGTGATAGGTTTTTTTATACGCTCGACCTGACTTTTTTAACTAAACAAGTCAGGCCTACGAGCCTTTTAGAAGCCTATTAAATTTTATTTATACTACATTCAATATTTATGATTTTCAATTCTTTACATATTTTTAACTAAAATTATTTCTATTTATTTTTATTATTTTCATGTCAAATTGAGGCTGTTAGCATCGACTATGAAAATATAAACTGATTTTTTTTAAAAACAAATATGAAAAATCGTAGTTTTAAAATTATTGTTCAATATATATATATATATATATATATATATATATATATATGTAGTACATCATTTTAAATAGACCGGTCTGTTAGGCTTTTAAGGCTTTTTACAAAGCCTGAGCCTAGCCTACTTAAGTAAATAGACATTTTTAATAAGTCTTGGTCCGGCTCGTTTATTAAATAGGCCAGGCCAGGCTAGACCCTTAGTAGGCCAGGCTGTAGGCCCCTGTCGAATGGTCTGACCTATTTCCACCCCTAGATCCAGGCCCCACCCCAATATCTGCGGGGACTCAATAAATCATTTACTAATATTGTATATTTTTATTATTTTATTATATTACACAATTATATACATTTAATACAATTATTCAATGTTAGAAAATAAAAAAATCCTCCATCCACATTGTATAATATTGTTGTTCTTAATATGTGCAACATCTTGCTTAATCACTTAAAAAATGTGATTCAATTACCAGTTTACCACTGTAATGGAACTTATATACCATTATTCATTCGGTTTATTATGCAACTTTCTTGTACACATCATAAGATGGATGAAATATTTGTAGCAAGAACAAAGTCATCATAAACCATAGCAGATATGTCTATATTAAGACCAAGGATGAAAATATCGGTATTGGTGGAAATATCGGTACTTTAAATTTACGGATATATTGATGGAAATATCGATATCAAATATCAATATTGGTAAAAAAAATAGAAAATTGACGGAAATTTTATTAAAATGATGGAAATTTAACATGAAAGTTTAGGATATATTGTAACTAACTTTAATATATATAAATTTAACTTAATTTCAAATAAAATGAATTATTTATGGAAAATATATCAATAACAAAATATTTAAGCACTCTAAAATGATATAATAATTGTTCATAATAATTTAATACAATACAAATAATACAACTAAGCATAAAGAAACATTTTTCTTGCAAGATTTTTTAATAAATGGTGGTTTAGTAACTAAATCTTCTCAAAATTTAAAATAAGAATATTCATGGACAATAAACGAAGAAGTGATTAAATTTTTTTCGATATTTACCGATATTTTTCCTATTTTTACCGATATTTCCTCGAAATTTCCGGATATTTGGTAAATTTTGAACTACAGCTCATCGATATCGACATCGATATCGATATTTTCCGATATTTCCCGATATTTTACCGATATTTTGGGAAAAAAAATCGTTCCGGTGGATATCCATATCGAGACTTCAAAAAAACCGTAATTTTCGTCCTTGATTAAGACACAAAAATTTGTATCAGACGTGATATTTTTATATGACTCAAGTAAACGCCATTTCAAGTATATCTGCATGAAAGCTCCAGTGAATAACCGTCGTAAATATACTCTGGTATGAAGTCCTCAACAAATTACATATATGGTTAAAAAGCCTTCGACATCTACTATAACATATAACAGATTTTATTTAGAAAGAATAAAGAATAAACCTGTAGAATATGTTCGAAAGGTCACCGTGTTAAAGACGACCCTGTCCTTCGTAACCATTGACGCAAAGATTTCCTGGTTACACTTAGCCTTTGAAGAACTATAGGTCTCCTCGTAGGAGATTCTGATGCTCGTGATACACGATTTCTTTCATCCACGCCTTTCGAATTTGAACTTGTATGCATAAGACTTCCTATATCTCTATTTGTAGTTCTTGAGCCTGCTTCAAAAACCTGAAGCCCCAAATCGTGCTGCAACAGTCGGGTCACAGCTTCCCTAATTCCACTCCCGTCTTTGGTATCACGACTGCCTAATTGTTGGTGTTCTAATATGATCGACAGGTCGTCTTTTATTGGATTTCCTGCAACCACAATAGGGTGGAAATCAGTCGACAGTCGTTTAACTCATCAATTAGTGCACATCAAATCATCTATATGTTTAATCATGACAAGTGTATTCATAATCAAACGAAACGACTTGTAATTATCACATGTACCCGTGTTAAAAATCCAGATAATGGGATTTATACGGAAAGTGGAACGTATAATTTGGCCTACTATTTGGCACGGTTATGTAGGGATTGATTTCTCACACGGGCAGAGTTCACATAGATGTTCACTCATTTTACTAATGTTTCACTTCGGGTTCTGATTTAACTTTTTCGACTTAATTCAAGTCATATCTCACGATACTAAAAGTGACATACACCTCTAAACTTTATTATTATCATCTTGTATGATTTTAATCTGAAATTGAATTATTCATTGGATCTGCAATTGAGACAAAATAATTTCAATCAAGTTTAGAATTGAGAAAGAAACCAAAATTGAGCCATGAATTCAGACATTTGTAAAATGAGGACCTATAATGAGACTCAACCTAATAATTGTGTCTTGATATGAAATTCTTCCGATATTTTAGAGAAGGTTCGGCAAAATCTCCAATGAGTATAAGTAATAAATGCATTGTTACCGTCAGTGCAATTTTCTTTGATCCTTCGCAGAACTGCAAGAACAACAATTCGTGCTTCCACCTGTCATGGCATCACAAAAGATTTGGTGAAATTGAGCGAAATTTGTTTAGTATATACACGAGACAGCATCTGTCTATGTGTAACACTTGTGTGAACTTGATTCACGTGAACTTCATCCCATTTTTGATCCATTTAAAGAATGGATCTTAACAAAAAATTTGTATATAGGATTCAATGAAGGTTGTTGAGTAGGGTCAATGGAGTTCACGGATATCAGATCTTTGAACGGGGTTCATACAAGTTTTTGTCCAACATTTTAGGGTAGCGGTATATGTATACATACCTTGGTTAGACCTCGGAGGTCAATGGAAAGGCTTTCAGCATTATTATCATGCAGGTGTTCGGCAACTTTCTCAAGGAGCAGGCTTTGATGCCCAAAATCTGTTATATTGGAAGCAAATTGGCCTTTATTGTGATGTCCATTTTGTATCACCCCTTCACACCATTCCTCAATTAGCTGCTTGAGATAGTAATCGTTGGGTTTGAACCTTCAGAAGATTTATTCGGGCACTAAAGATTAGGATTTACGTATAGAAAATATTGTCGAATACTAAATCAAATTCAGCATCGCAATGGCTTTACCTGATATGCATGATTGATATTAACTATTAAAAAAAGAAATATATATATATATATATATATATATATATATTTATATATTGTCCCATAAAGTATTTACCGTCCAATTTTTGTAAAAAAAAAAAAAACTTTTTCAATTTAGTCCCAAAAAAGTTTGTTCAATTTGACCCCAAAATCAAAGAAAAATTATAAATTGATGTAGTTTTACGTCATGCGAGTATTCAATTTTGACCTCAAATTAAATCATAGCATGACATTCGCGTGGTTTTTTTTTTTCCAGCTATTTTGGGGCAAAACTTGACAGATTTTTATAGGGACTAAATGGAAAAATTAAGCTTTTCAGAGACTAAGATTGGACTGTAGATACATTATGGTAGCAAAAACTTTTTAACTCTATTAACTGCACCAGGCAAGAAGAAAGAAATCTCAAGGGCATACCCAGCTTTTCTCATATGCTGATATACTTCAAGACATTGTTGAACTTCCTGCAGAGAACCATATACGCTACGGGCTTTAAGAATAGTGTCGTAAGTCACCTGAAATTAGAGTTTCAAGTGTTTAGACAAAATGCAATTATTTGTAACTAAAACCGAGACAAGGGGAAAAATAAGTCATACTAAAAACCTCACCATATTTGGTTTTATTTGATATTTCTTCATTTCTCCAAATAACATAAATGCAAGCTTTGGTTTCTTATGTTTTACACAGATCTGTAGTTGAAAAGGAAGAATCACATAGTAAATAAACCAATTAATTAAGATAGGCCTTTGAACAAGTGCATCTAGAGAGTTGCTGAAAGATAAATCTTCGTACCTTAATAGCTGTGGTATAAGCAATAACATCAGGTTGAATACCACTTTCATGCATGAAACTTAAGATCTGTAATGCAAGAACAGAGGTCATATATTATAACCTTTCTATGTCAAAATTCTATAAATTGAGAATCTAGTTAACATATTAACTACTAGCAGAATTGAGGTATGAACAGCAGCAGCATATTTGCAAATGTACAACATAGTTTTAGTTGAAAGATTTTATTTAGACTCGAGCGTGCAGATTCTGAACCATCCAAATCCAAATCCAATTGGAGTTATATTCCATGACATGCTTTACCTAATATTTCATGGGCTTCCATCATTACTGACCTATCATATTGCTTTACAAATCAAGAACTTTGCAATTCAAATGCTTCTGGTTGTGTTTATGTTCTATACAAAATTCCCCCACCCCAGATTCTTTTAACAGAGACCATATATTTATGACAAATAAACAAATCGAATCAACAGTTGATTTTAGTTCTCACATATGAACATGACAGATATGGAATTGCTTACCTGTAAAGCACCCCGTAGACTCCCTGAGTTACCACAAATATCAATCAATATTGACCAGCTTATGTGATTAGGTGAAAGGCCAAAAGTCTTCATTTCAACCATCAAAGCTTTGGCACGTTGATAATCAGTGCCACAAGCTTTCATCATAATATTATATGTCGAAGTAGTAGGTGCAAATGGAACTCTTGTGGTTAAGTGTTCATACACTCTTGAAGGAAATCTCCTTTGGTTATCATTAGTGATAGTTTTCTGAAATCCCCTATCTTTCCAGCTTTCAAATAACCGAAAGGCTCGATCATATTGGCAAGCCTCAACACAGGCATGAAGAAGGATATTGAAACACTGGGAATTGGGCTGACAACCAGCTTGAAGCATTTCATCAAATAATGTAAGTGCTTGCTCTACATGACCTGTTTTTGCACATGCACTGATCAACGATGACCAAGTAATTTTGTTGGGAGTGATACCGGATGACACCATATCTTCTTTGATTTCTAGTGCCTTCTCCCACTGTTTCGCATCAGCAAAGACCTGAATGTTGATTGGAAGAGCGGATGCCTTAACATTCTCACTCATAATTCTTTGGACAAGAGCACAAACTGTAGCATTTAAGACAGTGAAGGACTTCTCTTTTATGCAGAATATTTGAATCCTGTGATGAACATTGCTAAAAATTTATTCTAGCCTCTATTTTTACTTGCAAAAATAATTTACTATTATTTCAATGCTATAATGGACAATAGAACAGGTGGTTGAACTAAACATGGTGCTGGAAAAATATAAATCACAGGCATTGAGACCAGATTAATATAATAGAAGCCTTTTTACTAATGATTGCTAGCTTTACAACCAACATGAGTTTCACATTAAATAATTAAAACTAAGCAAAATGAGAGTGTCCAAAATCCATATCACGCAGCTAAAAGCCCAAATTGAGATGATACCTTCAATATTGTGCTATATGTGAAGACATCCAATTTCAATGCTCCTTTCGACTCCAAATACCGAACCTCCTCATAAATATCTTGGGCAAGTTTAACTTTGGAAGCAAGCGCGCATGATTTCAGAAGTATGTTGTGAGATGTAATATCAGCCGTCACTCCAAGCTTCTGGACATGGTATTTATTCAAGTGAATATGCAGATATAATATCTCATCTATCAAAATAATTGAGAACACAAAAGGAGGTTTGAATCCCATACAGAAATGAAGATTTGAAAGAGGCATAATTCCATGCTTATATACATGCAAGAAAAACCATGAAGATAAAAGGGAGACAGAGAAGCTTACTTCCATTTCCTTGTAGATACCCAGCACATAATTAAGATCACGGGAATTTACATTCATAAGGCTATTGACAACATATATGTTTGGGGTGATATTTCCAGCACACAATCCCTGTAGTAAATCAAAAAAAGCAGTGGTCATCATTCTTAAGTAGAGCATGTAAGAAGCTTTGTAGGATCACACTTCAATTACTTTCAATCAAGAAAGCACATCAGATAAAGTAAGACGTGATCAAATAAACTGCAAGAGTAGCAGAGTTTGCCAGTGGAAAAGTAATAATTGTTCATTATTACTCCCTCTGCCCATTAAAACTATGCTCATTGATCTGGGCACGGGTTTTAAGAAAAAATAGATAAAATAAAGTTCTTGTGGGTGTATTGTAGGGTCCATTTATAAATAAAATAATTGTTTGTGAGAGTAATAATAAGATGATGATTTCCATAAAAGGAATGAGCATATTTTTGGTGGATGGACGAATAAAGCAAGTGAACATACTTTTAGTGGATGAAGGGAGTACTTTTTAGAGGGAGATGTGGGCATTGCCAAACTGGGGATTGAACGCTACACCTCACCAATTGAAGGGGTGAGAGTTACCACTGATACAAGGCTAGCAGTAAGAATACCTTATTTTAATTGCTTTTGTAACATGGCAATAAATTAATATAATTAAATGACCACATATTGTGAAACAAGCTGACTTTGCCAGTGGAAAAGTAATAATTGTTCATTATTACTCTCTCTGCCCATTAAAACTATGTTCATTGAGCTGGGCAAGGGTTTTAAGAAAAAATAGATAAAATAATGTTATTGTGGGTGTATTGTGGGGTCAATTTATAAATAAAATAATTGCTTGTGAGTGTAATAATAAGATGATGATTTCCATAAAAGGAATGAGCATACTTTTGGTGGATGGACGAATAAAGCAAGTGAGCATACTTTTAGAGGATGAAGGGAGTATTTTATAGAAGGAGATGGGGGCATTGCCAAACTGGGGATTGAACGCTACACCTCACCAATTGAAGGGGTGAGGGTTACCATTGATACAAGGCTAGCAGTAAGAATAACTTATGTTAATTGCTTTTGTAACATGACAATAAATTAATATAATTAAATGACCACGTTTGTGAAACAAGCTGAAAATAAATCCATATGCTCCATTTCTATACACGCGCACAAACTAAATTTAAAACTTCATGCATGGATAAAGATGAGAATTATAAAAGATTGTGCAGTTACCAATTGCAAAATATATACAGCTTTCATACTCACAGATTAAAAATGAGCATATCGACAAAAACTTGCACTCAAATGGGCAAATGGCTAGACGTTGCTTTTACAGATGATAAACTTATGCAGATTTAATCAAGGGAAACAATACTGAAATATGAATTACAAATACTCTCTGAAAGCAGAGAGACAGAATATCTACTACTTGCATGCTTCTCATGTTACTCAATTTTAAGAAGATAGTGAGACAGTCCAATTTTACATCAGTTGCTCATTATCTCAAGGCAAATACAGGGATTATATACATACAAAGACAATAATTAAGATTCAAACAAAAAAAAAGCACAAAGAATACCTCATAAATGGCCCTTGACTTCAAGTAATCACCACAAAGACCACAGACATCTATGATTGTGCGGTAGGCATGCATATTAGGAGAACTCATATTTTCCTTGGAAGCATCAAAGGCTTTCAGAGCAGACACCAAGTCTCTTTTCTTCCCGAATTCATGAATTATTGAACAAGATAGCACTTCAGCATGAGGGAAATTTTGTGCATACCTGCAGAGTCCGCATCAAAGCCTGACTGAGTGTACCATGTCGGTTTAACTTTTTACTAACTTTAAACTATATTTAAAGAAAAGTACTAACACTTAATTATAATAAGGAAAATATTATTCAGCATCTGATGAGTTACCAGATTTCAACAAATGGAAAAAGAATTTAAAAATAAAAAAAGATATTGATTGAACACAGATCAAAGGAACGGAACACCATAAGAGATACGTAGTAATGAGCTATAAGCACCCGACAATAAGATCTGAGCAAACTGGATGAAAGGTAAAATGGTAAGAGTCTTGGCCAATAAGACTAAAGAATACCGATTCTTTTAACCTTCTTCGACTAGACAGTCTTTTACTCTGGAATTATATAGTATGAAAACAACAATTGTTAAACCAAAGACAGTGAAAGCAAACCTGATGGCTGCTGTAGGATTCCTCTTGCTTATACAAAGTTTTATGACATCAGATGGCTCCACCAATTCTTTGATTGGAAATTGAAAACCTGAATCACAGAAACATGCATTTCAGGGATGTTACCATCTGTGTCCTAATCAAATTGTCCAAACTCCTAGCACTGATACTATAAGTAAATTTATACTCTACTTTTTACAAGCCCTCAATTCATTCTTTCTGCTCATGCAAGTTTCTCCCTACCGCAAGAAGATTGTAACACTTGTGTGTGGGTATATATTTTCCATTACTTATCAAAATTGAGACGAATGATCAATAAAAAAAAAAAAAAAAGGACATGTCAATAAATTATTGAACACACTATATAATCCTTAATGTGTTGACTAACTGCTGAATTTAGAAATCCAATCTAACAAATAATCAGTGATCTAAATTAATACCAATCACAATTTGACAATATTGGCAAATATCCAATGCAATTTTACCAGCAAGTGTATCAATCACGCTCACAAGTTGCTCCACTTCGCCGCATCTCAACAACCTCCGGCACTCTCCCTTCAGCGACTCCAAGGTAACTGCATCAAACAGCACCGCCGGTTCAATCCCGAGCTTCGGAACACCATCGAACAGCATCTCGAGAACGCCGCTGAGCTTTCCTTCACGTAGCGCAGCCACAATCCCACTCGCGATGTTTTCGGCGTCCAGCAGAGCTATAAACTCCGACGTTTTCACCCCCGAGGCGACCGCGCTCTCCGCTATCGTGAGAAAATCCACGAACCTCCCGTCCTTCGCGAGCTTCGAGGCTAGGTCGCTGTAGTACGTCGCGCTTTGGGGATTGTCCCATCGAGAAGACGAGAGTGGTGGATAAGTGGTGGAAAATTGGGGCTTATGCTTGGAGTTAGGTTTAGGTATGGGTACAGTGGCGCCGGAGGCGGCGGAGTGGCGGCGGCGGCGGCGGTTATCGGAAGGAGGGAAGAGGGTATTGGAGGCAAGGATCGATAGCGCGTCTCTCATCTCCTGGCCAACCGTTTTTTCTGTTGCGGTTAAATTGGAGAAATTTATTTGATTTTTCTTGTCGTTTTTTTAGGATTGAATTTGAAAGGCGGTCGTTTCACACTCCAACAAGAATAAAATTTACTACTAAATTAGAAAATTGGCAAAATGCCCCGTATGTTGGCGGTATTGGTAAAAATATTATTTATATTTTCAACTTTATGATAATGCTCATTATATTTTCAAAATTAGGCAAAAATGCCCCGTAATCGGCTACAATAGGTTTCTAACCGGTTTTCGCTGACGTGACATTTTATTATCCATTTTTTCTTTTTCTTTTCAAAATCCCCTTATATTTCTAAAAGAAATAAATCAATTAAAACACAAAATTTGGGGATGCGGAGGGTTACCTGCTTCACGTATTTCTTCCGCCCCGATTGGTCGAACTTTTTACCCGAATTCGAGACGATTAGGGTTTTTCCGGAGTTGGAAACCACCAACGCTCTGCCGGAATTGGAGGAACCGAGGAGTTACCTGTAATTGGTAGAGGAGAGTAGTTTGCTGGAATTTGAGGAGCTTAGTAATTTGCTGGAGTTTGGGGAGGGTAATAGTTTGCTTGAATTTGAGGGATTTAGTAATTTACCGGAATTTGATACGACCAGCGGCTGCGACGACGGCATGAGGCGGTCTTTCTCCGGATCTCTATCACCTGTTAACAAATTATTACCAAAATCGATATCAAACGACGTCATTTCGCTTTTCCCCTAGTTTTCAAAAGAAATCGAACAATTGAACAGACGAATAGGAGAAATTGATGGAAATTTTAGGCGTTTTTTCAACGCGGGCAATTCCAATTGCGAAATTAGGGCAAAAATCGATATCAAACTACGCCATTTCCCCTAATTTTCAATCAAAATCGAGCAATTAAACAGAGGAATCGGAGAAATTGATTTATTTCTTTTAGAAATATAAGGGGATTTTGAAAAGAAAAAGAAAAAATGGATAATAAAATGTCACGTCAGCGAAAACCGGTTATAAACCTATTGTAGCCGGTTACGGGGCATTTTTGCCTAATTTTGAAAATATAATGGGCATTATCATAAAGTTGAAAACATAAAGGACATTTTTACCAATACCGCCAACATACGGGGCATTTTTGCTAATTTTCCCCTAAATTTATTATTATTCTTTCATTCCACAAATTTCCTATCAAATTAAAAATAAATAATTTCATATCAAGACCCAAATTTTAGGTTATGTCTCAATTTAAGTACTCATTTTAAAAGTGTCTCAAATCAAGACTCAATTTTTATTTTTTTCTCAATTTAAGGCTTGTTTTGAATTCTTATGTCTCAATTCAAAACTCAACAGATAATTATTTTTTAAATTAAATTCATTCAAATTGAAAAAAATAAAAAATTAGAGACATCCGTTTTAAATAAATAAAAACTTAATTAATCTTAAAAATGTTAACCTTTTATTAATATAATGAATATTTCTAATTCTTTTGTATCATCGTGTTAATTTAATTTAAAATTTTAATTTATTGTTTAAAAAAACTGATAAATAGCATTTTGAAATTAATAAATAAAACTAACATTTTTCATACACGACGGGAAGATATTATGGAAAAATGTTAGCTGTCATTTTTTTTAAAATACTAAATTAATACATGGTGATAATAAATAAAAATTAAAAATATATATTATATTAATAAAAAAGTTAATTTTTTTATAATTAGAGGCTTTTATAATTTAAGATGAATGTTCTCTAATATTTTTTTTTTAATGTCTCTAATATATTTTGTGTATTGAATGAATTTAATTATTTGTTGGGTCTTGAATTGAGAAACAATGATTCAAAACAAGCCTTAAATTGAGAAAAAAGTAAAAACTGAGGCTTAATTTGAGACTCTTTTAAAATGAGTACTTAAATTGAGACATAACTTAAATTTTGGGCCTTGATCTGAAATTCTTCCAATTAAAAATTACAAAATTTGACATATATATCTTCACATAATCGTTAAAAGATTTATAATTTTTTGATAATTTTTACCAAAGTATTATATTTTAATATAATTTCTAAAATATTTTATATCTTGAATTTGAATTCGGGGTAAATTAGGAAAAAATGTGGAAAAATAGCTAAAACGATACTAATTTTGAAACGAGATTTAACTTCTAAAACGACACATATTTTAAAAAGACGGGAATAGTGAATTTTAGGTATTATGTAAGACTGTCTCATATTATGAAACGATAAAATAAGATATAAATTAAATATGACGTATTAACGTTTATAGGAGTGAGTACTCATGCAAATTTTTTGTCAAATTTTAGATATAATTTGAAAACAAATTCTAGGCAAATTTTTGTTTGGGATGGATATATACTTAAACAAGTAGCAATAAAGGTATATATATGTTGTGTCATGAAAAATCTCATAATTAATATAATTACTACTACATAGTCGGGGTCACCCGATTCGGGGTTTAGACCTCGATAACATGATCTTGGCATTAAATAACCCGGCAGATGAGCTACCACAACTGTTCGAGGTGAACGAACATCGACCTCGTCGGACCTCTTCACCTCGGCACCACTAGCACATTTAGTATGTGTTGAAGAGGACCTACAGCGAGGATAAATTCTTCTGTTCTGAAATGTGAAGAATTAGACCTCAGTGGTTGTTGATTTCTTAATCTCCGTCACTTAAATAGGACCGTGTGTGCTTAATGGTTACTGCTTTGATTCATGTTGGGTGAGAATCGGCGTGACTTCGAACCTTGTGCTTTGGGCAGTAATATTAGTCATACAACGGTTGCTAAGATTTAATACGGAGAAACGCGTGCGAGTACGACTCGTGTGATTAGTCCCTTTGGTGGGCTCAGAAGTTTTATCGTACCAAATCTTGCAAGTGAAGAATTAGTTTCTTCGGTGCGGATAATAATGTTGAGCTGTCTTTACTCCAAGGTGAAATATATTAATTAATTTAGAGCTATTCAGAAGCTTAATTAATTAATGGACTTGATAATCTTAAACGCGAGAAATAATAACCGGGAGCCCATATTATCGTAATATGGATTGAGATGGATAGTGCAATATTAATTTATTAGTGGTAATAATTAATATTAATGGATTGAATTATATTGGAGCTCAATATTGAAATTCAGAAGTCCATTAGGAGGTCCAATCTTAATTCTCCTTAAAGGCCCCTCAAGTAGCCCATTAAGTAGCCCAATAATGATAAGGTGATTAAAATAAAAAGATAATATTATGCTGATGTTTATTGTATTTTTCGAAAATATGGCCTATTTAGGGGAGAAAAGATTTTGTTGATTTTCTTGAAAAGATATTATGGAAGATATGTATTCTTGGAATGCAAGTATATCTCATATATTCAAGAAGATCCAAATCTTGGTAGATCCCCTATAATTTTCGAAAAACACAAGCATAATAGGTGAGTGAGATTTTTGTGGAATATTTTATTATGGAGGAAAGAATATATGAGATATATTCAAGATTTCTTAAAGTCTAAGAAAAGATTTTCTCCAAGGCCCAAATACTCTACAATTTTCGGCCACTACCTATTATAAATAGGGGGTGATTATTTCATCCCCAAGAACTAGGGGTGGCATACCGTACCGTACCGTACCGAAAATTTCGGTATGCAAAAATCCATACCGATACCGTACCGAAAATTTCGGTATACCGAAGTTCGGTATACCAAAAATGCATACCGCATACCTTACCGAACATTCGGTATGCCGTACCTTACCGATATTTCGGTATATACCGGTCCATACCGAAATACCAATGCATACCGAAATACCGATTCATACCGAAATACCGGTCATACCGATCCATACCGAAATATTTAACTAATTATTTAATATAAAAATAATTTAAATATTAAATTTTAATAATAAATTAAAGGTACGGTATATACTGGTATACCGAAATACCGAAATATTGTCGGTATATCGAAAATATTCCGGTATACCGGTATATACCGAAAATATTTCGGTATGATACCGTATACCAAATTTTTTTAAATATTCATACCGATACCGTACCGAAAATTTCGGTACGGTATCATAATGTACCGAAAATTACGGTATACCGAAATATTCGATAAATTCGGTATTTTTCGGTATGATAAGTGCGGTATACCGGTATTTTCGGTATTTGGTCCACCCCTACCAAGAACATAATTCCATGTGTTGGAAAAATCAAGAGCATATATATTTTTCTTTTTCCTTAGTTATTTTAATTACTTGAAAGCATCTCCCACCGGTGATCAAGTAAGGCGAAAGGGAAATACTTGAGAAGGTTTTTGGGTTGATAAAGCGAGATCGTGATTGCCCCGTTTATTCAAAGGTCAATTCTACAAGAGGTACGTAAGTCACATAAACTATTGTTTATTCCGCCTAGATTTTATGTGAATTAATTCAACATGCATTATGTTAAATTTGTTGTTGGAATTATTATTTGAATTAATTAGGATTAATTCATGCTAGTAATAATTGAATTTAAATTCGTATTTAAATTTAATCCCGAATAGATTCCGGGCACCCCTATTTTCCCAACACACCCCACATATATAAAACATTATAGGCTAGGGTGTTCATCTTCATGAACCGCGCGACACCATATTTAAGGGAGGAACCTCTCGATTCTTCCCACAGTGCTTGTATTTTTTGTGTTCAAACCTGTTTATATGTTATACCGTCCAAAATGGCCTACCCCTATATACGAATAAACACGGTAACAACAATATATATATGAACAAAGTATTATTTGCATCATTTGCACTAAAGAGATCTTTGAATCAAGCATCTCGAGAGCTTGTCTCAGCTCAACTCATCAAGGTTCAAATTTGCTTCGTTAATTCTTGTAAAAAAAGTCGAGTTTGTCCTGTGAAATGCTCGATTTATTAATGAGTCACCTCAAACTCAACTCGTTAAATTCAATATATAAAAAATTTCTTGTATTTCAATGTAATATATGAACGCTCGTTCGACTCAATTGGTTGGGTTCATTAGACTCGTTAGTGAGTCAAGACGTACTCTATTTTCAGCTCGATAATGTAATCGAGCTCGACTTGACTCAATTTGACAAATACTAGAGTCGAGTTCGAACTTCAAGTACTCGACTCAAATAACAACACTATGTGCACTGTAGACCACTAATAATATTGCTTATAAAAAAATTAATATTCTTGTTCTAAGAATTAATAGAATTATATGTGAGAACTATACGGTACAGTACATATATTTTCTCATATACATGAGACCGGTCTCAATAAAGTTTGTTCAACCGACCCCAGCCCATTGCACTAACTTTTTTAAAGTATTGTTTATCATTATTAAAGACTTAAAACTGGTATTATTCTCTTTTTTTTTATAACATAAAATTGGTATTTGTTACTCATTAAAGTATTAATAATTACTTCTTTAAGTAGTGCTTGTAAAATTTATTAAAATATTACTAATAGTTAGGCATTTCTTGGTGGCTATTATTTTAAAGAAAAACAAGCTCATCGCTCATAGTATATGCATCTTAAAACACGGAAAAAGAAGAGATCATTTATATATAAACTCATTACAACCAACATTTACTCAATGAGTATATATAGAGTGAAACTGATTTATATATGAATTAATGAAGGGTATTAGTTGTTTTCAGTGAAGAATATTAGTTGTTTTTATTGAAGAGTATTACTGGTTTACACTGAAGAGTCTTAGTTCATTTTCACCGAACAACGGAGACTCTTTAGTGTAAATCAGTGATACTCTTCAGTAAAAATAATTAATACTCTTCAGTGAAAGCAACTAATACTCTTCGTGGATTTATATATAAATTAGTTTCACTCTATACTTTGTCTTACTCAATTGATGTATAAAGGATATCCTTTAATCATTTGAGCAATATATGGCAACAATCTCTAAGTAAAAAAATTCACTTCCCTGCAAACTTATACCCTAAAGTAGAAGTAGAGCATGGTAATTCATGCTTTGACATTTTCTTTTCCACGCTTTTTTTGTATTTTGGAGACATCGTGTACAAACTTTAAATCAGTGCAATTCATTCTGTTCAGCGTGCTTTCATTCAATATTCTTTCGTGCAAAATCAATTATGTGCAATTGGTGTATATATAATAGATCAAGTACTAGTTATTTATATATGTATCGATACATACATAAATTTAAGGTAATTTTTTATTTTTTATTTGAAAATCAATATTTAAAATCCGAGTAACTCAATTGTACATTTGGTGTATGATACGCTCACTCAATAGTTGAAACTATTTACACTGAAAAGTATGATTTGATTATACTGAAAAGTGTGGTTAGATTACACAGAAAAATTTACACTAAAAATCGGTTTTCAGGGTAGACTTTTTAATGTAATATAATTATACTTGTTAATATAATCAATCTATACTTTTCATTTTAAACAATTTTAACTAGGTGAGTGAGTGCACCGTGCACCAAATGTATACGAGTGCGGGCCTTAAAATCCCGATTCAAATAGTTAACCCTTGTTTTAAGTATAAGTAATGTTCCCCATGATAAGGATGTTTGGAATGACAAAGTACCAACAAGGGAGCAGAATGGTTGGTTTTTAAACAAATTGGTTTCCTCTGACTAAGACAGAGTACACGGAGAGTGGATTTCAACTCCAATATTATGGTTTCATTCATTCCTTCCAACTGACATAGATGATTAGGTCTTGTGCAAAAACAACTCACATTATTACAGAGGGAAAAAAAATCACAAATGGTCCCGTAACTTTGGCAAAGTCCATAAATGGTCCTGTAAGTCTTCACTTTATCAATTTTAGTCCTTTTAGTATCAATTTTGGTCCTTCTCGTCGGAAAACTTAAATTGTGATCGGAAAAGTTACCGAAAATTTGTTGTAACTAACATAATGAACCGAAAAAAGTATCAAAATGACGAGCTCAACGAGAAGAAGAGAACAGTGTATATTTTGACTCAAATGTTACCGTAAATTGTTTGAATATTAGAAATTGGAATCGATTAAATAACAATTCTTGGGATAGATGTAATCGAAACATGAAATTAATTGAGGAATTTTCTTCTTGGATGCGAGACGGTTCAAATGATATTAGCAACGACCATCAACGTAACCAAAATGAAAAATTAGGGCAACTTTCCGGTCAACTTTTAAATTTTCAGGCGAAAAGGACTGAAATCGATACTAAAAGGATCAAAATTGATAAAATCAAAACTTATGGGACCATTTATGGACTTTGGCAAAGTTATAGGACCATTTATGATTTTTTCTCTATTACAGATTATAAGTTGGGCATTGACACAATAACACTTTAAATGGAATAAATGTTACTTGTATTAATTTGTAAACTGTCTTGAAACCTCACCCCAAGTTTTTGTCTTGAATGAATTGTAAAATGATACTACCTCCGTCCATGAAAAGAATGCTCATGTTTTTGCACGTGGTTTAATGTGATATGTTGGAGGGTATTATGGGGTATTGTGAGGTCCGTTTATGAATAAAATAATTATTTATGGTAACGTTTCTATGCATACCTACCATAAATAATAATTTTATTCATAAACGGACCTCACAAGACCCCTAAATACCCTCAAACATATTATATTAAACCACGTGCAAACAAGTGACCAACTTTTTGTGGACGGAGAGAGTAGTTTTTTGCAAAAAATGGAGTAACACTCAAATTTTAAAAATATTATAAAAAGAGACACAAAAAGTATATATTTTATGAGTAATTCTCTTGTGCACTTGGGGTATGATGCACTCACTCAACAGTTGATCATGTTTACACTGAAAAGTGTGGTTGAATTACACTGAAAAGTTTGCACTTAATCCAACCACACTTTTCAGTGTAATTGAAACAAATTTTTCAGTGTAAACATGATCAACTGTTGAGCGAGTGCACCGTGAACTTGGTGCATATGAGAATTTGTCATATCTATAACTTTTTTACTTTAGTTAAATAAATCTGGTAGGGTTGGTTTGCATGCAATTATTTTCCTTGCTTGCCGGATAAATGGTGGCCTATTACTTGCTATGTTTTGAAAAATTAAAAGGGGAAGCGAATGTTGAATTTGAAGTAGACACTTTTAGCGCTTTCAGTCGGATCGAGTTTGATCGTTAGTAAAACAGTTGAGCCGGTAAGAGATCATAATTAAATATAAATTTGACAACTTCGAAGTGCATTTTTATGTCATTTTTCACGAAAATGTGTTTCTTATACTAGATATGGGACCATTAAGGTATATTTCCCCTTACTTGTGGGTTTGGTTATCCTTTTTGTTTGTCAGCTTCGTCATGTGGAGGGTTGAGAAGACCCAACAATTATATAATTTAATGAGAGTAAAATTTGTCGTCAGGGGTGGATTTGATCCCAGAATGTGTGATCGGGCGTGAGTCTGTTGACTCTCATAACATAAAATAATTATACCTCATTTAAGCGTTCGAACTTTTAAAGGGTGTAAAATTAATTTTTTTTGTATAGTTCCCAGCACATACAACTACCAACTTATAAATTTAACAAAGCTAAATACTGCATTAAGTAAAACAATAAACTAGGGACTCAAATGCAAAATATTGGATGAGATATTGAATGAATATTTATATAACAAATGTTTGTTTGTTTGTTTTGAGATTTCCTGCGGTTAATTATGAAAAAAATTGTCTCTAATGATTGAATATTTTGGCAAATGATATTGGAAAAGTAAAAGGGTTGAGATAACATATGAAAATGTATAATTTAAGAAAGTGAAATTGCATTGGTGTTTAAAATATGGAAACTTAAACTTAAAACTCCCATGAGTATTGCAAGAATCTACAAATATTCACTTGTTCTTTCCATTAAGTCAGTCTAATTTCCTTAATTAATACAATACTTGCTTCGATCCAAAATGTTTTTTCACTTTAACCTTTTGGATTAAAAAACATATTTTTCTTACAATTTTACTCTCATTAGTTGGCTAAGTACATGCACTAAATACGGATAAAGAGGGAAGGAGTGCTACTAAATATGGATAGAGATGGAAAGAGGGTACGAAATGTACTCTTATTTTCCATGTGAAACATGCTAATTTAGTATGTATAAATATATATATTCTAATAAAATGTTTTATTTCAGAGGGTAAATTTGAGAGAAATTTGAAAGAATATGAAAAAACTATTGTAAAATAAAGAATGTGGAGACACAAATTTGTTTACCCAATTCGTTATGAATGACTACGTCTGGGGGCGTACCAAACCATGGGGATTTCACTATATTTCTGTGTATCCTTTATTGTGTATACAATACAATAATCAATGATGTATTTATATTAGTAATAGAGATGTAACAGAGAGACACATCTTTTTCGAATGCGAAGTTTCCCACAAGATATGGATGAAATGCTTCAAGTGGTTGGAGATCACTATTGTTTTTCACTTCAACCCTCTTCTAAATCTGATTAGTCAAAAGCGATTATTGAGGGGGTAGTCTAGTGGCAGCCTCTATGTGGATGTGCATTGTTTGGGTGTTGTGGATAAATAGAAATTCGGTGATTTTTAACTATGTCCCATTTTCGAAGGAAAAAGTAGTCGGGGAAATTAAGGCGAGATTGTGGAGTTAACTTTATGTTAAAGGGGTGAGGTGTAGTCATTTTTCTTACTCTGATTGGTTAGCAAATCCGAGAATGGTTTTAGAATGTTGAGTATGTTCTCTGTATAAATTGTGGCTCTGTAGGTACCTCTGGTAATGGTATCTCTTTTATTATTGTGTAAATAAAGTTTTTTGTCTGATAAAAAAAAAAAGTAATAGAGATATAACCCTAAAAGCCAATTAGGTATCTCGACTCATCAAGTATTTTATCCTACAAGTAATGTTTATAATTATAATATATTAAAAAAACGACAAATATTCTAAATCGGGGGAGTAATATTTTTTCTTTTATTGATAAAATTGTAATTCTAACTCCTTCGTCGGAGGGTAGTATTATAACACGAGGGTCAACGTCAATAGTCTTGAATATTATAAGCTTCAACAAATACCAAAGCAATAATACTAATATTTTGTCCTTCTGTGGGCCATAAATGTTTGTATCATGCAAGGCAAACATATGTGTAAAATGATTTTGTATCAAAGATATGTTTTCATGTTTTACTAAAAAAACCACAATATTCCTATGATAGAATACTTGTCTTTTGTTTGTTTCATGTATTCTTTTCTTAAAGAAGCAACATATACGTGGTCTTCTGAATCCTCATATGAACAAGGAAACTAGGGAGTACTTTTTGAGCTAAAAACATTAAGGTATGTTTTGTTCTGGGATTCATCCGGATAGACTTTAAATTTTGCAGTCCACGCTTTATTCTAGTTTAAGATTTAAAATCGGGTTTTCAAATCTCAAACTCAATCCATACCTATAAATCTATGACAAAGTATAGAGTGAAACTAGTTTATACATAAATCCACGAAGGGTATTAGTTGTTTTCACTGAAGAGTATTAGTTGTTTTACTAAAGAGTATTATTAATTTACACTAAATAGTCTTAGTTGTTCGGTGAAAATGAATTAAGACTCTTCAGTGTAAACCAGTAATACTCTTCAGTAAAAACAACTAATATTTTTCAGTGAAAACAACTAATACCCTTTATTGATTCATATATAAACCAATTTCACTCTATACATACTCTAAACCTATTACTACTTTTCATATAATTAAATACAATCACATTATCATTTTTTTTATCATTCACTCAATCTATCTCATACTTTTCTCTTACACAATATAATAAAATAATACAACATCTATCACTAAAAAATATTAATTTGACATAAAGCAAAATCTCACCTTACTAAAATCCCAAAACAAACACACACTTATATTATTCATCAAAATTTTTGCATTCTAAGATTTCAAAGTCATGACTTTCCCTGCACACCTAAATCCCAAAACAAACATATCCTAATGGAAGTTGTTGGGAAATTAATTTTAGGAATTGGGTGAAGACTAAATTTAACAAATGAGTTTTGGGAATTACTCGAGGCAAAGTAAAGAGTGAAAATGATCAATGAATGAATTATTGAAGAATATTAGTTATTTTCATTAAAGAGTATCGGTTATTTTTACTTAAGGATATTGGTTGTCTTCACTAAAGAATATTGGTTGTTTATTGAAAACAAACTAAGATTCTTCAGTGAAAGTAATTAATACTCCCCCGTCCCAGTATTAATCTTCCGTTGCTTTTGGGCACAACATTTAAGAAGGATAATTAAATATTAGATATAGTACAGGTGATGTGATGGAGAGATAAAATAATAAAGTGTAATGTGATTAAATGAGTGGATATGAATAAAGTGTATGAATATAATATTATTAGGTGATGTTCAAAAAAGGTGTGAGAAGTTAATAGTGGGACAGACGAAAGTGACAAAATGGAAAGTTAATAGCTGGATGGAGGGAGTACTCTTCAGTGAAAACAACTACTCCCTCCGTCCACCAGATTTTTACCCGTTTTCCTTTTTAGTCTGTCCACCAAACTTTTACACACTCCTCTTTTGGAAATAAACAACGCTCACAAACAAATAAATAAGTCTTACAATACTCTTACTTTATCTATCTTATCCACTTTTTCAATAAAGTACCAATTTTCATTAAAAACTGTGTCCAACAGTAAACGGGTAAAATTTTCGTGGATGTAGGGAGTAATATATGTTGGGTGGCGAACAAATAAGTAATTAATAAATAGGAGATTATTACTTAGTAACAGGATAACAAACCAAAGAAGCTAGCAGTTTCGTGGAGCGAACAGCTTTGTAAAGGAGCTAGCAAGTTTGTAGAGCGAACAGCTTCGTAGAAAAGCACTAATGCAGCAAGCAGGATTGGGGCGAGCAGCCTTGCAAAGAACAGCTGTGCAAGCGGCTCAAGCCAAGATCAATTCGGGCGAACAACTTCGTAATGGAGCGAGCAACATTGTAAAACAATCCCAAGCAAGGAGCGAACAACTCAGAACGCAAAGGATCATGACATCCAACGAAGACGTACAAGCGAGCAACCGGTCACCGTCGAGAGCATATCAGTAGTGCCAAAGACCAAGTACAACATGGGGAATTCCAAGAGTCACTAACTTAGATATGGTCCAAGTGTCCTAACACTTGGCACCCATTCAATGAGTAATAGTGTAGATGTTGTACAAGTGTCCTAACACTTGGCAAAGATCCAATGGTTAAGCCACCAAGATGGTGACACATGGCCACTTTGTATGTCTATAAATACTCCCTTCATGAATATGAAAGAGGAGAACAATTCAATACAAGTCCAAAACTCTTGCAAAATTATTTCTTGAGCATCACTTATCTAAATTCCATGATCTTGATTCTTGTTTGATGATCTTTCTTAGCTAAAACAGCCACTAATCATATTGATCATAAAAATGTCATCAACAATTGGCGCTAGAAGAAGGGTTCGAACCTTCGATTTGTAAAATTCTAAGAAAGTTTGAAGACTACCACCGGAATCTGCATAATCTCGCCGGAATCCGGGGAGAGGCTGCCGGAAAACAAGAGTGCACATTCTTAGGACAAAGATTTACAACACTTTGAGGGTTTTAATGCATGTGTGCATGAACTAGGGTTTTCAAACCTTCATAATCACACACAAGGCTAGTAACCTTTGGAAAAGGTGTTTGCAAGAACTAGATTACCTCATCCATTTGCTCATTTACCCACATTTCGATAGTTAAAATGGTTAGATCGCAAGAAGAACGACATTCGAGTATATCTCCAAGTCGTAAACCGAGGACTAGGGTTTCGTCTACTGAAGGACATGCACGGACAGTGAGAGCAACTTCGCAGAGGAATATACAAGTCACTATTGACACGATTCCACCGGAAGTTGAAGCTCTTGCTCAAAACCCTGAAGAACTAGCAAAAACCATTGCTGTCCTTCAATCCTTGCAAAATCGACAAGCAGCAGGACCGTAAAGAGCACCTGTGACGAGCAGGCGAGCAGAAGCGTACGGGCGAACAAAGAAGTAAACTAAGAGAAGATGCACGTCGGGACGAGGCCGACAGCGAGGAAGTTCGTAGAAATAAAGGAAAAGCTCCATTGAGCGAACGTCTAGTAAGCAGAGGAGAATCATCACCAAGTCGAGCAGATGAGTCAAGCAAAAGTACTTCCCGAACAAGTGCTTTGGAGAGATGATTAGGCGTGAAATTGTTATGTTTTGATGCCCGATTTACTCATGTTTTGAGTGTTTTCGATGAATATTTAGAGTCAAATGAGCATTATTTCTATACATTGATAAATTTGTCTCTTTGATGTTCATAGGTGAATAGAGGGCGAAAAGAGGAGTTCGTAGGACTTTGAATCGACTCAAACGGATGCCCGGATGAGAAGATATTGAAGAAATACGATCGGTATTAGTGCGGACGAGGAAAAGTATCACTTGGGAGAAGTTTTGAGATCACTCGAGCGCCTTACTCGAGCGCCACCGCTCGAGCGCCTTACTCGAGCGCGAAAACATACAGAACCATTCTTGCGCTCGAGCAGCTCGAGCGCCACCGCTCGAGCGAATCGCTCGAGCGCCCAAAAAGTAACAGTGAAGATTCAGCGCTCGAGCAGCTCGAGCGCGACCGCTCGAGCGAATGCACCTGAATCTTCACTGTTACTTTTTGGGCGCTCGAGCGATTCGCTCGAGCGGTGGCGCTCGAGCTGCTCGAGCGCAAGAATGGTTCTGTATGTTTTCGCGCTCGAGTAAGGCGCTCGAGCGGTGGCGCTCGAGTAAGGCGCTCGAGTGATCTCAAAACTTCTCCCAAGTGATACTTTTCCTCGTCCGCACTAATACCGATCGTATTTCTTCAATATCTTCTCATCCGGGCATCCGTTTGAGTCGATTCAAAGTCCTACGAACTCCTCTTTTCGCCCTCTATTCACCTATGAACATCAAAGAGACAAATTTATCAATGTATAGAAATAATGCTCATTTGACTCTAAATATTCATCGAAAACACTCAAAACATGAGTAAATCGGGCATCAAAACATAACAATTTCACGCCTAATCAACCCCCCCAAACTTACCATGTTGCTTGTCCTCAAGCAACGAAATAATAAGTCAAGTGAAATTGTTAGGAATGAATCAAGAATCAAATCATGCAAGTAATTGAACTCGAGTTTCAAAGATCAATCACCCGTATACTCACTCACTTTCTTTTATCGTACTCATGCAATAATAACAAGAAACACCAAGATCAAGCATGGACGTGCACTCAACGGTGTGTTTCACTCCCTCGCAAGTATATAAAAGTGTTTAAGGGACTCACTCAATCAATCAATCACACATATTGGCAGCCATAGGCTTGTAAGCACTCTCAACTCCGACCATACTCTAGAAATCAATGCCGAATCAAAAAGGACTTTTCTCAAGGTTGTAATGTAGGCTCTTTGGACAGGTGGGATAACAATATGGTAAAGTGACTCACGTGAATGGAGAATAGAAATTCAAAACTTCGGTAATTCGAGATTAAAAACGATCTACTTCAAACATATTCAATCACTACACTTTCGCTTTCAATTCTCTCAACACTTCAATTTTTTTTTTTCTTTCTCTCTTTTTCACTTTTTCAATCACTTCATCATTTTTTTCTTTTTTCGCACAACACATGAGCTCATTTTTTTCTTCTTTTGCTCATTCTCAATTTTTTTTGTTCTTTTTCCCACATCTCAAAACTTCATCACACATTTTCTCATATTCACTCAACATACAACCTTCTCCTTTTTTCAACTCAATTCACTCCCTTCATATTCACACTTTCCTATTCTCCACTCAAATTTGGACAAAAAGGCTTAGGAATTGGAATAGTGTTCATATGTGCTAGCAAATAAAATAGGCTTTAGGCTCAAAGGGGCTAACAAGGGATCAATGTCATTGGTAAGGAAAATTTTGGCTAAGTGACTCAATTAAATCAAAGATGGCCTAAGATCACATTCGGCATATCAAACTAGACACAATCAAGAAGCAAGAGCACATGCAAGTTCTAGCATCCTCTAAGGTGACGATCCACTCACAAACGAAGAGATTAATTCATGCATTTAAATCTCGTAAGGCACAACTCTCACGGCTTTCACATCCATGCTAGTCCTAGTGAATTCTCACTCTCATCACACAAGCACTCAAAAGAAAAATTTACAAGCATACAAGTTCTTTCTCAAATCAACTCTAACTCAAACACTCACACAAGAAAACTCCTAACTCAGCCTCACAATTCACCCTACTCATCAAATCATACTCAAAGATAGCAATCAACAAGCATAAGGTGATTGATAGGCATAAAATGTTGAGTAACAAAACAAATTAATAATAGCCCAAGGAGCATCTCAAGGCACCAATAATCAATCAAACTCAACTCAAAGATAAGGGCGTGCATGCATGTGCAATGTAATCATAAAAAGAAACTCCACCCCCCCAAACTTCGACCTTGCTAGAGGTCTAAGTTTGGGGTTGTGGGTTACCTCAACCAAATAATTCAATTTCTCTCAGTAGCTTTGCACATTCCCTTGTCTCAAGTTGGTTCCTTCAATCTCCACTTCTTTGGTTCCTTTACTCCTTTAGAGACAAGCCTACAAAATAAAGCTCTCAAGTACGAGGTTAAACATACGACTCTAAACACCCTAATAATATAAAAAGACACTAAAAATAAATGAAAGCAAATAAAAATGGGTTGCCTCCCATTCAGCGCTATTTTTAAGGTCCTCATGCCGGACCGTGCTCAAGGAGCTTATGGGACATCATACGCAAATTTACCTCCCTTACTCTCATAAGAGTGGTGTTTGAACTCCTTTCCTTGATGCCCCACCATCATGAGTACCTTTGCTTTCTTACCATCCCCAAGTGTTATGGGTCTCAACTCCTTCTTGCCTCTATCTGGAGGAGTCTTACTAAACAATTTCTTGAGTTTGGACTTTTTCTTCTCAACTCCTCCTTTCCCTTCTAACTGGACCACGTCCACTTTCTTCACCTCTTCATCCTTCAATTTCTTCACTTCATCCCTATCAAAATAATCAAGAACATAATGTTCATGGGTTAACTCAACAGGTGAAGGACTAACAAAATCATGAGTATGAGAGGAATTCGGGAGAGAATGTGTGTCTTCAACACGAGGATCAATGGCATCCATGCAATACAAGCTCTCATCCTCCTTCGGGTGCTTCATGGCTTCGTATAGGGAGATCTTCACTTCTTGATCATCAACCTTCAACGTGATCTTCCCATTCGCCACGTCTAGCACCATCCCCGCCGTAGCTAAGAACGGTCTTCCCAAAATCAGGGGCACGTGCTCATCTTCCTCCATTTCTAACACTACAAAGTCGGCTGGAAAGATGTGATCTCCAACTCTCACTAGGACGTCTTCAACCACACCTTGAGGTCTAGTAATAGACCGATCGGCAAGTTGAAGCGTCATCATTGTGGATTGAAGTTCACACCCTTCCAACTTCTTGAAAAGCGACAGGGGCATGAGATTGATGCTTGCTCCAAGGTCGCACAACGCTCCCTTCTTGATCCCGTTCCCAATGTCACATAGGATGGTGAAGCTCCCGGGATCCTTCAGCTTCGGTGGCAGCGCCTTGTGCACTAATGCACTCACCTCGTGGTTCAACTGCACCAACTTCGGCTCATCCACTCGCCGTCTTTTCGCGATCAAGTCCTTCAGAAACTTTGCATAATGCGGCATCTGTTCCAAAGCATCATAAAAAGGAATGTTAATGTGAAGTTGTTTAAAAACATCAAGGAACTTAGCGAATTTCTCATCAAGCTTCTTTTTCATGAAGCGCTGTGGATATGGGACAGGTATCACCGATTTGGGTACCCCCCATTCATCTCTTTCTGTTTCTTTCACTTTCTCCCTTGCTTCCTTTGCCTTTTTCCACTTAGGAACTCTCTCACTCTTCTCAATTCCTTCACTTTCAATCCCCTTCTCAACTTCATCTCCTTTAGGCTCCATCTCTTCTTGGGGCGTCTCAGAATCAGCAGGCATCTGAGGACCTTCGTAGTTGGTTCCACTTCTCAGCTGGATCGCCTTGCAATGCTCTTTCGGGTTCCCCTCCGGCATTCTATTTACTGACTTTGCAATCTGGCTCATCTGGAGCTCTAACGAAGTGAACCTTCGATTGTTCTCTTGTTGAGTTCTAGTCCACTCAACGTTCATCTTCTGGAGCTCTTGATCTCGTTGATCACCCTTCTTGTGCAACTCCTTCACATCGTGCTCCAAGGATGACAATCGCTTGCTCCCTTCCTCCACCTTCTGAAGAATAGCTCTCAACATCTCCTCGGTTGATGCACCGCCTTCTCCACCCGGAGGTTTAGACCCCGGATCAACACCTGCAGGAACAGTAACACCAGCTTTTGGATTAGCATAAGAAAAATTATCATTCCTCCTCCATGTGTTTTGAGGAGGCTGCTGGCTTCCTTGAACTCCTTGTGTGTTCCTCCATTGATTTTGAAGTGGCTGAGGGCCTGGAGGCACAAATGGTTGGCCATAAGAAGGCCTTCCATACTGATTTCCACCTTGGTAGCCATTCTGATTGTAATATGGACCTCCCATGTAATTGGCTACCTCTTGCTGTCCACTGGGTTGGTCTACTCTCTCATTCTCTACTGCATGCTCTCCAACCAAACTCTTCCCCAACTCGAGGTTGTTGATCTTCTCCATCATGGCCATCAGCAGCCTTCTAGTTCCTTCTCCCTCTTCCACCTGATGCACTCTTTGCACATCTGCGTCCACACCCCACGCACCGGCATTCGTGACAATGTTGTCAACGATCTCCCTACACCTCTCTATGCCTTGGTTGAGGAATGCTCCACCCGCACAGGCGTCTAAATGGGCTTGACCATCCTTGCTGGCACCACTATAGAAGAACGCCATAATATCTCCCTCATTGTACCCGTGCTGCGGGCACTCTATCAGCATGTTTGAGTATCTCTCCCACGCTTGGCGTAAATCCTCTCCAGACTTCTGGCGAAAGGACGAGATCTCAATTCTAGCCTTGATCGTCCTAGATGGAGGGTAGAATCGCTCGAGGAACAGACGCTCGAGCTCGGCCCAAGTGGTAATACCTCCCCGCGGGAGCGTATTATCGTACCACTCCTTAGCTATTCCCGTCAGTGAGAATGGGAACAGCCTAAGCCTCTTGGCATCTTCAGACATGCCATTATAATTGAATGTTGAGGCTATCATGAGAAAGCTCCTCAGATGTGTGTGAGGATTCTCCTTCCCGATCACCCCTTTGAACTGATTCTCGGTCAGCAGCTTTAAAATCCCCGGTGATATCGAGAAGTTGTTCGCCTCAACAGGAGGCAAAGCCACTCCATCATAGTACCGTTGTGGCTGCGCTGCAAACCTCCCTCGAATAGCAATATTGTGATCTACGTTCATAGGAACGTGTTGAGGATTAGCAGCAGGTACTGGTACTTGTTGGGGTGGTGGTGGGTAAACAGGTGGTTGATTATAGACTGGGGGTGGAGGATACGGGTATGGTGGGTAAGGATAAGGTGGGTATGGGTAATGTTGGTATACTGGGTTGTTGAAAGGGTTATTTGGGTTTTGTGGGTAAGCAGGGTTGTTAGGAGGATTATGGACAAGGTTCTGAGTTGGATTCCCTACGTTTTGTGTACCCGGGTTTAGGCTCTGGCTATCCCCTAATGGAATTTGATTCTGGCTACCACTAACTCCAGTGCCTTCAACTCGGTCTACTGCCTGATTGAAATCGTTGGCAGCATCGTCCAACTCATTATTGATGTCCATTGGTTCCTTCCCTAAGTCGGCAGCGTTCATCCTTCTCAAGAAGGCTCGGTTCCTTCTGGCTATTGTCTCAGGGTCTGCAGGTAATCTCTCTTCACTCGTATTCCCTTGTGATCGTGTTCTCATAGACCTGACACACTAGCAGAAGGATCAAAACGCAACTGCCGACTAAAATAAAAAAAATAAAAATAAACAGAAAAGAAAGCGCTCACTACTAACTACTAAGCTATCGACAAGTCCTATTCAAACATACAACGCCATCCCCGGCAACGGCGCCATTGACTTGAAGCAAACTACACTAGCTTCTACTAGTAGCTACCCCGCAAGAGTACGGGTTCACTGTAGTATGGGCAAGTATAGGGACCAAGTATTATCGAACCCAAGGGATGGTATGTATGCGAATAGATCCCTGAAGATCTACGCGTCGTAGTTAATATGAGTGTAATGTTTTTTTGGGTTTTTGAAAGATTAATTAAAAGACTAAAGTAAACTAATTAAACTAAAGAACGTAAGAAACGAATTAACTAAGGTTGTTTCCTAATGGGAGATGGTGATGCTTAGGATAGAAATCCCTACGTATACTAACGGAGCAGGTACATAATCAAAGTAATCGTGACAACCAAGAATTAACCTAAGTAAAAGATCGTAGAATGAAAGTTCAAGATTTTATACCCTAATACTTTATCCTATCAATCAACTTCACTAATCTACTAACAAGTTATTAGATTGTGCTTATTTAATGAGACCCTAATTTAACTAAGGTGATGCGGTCGTCCTCCTTCGCTAAACCGGTAGATGAATTAACCTCTCCTAAACCCTCTCGTTAAAACTACTAATTGTTATTGAGTGATGCGGTCGTCCTCTCTCTAACACTTTCGTACGAAATTCAAAGGTAGAGTTAAGATTAATTATATGAATTCATTAATTAAGAGAATTAAAACTAACGTCACCAATTACCTTAATTACGTACCCACATCCTACTTCTACGAGTTCATCCTAACCCAAGCATGCAAGGGTTTTAGCCGGACATGGTTATAACAAAAACAAAAGCAATAGAAGAAACAACGAACAAAAACATAATGAATTGAACGAAGAAAATAAGAAACATGAACTAGGGTTTTAAAAGAAAGAAATTCTAAAAACTGAAATTTAATTAATAAAAACAAAGTTTAAAACGTTTAAAGTAATCAAGCTAATGAAAAGAAACTAAGAAACAAAAAGAAAACTAAGAATTCGTATGAAAAACCTCAACAACGTAAAAGTAAAGCTTGCTCGTTCTTCTCCTCTTCCTCTCTCTAAAAATTAAGTCTAAAGTGATTTCTAAAGTTCGGGTTTCTTTTTTTTTTGTGTTTGGAAGAGGTATATATAGGCACCGGGTCGAAACGGGAGTTAACGGGCCGAAAATACGAATCCGGAGGCAAAAGTATAGGGGCGCTCGAGCAAAACGCTCGAGCGGCGACTGCTCGAGCGAATGCACCATTCGAGCTACACTGCTCGAGCGGGACCGCTCGAGCGTTTTGCTCGAGCGCCCCTATACTTTTGCCTCCGGATTCGTATTTTCGGCCCGTTAACTCCCGTTTCGACCCGGTGCCTATATATACCTCTTCCAAACACGAAAAAAAGAGAAACCCGAACTTTAGAAATCACTTTAGACTTAATTTTTAGAGAGAGGAAGAGGAGAAGAACGAGCAAGCTTTACTTTTACGTTGTTGAGGTTTTTCATACGAATTCTTAGTTTTCTTTTCGTTTCTTAGTTTCTTTTCATTAGCTTGATTACTTTAAACGTTTTAAACTTTGTTTTTATTAATTAAATTTCAGTTTTTAGAATTTCTTTCTTTTAAAACCCTAGTTCATGTTTCTTATTTTCTTCGTTCAATTCATTATGTTTTTGTTCGTTGTTTCTTCTATTGCTTTTGTTTTTGTTATAACCATGTCCGGCTAAAACCCTTGCATGCTTGGGTTAGGATGAACTCGTAGAAGTAGGATGTGGGTACGTAATTAAGGTAATTGGTGACGTTAGTTTTAATTCTCTTAATTAATGAATTCATATAATTAATCTTAACTCTACCTTTGAATTTCGTACGAAAGTGTTAGAGAGAGGACGACCGCATCACTCAATAACAATTAGTAGTTTTAACGAGAGGGTTTAGGAGAGGTTAATTCATCTACCGGTTTAGCGAAGGAGGACGACCGCATCACCTTAGTTAAATTAGGGTCTCATTAAATAAGCACAATCTAATAACTTGTTAGTAGATTAGTGAAGTTGATTGATAGGATAAAGTATTAGGGTATAAAATCTTGAACTTTCATTCTACGATCTTTTACTTAGGTTAATTCTTGGTTGTCACGATTACTTTGATTATGTACCTGCTCCGTTAGTATACGTAGGGATTTCTATCCTAAGCATCACCATCTCCCATTAGGAAACAACCTTAGTTAATTCGTTTCTTACGTTCTTTAGTTTAATTAGTTTACTTTAGTCTTTTAATTAATCTTTCAAAAACCCAAAAAAACATTACACTCATATTAACTACGCCGCGTAGATCTTCAGGGATCTATTCGCATACATACCATCCCTTGGGTTCGATAATACTTGGTCCCTATACTTGCCCATACTACAGTGAACCCGTACTCTTGCGGGGTAGCTACTAGTAGAAGCTAGTGTAGTTTGCTTCAAGTCAAGAGACTAGGTACAAGGAACGCAAATAGGAGGGAATCATCCCGAAGGAACGAGGAGCGATCACACCATCCTGCTCGCCCATCAGTGCATGACCGAATCAGGAGGTCAGCTTTTGGCCGACTAGGGCCAAATGGAGCTAGCAACGCTGCTAGGAAGACGACTCAGGAGAAACGTCCCGTTGGCAAGGGACTGCATCGTGAAGAGGTCACTGAACCCAATCACGATGAACAGCCTTCCATCGGGAGAACTCCCCCAAATGAATTGCAGGAAATGAGAAAGGCGATCGAGGAATTACAGAGACAGTTGGAATCTCAGAGAGTTGTTGGATCGACTATTCTCCCTTCTTCACAGTTATCTCCATCTGTCCTCAATGCACCAATCCAGAAGAAGATACAGTTCTCAGCCATCAATTTGTACGAGGGAACGTCGGACCCCCGCATTCATGCGACAAAATATTCGGATTTTATGATTTCGATGGGGGCAACCAACGCCACACAATGCCAAAATTTTCCACTCACCCTGGGAGATGGCCCGCACAGATGGTTTTCAGCATTGGCTCCTGGCTCCATCAACTCTTTTGCCCAACTAAGCAAAGAGTTTCTGTCCCACTTCTCAACTGCCGGGTCTTACTTGACCCACAGACACCGTCTAGCAGATGTTAGGCAGGGAGACGAGGAGTCTGACAAGCAATTTCTGGAAAGATTTGATAAAGTCTTACTGGAGGGCGAGATGTTGAGTGAGGACACGAAGATTGTGGCAGTGATGGCTGGTTTAAAGAAAGGAACTGATTTGTGGAAGGAAATGCATCTGACTTGCCCGAAAACATACACAGAGTTCAGACACAAAGCGGGAATTCATGTTTCAATGCAGGAGGCCCTACACCGAGAGATGGGAGACAAAGCCGATCCAAAGAAGTTTAGCAAGAAGTCGGGAGGAAGCGATTACAAAGCTCCGAAGAACATGAAGTCATTCAATGATGGAGCTGAGTTGAAAGAAAAGTTGAGTCAAGTCCTTACTATGTCCGTGGATGCTGTGTACGACAACGTTAAAGACAGGGAAATGTTGTCAGAGCCACGGAGGATAAGGCAAGAGAGAGGAAAACTGAACCCGAACAAATACTGTGCTTATCATCAGAACATTGGCCACTTCACGAGCGAGTGCCGAGATCTGTTGAAGCAGTTGTGGAGGTTCTATGAGGAAGGAAAGCTGTCTGAATTCGTGAAAAGAGAACCAGACAAAAGACCAAGGGCACCAGTACAATCCAGTTCGGATGACGGAGATAGTGATGACCAACCAAGCAAAGTTGGTAAGAGGGGAAGGAAGGTCCCAGCAGCCCCAGCAAGGCATATTCCGGAAATCCTAATGCTGGAACCCACTGGACCAGTAGGTGGTTGTTCTGATGGGAGACCACCTATGTCAAAAAGAAAGAGGAAGGCGGAACTGAGAGCAGTGGATCAAGTGATGGAAGTAGGCGCGAATCCATCGACCAAACGAACGGGGGACCTGACTTTCTCAGAAAAAGACTTAGACGGAGTACTAACTCCCCACAATGACTCGTTGGTCATTTGTGCCAATATTATGGGGATAAAAGTGCACCGTCTACTTGTCGATACTGGTTCCTATACGAACATCCTGTTCAAGAGCACGGTGGACCAGCTAGGAGATTGCGCTGAGTACATCAAAGACTGTGATCACAAGATTGTAGGATTCGGGAATGCTGTGACCACCCCGCTAGGAATGGTTACGTTGGCAGTTGAGCTCGTATCGGTCGAGGACCCGGAGAGGAAAATGAATAGAATGGTAGACTTCCTGGTTGTAGACCAACAGTCCACCTATAACGGGTTCCTCGGCCGTCCTTTCTTGCATGAATTTAAAGCAGCTGTTTCAACGTACTATTATTGATTAAAATTCCCAACAAAGAAGGGTGCAGGTACAGTCAAAGGAGACCAGAAGAAGGCTCGTGCGTGTCTTTTGCAGATACAGTTGCAGGATCATCAAGTCAACATGACAGACAGGTGCTCAAACAAGGACGGAGACGACAGCGAGGCCATGACTTCTATCGACACTGAAATAATGGAAGTCGACGAACAGCTTTGCACAGACGAACAACCGGGCATCGGCGAGCAACTGTGTGCAAATGAACAGCCGCGCATTGACGAGCAGCTGTGTGTAGGCGCACAGTTGGGTGAAGACGAGCAGAAATGCGAGGACGAGCAGGTTGTCCAAACAAGAGATAGAGAAGCTGCTCGCCCAGCGGACTTTGATGCAGAGGATATCGAGCCACGGCTGGGAGCAGAACCGATGGAGACCGAAGATGAGCCAAAGACAGAAGGACCCATTATTGACCCCAGATGGAAAGGCCAGAAACGAAGGGCTACCCCGGTTGAAGAGTTGGAAACTGTAAGAGTCGACCCGAACCAAGAGGGCTTAGAACTCTTCATAGGGTCCGAGCTACCAGAGTCGTACAAGACCAACATGATTGAGTTTCTTAAAGCAAACCTCGATGTGTTCGCATGGTCGCACGCAGACATGGTGGGCATCAGCCCCGAACATGCCTGCCACAGACTCAACATCGACCCGAGGAAAAAGCCAGTTCATCAGAAAAGGAGAAAATTTGGGCCCTACAAATACGAGGCGCTTGACGTGTGATTAGGCGTGAAATTGTTATGTTTTGGTGCCCAAATTACTCATGTTTTGAAGGTTTTCGATGAGTGCTTGGAGTCAAGTGAGCATTATTTCTATACATTGATAAATTTGTCTCTTTGATGCTCATAGGTGAATAGAGGACGAAAAGAGGAGTTCGTAGGACTTTGAATCGACTCAAACGGATGCCCGGATGAGAAGATATTGAAGAAATACGATTGGTATTAGTGCGGACGAGGAAAAGTATCATTTGGAAGGATTAGAGATCACTCGAGCGCATTGCTCGAGTGTCACCGCTCGAGCGCCTTACTCGAGCGCGCAAATGAACAGAACAATTCTTGCGCTCGAGCAGCTCGAGCGCCACCGCTCGAGCGAATCACTCGAGCGCCCAAAACATACAGAGAAGATTCAGCGTTCGAGCAGCTCGAGCACGACCGCTCGAGCGAATGCATCATTCGAGCTACACAGCTCGAGCGGGACCGCTCGAGCGTTTTGCTCGAGCGCCCATATACTTTTGCCTCCAGATGCGTATTTTCGGCCCATTAACTCCCGTTTCGACCCGGTGCCTATATATACCTCTTCCAAACACGTTTTGAAGAATCCCCAACTTTTAGACATCACGTTTCATAGAGTTTTTAGAGCGAGGAGGAAGAGAAGAGACGAGCGAGCTATAGATTTACGGTTGTGAGGTTTTTGCTTACGAATTTACTTTACGATTTCATGTTTTAGCTTCGATTCTTAACAACTTTTGTTCTTAAATACGTTGAGACCTAGTTTTTGTTAATTAATTTCAGTTTAATCTTTTACATATTAAAACCTTAGTTTATGTTCGTTCTTTTCTTCATTTTAGTTATCATGTTCATGTTCGTCACTTGTTTAATTTCTATTGTTTACGTTCAAACTATGTCTAGCTAAAACCCTTGCATGCTTAGGGTAGGATGAACTCGTAGAAGTAGGTTGTGGGTATGTAATTAGAATAACTTGTGACGTTAGGTTTTAATTCTCTTAATTAATGAATTCTTAAAATTAATCTAGATTTCACTCTTGAGTTTCGTTCGAAAGGTGTTAGAGAGAGGACGACCGTATCACTCAATAACAATTAGTAGTCTTAACGAGAGGGTTTAGGAAAGGTTAATTCATCTACCGGTTTAGCGAAGGAGGACGACCGCATCACCTTAGTTAAATTAGGGTCTCATTAATTAAGCACAATCTAGTAACTTGTTAGTAGGTTCGTGAAGTCGAGTGTTAGGGTAAAGTATTAGGGTTTAGAATCTTGAGCTTTCACCTTGCATTCTTAGACTTAGGTTAATTCTCGTTTGTCACAGTTATTTTGATTATGTACCTGCTCCGTTAGTATACGTAGGGATTTCTATCCTAAGCATCACCATCTTTTATTTGAATCCAACCCTTAGTTAATTCGTCTGCTTTAGTATTTTAATTTAGTTAGTTTATTTTAGTTTAATTAATCTTTCTTAAAAAAATCCAAAAACAATACACTCATATTAACTACGACGCGTAGATCTTCAGGGATCTATTCGCATATACACTATCCCGTGGGTACGATATACTTGGTCCCTATACTTGCCCATACTACAGTGAACCCGTTCTCTTGCGGGGTAGCTACTAGTAGAAGCTAGTGTAGTCGCTTCAAGTCAACGTGGAGGTTAAAAAGCCGCTGGATAACGACCTAATTAAACAAGCGTTATGCCCGCAATGGGTGGCGAATCCAGTGTTGGTTAGAAAAGCGACTGGAGCATGGAGACTTTGCATCGACTTCACAGATCTTAACGCCGCTTGCCCAAAAGACAACTTCCCGTTGCCTCATATTGACCAGCTAGTTGATAACACCGCTGGACATGAGCTGCTAACGTTCATGGATGCATTCGCAGGATACCATCAAATCGCGATGCATCCCGATGATCAAGAGCACACAGCGTTCTACACCAACAAAAACTTGCTATGCTGGAAGAGAATGACATTTGGGCTAATCAACGCTGGAGCTACATATCAGAGACTGGTTAACAAGATGTTTGATGATCACATTGGGAAGACGATGGAGGTATATGTGGATGACATCGTTGTCAAGAGCTCAAAAAAGGAAGATCACTTACAGCACCTGGCTCAAACATTTGAGATACTTCGGACCTACAATATGAAGCTGAATCCCAAGAAAAGCAGTTTCGGAGTCCATTCTGGGAAATTCTTGGGACATCTGGTTAGTCAGCGTGGAATTGAAGCAAATCCCGTAAAAGTGAAAGCGATCATGGAAATGCAACCACCCAGATCAGTTAAAGAAGTCCAACAGCTAACCGGATGCCTAGCAGCTCTGAACAGGTTCGTTTCAAGATCCGGAGATAAGTGCAGACCGTTCTTCGAAGCAATCAAGAAGGGAAAATTTCAATGGACAGACGCCTGTCAATAAGCGTTCGAGCAGCTGAAAGAGTACCTCAGTGATACAAAAATTCTTGCCAAGCCAATCCCAGGGGAAAAGTTATACTTGTACTTGGCGGCTTCAGAGGTAGCAATCAGTTCAGTGCTCGTTCGAGCAGAAGGAAAATTCCACCTGCCCATTTACTATGTAAGTCATGCCTTGCACGAAGCAGAACTCAGATATTCACCAACAGAAAAGCTAGCATATGCGCTGGTGATGAGCGTCAGGAAACTTCGTCTATATTTTTTCGACCACCAGGTGGAAGTGTTGACAACGTTCCCACTCAAGCAAATACTGCACAGACCCGATGCGGCTGGTCGGCTCCTAAAGTGGTCCTTGGAAATCAGTCAGTTCGGGATTTCATATGCTCCTCGAACAGCGATCAAGGGGCAAGCCTTAGCAGACTTTATAGTCGAACTGACTTTCCCCCAAGATCCAACGAGAGGACATAGCCATCCCTGGCACATGTATGTTGACGGATCATCAACTAATACAGCATCGGGGGCAGGTATAGTCTTGATAAGCCCAGATAGGCAAGTTTTTACTTCAGCTGTTCGATTCGAGTTCATGGCGACGAACAACGAAGCAGAGTACGAAGCTGTGATCGTTGGGTTACGCCTAGCATTAGCAGTTGGAGTACGAAGGTTGCAAATCTTTGGAGATTCACAATTGATCGTCAACCAGGTCCGAGGAGAATATGAAGCAAGAGATGAAGACATGGCTTTGTATCAAAAAATTGTTGCTCACTTGGCCTCCTTGTTCGAACAAATATACATTGAACAGATACCGAGAGACAATAATGCTCAAGCAGATGCATTAGCCAGGCTAGTAAACAGTACCGGACCAGCAGAATTGTTGGAAGTGACGCTAACAAGAATGTCCAAACCGTCAACCGAAGATTACAAAATCTATCAGATCGACGAAGATTTCGAAGAAGACGACTGGAGAATACCAATCGTTGAATATTTGCAAAACGATAAAAAGCCAGACAACCCGTTTGAAGCTAACAAGTTGGTTAAAAGAGCAGCAAGATACACCATGATGGACGGACAGTTGTACAAGAGAGGAATTTCGCTCCCACTTCTGAAATGCTTGGCTAGGGGGCAAGGACAAACAGTGCTGAAAGAGATCCATGAGGGTGTATGCGGAAATCATGCCGGAGGACGGGCCTTGGCATATAAAACAATAAGGCAAGGATATTACTGGCCAACCCTCCTCCAGGATGCGATCAAGATTGCCCGAACTTGTCATAGATGTCAATTGTTTGCCCCGAACATTCACAAACCCCCACACGAACTGATTTCAGTCAATAGTCCATGGCCGTTTGCGAAATTGGGAATTGACCTCATTGGGCCTTTTCCACCGGGACAAGGAAATGTTCGATTCGCGGTGGTGGCTGTTGACTACTACACGAAATGGGCAGAAGCAGAAGCACTCGGGCGGATCACACAGGAGAAAATGATCAACTTTATATGGAAAAATATTGTTTGTCGTTTCGGGGTCCCTCAGGCGATAGTGACGGACAACGGGAGACAGTTTGAGGGAAAAGAGATCAGAGATTTTTGCGAAAAATGGGGAATAAGGAAACATTTCTCGACACCGTACCACCCCCAATCGAACGGTCAAGTAGAAGCAGTGAATAAAATAATCAAGCATATACTGAAGATTCGTTTGGTTGACAAGCAAGGGAAGTGGTCAGAAGAGCTACCAGAGGTGTTGTGGGCATACCGAGTATCCCACAGAACAAGCACAGGCGAAACACCGTTCACAATGGCGTTCGGGACAGAAGCAGTAATACCGATTGAGCTAAAAGTCCCAACAAAACGAACAGCTGCGTTCGACGAAGAGACAAACAACTCCGCAATGGCAGTAGAGTTGGACTTGCTTGAAGAAAAAAGAATAACAGCAGAATTAAAAAATGCAATTTACAAAAGAAGAGCAACAAAGTACTACAATTCTCAAGTAAAAGCAAGAGAATTCGAAATTGGGGACTTGGTACTCCGAAAAGTTTTGATACCACCAGGAGTATTTGGCCCGACTTGGGAGGGCCCATACAAGGTGACGAATAAGTGGCACAACGACACATACGACCTTGAAGACATGGAAGGCAAGTCGTCCCAATACTCCTGGAATACAACTCTACTCAAGAAGTACTACCAATGAAGTCCTGTAAGTCTTAGAAAGTTTGTAAATAGATCTTTTGTAATTTTTGAAATTTTTGCGCAAGTTTATAAGCGAGCAGATTTGCATTTATCTTACTAAGCGAGCAGATTTACATCTATTTTACTAGGCGAGCAGAATTGCATTTATCTTTTGTCTTGCTGAATTTTAGTTTTTGAGCCTTAAGTCCAAATTACTTAGTTGCTCGCCCAAAAATTTGCAAAATACAAGTCTGTTATAAGACAAATAAGAGAGCTTATTAAAAGCAAAAATAAGGCTAAGTCCATAACGGACCAATAGCCCGCATTAATGCAAGGCCAAGTCCACAAGCGACCAAAATGGCCCAAACAACTAAAGGTCAAGTTCTATAAGAACCAAATGACCAACTTAAAATTTGACTAAGTGTTTACCTTAAGAAAAAAGGAACACTTAGAAACTAAGTCATAAGCAAAAGAAAGAGGCGAGCAATTAAGTAAGACAAACAAAGAGGCACAAATTTGTAGATTATCAAAAGTATTCATTTCATTGAGTCAAAAATATGTTTACAATGAGGATGAGCTGATAAGCACAAAAAGAAGAAACATCCTATTGTAAAAGAAACTAAGTTATCAAGCAGGAGGAGGAGCATCTGCAGCGCTGGTCACCAGGGCACTAGGCTGCTCGCCCGAGGTACTTGTGGCAGCCCCATCTAGAGGAGTTAAGGAAAGTGAAGGCAACCCCTCAAAGACTTCATCAGTGGCCGCCGTGCTGGTCGCCACTGGGGTAGGATCGGGCTGGCCGCCATAAGTGGGGGCAGCGATGTCAACCTCCTCGCCAAACACATCTAGAGGAAAGCCAAGATCGGCCAGATCAGAGACGAACAGGGTAGAGCCAGGAGCAGGAGGGTAGTTCTTGACATATTCAATGAAGTCCGCCTTCACCGCATCACGAATATCTTGATTGTGATCATGGGCGAAGTGGACAGACCTCAAGCATTCGGCAAAGGCACAGATGTACCCGAAGTTGGTCTTGTCCAACACCTCTTGCTCGTGGACTTCATAATCGATCATGTTTTTGCGCTCTTCCTCTAGCCTCTTGATGTGCTCCTCGGCAGCTAGCAGACGAGCAGCTAAGTCTGCTCGCTCTTTCTCAGCCCTCTCAACTCTCAAATCTGAGGACTTCACCTCCAACAACATCTTCTCAGCCTTGTCCAAGGCATTCTTCTCGCCGACTAAGGAGGCCTCCATCTTCCTCTCCATCAAAGCTAGCTCCTTGGCATGCTCGGTCTTGCACTCATTGATGGCAGAGGTCTTCTCTTCGTCCAATTTCTCCACACGACGGCCCAGATCACGGTTTGTTCGCTCGAGCTCCATGATTTGATCGAGCAGCATTTGAGACTGGACCAACTGATGGCTAGCGTTGTACGCCACCAGGCGAGCATTATCGCTAGCAGATTGGTTAGCAACAAGAGTGTTCGCCGATTTGGTCCAGGCCCTTGGGACCATTTCAGCTGCCCGGCGAACAGGAAGATCAGGGATGTCGCGAAGCGAGAAGGGGGCATTTTTAACAACGGAGAGATGGTGGAGTGTTGCCCCTCGGCCAGGGTAAAGTGTTGGGTTATACCTAACAAATAAAAAGCAAATGTTAGTAAGCGAGCAACATGGTGTTAGGCAGTAAACAAAAAATAAGTCGGGGACGAGGGACTCACTCTCTGATTTTAACGGGGTCCCAACCCAAATAAGAGATGTCTTTGGGATTGTCCCCTCTCTTGGTCGCCACCAGGCCAGCGACCATTTACTGTTCGTCCACCACTTCCAAGGAGGTGGACTTAGAAGCAGGAGATCGGGGAGCAACGCTGCTCGCCTCCGCCACGGTCTTTGACCGCTTTGAGGCGCGATCATCACCGCGAGTGCCACGAGCATCATCGCCCCGCGGCGCTTTCTTCTTCTCCCTCTCCCGTTCCCTCTCCTTCTCCTTCCTTGCATCCCGCGGAGAGGACGTAGTTTTGGCCGCTGGCTTACGGCGACCAGCTCCGGCGGCTGGGCGACCAGTGGGGTTCTCCCCTGCTCGAAGGCGCATGATGGCAAGAGGAGGATCCATTTTTCTTCTTGAAGCCTCAGCCATTTGTTTGACTCGTCCGGCGAGCAGATAATATGACTCGGGCACAGCCGGGATAGCAACGGTGACTCGTTGATCTAAAAAAAAAGACAAGGTTTAGGCGAGCAAGAATGATGGGCGAGCAAAAGTGATTGGCGAGCAAAAATAAAAAAGTTACCTTCTGGGACGGCGGCTTGGGCTTCAAGGTGGTGAGGACTCGTAATCAAACCAGCAAGTTTGCGACAATGAGCCTTCGAGAGATGGTGTATGTCGCGACTAGCAACGTCGCGAAGAGAGATGATGGCTAAGGTGAAGAGAAATTCGTCGCTAATATCGGGATGCCCCCACTTCAAGTTCCTTGGAACTGCAAAACAACGAAAAGGATTAAAATTAGTCCTACTTATGAATTAGCAAGACAAAATTAGCCCTACGTTTGATTTTTCCAAAGCCTTCAGGCGACATGATGCGCGCCTGCCCGCCAGCGAATCCCTCAGTTGCTCGCCAATCTCCACCAATAAAGAAGAATTGGCAATGCCAACCCTTAATCTTATTGGGAACACCTTCAACAAGTTTCAATCCGGTCTTCGCCTTAGCGTAATACCAGCCAGCACCGTCCTCGGAAATGGTCAATGCGTAAAGGATCTCCGCGGTTGTTATCTTATTCTTGTAGCCCTCAAGACCAAAAAGAGTCATGAAGGCTAGAAGAGAACTCCAACCGTTTGGAGTGATTTGAGTGATAGCCAGATTCATATCAGACAAGAAACGGCCGATGAGCGGATGAACGGGGAGCGGAAAACCCGTGTTCAGCACATCCAAGTTGATCGTCGTGCAACCAGGTGGGGGGCGATCAGCAGTTTCTCCTTCCTTCGGCACATACATGAAAATGTCACAAGGAATCTTGTATGTTGTACGAATGCTCGCCAGATCATCCTCAATAACAACACTGGCAACCCTGCTCGCTGCATAGTCCCCATCCTGAGCTTTCATGATTACCCTCGATGTGGGGGCAAAAGTCTTCGAGTAGCGAGCAGAATAGTCTGCCCACTCGTTGTCACGAACAACTCCTTCCGGGATCCGAGATTCTGGTGTAGTTTGAGGGATGGGAAAGTTGATTTCCCTTAAAAACTCCCAAGTAAGAGTAGGACCTCCCTGCTCGCCAACTTTCTGCTCGCCAGAAGTGTCGGCTTGATCGACCTCAAGATCGATTGAACCCTCTATCTCCGCGGCCACTTCTGCAGAGTCTTCCCCTAGGTTGGAAGAAGTTTCGGGTTCACGAGCAAGAGGTTGTATCTCTTCTGGCTCGCCAGAGCGATCAGCTGCGTACATCTCTACCGAGCGAACAACGGAGCTCACATCTGAGTCCGTGCCTTCATCCACCAATAGCGTACGCGGGTTGTTCGCCAACGCCTGGTGAACAGATCTGCGCGGAGAAGCCGTAGTTATGGGTCTTTTTTCCGGGTTTCGCCCAGGTCCGGATTGAGAGGAACTTGAGGGGGAAAAATCCATTCAAAAAAAAGTGATGGAGGAATTTGGCTAGGTGTAGGATTATATACGGATAATGATGCCACCGGAGAAGTCACGATGGCAGCGACGGCAACAACAGGACGGCGGCGCTACGGCGGTTCACGGCCGAAGTTACAGTCACAGTTGCAAGAAGTGCGAAGAAAAAGAAAATTTTACGAAATTAAAGAAAGAAAAAGAAATATAAGATGGATTACCTTCGAAGAACCAAAATCTAGAGCAAACACGAAGAAATCTGAACGCAAGAATTGCAAGAGGGAAAAGCTCGAGAAGATATCAATGGCGGAAGTCCGAAAAGAAAGAAATGAAGAAGGAACCGCCTATTTATAAGAATAAAATGGGGACGAAAATGCAATATTTGCAAAGTACTATAGGCCCCTATAGGCAAATTGGGAGACGCGCATGACTGACGCGGCGCCTCGCATTCCGTACCTCGGGAATCCAACCGTCGCGACACGAAAAGACGTTCGCTACTGGTCGCGCACGTAAGCTCTCATGCTCGGCTGTTCGCCCAACTGCTCAGATGCTCGCCCATGTAAACATCCATGTTCCATTCTTGCTCGCCCAATTTTCAAAGAAATTATAGCTTGGTCCCGATTGATCAATCCATGCCCAACATGAGACCAAGCTAGGGGGCAATTGTTGGGTGGCGAACAAATAAGTAATTAATAAATATGAGATTATTACTTAGTAACAGGATAACAAACCAAAGAAGCTAGCAGTTTCGTGGAGCGAACAGCTTTGTAAAGGAGCTAGCAAGTTTGTAGAGCGAACAGCTTCGTAGAAAAGTACTAATGCAGCAAGCAGGATTGGGGCGAACAGCCTTGCAAAGAACAGCTGTGCAAGCGGCTCAAGCCAAGATCAATTCGGGCGAACAACTTCGTAATGGAGCGAGCAACATTGTAAAACAATCTCAAGCAAGGAGCGAACAACTCAGAACGCAAAGGATCATGACATCCAACGAAGACGTACAAGCGAGCAACCAGTCACCGTCGAGAGCATATCAGTAGTGCCAAAGACCAAGTACAACATGGGGAATTCCAAGAGTCACTAACTTAGATATGGTCCAAGTGTCCTAACACTTGGCACCCATCCAATGAGTAATAGTGTAGATGTTGTACAAGTGTCCTAACACTTGGCAAAGATCCAATGGTTAAGCCACCAAGATGGTGACACATGGCCACTTTGTATGTCTATAAATACTCCCTTCATGAATATGAAAGAGGAGAACAATTCAATACAAGTCCAAAACTCTTGCAAAATTATTTCTTGAGCATCACTTATCTAAATTCCATGATCTTGATTCTTGTTTGATGATCTTTCTTAGCTAAAACAGCCATTAATCATATTGATCATAAAAAGGTCATCAACAATATATTTTAGTGAAAACAACTAATACTCTTCCCCGATTTTATATATGAACCAATTTCACTTTATACATACTCCTTTGAAGAAATATTTTTTAATCTTTTCAACTTTTGTTGTGTTGAAGCTATTGATAGGGAGCTTATTTGATTTTGCTTATCAATTTCAACATCTTCATCTTCCATGGTTTCCATAACAATGGGATGCACTCCAAATTTGTTTGCATACACAATAACACAAATAACTGTTTATACGCACTTATTACAAATTAAATTTGTGCGAAAATAGCTTTAAAAATAAGTATAAGTATGTATAGAGTGAAATTGATTTATATATGAATCACTGAAGGGTATTAATTATTTTCACTAAAGAGTATTAATAGTTTTTACTGAAGAGTATTACTGGTTTACACTGAAGAGTCTTAGTTTATTTTCACTGAACAACTAAGACTCTTTAGTGTAAATCAGTAACACTCTCCAGTAAATACAACTAATACTCTTCAATAAAAACAACTAATACCCTTCAGTGATTCATGTATAAACCAGTTTCACTCTATACTTTATCAATAAGTATTTATGCTCCATCGACTTTAATTTGCAAATACCATCTTAATTATACTACCCTTGTGGGTCGTGACCACCAACACATAAGAAGAAAAAAGAAAAAGGAAAATGAAAGGGTTCTACTATACGCCCATCCATATTTATTTGCTACCCCCACCCTATTTTTGACTTATTATAATATATTTTTTGAATGATTTTTGTGCCCTTATAATAAAAAATAAAAAAACTGAATATTTGATACATCCATTAGAATACCAAAAGTCACAAGACACACAAACACAAAGAAGAACATGAATACGGGAAGAAAAGAGAAGAGAAAATACATATAGACTACCATTTTATCATCTTTACGACGGTGATGCAACATTAGTTCATTGTTTTGTTACAAAAATGGTGTATACCCAGGAGTCTTACGCTATGTGTGTAAGTGTATTTGCTTGATTTTTTTTTTTTGATGAAGTGTAACTTTATTTTTCTTTGAATGTTTTTTTTTGTTTATAGAATGAGTATTGTGTACCAAGATTTTCGTGTGTTTAGCCTACAATTTTCGTATATTGTGTACCAAGATTGTTATTTTCACGTTATTTTGAAAAAAAACCACGACACCAATTTTCGAACCTGGTTCGTTGAAAAATGGTTAGTATTTCGACAAGAAGTTTTCGAAAATTGGTTAGGTATTCGAAAATATATTTTTGTCGAAATATTAGCCATTTTTTCGAAATGTATTTGACGAAATGTGCGGTGGCGGCGCTGAGTCGTGGGGTTTTGCGGTGCTGAGTTGTGGCGCTGCGTGTGGGGCGTCGCGACGCTGCGTGTCGGTGGCGGCGTTGAGTCCTTGGGTGTCGCAGCGCGGCGCTGCGTGTGGGAGTGTCTATGAGAAAGCCGTATTCGAGCAGATGAAGTCGTGAAGTCGTGCAGAATAGGAGGTTTTGTGGGTGTATGAATATTTTGAATAATATTAGAGAGAGGAGGGTAATTTAGGTATATTGTGATGACTATATTTAATAATTATATACATTTAAGTGGATAAATTAAGTGAGTGAGTGTATTAAATAAATATGGAGGGGTATATAGTCGCACCCAAAATGAAACGAAGAGTTGCCCATAGGACTGTTGTTGACTCATAGGAATGTCTGGGCCTAAAGGTAATTCTCTGAGTGGGGCAATAGCCAATTGGCTAACCTAGGCGAATAGCCCATTGGGCTTAATTTCATGTTTGGGCTTAATTTCATCCAAGTGTGGCGATCAGGTACTCGGTTCTACTCGACTTGCAACATATTGTAAATCAAGTCTAAAATTTGCACGAAATTTATTTGTAGTTTACTAAAAAAAACCTTAAACTTTTTTTTTTTTTTTTTAAAGAAGTGCATGTATAGTATTGCAATTTTTTTTAGTAGGGAAATTATACTTTTTAATAAAAATAACTAATGATGTCTAGTGAAACAATTCATACAATTCATACCCTTCAATTCATACACTCTGGTGAAAACAACTTGCCCTCCAAAACCAATATTTTTTAGTAAAAATAATTAATTCCATTTAGTGAAATAATGCATACTCTTCAAAGTGGTTCATGTATGATCCACATTGACTCTATACCTTGCCTTTATAAGAAATGAATTCACACTTTTACTTATTTCCTTTATTTTCCGTATTATACTTTTTCAAATATTGAAATCTTAAAACTATATTATGGAGGAAATAACAAGAAATAGAGGAAAATCGTGAACTCAATTTTTCATAAAAAAAAATAAAGAAATTTTTGCTTTATTTAGCAAATCACATGGGAATTTCATGCAATTCCCAAATCACAAATGCTCTGTTTGGTTAGAGGTGGTGGTTGATAGGGATGAAGATGAAAAAAGTGGATGAGAGTAATTTACTGAATAGTAAATTTGTGTTTGGTTAGGGATGAAGAAGTACCGTTGGATGAAATTTTATGCCAAATCAAGAATGATACTGTATTATTATATTATTATCAGCTGGCTAGGTGTGTGATTTAAGTATGAAAGAGAATTAGTACGTGGAAGAAAAGTAAGGGAGAGAAAAATGAGTGTTAATTTGTATTGTCTCATGTCATGAGATAATCTCATTTTTTCATATATGAATTATTAAAGGGTATTGTTGATGGGCGAACAACTTTGCATTTAATCAACGAAAGATTATCATTAAACTTGATAACAGGATAACTAATGGAAAAAACTAACAGCTTTGTGGAGCTAGCAGCTTTGTAAGGCGAACAGTTTTGCAGAACAACTCCAACATGGCAAGCAGGATTGGGCGAGCAACCTTGCAAAGAACAGCTGTGCAAGCGGCTCAAACCAAGACCAATTCGGACGAACAACTTCGCAATAGAGCGAGCAATATTGTAAAACAATCCCAAGCGAGAAGCGAACAGCTCGGAACGCAAAGGACCATGACATCTAACGAAGACGAACAAGCGAGCAACTGGTCACCGTCGAGAGCATCTCAGTAGTGCCAAAGACCATGTACAACATTGGGAATCCCAAAAGTCACTAGCCTAGATATGGTCCAAGTGTCCTAACACTTGGCACCCATCCAATGAGCAATAGTGTAGATGTTGTACAAGTGTCCTAACACTTGGCAAAGATCCAATGGTTAAACCACCAAGATGGTGACACATGGCCACTTTGTATGTCTATAAATACTCCCTTCATGTACATGAAAAGGGGAGAACAATTCAATACAAGTCCAAACTCTTGCAAAATTATTTCTTGAATATTACTTAGCCAAATTCCATGATTTCTTGATTTTGTTTGATGATCTTAACTTGGGAAAACAGTCACTAATCTTCTTAGTTAGAAAAGGTCATCAACAGGTATTAATTGTTTTTACTAAAGAATATTAGTTGTTTTCACTGAACAATATTAGTTAATTATAGTGAAAAGTTTTAGCTTGTTTTATAGGGACCAACTAATATTTTTCAGTGAAAACAACTAATACTTTTTAGTTTAAACAACTAATAACCCTTTCATGATTCATGCACGAACCATTTTCACTCTATACCCTGTCTCAAGTTTTTGCTGAATATTAAGACAAAATATAGAGTGAAAATGGTTTCATACATGAACCATTGAAGGGTATTAATTATTTTCGCTAAAGAGTATTGACAGTTTTACTGAAAGGTATTAGTTGCTTTCACCGAAAATTATTAAGTTATTTATTGAAAATAAAGTAAGACTCTTTGGTAACAACAACTAATACTCTTTATTACAAACAACTAATATTCTTCAATAATTCATGTATGAACAAGTTTCACCCTATATTTTGACAAAATTAATTGGGTAAGAGGAGGGGGTACAATATTATTAAAAATTCAGAAAAAATATCTAAAACTAATATTTAAAATAACACAAGATTTTAATTAATTAATTTGGGGTGGGGGGAATTGCTACTTTTGTGTGATGTGACATATGCGAAACCCCCCGTTAATGCCGACCACATGTGATGATCACAGCCAACCACAAGTTTTCCCTCCTCAAAAATTGATTGATTGATTGCAATCGCACTCACTCCCACACACCACAAACCATTTCCCCCATTCTCCCCTCCGCTGACCGCCACCACATGAATTCCAATCCTCCGCCTCCGGCCAACGACGCCTCCAACAAGAAGATCCGAAAGCCATACACCATAACCAAGTCCAGAGAAAGCTGGACCGAAGAAGAGCATGACAAGTTCCTCGAAGCACTTCAACTGTTAAGTCTCTCCTTCTCTCCTAAATAGTAACTGTTCCTGTTCTGGTATTGGATTACTTGATTTTTTCCTGTTCGTCCGTTATTTGATTTGTGTAAGTTCAATTTTGGTGATGAAGTAGTTTGCAGAAAGTATACGTATGACGAGAGATGAATTGAGCGCTAATTTTCATGTTTTGGTAGTTTTGTTGAAAATTGAGCAAACGCGTAGGTGGCGGTTTCCTTCCGGAGTTGAAAACTTAGCAAACTGTTCCTGATTATTTAATTTTTACCTGTTCGTCCTTTATTTGATTCGTGTAAGTTCAATTTTGGTGATGAAGTAGTTTGCAGAAAGTATACGTATGACGAGAGATGAATTGATCGCTAATTTTCATGTTTTGGTAATTTTGTTGAAAATTCCGGCGTTGAAAATTGAGCAAACTGTTCCTGATTACTTAATTTTTACCTGTTCGTCCTTTATTCGATTTGTGTAAGTTCAATTCTGGCGATGAAGTAGTTTGCAGAAAGTATACGTATGCTGTAGCGACTACTAGTGACGATGAGAGATGAATTGGGAGCTAATTTTCATGTTTTGGTAATTTTGTTTGAAAATTGAGCAAACACGTAGGTGGCAGTTTCCTTCCGGCGTTGAAAATTGAGCAAACTGTTCCTGATTTGTGTAAGTTCAATTTTGGTGATGAAGTAGTTTGCAGAGAGTATACGTATGCTGTAGCGACTACTAGTGTCGAGAGATGAATCGAGAGCTAATTTTCATGTTTTGGTAATTTTGTTGAAAATTGAGCAAACGCGTAGGTGGCGGTTTCTGAAAATTGAGCAAACTGTTCCTGATTTTTACCTGTTCGTCCTTTATTTGATTTGTGTAAGTCCAATTTTGGTGATGAAGTAGTTTGCAGACAGTATACGTATGAACGTATGACGAGAGATGAATTGAGCGCTAATTTCCATGTTTTGGTAATTTTTGTTGAAAATTGAGCAAACGCGTGGGTGGCGGTTTCCTTCCGGCGTTGAAAATTGAGCAAACTGTCTTATTTAATTTTTACCTGTTCGTCCTTTATTTGATTTGTGCAAGTTCAATTTTGGTGATGAAGTAGTTTGCAGAAAGTATATGTATGCTGTAGCGACTACTAGTGACGAGAGATGAATTGAGAGCTAATTTTCATGTTTTTGGTAATTTTGTTGAAAATTGAGCAAACGCGTAGGTGGCGGTTTCCTTCCGGCGTTTTCTGAATTCGAGATCCAGAGTCACGATAGCTGCATATTTTCTGAACGTTTCCGATGTTAAATTCAGGTTCGATCGTGATTGGAAGAAAATTGAAGATTTCGTCGGCTCAAAGACAGTAATTCAGGTGCTTAAATCATACTTTATTGGCATTTTCTATCAGTATAGTGTTGCAATCTGTTTGAATTTTTTTATGACATTTCAAAGCAACGCACCAAATTATACGGATAGTGATATAACAAATACTCCTCAATTGGAATGGATAATATTTATCACTCTCTAATTCAATCTGGGTAACTGCGGGAGATCATTATTATATCATCTTTTCTCCCTTGAAATTAGGCAGACATGATTGAATTCTGTTGAAAATTTTCATGGCAGATTCGGAGCCACGCTCAAAAGTACTTTTTAAAGGTTCAAAAGAATGGAACAGTTGCTCATGTTCCTCCACCTCGTCCCAAGCGTAAAGCTACTCATCCATATCCACAGAAAGCACCCAAAAATGGTTGGTTCCTATATTCTGAGAGTGAGAAAGGGCTCAGAGCCTGTATTTTTGTGCTTCTGAGATCTTGAATTCTCTGTTTCTCATTCCTGTTCTTGGCAGTTTTGATGCCCCTGCAAGCATCAGCAGCTTATCCTTCTGCTTCCCTGAATTCAATGGCGCCCGGATATACAACATGGGAAGATGCTTCGGTGCTTGTGAGCAATCCGTCAGCCGGAAATGAATACGATTATCTTGGAGTTGAAGGTTTGTATTAGAATTTGTGCATAGAAAGTAAAAGAAAGTATACATATTTTCTTATCAAAAAGAAGCGTAGAAGTTTATTTATTAAAGGCAGTTTTTGCTCTCTTATTATGACATGTAAACGTTGATTCAGCTGATATTGGATCAAAGGGGGCTGCAACAATTAGTAACTGCAGTATGAATGGCTTTGGAGGTTCACCCAGAGCACCACCAAATTCCGAGTTACCAAATCAAGGAAAAGAAGGGTCCGTAGCTCATGGTAAGTTTCTGGAGCATGTTTCATATTCATCTCTCTTCTTATTTATACCAATACTCTTTTTCTATCAAAATAAAGAACTCGTTGTCTTTTAAAGTCCTGGCATGCGAGAAACTACTAGTTAAGTGCTAGCTAGTTTGGAGAAACATCTAAATTTGGGATTATTTTTATTAAGCAAGACACATATACATTTTACTTTGAAAACCAACCCCATGAACAATAGTTTTGAAGAACTTTCACCTAAGATAATGTGATTATTATTGCACGGTGATCATTTTTACTGGTGCTGTGAATTTCAAAGGGGATTGAAATTATGAAAAGTACTCATTATTCACTATAGAAAGAGAAAATACAAATGGCTAAATGAATGCATGATCAAATCAGTATGACCTGAATAAGGTTTTATTACAACACGTACTTGGAAAATCACGGTCACAATTATTTCTTCAGGTATTCCAGATTTTGCTGAAGTTTATGGCTTCATTGGAAGTGTCTTTGACCCAGATAGTAGAGATCATGTGCTGAAACTCAAGGAGATGGATCCGATAAATTTTGAAACTGTGAGCTTATTTTAACTTATGCGAGTCTCTGTCCTTGTGAAATGAATACCATGTGTTATTTTGAAGAATGATAAATTAAGACCATTCTGCACTCTGGCTTTGAATTTGCCATTTTCATATTAAAATGAGATCAACTATTCGTGTTGTAAACGGGTGTTAAATTAGCTTATATGAACTATATGAGGTCATGATTCATGAACATATTCCACTTGAATGGGCTGATTTCGAAGAAGAGATTATCAACTGAGCCTTTAATATCAAATAATTGGGGTAGGCTACATGAACCAATAATAGAATCACGTTGGGTCGTGTCAAATTGCTCCACTACTCAATTATACTTCTTTTATTTCATGAGGATTTACTATATGAATTAATGCGACCATGGATACCTTTATTGACCCAAATACTTCTTAAATGTCTTACGATTCTGAAAACAGCTTAGATGTATGAGTAAAGGAAATCAGAATGATAAATGTATTCATATATCCTGTATAGTATAGACATGTTTACCTCCAGTTATGTGAAAAGTAAGCATTTTATTACACTAGCTTCCACTTTAATGTGGAAAATCGCATACACTTTTGCTAAAGCTCAGTTATGCTAAATAGTGTTCATTACTTAGTATTCTAATGTAGACCATTTGATGTGGTAAATTACCTTGCATTGCCTTTGTTTATCATATGTTCACATATAGAGTTTGCATGCTTTGCATTGACTTGCAGGTCTTGTTATTGATGCGGAACCTTAGCATCAATTTGTCGAATCCTGATTTCGAGCCAATTGTAAGTGACTTTCTCCATCTACCTGCCCTAGTATTTTGTTTTAAGATAATATCAGTTCATGAAAGTTACACATAGCTTTTTAATGTCCCAGCTCGATAGTATGTTTCGATAAAATTAATGACATGATATTTTTATTGCTGACTAATAGGATACTAGTGGTAGGTCGAAAACAATACCTCATTTTCAGATTTCCTGTTCTACATACTAGATACATGATTCGTTTTCAATATTATTATCTAATACCAGAAGGAGGTTCTATCGTCGTACGATGTCCACATGAAGGCAGTCGGGGTTTCTCCCCCCGAAACTGTCATCGGTGCTGAATAAGGATCACTAACTTGCTATAAAAGCCTGTAATGGACCAAGTACATAAGGTACAGAGATCCTCTTATTCCGAAGAGAATTCAGCAGTAAACCATATATATAATTTGTATATACGAGCTGAAAATGATGCCTAAGTTAACACGAACAAGAGCGCGTGTGCGCGTTTGACATGCGATTCATCGACCTCAATGTAAGAAAACCTCTCTTTTTTGCCCTGGAGAAGATGATAGTTTATTTAGGTATTCATCTTTAGCTGGATATATATTCTTTTCAATTTTGCTGGAGATAGTTATATACTGTAGAAAATTTGTTAACATGATAAAGCTGTGATACCATTTCCAGCAGTAATTTGTATTTGATTTTTATGTAGAGAGTAAGTATCGGATTCAGTTGGTGTGATTTGTATCACTTTTTGAGTGTTGTATCTTGATTGACATTCACAAATGCCTATGCTGACATTTTCTTTTTATTGCCCTTGAAAAACTATGCAACTTTTCAAATACTTGTGCTTTTAGTTTTTTACCTTTAAATGATGAAATGAGTGTTTTTGGTTTTTGCATAATAAAAAAATTGGATTTCCTTGCTCATTTTTTAAATGATTTGTATAATGCTTATCTCCCCATCCTATTATCAATTTTTCATTTTGTCATTTTTATTCGTTCCACTATTAACTTTTCATATTTTTTTGACACCAACTAGTAATATTATATTTATACACTTTATTCATACTAGTTGTATACACGTGCGTTGCACGTTGTACGTAATGTAGTGGAGAAAATAAAATAAAATTTTAAAAATTAAGATTTTAATGTTCTAATTTTTCAATTAAATTGTGTAGAGGCTTCGCTTAGGCACATATATGTGATTCATAAGGATTTTTCAAAGAATTTAACATTAAAATAATTTTTAAGCAAGATTGAAAATATAAAAATTATATTTCAGGTGATCTCCTACAATTGGATATAACAGTAACAAAATAAATTAGAATAGGGAAAGAGTTTAGAGGATTTTCTTTCTATATTTCTCATCATCACTCAACGAAAAAAAATGTTACAATCATTGTTCAGACAATAAGTTCAAACAATAAATTCAAATTGTTGGACCTCAAGGGAAGAATCTGAACTCCATCCAATATTAGTTGGTAGATCATGACCTTGAACTTCACGAATGCCTGTAATCATTGTGATTGTAAATTTGAAAATAGAATAATATTAATTTTGAATTATAATGTAATAACATATATTGCATTTACTTAGTCCATCGGAGTATGTTCGACCACACCTATGATAATTCTTTTTAGATTTTTCAGAAGCTAGAGAAACACTCATGCAATTTAAAAAAATGACACCCTTCAAGTAATATTAGGGAACATTTTGACAAGAAATTTAAGATCATAACATAATTTATATACTGGGAAAACAACCTGACTTAGAAAGCTTTAGAGATCTATTTTTCGCCATCAATGAGATGCCCTCTGCAGCTTGCCTGCATACGAAATTAGACGGCACCTAAAAAAATCACCAAGAAACAAAAGTAGTAATTGTTAAAGGATGAACATTTACTCTAAAGTTGCACCAAAAAAGATTAGTGTTCTAAAAAAAACACTAATCTTCTCTTAGGAGTACGAAAGTTATTGTTTTAGAAACTCAACAATACTAATTCGAGATCATATAAAATACCGTCAAAAAAGGGTAAAATTTTGCAACAAAATATAATGTAACTTTTTACGATATAAACCCAACCAAAAGAGCCAAGGAACAAGCATTCACTAAACAAATTAATAAAATAAATTAACCTGCAATTTCTTTAAGCCAAACAAATAAACGTAATACACCAAAATCTATAATATAGATGCCTATATAATATAGAACACAATGTCTGGCTAACTTATGAGAAAATTAATAAACCAAAATTGTATTCTCCTCAAACACAACAATCGGTGCTTCACTACTGTGCACCTTGAGGGCATTATATCCACAAGAACTTTGCTTTGCACAGAGCTCAAAGATTTTAGGTCCATTGAATTGTATGTAAAGTTTTCCTTTCATGAATGACCTCTGGTACATGGGTATCCCCTCATAATTTATGTCAATTACACAATGTTAACCATCAAATTGGAATTTAGGACTTTTTGCCCGTGTTCCCCAGAGCTCCACACCGGCACACCGTATTAGACATTGGCATCGGCTTGAGCCGAGCCCATTAGGGGTCATTATTATAGGTCCAAAGTTTCGTCATGGATAATTATTTTATCGAGGGTTCGATGATGGAGAAAAGGAGATGAATCTTGCAGGGAGAAGTTAAGCGGCTACTCAGAAGCCTTAGAATTGGCATCTGATGGAGACGAAAGGACATGGGTAACAAAAAGGACACGTTGAGTGAATCAGGCTATCGATCTAGGACATAAGTGTAAAAAATAAAAGATGATAAGGATAAAATGGTCCAAAAATAATTTACCACACATTGAGTGAATCGGGCTATCAATGTTGGACATAAGGGTACAAAATAAAAGATGATAAGGATAAAATGGTCCAAAAATGATTTACCACTCCAAGCCACTTTTATATGAGCTAAGAGATCCAAACATGAGAAATTGGAGTTGAACTTTACCCATGAGAATTCTAGAAAGTCTGAGAGCCATTGGAAGTGAAGGATTTGAAATTTCTTTGCTGTAACAAAATCAGCTCTAATTAACAAACCATGGATCCGTAAAATAATACGATTCAACTGAAGAACCATGGGCGAAAAATCTCACCAGATTTTGATAATGTTAAGCTTATCTGACTTTCGTCTGGGAATCTTCGCATGCTAAACTACACTTGAATGAATTTAGATAGCTTTACCTATGAGAATTCCAGAAAGTCTGAGAGCCATTGGAACTGAAGGATTTTAAATTTCTTTACTGTAACAAAATAAGCTCTAATTAATGAACTACGTATTTGTAAAATAATACGATTCATCTGAAAAACCATGGACGAAAATCTCACCAGGTTTTGATAATGTTAAGCTTATCTAACTCTCGTCTGTAAATCTTCGCGTGCTAAACTACAATTGAATGAATTTAGATAGCTCTACACTTCCTTATTCAAATTCATTGGAAACAATACAATATAAGGGCACAGATTTAACTTGATACACAAATCAAACCACATTTTAGCCGAACAATAATGGAAGATAAAATGTATAAAAAATCTATTAACGCAGGTAAGAAAAAGATACCAATTGCAACCAAACGTGAAGGTAGCACAGACCGTTAGAGTAACGGCTGTCGGCTATGAAAGGCTCGGCGCATATCGGGAGATTTCGAGGCAATTTCTCACCAGAAGCCAAGGCGACAGCCTATCTTTCAATTTTTGATAACGCTGCTCTTTAAAGGAACAAAAGAGGAAATATGATCTTCAAATGTTAAACCTTGTAGTGGTGGTTTTTTAAAACCGGATTTCAAAATCCCGAAGTAAAATCAGATTTAGATTTGTAAATCCAAAACTTGATTTTTAAAAACCAAAAGACATCTTAAGTGGGTTTGCAGACCTTTGAAGTATATTGGCCCTTTGCATCTCTGCTAGTTCCACACTTCTCATTTATGAAAGTAACGAAGTCATCTACATCTCTGCCACCTTCATAATCTTCACCAGCTTTATTGTTCTTTGGGAATAATTTCAATGTAGGAAAACCACTTACTCCATACCTGCTCATCAGTAGACATACATTAGTTGAAAGTTATTGCTCAGATGAAATGACCAAAGCAGGTGAATAAAATCAAAAGTTAGCCGTACATCAAACATATAAAAACCAAAACAATAAATATTAAAGAGCACTCACTTCTCTCCAATATCCTTGTACTTGTCAGCATCAACATTTGCAATCACCACATCATCCCCCAGCTTGAATGTTGTTGCAACTTTTTCATAGGTCTATAATTAGAAGCAAGTAAAGTAAGGTATATTGCAATAATATTTCAATACCCATAGTGATATCAAATGCACTGAAAATGAACTTACAGGAGCAAGGTTCTTGCAATGACCACACCTGGACAAGATAAAACATAATTAAGAGTGCAACCCAGTTTTAGTATCACATCACTTGAAATAGTCTATGTATATGTACATGTTTCATGTGCAATGATAGTTATACTTGTGTACTTACCATGGAGCATAAAATTCAACCAAGACATCCTTTTTCTCATCAAGTACAATCTCATCAAAGTTTTCTGAAGTAAGAACTACAACACTCGAAGGGACTGCAGCTATCTAGACTTTTGTCCCTAAATACAGGGTAGCATGAGAACTATGAGAAAGCAGCTTTGACAGGCTCTAAAAATTATGTTAAACAACAGACAGCAGTTGAACTGAAAGTAACATTGATCTTCATTTATTTCCCTCAATCAAACAAAAGAGCAACTATATAACTTTTTTCTGATATCAGGAAAGATTTCATATATAACATGTTGATTGCTTCACTCATTTGATTCTAAAACAATGGAAGTCCATTAAGTTTAAAGGGTAATGTGAAAGCAAATTTAATCAACAATGTGTCTCATTACTCATGAATAATAATATAGTATAACCAATTTCTTTTACCTCATTCAGTGTTTACAAATTCAGCAAGGGCATCTGCACTTCGATCACCTTCATACCTACCAGATGAACATTCATTCATGAGGATTGCACTTTCCAAAAGACCTTGCATGACTTAAAGAGCACTAAATATTTGTAAAAACTAAAAAGGATCTCCAATTATCAAATGGGGGAGAAGAGAATGAAATCAGAATATTAGATGACACATAATAACTTACTTTAGTAAACGAAATACAAGCAATAGAGCACATACTCTAAAATACACTTTGTGTAATACTTTTGGGTTATTGGAATCTAATGAAAATACATGAGGAGTTTGAGATGAGGTCTGAAATAATTACCACATCCTTGGGAGGGGAGGACGCTTGGTGGATCGGCTCTTGATTCTCTTTGGAGGTTAGGGTTCGACAGAGGCGTATCTGTCGACGTTGGAAGGCGTAGGTCGGCGTTTGGTTTGCCCGTTGGGACGAATGGGCATCGCCGGCGATGGAGATTCTCGATCCAACCCTATGGAGATCACTTCGCTGGTTTCCAGCCTTATGGAGATCTCTTGCCATCGATTTTCGGTTGTTTGGTTCATAGATTTGGCGGGCTGAACGGAAGGGGGGGCTTGATTATCAGTTTTTTGGGGGGTGAAATCGCACGGCGCATCACCTGAGCCGAAGAGACGGAGGAGGGTTGGTGAGGGCTTGAGAGAGGGGGAATGGGGAGATGGGTTGAGCGTGCGGGTGAATTTGGGGTCAGTTGGGGGTTAGTTGCCGTAGGGAAAATATGTTGGGGGTATTATAGTCCAAAAATGTTTCTCAAATGCTTGTGACTTTTTAATATAGTATAGATTAACTCATTTAAACACATCACACTTTATTCATTTCTTTCTCCATCATATAACTATATCTATATTTAATTATCCTTCTTAAATATTGTGCCAAAAAACAATGAGAAGTTTATACCGGGACGGAGGAAATAGTTCTGAGCAGATACACTGTCTTCCTCCCTTTTATCTATTTCTGGTTAAAAATATTTTTTACTTTCAAACACCATTTATATTAATTATAGATAAAATATAGAGTGAAATTAGTTTATACATGAATCATTAAAGAATATTAATTGTTTTCACTAATATGAGTACAAACTAAGACGCTTCAATAAAAACAACTAATACCCTTTAATGAAAACAATTAATATTATTAATAAAATCAACTAATACCCTTCAGTAATTCATGTTTGATCCATTTTTTTATCTATACAAACTCTTTATTATAAGTGTTTTTTTTTTTGTAATTTTTAAATTTTAATCATATTTCATAAGTAAAAGCAAAATACAAAATACAAATGTCTCTATAAAGTAAATATGATTAAAATTTATCTTATTAATCCATCCGTAGTAAATAATCTTACTGCCTAAAATAAAAATAATTATTACACCTTTCAACGTATATTTATTTTATACTACCATTTTTCATTGAACTTCACCTACAATATTTTTAAAATAATTCATTTAGTAATATTTTTATATTTATTTTTTTAGACATGATAACATTTTTTTAAATGACAAAACCATTTTTTGCACGGAGGGGAGGGAGTATATATTTCTAATTCTTCACTGTTAGCCTAAACCCTAGCGCCATCAGTCCCCCACCCCTCAACATCCAAACCTCACGAAATGGCCGCCGCCGCCGTCCGCCCACTCGTAACCGTACATGCACTAGAGAACGATATGATCTCTGACGGAGGCGCGGCCGCCGCCGCTAACTCCGTGCCTCTTCCAGAGGTATTCAAGGCGGCGATCCGCCCGGACATTGTCGTATTTGTCCACGGACAAATTTCGAACAACGCCCGACAGGCTCACGCCGTCTCGAAACTCGCCGGCCACCAGACCTCCGCCGAGTCCTGGGGAACCGGCCGCGCCGTCGCCCGTATCCCTCGCGTCTCCGGCGGCGGCACTCACCGCGCCGGTCAGGCCGCCTACGGAAACATGTGCCGTAGCGGGAGAATGTTCGCGCCGCTCAAGACCTGGCGCCGCATTCACAGGTCACCAAACGTCACTCAGAAGCGCCACGCCGTCGTTTCGGCCATCTCCGCCTCCGGCGTTCCGTCGCTGGTGCTCGGCCGCGGGCATAAAATCGACGAGGTTCCGGAATTACCCCTTGTGATCTCCGATTCCGCGGAGGGCGTTGAGAAAACCAGCGCGGCGCTCAAAATTCTCAAGCAGATCGGAGCTCTCCCCGATGCCGAGAAGGCGAAGGACAGCCACGCGATCCGCGCCGGAAAGGGCAAAATGCGTAACCGTCGATTCGTCTCGAGGAAAGGCCCGCTCGTGGTGTACGGAACGGAAGGGGCGAAATTGGTGAAGGCTTTCCGCAACATACCTGGTGTAGAGGTTGCGCATGTTTCGCGATTGAATCTTCTGAAGCTTGCTCCAGGGGGCCATTTGGGTAGATTCATTATCTGGACCAAGAGTGCCTTCGAGAAGCTGGATGAGATCTACGTGACTTTTGACAAGCCTTCTGAGATGAAGAAAGGGTATGTCCTTCCGAGGAGTAAAATGGTGAACGCTGATCTCGCAAGGATCATCAATTCCGATGAGATCCAGTCTGTGGTGAGGCCGATTAAGGATGATGTGAAGAGAGCTCCACTGAAGAAGAATCCATTGAAGAATCTGAATGTGATGTTGAAGCTTAACCCCTACGCTCAGGTTGCTAAGAGGATGGCGCTTCTTGCTGAGGCGCAGAGGGTTGCAGCCAAGCAGGGGAAACTTCAGAAGAAGAGGAAAGAGATCACTAAGGTAGATTTTCTTTGCATCTTTCCATTTTTATTGGTACTGATTTTGCAAGTTTGTTCATCAATTGTGTTTATTGTTTTCTGCTTGTGATTGATTATATCCACATATCTTGCATACTTGATAATAGGGCCTACTCTACTCCAGAAATTTATTTGACAATGATGCATGTGTAGTGAATCACATTATTTGCATGAATTTGGTTCATTGAGTTCTTTCCAGTCCATTGTTTTTTTGCAACACTTTGTAAGAACCCCTTTTGAAATACGGGTTAGACATTCTTGAAATTCTAATTCTTTTGGTGTGAATGCTCGTTAGGGTGTAGTGCTTTATGTGTTTGTCTTGGATTTAGGGGGTGTTATGGAACTCATTCGAATAGTATAGAATTACATTTTTGAGAAGTTGGTAAGAATCAACTTTTTCAAATTTAGTTTGCAAACACTCCCTTAAATGACATTATTCATAAAAAATAATAAGTGTTAAAAGAAAATAGTTCCAAAATAAAGTTTTTTTTTTTTTTTTTTTTTCTTTTGGTAAACATTAAAGACCATTTTTTAGTTAGCATGAAAATAATTATAGTTGAGCACAATCACTTTTGTGTAATTTTGGATACATTTAAAAATTGTGCAAATCAATTCACCTTTCATTTTTCTTTTAATAATTACTCCCTCCGTCCACGAGTAAGTTTCCCACTTCTTTTTGTTGAATGGTTTAAGAAAGTGTATTTGTTTATTAATATATGGTGGGCCACATGTTGACTTTTGGGATAAAGTAATGAATAGTGTTGAAAAGTAAAGTGAATGAGTGGCTTTTTGGTAATATTGTGTAAGTTTGAAGGTTACAGTTTATATATAATAGAGTGTTGTTATTTCCATTTATGGAATGGGAAACTTACTCGTGGACGGCCCGAAAAGGAAAGTGGGAAGTTTACTCATGGACGGAGGGAGTATAACATTATGATTGAGCAAGAGATCTTGTACATGACCACATATTATGACTTATAACTGAATTAGTAAAAAGTTTGATAACCGAAGCATCACAAATTGATTAGTGATTTTGAATACTAAGTGTTAATGGAAAGTTTTATATCTGTTTAAGTTTGATAATCGAAGCATCACAAATTGATTAGTGATTTTGAATACTAAGTGCTAATGGAAAGTTTTATATCTGTTTAAGTTTGATAAATGAAACATCACAAAGTATTGTTGTTTAGAATACGAAGTGCTAATGTATAGTGATTTTGAAAAGAACGGGACATAAAATCAAACTAAAAAAATTAAGTCAAACAAAAGTGCTTGTGCTCGACTATACTTATTTTCTGGCAAACTAAAAAATAGTCCTTAATGATATTCCAAATGATGGAATTACATAATCAATGTGAGTTTGTGATATGAAACTATTTTTTTTTAAGAATTATGCCTATTGAAGGGGTATTCGTAATTTTTTTGAATATCTTGAATTACGCCTCGTTGAATTATTTTCTGATTCTAGTTAACATGCTGTCTAGTGTTTCATTGTTTCATGATCAGTATCTGAGATTTGTTACCTATGTAGGAGGCGGCGTCAGCAATAAGAACCGCTAGCAAGGCTTGGTACAAAACCATGATTTCGGATAGTGATTATGCTGAATTCGACAACTTCTCCAAGTGGTTGGCCGTGTCTCAGTAATTAAATTGCAATTTTTTATGTTTTTTCAGAGCCTATATATGTTTAAAATTCTTCTCTGCTTCATTAGATCTTATGAGGGATTGGTATGTGAATCATTTCGGTTACTTGGTAGGACTTCTACCGTTTTGGATAACTTCTCGTTGTTGGAAAGAGTTTTTTGTTGAATTATGCTTGTTTTTTGCTATTACTGTGTTTCATGGCCTTGTTTTCTTGCATTTTGAGATGTCATGTCCATTGTCATCGTGTAAATTAGAATCTGGTCCTAATAAAAATGGAGTATCAATGAGTTTTGAGTTCTCTGTAAACTTGAATGATATCATTGGTATTAATTATTTTTGGTGTTCTATTATGTGTTTTGAATGATATCATGTGTGTTATTTTTGGTGTTCTATTATGTGTTTTGTTTTATGTTAAGGAATATTCAATGAATCACTGTAATCCTAGGTTTGTGTGCTAAAGATCAAGGAGGTGGAATTACACATTGGAACATAATAAAATGACAGAATGACAAAATATATAGTGAAAATGGTTTATACATGAATCATGGAAGGGTATTAGTTGTTTTCATTGAAGAGGTTTAGTTGTATTTGCTGAAGAGTATTATTGGTTTATACCGAACAATCTTAGTTGTTCAGTGAAAAAGAACTAAGACTCTTCAGTGTAAACCAGTAATACTCTTCAATAAAAACAACTAATACTCTTTAGTGAAAACAACTAATACCCTTCAGTGATTCATATATAAATCAATTTCACTCTATACATGCTCCAGAAAAATTGAATGGTTGTAAATTAGTTTAATAGTGTGCACACACATTTAACTATAATTTGCACAACTAAGTGCGAAAGTTATTCAGTTAAGGAGAGTACATTTTAATTACACTAATATATTAATAAAATTTTAAAGATATAAAGAGAGTTAAAATACAGAAATTAGTAAATTAAATTGTACTCATAAAATACCCTAACAATCTCAAAATATATTTAAAATGTGTAAAACTATTTTATGATTTAAAAAAACAACGTAGTTCAACATTTTATTATAAGTTGATAAACAATTTTTTTTAAATATGAGAAGCAGCATAATCGGGTGGTTATTAATTATGAAAAATTGTATAATATTAATAATAAGAAAAATTTACTTTCTAGTCCATGTTTTATAAGCTTACAAACATATTAGTTTAAATAATTCAAGTAAATAAATAATATTAATTGATAATTATGATTTTTTTTTATTTAAGTGATAATTATAAAAAAAAAAGGATTTTAAAATTATTATAGTTTAAAATTAATAAATTGTCATTTATATATGTAATTTTTTTTGTTAATTTTGTAATTAATTTACAATTTTTATTGAATTCCTAGTGTTTAGTTCTTATATTTTAGAAATGGAAAATGTACAATTTGGACCCTGAACTAATGTCATGGGTACAAATTGGATCCTAAACTATTTTTTTGTACAAATTGGACCCTAAACTAATGTTTCTGGTACAAATTGGACCCTCAACTAATGTATTGGGTACAAATTGGACCCTAAACTATTTATGATTACAAATTGGACCCTGAACTAATGTTTTATGTACGAATTAGACCTCAAACTATTTTTTTTGGTATAAATAAACCATAACTTTTAAAATTAAATAAATAAATCCCAACTAATAAAAAAATTAAATATTAGTATACAATATTTGACTAAAATGATACATTTCATCAATTAGTATTTCAATTCAACATTATTTGTCGATAGTGGTTATTTTTTAACTCATACTATTAAATTATTTTTTAAAATATTAATTTAAATATATATTGCATTTAAAAAAAAAGTTAGTGCTTAATTTTTTTTTTAACGTTGTTTTAAAATATATTAATGTAGTGCGTATTTTAATCCATTTTTATTATGTTGGTTAAAAAAAGAAAAAAAAAGATCAATGCTTAAAAAAACATGATCGTAGTCGATTAAATAAATGTAAATTATTTTAAAATATAGTATTAATTAAGCAACACTTTTTTTTTTATAATTTAACAATTGACTTAAAGTTTTTTTTTTATTTAATATGCACATGTATTTGAATTAATGCTTAGAAGAATAACTACTCTAATAGTATGAGTTGTAAATAACAACTATCCATAAATAATAATATATTGAAATAATAATTTATAAATTTTATCATAAAGTTTTTAATCAAATATTATATAACAATGCTTAATTTTTTTATTAGTTGGAGTTTATTTATTTGATTTTGAAAGTTATTGCTTATTTATACCAAAGAAAGAGTTTGAGATCTAATTTATACCTAAAATATTAGTTTAGGGTCTCATTTGTACTAAAAAATAGTTTAGGGTCCAATCTGTACCCAAACATTAGTTGGAGGTCCAATTTGTACCTGAGACATTAGTTTAGGGTCCAATTTGTACAAAAATATAGTTTAGGGTCCAATTTGTACCCCTGACACTAGTTCAGGGTCCAAACTGTACCTTTTCCCTTTTAGAAAATAATTTGCTTTTTTCCTTTTTGTTTTTTTTTGGTGTATGTTTGTCAATATTTTAAAATAATTTGGTACTTATTAAATACTTTTTTACATTTATATTACTAATTTTAAATTATCTAAAGGATTTTTTTGGGTATAGTTTTTATAATTTTGTTAACTTATATACCTTCAATAAAATAATAGAAATAAATAGACCGAAAATGACATTTTCATCAAATAAAAGAATACAAATGACATTTTCATAAAAAAAAAATATCACTTCAGCTTAGAAATAAGTTTTAGCTTGTGGGGGGCAGTTTTGCTAAGTTTTGAAAAATTAACAGGCAAAATTACAAAATTTTAAAAATACATAGCATTATCATAATTATATTGCCAACATACGATATACACGAATTAAAATTTGTTTTCGATTTAATAAAATATACTCATAAAATCATTAAAAAATAAAAAAAAAGTGTGAACTCAGATTGATGCCAAAATACAACCGGAGATTTAAATTTGGCTCGCAGAATGAAATTCAACCTTCCAGCCACTCAAAATCCAACACGTGGTGACATCTAACGGGCCACGGGCCCAAATTCGGGCCGTCAATCAGAACAAAAAGGCATGTTCTAGACATTGCCCTGCATCAGCCACGCCATCAATGGAATTTCATCAAAGCTTCTCGTTCTTTCCTTTCGCCCTATATAATTCCTACCAACATTATCCATTTCCTCCACCCGATCTTCGTTTCGAGCTATTATTCTGGTTAGATTTGCATAAACAGTTGTGGAATTCCGACGATGGTGAAGAAGTATCCGGCGGTGAGCGAAGAGTACCAGAAGGCGGTGGAGAAATGCAAGAAGAAACTGCGAGGTTTAATTGCTGAGAAGAACTGTGCTCCGATTATACTGCGTTTGGCGTAAGCTCTCATCATCTGCTTCTAATTCCTCTGATTTCTTTCAGTTTCGAAGCTCCGGCATATGCGTGTATATTGTTTAGTTAAGCATTTTCACTTTGCGTATGAATCATGTGTGTGTTTAACCGCTTTTATCATGTATGTATATCATGTGTGTGAATCTATAGTTTTGTGAATTGAACGATTTATAGTGTATTTTGTTCGAATCATATACTCGATTCTACTTAGTGTTGATATGAGCAATTTTTTGCTTCCGTGTTGGTGAGGAATTTCTATTGCCATTCAAATTCGTAGCTGATATTCTACCAAACTTGATTCCGATGTAGAGTCATATTCTCAATTGCTGCTACTATGAGACTATTGTAATCATATTCTACCAAACTTGATTCCAATGTAGAGTCATATTCTCATGTATGTATATTATGTGTGTGAATCTATAGTTTTGTGAATTGAATGATTTATAGTGTATTTTGTTCGAATCTATACTCGATTCTACTTAGTTAGTGTTGATAGGAGCAATTTTTTGCTTCGGTGTTGGTGAGGAATTTCTAATGTCATTCAAATTCGTAGCTGATATTCTACCAAACTTGATTCCGATGTAGAGTCATATTCTCAATTGCTGTTACTATGAGACTATTGTAAGCGTTGAAATTGGGATCTGTGTTTCTCTGTGTGTTTATTGTTTAATTAAGCATTTTTCACTGTGCGTATGTATAATGTGTGTGTTTAACCGCTTTTATGTATGTATATTATGTGTGTGTATCTATAGTTTTAAAGGCATATGCAAAATGTAGTTGTAGTCTTTGTGGATTGAACGATTTATAGTGTATTTTGTTCGAATCATATACTCTATTTTACTTAGTTAGTGTTGCTAGGAGCAATTTTTTGCTTCCGTGTTGGTGAGGAATTTCTTTTGTCATTCAAATTAGTAGCTGATATTCTACCAAACTTGATTCCGATGTAGAGTCATATTCTCAATTGCTGTTACCATGAGACTATTGTAATCATGTGTTAGTGTTGATAGGAGAAATTTTTTGCTTCCGTGTTGGTGAGAAATTTCTAATGTCATTCAAATTAGTAGCTGATATTCTACCAAACTTGATTCCAATGTAGAGTCATATTCTCAATTGCTGTTACTATGAGACTATTGTAATCATGTGTTAAAAACTGTATTCTCGTTGGAGCTTTGATGATGTTGCTGTTCTTCGTTTCGAGGAATCAATGATGAACATGAATTGGCTTCAATCGTTGTTGTGTTGTTCCAGATGGCACTCTGCTGGGACATTTGATTGGAAAACAAAAACAGGAGGGCCATTTGGGACAATTCGGAACTCAGCTGAGCTTTCTCACGAAGCTAACAATGGCCTCGACATTGCGATTAGGCTATTGGAGCCAATAAAAGAGCAGTTCCCTACTCTCAGCTATGCTGACTTTTATCAGGTAACCACTGAATTGACTTATGTTCCTTTTTGTTTCTAAATGCGATGTTTTATCTTCTAACTAATAAGACTTTCTGCACATTTAATCTAGTTAGCTGGTGTTGTTTCTGTTGAAGTAACTGGAGGGCCTGAGATTCCTTTTCATCCTGGGAGACCGGTTAGTCTCTCTGCTCTATGTTATGATGATTACCACTTGAATGCACTTGTTATCTTTCTTATGTGATATTGGTATATGTAGGATTAGTTTTTGTTCAATAACATTTGTTTGTAAGCCCATATATTTTACAAGTTCAGATGCTCCATACATGGATCTTTATTATTTCAGATTTATGAAATTTATTTGACATTAGATGTGTGTCCAAGAATGGCACCTTTTTACTCAGTCTTGGCTCGTTAAAACTGGCGCCTTTTTAATACGTTGAATGGAAGATCTTACTATGTTTTGAGCCTGAACTAGGATTGAAGTAGTAAAAATGAACTCTTAACATAGCATATGATTATATGAACCAATCACTAAGTGAGCTTAGGATAATATGGTTGGTAACCTGAGACTTGATTACGAGGTAAGCCATTTGATCCAATACGTCGGGAATGAATCTCCACTTTCTCCATGTCTTGTAACTACCAACTACCAAGTGTTTTCAAGTTTTACATCTTGTTGCTACAAGGTTATGTGTTAAGATTTTATAATAGATGGGGTGTTCCTGTAACTTGTGGAATAGTAGTGGAAATTCAGAATATTCATAGTCAGCCACAATGTCGTGTGACAATAGCCATAAATAACTTCTAGATGTTTTCATGTTAGTAATTGTCGAACATAAGATTCAAGATACCCTTTGAGATTTTTTGTGTTACAAGCTGATAACCCTGTTTAAGAAGTTTTATTCCATGATTTTCACATTGGTGTTTGGTGCACTTTTTCAAAATTCGAATATTTGTGTTCCAGGACAAAAAGGAATCTCCCCCGGAAGGTCGCCTACCTGATGCAAAGAAAGGTAAAAAAAAATTACAAGTCCAAAATTTACTCAAAAGAACTTTTGAAAATCTCAAAATCCTAATCACTATCACTTTTTGTCATCAAATCCTCAGGCCCTGACCATTTGAGGGATGTTTTTGGGCACATGGGATTAAGTGATAAAGACATTGTTGCTCTGTCTGGTGGTCACACCCTGGTATGCTATGAACAAATGCTGAATATTTTTGTTCAAAATCGACTTGTTCTCATTCGCGTGCGGTTAATTCTTCAGGGTAGATGTCACAGGGAAAGATCAGGATTTGAAGGAGCGTGGACACCTAATCCTCTTATATTTGACAACTCCTACTTCAAGTAAGCCCTCTGAATTGCTCATCATTTTTCCTTAGAAGCTAACTTGAGTTTAATGAAACACAACAATTGATCAACATTTTATCACATGTCCAACATAGGGAGCTTCTTAGTGGAGAGAAAGAAGGCCTGATCCAGCTGCCATCAGACAAAGCTCTACTAGAGGATCCTGTCTTCCGTTCATACGTCGAAAAATATGCTGCAGTAAGAAATTATTTTGACTTACTGAATATATTTTTAGTATCGTTCTACATATCAAGTGTTTCTGAATCATATCTTCGTCGTCGGACTAGGATGAGGATGTCTTCTTTCGCGACTACGCTGAAGCTCACTTGAAGCTCTCCGAGCTTGGGTAAGTTTCGTCCCGCGGTCTGATCCGACATTGTGTCCATCATCAAGCATTTTAAGAAAATGAAATAATATGACTATGTTTTGGTTAAATGCAGATTTGCAGAGACTGAGTAATATGTAGCTGAGGATTGACTGGTGGCTCTATGTGGTCTTGTGAATGTATACTTGTGTGTATTACATTAATAAGCTGTTTAATGCATCAATAAGTTGCTACTATGTACTTTTCCCAAATGTGATTGGTTTTTGTAAATGGAGTTTTTAAATTTTGGTACCCAAAGTTTCAAAAGTTGAGCATCTAACCTTTTGGAAAGATGTTTACTACTTTCTGAGTTGTTATATTGGAAAATGTGCTTTAGTGAGCATCTTTTAACGTTTTAATTACATTTTGTAACTTGAAGTTTCACTCTGAGAAAAACCGTTGAATATCATTATTGTAAGTGAATTTTGTCTCCCGTGGAAATAATTTACTCCATTTTTATATGTTTTAATAATTAGATTATCTAGATTTTGAATACCTGTATTTATAAATATATACTAGTGTTTCTCTCGCACGGATTGAAAATTATATAATTTAAATGTGAAATTGCATAATAAATTATATCAAAAATTTAAATTAAATAAATTTAATTTCATAAACCAATTAATATGTAAAAATTATATTGTATATTATGTGAGTATTACAACTATTTAATTATTTATACAGTTTTTAATTATGTATTAAATTCATAAAATGATTTTAATATTTAAAAAAAACTTATATAGTCTAAATAAAAATTATTTAAATTCAATTCATCATATATAGTTAAAGTCAATAAAAAAACACTTTAAAAATAATAGAATAAATATTTTAAATATGATTTTTTTTTATATGTGTAGTATATATGTTAAATTAAAAATGTTTAAAAGATAATTTTGTTGATATATAGTGTGTTGAAAATAGATTTAAAATAATAGCTTAAATTTTTTTTGAAATTATAGGTGCAAAATAAAAAAAAAAAAATAAAGTTAATCACTCTCTTTAATGGAGAGTGGGACTCACCATTGCACTACAAAGCAAGTGGACTTCACTTGCTCAAATGATAACAACTCTTTCTCTCTCCTCACTTCTACTTTTATATATATATAAATATAGATATAGATATAGATTGTTCTACATTTATCATACATTTAAAAATGATCCCAATACACCAGGTTGAATTAGTTGAAAACCTTTAAAACAACTAAAAGAAATTTAACAATGGTGTAAATTACTCACTTTCAACAATGTATATATTTTACCCATTTTAATTAGTAAAAAGAAAAAAAACCCTTTTATCACTTTCAAGTTTGAGACATATATTAAATACTCTTTGCAAGTGGGTATTAAAGATTATAAGAGTTGAAATTGAGATCCACTCATCCACCTCAATACTCATTCATATGTGATACAAAATTATAATTTGATAACTAGTACTGAATTTGGGTATCTAATTATTGGTTTCGATACTACTAGGTACTAGAATTTTTATATTTAAAAAAATTGATATCTAATGGTATCAAAATTTATTTTGGAGGATAATATGTCCACCATTTAGAATAGCGGGTCTTGTGGACTATTTGGGTGAAATAATTTTTTAAATAAAAGTATTAGAGTATTCTTGTGTTAAGTGGGTATAATTTTATTTTTTTTAAGTAAAGTGGGGTAAAATAACTCTAACAAATTTGAAAATAGGTTTCTAAATTTTTTTCCAAAAGAAAATCTGAGAATATAAAGTCCAGGCCGAGCCAAATAGAAAGTATTTGAGCAAACAAAATAGAAATGAAAAATGGGGTGTGGAGAAGGTTCGAAAAAGATACTTACTGATTAAGAAATGGTTTATAGATTAAAGAAAGAGAAATAGACAACTAATGAAGAAGTAAAAACACATGTAAGTAGCGTTTGGATTCGACGAAAAAGTCCAACAAAAAAAAGATAAAGGTGGTAGTACAAAGTGATGAAACCGATGAGTCTTTTTTCCAAAAGCATTAATTATAATCTCCCACTTTAGTAAAAAGTTTAAACAAACACCGCCTCCGTTGAAACTCCGTTCAGAATATACTTGCTAATTCCAACAAATTTGATCTAATTAAAAAATTATTTTCAAAAATACCTCTCACATCAATTGTCAAGAACACTAATCAACTAGATCTAAATTTGGAAGCTGAAAATTAAATCAAACTATTTAATAATCCATTCGAGATCAATAGTTAAAGTTCATTTGAACTCGGTTTGAAGTAAATATCAAACAAGTTTGAACATTAATTTATATTTGGAATACTCTAAAGTTTGGCTCAAACTCAAACTCGATAACAAAAAAATAAATAAAACAAGTATAAAAATGTCAAATTACTTGAGCTCGACTCTGTTTGACTCAATTAAAGTTCGTTTAACCTCGACTCGATAAATTATCGAACAAACTCAAACATGAAAATCAAAATTCGATAACATGTCAAACAAGTTTGAACATCAGTACGTTCAACTCGACACGTGTCATTTATAACCCTAATACTAGTTCAACCCCAATATGCTTTAATTTGAATGAGAAAATTGAAGGAAAAAATGAATTGATAGAGTTACAAGAAAGGAAGAAAGCTCTCTACATCAATGTCCAAGAGCACATATATAATCTACAAATCCAATATAACATTATAAACCGACATATAAACTAAATTAATCTTAAACCATTGCTTGGGCATACTCAACTCCCTTTTTAGTAGATAAAAATAAGTGAAAATACACAAAAGTGCCCAAAATTTAGGGACACTTGATTTTTGCCCCCCATTTTTTTTTTTTACAAAAGATGTATACTGCCCAAAAAATTATTGGTAAAAGGTTGGTGAATGGTTGGCACACAGGTTGGCATGAGTGCCAACCCCTTGCCAACCGTTTTACCAACATTTTTTGGGCAAAAAACATAATTTTTTAAAAAGTAAGGCAAAAATCAAGTGCCCCTTAAATTTTGTGGAATTTTGCTTTTCTAACTTTAATAGAAAACTAACAAATATCTTGCCTATGGAACTATTTACTACTTCATCCGTCCACCAAATTTTTACCCGCTTTTTTTTTTGTCCGTACACCAAAATTTTACTCATTCCTCTTTTGAAAATAAACTACACTCACAAATAAAAAATGGGTCCCACAATACCCACCACAATACTCTTACTTTATCTACTTTATTCACTTTTTCAATAAAATATCATTTTTTATTAAAAATTGTGCTCAACAGTAACCGAGTAAAATTTTCGTGGATGGAGGGAGTACAAAAGATTATAGACTATTGACCATTTCACAACCACAAATTATAAACATAAAAAAGAAAAAAGTCATTATCTTTACCTCTAGTATTATTATTTGCTGACTTTCATTGTTATTCTTCTTGGTAAAAATCAAAGGGTTAAAAAGGAAATCTAATTTGACTCTAAACCATGCATGGAACTATAAAATTTAACACGTTTAGAATGTCATTTTCATCCTTTTCTCCTCAAATATTTTTCAACTAATCATGAGAAAATATTGACTATTAACATCGAACATAATATTGGGATTAAACAACTTTTTAATGTGCCGTTCACTATACTCGTAAGACAAATATATTGATAATGTAAGTGGGTTTGTAAATAGAAAATAAAATTATACTTTATATGCAATATTAGTATATTACACAAGTTATATTCACTAGTTTTCTGAAACATTATATCCGTAGGTAGTTAACGAGTTAAGAGCTTCTCCAGCAGTCCCTCTCATTAGTGTGAGAGGGCACTGTATGCCTCCAGCAGTGGCGCTATACAGGGCGCTAAGATGGCGTGTACGTTATTCTCCCAAAATTGACTCTATTTGTGGTGTTTCCACTGTTTGTAGACGCCACAATTTTCTATTTTTTTTAGTTTAGTTTTAGTGTATATATATATATATATTAATATTCAATATATTTATAGTTTTGTATCTAGATAATTCACTTTTTATTTAATTAATTCAATTTTTTATATCAACAAAAATAAATTTGTATTGTATAAGAAAAATTAGAGCAATTAAAAATAACGTGCAATGAATTAAAATGCTAGACATAAATACTCGATTTCAAGATTTCCTTGGCAGATTTAGAAAAATTAAAGACAAGGAGACTTATTTCGCACTTCAAAATGCACTAATTGATTATTTGTGGGAAGAATATTCCAATAAGGAATAATGTGTGTGGATTAGTTTGCAATTCTAAATTTTATTGTAATTTTAATTTCGTATGCATTTTGTAATTTCTTTGTAATTTGAATTTTTATTGTAATATTATGATGGAGTGGAGACTATGTTTAATTAAATTTATTATATTATAAACATTCAAATGAATTATAATATAGATTATTATGAAATAAATAAAAATAATAATTAAAGTGAGGAATCTTAATGGAATATTCTATTTTAGTGTAAAAAGTAGTGTAAACTGTTGGAGATTTTTTGCTGACACTATAATAAAGTAGTGCGGAATTGACGGAAGAATAGCGCAACTGCTGGAGATGCTCTAACAAGGTCGCTCATATATTTATAAAAGGATATTCTTATTAATTCAATTTTATAGCCGAATGGTTTGAGACCTTTATTAAAATGTTATACTACATGGAAAAAAATGTGATACGGATAGACATAAAATTATACTACTTGAATTAGAATATAATAATGATCAACAGAAAAATGTGTTTCTATATGAATAAAAATATGATATTGACAAACATAATATATGATGATACTACTTGAACAAAAATATGTTATTATATGAATAAAAATGTGATACCACATGAAAAAATTGTGATATTGATTGATCTAAAAGATGTGTTATTATATGAACAAAATATAATATTACATGAAAAATTGCACCCCCTCTGTCCCATAAAAGCTTTCACACTTAATTTAATTTTTGTACATCCTACGCCTCTGAAATGGAAAATTCTCCATAAACTACATTCTCATGGTATCATTTGTAAGCTTTTATGGGATACAAAGAGTAGCATTTTAAGTTAAAAATGTAGAAAATATATGGGGCGTGAAATTTTTTATGGAATGAAGAAAAATGAAAGTGTGCAAGTTTTTATGAAACAGAAAGAGTAATACCAGTAGACCTAAAAAAATATGTTACTATAAATGAATAAAAATGTTAGAGCAATAAACCTACAATAGTTTTCAAACATAAACACAAATGTAATATCGATAAAAATAATATACAATACTAATATATAATTGTCTAAAAATAATATATCTATATAATTGTCTAAAGATTGAATTTATTGAAAATATAAAATTAATACATCTATATAATTGTCTAAAAATAATCACGACGGACTATAGTCTCACAAAATTCCATGATATACATAGGTAGTGTTTGCAACTTCTTAAAGAGATTTAAAGTTTTTTTTTTTTTTTTTCAAATTAAAGTGATTTTGAATTATTTCTTTTAAGATAAATATTTTGTTTTAAATTGATTACTAAAATCAGACATAGATACATTTAAATCTGCTTAAATATGATTTTCATTTTGCAGTTAAAAATTTAACCTTTACCGATTGCTTTTAATTTTCAAAATTTATTATTAATTAATTCCGATCTGTCCAAAATTATTTCAGCAATTTGCAGGTGAAGAGTGTTGATTTTTATAAAGGGGTTTCCACGCTTTAACTCCACCAATAATGCTAATTCCCCATTCTCCAAATATAAATCCAAGCTTCTCCAAATATAAACTAAAATCAATAAATGCTAATCCCCCATTTCTTTCCATACCTCACATTTACTCATTCAACAACATTCTCTCTCACCAAGATTTTCCCATATAACTGCTACCTTTTAATAATCGAAAAGAAAAATAGAATCTTGATACCAGATGTGTTCTTCTACTGGTGTTCCCTTTCTTTAATGCTATTTTTATAGAAACCCCACTTGCTATTTTAACATTTTGGAGTAGTCAAAATCTCAGTCGATTGTTTATTCTTGCTTACTGATGTGATGAAGATACTCTCTTTCTTCCCATTTCTGTTCATGGCTTCATTTTCTTAGCAGCCCCTTTTGATCATATTTCGAGAAAGAGAAGAAATGGGGTTTCTTGGAATTCTATTTTGCTTTCTTTATTTGTTTGCTTTTCTTCTCATGGATTCCTCCACTGCCCAGAACACAGGTCTCTCTCTCTTTCTCTCTGTATATATGAATTTGCATTTGTTGAGTGATTTATGAGATGGGTTTTGCTTTTTTTTTTTTTTGCTCTCTCCCTCTCTCTGTATATATGAATTTGCATTTCTTGAGTGATCTGTGAGATGGGTTTTGCTTTTCTTGCTCTCTCTCTCTCTCTCTCTGTATATATGAATTTGCATTTGTTGAGTGATTTGTGAGATGGGTTTTGCTTTTCTTGCTCTCTCTCTCTGTATATATGAATTTGCATTTGTTGAGTGATTTGTGAGATGGGTTTTGCTTTTTTTTTTTGCTCTCTCTTTCTCTCCCTCTCTGTATATATGAATTTGCATTTATTGAGTGATTTGTGATATGGGTTTTGCTTTTTTTTGCTCTCTCTCTCTCTCTATCTGTATATGTGAATTTGCATTTGTTGAGTGATTTGTGAGATGGGTTTTACTTTTTTTGCTCTCTCTCTCTCTGTGTATATATGAATATGCATTTGTTGAGTGATTTGTGAGATGGGTTTTGCTTTTTTTTGCTCTCTCTCTCTGTTTGTGTATACATGAATTTGCATTTATTGAGTGATATGTGAGATGGGTTTTGCTTTTTTTTTTCTCTCTCTCTCTGTATATGTGAATTTGCATTTCTTGAGTGATTTGTGAGATGGGTTTTGCTTTTTTTGCTCTCTCTCTCTGTATATATGAATTTGCATTTGTTGAGTGATTTGTGAGATGGGTTTTGCTTTTTTTGTTTTTTTGGCTTTTCTGATTTGTGATGATGAGTTCTTGATTCTGTTTAACCTAAACGGTAAGTTGTCTTTAATGGGAAAATTAGTAGTGGAAATTTAACTTATTAGGCATGTTTTTTTTTTTTTTTACTTTCCTAAATAGTGAAGGGGGTTTAGAAATGACAAAAAAAAAAAAAAAAGGAGGGAAATTAATAAGTTATAGTAAATGTGTAGATTGTGTATATTTGTAGAAATGATCTGGAAGTGGTCTTGGTTTTATATCTAAGCCAAGAATATGGTGTGTTATTTATAGTAAATGTGTAGATTGTGTATGTTTCCCTTTGCATATTTAAAGGAGATTGCTTTGTTGCAAGCATTGAATGCAGTTCTGAAATTGTGGTTCAGGATATAAATATGTGTTTGGTAAACTATTTTTAGCATTAGATATTTAGATATAAAGAGTGGTTTAGTAAGCCTCTAATTTCTTGGTTTGCATCAACCAACTCAATGCATCTCTGATGCCATTTTAATCTGCTAGGAATCACTTTTTTTTTCCCCAAATGTTAGTAAGTTTTGAAAAAAAAGTGATTCTACCCTACTTTGTAGAGTTTGCAAACACCACCTAAATACGACCAACCACTATTGGTTTGCAGAACACTGGACTCATTAGGTCATTAGTATTTGTAATAATGAAAAATTTCTGGAATGAAGAATTTGTTTTGATTGATTTCTTTTATTCTAATCGATTTTCTGTTAATTTTTTGACCATTAATATCAGTTACAATTTTATTTAAATTTAATAAATAGTTAAAATATTTTGTTTCTTTTTGAGAATCTATTTTTCCTTCTGAAAATAAATAAAGGCTACTCGGATTTAGATTCTTGGATCCTGATTCTTTAGCCAATTTACTGATGAAAGTTAAAAAATTAACAATTTCTGGTTCTGTTGATCATGATTTTTTCTCAAAGCTTTTTTTTTTTGTTCAAATTCTTTGTAATTAGTATCTGGGAGAAGTATACCGTTCAAAGTTGAGATGTTTTAAGGTTTTGGAGTATGTCTCGTTCCTGCTTTCCGTTGAGTGTATTTCATGTCATGGACTTACGGGCTTCTTTTGCTAGCAAATTTACTTTTGAAATTGTTTTTCCTTTCTATATTTGGTTCATGTGGAAAACCTACAAAATCCATTCAAAGACTAGAATGTAGACATTATTGTTTCATTGGATTTGATCCAAATCAAATGCTGCACTTAGTTTCAAGACATTTACGTTTTTATTTTTCCCTTTCTTTTACACAATGCAGGTTTCGTAAGTGTGGACTGTGGTGGTTCCGGCAATTTTACGGACGAGATTGGCCTCAACTGGAGTCCCGATAACTTCATGCTAAGCGGAACAATCGCCAACATTTCCGTAGCCAACGAGACCCGAAAACAGTTCCAGACGCTGAGATACTTCCCGGCAGATAACCGTAAGTACTGCTACACTCTCGACGTCGTTAGTCGAACAAGGTATCTTATCAGAGCGACCTTTCTGTACGGTAACTTTGACAACAATAACGTCTATCCCAAATTCGACATTTCGTTGGGGCCCACCCGTTGGGGTACGATAGTAATTTCGGACGCTAGCGTGCCCGAGATGCAGGAGATGATATTTCTGGCCACGGATCCTACTGTCAGTATTTGTTTGTCGAATGCTACGACTGGACAGCCGTTTATATCCACACTTGAGCTCCGTCAGTTTAATGGTTCGATCTATTTCCATTCGTTCGAGAGCCAGTACTTCCTCAGTGTCTCTGCAAGAATCAATTTTGGGGCCGACAGTGATGCGCCAGTCAGGTATAATAACTAATATTGTTAAATGAAAAGGACTAATACTCATTCGGACCCGTCTTTCTAGAGAAGAAATTTTTACCCGAAATAATTGTCGTTTTGCATTAATTTGTGAGAATATCATGTTGCAATTTTGTCCCCATACTTATTCTTTGTGATTAATATGTATTAACGTCAGTGATGTCAGTCAGGTATAACTAATACTGTTAAGTGAAAATGACTAATACTCAATCGGCCCGTCTTTCTAGAGAAGAAATTTTTACTCAAAATAATTGTCATTTTGCATTAATATGTGAGTATATCGTATTGCAATTTTGTCCCCATACTTATTCTTTGTGATAATATGTATTAACGACAATGATGCATCAGTCAGGTATAAATAATACTGTTAAATGAGAACGACTAATACTCATTCGGACCCGTCTTTCTAGAGAAGAAATTTTTACCCGAAATAATTGTCGTTTTGCATTAATATGTGAGAATATCACATTGCAGTGTTGTCCCCATACTTATTCTTTTGTGATAATATGTATTAATGACAGTGATGCATCAGTCAGGTATAACTAATACTGTTAAATGAAAATGACTAATACTCAATCGGACACATTTTATTTGTCTTTCCAGAGAAGAAATTTTACCCGAAACAATTGTCATTTTGCATTAATCTGTGAGAATATCACATTGCAATTTTGTCCCCATACTTATTCTTTGTGATAATATGTATTAATGACCTTGTAAGTAAATAAAAGGGTAAAATCGTCACATTCACGCATATATTGCTATTTAATGTCTTTCTTAATTTAGCGTGAAACATCCTTAAACGACATAAAATGAGTCGGATGGAGTACTATTCAATGAAAACAACTAATACCTTCTAATAATACAAATAATACAATTTAAAAATGCATTTGAGTTGCATGGAATCATTAAGTACCATTTTATTTGTCTTTCTGGAGAAGAAATTTTTACCCGACATAATTGTCATTTTGCATTAATCTGTGAGAATATCACATTGCAATTTTGACCCTGTACTTATTCTTTGTGATAATATGTATTAACGGCCGTGTAAGTAAATAAAAGGGTAAAATCGTCACATTCACACATATATTGCTATTTAATGTCTTTCTTAATTTAGCGTGAAACATCCTTAAACGACAAATAAAATGGGTCGGGTGGCGTATTATTCAATGAAAACAACTAATACAATTTAAATAATTTTAATTTCTATTGTAGGTATCCCGATGATCCATTCGATAGAATATGGCAATCGGATTCCGTTAGAAAAGCCAACTACCTCGTTGACGTTGCTCCCGGAACTGAGAAAGTATCGACCAAAATGCCGATCGATGTCAGCAACAACGAAAGTCCGCCCCAGAAAGTTATGCAAACGGCTGTAGTCGGCAGAAACGGGTCGTTGAATTACCGTTTGAACCTTGATGGCTTTCCCGGTTTCGGGTGGGCGTTTACGTACTTTGCGGAAATCGAGGATTTGCGTCCAACTGATACTAGAAAGTTCAGGCTGGTACTCCCTGGCGCCCCCGATGTTAGCAAGGCTGTTGTGAATATCCAAGAGAATGCTCCCGGGAAATACCGACTGTACGAGCCAGGATATTACAACCTCTCTCTTCCGTTCGTTTTATCTTTCAGATTCGTGAAGGCTTCCGATTCTACGCTAGGCCCTCTCCTGAACGCGATGGAGATAAACAAGTATGTGCAGAAGAGTGATGGTTGTGCCGATGGTGAGAATGAATAAACTTCTTAAACATACGAAGCATGCATTTCTTCTTTTAAGCATCGATATTGTGTTGTTAGCTTCTCTTCTTGGGAAAATTGTTATTTTTGTCCTATAACTTTACCTCTTTTTTATTTTCGTCCTGACTTTCAAATTTTGATTTTCGTCCTGTAACTTACTTATTTTTTTTATTTTGGTCCTACAACCTACTAATCCTTATAGGACTAAAATTAAAAAACTGTAAAGTTATATGACTAAAATCAAAATTTGAAAGTCAGCAGGTCAAAAATAAAAAAAGTATGTAAGTTATAGGACTAAAATCAAAATTTAAAAGTTAGTAGGACGGAAAAAAAATATCATTTTCCCTCTCTTCTTCCTACGTAACATTATGTTTGATCTAAACTTGAGTCTCGGGGAAGGATTGTTTAGAACTATTGCAATTATTCTTGTGTTCTGATGTAGTTCTTCTGAGCTCCTGCCACATATATTCGTTATTTTCTCTTCATTCCCTTCCATTAAGTCGAAAGCAAGAAACAAGTTTTTGTTCTGTTTTGTTTTGTCGGCTAAAGCCTGTTTTATTGGCATTCGATGCTTTCTTCTAAAGCTAGTAATCTCTAATTTGTTTGAGTTGCAGGACCACTTCTTACTGATTTAACGACGGCTTATTCATCGTTCGATTGGGCTAACGAAGGTGGTGACCCGTGCCTCCCAGTTCCATGGTCTTGGGTCCAGTGTAGTTCAGATCCTCAACCAAGAATTTCATCGATGTAAGATATTCCCTCTTAGTATTGTACTGATGACATCATAAGATTTCATTTTAAGATTCATAGTGCTTATACGTTATGTAGATATGATTGTGCTTCTGTTTAGACCGTTTATGGATTTGAAATCCAGTTGGTCGATTTGATGAATAGTAAAAGGTGCGTTTAGATTTTGTTTTCGGGAGTGTAGGTTTTGTAGGATTTGATAGAGTAGAATTTTGAATATATATGTGATAGATGCTTGATTGTGTGTAATGTAGGGGAGAGTGTTAACTTGAGCAACGGTGTAAAAGTCGGAAATCGGTAATCGGGAGTTTTGTGGCCGCCTAGCGCTTAGGACCGCCTTGAGTTTTTTTTTTTTTTTTTTTTTGAATAATAGGGCCGCCTAGGACCACCTAGATCCGCCTAGGTACGCCTACAACAGAACCGCCTAGGCTTGAAAACGCCTAGAATAGGCGATTTTGCAGAAATCGGGTCAGGAGGAGGCCGTCTAGCCCGATTCCTGCATCACTGAAGTTGAGTAGATGATTGATAGTGTAATGGAGATTGTATTAGTAAAAAAGTAAAATAGGTGTATTATAGGGTAGAATCTTAAAGGATTTGAAATCCTATGCCGAAATTCGATTCGACAAATTCGGATTTGGATTTCAAATAAAAAAAGTTGGGTTGTGGGGCTAGCAACAAACTCCCCCTTACAGTATAATTTGACGTACAACGGACTATATGATCTATATCCCGACTTCTTTTGACACAATATTCGTCCTTGTGCAGTAAACTGTCGGGGAGGAATCTGACCGGAACGATTCCAGTAGAGTTCACAAAATTGGGTGGCCTAGTCGAACTGTAAGTTGCGAACTCCCTCGTTTGTTATTTGATTCTGAACGTTGTTCGTGACTTGAATTACTGTTATTCTCCTTGCAGATGGCTTAATAACAACTCGCTGAGTGGCTCCATTCCGGATTTTTCTGGATGTCCTAACTTGAGAACAATGTCCGTAATCCAATCGTTTATTTACTTTCTTTCTTTCTTTATTTTGTTGGAGCGGTTGATGAATTGCTTCCTCGTTGCAGACATCTCGAGGATAATAAGTTGAGTGGTAAACTGCCTAGCTCCTTGGGAGATTTGTCGAATTTGCGAGAATTGTAAGTTTGAAGAGGTTACGGATCGAGGAACTTCGATTTGATTCTGATGATTCTTCGGAATTTAATGCTTTTTCTTGTTTATCTGCCATGCATTTCCAATAAAGTTTCTCTTTTTATTGCTTAAAAAAGCTGGGCTAAGACATTCATTCTTGAAGCAAAGATGATGTCCATTTATTAGGGATTAAAACCGTTTTCGTCCCGTAACTTTTTAACTTTTTCTTTTTTGCTTCCATACTTATTTACCTTTTCGATTTAGTCCCACGATAATTCAAATTTACCCAAATCAATCCCAAGTGGCCGAAAAATGCCGTTTTGGTCATTCTACTCCGCCGGAAAATAACAGCACATGACCGGCAAATGATCAAAACTACACCGTTTCATGTGTTTTCCGGCAATTTGAGACTGATTTGGGTAAATATGAATTGTTGCGGGACTAAATCGAAAAGATAGATTTTAATCCCCCGTTTATAACTAATGTGTTATGATAGTATTTACGTGTATAATTTTCTTTATAATTTTTATGACTCTTTTGATGATTAATGTAGGTATATTCAGGAAAATGCTTTAACTGGGGAAATTCCGTCTGGTCTTCTTAATAAACACCTGGTTTTAAAGTGAGTATATTTGCATCAGTAAATATTTTAACTTACGTTTATTTTAATGTGTATTTTTCTTATACTCATTATACTCAGAGAGTTAGATCACCAAACTCAAGACTTATACATTATGCTTGGGGTATTAATTCTCAAATTTGATTCTAATTTTTGGTATAAAAATAAAAGGCATAATGTATCAAAAGGCCCCTAAACTATCAACTTTTGTTTCGGAAGACCCCTGAACTATCAACTTTTGTTTCAAAAGGCCCTCGAACTATTTTTTTTGTTTTAAAAGGACCTTAAAGTATATATTTTTGCTTCATGAGACCCTTTTTTGATAATCCATTATGACACATTTTTTGTTGGAATTCGATCTTAACAACGTTGAAATTGGTTAATTCATCATTTTCTAATAAAATGCATTAAGGTAACTCGGCAAAATTCGTAAATTTTCGTTATCAGGGGCCTCATGAAACAAAAGTTGATAGTTTGGGGGTCTTTTAATGCATTATGCCAAAAATAAGACAGAGGCCCGTTTTTCTGTAAAAAAAGTTCAAATGGGTTTCGGTTTTCGTCTATGGATGTTGCTCATCTTTATGAAAAACATTACTATAATCATATGCATTTCAGTTACACCGGAAACGCAGGCCTTCGTAAGGGGAGTAAAGGGAACCTTAAGAAAAACGTAATAATCGGAACGTCAGTAGGCGCTGCTGTTCTGCTTATTGCTACTATCGCCTCGTGTATCTTAATGCCGAAAGCGAAAAAGAATCCTCCTCCCGATCAAGGTTAGATTGCGATGAATTTACATTATTTTTTCGTAAATCTTGGTTGAGTTTTTACGTGTCTATTTTTCTACTTAGGAAAAGCTCAATACGATAAGGCTCCTCAAAAGCTTGCGTCGTCCCTGGGTGATAATGCTGCTGAAGCTGCACATTACTTCCCGTTATCTGAGATCGAGGATGCCACGAATAATTTTGAGAGGAAAATTGGGTCGGGAGGCTTTGGGATCGTGTATTACGGGAAGCTGAAAGACGGACGAGAAATTGCTGTCAAGATTTTGACGAACGATTCTTTCCAGGGCAAGCGCGAGTTTTCCAACGAGGTAGTTTTCGTTACGAATGAAGAGCCTCTTTTAGTCCTGTATGTTTGCACGTTTTTGCTTTTAGGACACTCCAATTTTGCGTTGTTAACTTTCGAAATTCAATTCTTTAGTAGTCGGTTTTGAAAATTAACAGGATGAAATTCAAGAAATAGTTTTAGAGAAGGTGTTATGTACACCCTGTGCATCGTACACCACTAGTAATAAACAAAAGGTATAATACATTAAAAGACCCCTGGACTATCACATTTTGTTTCGAAAGGCCCCTAACCTATATTTTGTTTTAAAAAAACCCCTGAACTATTAATATTTGTTTCACAAGGCCCTTGGTAACGAAAATTCACGAATTTTGCTAAGTTATTTTAATATTTTTCTTTAAAATATGATAAACCAACCAAATTCAATTCTATTATGATTGATTTTCAACAAAAAATGCGTTTCTAATGGATTTTCAGTTAGGGCTTTATGAAACAAGAATTATATACTTTAAAGGCTCTTTGAAACAAAAAAAAAAGTTTAGGGATCTAATGAAACAAAAATGTATAGTTTAAGGAGCTTTTTAAAACAAAAATTAGTTCAGGGGTCTTTTAAAACAAAACTGGATAGTTTGGACGCCTTTTGATACATTATGCCTAAACAAAAATCTCTCGTTTCGTCAAATATCACTGTTATGTATACACACTATCACTGTTATTCAAAATCACTATCACTGTTAGTGAATATACATGACAATGATACTTAAAAACGAGTTGATGTGAACTCGGGTTCACATGAGACCTACTTCTAGTAATAATATTAGTTCTCGAAGCAATAGGATTAGTTATTACGAACAATAATATTAGTGGTGTACGGTGCATATTATTATTAATCTTAGTTTTATGACGAGGTAGAAATCCGTATTATAATCGTACAATTATGCATGTATTCCATTTCTTGAGTTCAAATGATCAGATTTTGCATAAATCAGTTAACTGCTATTTGTATTGACACTAAACCAGGTATCTCTTCTTTCAAGAATACATCACAGAAATCTAGTGCAGTTCCTTGGATACTGCCAAGAAGATGGAAAAAGCATTCTTGTGTATGAGTTCATGCACAACGGCACTCTTAAGGAACACCTTTACGGTAAATTTTTCGTATATAATCTCTTTAACTTGAATCGTTTCTCGATCTAATAAGCATCTTTTCAGGGCCGTTAACGCATGGAAGAGGTCTTAATTGGATCAAACGCCTCGAAATTGCTGAGGATTCTGCAAAAGGTTGGTTAAGAGTCCGTTTGGCTAAGTTTATTTGAAACATTTTATAAGCTCTAACAACTTATAAGTTGTTAAAATGTTTGGTTAATACTCCCTCCGTCCCGGTATAAGTTTCTTGTTTCTTTTTGTTGATTTGTTTAAAAAAGTGTATTGTTTATTAATATATGGTGGGCCATATGTTGCTTTTTGTATAAAGTAATGGGAAGTTGTGAAAAAGTAAAGAGTAGTTGTTTAAGAAAGTATTAATTTATTAATATATGGAGTGTTGCTTTTTGCTTTTTATGGAATAAGAAACTTATAGTGGGACATCCAAAAAAGGAAAGTAGGAAACTTATAGTGGGACGGAGGGAGTACAACTTATAAGATCTTTGAGAATTTATAATAAATATTTTTAAAATTTTAATTTTAATATATAATATTTTTTTTTATGTTGAGATAGGGGTGGGGGAGGGGTGAGGTGGTTTCAGTGTGGGGTGGATGGTTGGGGATGAAGGTGGTTAGGAAAATAAGTTGTGAAATTTCAACTTGTTTTTTTACATCTTATAAAGATATTAGAAGCTTATTTTATGATCTTATAAGCTGTTAACAATCTTATTTTGTCACACACATTGTTAGTGCTTATAAGCTCTTAAATAATTTACAAGCTGCTTTAAAGAGCTTATAAGCTTAGCCAAACACCCTCTAAATAGGTTGTGAGCTTATAAGATGTTTATTAGCTTATAAGCTCTCAAAATGATACCACAAATGATGTCATGTGCTTCATTCATTTCAGGAATAGAGTACCTTCACACGGGGTGTGTTCCGTCAATCATCCATCGGGATCTAAAGACGAGCAACATTCTTCTCGACAAGAATGTAAGAGCTAAGGTTTCCGATTTTGGCCTTTCGAAGTTGGCTGTTGATGGAACTTCCCATGTGTCGAGCATAGTTCGAGGAACCGTTGGTTATCTCGACCCTGAGTACGTCTCTCCTTTTCTTTTCCCGTTTAGTGTGTGCACCAGTTTTATCGGATCTTAGCTGCAAAATTGCATCATACTAATGACTTTGGTCACCCAAATTTGATCATATATTCTAAAAAATACCCTTATGCTATGTTCTAAACTCTATCAAACATACTTTAAAAAAAGTCAAAAATACCCCTCAAATGAGTTTATATTCTAAAAGAAACCCTAGTGATCTTTAAGGTTGAAAGGTACTCCCTCCGTTCCAGGCGAATTTGCAACCCTGGGATTGCACGTTGATTAAAAAATGGGTAAAGTAGAAGCATATGAGTAAATATGTGTATATTTGTGTGAGTTTGCACTACACGCAAATCAATGTTTTCTTTTTAGGTGGTGTGCAAATTGGTGTGAGACGTCCAAATAAGGAAAGTGTGCAAATTCCTCTAGAACAGAGGGAGTATAATATTTACAAAGCATGAGGATAATTTAGAAGATATATATTCATTTGAGGGGTATTTTTGACTTTTTTGAGTATGTTCGACTAAATTGGATGCGTTTAGAGGAATTTGGAGTGTGAAACCGAACCTGAATTGAAGAGCTTTCGATTATCAACCTTTCGTATTATGCAGATATTACATCTCCCAGCAGTTGACAGATAAGAGCGACGTCTACAGCTTTGGTGTCATTCTTCTGGAGCTTATATCCGGTCAAGAGGCCATTTCGAACGAAAACTTTGGCATCAACTGCCGCAACATAGTCCAGTGGGTACGTCTAAACGAAACTAAGCTCTTCAAAACTTTTCTTCCAGAACATTCTGCCACGTGTGCTGATCTTATTGGCAGGCGAAGATGCACATCGAGAGCGGTGACATACAGGGGATAATCGACCCCGCGTTGCGCGAGTACGACATTCAGTCGATGTGGAAAATAGCGGAGAAAGCTCTGATGTGCGTTCAGCCACACGGGAGCATGAGGCCCTCGATCTCCGAAGTCATAAAGGAGATCCAAGACGCCCTCTCGATTGAGAAGGGGGCCGAAGCGGTGAGAGAAGGCAGCTCGGATGAAGTGTCGAAGCATTCCGCTCACTCGTCTCTCAACTTGGGCTCGTTGGATTTGTACGCTAGCGATCACTATTTGTCTATCGATGACTCGATTGCCCGCCCGACTGCTCGATAGATTCGATTACATTTACGGCGATGAGGATGAGGATGAAGATGATGATGCACTTATTATTTTTTGGTTGATGGAGTTTTTGGGGAGTGATTGGTGTAGATTTGGTGTAAATTTTCTGCCTTTTTGGAGGGATTGATTGTATATGATGTTATTTAAAAAATTAATTGAAACTCTACTTGAATTGATCATATATATTGGTTGTTTCTTGTGAACAATTTGCATTGCTATTCTTTGTATGATTTTGATGGTGTTAAAAGAGTAGGGTGATATATTTTCCAACTGTTCTCTAAAATAAACAGAATTAGAAAAAAAAAACACAAAATCATGTCTAATAAAAACAGTTTATTTCACATTTATTTTTTAGTTCAATTTGTATTTTGTTTTTCTTTCCTTTCCTTTCATTCCATTCCTTTTTTTTTTTTTTTTTTTTGAATTACTCCTTAAATTTAAGGGTAGGGCTTTTATAAGACACTCTTACGGTGAGACGAAGTACTCTCTGCGTCCCCGGTATATTTTTTTTATTTGTTTAAGAAAATATATTTTTATTATGTTGATTTTAGTATAAGGTAATGAAAATTGTGAAAAAATAAAAAGTAATTACTTGAAAAAAATATTTATTTATTAATATATGAAGTGTTGTTTTTTTTTTAATGAAATATGAAACATATAATGAGACATTCAAAATAGTGGGACATAAGAGTATAATTTGATAATGACGCTTTAACACTTTGAAAGATATGAGTGTTAAGGTGGGCTAGTTAATGATTTGTCTCACACAACTTTTTGCATCAATAAATTGAGCTCAATAATTATAGTCATATAATTATGGCAAAAAAATGTTCATTAAATTATGGCATGGTGCACTCACTTAATTGTTGAGGTTGTTTACATTGAAAATGTAGATTAATTTACACTGAAAAGTTTTGTTAGATTACACTGAAAATTGGGTTTAAATATAAATTTTTCAGTGTAATCTAACCATATTTTTCAGGGGAAAATTAAATTTTTAGGACGCTATCTTATAGCAATTTGCAAAATGAGGACACTTTCTTTACGGGCTGGCAATTTTATGACACTTTCTTTTAAATTTTGCAATTTCAGGACACTTTCTTTACGGGCTGGCAATTTCAGGACTCTTTCTTTTAAGTTTTGCAAATTTAGGCCAACTGATACTAATTACGGGCCAAACGGGCTTGATCCTCCAGCTTGAATGCTTCGTAGACGTCATATCACTAAAATTCTTCCACGTTATTAAAATATATGGCGAATTTAAAATCTAAAAAAATCTGGACAATTAAAAATCTGCTTATAATACTTTGCGCTCTGGGATTAGTATTCAAGCCCTTGCTTGTTCTCTCCGTTGCTTTCACCATTCTTGACTGGTATGTAAATAATTTTGAGAAATTAAAAAATGTAATTGCATTTTCTATTCCAATAGAACTTCCGTCTCACTTTTTTTTTTAATAATATTGATCCTATGAGAATTTTTCAACCAAAATTAGTGAAATTGGAATTTTGCAAAATTGATTTTTTTTATTTGCGGGAAGAGTTGGGATTAGGGCTCCAAATTTTCGTTTGGCCCGAAATTAGTATCAATTCGCCTAAATTTGTAAAATTTAAAAGAAAGTGTCATAAAATTGTCAGCCCGTAAAGAAAGTGTCCTCATTTTGCAAATTGTTATAAGATAGTGTCCTAAAAATTTAATTTTCCCTATTTTTCAGTGTAATCAAATCATACTTTTCAATATAAATAAATTTAATTGGTGAGTGAGTGGGTGTACTATACATCAAGTGCACAAGAGATTTACTCTTAAATTTTAAGTTTCCAATTATGTAGTTTCCAATTATGTGGGATGTGAATTGATCTTAAAGTGAGGTAGGGAAGCAAATGTAATTTTCGTAATAAAGTAACATGAAAAGTGGCTCCCATCTGCGTCTTGTATCCCACATCGATTGGGAATGAATAACCGCAACGCAGCGAGTGGATATAAAAATATGAGTAGCGTCAAACGGAAAAGGCACGCAGCTGCGCGGTGAGCACAAAGCGAACTATTCTTTCGCCTTTTACTAAAGAATACCGTGTGCGCGCCGCAATTAAAGCAGCATACGCCTTTTTTTGGAGGGTTTGTTTCCTTTGGAAATAACCCCAACCAACTCTAGTTTAAATTTTCAACTTTAAAAATGCTAATGATAGTGCAAGTACAATTCCGAGTATAATTTTCAACCAAATAATTATAGTGTAATATTTGAAAATTGTTTTAGTTTGTGTACTCCATTAGGGTAGAGCATGGCTCGGTTTGGTTATTTCGGTTTCGGTTATTTTGGTATTTTTACCTAAATAGCCCAAATCGAAAGCCAAAATATTTAAAATTTAAAATCGATACCGAACCGAAAACAAAAATAACCGAATCGGATTGATATTTTGGTTCGGTTCGGCTCGATTTTTCGGTTTTAACCGAACTCTGCTCTCCCCTACTCCATTTTAAACTCAAGCATTTTTAACTAGGATTTTTTCTTTTAATAGATGAAGTTGTGTTTTGAACCAATAACCCAGTTATAAATAGTGAAACTCTAACTATTACCACTTAGTTATTTTTAAAATGATAGCGTTATTTTTTTTAATAATAATAGTTGATATACATAGCAACAATAGTTTTGCATATATAACAGTGGTAGGAGTTCATGTAAACTAAAATTCTCAAGAAATCTATCCAATCTTTTTTTAAGGCCAAATATTAGTAATTATTAAAATTCACAAAAAAATACTCTCCCCGTCCTGAAGAAATTTGTACATCTAGTTGTACACATAAATTAATATTTTTTTCCGTAAAATATTTACATTTGGATAAATAAATATATAATTGTGTATGTGTACGTACAAATCCATTTTTATTATGGAGTGTCCAAGTTAATGTGAGACGAACCGAAAAGTCAAATTTGTAAATTATTGTTGGACGGAGGTAGTATCTTTTAATTTTCTATTTAAATTTAAATAAAACCTGAAAAATAGAAAAAGAAAAGGGTTAATTTCATATAAATTCACCACCTTTGTGCTTAATATCAATTTAATCACGAACTTTTAGATTTTTGTATAAAAACCAAACCTTTAATACTATTGCAATTTAATACACGTTTTCTTTTTTTTCCGGCCGGCAACCGATGATGGGGCTTACCGAAGCGTGTGTCATCTTGCTACGTAAGATTACACATGTTTACTTTATTTATTTTTTAAATCCACATCACAAGTAACACTTACAATTTAAATAACACATTTCTACTTAAAATTAAAATAGCAACCAAATAAATTAAACAACAACCAACATAAATTATATGTAATAAATCTTTTTATGTTCTTAGTTTTTGAGATTTATTTGGTTGTTATTTTAAATTTAAGTAGACAAATGTTATTTAAATGATAAGTCTTACTTATGATGTGGATTTAAAATATAAATAAAATAAATATGTGTAATCCTACATGGCAAGATGACACGCGCTCTGGCGAGCCACATCATTGGTTGCCGGCCGGAAGAAAAAAAATGTGTATTAAATTGCAACAATGTCAAAGGTTGGGTTTTTAAAAAAAAAAATCTAAAAGTTCGTGATTAAATTGATACTAAACATAAAGGTTGTGAATTTATATGAAATTAACCCAAAAGAAAATGTACAATCAGAATCCAAAACTATTGACATCGGTACAACTAGGACCCTGAACTATGTTTTGATTCAAATAGACCTTTAACACTATCCTTTCAAACTTACTCTTTGAAAAAATATAAGTAAGTCTTGTGTGAGATCGTCTCATAGTACGAGACCAATATTACTTGATTCACTTTTAATTTAAAATGTGTCACTTATTAATTAAAAAATTGTCACTTCAAAAAGTGATAAAATCTTAACAAAAAGTGATAATATTTTTGTTAAAAAGTAACTTATCACTTTTTTTTTTAACATTTTATTATAATCTTATCATTTTTTTTAATTTGGATGGTTTCATACTATGAAACGGTCTCACACAAGTTTTTGCCTAAAAATATTATTTATTTACATTATGCCACTACATAAAATTGAAAAATCCATCACCCTTAAATAATAAAGTAACTCATCTTCCATAAAGTAGAAAAGACTCATTTACCCTTACTAAAAATATATTTATACCCATAAATACTAATAAACAATTCTTTTATTAGTTCACGTGTCATTTTGTTTGGGATAATTAAAATTGAGTCGTAGGGAGTAACAATCATCCAATCATTACAATCACACTAAGCAAATAATGTATTAATACAATTTTTATATCATAAAATTAAAATATAACCTACTCAAAACACAAAAAATACAAAATTTTAAAAATCTCTTGAATTTTAAAACCACTAATTTATAAAGAATAAACATTGTATGAAAATGGTTCATGATAAACTTTTTTATGAAACTATTTTAAAGTATCAAATATATGATCAGGAGTATCACTAATTTGAGTTCAAGAAAATTTACAACAATTACAATATAATACCACCGATCCAGATTCATAATACCCCTAGTGAGATTATTGATACTCCTGATAAAATATTCGATATTTTAATATAATTTTATGATAAGTTTATCAATAAATATTTTTATATACTCCCTTCGTCCCCTTAATAACTCACACTTTTCTTTTTGAAACATCTCTCAATGACTTTCACACTCTAAATATATAAATAAAACACTCTTACAATACCTACTTTATTTCAGAATAATTTCATTCATTAGTTCACAAAATCAATAAAATATTTTTTCTTAAATTTTATATCATCCTATTTCTGAAAGTTAAGAGGAACGGAGGGAGTAATACTTTTTAATTTAAAAAATATTCCCTCCATTTCAAAATAAATGTCTTTTTAACACTTTATATCTTTTACAAAATAAATATCTTTTTAGCCTTTGAAATACTTTTCAATGCATATAAAGTAGTTTATATGTTGTTTTGAACCAATGAAATCAATTTTTTTCAAAAATAATATTTTTTGTATAGGGGTAAATCATGATGGATATTAGGTGTCTTAATATGTGTGAAAAAAATCTAAAAATATATTTATTTTGAGATGGATGGAGTAGGTTTTTAAAAGTTACTACCTCCGTCCATGAAAAATAAGTTTGTTCTTTTGCACGTGGTTTAATGCGACATGTCGGGGGGTATTACACGGTTTTCCGAAGTCTGTTTTTTAATAAAATGACCGTTTATGGAAAGTATGCGAAACGAATTTTCCATTAACGATAATATCATTAAAAAATGAATCTCAGAAAACCCCGTAATACCCTCCGACATTTTGCATTAAACCACGTGCAAAAAACAGGACTATATTTCATGAATGAAGGGAGTACTTTCGGAAAAAAAAAATACCCATCTTTTGCCATATTGTAGATACTTATCTTTTGATAAAAAAAAAAAAAAAAAAACTTCTCTGGCGAAAGGGCAAAAGACACGTGTAATGATAATGTAGAACGAGCTCAACCTGGCACCCTACACCTAATCACATCAAATAATTTCTATAAATCGACGGTGATGATTAACCTAACCTAAACCCATTTGAAAAATTCCCCAATCTCTCAAATCAATCTCAGTCGTCGTCTCCCCCTTCGTTTCTCAACCCTCCGATCCATCTCTCTCTCGCGCCCAAAATACAAATTCCACACAGGTTTCTCTCTCTCTCTCTCCCCCCTCTCTCTCTCTCTGCATCCATGTGTTCTCTTCACCTAGGGTTTTTGTTGTGATTGCTAGGGTTTTCCGATCGAATGGCGGACGGACAATCGTCGCAGGGAGTTCCCGGAAGCCCCGTCGGCGGCAGCCACGATAGCGGCGGCGACCAGAGCCCTCGCTCCGGCGTCCGTGAGCAGGACAGGTTTTTGCCGATTGCGAATATTAGTCGGATCATGAAGAAGGCGCTCCCTCCCAATGGGAAGATTGCTAAGGATGCGAAGGAGACGGTGCAGGAATGCGTCTCCGAGTTTATTAGCTTCATCACCAGCGAGTACGTTGATTAATTTTTTGTTGTTGTTGCGATTGTGTGTTGCTTTTTTGATTGATTGGTGTATTGAATGATTTTTCCGATCCATCTCTGTTATTACTTGTGGAAATGATACTTGAATGCATTATTTTGTTATTAAAGTAGATTTGTTGTTCATCTTTTCCTTGGTTATTTGTGAGAATCGACGCATATTTTGGGTTTTTTGATTAACCATAAATTATACTACCTCCGTCCACGAAAATAGGCTTGTTACTTTGCACGTGGTTTAATGCGATATGTCGGAGGGTATTACGCGATTTTCCGAAGTCCGTTTTTTAATAAAATGATCGTTTATGAAAAGTATGCTAAACGAACTTTCCATTAACGATAATATTATTAAAAAATGAATCTCAGAAAACCACCCGTAATACCCTCCGACATTTTGCATTAAACCACGTGCGAAAAAGCAGGACTATTTTTCATGAACGGAGGGAGTAGGTTTTATTCTTAATTTAGGCATAATGTATCAAAAGCCCCAAACTGTCAAATTTTGTTTTAAAAGGCCCCAGGACTAATTTTTGTTTAAAAAACCCTTAGCTATGTTCTTTTTGTGTTTTAAGTGGTTTTTAAAAAATGATTTTTGAAAGCCAATGGTTTTTGTAATTCATGGGGTTTTTAAAATCTGTGTTTTTTTTTTTTAAGTGGTTTTTGAAAATCGATTTTTGAAAACCAATTGTTTTTGTAATCCATGGGGTTTTTAAAATATGTGTTCTTTTTGGGTTTTGAGTAGGGTAAATTTTAACTTTATTATGTAAAAGTAAATGAGTGTTGTATAGGTTATTTATAGGGTTGTAGGCTTAGGTTTCAAAAACCCAATTTTAAAACCCAAACTAAAATGGGTTTTAGATTACAAAATTTAAGGGGGCGCTTGGTTAACAACTCTTTAATAGTAATGGGAATGAGATTGAAAATTAGTGTAATTAGAATGGTTCATGAGAACAAAATCACTACATCTCCTCCTAAATAAGGTAATCACTACTCCATTTTGATTACCCTATTCTCTTCCTATAATCATCCTCCTCAATCACTCCCCTATTCCATTGTTGTTGTCTACTTCTATTCCAAAATTGGGGCATGATACTAGCAATGGTGTCACCATTGGAACACTTCTTCCCCTAACATAACATTTTTATTATGAGGGCATTGATGGAAATAAATTTTCATTCTCATTACCATTGAAGAATAGCTAACCAAGCGCCCCCTAAATCCAGGTTTTTAAAACCCAAAAAGAACATGGCCTTAAACTATACATTTTTGTTTCATTAGAACCCTACACTATTTTTTTTGTTTCAAAAAACTCTTAAAGTATATAATTCTTGTTTCATAAGATCCCTACTGAAAATCCATTATAGACACATTTTTTGTTGAAAATCGATCATTATAGCATTGAATTTGGTTGGTTTGTCATATTTATTTTAATGAAAAACACTTAGCAAAATTCGTGAATTTTTGTTACAAAGGACCTCGTGAAACAAAAATTAATAGTTCAGGGGCTTTTTAATACAAAGAATAGTTTAGGGGCCTTCCGAAACAAAATGTGATAGTTTAGGGGTCTTTTAATGTATTATGCCTTTAATTTATTTTGGTGTTTGTGATGAAAGGGCAAGTGATAAGTGCCAGAGAGAGAAAAGAAAGACAATTAATGGGGATGATTTGCTTTGGGCTATGGCCACTTTAGGGTTTGAAGATTACATTGAACCTCTCAAAGTGTACCTGAATAGATACAGAGAGGTAGGTGTCCTTGTCTTTTCTTGATTGTCATTTGTTGACTTAATAATTTGGTGATGCTATGATGTCATATTCTGGATAACTGATAAAGTTTTGTGTGTTTTGGAATATGTGATCTTGGAATCCATTGGGCGTGCCAGCTGGAGGTGAGTTCATTCATATTCAGTTTTCTTCTTCTGTCCTTGCTAAATTTCGAAAATTTCGAGCTTTATTCGTCTTTCTGAATAGGGCGATAACAAGAGTTCGACCAGAAGTACAGATGGATCTGCAAAGAAGGACGAATTACAACAACGGGTTCCAAGTTCACAGGTATCCCATTGTGTTCTTTTGGATGAAACTTAGAAGATGTATAGGGACTTCAGTTTACTGGCATTCTTAAGTCATTATTGCCTGCAATGTCCACAGCTTGCTCACCAGGGTTCTTTTTCACATGGCATGAATTATGGAAATACTCAGGTACCTCTACCCCTCTGCTCGTGTTCGTCATTTCGTTGTCCTGTTTCATCGTGCGTGTTTACATGTATGTATGGATATTGTTTCTGCATGCATGCTTCCTAATCACCTGGTTAGGTCTCTTATATTATATTCTTTGAGAAACTAATTAGCAACCAAGGATGGAATTTTCGTGAATTTTCGCCGAAATTTCACTTTTTTTGGAGGTCTCAATATGGATATCCATCAGAACGAGATTTTTGCCAAAATATTGGTGAGCTGTAGTTCAAAATTTGCCAAATATCCCGAAATTTAGAGGAAATATCGGTAAAAAAATCAGAAAAATATTTCTCACTTTTCATTTATCGTCCATGAATATTATTTTAGATATTGAGAGGATTTAGCCACTAAACCACCATTTATTCAAAGATCTTGCAAGAAAAAGGTTTCAACATGCCTAGTTGCATTATTTATATTAAATCAATATGAACACCTATTGTATCATTTTAGATTGTTTAAATATTTCGTTATTGATATATTTGTCATAAATAACTCATTTTGTTTGAGTTTAAGTTAAACTTTTATATATGAAAGTTAGTTATAATATATCCTAAGTTTCATGTTAAATTTTCATCATTTTAATAAAATTTCCATCAATTTTTTATTTTTTACCGTCAATATATCCGAAAATTTAAGGTACCGATATTTCTACCGATACCGATATTTTCATCCTTGTTAGCAACTACAATAAATTTCTTGTTTATTATCGTAATGAAATATAGACGTGGTGGTGACTCTGCTTGAGCTTTAATGCTATCCCATTTACAAAGTTATACACATAATTTGAGCCATGGATGGTTGGCATTGAAACTGATATTAAAATCCGTGGTTTATTTCATTTTGGTTTATAAGTTGTAGGAAATTAGAGAATAATAGTGCATTGTTATTGAACAGATGCATCTTCTTATGGTTACCTTATCTGCATTTGTTATTTGAAACAATACTCTGAAGATGTTTTATTCTCACTAACTTGATAAGTACATCATATATATTGTTAGGGTTAGTGTATATATATGTGTGTACATATTCCTCAGAAATTTGAGGGGATGAATTCGACCTTTTCGCCTTCTCTAATAGATAAAGCCAAGTAACTCACTAGCAAGAGTTGGTTAGTATTCTTAAGATTAAGTATAGAGTAAAAATGGTTTATACATGAATCACCGAAGGATATTAGTTGATTTCTCTAAACAGCATTCGTTGTTTCCGCTAAAGAGTAGTACTAATTTACACTAAAGAGTAAAACAAACTAAGACTCTTCAGTGAAAACAACAATATATACCATTCAGTGTAACAACCTATACTTTTTGATGATTCATGTATGAACTAATTTTACTCTATACATACTCGACTTAGAGTATATGTTTCAACCTTTCGAACTACTTCTCGACTATCAATATTGTCTAAGGTTTTAAGCTCGGGTTTTTAATTACTATTTAGTTTTCTTCAATGACTATATCATTGCTTGAATAACTTCCATTTATGATCTTTAGCATTTGTACTAAGAGTTGGTGAGTTTTTGATTTTTTCTGGCCTTCCCTTTTTCTAGCAACAATCTGAACGACATATGATGGTCCCAATGCAAGGCATGGAGTAGAACCAATCCACGCAGTCCAATATAATGTCCAGATGCATTTCTTGTGCTGTAAACTTTTTATTTTTGGTATTCTTATCCTTAGTATAAAATTGTAAATTTATGGGTAGACCAATATGTTTGTGGATGTCCATTCTTCTGTTGTTGTTTTTTTTTTTTGTTCCTTTAATCTTTATCTCAATATAAAGGACTCTTTGTTTTTCTTGTTTTTAGTGTGGCTAGTTTTGTTTAAACTGTCAATCAGCTCCAGATGAGAGCTTATGATATTAGTTTGTATTATATTATTTAGGGAAAATGATCTTTTTCGTCCTATAATTTTATCACTTTTTTATTTTCGTTATGCTGACTTTCAAATTTTGATTTTATTCCTGTAACTTTACCCTTTTTTTATTTTCGTCCTGTTGACTTTCAAATTTTGATTTTAGTCCTGTAACTTTACCTTTTTTTTATTTTCGTCCTGTAAGGGTTGGTAGGTTGTAGGACCAAAATAAAAAAAAGTATGTAAGTTACAGGACCAAAATCAAAATTTGAAAGTCAACAGGACGAAAATCAAAACTAGGTAAAGTTATATGACTAAAATCAAAATGTGAAAGTCAGCAGGACGAAAATTAAAATGTGGTAAAGTTACAGGACAAAAAAAATAATTTTTCCTATTATTTATTCGGAAAAATCTCATGTTTGTGTGATTAGTCTAGGTACTGCACTAAACCCTTCAAACTGTCGAAAATTTTATATCTAAATCACCAAGTTGTATTTTTTGATGTTAATGTATATAGATTATGAAATTTTGGAACTTTATTATTGATCAATTTCCCCACATAGAAAAATATAGTATCGCACATGTGTCTTAAAAATAATATTTTTCTCAACATTCTTCATAATTTTATTTCAATTGTAATGAGAAATACAATAAATTCATTATCACTTCTGTCGGCTATTGCTTTATTTCTTCACTCTGCCGTACATAACTTTGTGCGTACGTTCCTTGATGTCATTATCCGTCCTATGAGCTGCCTCTTTTTTTTTTTTTGTAACAAAAATATCCTACATGTGTTGAAATTAGAGAAATTTTTTAGTGTTGAAAAGTGGGTCTAAAGTTGCATGGATGATTGTAGAGGATTTTAGAGAATATATATCCCATCACTAAGAAGGTGAACTTCAATATATAAGAGTAGGGATATTCATACGATGAAGAGAATTCAATTGTCGAGTAAAAGTGTAAATTGCAATAATCTTGCCTCCAACTATGGATATGAAAATTCTTTTCCTCTATTGTGGAGATTCTCATAGGATTGTCTTTTGCTTTGTGTACAGATTTTATCTAGGTTATTGCATTGCATATGTAAGTTAGGCTGTCTGAAGAGATTAATGATCATATTTTTATGCACATATTACTTAGGTCTCCACTCGATATTTCACCTTATGCTGCAACAATGTTGACTCAGCCTTTGTAACTAAGGAAAATAAATTGAGAACAACTTCTATGAATTTGAATTTATGTGAGGGGCCGCTTGGTTAGCGATTTATTTCCATCTATGCCCTCATAAGAAAAATGATATGTTAGGGAAAAAAGTCTTTCAATAGTGACACCGTTAGTAGTGCCATGCCCCAATTTTGGAATAGAAGTAGACAACAAATTGTTATTGGTGGAGGAATGGGGGAGTGATTGAGGAGGATGATTGTAGGAAGATAATAGGGTAATCAAAATGGAGTAGTGATTACCTTATTTAGAAGAGGAGGTGGTGATTTTGTTCTCATGAACCATGCTAATTACACTAATTTTCAAACTCATTCTCATTACCATTAAAGAGTTGTTAACCAAGCGCCTCATAAATTTTATAAGTATCACTATTTTATATATAAAGTGTCACTATTGTGCATTCGACTTGGACTTTAATCACATCTCTTTTCTTCAAGGAATTTATGACTTTAATGACATTCTTTTTCTTCAAGTTATGGTGTATCTTCAACTTTTGACTTTAATGGCATTCCCTTTCTTCAAGTGTATCTTCAACTGGATTTTAATAATGGGGCGTTCTAATCTTATTAAAAAAGGAAAAACAAAAATGCAAAAAGTGAAACGTTTACTTATTCTATTTTTTATTGTGCTATATCAGAGACTGCATGTTATATGAAATTATTTTTACTAAAGAGTATTAGTTGTTTTCATTGAAAAGAATTAGTTGTTTACACTATAAAATCTTAATTTATTTTCCGTAAACAATTAAGATTCTTCAATAAACAACAAATACCCTTCAATGAGAACAACTAACACTCTTTAGTAAAAACAACTAATACTCTGCAATGATTCATTTATGAACCATTTTCACTCTATACTTTGTCTTACATGAAATGTTCAAAAAAATTATTTTTACATATAATGTAGGGTTAATTATATTTAAGTTCAACATTTTTAGGCTAAATTTCAATTAGTCACAGGGTTTGCTGGAATTTGTGTGTGCGCGCCATGTATTATGGCACATATTAATTTTATTTTTTAACTGAAGTGTATTAGTTGTATCAGTGAAAATAATTAGTTCTCTTTAGTGAAAATTTTAATACCCTTCAACAAAAACAACTGATACTCTTCAATAATTAAGTATGAATCAATTTCACTATATACATATTCTTTTTTACAAATAAAAGTATTAATTCATTAAATAGAAATAATGTATAAAGTAAAAAAATAGTTATATATAATGAAATTCCAAAAAGAATGTATATCTATGATCTAGACTATAAATCTTTAGTGTTTTAGGATATTTAATATGTGAATTCAAAGAATATCATGGAGGTTTGCCCCTAGGGTTTGAAGCATCTTGACTTTCTCCCACTGATATATGTCATTCGGGCACATTCCTCGATTCGCATATCACGAGATTGGGGGGTCAACGGTCGGGTGGGAGGAGTGACTTGAACGCAATATACTGGTTATACTAATAGTTACCCCACAAGAGTATGGGTTCCTTGTAGTATTGACAAGTATAGGGACCAAGTATATCGTACCCAAGGGAAGGTATGAATGCGAATAGAGCCATGTAGATCTACGCGTCGTAGTTAATATGAATGAATGTTCAGTTTCAGGGATGAAATTAAACTACTCTAAAGTCTACTTCTAGTAATACAAATAATTAAATCAAACAAATAACTTAGGTTTTAATCAGATACGAGAGGGTGATGCTCAGGATAGGAATCCCTACGTATACTAACGTATAATACTAAGTTTACTAAAAGTGAAACGTTTACTAAATTAATATAATTTTACTAAGTTTACTAAAGGATCTCAGGATAGGTCCTCGTGATGTGCAAGTATTAATCCTAAGTTTACTAAAACTAGACAATTAACTTCCCTAATCTAGCACCAGATTGAAAGACTAAAAGCTCAAGAATTAACCCTAATACTTCGTCATATCAACCTACTTCACAACCCACTAAACAAGTTATATGGATTGCGCTTAACTAATGAGATCCTTATTTACCCAATATGATGCGGTCGTCCTCCCTAGATAAACCGGTAGATTATAAATCCCTTCTTTAACCCTATCGTTAAGCCTACTCGTTATCAAAGAGTGATAAAATCGTTCTCTCTCTAATAATTTTCATACTCACTTCCAAGATAGTTTTAGGGTTTATTTTAAAACTTCAATTGATTAAGAGAACTAGCACTAAACATCACGAATTATCATAATTATGTACCAACATCCTACTTCTACGAGTTCTACCTATCCCAAGCATGTAAGGGTTCTAGCCTAACACGTTGAATACAAAAACAAAAATAATTGGATGAACAATAAACATAAACATGATGAATTCAATTAAAGAACTAAAAAATATAAGCTAGGTTTAAATCAATGAATCAAAGTCTTAAAAATGAATCTCAACTAGTAATAAAACTAGGTCTGAAAGTATCAAGTATCGAAGAAAGAAATAACGGAAGGAAAAACTCTAATCTATGAATTCGTAGTTCAAAACCTCGATTACACTTGCAAAATCTCGTGCTCAACTCTCACCAAGCTCCTCTCTATCAAATTCTATCTCTATGTATCAAGTAGTGTCCAAAAATATGCTCGGGACAAGGTATAGATAGGCATGGGCCGTTTAAAAACGTCATGGGCCAAAATCTCCCGCAAAAGCCTTCTACTCGAGCGCCTAGTGCTCGAGTAGTTCCACTCAAGCACTCCAATCATACAGAACTTAAAAACCGCTTGAGCACTAGTGCTCGACCCACGACTACTCGAGCACACTGCTCGAGTTATACCTACTCGAGTGCACTAATCCTCCAGAAACTCAGGTGCTCGACCCCTCATGCTTGAGCACTAAGTGCTCGACTTGAATCCCCTTGAGCACCCTGCTCGGTCCACTTGCTTGAGCACCTCCAACTAACACTTTAGCTTACTCGAACTAATATTTTTTGTATTTCTTCAATATCTTCTCATCCGGGCGTTCGTTTGAGTCGATTCAAAGTCCTACAAACTCCATTTTTCATCCTCTATCCATTTGTGAGCATCAAAGAGATAAATTCGTTAGTTCATGAAAATAGTACTCAATTGACTCTAAATACTCATCAAAATCACTCAAAACACGGGCAAATCGAGCTATAAATCCTAACAATTTCACGCCTAATCAAAGAGTTCAATATCTTTCTTACCAAATATATATATATATATATATATATATATATATATGTATATATGCGCACACACACACAAATGTCTCATCTGAAACTTGTTCATAGTATAAAATTGATACAGTTATACACATTTAATGATATCATTACATGCATTCACTGATACTATAATATTTATAATGTGGTTTGAGTTTATAAGTCTAATGGTATCAGTAAATAGAAGTAACGATATCAGTAAATACACGTAATAGTACAAATTTTATATTATGAAACTTGTTCAATAGAAGATTTTGTGTACATATAGTATATCAAAAATCTTTGTACTTGATATTTATCGTGGCTATTCAACAAATACACTTCAGTTAAAACAACTAATACCCTTCAATGATTCATGTATGAACCAAGGTTGAAAATATCGATTTGGTGGATACATATCGAGACCTTAAATTTGTAAAAATATCTATGTATATATCGATATATTCATGATCACCGATATCAATATTGAGAATAGCGATATTTCTATAGTATTCGTGAAAAAATTAATTAAATATCGATATGTAAGATCAATTTCGACTATATATTAATGCAAATTGAACATAATGTCCGTGAAATACCGGTAATTATCGGAAAAGTATCGAGAAATATTGAGAAAAAATATCTATAATTTTGATAAATATCACAAATGTAAAATTTGGTCAAATTCTATTGTAAATTTTATGTATTAAAAGTTTGTTATTAATTTTTCATAATTTTTTAAATTTACCAATATCAATATATTCATCGATATTTCCATAACTTTAAGATCTCAATATATCCACCAATATTGATATTTTCAACCTTGGTTATAACTAGTGTTATTAAAATTCAATAATAAAACACACAAAATTCTATATATTTAGGTTCATGTGAACTCTTTTATTTGAAGTATTATTGTTTAATATATAAAGTGTCACAATTCAGTTATTTAAAAAAACACATAAAATCAAGTATATTTAAGATGGTGATACTTTATATGTTAAATGTGATAGCCATGCAAAGCAATTCACACTCTTTAATTGTTCTCATTTGTGTTTTAGTTAGAAACTAGTATTTCTCCCGTGCGATACACAATTTGATATTTAATAATTTAAATATAAAATAGAATATTATATAAATTCAAACTAAATTTATTATGTCCATGTACACACGGTTATTTATTATATTTTCTTACTAAAATATAAATTTTATAAGATAATATATACGATATATCAAATTTTTTAAAATTTAAAATAATATTAGTTTAAATATTATTTTAAAATAAGTATATATACAGAGTAAAATTAGTTCATACATAAACTATTGAAGGGTATTAATTATTTTTACTAAAGAGTATTAGTTGTTTTCACTAAAAAAAAAAATTAGTTTGTTTTCAATAAATAACTAATACACTTCACTGTAAACAAATAATACACTTCAGTGAAAACAACTAATACTCTTTAGTTAAAACAACTACTATCGTTCAATGGTTTATGTATGAACCATTTTCATTCTATAATTTGTCTTTCAAAATAAATTTTAAGATTCATTTAATTAAAATCAAATGAAAAATATTTAAAAACATTAAATTCATATTTTTAAGATGAATTTTAATTTTTACATGCAATATATTATATTAAAGTTTGTTAAAAAAAAAACTAATTTGACTCTTGTTATTTTAAAATTAGAATTGAAACGCTTATAAAATTTTGAAAATTTACATTAAAAGTAAAATACAAAAAATAAGAAGAAAACTTAATTGATTGATATATTAAATTGTTCTTTTGTTAGAGTGTGAAGATCATTTTTAATTTCACCAAATCTGATCAATTTTATTAATTAATTTCACCAAAGCAAATGTAACCGCACTTACTCAAATACATGCATTAATGAAATTTTAACGAATTTTTACTATTTTAGATTTTTATTATAGAGATGGCAAGATCTTGATGTTTTTTTTGTAATTTTTTTATTTTTATTTTAAAATTTGAATTTCCTGGAAAAATAATCAACATTTTTGAATGTCTATCAAAAGACAAAAGAAGTATTTTTGCAAATTCTAGATTCAAGTCGTGTAATTAGCAGATTAAGATTTGTATAGGGGAGTTTAGATTCAAAATTATAAAGGAATTATTATAAATAGGTTCAACATTAGATGGTTTATTAAGGTTTAGTTCTACACCTTTTTTAGAATTAGAAATAGGTTCAAAATGGGTCCCAAAAACAAAATATCAGCCCACCCACCGCCCCACCCCACCCCACCCCACCCCACCCCACTCCACTCCACTTTATTCTCTCTCTTCCTCTCACCTTTTCCCATTCTCACGCCCCCCTCTCTCTCTCTAACTCTGCAGTTCTCTCTCTAAAATGAAGAAGGAACAAGCCACCGCCACGCCCAGCGACGACGCCCACCGCCACGCCCAGCGACGACGCCCACCGCTACAGGCGCTCAATCCATCGTGAATCCACTGCCCAATCCATCGTGAATCCACCACCCAATCCATCCTCCAAGGGAGAGCGGCGCCGCACCGAGTTCGTCCTCCGTCTGTCCTCGCCGACACAAGCAGACAGCGCCGCCCCCGATCCATCCTATGCCGACTCAAGGGAGACGAGCGGCGCCGCCTCCCGATCCATTCTCCACCGACCCAAAGTAGATCCGGCCATGGTAGATCCGGATATGAGGGTCCACCGTGAGTCCAATTTCATGAGCCCTCCGTCGCCGTCCACAATTTCGTCGGAGTTCTTAGTAATCTCGACCCAAGGTATGATATGAAACTCCCTTTCGTGTCTTGATTTTAGGGCTGGATGAGTGTGTGCAAGAGTGCGTGTGTATGCCTTTCTTTGAGTGTGTGCTGGGTGTGTATTCGTGATTGATGGGTGTTCGTGAGGTGCTTGTTTGTGATCTTAGGTTTTTTTGTTTGGTGGGTGTTTCGTGGTCTTCCTTCAGCTGTAGAAACAAGAATTTTAAAATTTGGGAACTAAAGTCATAGTTCATATGTCTGCGGCCCTAGTGTAAGTGTATAATAGTATCACTAGAATTAGAAAATATATGAAGAAAAGGGGCAGAGCATGGAACAAAGTAAATTGTGTAAGTATTTTATGAATATGACATAGCAACGATAAAGAATGTGTAGACTAGGAAATAGATCCTGCTCAAGTAAGTCTGATAGAAGTGTCGGTTGAAATCCTGAGGTTAGAAGGTTCAATAATTATAATTTATAGCTACTGAATTTGAGAACAATTGAATAGATTCAGCAAATAAAACTGGGTGTGTGTTTAGTATATGTGTGTGCATGTTTGTTTGCTGCTGGGTGTTTGATGTGTGTGTTTACGTGGTTGATTTTTTCTTGGATTTTATGAAGTACTTGAGGAGAAGAATGAAGATGAAGATATTGTGAAATTAATGAGATCCAGAATAGAAGATGGAGATAGTGTGCACATTTTTTTGTATTTTTGCCCACGATCTGAAGGGGATTTGAAAATGAAGATTTGAAGATGGTGGGAAGATATGAAGAATTAGACCGTGTGCATTTTTTTATTTTTTTTGCAACTAGACATAAACATTAATTATAGAAGTTGTAAATATGTGTAATTCAATTTTTTTTTGAATATTTGATCTTTACAAAATTTGTAAATTGTAAGTTTTAAATTTCTAAATGTCAATTTTGAATTCTCAAGAAATATAACTCAATTAATTTTGAATTTTGATGTGTGTGCATTTTTTTTAATTTTTTGCACAGAGTTTCGAAAAATGGATATATAATTCTATTAAGACTAATAATTCAAATTGAATATCTTTATATTTTAATTAATTCAATTAATATATATATATATATATATCAAATAAAATAAAATTTTAATATATGTGCAAAATAAAACAAAATTTGCACAACAATAAAACCTGGCACATATCCCATCAACTGACACCAGCCAGGGGGAAAGGGGATTATGGACTCGGCTGGGAGGGAGAAAATAGGTGGAGGGTCCCACACTTTTGAACCATGTTGTATTTTTGAAAAAGTATTGAACTAAAGGTCAATTATTGGGTTGTTTTTGAACCTAAATGTTACTCTCCCAATTACGCACGCCAAAATAAGTTTATTGGGTGAAAATACTTAAAATATTAAAATCTGACACAATTAGATTGTGTCAGTAATTAAAGCACTGCTTTTTATTTAAAAAGTAATTTAGCCTAATTAAGTGTGCATTGAACGAAATAGGCGGAAAAAAAATACCTTTCCAAATATGGTAATTAAAATGAGCGGGAAAATTGGGCTGTTATTTTTAGCAAGACTTTGCTGTTTATATATATATATATATATATATATATAGATATAGATGAGTTGCCCCACAAAGTTTTAGTTTATTGATATTTGAGGTGATTTGCATAATTTTAACTTATACGAGTGATTTACTCATAAATATTTAAGTATTATTAATCTAATTACTACTATTATTTTTATTCTTATTATTATGGAGTTCCATTTAAAAAAAAAGACTCTGTTGTGCTAATTTATATATCTTTGATCTTCTTTCTTTGTAATATATTCCATGATTACACATCTTTCTTCACCTCTACATATATTCTAAAAATCCTATAATATTATGTAATTTGTCAAAGCCCTATATTATGATCTCTAGGTGAAAAGCTAACATTTTTTGTTGATCGATGTTTCGTTCACTTTTTCTTTCATCTTGATCGGCGTTCTACCCATACTTGTTCAATTTTACTTTTGCTTTTTGTTAAAGGCATGTAAATATCGAAAAAAAAATGCCGAGAAATATTGAAAAAATATTCACAATTTTGAGAAATATTACAAATATAAATTTTTGTCAAATTCTATTGTAAATTTTATGTATTAAAAGTTTGTTATTTATTTTTCATGATTTTTTTAATTTATTCGATATCGATATATCCATCGATATTTCTATAAATTTAAGGTTTCGATATATCCACCGATATCGATATTTTCAACATTGATTATAACTAGTGTTATTAAAATTCAATAATATAAACACACAAAATTCTATAAATTTAGGTTCTTGTGAACTCTTTTCTTTGAAGTATTGTTGTGTAATATATAAAGGACCATTGTTTAATATGTGCAGTGTCACATTTCAGTGATTACTATACTATATTCTCAAACTTTATTAAGATGATGTGTAACACCAAATTTCACTTAAGCTGATATGTCACTCCTCAAATTATTTTATTTCGAAATGTTGAACTCTCATTAAAAGTTGGTTAGAATTGAATTTTATATTCTCTTACGTGTTCAGGAATGTCAAATCACCGTCTGATCTTGAAAGAAGGAATGCCTATAGTGTTACTAAGAAATATTGATCGGTGTTTTTTTCACTTTTCGTTCATTTTTTATTCATATTATCGGTTTATATTGCTTTTGCTTTCTGTTTATAGTCTCCAGCTTTGTTATGGTTTTACTTTCTTCCGATGATTGATTTCGTTATGTATGATTAATTTTATTTTTAAACTGATGTGTATTAGTTGTATCAGTGAAAATAACTAATACTCTTTAGTGAAAATTTTAATATCGTTCAACAAAAATAATTGATACTGTTCAATAATTAAGTATGAACCAATTTTGCTATATATATATTCTTTTTTACAAATAAAAGTATTAATTCATTAAACAGAAATAGTGTATAAAGTAAAAAAGTAGTTAAACTTCTTTTTAATATTCATATAATTCTATATATAAAAAAATAAATGAAATTCCAAAAATAATGTATATCTATGATCTAGACTATAAATCTTCAGTGTTTTAGGATTTTTAATACGTGCATTCAAAGAATATTAAAAAAATCATGGAGGTTTGCCCTAGGGTTCAAATCATCTTGGCTTTCTTCCACTGATGTTTGTCTTTCGAGCACATCCCTCAATTTGTATATCACGAGATTGAGGGGGTCAACGGTTGGGTGGGAGGAGTTCAGTATCTTTTTTACCCAAAAAATAATATATATATATATATATACACACACACACACACAAAGGTCTTCTCTGAAACTTGTTCATAGTATAAAATTGATACAATTATACACATTTAATGATATCATTACATGCATTCACTGATACTATAATATTTATACTGTGATTTTAGTTTATAATTCTAATGGTATCAATAAATAGAAGTAACGATATCAGTAAATACACGTAATTGTACAAATTTTATATTATGAAACTTGTTCAATAGAAGATTTTGTGTACATATAGTATATCAAAAATCATTGTACTTGATATTTATCGTGGTTATTCAACAAATAAACTTTAGTTAAAACAACTAATATTCTTTAGTGAAAATAAGATTCATGTATGAACCAAGATTGAAAATATCGATATCGGTGAATACATATCGAGACCTTAAATTTGTGAAAATATCGATGGATATATCGATATATTCATGATCACCGATATTGATATTGAGAATAATTTCGGTATGTAAGATTAATTTCGGCTATATATTAACGCATATTGAGCATAATAACGTTGAAATATTGAAAAAGTATCGAGAAATATTGAGAAAAAATATCCATAATTTTGATAAATATCACAAATATAAAATTTGGTCTAATTTTATGTATTAAAAGTTTGTCATTAACTTTTCATAATTTTTTAAATTTATTCGATATCGATATATCCATCGATATTTCTACAAATTTAAGGTTTCGATATATCCACCGATATCGATATTTTCAACATTGATTATAACTAGTGTTATTAAAATTCAACAAATATAAACACACAAAATTCTATAAATTTAGGTTCTTGTGAACTCTTTTCTTTGAAGTATTATTGTGTAATATATAAAGGATCACTGTTTAATATGTGCAGTGTCACATTTCAGTGATAAAAAAAAAATACATAAAATCAACAATATTTATGATGGTGATACTATATATGTTAAATGTGATAGCCATGCAAATCAATTCACACTCTTTAATTGTTCTCATTTGTGTTCTATTTAGAAATGAGTTGCCCCACAAAGTTTTATTTTACAGATATTTGAGGTGATTTGCACAATTTTAACTTGTACGATAGATTTACTCATAAATATTTAAGTATTATTAATCTAATTACTATTATTATTTTTATTTTTATTATTATGGATTTCCATTTTAACAAAACGACCCATTTCATCTCAATTTCTGTTGTGCTTATTTACATATCTTTGATCTTCTCTCTTTGGAACTTGTTCCGTCACCTCAATATATATCCAAAAAATTCCTATAATATTATGAATTTGCCGAAGGAAGCCCTAGATTATGATCCCCAGGTAAAAAGTTAACGCCTTTTGTTGATCGATGTTTTGTTCACTTTTCCTTTCATCTTGATCGGCATTCTACCCATATTTTGGTTTAATTTTACTTTTGCTTTTTGTTGAAGGCATGTAAATATCGAAAAAGTATTCATAATTTTGATAAGTATCACAAATGTAAAATTTTGTCAACTCCTATTGTAAATTTTATGTATTAAGGTTTGTTATTAACTTTTCATAATTTTTTAAATTTATTTGATATCGATATATTGATATTTCAAAAAATTTAAGGTCATGATATATCCACCGATATCGATATTTTCAACCTTGGTTATAACTAGTATTTTTAAATTCAATAATATAAAGATAAAAAATTCTATAATTTTAGGTTCTTGTGAACTCTTTTCTTTGAAGTATTATTGTGTAATATATAATCTATCGTTGTTTAATATATGCAGTGTCACAGTTCAGTGATTAAAAAAAATCAAATATATTTAAGATGGTGATACTATATATGTTAAATGTAATGGCCATGCAAATCAATTCACACTCTGTACTTGTTCTCATTGTGTTCTAATTAGAAATTAGTTGCCCCAAAATTTTAGTTTACTGATATTTGGGGTAATTTGCACAATTTAACTTGTACGAGAGATTTATTCACAAATACTTTCTTTGTTTCAAAATAAGTGTTGTTATAAAGATATCATATCAAATTAAGTACTCCATCTAAATTTTGACATATATTCTCCTTATAAATCTAAATTATATTTTGATAATCCCTAACAAATATGTTATATTCTAATATAATTCCTAAATATCTTTTATATCTTGAATTAACTTAGGGGTAAATTGGGAAAACATGTAAAAAAATAGTTAAAACGACACTTATTTTGTAACAAAAATTAACCTCTAAAACACCATTTATTTTGAAATGGAAAGAGTATATAATTTGAGTAATACTCAAATTCTTACAAAAATAATGACAATGTTTACTACTATTTACAGTTTGAAAATAAACATTACATAATTAATAGTGGAGTGAATAGCAAAAATACATGAGAAAATGGACGTTAATCCATTTCCAAGAGTTCACTTTAATACCTTCAACGATCCTTTAACCTTGGAGTTACTTCCATTGAAACATAAGTCATTTCCAACTTTTCATAAGTTCCACACAATACACTGCCAAATAAGATTAAGTAGTTCCTTTACCGTTATTTTTTTTAACGGTCAAATGATGACTCTTAATTCATAATCTCTTAGAATAGGTAGTAGATCTTTAATCACTTGAGTTGTTCCACGTTGTCAGTTCCTTTGCTACTTACCCTTGGCCAAAATTGTAGAACTCAACAAAGCATTTTGATTCCACTATTCCACTTTTTATAAAACAAATAGGATTGTGTATAAGTGTCATAGTAGTGTGGAATCAAAGTGATTCTTCAAATATTCGTGAGGTTTGATGATTTCTCACAAGTGGGGAATTAAAAACATTGTAGCACTATCAAACCTTCCATCCAAACAACTTTCTTCACTTCGTTCTCATTTACATTTCTACTCTTTTATCCCATCTAACCAAGTACACCCTAAAGCCCAGCTCAAACCAAATAAGAAAATATTAAAAAAAAATCGATATATTCATTTTTCATTGTCACATCAATATTAAGAATATCAATATCTTACTATACTATATTCTCAAACTTTATTAAGATGATGTGTCAGCACCACATTTCACTTAAGCTGATGTGTCACTTCTCAGATCATTTTATTTTGAAATGTTGAACACTCATTAAAAGTTGGTTAAAGTTAAATTTTAAATTCTCTTACGTGTTCAGGAATGTCAAATCACCGTCTAATCTTGAAAGAAGGTGTGCCTATAGTGTTACTAAGAAATATTGATCACAAATTCGGTTTGTGCAATGGAACAAGATTGATCATCGCCAAACTTGGCAATCACATTCTCGAGACTGAAATAATATCTGGAAGGAATATTGAAAATAAAGTGTTCATCCCAAGAATGAAATTGACAAATTCTGATCCTACAATGTCTGTGAATTTTACAAGGCGATAATTTTCAATTTTAATGTGTTTTGTCGTGACAATAAATAAAAGTTAAGGGCAATCACTTTCTACAGTTGGATTGTATCTTCCTAAACCTGTTTTCACTCATGATCAGCTTTATGTTGCAGTATCCAGAGTTAGATCGAGTAGAGGATTGAAAATTTTGTCACTTGATTTTAAAGGAAGTTCATCTAAATATGCAACAAATATTGTTTATAGGGAGATTTTCTACAATTTGTAAGTATTTTTAAACATTTGATTAATAATAAATGTCATGAATATATAGTTTATTATCCTTGAAATAAAATTATTTATTATTAACTAATATATTTAAAAATGCAATAAAAATATTGAATAAATAAAATAATAATAGTAATAATATTCATAAAAAAAATTGATTAATTACTTTACTAATTTTTTTTTTATACAAGTTCGTGAATTTCGCGGGTTTAGCACTAGTTATACTATATTCTCAAACCCCATTAAGATGATGTCTCAGTACCACATTTCACTTAAGCTGATGTGTCACCTCTCCAATTATTTTATTTCGAAATGTTGAACTCTTATTAAAAGTTGATTAAACTTTTGATCTCAACCTTTGTTCCTATACAACTAAAATCCACACCATTATAATTAATTTTATAATAAATTTAATATATTTAAACCTTAATCACAAAGTTTAATTCTCATTTTTTTCATCTTAAATGTCGTCTTTGCCCTATCTATTTCAAACGCCGCACCTCCACCATATCTATTTCATATGGCCATGTTCCACCACATCTACTTCACACGGCTGCGCTCTGCCATATCTATTTTATAAATCCTCAATCCGTTGTTATTGTACACTACGAATGTTCATAATCGTTCAGATTTAAATTTTATAATCGTCTATATACTCGTCATTTTTTTCTATTAAATATTAGATATAATTTTCTATTATTTTGTACAATATTCTATTAGATGGTTTAGAATTTATTTTCTTGAAAAATAATGATAGATGTGAAATATGTAACATCAAACTTGAATTTTTTCTAAAAAAATATTATCCCTTCATTTTTCAAAAAATTATTAGTTATTTTCTAAAAAATAGTACTCCCTTTTATTCGACTGTCCATAAGAAAATGACACGAGTTTTAATAAAAAGAGTTGTTTATTAGTATTTGTAGATATAAAATAAATTTTTAAAAGGGGTAAGAATTGTTTATTAGTATTTGTGGGTATAAAGTTGATAAAGTAGTGGCATGAACGTAAATAAATGATATTTTTAAGGTGTAAGTTAAAAGGGGTAGTGTTTGCTTTTTGCTATTTTGGGTAAGTGAAAAAAAAACATTTCTTTTATGGTAATACGGATAATAAAAAAAGAATCGAAGGGAGTAATAAGTTTTCCAGAATAACTATTCATATCTTAAAATAAAAATATTAGCAAAAGTATTTCTAAAAATCTAACATGTTTAACAAAAGATTTAATCTTATTTTCTAACATTATTTTTTATGATTATTTTAGAAATATTATTGTCACTAAAATAGTGGTTGATTTAAAAAAAATTTGTCATCAAATGTTGTATCTTGCTATTAAATTCAGTATTTTTCACTCAATTTTTTAGGAGAAAATTTTATTATCGAAATAAATTATTAAATTGTAAAATATAGACATGAATTTTCATAGTTTAAAAGATTTTCCTTAAATAATTTAGGAATTTTTTTGTTGGGGGTGGGGAATTCGATTTGTATGTATAAATTCAAAATTTGTAGGGGGAATTTAAGATGTCAACTTTGTATGGTAGAATTTCAGATTTTTTTTTTTTAAATCCCGCATAGAACATATTTCTTATTTATATTTAGTAATTTCATTATTTTAAACTACAATTAGAATTTTAATATTATATACTAGAATTTATAAATATTTAAAATATAAAATATTAATTATTATAATTTGAATTAATGATAACATTTTTATTTTCGGGAGATATCACTAGTTTCCATAATATTTGTAGAAAAATCGATATACAAGATCAATTTCAACTATATTCTTGTGCCAATAGTAGAGCATAATATCGGAAAATATCAATAAATGTAGAAATATCGATAAATACTGAGAAAATATCTATAATTTTGATAAGGGTAGGTATAGAGTGAAATTGGTTTATATATGAATCACTGAAGGATATTAGTTGTTTTCGCTAAAGAGTATTACTGGTTTACACTGAAGAGTCTTAGTTCATTTTCACCGAACAACTAAAACTCTTTAGTGTAAATCAGTAATATTCTTTAGTAAATATAACTAATACCCTTCAATGAAAACAACTAATATCCTTCAGTGATTCATGTATAAACCAGTTTCACTCTATACTTTGTCTTTTGATAAATATAAAAAATATAAAATGTGATCAAATTCTATTGTAAATTTTATGTATTAAAAGTATATTATTAAAATTCTTATATGTTGATGACCTTTTCTTATCAAGATGATTAGTGGCTGTTTTCTTAAGTTAAGATCACCAAACAAAACTAAGAAATTATAAAATTTGATCAAGTAATGTGTAAGGAAGAAATTTGCAAGAGTTTTTGCTACTTTTTTCTTCTTCTCGAAAATCCTCCTCCTTCATGCAAATGAAGGGGTATTTATAGGCATACAAAGAGGCTAGGTGTCACCATCTTGATGGCTTAGCCATTGAGATCTTGCCAAGTGTTATGACTTTTGTACAACAACTAATCTATTGCCCAATAAATGGGTGCCAAGTGTAAAGACACATTGACTATTTCCAAAGTTAGTGACTCTTGGTATTCCCAATGTTGTACTTGGTCTTTGAAACCACTCAGCTGCTCTCCTTGGTGACTAGCTACTCGTTTGTACGTCTTCGTTGGGTTTGTAACCCCAGTTGCTCGCCTGCTCGCCTCTTGTTGAGACCTTGTGTCTTCTTGTTCTTTGTTGATCGCTACTTTGTAATGGCCTTTATGACCTGTTGCTCGCCGCCTTCATAAGGGAATTAGTCCCTGTTGCTCGCCTCCTCCATTAGGACCTTAGTCTCAGTTGCTCGTCTTCATCTATTTGGTCCCCAGTCCCTGCTGATCGCCTCCTAAGGTACACAATCCCTGTTGCTCGCCTTCTTTCATATTATTGATCCTTGATGATTCCTTAATCTTATCAGACTAATATTCTTTTATGCTAATATTATGTCCTTGTTGGTCGCCTATTAACAATGCCCCCTAGTTTGGCATATAAGGATGAATTTTTATCCTTTTATGTCAAACTATAAGGTAAGATGTATTTTGTAGTGGGAGGCGAGCAACAGGGAACTCGAAATTTTTCCACTTTATACGGAGCGAGCAACCGGGTTTTGAATTTCTTTTAGGCGGGAACTTTTGGGGAGCGACCAGCGGGGAACTCTTGGAGGCGAGCAGCGAGGGACGACTCTTGGATTTGTGTCGTTTCGCTTCCCGAGGCACGGACTACGAAGCGACGCAGCCTGCCCACGCGTGCGCGCCTATAATTGCAACTAGGGGCCTTAATTCCTTACTCTTCTCAATTTTGCCCCCGAATCCATATCTATAAATAGCTCCCCCCTCCATTTTCTTTCTTTTTCGTTCTTTCATAAGCAAACCGCCATTGGAGAGTTTTCAAGCTTTTCCTTTCGTTATTTCCTTCGATCTTTCAGCCAATCCCATCCAAATCAAAGGTAAATCCTTTGATTTTTCTTGTTTACTCTTGTTATTATTTACATTTTTCTTTCGATTTCGCCATTTTTGTTCTTCATTTTCCTTATCCGCCATCGCCGCCGTCGTATCGCCGCCACGTCGCCGCCGTATCGCCGCCACGCCGCCGCCGTATCGCCGCCGCGTCGCCGCCGTACTCGTTTGCCTCTTGATCAAACTTCATCGTTTAATTTATTCGGGAATTTTTCAAAAAATTTCAAAAATTTTCGATGACGTCACCTTCCTCAAGTCATACGCCATCTGTTGAGATTGTTGAGCGAAATCTGGGGAAAAGGCCCATGGAAGATGAACCGTCAGCTCCTGCTCCTCGCCGCTCGCTTCGGCGAGCAGTTGGGCGAAGCCCTAGGACTTTGCTCGTTGACGAAGAGACGGGTTCTGAAGCGAGCTCTGTTGCTCGCTCCGTTGACTCTTTCTATGCTGTGGAGAGTTCAGGCGAGCAAGATGTCCAAGGCCCCGTTGCTCGCTCCTCGGCTAGGGAAGGGACCAACTCGGACTTGGGTGAAGATTCCTCCGAGGTCGCTGCTGAAATAGAAGGGATGAATCTTCATGAAGAAACGGGAGCGAGCAGCGAGCACCAGGCGAGGGGTGAGCAGCGAGCAACTGGGTCAGGAGGCGAGCAAGTAGGAGTTACATGGGAATTCCTCCGAGAGATAAACTTTCCCGTTTCAAGGCCAATGCCCGAATCTCTTATTCCTAAAGCCGTAATTCGAAGACAAGATTGGATCGACTATGCGAATAAGTACCACAGAGCTTTCCCTACCCCTGATCGACCTATTATGGAGACTCGTTCATCAACGTATACAGCGAGTAAGGTAGCCAGCGCAGTTCTAGAGGAGGATTTAGTTCGGATACGATCTCATTATCGTATCCCGTACGACATCCATTTATATGCCCCCCAACCAGGAGAGAGAGCTGACGACCCCCCTCCCGGTTGCACTGCCATCAACCTTGACATACTTAATACAGGGTTCCCTCTCCCTCTACATCCAGTGATCGGGCGCTTCCTGAAGGATATAAACTTGGCAATCACCCAGATTACTCCGAACGGTTGGAGTAGTTTGTTGGCTTTTATGACCCTTTTCGGGTTGGAGGGATATCGGAATAAGATCAGCACGGCGGAGATACATTACGCCCTGACCATCTCTTCGGCCGCTAATGAAGATGGGCCTGGTTGGTATTACATCAAAGCCCGTAGTGGCGTTAAACTAATTGAAGGAGTGCCCAACAAGGTCAAGAGTTGGCATAAGCAATTCTTCTATATTGGTGGCGATTGGCGGGCGTCTTCCGATTTTTCGGGAGGACCGGGGCGTATAGACTCTCCTACGCATTTCGGCGAAATTCGGCGTAGGTTTTGAATCTCAGTTCATCGAACTTTTAGGTGAACTAATTTTAATCTTTTTCTTTGTTTTTGCAGGTCCGCGTATCTTGAGGTGGGGGCATCCAGATCTGAGTGAAGAGTTTCTATACGTTCTTGCGTTGATTTCTCTTCGGGACGCTAAAGACCGGAGTGTCGAACATCTCTCCCAAGCACATCTCCGCAAGCACGCTCAGCTCACTACTAGTGCTCATCACTTGGAAGCGCAAGCAGAGATCCCTGAGGGTAAGTATTACTTATTACCTTTCCCGTATCTCCTATTATTCACTCTTGCTATGTTGCTCGCCTAGGCCCTTCTGGTCGCCTAGGTCTTGCTGGTCGCCTAGGCCCTGTTGGTCGCCTAGGCCCCGCTGATCGTCCAGGATCAGTTCTATTTGCCAAACTGATAATTTTTGTGTTGTTTTCAGCTCAAAGGGTAACGGTCGCTGTTCCTCCCATTCCCGAAAGCTATCATTTACTTGCTCGTCGGGTTAAACAGATGGCAGCCAATCAACCATCAAAGAAGAAGAAGTTTGATCCTTGCACTTCTTTGATCAGACTTAGAGCCGAAGCTGACGAGGATGAAGAAGAAGCTCCTGAGGCTCCTCTCCCTGTTCCTCAGGCGCCTGCCCCCGTTCCCCGCCCTCCTGCTCGCTCCTCGCCTCCCGCCAAAGACACTAGGGGTAAAAAGAGGCTCACTAAGGAAACTGCTCCTCGCAAGGAGGATGATCGGGCCAAACGAGCAAGAGGGCAGGGCTCTTCCCAAGTGGGTAAAACTACTGCTCGCTCCTCGCCGGTGGAGGAGGTGACCGAGCAGCAAGTCGTGGGCGCTATGGTCGCCGGTCAAGGAAGAAGCACATCTCCAGACAACTCATACTTGGGCTACGACCCTGTGAAAATGAGGGAGTAAGTATCCTTCCTATTCAGTTTGATCGTTTACTCCTTTGACTTTGTTTCCTGATGACTTCTTCTTTTGAACAGGTACCGGAAAAACGACTATCCCGGTCGTTCAAAGGTGCTTCACCAGTTTAGCTGCGTGAAGTCTCCCCCCGCTCCCCAAGAGATTAAGGACTCCCACGTCCGCAGAGCCATGGAATATGTCCCCCGCTCGTGGACCAAGACCGGCGAAGAAATTATTCAGAGCCAAAGTCTCAGTGATAATGCTCGTCTGTTGAGCTACAACTCGAGCCATCAATCAATCACAGCCCAACGAGTCTTGGATCAAGCCGTCGAGCTAGAGCGAACAAATCGCGGTTTGGGGCGACGGCTCGAGCAAGTTGAAGCGGATCGTGATGCTCAACTTGTTCAGTTGAAGAAGAGGGACGAGGAGCTGAAGAAGAAAGATGAAGAGTTGGCTAAGCTGAAAGCTGACTTCGAGAGAGCCAAGCTCACATGGACGCGGGAAGTGAAGGCTGCTGAGGACCGGGAGATGATAGCGTCTAATGCTTCAGAGAAGCTAAGACTGGATTTGGGTGTTGCCACCGATCGTTTGCAAGTCCTGGAGACTGAGCGGGTGGGTCTGGTGGAAAGAGTGGAGTCGTTGAAGGTCCACGTCGACCAGCTGGAGAAGAGGAACAAGCGTGCCATTTCTTACACCACTTACGTGCAGGATGTAACCGATAACACCAATCTTGGTTACATCTGCGCGTATGCTGATAGTGTGAGGAATGTGAAGTATGCTTTGGATAACGGTCTGGACGTGATGACCTCGACCATCAAGGACTTCACAGATTACGTCACTGAAAACCCACCGGCCCCTGGCTTTGAAATCCCGATAGCTGACTTAGGAGAAATGGGGGTTAACCTGAGTGTCTTCAAAGACGACGTTCGCATAATAGCCCCTAAGGAAAGGGTGGAGGCGGATAGGGATATGACTATCTTTGAAGCTTTGGGTCCTCTTCTCCCTAATCCACTTGGTGAAGCAAGCTCCTCTGCTGCTGTAGGCGAGCAGCAGGTCTCCGGGGCCACTGTGCAAGACGTTCCACCTCCTCCTTTTCAAGATCCTTCGGTGCCACCTGCACCGCCAGCTCCTGAGACTTAGGCTTAGTTTCTTTTTTGTTTAATTGATGCAGTAGGATGATGGTTGTATATTCATCTCTTGTAATTTTTTGGTGCTAATGAATGAGAATTGCACTTTTACTTTATTGTTCGCTTCTTATTTGCCCTTTAATTATTTTTTGCTTAAGTATTTCTTTCTTAAGTTGAAAGTAAAATACTTTTCCTTGCAAATTTATGCATGTTATTCATGTATGGGTTTATTTTGTTCTTTAAGAACTTAACCCTTTATCATGCTTCTTTCTATGCATTGTTGCTCGCTACCTGCTATGTTTGTGCATAAGTGCATTTAGCTTCGGAACGAGCAACTATGTATCAGCATGTGCCCTGTTGCTCGCCTCCACTATACTTGTGCTTTATGCATTTAGTATCTTGGGCGAGCAACTCCGTGTGATGGGGCGATCAGGTGGGCTCCTGAGTCTCATGGACCCTGCTGCTCGCCTCCACTGTACTTGTGCTTTTATGCAATAGTATCTTCGGCGAGCAGCTTTTCTGTTTGGCGAACAGTTGGGTTTTAACACCTTTTGCTTTCTTATGTACATAATTCGCTGAACCATCATTCATCCACATACAAATTTTGCCAAAAAAGGCCAAAAAAAATGTGAAAATTTCATCGATCTCAGACCTTACAAAAATATAAATGACACGATAGTCTATAAAAAACTTTACATTGGTTTCCTAATCATTGATAATATTTCTTCAATAAAGCCGCGTTCCAGGTGTATTGGGCCGAGTTGCCTTCCATGTCTTCAAGGTCATACGTGCCGTTGTGCCATTTTTGAGTTATCTTGAATGGGCCCTCCCAAGTCGGTCCAAATACACCTGGAGGTGTTGCTAGAATTTTTCGGAGCACCAGATCGCCGACTTCAAATTCTCTAACTTTTACTTGCGAGTTGTAGTACCTTGCAATCCTTCTTTTGTATATTTCGTTCTTTATTTCTGCTGAGATTCTTTTTTCGTCGATCAAATCCATTTCTGCAGCTAGTGCCTTGTTGTTTTCCTGTTCATTGAACTCGGCCACCCTCTCAGTCGGTATTTTGAGCTCTATAGGTATGACTGCTTCTGTACCGAACGCCATAGCAAATGGTGTTTCTCCAGTGCTTGTTCTATGTGATACCCTATATGCCCAAAGTACCTCGGGCAGTTCTTCCGACCACTTGCCTTTCTTGTCTATCAGACGGATTTTGAGGATATGTTTGATTATCTTGTTAACTGCTTCGACCTGGCCGTTAGACTGAGGATGATACGGTGTTGAGAAATGTTTCTTGATACCCCACTTTTTGCAGAAATCTCTCATCTTCTTTCCTTCGAATTGCTTTCCATTGTCTGTCACTATCGCTTGTGGGACCCCGAACCGGCAAACTATATTTTTCCAGATAAAGCTAATCATTTTCTCTTGTGTTATCGTTACCAGTGCTTCAGCTTCGGCCCATTTCGTGTAATAGTCCACAGCCACCACTGCAAATCTGACATTCCCCTTTCCCGTTGGGAAGGGACCTATGATGTCTATTCCCCACCTTGCGAACGGCCATGGACTATTTACCGAAATCAACTCCGTTGGCGGCTTATGGATGTTGGGAGCGAATAACTGGCACCTGTGACATGTTTTTGCAATTCTGATTGCGTCCTATAACAAGGTTGGCCAGTAGTATCCTTGTCTTATTGTTTTATATGCCAATGCTCGCCCCCCTGCGTGATTTCCGCATACTCCTTCGTGTATTTCTTTCAGAACTTCCTGACCTTGCCCCCTTGCTAGGCATTTTAATAGGGGCAGTGAAAATCCTCTCTTGTAAAGCTGGTTATCCATGATTGTGAATCTTGCTGCTCGCTTGGTTACTTTTGTTGCTTCTTGGGGATCTTCAAGTACTGTGTTATCTTTGAGGTACCTATATATCGGTGCCCTCCAGTCATCCTCTGCCCATTCTTCTTCGATTTGATTGATCTTGTAGTCACTAGTGGACGGGTTAGAAATTTTTGTGATGGTGACCTCTGAAAGCTTTGCTGGTCCCGTACTTGTAGCCAGACGAGCAAGTGCATCTGCTTGCGCATTATTATCTCTTGGCACTTGTTCGATATAAATTTGCTCGAAGAGTGAAGCTAAGTGAGCAACAATCTTTTGATATAAGGCCATGTTTTCATCCTTGGCTTCGTACTCCCCACGAACTTGGTTGACTATTAGCTGGGAATCTCCATAAATTTGAACTCTTCTAACTCCCACGGCCAGAGCTAGTCGTAATCCAGCTATCAATGCTTCGTACTCAGCTTCGTTGTTTGTTGCCATGAACTCAAACCTTACGGCTGAGGTGAATACTTGTTCGTCTGGACTGATCAACACTATCCCGGCTCCTGCTGCTGTGTTATTCGATGATCCGTCTACATACATGTGCCATGGGTGATTATGACTTCTCGTCGGATCTTGAGGGAATGTTAGTTCGACAATAAAGTCGGCTAACGCTTGTCCCTTGATCGCTGTTCGAGGTGCATAAGTTATTCCAAATTGGCTTACTTCAAGCGACCACTTGAGGAGGCGACCAGCTGTGTCAGGCCTTTGTAAGATTTGCCTTAATGGAAAAGTTGTTAAGACCTCCACCTGATGATCGAAGAAGTACGGCCTTAGCTTTCTCACACTCATCACCAGTGCATAGGCTAACTTTTCCATGGGCGAATACTTAATCTCTGCTTCATGCAAGGCCTGACTCACGTAGTAAATTGGCAAGTGAAGTTTCCCTTCTGCTCGAACCAAAACTGAGCTGATGGCCACCTCTGATGCCGCTATATACAAGTACAGTTTTTCTCCGGAGACGGGTTTTGATAGAATTTTAGTATCACTCAGATACTCCTTCAACTGCTCAAACGCTTGTTGGCAATTATCCGTCCACTGGAACTGTCCTTTCTTAATGGCATCAAAGAAAGGTCGGCATTTGTCTCCGGATCTGGAAATGAACCTGTTTAGGGCTGCTAGACATTCGGTTAGTCGTTGAACTTCTTTAACAGACCTTGGCGGCTGCATATCCATAATTGCTTTGACTTTTGATGGATTCGCCTCAATACCCCGTTGACTGACCAGGTGTCCAAGAAATTTTCCCGAGTGTACCCCGAAGCTACTTTTCTTTGGGTTTAGCTTCATGTTATACGCTCGAAGTATTTCAAACGTTTGTGCAAGGTGTTCCAAATGATCTTCTTTTCTCGGGCTTTTCACGACTATGTCGTCCACGTATACTTCCATTGTTTTGCCTATGTGTTCATCGAACATTTTGTTAACGAGTCTTTGGTACGTGGCTCCCGCGTTAATCAATCCGAATGGCATTCTTTTCCAACATAACAAGTTTTTATTAGTGTAGAATGCTGTGTGCTCCTGGTCATCTGGGTGCATTGGTATTTGATGATACCCAGCAAATGCGTCCATGAAGGTAAGGAGCTCGTGTCCCGCCGTGTTGTCCACTAGCTGGTCGATGTGAGGTAATGGGAAGTTATCTTTAGGGCAGGCGGCATTCAAATCAGTGAAGTCGATACATAGCCTCCATGTACCATTTGATTTCTTTACTAACACCGGATTTGCTACCCATCTAGGACATAAAGCTTCTTTGATAAGATCATTATCGAGTAACTTCTTTACTTCTATGTCCAATGCTTCATATTTGTCGGGCCCAAATTTTCTCCTTTTTTGCCTCACCGGTTTCTTAGTTGGACAGACATTTAGCTTATGACAGGCATGCTCAGGGCTGATGCCTACCATATCAGCATGTGACCATGCAAATACATCGAGATTGGACTTGAGGAACTCTTCCATTCTGGATCTATATGGCTCAGGGAGCTCAGATCCAATGAATAATTCTAAGTCTTCTCGATTTTGGTCAATTCTTATTGCCTCCAACTCCTCTACCGGGGTTGCTCTCCTTTTTTGGCCTTTCCATCGAGGATTGATAATGGACCCTTCAAAGTTGATCTCATCCTTGATCATTGGTTCTGCCCCCAGCCTTGGTTCCAAATCTTCAACCTGATTTAATTCGGGTACGGCCTCTCTTCCCTGTTGCTCGACCATGCCCTCCTGCTCGTCCACTCCCTGTTGGTCGTCCACCTCCATTATTTCAGTGTCGACGGACTCCATGACTTCATCTAGGATGGATGGTTCACCTTCATCCCTGCTGCTCGGCTGCTCGTCCATCACGGATATTCTGTTGTCAGTGGGTTGAAGTTGCAGGAGGCATTCACGGGCTTTCCTTTGATCGCCTTTAACCGTACCTGACCCTTTTGGAGTTGGAAATTTAAGACAGTAGTAATACGTCGAAACGGCCGCTTTGAATTCATTTATGAAAGGTCGACCAAGAAACCCGTTATAGGCAGACTGCTGATTTACAACTAAGAAATCTACCATTCTAGTCAGTCTCCTTTCGGGATTCTCGGTCGATACAAGTTCGACCGCCAACGTAACTAGTCCTAGAGGAACGGTTACAGCATCTCCAAATCCTACTATTTTATGATCACATTCTCTAATATACCCCTCACAATCATCTATCTGATCTAGTGTGCTTTTGAACAAGATGTTTGTGTAGGAGCCTGTGTCCACAAGCAGACGGTGAACCCGGGCTCCCATGATATTAGCACAGATGATTAGTGAGTCATTGTGTGGGGTAAGTATCCCGTCCAAGTCCTTCTCAGAAAACACCAACTCGCCTGTCTTTGGAGTAGCTTGGTTTACCCCAACTTCCCTGATTTGAGCTACTGCCCTCAGCTCTGCTTTCCTTTTTCTTTTGGACATTAGTGGCCTACCATCAGAACAGCCCCCAACCGGTCCGGACGGCTCGAGCATCAAGATTTCTCGGACGGGTTCGGCTGGGGCTGTCATCGTTTTCTTCCTTTTCTGATCCCTCCTGCTCGGCTGTTCGTCGCTCTCGTCATCTTCCGAGCCGGAGGATATCGCCACCCTTGGTTTCTTTCCCGGCTGTCGCTTCACAAACTCTGACAACCTTCCTTCTTCGTAAAATCTCCACAATTGTTTTAAGAGATCTCGGCATTCGCTTGTGAAGTGACCTATAGTTTGATGGTATGCACAGAATTTGTTTGGGTTCATCTTTCCCCGTTCTTGCCGTATCTTACGGGGTTCAGACAGCATATCTTTATCCTTCACGTTGTTGTATACAGCTTCGATCGATGTGGATAGGACATGGTTCAACTTCTCCTTCAATTCGGATCCTTCACTAAAAGCTTTCATGTTCCTAGGGGCCTTGTATTCCCCTCCTGACTTCTTTCCAGATTTCTTGGTATCAGCTTTGTCTCCCAGCTCTCTCTGTAGAGTTTCTTGCATCGAAATGTACACTCCAGCCTTGTGTCTGAATTCGGAATAAGTTTTCGGGAAAGCGAGGTGCATTTCCTTCCACAGGTCTGTCCCTTTCTTAAGCCCTGCCATGACTGCCACTATCTTGGTATCCTCACTTACTGGTTCTCCTTCCAGTAGGACTTTGTCGAATCTCTCAAGGAAGGCTCTATCAGACTCCTCGTCTCCTTGCCTTAGGTCGGCCAACCTGTGTCTCTGTGTAAGGTAAGACCCGACCGTGGAGAAGTGCGAGAGAAATTCCTTGCTGAGTTGCATGAACGAACTGATGGAGCCTGGAGCTAGTGCGGAAAACCATCTGTGAGGACCGTCACCAAGAGTTAATGGAAAATTCCGACATTGAGTTGCATCAGACGCCTTTACCGATATCATGTAATCGGTATATTTGGACAGGTGTACTTTTGGGTCTGAATTTCCTTCGTACAAGTTAATGGCCGGGAATTGTACTTTCTTTTGTACTGGCGCATTAAGGATATCCGGGGACAAAGGTGATGATGGCAACATCGTCGACCCGTCGCCTTTTTTCTCCTCCAACTGTCTTTGCATTTCTTCCACTGCCTTCTTCAAAGCTTGCCACTCATCCGGAGACGTTTTCCCGCTAGAAGGCTGTTCGTCATGATTGGGTTCCATGACCTCTTCATGACGCAGTCCCTTGCTAACGGGACGTTTCTCTTGAGTGGCGTGCCTAGCGATGTTACTGGCTCCATTGGGACCTAATCGCCCGAAGGCTGATCTTCTTAGCCTTTCATGCACTGAGCGGCGAGCAGCAGGGTGTGTTCTCCCTGTTGCTCGCTCCTCGCCTCTCTGATGATCCTCCCTATGCCTTCCGTGATATCTTGCCCTTCTCGTGTGATAATGGCTTATACTTCTTGTGTCCCCGCTGCTCGACTCCTCACCTGTCCCCGGAGTAGACTCTCCTCGACTTCCAAGTCTTTCACTTAGAGGAGCTTTCCCCTTATTCCGACGGATTTCTTCACTGTCAACTTCGTCATTTCTTGCTTCTTTTTCTCCTTTGCTTCGCTGCTCGCCGGCTGCCCTGTTCGTCGCCGCCTGCGTCCCTGATGGCCCGACCGTTTGTCGCCTTTGCAATGCTTGTAAAACAGCAATCGTTTTTGCTAGCTCTTCGGGATTTTGAGCAAGAGCTTCCACTTCCGGCGGGATCGTATCAATGGTAACTTGGACGTTTCTTTGTGAAGTTGCTTTTACCGTACGTGCATGTCCTTCGGTAGACGAAACCCTCGTTTTTGACCTACGACTTGGAGACGTGCTCAAACGGCGTTCTTCTTGTGATCGAATCATTTTGGTTACCAAAGTACAAGTGATAAGCAAATGAATAGGGTGATTTTGTCTCCAACAAGCACCTTTTGTAAGAGTTACTAGCCTTGTTTGTATGAATATAGTGATTTGAAAACCCTAGTTCATACACACATGCATTTAAACTCTCAAAGTAATGTATAGATGGATGATTTTGCTTCAAATAATGTGTACACTTAATTCCCAATGGCTTTCTCTCGGATTCCAGCCGAATTTTGCAGATTTCGGTGGAGTTCTTCAACCTTCCTTCGACTTTTTTGTGAAACGGAGGTTCGTACCCTTCTTCTAGCGCCAATTGTTGATGACCTTTTCTTATCAAGATGATTAGTGGCTGTTTTCTTAAGTTAAGATCACCAAACAAAACTAAGAAATTATAAAATTTGATCAAGTAATGTGTAAGGAAGAAATTTGCAAGAGTTTTTGCTACTTTTTTCTTCTTCTCGAAAATCCTCCTCCTTCATGCAAATGAAGGGGTATTTATAGGCATACAAAGAGGCTAGGTGTCACCATCTTGATGGCTTAGCCATTGAGATCTTGCCAAGTGTTATGACTTTTGTACAACAACTAATCTATTGCCCAATAAATGGGTGCCAAGTGTAAAGACACATTGACTATTTCCAAAGTTAGTGACTCTTGGTATTCCCAATGTTGTACTTGGTCTTTGAAACCACTCAGCTGCTCTCCTTGGTGACTAGCTACTCGTCTGTACGTCTTCGTTGGGTTTGTAACCCCAGTTGCTCGCCTGCTCGCCTCTTGTTGAGACCTTGTGTCTTCTTGTTCTTTGTTGATCGCTACTTTGTAATGGCCTTTATGACCTGTTGCTCGCCGCCTTCATAAGGGAATTAGTCCCTGTTGCTCGCCTCCTCCATTAGGACCTTAGTCTCAGTTGCTCGTCTTCATCTATTTGGTCCCCAGTCCCTGCTGATCGCCTCCTAAGGTACACAATCCCTGTTGCTCGCCTTCTTTCATATTATTGATCCTTGATGATTCCTTAATCTTATCAGACTAATATTCTTTTATGCTAATATTATGTCCTTGTTGGTCGCCTATTAACATTATAATTTTTAAAATTTACGATATCATAGTTCCATAAATTTTGAGTCCTGTACACCAATATTTTCAACCTTGCTCAAACCCACATTAGACAAAGCCCAACTGCAAATCTAGTTCCATCAAAACCGTACACGTGTCGTTAATTGCTCCTTATCATTAATTGGCAATTAAGTATAATTAAACTAATTATTACTATTATTTTTATTGTTAAGCATTCTGGAGTTCTATTTTAACAAAAAAGACCCCTTCCGTCTCAATTTCTGTTGTACATATTTATATATCTTTGATCTTCTCTCTCTGTAATCTCTTCCCTGATTACACACTTCTTCCACCTCTATATATATCCTAAAAATCTCGATCATAATAAGAATTTGCCGAAGGAAGCCCTAGATTATGATCTCTTCTAGGTAAAAAGTTAACGCCTTTTTTTGATCGGTGTTTTTTTTCACTTTTCGTTCAATTTTGATCCATATTGTCGGTTTAATTTGCTTTTGCTTTCTGTTTATCGTCTCCAGCTTTGTTATGGTTTTACTTTCTTCCGATGATTGATTTCGTTATGTGTAGAGTTTGTGACTTTGTTGCAAAGTAAAGTCTTCACTGAATTTTCAGGCTTTCCGTTATTTAACTCTGTTTTTAATGCTGTATTGATTGTGTTGATTGATTTTAGTGTTGAAGTTCCATACATTAGGTAATTTTGAATTTAATCTGTTCTAAGGTCAAGCCTTCACTGGATTTTCAGGTTCTCCGTAATTCAACTCTGTTTTTTAATGCTATAATATTGATTGTGTTGATTGATTTTACTGTTGAAGTTTCTTACATTAGGTAATTATGATTTTATATTGGATGGTGTTTAGCTTCATTGATTTTTTGTTTTCTTTGTCATTCATGATTCATCTCTGTTTTTTTTAATTCTGTTTACCTTTGATGTTCCATACATTAACCAATTTGATTCATTTTTCCAGTAAGGGTTCATTGTCAACTTACCTCTTGAATGATATTTTGGCTAATCTTTTGGTGAATTTGATGTTTTTGTTTGCTTGTAGACGATAGTGGCGATCGTTTTAATTTATATAAGGTAGTAGCGTTGGAAAATGGCCAATCGAGGGCTGAAGCGAAACGAAACCGAGGAAGGATTACCAGCAGATAAGCGTGCTTGCAGTTCGTTGGAGTTTCGACCAAGTTCCTCCAACTCATCAGCCCAAACACTTGTCAGCTCTGGTCAGGAAGCCCAGGAAGCACATGATGCTGACATGGACACGTCGTCTTCCACATCAGCATCAGCTAGATCGGAGGGTGATGTAGAGAAAGAATCTGCATATGGGTCTTGTGATTCTGACAATAGCGCCCATGAATACTATAGGCATCGGTCGTTGAGTGATCAAAGCAAGTTTAAGAAAGTGCTCTCAAGTTTAACTGATGAGGTGGAGGAATCGGGGCAGTTGGCTCTACTCACAGAGCTATGTGATTTGTTATCCTTTTGTAGCGATAATTCTTTATCGAGTTTAATGGTGGACTCATTTTCTCCGTTACTTGTGCAATTAGCTAGGCATGATAGCAATCCAGATATAATGCTTCTTGCTATAAGAGCTATAACTTATTTGTGTGATGTTAGTCCCCGTTCCACGGGGTTTCTTGCTAGGCATGATGCTATCCCTGCACTTTGTCAACGATTACTGGCTATTGAATATTTGGATGTGGCAGAGCAAGTATGAACATTTTAGTTTTTGTTTACTTATTACTTATTATTTTCTCTTTTCTTTGAAGAATTTATGTTCTGCATTTATAATGTTGTAGTGCTTGCAAGCATTAGAGAAAATATCACGTGAACAACCACTCGCGTGCTTGCAATCTGGCGCGATAATGGCTTCTTTAAGTTTTATTGATTTCTTCTCAACAAGTGTGCAGGTACATTGACCTTAGAATACACGTTTACATAGTTATTGCGGTTGACTGAGTTTGCTCTCTCTTTCCTTTGATCTAGAGGGTTGCACTTTCTACTGTGGTTAATATATGTAAAAAACTATCTTCTGAATCTCCTGCACTTTTCATGGAGGCAGTTCCAATTTTGTGTAATCTTCTCCAGTACGAGGATAGACAGGTGTAAATTCTGCAAAATTTCATTCATGAACAATTTCTCTTCCAAGCATTTTCCATTTTGTAATCTTTATTTATCTGTCTCTATTTTTTAGCTCGTCGAGAGTGTGGCCACTTGCTTGATTAAAATTGGGGAGCAAGTTTATTCTTCTCCTGATATGCTAGACGAGTTCTGTAAACACGGTTTGGTTCAGCACACCCTACATCTCATAGGCTTAAATAGCAGAACTACCCTAAGTCAACCAACATGCATTGTAAGTAGAGTTTCCAATTTTATTTTCTCTTCAGTATTTAGAACACTACCTGCTAAGGATTTCCTCCGTTTTTAAGTTCTACAAACTGTAAATTTTGTATAATTGGATTGCCAGGGTTTAATAGGTTTGCTTGTCAAGTTGGCAACTGGCTCTAATGTTGCTTTCAAGACTCTTTTTGAGCTCAATGTTAGTAACATTGTTAAGGATATGCTATGTGGTTATGATCTGTCACATGGTATTCAGACTCCAACTCTGGATGGGCATCACAGTCAGGTTGGTCGCTTTTTGTGGATTTGATTATATTTTTTATGTATAAAATCCTACATGAAGATTGTTTATTTGCACAAGCTTGGGTTTGTATGAGTAGGACATGGATGATCGTTGATTATCTAAAGTGGCAATGAGACCATTACCTATGTGGGCAATTTTAATTTTATTCCTAGAAAAGTGAGAAAAATTAAGTAATACTTGTCAAAAGAGAATAAGAAGTTTAATGTTTGCTCTGGATCATTAAAGGAAAAGATAATGTTGCTGAAGGATTCCTTCCCTCAGTCTTGCTGAACATTTGCCTGACAATCCATTGTTTTCTTATACAAATAACACAAACCCTTTGTGCATATATCATAAAATACACATTTGAGTTTCAGATTATTAATCATGTAAAGTATTGAAGCTTCCTTATCTTATTTGATAGATAAATGAAGTTTTGAAGTTGTTGAATGAGCTTCTTCCAACAATTACCGCTGATGGTCAACAAAAGTCGGACAAAGAGGCTTTTCTTTTGAACAATTCTGATATTCTGCAGAAGTTTGGAATTGATCTACTTCCAATTTTGATTCAGGTTGGCTAACTATATGTCTTGAGTTTTTGTTCACATGTCTCCCTCCCCAGTCTTTTACTCTTCCTTTTTTTTGTTTTACCCTCAAGCAGGTGGTGAACTCTGGTGTGAATCTGTTAATATGTTATGGCTGCCTATCTGTTATCAATAAGCTAGTTCATTTCAGCACATCTGATGCGCTTCATAGTTTGCTACAAACTGCTAATTTTTCAAGGTGAAAGGGGTTTCTTCTCTAGTCTATCCTATGATTTAATTAACTGTTTGGATTTGTTGTCATCATGTTTCAATATAATTTACACATGAAATACATATTGAATAACAGCTTTTTGGCTGGAGTGTTTGCGAGAAAGGAACGTCATGTGGTATTGTTGGCCCTTCAGATTGTTGATACCATAATGCTCAAGCTTCCGCATGTTTACTTGAATTCCTTTATCAAAGAAGGTGTCATTTTTGCCATCTATGCAATCATTGCTCCGGAGAAAGAATCGAGTCTTTGTCCCGTTTTTGATGGGATTCGGTTGGAGAATGATGCAACTTTAAAAACCGTTTCACGAGATGCACATAGCTGCCCGTGCTTTGCATTTGATACGGGCCAGTTTTCGAAGCCCCAAGACGATGGAAACTGCCAGCTTCAGAGTGACACAATTCAAAGTCTGGCAAAGCATATATGGACTACTTACTTTAAAACGGAATCCCAAAACCCTGAGAAAGGAGTAACCGATATTCTTCAGAAGCTCAGAACTTTATCCACTGCATTGGAAGCAGTAGTTAATCAGTCACAGGAAGAAGAGATTTATGATATGTTGGGGAAAGTTGTGTCGGAGCTTAATGAGAAAGACTCCATCTCCACTTTTGAGTTTGTGGAGAGTGGAATTGTGAAAGCACTAGTTGATTACCTGTCAAATGCCATGCATCTCGTTGGAAAAGAAGACTATAATGCAGCAAACCACTTGTGCATTATGGAAAAAAGATCTGAGGTGTTTGGACAACTATTATTGTCCAGTGCTGACACATTTCAAGAAGAATTTCCACTTCTGACCCTAGTACGAAGACTACAAAGTGCTCTGTCATCTGTTGAAACTTTTCCTGTCATTTCAAGCCATACATCCAAGGGCAGAAACTCTTATGCCACTGTTCCATACGGGCGTTGTACTTCATATCCATGCCTGAAAGTTCAGTTTGTGAGGGAATATGACGAAGACAGTCTTCGTGAATATGCTGACGATGTTGTACATGTAGACCCCTTTGTGCCTCTGGATGAAATTGTAGGATATTTATGGCCTAGAGTGGGTGATGATAAAGTTAAGAATTTAATTGTGGGGTCTAAGGGTAGAATGGAGAAAAATAGTTCACAATCTCATTCGCCATCAGATTCAAGTACTTCCCAAGGCAAAAGTGCAGATGCTATAGAATCCACTGAAATGCAAGTTGATGTCGACAAACTGCAGGTTCGTATTCAACTCGTTTCTTTTATCTGTGTACTATTAAACATGTGTTATGGGATTTTAACCTTTCCTATTTTTCTTCCATTTTCAGGAGGGGAAAACATCGTCTTCACCAGCTGAAACATCCAGTTTTGCACACAAACCTGTGGACCCAGCAGTTGATGTCCAAGCAGTATGTTTTGTTTTTCCTGGTCTTTACTTGGTATTTGCATCTTTGATTTAATTTGTGTTTCAAGTCTGTTTCTCCATTTCTTTTCCGCCTACTTTGATTTCCTGATATTTGTTTAAACTGATATTGTCACAGCTTAATGACATCTGATTATATGTCTAGTCTAAGGGTCTTTATTGCGTTAAGAAAATGTTAATATTTAATTTCTACCTATCTTTGCTCAAAGGACCATGTTGAGCTAGAGGAGCATAATCCTCTGCAAGAGGACCACGTGTATCATCCAGGATGCAATGAGAGCAAAGATACATCAAGAAAGTTGCTACTTTATTTGGAAGGGCAGCAACTCAACCATCGATTGACACTATATCAGTCTCTAGTCAAACTTCAAACCGAAACGCAACATGATTATATCTCGACTGCAAGCTTGTGGAGTCGTACATACAAGATAACTTACAGAAGGCTCGCGCCAACCAAACCAGGTTATGCTAACTGTATTCATCACGAAGCTCTGTCTTCTCATTTATCTAAAAGAACCTCAGTGTTACAGTATATTCCGTTGTGCTCATGTATGGTTGTCGACCTCGGGAAGTTGGGTCCATCTCATGATATACTAACCCTTTTGAAAAGCGTAGAAGGAATAAACAGATTAGGATTTCATCTGATGTGTCGTGAGAGAACAACCGATTTTGCACAAGGAAGAACCGATGATTTTGATAAGTTAAACGTAGATGTTTATCAAGTTCCCCAGAGTGAGTTTGTGAACAACAAGTTAACAGAGAAGCTAGAACAGCAAATGAGAGATCCTATGACTCTCTCTGTTGGTGCCATGCCTGCTTGGTGTACACAGTTAATCGATTGGTGCCCCTTCTTATTCGGTTTTGAAGCAAGGTGCAAGTATTTCCATCTGGCAGCACTAAACCGACGTCCATATCAGTCTCATTCGGTATCTAATACCGATCCTGGAGGTTCAAGTGGAAGGCACCAAAATCCTGGATACACTACTCGTAAGAAAATTTTGGTCAATCGAAACAAAGTACTAGAATCTGCTGCCCAGATGATGGAACTCCATGCTCGTTCCAAGGTGGTTGCTGAGGTGGAGTATAGTGAAGAGGTGGGCACTGGTCTGGGTCCCACTTTGGAGTTCTATACGTTGATATGTCGTGAGTTTCAGAGAAGCGGCTTAGGTATGTGGAGAGATGACCATTTAGAGGCTGAGAACTCTGGACTTCTGGTTTCGTCTTGTGGACTCTTCCCCCATCCTTTCTCACCTTTGTTGAGTTCTTCAAATAGCACCGTGTTTTCAGCTGTGATTGAAAAATTCTCTCTTTTGGGAAAAGTAGTTGCTAAAGCTCTTCAAGATGGTAGGTTGTTAGATCTCCCATTCTCAAAGGCTTTCTATAAACTCATTCTTGGGAAGGTATAATGGTTTTTGTATTGACCACTTGCTATTTTATGATTTACAAATATATTATTTAATTTAGCTGATCCTTTACCCTTTGTGTAGGAGCTTACTCTGTTCGATATCCAGTCATTTGATCCAGCCCTTTGTAGGTGTCTTTTAGAGTTCCAGGCTGTTGTTGAAAGGAAGGAGTATTTGAGGTCTCGTTGTGAAGAAAACTCGCACGATCTTGATCTATGCTTGCGGAACACAAAAATTGAGGATCTTTGCATTGATTTTAGCCTTCCTGGTTATCCAGATTATGTTCTCGACTCACAATTGAATTCAGAAATGGTTAGTATTTGCAGTCATCCTACTGTTTTACATCCCATTATCTGATATGTTTAGATTGGTAGACTTAATATATTCGTTCTATTCACACGGATTTTGTTGTAGGTAAATCTCTCTAATTTAGAGGAATACGTAAAACTCGTGGTTGATGCAACAGTAAAATCTGGAATTGCTAGACAAGTAGAAGCATTCAAGTCCGGTTTTGATCAGGTTTATTCATGCTCGATTTTGGTCATATTTTATGATCTTATTGATTGAAAAGTTTATGATATTTTATTTCTCCCTTTAACGCAATTCAGGTCTTCCCAATTAGACATCTTAAGATTTTCAACGAAGAAGAATTGGAGCGCTTGCTATGTGGAGAACACGTGATGTGGAATGTAATTGAATTACACTTTTTTTTTTTTTAACAACTAACTTTTGTGTTTAGTGCATGCTTATTCACTTGGCAGGAAATCTAAAGACTTTTCTTCTTTTTTTATTGCACCTTTATGAGGACAGTCGGATGAACTTTTGGATCACATCAAATTTGACCATGGTTACACGATTAGCAGTTCCCCGATTGTGAATGTCAGTATAAAACTGTTTTTTTTCCCCTGATCTCGATATTTACATTACGAGTAATGGATATTCATTTTAAACACCAGTTAATGGAGATCATGCGAGAGTTTGATCTGGCGCAACAACGAGCATTCTTGCAGTTTGTGACGGGGGCACCCCGGCTTCCAACTGGGGGGTTGGCTTCTCTGAACCCTAAGTTGACGATTGTTCGCAAGGTCAGAATAGTAATTTTCCTCATAACTGATTGCATTGATATTTCTATTTCTATTTCTATTTCTATTTCCTTCACTATAATGACATTTCCTTTTTTGCCCCCCATGGGTTTAACAGCATTGCAGCAAGGGAATAGATGCAGACTTGCCAAGTGTGATGACCTGTGCAAATTATCTGAAGCTTCCTCCATACTCTTCAAAAGTACGTCTATTTTCTTCGTTGTTTCTGTGGATTAAAGTACTTAGATTTTTCAACCCCTTTTTTGCAGGAAATTATGAAAGAGAAACTCCTGTATGCCATAACCGAGGGGCAGGGGTCGTTCCACCTTTCGTGATTTCTCATATCGGGGCTCACCAGGTACATATAGCAATGTGAATATGGGGTTAGTTTAGTTGGCTGCTAGTAGTTGGAGGAAAAAGTGGTGGTGAAAATGTGTATATAGCTAGCACGGTGAATGCGTTAGGGGCATATTCGTCTTTTCTCGTCAACGTCTCGTTGTTCAAAGTCTGTATAGTTTCTGTTTTAACGTACTCAGTTGGAATTTCAACCACGTGGAATCAATTGAAATTATCTATTTTGATGCTTCTCAGCATTTTTAATTCTATGGGTCTCTTTGTTTACTGATCTACAGCAGTAGATATTGCAGTTTTCTGATAAGGTTATTACTTATTATGTTAGTATATTTTGTATATATAGCAGCATTTGAGTTTGGGGTTTCTTTTGAATTGAAAATGCATAATAAATAAATCCTTAACAGCAGTAAAACTCTTGTTTAACATAAATGGTAAAAATTGCCTTTTTTTTCTCTCCTATTAGTTCATCATTCTTTTTGGCAAATTGGGATATTATGGTCTGTTGGCCTCCTCTCCAATATAAAAAGTCAGATATTGATTCTGTCCACGATCAGTATTTACACTGGTTTGTGCACACTTAAAAACAAAAAGGTGTGATAAAGTGAAGTGTTTGATGGGTGATTTTGTTAACCTTTGTTGTTAAAAGTAAAGAAATTAGAAGAAAAATAAAATAGCTGGGTTAAATGTAAAAATAACGATATTTTGTGTTAATATGTGAATATTGTGGTGGTGAAGTTTATGAATTATTTTTCTTTTGAGTAAGTCTCTTGACATAATATATGGTGTACTCATTCAATAATTGATTTGATTACACTGAAAAGTGTGGGTTGATTATACTGAGGGGTGCTTGATTGACAATTTTTCAATAGTAATGGGAATGCAAATTTGTTTCCATCTATGCCCTCATAAGAAAAATGATATGTTAGGGGAAGGAGTGTTCCAATGGTGACACCATTGCTAGTGCCAAGCGAATATGGTAATCAAAATGGAGGATTGATTACTTTATTTAGGAGGAGAGGTAGTGATTTTGTTCTCATGAACCATGCTAATTACACTAATTTTCAATCTCATTCCCATTACCATTGAAGTGTTGTTAACCAAGCGCCCCCTGAATTTTTTTAATTGTTATTGACTTACAGTGTAAATTTTTCAGTGCAAATCAATCCACACTTTTCTATGTAACCAACTTCAACTGTTGAGTGAGTGCACAATACATTAAGTGCATTGAAGAGTTTTTTTTTTTTTTCCTTTTTCTGACATTCGGAATACCTATTCGATAATTCGCAAGCTATTATAAGCAGCATTAAAGTGTGTGATAAAATAAAATGTTTAACAACTTATAAAATTCGAACACAAGCTCTTTACAATTTATAATTTGTAAGTAAAATTTTGCCAATATATTTTCCTAACCACCTCCACTTGTACCCAAATAATTATTCCCAATATACATCACTTTTCATTTGGAAGCTCTCCCTTTCTATATAAAGTAAATATGCACATGTTTTGGCTTTAATGTATATTTTCTCTATCCACTAAAAATATGCACACTCCTGTTGTTTATAATAATCTTTTTTCTTCACCGTCCAATTATTATATAATTATTTCACATGTTATTAACTTCACAAATAAACACTTAATTCATAAATGGACCACAAAATACTCCAAAATACCTTTACTTTATCTATTTTTTAAACTGATTAAAAATCGATGTGCATTAGTGGAAAGAGAGAACACTTAATATTTAAGTGAAAAATATCAAATTTCACTCAAAATTAATCCCTTTTCCTAAGGAAAAAATCAATTTTTTTTTTAAAAAAAAGATCAAATTTAGCGAAAAAGTAATATATTTATAATTGAAAATTGATATGTTTTCTTGCGGAATTGATGATGTAAACTTATATGTTCACTGCCAATTTGATAATAACACATAACCAATTAAAATAATAGTTGTCCTCCTGCATTTTATGTCGTCGCCACATTAATGGTGGACATATAATTTTGTGTCCACCAATATGTACATGATCATTTCCGTGTTTTTTTGTTAAACAAATTTTAAAATTACAATATTATTATAAATTGTTTTAAAAAAATTTGATATTCAGGATGAAATAGGTATAAAAAGACTTTAAATAGATTTTCATGTCCAATTCATTTATTAAAAGTACCAAATTTAAGCTAAAAAAAAATATCATCACAAGTAACAAGTCAGACCTAACACCTATATATTAGATCTATGCTTTGGGCCGGATTATACACAACTCCAATTTTTTTAGGTTCGGGTTAAATACAATCATATTTTTTATTAAAATACTACACTAAAAAAATATTCGAATGTTTTTTATTTTTATAAAAACTTGACAATTTTCAAATTTTTTTTGCAAACTAAAATAAAAAAACACTAAACATGTGCATTTTTTTGAATTTTTTTCCATAAATTATTGAGTATGTATAGAATGAAATTGGTTCATACATGAATCATTAAAAAACAACTACTCCCTCCGTCCACCAAATTTTTACCCGCTTTCCTTTTTGGTCCGTCCACCAAATTTTTACCCATTCTTTTTTTGGAAATAAACTACACTTACAAACAAAAAATGAGTCCCACAATACCCACCACAATACTCTTACTTTATCTACTTTATTCACTTTTTCAATAAAATACCAATTTTCATTAAAAACTGTGCTCTACATTAACCGGGTAAAATTTTCGTGGACGGAGGGAGTAATACTTTAAAGTTAAAACAACTAATATCTTTCGGCGAAAATAACTAATATAAAGGTAACGAAACACAACCAGGGTTTTTCCAGGGTTCAACAGAAAAGGTGGGAAACTAAAGAAGAAACAATGGCCTCTCGACCAGAGCTGCAAGCGCCGCCGGAGATATTCTACAACGACGAAGAAGCACGTAAATACACCTCCTCTTCTCGCATCATCGATATTCAGGTACACTATATTTTTTCGCCTTTATACAATTAAGCATCCTTTTTCTCTTCTCTTTACCTATTTTTGCCGCTTTATTTCTGTTGAAAGGCTAGACTTTCTGAGAGGGCATTGGAGCTTCTCGCTTTGCCTGATGATGACGTTCCGAGATTACTCCTCGATATTGGTAAATTTTGCCTCGATTTAGTTGTTGGAATTTTCACTAGATTGTAAATTGCGTTTTGACATATAGTATTGCAATTCGGTGATAATTTCTCGAAAGGAGGTTTGGATTGGTGTTAATGGTGCTGTTGATTAGATAATTGGTTGATATTGGTAAATTTTGCCTCGATTTAGTTGTTGGAATTCTCACTAAATTGTAAATTGCGTTTTAACTTGTAGTACTGCAATTCGGTGATAATTTCTCGAAATTAGGTTTGGATTGGTGTTAATGGTGCTGTTGATTAGATAATTGGTTACTCCTTGATATTGGTAAAATTTGCTTCGATTTAGTTGTTGGAATTCTCACTAAATTGTAAATTGCGTTTTAACTTGTAGTACTGCAATTCGGTGATAATTTCTCGAAATTAGGTTTGGATTGGTGTTAATGGTGCTGTTGATTAGATAATTGGTTACTCCTTGATATTGGTAAAATTTGCTTCGATTTAGTTGTTGGAATTCTCACTAAATTGTAAATTGCGTTTTAACTTGTAGTACTGCAATTCGGTGATAATTTCTCGAAATTAGGTTAGGATTGGTGTTAATGGTGCTGTTGTGGCAACAGATGAAAATCACCTATCCTATTATTCAGATTTCTCTGATTGGGTGTTTTAAAAAAAATCAAGCTTGGTTTCTAGTATTTCTGCTGAATATTCAGAAAGCCATATCCATATAACCTGTTAGGGGTACGTGATTTATTCAACTGGCGTACTTTTTTTTGATAGAATTGTTTCTTATTGCATCTTCATAAAGCTATGGGCTCAATTAAATTCTGTCCTTATTGTGATGGTTAAAAATATGTCGTTGTTTCACTTTTTTTGATAGTATAAGTGACTCCGGTTAGTTTTGTTTTAACTTGAATGCTTAATTTTATTTTGGACGAAACAAAATTGGGCTTCTTTTCATATACACAATTGCAGAAGTTAATTAAAGTATCCAATGTATCTGAGTCCAATCAGATTCTAAGAGAAACGGAAAATGTGGTGCTCGAATATTAATATGAATGCTTGCTGAGAATCATTCTTTTCCGAAGTCTAGATCTTTGAGGTAATTATCATTTTAGGAATGCTATGCATAATATTCAAAAGGATAAAAAGAAAAGAAAGAGTGAATCTGTCACCTTTGGTTGATGTGGTATGTTTCAAAGTTATGTACTTAAGCACTATACTTGTTTTTTGATGCACTGTGGGATATTTAATGTGCATTCTCCTGTTATCTTCGTTAAAACCTTCATTGTTTGGATTGTTCAGGTTGTGGATCAGGACTTAGTGGTCAGACGTTGACTGAAAATGGGCACGAGTGGATTGGTTTCGATATATCCGAATCAATGCTAAGTATGCTGTGTTGGACCTTACATGTAGTTTCTTGTGAAGTTCTGCTTGTTATGTTTGCTCTATGCTTGCTAAGTATTGTGTTCTTACTATTTCAGATATTGCATTGGAGCATGAAGTTGAGGGTGACCTCATACTCAGTGACATGGGTCAGGTATGTCGAAACGTACCCCCACATGTTTTTTCATGTATGTTTCTAGGATGAGGTTCATGTTCTAGGGATTGAGTTGACCTTGTATTTCATAGCTGAATCCTTATATTTTTCTTCCAAGATCTTGTGAAAGAAATGTCTGTAAATTTCTAGACTGATTTAGCACCGTCAACCAGAAAAAAATGGAAGTAACATATATAAATGGAATAATGTCAATCCAAGGCCTGAAAGATTGTAAAACTATCAATTTAAGACCTAAAAGATTTTTCCTATTGATTTAGGGCATGAAAGATAGAAAACTATCAATTCAGAACCTGAAAGATAGAACCTTTCAATTTAAGACTAAAAAATATTAAGACTATATTTGGCATATTATAATTTATATTCTTATTTTATTTATATACATAATTCATTAATTCTTTTGTTTCTTATTTTTTCAATCACATGAAATTAATATATATTTATATTTTTTAAAATAGGATTTATAAAAATATTATAAAGACCAAACACGGTTTTAAAATGAGTAAGTCCTAAATTAATAGTTTTATCTTTTAGGTCCTGAATCGATAGTTTTCAATCTTTCAGGCCCTAAATCGATAGGAAAAATCTTTCAAGCCTTAAATTGATAATTTTACTATCTTTCAGGCCCTGAATTGATAAAACTCCTATATAAATGCTTAGAGGTTCTATATCTACAATATGCTTAATTTTTTTTGACTTTTTATTTGATTTTTATTTGTTGGCTCTTTCCAAAAAAGCATCAATGACATATTAAGATACATTCCTAATGATATTTGATGCCTTCTAGTTAATGTATGGCTACAATGCCAAGAAGATCAGTTAAGATACTGTGACTTGGGACACTTAACTAACCCACTTTATAAAGATTCAGAATTCCTCAATGGGTTTTGTATCTTGTCAATTTTTGAATAAATTGCTTGCAAGTTCTCAATGATGAAAGACCTACTAACACTTTACATCTGTGTGTGTGTTAATGTCTCTGTCTTCATGATTTTGGTGTTATAAATTTGTGATTAAGAATTCCTGTTGAGAAATCATGTCAACTTATTCGTCTTACTATGGCTATTAAAACTTGTCAATTGGCAATTGTTTATTGAGTAATTCTTCAGGGAATATTTGATGTGTATATTAACATATGTTCGATGAACTATTGTAGGGCGTAGGACTTCGCCCCGGAGTTATTGATGGCGCAATAAGTATCTCAGCTGTTCAGGTTCATTTTTATCTCTTTTCCATATAATTTTGCTTTTTAACAAGGCAGCATATTCCATCAATAATTACCATCTAGTGTATAAAAGGAGGTTCAATCCATTGAACAAATGATTGTGCAATTAGGTAGCAACTTTGTAGCTTAGTTTCTAATTAGCACATATCTAATGCCAAGAACAACTATGATATAATTGCCGAATCTTGATCTTGTAACTTATTAGCCGTATTCTAGACAATTTGTTCGTATTTGACAATCCACCCAGCTGAACTAGATGATGCTCATTTCCTGCTTTATAAACTAATCACACTAGATTATTTGATTTTACCGTTTTCTTTTGTGAAACTAGTGGTTATGCAACGCTGACAAATCTTATCATGAGCCACGCCTGAGACTGAAGTACGTAATTCTTTCCCCACAATGCTTCTGTTTTTCACAACAGTTGTGATTATCATTGCTTTCCTCTAAAATAAATTTGTGTCATTGTAGGGCCTTCTTTGGGTCATTATACAGATGTTTGGCACGTGGAGCTAGGGCAGTGTTACAAATATATCCTGAAAATTTGGCTCAACGCGAGCTGATCCTGGGATTTGCTATGCGAGCTGGGTTTTCTGGGGGAGTAGTTGTTGATTATCCACATAGGTATGTGACAAGATATGAGAGAGTTACCATAAAACATGCCAAAAATTTAACATTATGCATATAATAATATGTGCATCTTCGAACTTCAGTGGTGCTTTTTTGATATCTTTTTTTATATAAAGAAATACTTAAAAGTTTTTTGAGGCACTTTGTGTGGGGGCTTGCAACCTGAGTGATATTTCATAAAAGCTATGAAAGAAAAATGTTGAAACAATAAAGTATAACTACTGCAACAGTTGCATGAACTTTTATGCTACATTAATTGGTTTAGAACTTCAGATAAACATCGTCAATTAAACCCCATCCGCTCAATCAAAGATCTGAGTTCTGAACTAGCTTCACTCTACCTAGCAGAGGAAGAACTTATGTTCATTTTTCAATGCCATCATCCAAGTGGAAGGGAAACTAATGTCTGTTTAATTGACTCCTTTTTCTGTGCTATTAAGCTGCAATCCTTTTAGGGTCGTTTGCTTCACAGGACTGGATTGGACTAGATAGGATTGAACTAAATGGGATTTGACTGAAAGAGATTGAATTAGATTGAATTATTGAGTATGAATGTATGTTTGGATTGTAGGATTGGATTGTGTGCTTAAGTGGGATAAATCGGACGGCGGTTATTTTTGATGAGGATAAATTGGGCAGCGGTTATTTTTATTTTGAATAAGGGTAGATTGATCACTTAAAATAGAAAATGGAGGACAAAATGGTAATTGTAATTCAGTAAAACAAATAATCCCACCTATTTGCCAGACTCAATAGTCCTTAAAATGGGGGATTAGCTGGGATTATGGACTCTGGCCCTAGTTTAGTCTAGGATCATGATCCTTTACGGTCCTTCAAACAAAACATGAAATTATCTGGGATTATAAAAGCAATCTCAGGCAGTCCTTCAAACCAAACGACCCCTTATTGGATGAATAATGATCAGCTTGAGAAATTTGTTCTGTTTCCTTAAGAAATAAATTTCTCAGACTGTTGCTTTTAAAAGATAGGGTCCTCCTTTTTTGCTTGTTAACTGGAGTTGCTCTCGTTTTGGAAACAGTACGAAGAAGAGGAAAGAATACCTTGTGCTCACATGTGGCCCACCATCACTGAGTAGTGCCACTCCAAACGCAAAAGGTGAAGACGGGGAGAGTTGTTCTGATGAAGATAGCAGTGAAGACGAAGAAAATCAAACAGTGAGTAGCCATGTTATATGGTTGATTTGATAATCCAAACTGGTTTTTACTATTCAGATTGTATCATCAAGCTATCTTTTTTGCAGGTTTCTGTATCTGATAGGCACAGACCAAGGAAAAAGCAAAAACTAAACAAGGTAAAGGGAAGACAATGGGTTCTGAATAAGAAGGAACAGATGCGGAGAAAGGGAAATGCAGTTCCGCAGGACTCAAAATACACTGCTCGTAAAAGAAAAGCTCGGTTTTGATGACCCGTACGGTCCTAAGTTTCAGCATTATACAAACTATGGTTGGCCATCGTTATGGCTCGATGTCCTTGCTTCGTAGAGGCTCGAATTTTGGCACTCGGATCGGGTTTTTTCACCCCTGTAACAATGGTTATATGTATTAAGAGATTCAAGTTTGATCCTAGATTCATTTCATTTTGGGTTCTCTCTTGTATACAGTTTAAAGTTTGAAACTATGATACTTCATGTTGATTGGTTTATATTCTTTGAAAACTTCTAATATGGTTTTCCTGGAAAATATTCTTTGATTGGATGTGAAGTGGTGTCTGTTGCAATATAAGATTGTAAGAACATTGTGTTGAGCAGGGAATATATTTATTCTAATTAACCACTATTGAGTTGAATTTTCAAATGAAGAGCCACCTAATTTTTTTTTTTATAATTACCTAATTTTAAATTACAAATAATATAATATATCACTTTATATATATACTAAAAAGTGATTAAGATAAATGTAATTATAAAATTATTAAAAAATATTTTAGATTGTAATGAGTTGTTGATAAAGTAATGAAAAAAGTGAGATTAGATTAAATTGTAGATTGTATTGGAGAAATTGGGGATAGAGTTTCTTTACATCCCACAACTTTTCATTTTTTTCAAAAACGTCCCAAAAAAGTTAATTTCTTCAATTACGTCCCAATTTTTTACCAAGTGTACAATTTACGTCCCAAAAAAATTAATTTCTCCAATTACATCTCAAGTTTTTGCTATGTGTACAATTTACGTCCCAAAAAAGTTAATTTATCCAATTACATCCCAATTTTTGGCTAAGTGTACCATTTACGTCTCAAAGTTGTCGGAATTGAAACTAGAACGTCGTCCTTTTCCTCACCGCCACCCACCCCACCCTAAAAAAATAGTTCAAAAACAAATTTAATATCCACATAAACATTTTTTGCCCAAAAAAACTAAATTTAACAAGCACGTGTGCGACACATGAGGTAATTAAATGACTGCGTCTTGTCAATTCCAACAACTTTGGGATGTAGGACGTAATTGGAGAAATTAACTCTTTTGGGACGTAATTGAGAAAATTAACTTTTTTGGGATATTTTTGGAAAAGGTAAAAAGTTGTGGGACGTAAAAAAACTCTATCCCGGAGAAATTGAGTTTGTTGATAATTATATTCTAGGGAAAATGTACTTTTTTGTCCTTTAACTTTGTTTAATTTTGATTTTCGTCCTGTTAACTTTAGAATTTTGAATTTCGTCCTATAACTTGCAAAAAATAGTGTTTTTCATCCTGTTAACTTTGGAATTTTGAATTTCGTCCTATAACTTACAAAAATTTGGTGCCACGTCAGATTTACCGGACAAAAAACATAAGTTTTTGTAAGTTATAGGACAAAAAAACACAAATATTTTGTAAGTTATAGGACGAAATCCAAAATTTCAAAGTTAATAGGACGAAAAACACATTTTTTGTAAGTTATTGGATGAATTTCAAAATTCCAAAGTTAACAGGACGAAAACCAAAATCAACCAAAGTTAAAGGACAAAAAAGTGCATTTTCCCTATATTCTAATATTAAAACTCATGCAATTTCAAGAGAAGCATTTTCCACTCAATTTCAGTTGCTCATAAATTTGGCGCCAATGACACTAAAGGCCACATAATAAGGTAGAATTACAGTTCTAATACACTGCTGCAGCTTATCATCCTAATATTTCTTCTCCATCTTTCTATCTATCTATAAAGATCAAACCTTCAATCTACTGATACCTTTCTTGATCCACAATACGAACCAGAAATGTACACTAATTTTGCTCGATTTCTTGAAGCATTTCGACGACATTTTTCATCTTCGGACGTTTGGCTGGCGTCGAATCGGTGCAGAGCAATGCCACCTTCAATGCAGCCAGCATTTCTTTTCTCCAAGCAAACGAAACGGTGCTTAGCCTTGCGTCGAGAATCTGCTCGGGGGTTTCTCCTCGGGTCGGGGCGGTATGAACCCATTTCACCAAATCGATCCCTTCGCCAAAAGCTTCGTCCACCGGTAGTTGAGTCGTGAGGATCTCGAGTAACACCACCCCGTAGCTGTAAACATTGCCCGGCGCAGTAACTTGCATTGTATACGCGTATTCTGTTGCAAAAAACGACGTGGTGTTATTAGTAACGGCGTCGATATGAATGATGGGGTAAATTTCGCCAAATTCCCTCGTAGTTTGGAAAATTAACGTGAAATCCCCTTATGGTTTTATAAATATAGCACAAGATCCCATTTTTTTTATTAAAAAAATAATAGCATTAATTTTTAACCCGTATGACTCGTTATTTACTTCTGACCTGTTGATGTTATTTTATAAAGCACCAGAATGCAAACTAGGATGCGTCTCCAAGTAAAATTTCAAAATTAATTCACAAAATAAAAATCTTGAAAAAATTTGCCCATTGTGAACATATAAGAACCTGAGCAAGAATTCTTTTTTCTTTTTCTTTTTTTGTTGATACTCATTTTCTTTAGAATGAGAAATGCGTAGTGTAGAAGAAAATAATAAGATTATAAAAAAAAAACTTAAAAAAACTACATTAGAAGAAGCATTTAAAAAATTGAAAAAAACCCACTAAAATTCGCATGAAGCGTGCGAGTTACAAAACTGTTAATCTTATCAGAATTAGGAGTTTCATGCTTATATTTATAAAACTATAGGGAGATCTCGTGCAATTATTAAAGCAGAGTGGGTTTGATGCCGATATACCAAACTACAAAGGAATTTGACGCAATTTACTCATGATGAGAGGTGGTTTTGTTATGATGATAAAGGGAAAATTGCACTTTTAGTCCCAAGAAAATGAGTTGTAAAACATTTTTGGTACCTATGTGCGAAAATAATCTTTTTTTTTTTTTTTTGCAGTTTCAGTCTCATTCGTGAATTTTTAAGACCAAAACTGCAAATTTTTGTCATATTTTCTTGGGACCAAAATTGCAATATATTCTTTTCTTTTGGGACCAAAAATGTTAAAAAAATTACGGAACTAAAAGTGCTGAAAAAAGAACCATTTTGAAATGGACACGTACCTGGAGGGATATACCCGAATGAACCAGCAACAGCACTGATACTAGCTGTTCCTCTGCAAGGATCTAGAAGCTTCGAAATCTCAACTTCTCCAAGCAAGGGATTCAAATTGGAATCCAAAGCTACATTGCCTGAAGAAACATCAAGGTGGATAATAGCCACATGATGAAGAAATGCCAGCCCTTGAGCCACTCCAACGGCTATCGAAAGCCTCGTCGGCCAATCGGGCTTCCTCGTGGCGTCGTGAAGAAACTGCGCCAACGTCCCGTTTTCGAAGAACTGATGCAGCAAAAGCACGACGTCTTCGAACAGAACGAACCCGAGTGGCCTCATCAAGTTATCATGGCATAGCTTGCTAAGCTTCTCAACTTCCCTGATCATCTTCCCCTGATGATTAAGGATGGTCCTGTCCATCGAACGTAGCTTTCGAACGGACAGGACCATTCCCGACGGCATGTCAGCTCTGTAAACAGAGCTGAACGTGCCGGCGGAGAGCTTATTCGACTCCTTCGCGGTGGCTTTGGCCACCGCGTCGAAGTCTATAGCTTGTTTAAGATTTTCGTCGAACACATTCCCCGCTAATATCACCGGAGGATTGGTACTACTCTCCTCGTTTTCGTCGAACACAATCCCGGCCGCCTCCTTCTCCGCCTTCTCCTGCCGCTCCCGCATCATGAAGAGAAGAACAACCACCGTAACTGAAGTGAAGACGGCCAAACCCGACCCTATCACGGCCAACACGACCTTGTACGAAACCTTGTGGCGGTATTGGTAACCCGAATCGTTCATCGAGCCACCGCCGCAAGAAACGCTCAACGGGTCGCCACAGAGCCCCTTGTTCCCGACGAAGCTCGAGTTCAGGCTCTTCTGGAACGGCACGAACGATGGAATGGGCCCACTGAAGCGATTGTCCGAGAAATTAACCTCGATCAAGCTCAGCATTCCCCTCAACGCGGCGGGAATGCTCCCACTCAGCTGATTTTTCGACACATCTAACGAAACGAGCTTATCCAACCTCCCGAGCTCCTCGGGGAGCTCTCCACGGAGACGATTCGAGCTCAAATTCAACGCGATTTGCAAGTTCTTGATACGACCAATCTCCGGAGGAATTCTCCCACTAAGATAGTTACTCCCCAGTTGCAATTCCAACAGTTTTGTACAGTTCCCAATAGTATGAGGAATCTCCCCCCTTATCTTATTCCTCCCCAAAAGCAGAAACTGCAATCTAGAAGCATTGCATATACTCTCCGGAATCACACCACTAATTCCATTATCACTCAAATCAACCTTATTCAGACTCTTCCCTCTCATAATCGAAACGGGGATATCCCCAACTAGATCATTATCCGAAACAATAAGTTCTTGAAGATTACTAAGCAACCCAAACTCAACCGGAATACTCCCAACAAATCCATTCGAAGCCAAATTAAGCAGAGTCAAATTCGAGCATTTCGAAAACTCCTTAACCACCACACCAGAAAGGTTGTTATTGTTAGCTTCAAAGTAAGTAAGACTACTAATATTACCAATTCTCCCCGGAATTTCCCCACTCAAGTAATTATCCCCAATTCTAACACTCGAAAGCCCCCTACATTTCCCAATCCCTCCCGGGATGAAACCACTCAGCATATTCTGAGTTAGCACCAAGCTCTCGAGCTTCCCCATTGCAAAGAGGCTCCCGGGAATCGGGCCCTCCAGTCTATTCGAATGGAGGTTCAAAACCCGGAGCTCCGTGAAAGAACCTAACTTATCCGGGATAAAACCGCTCAAATCATTCTCATAAGCTGTCAGAACTCTCAGATTCGTCAAGTGACCGACCCACATTGGGATGGAACCGTTTAAACTATTGGAATAAACTTGCAAATCTTGGAGCTTTTTTAGGCTACCTAGCTTATCAGATATCATACCAGAGAGCAAATTATTGGAAATATTCAATGCCCTAAGATTGATAAGGCGACTAAGCTCTACAGGAATTGGGCCTTGGAAGTTATTAAAGGATAAATCAAGAAACTCAAGCTCAGATAAGTTGCCTAAAACAGATGGAATAATGCCATGGAATTTGTTGAATGAAAGATCAAGAAATTTGAGGGATTTGAGGCCAGAAATGAGGGAGATATTACCTTGTAAATTATGCTTGGAAAGATTGAGTCTTTCAACAGATGAATTATTTGGGCTGCAAGAAATGCCAGGCCAGTGGCAGTAATCTGAAATGTTGGCATTCCACTCTGAAATTTCCAACTCTTTCCCAATTTCTAATATTGCGAATTGGTCCCTCAGGGTCAGGGAATTCACAAGCTGGGACCTTGACAGCAACCCAAGAATCAAAATGCTGAACAAACTCATGAGTGGCATATTTTTTTTTTTTTTTTTTTTTTAAGTTTTGGGGGGAATTATGGGGATAGAGAAATCCCAGGAAAGCTCATCTTTTTAATATTATACATTTCTTGAAAATGTGGGTGATTTCAAGCGCATTTATGTAGTTTCAAGACTTTCTTGATCATGAAAAACTAGAAAAGGAGCAATCTTGGTCGGAAAAGAAAAATGTTTGGAGGTAAAGAAAGGAGTATTTCTTGGACAAATGAAAATGTGGATGATAGAAAGAAGACTACAGGAAACTGGTTTCACGGGTCAGGTGTTTTGTGGTACTTAAGAGAGAGAGAGAGAGAGAGAGAGAGAATGTGGGACTTTTGAGTGTTAAAAAGATGAAAGCTTTATTAAAAAAAAAAAAAAAGAAAAAAAAGAAAGACGAAAGCTGTGTGTAATGTCCGTGTAATGGCTCACGCACGAGTTAATGTTATAAAGCCATATAGGCAAGGCATTATATGCCCAAAATGTACATAATCCATTTGGAGATATGGTTACCAAATTAAAAGATTTAAAGAATTCTTCAAAAGATATTTATTATAGTCAAGATAGTACCTATTATTTCTATTTATGTAGAGTTATATTGTAAATTACTTGTAACATTCTCAAATGTAGCTTGTAGATTATTCAAAAATGATAAATTCTCGTATGAACCAAGTGCGTGGTGCACTCAATTAACAAGTGTTCATGTTTATACTGAAAAGTTTACACTAAAAATTGATTTTTGGTGTAAACTTTTCTGTGTAATTCAACCACATTTTTCAGTGTAAATATAGTCAACTATTGAGTGAATGCACCATAAACCAAGTGCACAAGAGAGTTACACTCCAAAATAACTTAAGAATGTTGTATATGTATTTGGAGTAGCTCTCTTGTGCACTTATTCAATAGTTAAAATTGTTTACACTGAAAATTATGATTTGGTTATACTGAAAAGTGTAATCAAATTACACTGAAAAGTGCGTACTGAAAATTGAGTATACATTTTTCAGTGTAATTAGTCTACATTTTTCAGTGTAAAGAATTTCAACTGTTGAGTGGGAATACTGTGGAGTAGATACATATAAGAGTCCGCTATATATTTGTGTAAGTCAATCAATAAAATTAAGTAACCATGATATTTTTCGAAAATTAAGTCATTAAAGAATGTTCTATTCATTGTATGAGAAAGTCCATGCATGTAAAACTACACCATGCATGATGAAATAAACTACTCCCCTTGTCTTGGAAAAAACGCTTTCATATATGAAAATGCACATTTTTTTAAGAAAAATAAAATATATAAGTGTGAAGTTGAATAAAATAATAATATTTTAATATTTTATTGATTTTTGTAAAATAAAGTTATTTTTATTTTAGGAGTGTAAAAAACATTGTGTGATAGACGAAAAATAAAATTGTGAAGAGTTCTTCGGAATAGAGAGAGTAGATAATACTCTCTCCGTCCCACCATTATTTGCACATTTTCCTTATTCGTCTGTCCCAAAATTATTTGCACACTCCAAAAAAGGAAACATTGATTTGTGTGCACACTCACAATAATATACACATATTTACCCATATGCCACTACTTTACTCAAAAAATTAATTTTTTTTAAAATGTGTGCCGTCCCACCTATGCAAATAATGGTGGGACGGAGGTACTAAATTAAAGATAATTTGTTTTGTACGTGCATATATATATATATATATGATATATATGATTCATCCAACTCAAAGCCAGCAAAATGTATAGACCTTCAAAAAATAGATTGGCAGTAATAGGATAGGTGAAATCAGTTTGATGTTGGAATTGTGGAACCCTTGAGATGACATTATTAGTGATTGATGATGGGTATAGCCAATGTGGGCCCAAAACTTTGTCTCAATTATCTGCTAGGCTAGGCTAGAGGTCCATTATACGATGTATTTACATGCCCAAGAAAAATATGTATCATTTTCTACATATCGTTTAATACAATATATCGGAAGTTATTTAGAGTTCTTGTGAGGTTCGTTTATGAATAAAAATGACTGTTAATGATAACGTTTCTATGCATATTTACAATAAACAATCACTTTATCCATAAACGAATTTCACAAGACCCCTAAATACCCTCCGACATATTGCATTAATCCACGAGCATAAAATGGTGCATATTTTTCACGGACTGGGAGAGTATATGTTTTACAAGATATATGTTTTGCAATATTTTGTATTATATTTTATATCATTGCTATATATGAAAATTCTTGGATTAAATTTAGAGAATACGAAATGTATAACTTTGTTATAATTTAAAGCAAGATTTTAAGAAAGTGTTTGAACTTTCAAGACAAGTACAAACTCACATGTATATAAAATCCATCTCTCTCCGTCCCAAAATAATGGTCTCCTTTAATTTTTTTACACAGATCATCAAAAAAATTAAAAATCTAATATTCTAACACACACTTAAGTGCATAGCTTGCAGTTAGATTTTAAGTTTAGTTTTGACTTTTTTTTTAAAATATACACAAACACACCGAACTGTGGTTTATTGTCGATTGGGTATTACTGATTATTTTTTGGTGTATTACTGATTTTTGCTTGGAGTATTTTTTTTTCAAAATCAAAAGTGCACATTAAAATTACTCTTAAAAAATTATATATTGTGTCTAAAATTTTATCTCTAAATTTCCAAATATATCATTATTTATTGAACACTAAAAATGATAAACATGTTAATTTCATTTACTAAATAGGGGCATTTTGAGTATTTTGCTCATTTTAAAATGAAAAAAATTGGGATGAAAGGAGTATTATGATTTATGAGGTCTTTCATTAGTTTGTTAATTGTATTGCTTTTATGGGCAGCTTTGGGCATAAATAATGATGAGGATTAGACAATATGCAATTTTTAAGGCGTGATTTTGCCGGAATTGTGGGAATTGGCGGGAAAAAAATAATCCCTGAATTTAATTTGCTATGATGATGATGATGATGCCGCATAATGATGATGGCCATATACATCACTTTTAAATGTATTTCTTAAAATCAAATCATTTCATTAGCCTTTATGGTTCTTTCCTTTTGGCCTGCACCTTTGACAATATGCTCTCCTCCTCAAGAGCATTCCCAATGATAGAAGGTAAATTTGCCTAAAAAATATTCAATTTGCCACTAAATTTGCTTCCAACAGTAAAATTATCCCCAATCATCATACTCAAATCTTAACTCAAAAGAAATATTCTCGTGGAATATTCTTAATCATTCAATTTTGTTTCCTATTTTATCTTATATTTGTATAAGATAAAATTATAATTTGATATTAATGTTAAAATTCTTAAAAATTTACACAAAATAAAAATATGATATAATTAATAAAATATTAAATAATAATGATCTAATGGTACAATTTTTTTTAAAAAAATACTTGATATAAAATTAGTATTTTCTTTAATGTTGTCTTATTATATTTCAATTAGTTACAATTTGTATTTTTATTAAGGTTTATATTTTTAATATTAAATGTTTATGTCACATAATATTAGAAAGAAATTTAAAATCAATACATAATATTATATTAACTCAAAATATATATCACATAATATATCAAGTAAATAAAATGAAAAAAAAAATCATTTGTCTCCAAGAAGGGAGGAGGAGAATTAGCCTTATTATTTGTGGCAATAATATATCATTTGCTTTCATTTGTGGCAATTTGGCATAAGATTTGCCTCCCCCATTGGAGGGCACTTTGGAGACAATTTTGTCTTTGCCACAAGATTAGTCTCCCCATTGGGAGTGCTCTAAGAAAGAAAAAAAAAATGGCATGATGCATTAAGGGTATGTTTGTTTTGGGATTCAAGTGTGCGGGGAAAGTCATGACTTTGAAATCTTAGGATGTGTGTGTTTGTTTTGCGATTTTAGTAGGGGTGAGATTTTGCTTTATGTCAAATCAATGTCTTTTAGTGATTGATGTTGTATTATTATATTATATTGTGTAAGAGAAAAGTAGGAGAGAGGTTGAGTGGATGATAAAAAAAATGATGATGTGATTGTATTTAATTATATGAAAAATAGTAATAGGTTTATAGGTAGGGATTGAGTTTGGGATTTGAAAACCCGATTTTAAATTCCGAACTCGTATGGGGCGTGGATTACAAAGTCCAAAGTCCATCCGTGTGAGTCTCAAAACAAACATACCCTAAAAGATCCCTAAATTATTAATATCAATTTTATTTTGAAAGACCTCTGAACAGTTTTTTATTTTAAAAAGTCCCTGAATTATCAATTTTTTTCAAAAGGCCCTCGAACTATTTTTTTTTTTATTTTAGAAAACCTTTAAAGTATATATATTTTATTTCATGAGACCCTTTTTTATAATCCATTATAACACATTTTTATTGGAGTTCGGTCTTAACAACATCGAAATTGATTGATTCATCATTTTCTAATGAAATGCATTAAGGTAACTCGGCAAAAATCGTGAATTTTTGTTATTAGGGACCTCATAAAATAAAAATAGTTTAGAGGTATTTTGAAACAAAAGTTGATAGCCATAAAAATACACATAAAATAAAGTATTTGGATACAATATACTAAAATTGAATAAACTATTAAAACTTTAATTAGTGATTTTTGTGAAAGGAATTCTTTTTTATAGAAGTGTGAAATTAATTATTGTGAAACGCCCAAATAAAATAAGTGTGAAAATAATTGCAGGACGCAGAGAGTAACAATTTTAGTTGAATAGAATATCATTGACAAAGTATTATATGAAAATAGTTCATGATAAGCTTATCATGAAACAATTTTAAAGTATCATTAATCTCATCAGGGGTATCATTAGTCTGAGTTCAAGAAAATTGTTTTAAATGTTCTTGAACTCGGACTAATGATACCCCTGACATGTTTAATGATACTCCTGATGAGATTAATGATACTCTAAAACTATTTCATGTTAAGCTTATTATGAAGCATTTTCATATAAAACCTACTCAATATCATTTGCACACTTTTGCGATGTAGATAGTGTGAATTTTTATACATTGCTAAATTTTACTTGCATGGATTAGTGTAATCCTCACGTACTATGCTTATTTTTGTAATATATTTTGGAGAATGTTATAAATATGAAAAATATTCCTTTGATATATGCATATGCACTTATTCTCTGAGAATATAAATTTAAAATTTTGCAATCTGTGTATTTCTCCAACAATATGATATTCAATCTCCTCAATTCAACGACATATTTTGGCGAGATAGAGACTTTTTTTCCACCTAAATTTAATTAATTTATGACCTTGGAAAATATTGGTAGGGATGCTTATCAAAAGATTTAAAGAAGGGGGACATAACCTAAAACACCACATGTGGTCGGAAATTACTTTTTAACTTTTTTAAATGGTCACATTTGACAAATGCCTTGTGTAATGAATAAATAATTTCAAGAAACAATATATTAATCATGACAAAGTATAGAGTGAAACATACATGAATCACTGAAGGGTATTAGTTATTTTCACTGAAAAGTATTAGTTGTATTTACTGAAGAGTATTATTGATTTACACTAAAAAATCTTAGTTGTTAAGTGAAAATGAACTAAGACTCTCCAGTGTAAACCAATAATATTTTTCAGTAAAAACAACTAATACTCTTCAGCGAAAACAGTTAATACCCTTCAATAATTTATATATAAATCAATTTCACTCTATACATACTCATTAATCATTGCATTTTACATTAGTAAGATTCATCACCATGGTTTCGGATTTTTTTTTTATTTTAAATTAAATTACTTGATATGGAAATTATTTATGTACTCCCTTCCAGTTGAAACTTCTCGTCTTTCTATTTTCGTTCATTCCAATTTAAGCTCCAAATTCCATTTTTGGTAAATTACTCCTAATATCTCTCTATCTTTTTTTTTTTTACCTTTATCTTCATTTCTCTAATCTTAACACATTTATACTATACTCTTTAATTTGTGTATCCCAAAGCTATAGAAAACTTTAATTGGAATGGAGTATAATTTCAAGCATGTTAGACTATCAAAGTATCAGTGAAAATTTACAAGTAACTTAGTAATCAGCTATAAGTTCATATGATGTTAAATAAATGAATTCATTAGATACTTTTGACAAACTTATTAGCTTTTGAATGTTTTATTTAAAGTTGTCTTAATTAAAGAGGTTAAAGTTAGGATAACACCATTAATAGTTTCTTCTTCTATAATATCTTGGACCTCATCATCACTATTTGCCCAACGCAACAAATTACATGCCAAACACTGAAAATATATGCATTTTGAAGTAAATTAACTTCAATTAAAAAATATTTGAATTTTAAACAACATACTATTCTCTAAATTTTTTTTTTATTCGATATCCGGCTTATTGGCCAACTAATTCGGAGGACCCATTACTCACCGTCCACCAGCAGGGGCCTCATTTCAAACCAGAGCTTAGCTCTGTATGGACTGACCCAACTCAAGAATTATTCGCACCTAGTGGGTATCGAACCTAAGATTTAAGGAGCATCACACCACTAAATTTCAAGCCCAACCCATAGGGGGTTAACATACTATTCTCTAATGACACTCGTGATACATTAATACATCATTTTCGATCTATCTAAATAGAGTTTTTTTTTGTTCTCTAAGAAAAAAAAAACTTAAATAAAACTTACTAAGTGCTTAATAATGAAACTTTCATTCAATTTCACACTATCAATTTACAATCGAAAAAAAAGCTCTTCATCATTATGCAACAGCAAAATATTTGGTACACAATTCAAAATCCAGCTTCTTCATTATCCTATAAATGCACCATCCTAAATGATCAAAAGGTTGTCCCAAACACAATTTCATCCCCCTGTGCCTGTCTGTACTTGTTAGAACTAAAACAGAGAAAAATCCCAAATCCGATCTCACCATATTCCTAAATATATAAACACATTATTACTCCATCCGTCCATGAAATATAGTCACGTTGCTTTATGCACGGTTATTAAGAAAGTTAATATAATATGTTAAAATTAAGAATATTATTTCACATCAAGTACAAAATAAATTATTTTAAAAATATTATGTTTGTATATTGAAAAGTGTAGATAAAGTTTATTATTTTCATTTTAGGCAACAAGATTATTTTTCATGAACAGTCAAATAAGGTAACCAAAACTATATTTTATGGACGGGGGAGTATTATTTTCTTCGAAGAAACATCTTTCTTAAGATTTGACTCCACTAAACCCCCTCTTCCCACCAATGGCATGTGCATGATGTGATGGGTAGCCACTTTATGTACATGTCATCGATGCATGTGGCCCATGGGACTATGAAATCTCTCTTGATTGAGATGGGAGCTCCCCTTTATGGAACATGTATCATGACCCTTGTATCATGCATTGTCTCTCTTCTCTATGGCATCATCGGCCACCCCCATTGTTGCAATATTACTTAATTGAAATTGAATCAACACTAGCCTTGCACAAATATATATGATTAGAAGTGTCTGCAAGTCAGTCATAGGATAATAATTAATGTCCCTTTTGATTATTTCATTTATTAGAGGGCCCATATTCTGCAGACATGTTTATATCACTCCTTCACTCCGTCCCAGTTTTATTTTCTCATTTCCCAAAATAGAAATAAATTACATTCACTTTTTTAAACTTCACTTCACAAAAAACTATTTTATTCATTTAAATACTACAATTCAACTCTCGCATTAAACTCTGTGTAAAGTCAAACGAGAAAATAAAATTGGGACAGAGGCAGTAATACTTTGCTGTACCTAGGAATAGGACAAGGCCAACGAATCTGAGATCAAGAACTCATCAATTTCATAGTTTATGATGTCCTCATTTGCATAGCATACAAGATGATATATTATTTTTACATAAGACCTAAACCTGAACTGCTATCTAGACCAGAATAATGCAGAACATGAATGCAGCATTTAAAGGTAAAATCTCCTCAAAATGTGATTAATTGAATTAGAGATATAAGAAATCTAACAAGCAAACATAATTCATCCATTCATCTTGACTAAAATAGTGTTAAAATTCCATTTACCCTCAGCTTTTACTCAGTTTTCTCTTCCTCCCAAGAACAGGAGCCATCTGAAATCTAGGTCCACCAGTCTGCCACTTCTTAAATGCAGCTATTGAGGATTGACCAGCTTCATACACTTCAAAATAAATTACCAAGAGATCAAGAACTCGTCAATTTCTCCTCATTTGCATAGCATACAAGATGAAATATTATTTTTACATAAGACCTAAACCTGAACTGCTATCTAGACCAGAATAACAAAGGACATGAATGCAGCATTTAACGCTAAAATCTCCTCAAAATGTGAGGAATTGAACAAGAGATATAAGAAATCTAACAAGCGAACATAATTCATCCATTCATCTTGATTGCATATGGAGAAAATATCGTATGCTGATGCAACTAAAAAAGTGTTAAATTCCATTTACCCTCAGCTCTTACAGTTTTCTCTTCCTCCCAAGAACAAGAGCCATCTGAAATCTAGGTCCGCCAATCCTCCACTTCTTAAATGCAGCTATTGAGGATTGACCAGCTTCATACACTTCAAAATAAATTACCATCATACCAAATCAGTTAACTAAAAACAAACATAAAGAAAATGAATAAAAATTTGGTATGAAAACTATGGCAAAAACTTGTGTGACAGCCTTACGGTGAGACAAACTGACACAAGTTGACACTCATCCCTTACAAAGTGTTAATGCGTCATATTCAATTTATGTTTCATCTCACAGTGAGACGGTCTCACGCAAGACCTACTCGTAAATTATTTATCGAGTAGATAAACTCACATTTGGTTTCTTCGTTGGTTAGAAGTGTCAAACATTTGGGGGCTGCTGCAAGCGTCAGAGTATGTGCCTTAATCAAGACTTCCTTGTATCTGGTCCGAAATGCTACAAGAAGGAACGACCCTATTGTTTTGTCGCCAATGCTTTCATTAAAAGATAAGAAGGTGAGCTAACTCATAACTTAATAACGTTCAGATTTTTCAAAACTAACATGTTTATACAGCATATTCTAATAAAAATCGAAAGAGACTGCATTTAGCATGGTTTACAGTTGATATGATTCAGTCTGTAAACACACAACACTGCAAATATTGTAGCTTGAACACGATTTGAGCAGCCGATATAATGCTCTCCAACAATAACATCACTAGAAGGTCTGATTAACTCATAAATCTTAGGATGAAAAATTGGAGGACACTTGATTCAAGTAATTGAAATTCATAATGGTCATATAGGTTAGGTTATTAATGAACAACTTGTGATCGATGTTACGCCTAAGAAAATGCACACATTCCTTCGATACCATTTCAAGTCTAAAGTCAAATATCATTGTAGTATGAGAGCTTGACAGATTGTCACACATCAACAAAAGTATTCAAGATTCTTCTGTTTTATATTCTCCCACACAAGTTTATGGAAGAAAAAAGGGTTAATACAGGCATAGGAGGCTTGAGAGCGGAAGAACTTACAGTGGGGCGACCTTACACCCTAATTCATAAAAATATGCGCATCGAATTCTTAGATCAACATGAGCAGCATCAGCTGCTATTTCTTCACGTGTTTTAGATCTGCAAAGAATAAAAGAAAAATGGCATGAAAGAAGAATAAAGAAATTAAAACATTTTTTCAACATGAATAGAGAAAGACAAAGTTATCCAAGTAATTTGAAGATAAATTATATAAGTTCCAAAAAGCTAACAACATTTGCAGGAGAATAAGCTAGACATATTAGAATTTATACAAAACGGAATACTTGAAAATGAGTATATAGTTAAAGATTAAAACAGGATATTACTCTCTGTCAAAACATGGAGGAACTCTTATTGATATAAGTTGTCTCAAGTAAAGTTCACGAACCAGCCAGAAGGGCAATTCCATTCTGGAACCAGCTTCCACCTGAAATCGATAAGATAGAAAGTCATTGAGTACATTATTGAAGATTAAGGATATCAAACTACTATTCTCATACCCATTCCTCACAACCAAGCTTCATATGTCATTCCCATTCCAATTGTATCAAACAAACTAAACAAACACCCCCTAATTCTGTACAGGCTTAAACTACTATAACGGGTAACACTGGCAAAATGGCACCAATACCTTATCTGTATCATCACTTGAATCAAAGAGCCCAACTCCATTTGCACTATGTTGGAACACCGATGGAACAAGCTAAGCCAAAAACGTACATTAGAATCTCCATTTCACAACTTTAAAATACGCAGGACAAGAATTCTGCATATACGGATTATATACCTCTTCTTCGGCTAATATATCATCAATATCATAATAATTGGCCATTAATCCGTCCTAACAACTCAAAATCCACCTATGTTGATGGGCGAACAATTTTGCATTTAATCAACGAAAGATTATCATTAAACTTGATAACAGGATGACAAATGAAAGAAGCTAACAGCCTTGTGGAGCAAGCAGTTTTGAAGGGCGAGCATCTTAGTAAAGAGCTGACAGCCTTGTGAGGCGAGCAGCTTTGCAAAATAGCTCTGACATGGTAAGCAAGATATTGTGGCGAACAGCCTTGCAAAGAACAGCTGTGCAAGTGGCTCAAACCAAGATCAACTCAGGCGAACAGCTTCGTAATGAGGCGAGCAACATTGTAAAACAATCCCAAGCGAGGAACGAACAGCTCAGAACGCAAAGGACCATGACATCTAACAAAGACGTACAAACGAGCAACCGGTCACCATCGAAAGCATCTCAGTATTGCCAAAGACCAAGTACAACATGGGGAACTCCAAAAGTCACTAGCTTAGATATGGTCCAAGTGTCTCAACACTTGGCACCCATCCAATGAGCAATAGTGTAGATGTTGTACAAGTGTCCTAACACTTGGCAAAGATCCAATGGTTAAGCCACCAAGATGGTGACACATGTCCTCTTTGTATGTCTATAAATACTCCCTTCATATGCATGAAAAGGGGAGAACAATTCAATAAACTAGCAAAACTCTTGCCAAATTATTTCTTAAGCATTACTTAGCTTAATTCCATGATCTTGATTCTTGTTTGATGATCTTCATTAGATGAAAAACAGCCATTAATCTTCTTAGTTAGAAAAGGTCATCAACAATTGGCGCTAGAAGGAGGGTACAAACCTTCGATTTATAAAAATTCGAAGAAAGTTTGAAGACTTCCGCCGGAATCTGCATAATCTCGCCGGAATCCGGGAAGAGGCTGCAGGAAAACAAGAGTGCACATTCTTAAGACAAAGATGTACAACACTTTGAGGGTTTTAATGCATGTGTGCATGAACTAGGGTTTTCAAACCTTCATAATCACACACAAGGCTAGTAACCCTTGGAAAAGGTGTTTGCAAGAACAAGATTACTTCATCCATTTGCTTATTTACCCATATTTTGATAGTCGAAATGGTTAGATCGCAAGAAGAACGACATTCGAGTATATCTCCAAGTCGTAGACCAAGAACTAGAATTTCGTCTACTGAAGGACATGCACGAACGGTGAGAGCAACTTCGCAGAGGAATATACAAGTCACTATTGACACGATTCCACCGGAAGTTGAAGCTCTTGCTCAAAACCCGGATGAACTAGCAAAAACGATTGCTGTCCTTCAATCGTTACAGAATCGACAAGCAGCAGGACCGTCAAGAGCACCTGTGACGACCAATCGAGCAGGCGAGCAGGGTCGAGCAGGCGAGCAAAGAAGTAAAATGAGAGAGGATGTACGTCGGGACGAGGCTGACAGCGAGGAAGTCCGTAGAAATAAAGGAAAAGCCCCATTGAGCGGGCGTCTGGGAAGCAAAGGAGAGTCATCACCAAGTCGAGCAGAGGAGTCAAGCAAAAGTACTTCCCGAACAAGTGCTTTGGAGAGACTGGGTACAAGGAACGTAAATAGGAGGGAACCATCCCGAAGGAACGAGGAGCGATCACGCCATCCTGCTCGCCCTTCAGTGCATGACCGAATCAGGAGGTCAGCTTTTGACCGACTAGGGCCAAATGGAGCTAGCAACGCTGCTAGGAAGACGACTCAGGAGAAACGTCCCGATGGCAAGGGACTGCATCGTGAAGAGGTCGCTGAACCCAATCATGATGAACAGCCTTCCAACGGGAGGACTCCCCCGAATGAGTTGCAAGAAATGAGGAAGGTCATCGAGGAATTACAGAGACAGTTGGAATCCCAGAGAGGTGTCGGATCGACTGTTCTCCCTTCGTCACCGTTATCTCCATCTGTCCTCAATGCACCGATCCAGAAGAAGATTCAGTTTCCAGCCATCAATTTGTATGAGGGAACGTCGGACCCTCGAATTCATGTGACGAAATATTCGGATTTCATGATCTCAATGGGGGCAACCGACGCCACACAATGCCGAAATTTTCCACTCACCCTTGGAGATGGCCCGCACAGATGGTTTTCAGCACTGGCTCCTGGCTCCATCAACTCTTTTGCCCAACTAAGCAAAGAGTTTCTGTCTCACTTTTCAACTGCCGGGTCCTACTTGACCTACAGACACCGTCTGGCAGATATTAGGCAGGGAGACGAGGAGTCTGACAAGCAATTTCTGGAAAGATTTGATAAAGTCTTACTGGGGGGCGAAATGGTGAGTGAGGACACGAAAATAGTGGCAGTGATGGCTGGTTTAAAGAAAGGGACGGACCTGTGGAAGGAAATGCATTTGACTTGCCCGAAAACATACGCGGAATTCAGACACAAAGCAGGAATCCACGTGTCAATGCAGGAGGCCCTGCACAGGGAGATGGGAGACAAAGCTGATCCAAAAAAGTTTGGCAAGAAGTCGGGAGAAAGTGATTACAAGGCTCCGAAGAACATGAAGTCGTTCAATGAGGGAGCTGAGTTGAAGGAAAAGTTGAATCAAGTCCTTACCATGTTCGTGGACGCTGTGTATGACAATGTTAAAGACAGGGAAATGTTGTCAGAGCCACGGAGGATAAGGCAAGAGAGAGGAAAGTTGAACCCGAACAAATACTGCGCATATCATCAGAACATTGGCCACTTCACAAGCGAGTGCTGAGATCTGTTGAAGCAGTTGTGGAGGTTCTATGAGGAAGGAAAGCTGTCCGAGTTCGTAAAAAGGGAACCAGGTAAAAGACCAAGGGCACCGGAACTGTCCAGTTCGGATGATGGAGACAGTGATGAACAACCAAGTAAAACTGGTAAGAAAGGAAGGAAGGTCCCAACAGCCCCAGCAAGGCATATCCCGGAGATCTTAATGCTAGAACCCACTGGACCAGTAGGTGGTTGTTCTGATGGGAGACCACCTATGTCAAAAAGAAAGAGGAAAGCAGAACTGAGAGCAGTGGATCAAGTGATGGAAGTGGGCGTGAATCTATCAACCAGACGAACATGGGACCTAACTTTCTCAGAAAAAGACTTAGACGGGGTACTCACTCCTCACAATGACTCGTTGGTCATTTGCGCCAATATTATGGGGACAAAAGTGCACCGTCTACTTGTCGATACTGGTTCCTATACGAACATCCTGTTCAAGAGCACGGTGGACCAGCTAGGAGATTGCGCTGAGTACATCAAGGACTGTGATCACAAGATTGTAGGATTCGGAAATGCTGTAACCACCCCGCTAGGAATAGTTACGTTGGCAGTTGAGCTTGTATCAATCGAGGACCCGGAAAGGAAAATGAATAGAATGGTAGACTTCCTGGTTGTAGACCAACAGTCCACCTATAACGGGTTCCTCGGCCGTCCTTTCTTGCATGAATTTAAAGCAGTTGTTTCAACATACTATTATTGTTTAAAATTCCCAACAAAGAAGGGTGCAGGTACAGTTAAAGGAGACCAGAAGAAGGCTCGTGCGTGTCTTTTGCAGATACAGTTGCAGGATCACCAAGTCAACATGACAGACGGGTGCTCAGACAAGGACGGAGGCGATAGCGAGGCCACGACTTCTATCTACACTGAAATAATGGAAATCGACGAGCAGCTATGCACAGACGAACAGCCACGCAGCGACGAGCAACTGTGCGCAGACGAACAGCAACGCATCGACGAGCACATGTGCGTAGGCGCACAGTTGGGCGAGGACGAGCAAGAACGCAAAGACGAACAGTTTGTCCAACCAAGAGGAAAAGAAGCTGCTGCAACCAACACCGAAGAAAAACAGACAACGGCAATGGACGTCGACGCAGAGGACATCGAGCCACGACTGGGGGCAGAACCAATAGAAATCGAGGATGAGCTTAAGACAGAGGGGCCCATTATTGACCCCAGATGGAAAGGCCAGAAACGAAGGGCTACCCCGGTCGAAGAGTTGGAAACTGTAAAAGTCGACCCGAACCAAGAGGGCTTAGAACTCTTCATAGGGTCCGAGCTACCAGAGCCGTACAGGACCAACATGATTGAGTTTCTTAAAGCAAACCTCGATGTGTTCGCATGGTCGCATGCAGACATGGTGGGCATCAGCCCCGAACATGCCTGCCACAGACTCAACATCGACCCGAGGAAGAAGCCAATCCATCAGAAGAGGAGAAAATTTGGGCCCGACAAATACGAGGCGCTCGATGTGGAGGTTAAAAAGCTGCTGGATAATGACTTAATCAAACAAGCGTTATGCCCGCAATGGGTGGCGAATCCAGTGTTGGTCAGAAAAGCCACTGGAGCATGGAGACTCTGCATCGATTTCACAGATCTCAACGCCGCCTGCCCAAAAGATAATTTCCCATTGCCTCACATCGATCAACTGGTTGATAACACCGCTGGACATGAGCTTCTTACGTTCATGGATGCATTCACAGGATATCATCAAATAGCGATGCATCCCGATGATCAAGAGCATACGACGTTCTATACCAACAAAAACTTGTTGTGCTGGAAGAGGATGCCATTTGGGTTAATCAACGCTGGAGCTACATATCAGAGATTGGTCAACAAGATGTTCGATGATCACATTGGGAAGACGATGGAAGTATACGTAGATGATATTGTTGTCAAGAGCTCCAAAAAGGAAGATCACCTGCAGCATCTAGCTCAAACGTTTGGGATACTTCGAACATACAACATGAAACTGAACCCTAAGAAAAGCAGTTTTGGGGTCCATTCTGGGAAGTTCTTGGGACATCTAGTCAGTCAAAGAGGGATCGAAGCAAATCCCGTAAAAGTGAAAGCAATCATGGAAATGCAACCACCCAGATCAGTTAAAGAGGTCCAACGGTTAACCGGATGTCTAGCAGCTTTGAGCAGGTTCGTCTCAAGATCCGGAGACAAGTGCAGGCCGTTCTTCGAGGCAATCAAGAAGGGAAAGTTTCAATGGACAGACGTCTGTCAACAAGCGTTCGAGCAGTTGAAAGAGTATCTCAGTGACACGAAAATTCTTGCCAAGCCAATCCCAGGGGAGAAGTTATACTTGTACCTGGCAGCTTCAGAAGTGGCAATCAGCTTAGTGCTCGTTCGAGCAGAAGGAAAGTTCCACCTGCCCATCTACTATGTGAGTCAAGCTTTACACGAAGCAGAACTCAGATACTCACCAACAGAGAAGCTAGCATATGCACTAATGATGAGCGTCAGAAAACTTCGTCCATATTTTTTCGACCACCAGGTGGAAGTGTTGACAACGTTTCCGCTCAAGCAAATACTGCACAGACCCGATGCGGCTGGTCGCCTCCTAAAATGGTCATTGGAAATCAGTCAGTTTGGGATTTCATATGCTCCTCGAACAGCGATCAAGGGGCAAGCCTTAGCAGACTTTATAGTCGAACTGACTTACCCCCAAGATCCAACGAGAGGACATAACCATCCCTGGCACATGTATGTTGATGGTTCGTCAACTAATACAACATCGGGAGCAGGTATAGTCTTGATAAGCCCGGATAGGCAAGTTTTTACTTCAGCTGTTCGATTCGAGTTCATGGCGACGAACAACGAAGCAGAGTACGAAGCTGTGATCGTTGGGTTACGCCTAGCATTAGCAGTTGGAGTACGAAGGTTGCAAATCTTTGGAGATTCGTAATTGATCGTCAACCAGGTCCGAGGAGAATATGAAGCAAGAGATGAAGACATGGCTTTGTATCAAAAAATTGTTTCTCACTTGGCCTCTTTGTTCGAACAAATATACATTGAACAGATACCAAGAGACAATAATGCTCAAGCAGATGCATTAGCCAGGCTAACAACCAGCGCCGGACCAGCAAAATTGTCGGAAGTGACGCTAACAAGAATGTCCAAACCATCAACCGAAGATTACAAAATCTATCAAGTCAACAAAGATTTCGAAGAAGACGACTGGAGGATACCAATCATTGAGTATTTGCAAAACGACAAAAAGCCAGACAACCCGTCTGAAGCTAACAAGTTGGTCAAGAGAGCAGCAAGATACACCATGATGGATGGACAGTTGTACAAGAGAGCAATTTCACTCCCACTTTTGAAATGCTTGGCTAGGGGGCAAGGGCAAGCAGTACTGAAAGAAATTCATGAAGGCATATGCGGAAATCACGCTGGAGGACGAGCATTAGCGTATAAGACCATAAGACAAGGGTATTACTGGCCGACCCTCCTCCAGGACGCAATCAAAGTTGCCCGAACTTGTCACAGGTGTCAGTTGTTCGCCCCGAACATCCACAAGCCCCCGCACGAACTAATCTCTGTCAATAGTCCGTGGCCATTTGCGAAGTGGGGAATTGACCTCATCGGGCCTTTTCCGCCAGGAAAAGGGAATGTTCGATTCGCAGTGGTGGCAGTAGACTATTACACGAAGTGGGCTGAGGCAGAAGCGCTTGTGCGAATCACACAGGAGAAAATGATCAACTTCATATGGAGAAACATTGTTTGCCGCTTCGGGGTGCCTCAAGCGATCGTGACAGATAACGGAAAACAATTTGAAGGAAAAAAGATAAGAGATTTTTGTGAAAAATGGGGAATGAAGAAATATTTTTCAACACCGTACCACCCCCAATCAAACGGCCAAGTAGAAGCAGTGAACAAAATAATCAAACATATTTTGAAAATTCGCTTAGCCGACAAACAGGGGAAGTGGTCGGAAGAGCTACCAGAAGTGTTATGGGCATACCGAGTATCTCACAGAACAAGCACAGGCGAAACACCATTCACAATGGCATTCGGGACGGAAGCAGTAATACCGGTTGAGTTAAAAGTCCCGACAAAACGAACAGCTGCGTTCGACGAAGAAGCAAACAACTCCACAATGGCAGCAGAGTTGGACTTACTTGAAGAAAAAAGAATAACAGCAGAATTGAAAAATGCGATTTATAAGAAAAGAGCGGCGAAGTACTACAATTCTCAAGTAAAAGCAAGGGAATTCGAAGTTGGGGACTTAGTACTTCGAAAAGTAGTAACACCACCAGGAGTATTCGGCCCGACTTGGGAGGGCCCATACAAGGTGACGAATAAGTGGCACAACGGCACATACGACCTTGAAGACATGGAAGGCAAGTCGTCCCAATACTCCTGGAACACGACTTTACTCAAGAAGTACTATCAATAAAGTCCTGTAAGTCTTAGAAGTTTTACAAGAAGCTTTTTGTAATTTTGAAACTTTTTTGCGCAAGTTTATATAAAAAACGAGCAGTTGTGCAGTTACTAGGCGAGCAGAATTGTATTTATGCAGAATTGTATTTTTGTCTTTCTTTAAGATTTCGAGCCTTAAGTCCAAACTACTCAGTTGCTCGCCCAAAAAGTGCAAGTCTGTTATAAGACGAACAATAGAGCTAAATGCAAAAATAAGGCTAAGTCCATAATGGACCAATAGCCCACATTAATGCAAGGCCAAGTCCACAAAACGACCAAAATGGCCCAAACAATTAAAGGTCAAGTTCTACAAGAACCAAATGACCAACTTAGAATTTTACTAAGTGTTTACCTTAAGAAAAAAGGAACACTTAGAAACTGTCATAAGCAAAAAGCAAATAAGCGAGCAACTAAGTAAGACAAACAAAGAGGCGAGCAATTAAGTAAGACAAACAAAGAAGCACAAATTTGTAGATTAGCAAAAGTGTTCATTTCATGGAGTCAAAATGTGTTTACAATGAGGATGAGCTAAAAAAAAAAAAAAGAGAAGAAGAAAACATCCTATTGTAAATAAAAACTAAGTCTTCAAGAGGGAGGTGGAGGAGGAGCATCTGCAGTTCTGGTCGCCTGGGCACTGGGCTGCTCGCCTGGGGCACTTGTGCCAGCCCCATCTAATGGAGTTAGAGGAAGAGACGCCAACCCTTCAAAGACCTCATCAGTGGCCGCCGCGCTGGTCGTCGCTGGAGCAGGGTCAGGCTGGCCGCCATAGGTAGGAGCGGCGATATCAACCTCTTCGCCAAAAACCTCTAGGGGAAAGCCCAATTCGGCCAGATCAGAGACGAACAAGGTGGAGCCAGGAGCAGGGGGGTAATTCTTGACATATTCGATGAAGTCCGCCTTCACCGCGCCACGAATATCTTGATTGTGGTCGTGGGCGAAGTGAACAGATCTCAAACATTCAGCAAATGCACAGATGTACCCAAAGTTGGTCTTATCCAACACTTCCTGCTCATGGACTTCATAGTCGATCATGTTCTTGCGTTCCTCCTCCAATCTTTTGATGTGCTCCTCGGCAACTAGCAGGCGAGCAGCTAAGTCTGCTCGCTCCTTTTCAGCCCTTTCGGCTCTCAGATCTGAAGTTTGAACCTCCAACATCATCTTTTGAGCCTTGTCCAAGGCACTCTGCTCGCCGGCCAAGGAGGCCTCCATCTTACTCTCCATCAAGGCCAGCTCCTTAGCATGCTCGGCCTTGCACTCTTTGATGGCGGAGACTTTTTCTTCGTCCATCTTCTCCACGCGACGACCCAGATCGCGGTTTGTTCGCTCGAGCTCCATGATTTGATCGAGCAGCATTTGAGACTGGACCAACTGATGGCTAGCATTGTACGCCATCAGGCGAGCATTATCGCTAGCAGATTGGTTAGAAACAAGAGTGTTCGCCGATTTTGTCCAGGCCCTTGGGACCATTTCAGCTGCCCGACGAACAGGAAGATTAGGGATGTCGCGAAGCGAAGAGGGGGCATTTTTAACAACGGAAAGATGGTGGAGTGTTGCCCCTCGGCCAGGGTAAAGTGATGGGTTATACCTAACGAACAAAAATAAAATGTTAGTAAGCGAGCAACATGGTGTTAGGCAGTAAACAACAAACAAGTCGGGGACGAGGGACTCACTCTTTGATTTTAATGGGATCCCAGCCCAAGTAGGAAGTATCTTTGGGATTGTCCCCTTTCTTAGTCGTCACCAAATTGGCGACCACTTGCTGTTCGTCCACTACTTCCAGCGAGGTGGATTTCGAAACAGGGGATCTTGGAGCAATGTTGCTCGCTTCTCCAACAGTCTTTGACCGCTTTGAGGCGCGATCATCTCCATGAGTACCGCGAACATCATCGCCCCGCGGCGCTTTTTTCTTCTCCCTCTCCCTTTCCCTCTCCTTCTCCTTCCTTACATCCCGCGGAGAGGAGGTAGTTTTGGCCGCAGGCTTGCGGCGACCAGCTCCGGCGGCTGGGCGACCAGTGGGGTTCTCCCCTGCCCGGAGGCGCATGATGGCAAGGGGAGGGTCCACCTTCCTTCTTGAAGCGTCGGCCATTTGTTTAACTCGTCTAGCGAGCAAATAATATGATTCAGGCACAGCCGGAATAGCAACGGTGACTTGTTGATCTGTCAAGAAAAAGACAAGGGTTAGGCGAAAAAAAAAGTGGCGAGCAGGAAAAATAGGCGGGCAAGAAAGTTACCTTCGGGGATAGCAGCCTGAGCTTCAAGGTGGTGGGGACTCGTAATCAAGCCAGCAAGCTTGCGGCAATGAGCTTTGAAAGATGTTCCAAATCGCGACTAGCAGCGTCGCGAAGAGAAATGATGGCTAACGTGAAGAGGTATTCGTCGCTGATATCGGGATGCCCCCACTTCAAATTTCTCGGACCTACAAAACAACGAAAAGGATTAAAATTAGTCCTACTTATGAATTAGCAAGGTAAAATTAGCCCTACGTTTAATTTTTCCAAAGCCTTCAGGCGACATGATGCGCGCCTGCCCGCCAGCGAATCCCTCAGTTGCTCGCCAATCTCCACCAATAAAGAAGAATTGGCAATGCCAACCCTTAATCTTATTGGGAACACCTTCAACGAGTTTCAATCCAGTCTTCGCCTTAGCGTAATACCAGCCAGCACCGTCCTCGGAAATGGTCAAGGCGTAAAGGATCTCCGCGGTTGTTATCTTATTCTTATAGCCCTCAAGACCAAAAAGAGTCATGAAGGCTAGAAGACTACTCCAACCATTTGGAGTAACTTGGGTGATCGCCAGGTTCATGTCGGATAAGAAACGGCCAATGAGCGGATGAACGGGGAGCGGGAAACCCGTGTTCAACACATCCAAGTTGATCGCCGTGCAACCAGGAGGGGGGCGATCAGCAGTCTCTCCTTCCTTCGGCACATACATGAAAATGTCATAAGGAATCTTGTATGTTGCACGAATGCTCGCCAGATCATCCTCAATAACAACACTGGCAACCTTGCTCGCTGCATAGTCCCCATCCTGAGCCTTCATAATTACCCTCGATGTGGGGGCAAAAGTCTTCGAGTAGCGAGCATAGTAGTCCGCCCACTCGTTATCGCGAACAACACCTTCCGGGATCCGAGATTCTGGTGTAGTTTGAGAAATGGGAAAATTGATCTCCCTTAAAAACTCCCAAGTAAGAGTGGGACCTCTCTGCTCGCCAGCAGTGTCGGCTTGATCGCCATCAAGATCGATCAAACCCTCTATCTCTGCGGCTACTTCTGCAGAATCTTCGCCAAGGTCGCGAGCAAGATGGTGAATCTCTCCTTGATCGCCAGAGCGATCAACGGCGCACATCTCTACCGAGCGAACAACGGAGCTCGCATCTGAGTCCGTGCCTTCATCCACCAATAACGTGCGCGGATTGTTCGCCAACGCTTGGCGAACAGATTTGCGCGGAGTGGCTATATCTACGGGTCTTTTTTCCGGATTTCGTCCGGGTCCAGATTGAGAGGAACTTGAGGGGGAAAAATCCATTCAAAAAAAAAAGTGATGGAGGAATTTGGCTAAGGTGTAGGATTATATACGGATAATGCCGCCGACGGAGGAGTTACGACGGCGATGGAATCAGCAGAACGACGGCGCTACGGCGGTTTACGACCGGAGTTACAGTCACAATCGCAAGAAATGCGAAAAAAGTACAAGAATTATGAAATTAAGAGAAGAAAAAGGAAATGCAAGATGAATTACCTTCGAAAACTAAGATCTAAATGACACGAGAGAAGATTCAGGCACAAGAATTGCAAGGGAAAAGCTTCGAAATGTCTGTCAATGGCGGAAGGCGAATGAATCGAAAGAAGAAGAAAGAAATGAAAGCTGCCGCCTATTTATAGAGATAAAGGTGGGTTAAAAACGCAATTTCCTAAAAATACTATAGGCCCCTATGGGCAAATTGGGGGTCGCGCGTGACTGACGCGATGCCTCGCGTTGCGCGCCTTGGAAATCCAACCGTCGCGACACGAAAGGGCGTTCGCTGCTGGTCGCGCACTTAAGTTCCCATTGCTCGTTTGCTCGCCCACACGGATGCTCGCCCATATAACCAACTATACTCTCTTTCTGCTCGCCCATTGTTCGAAGATGAAATTGTATCTTGGTCTCAGTTGATCAATCCATATTCAACATGAGGCCAAGCTAGGGGGCAATTGTTGATGGGCGAACAATTTTGCATTTAATCAACGAAAGATTATCATTAAACTTGATAACAGGATGACAAATGAAAGAAGCTAACAGCCTTGTGGAGCAAGCAGTTTTGAAGGGCGAGCATCTTAGTAAAGAGCTGACAGCCTTGTGAGGCGAGCAGCTTTGCAAAACAGCTCTGACATGGTAAGCAAGATATTGTGGCGATCAGCCTTGCAAAGAACAGTTGTGCAAGTGGCTCAAACCAAGATCAACTCAGGCGAACAGCTTCGTAATGAGGCGAGCAACATTGTAAAACAATCCCAAGCGAGGAGCGAACAGCTCAGAACGCAAAGGACCATGACATCTAACAAAGACGTACAAACGAGCAATCGGTCACCATCGAAAGCATCTCAGTATTGCCAAAGACCAAGTACAACATGAGGAACTCCAAAAGTCACTAGCTTAGATATGGTCCAAGTGTCTCAACACTTGGCACCCATCCAATGAGCAATAGTGTAGATGTTGTACAAGTGTCCTAACACTTGGCAAAGATCCAATGGTTAAGCCACCAAGATGGTGACACATGTCCTCTTTGTATGTCTATAAATACTCCCTTTATATGCATGAAAAGGGGAGAACAATTCAATAAACTAGCAAAACTCTTGCCAAATTATTTCTTAAGCATTACTTAGCTTAATTCCATGATCTTGATTCTTGTTTGATGATCTTCATTAGATGAAAAACAGCCATTAATCTTCTTAGTTAGAAAAGGTCATCAACAACCTATAAATGCTATTCGGAGCAGCGATCTGAAAAAAAGCAAAACTAATTTGAATAAATTTCCTCGAATTCTACAGAATTAACATGTGAACACACCCAAACATTGAAAAAAGGGGAAGCAAAACTAACACTTAAATCTTCAAGTACATTTCCAAGAAGAAGAAGGAATAAACTTGTGTTACTGTTACCTTTTAGAAGAGGGAGAGAGACAGCAGGAATCGCCGAGATCCGAGAGAAAACTGTGAGAGCGGCAATGTGAAAGAGAGGAGAAAAATTAGCGGGAAAAGGGTGAAATTGTTTGCTTAAATCGATACCTATAAATATAATTTTGGGCCTGAAGTAGGCCCAGTATCTACAAGCTTAAATGGGCTTTGTTGTTTTAATACGAAGGCCCAGGTTAAATTTTCGAAAATAAATTTTGGTCAAGGTTATATATAGTCCTATCTTTTATGAATACAACCCCACCAAAAAGTATTCGCAAAAAATCCGAAAATTTTGACATTTTTCAGAAAAAAATTCCGAAAATGTAATTAAAAAAACACTGAAAATATGAAATTTCGGAATTTTTTTCCGAAAATTGTTACTCCCTCCGTCCCAGACGAATTTGCACACTTTCCTTTTCTGGATGTTCCAAACCAATTTGCACACTACCTAAAAAGGAAACATCGATTTGCGTGCACACTCACATAAATATACATATATTTACTCATATGCCACTATTTTATCACTTTTCTTAATATGTATGTCATCCCAGGGTGTAAATTCCTCTGGGACGGAGGGAGTACATTTTTCGGAAAAAATTTCCAAATACTTTTTTTGGTGGGGTTGTATTCATAAATCATGGGACTGTATTTAACCTTGCCATAAATTTGATAATTTGGAGGCCTCTTGATGCATAATGCCAAAAAAAAAAAAGGGTATTGGCTTTTAAACAGTGAAATTTTCACTCATATAGTAATGATAATAAAAGAGAAAAAAAAAATAATATACATTTCTTGTCATAATTAATGAATACAATGAAAGATTAAACTGAAGTGAACTTTGTACATGACAAGAGCCTAAAAACTAAGACAGTTGGCCTCTTGCTAAAAATCCAAGAGCTTAGATCTGATCTCCATGTCCCCTGTATGAACCACCCACCTCATAGCCACCCCTGCTCGATCACCGCTAGCCGTCTTCTGCAATACAAGCTTTGCGTCGCTATGGAAGAAAGAAAACTGCGTGTGCATTTGTTTCTATCATCATCAGCATCCGGCAGCTTTCAGGAAGTTGTCGTAGGGGCTCGACGTTGGTAGACTGAACGCCACGGGATTCTGCTGCTGCTGATGTTCGGCTCCGCACACTGCCGGAGGCCCCATTAATGGCAATGGCTTGTTATGGAATGGTAAATGCTGATCCAAGAATGGGTTGTTATCAACCTACAACAAAAACAGATTATCAACACACAAGAAACCAAACTCATCTTCAAGGGTGAATTACCAAAATCTCCCTCGGGATTTATCCTGTGGTTTGAAAAATTAAGGACAAAGTATAGAGTGAAAAGGTAAGTATAGAGTGAAACTGGTTTATACATAAATCACTGAAGGGTATTAGTTGTTTCTATTGAAGAGTATTAGCCGTATTTACTTAAGAGTATTACTGATTTACACTAAAGAGTCTTAGTTGTTCAGTGAAAATGAACTAAGACTCTTCAGTGTAAACCAGTAATACTCTTCAATAAAAGCAACTAATACTCTTCAGTGAAAACAACTAATACCCTTCATTGATTCATATATAAACCAATTTCACTCTATACATACTCTTAAAGGATATTAATTATTTTCACTAAACAGTAATAGTTGTTTTACTGAAGAGCCTAAGTTTGTTTTTTTGTAAACAACTAAGACTCTTCAGTGAAAACAACTAATACCCTTCAATGATTCATATATGAACCAATTTCTGTAAACAACTATTACTCTTTAGTGAAAACAACTAATATCTTCAATGGTTCATATATGAATCAATTTCACTCTACATAAACTCAAAATTAAGAACCACCTCCTGAAAAAACGTCAATTTCTTTATGACCGATTAAAAAAAAACTCCCTCCGTCCACTTGACCTATTTGCTTTTGAGAGTGTAAAATATTTCCTTTATAGGAAATATGACTGATTTTATTGGACAAACCAAAATGGAAAGTAGTACCAGTAAAATTGGACTGAGGGAGTACATCATTTTCACTTGTATTATATTTTCCTCATATTTGAATCGGTCCGTTTTGTGATTTCGCATTACTACGAACTTTTTAGTCTCTTTAAGAGTATTCGATAATTTTCTCTCCGTTGCACATAACACATTCTGTTGGACAGTCGCATACAATTTCCTATATAGCATTTGTAACATTAATAGACATACATAGAATCTGGAAACAGTCCAAATTGCCCCACGAGGAAATACTTCATTCTGATGGCAAGTTGAAAGAGAATTGATAATTTACCTTAGGCACGGCGCCGTGTGAAGCCATTTGCTTGTCCATTCCGGTTCTCGAAGCTATGGTCAACAGAGTCCCTTGTCTCGGATGGGGGTTCACCAGATACGACATTTTCTGCTGCTTTCCCATCAAAAGCGACTCGCAATGATTCGCCATTTCATTGTACGATGTATCGGGGCCCGTGCTCACCGACATTCTGCCTACGTGGTGTGCGCTCTCCAAAATCTACGTATAGGCAAATGTACGACACGTCAATGCATGCAAAGTATGAAAGCATAATGCATCAAAAGACCCTCGAACTATTTTGTTTTGTTTTAAAAAGGCCTTAAAGTATATATTTTTGTTTCATGAGGCCCTTTTTTGACAATCCATTACGATACATTTTTTGTTGGAATTTGATCTTAACAACATCGAAATTGGTTGGTTCATCATATTCTAATGAAATGCATTAAACTAACTCAGTAAAATCCGTGAATTTTCGTATCAGGGACCTCATGAAACAAAAATTAATAGTTTAAGGGTCTTTTAAAACAAAAAATAGTTCAGGGACCTATTGTAACAAAAATTGATAGATTAGGGGCCTTTTAATGCATTATGCCAAGTATGAACAAGCATGCATGCTCACCGTTGCAAAAAAACTTACCGATTGCAGAAGTTGATCGACGCTCAGGAGATTGGGAAATTCGATGGTTAACTTGGGTTGCATATTACTATTATCGGTCGGATCTTGGTGAGAAAAATCTTCCATTCCGAACACTGAGACATTCTGCATCATGGTAAAAAATCGTTAAGATATTTAGGATGGGCGAGCCGTGAAATCTGGTAGACGTGATTTTAGTACCTTATCGAGGTATTTCTTATTGTTATGGTGTACGTTTGCTGGGGTATCGGTGAAAAACTGGCCGCCAAGTGAACACGAGTCGTCGGGCATAAATCCCTGCAGCAACTGCTCCCTTATTGGAGCCTCCTCACACTGCATTGAGAACAATTTTATTTTATTTTTTGTTAATGAAAAAATGATAATTTCAACAAAAACTTGAAGAATAACTCTCTTGTGCACTTGGTGTATGGTGCACTCCCTCAACAGTTGAGACTGTTTATACTGAAAAGTATGAGTTGATTACACTGAAAAGTGAGCTTAGATTACATTGAAAAGTTTACACTGAAAATTGGGTTTCAATATAAATTTTTCAGTGTAAACAACCTCAACTGTTGAGTGAGTACACTGTGCCCCAAACTTGAAAGGTGAATAATGAGATAAAAAGGCATTACCTCCAGTATATTATCCAGATTTTTAACTATAACAGTAGCGAGGGATTCTTTCGTCTGGTCCTCGCGGATTTCAATTTCCGACAGGCATTTTTGAGCAGAAGCGTCGTCTTCTTTAGATCCATATGTGGCATTTTGTCCTAATCCTTCGTCGCTTATTTGCAATTTCGAATCTTCCACCAAACACAAAAAGGGATCAACCTGACAAAAGTATAAAGAAAGAGCTCAGCAGATTCGTGTAAAATAAAACGAAAGATGATAATTGAATTAGTGATAAGCTGTGTACCACTTTATCAGAGATCATAGGCTTGACGAGTGGGATAAGTGGAGGAATGTTGTAAGCCTTAGACGAGAAGATCATCATTGCAGTCGACAGAACAAAAAGTGATCTGCGACGTGATGGAGGCAAACACCCTGAAAATAATCGAGCCATTTTAGCCGCAATGCCGTTGCTAATATTAGTATAACACATAGACCGAGCCAGAGTGGCGTACCAAAAAAAGTTTTAAAAAAAATGTCCAAAGAAAGCAATTTTTCGAGTCAGATGCATATTTACACAATTTTTTCACGTCTATTTTACGTTTTGTCCTTCTCAAATGACGGTACAAGATGGTAGAATAACAATTGACATCCAAAATAAAGTATACCTCCTCCTTTAAGAGAAACATTTCTCAATGAAAAAGCCAGTTGGAAACTTCGAATTAGAGCATCACGATAGGAGGTCTGCACGAAAAATATGAAAGTAGTGTGAGCATTTTAACTCAAAAGGTTCAGCAACTTGCTAATTAGACTGAAGAAAGGTCATTAATCTCAGGTAATAGTCCCAAAAGCTATGTTTGGAAAGTTTCCATTTAGCAGGATTGTATTATCCTTCTCTTTTTCGTTTCTACCTTCTACTTTAACAGTTGTTCATGTCTACCCTTCCATTAGTCTAATCTCATTATAATTCAAACTTTAATGTGATAAGAAATTATGGTATTACATTACCGTTACATATTTTACCTTTGCTCGAGAAAATAGCAAAACCAAGCTGTACGTGTGAGCAATAGCTTCATAATTTTCAGGCATGTTTCCAGGAGACATAGATTGTGCCCAAATAGACGAAAGCAGGAGCGTTATTTGGTGGCTACTAAGTCTAAGACGAGCACCATCCTGAAAACAGAAAGCAGACGAAGGCATCACACGATTATACATAGCATAAGAACAATTAGCAGAATTCAAAAAAAGGATAAGTGCATGATAATACAATACCAAACAACTTTTTACAAATTGATACAAAATAATTGAACAGATGCACAAAAAAAGCTGAACATAAGAACATATTTTTTGAACATCGTACTATCTTGTAAATAGTGGTTTGATATTGTACCATTTTGTAAACGCCCCTAAAAAAACCCAAAAGAATAGCAAAAAGGCCTACCACTTCTTTACTTCTTCTGTTGCTCAGATTATCCGCATCTGGCGGTGGTGAACCTTTGAAGCTATATACACGACTATAGGTCGACTTAATTCTGTGCATTACTCCATTTCCATTGTTCATTTCAACGCCAATTTCATCGGGAGGATTCTGTTGTCTTTTCAGTTTCTCAAACAGAGCAGCTGATGAAGAAAACACGGAAACAGTTCTGGAGAGCGACCTCGGAAGGTCCATGTTCTTCTTCGAGTCGGAGACGTCCGAATCTGTTTGAGGACAAACGGAAGATGGCACGAGTACAACCGAGAAGATTTGATGAGCTCCGACTCGCGTTTGATGATCGGGATGGACCATAGCTGGAAGCAACTGATGAAACAACGCCTCTGGGAAAGCCTAGTGATTGAAAAAACGGCAATCGATAAATAACTACCTTAGAGAGAGAGAGGGAGGGAGGTGTTCGGAGAGGGGCTTGCCTTCTTTGAATATGATAAATTTGGTAAAGAAGCGATGATTTGAGCAGTCCGATAAACGGCAGAAATAGTTGTTCTAGCTATAACGGTAATGCTTGAGATGTTCTCCAACATAGAAGCCATCACATCGAGAATTTGACCAGCATCTCCAACCTGTTAGCAAATGAGAAGCAAAGTATTACACTTACGATCCTTTCAGCAGAATGACAGAACATAAATATAAAAAAGGGCATAATATATTAAAAGGCCACTGAACTATCACATTTTGTTTCGAAATGTCCCTAAACTATTTTTTGTTTTAAAAAGCACCTAAACTATTAATTTTTGTTTCACGGAGCCCTTGGTAGCGAAAATTCACGAATTTTGCTAAATTGTTTTATTACTTTTTATTAAAATATGACAAATCAACCAAATTCAATGTTATTATGATCGATTTCCAACGAAAAATGTTTCTCTAGCGAATTTTCAGTGGGGGTCTTATGAAACAATAAATATATACTTTAAGGGCTTTTTTGAAACAAAAAAAATAGTTTAGGGGCCTAATGAAACAAAAATGTATAGTTTAAGGACTTTTTAAAACAAAATTGGATAGTTTGGGGGTCTTTTGATACGTTATGCCTATAAAAGAAATGATTGCCTTCACCTTTGACGACAACTCTGTAAGACATTCATCTACTGCTTCATGGAATCTTCTATTCCAATTGATCACTTGATCTCCTAATTGTGCATCATCGAGCGAATAATGTATGCTTTTACGCAAATGCCTCATGATATCACTTACGGCACTGACTATAGCTACCGACGACTGGACCTTAGTGAGTCGTGCAAGACCAGTGACCACCTGAACAATGTCGAGCTGCATATTGGGTTGCTTGAGAACATTTTTATGGTCGAGATGTTTGACTAATATCGATAGCAAAAAGTGCATACTCTGCCCTGCACAACCAAGACAACAAAACCATTAGTCGGTCATTTTTAATAGGGAATATAAACTTTTTTGACCTTTAATTTTGGTTGGCTTTGATTTTCGTCCTATTAACTTTCAAATTTTGAATTTCGTTCTATAACTTACAAAAAATTGTGTTTTTTTATCCTGTTACCTGCTACAGCAGGTAACTCTACCGGTAAATATAACGTGGCACCAATTTTTTATAAGTTATAGGTCGAAATTCAAAATGCTACGTCAGATTTACCGAAAAGGTTACCTGGTATAGCAGGTGAAAGGACAAAAAACACAAATTTTGTAAGTTATAGGACGAAATTCAAAATTTCAAAATTAACAGGACAAAAATCAAAGTCAATCAAAGTTAAAGGACAAAAAAGTGCATTTTCCCTTTTTAATAGCTCGAAAAAGAAGTTCCCATCAAATCTAACCTGATTCATCCATAAGAGTTTGCATGTCTTTAAGAACAGGGAAAGCGATCCCATTCTCGATAGGCCATAGATTTTCGTTATCGAAATACCGAAACAGAGATTCCAGAACACGCCGCATAGTCGTTGCTTCTTTCCCGAGGTTGGCCATGTTATGCAAGCACACCCTCGACCAAAAGCACGGGTTTTTGGAATCCTCTCTGCGATTCATCAAGATACACTTTATACATAACGAATATTTACAAAGACAATAAAGAAGATCGAAATTGGGTCAAGAGATTACGCAGTCACGTTAAGTTCTCCTCTATCGTTTACGATGACCTTCCAAGAAGGAACCTTCATTGCAATGCCTGGAGAAGAAGAGACATATACTTCAGTTTTATTAACTTTTCGTCCCCAATGGTTTGGTTCGGATCATTAGAAATCTTACCAGGACCTCCGTAATTTTCCAAGACTACCGACGCAATCTGAGGAATCAAACAAACAAATTTAAGAGCAGGAGAGAGGAGAAAATGGGCATAAAAGATTCACAATTAAGGTCAACTATATATAGCAAATACTATGCTTACATTATCAAATTCAACTGAAATATGGGAGTTTTCACCCATGAACCAAACCTGTACAACACAACACGCACACAAAATTAGACGAACCAGATTATAAATATAAGAAAACTAAAATCAATCAATAAATTACAGAGGAATGAATCTGAGAAAAAAAAAAGATGACCTGCATTAAGCTTTTACGATAGAACTAAGTGAGAAACGAGTAGTTAGATGCCATTATGTTTCAAGACTAGTTGTTAAGAAACTTACAAAAACCAGATCTTAGGTGTGCTTATTTGGATTTAAGGAAGTGAAGGATTTCAAATCAAATATAGATTATAATTAAAAACGCATGAGAATTAAGAAGGATTTCAAATTCTATATAAAAAAATTCCAGATATCTTCAGGTCTTAATAAAGGAATTTCAGTCCTCTTAAACAAGGAGTCATATAAAATTCTCTTCATTGCTAATTTATACCATCCTACTTCTTAATTAAGTTCAATTTACCATCAGTTTTTTCAGCCAAAATGTTTGTTGTTCGCTCACACAACTAAATTTGAGGTATTATATATTAAGATTCTTCTTCAAATACAATTCTAAAACGCGATTGAAAAAACGAAAACGGACCATAGCGGATAGAGTTTGCAACCCAGCTGCGCGTAGATGTTTTGCCCTCTCGTCGTCTCCGTGTTCTTGAGCGACGTGGCAGAGTTTGGGAATTAATCCTTCGAGGTTAAACATATATGTTCCATCTTTCTGGAAATTATACAACAGGGAAAAAACTTATTAGAAGCTTATGGAGCATATTATGGCTTCGAATAAATGAAAAGCCACAGCGCAATACCAACCTGATTATTTACAAAATCGAAGAGAGATTCGCATCCAATAATTAAGATATCGTCATGGTTTGTCTGGTCAAGCAAGGTGTACATAATACTCAATAGACTACTTGCAAATAATGGCCTGGGATTAAAACAGCACCGTAAGTTTTACTATTAGAAGTTCCTCGAAAAGACTATGAACCATCTATGGGCTATAAGTAGGATATCTTTCGTTATAATACTATGAATATAGTACTACAATTCAAATACAAACATGATAATATATCATTCTTGCATATCTGGGGAAAAAACAATGGTAGTAGTGGACGTACATTTGCTCCTTGCAAGACGACAAGAATTTCCTGTAAATACACATAACAACTCTCACAAAGCGGAAGTTTTCATTTCTTAGTTCCTTGTAGAATTTTTGTTCGAGGGAGTCTGCTATCTGTAAATTCAAAATAAACAAAACCATAAGTTAAAAGGCAAGTTTTCAACAGCAAACCACATTATTACTAGAATTTTTGGAAATTTTATTTCACATATATAGCGAGCAATATTAAAGTAGACCGATCATACATAAGTGTGGGATTCTTGGCTAGATGATCACCAATATATTAGAGAAGATTATCACCTACTGCCAAATATACTCTAAGCAACCTATATCACTTAAATAATACCTTGGGAATTCGCAAAGGATTTTTGGAAGCATAGTCACATAATTTGCCAATCTTCCTGTCATTCACTTCTTCTTCCTATAAAGTAAAAGCAACAAAACATTCTAATCAAATTGTTCCAACTTATAGCAAATGCATTTCACGTTTAATTAAGACGCACGCCACATGTTTGACGAAAATGCACCTGAGAACGGGGAAATATGTCCGTTATCAGCTTCTTGTACCTCTTGACCGGCTGCCTAGACCTCGTGCGCAATGCCGGGCAAAAGAAGCAAAGGTTGTCACAAGCTGGCAACACTTGCCTCGAAATCACACCCGAAACAACACTCATTTTGTATGTATAATGTATGTATATGTATCAATTCACCCAATCCTCTCCTTTCCAAAATCACCTTCAAACAATTGGGGCTCTCTTTCCCTTCTTTATCACCAAATATAGAAGGGAAAGGAAATTAAGCTATCCGGGAATGATCAATCAAGGCCACGAATTTTGAATTCAGGTACCAGCCTATACAAATCCAAAATATGTATATATAAAAAGGCCTAAGCTCAAATCAAGAATCTCATCAACCAATTCCCAAACACAATCAAATTCGAACGTGAATGAAACCTAATTCTCTGATATATATACAATAAAAGGAAATAATGGAGATATGAATGAAATGGTGGAGTTCTGGATTTTTACCTTCGGATCAATTCCCTACGAGACCAGAAGGCTGGTAACCCATCAAAGATTTCCAACAATGTTCCGATTCTCCAGCATTTCCCGAAACTTATGACTCGCTTTCTCTCTCTTCTCTCTCTCTCCTTCTTTTACAAAAAGCTCGCCTCTTATTTTTCTCCCTATTTTTAACTTTATGCGAAATAAATTTGAATTTGAGCCGCGCTGACATTAATGATTGAGAATGAGAACGTGTGTGCACTTTATTCTGTTCCGAATCCCTCCGTTTTCTCCAAATCTCAGCCGTTGGTTTATAATCAACGGTCCAAATTTCCCACATCATTTTAATTATAAAAAAAAGCAGTTTAGGGAGCGCTTGGTTAACAACTCTTCAATTGAAAATTAGTGTAATTAACATGTTTTATGAGAACAAAATCACTACCTCTCCTCTTAAATAAGGTAATCACTACTCCATTTTGATTACTCTATTCTCTTCCTACAATCCTCCTCCTCAGGCACAAACCTGTTAAGGGTCCAAGAGGGGCACTGGCCCCCACCCAAAAAAAAAAAAGGGGGTATTTTAGTCATTTTACATTTATTTAATTAAAATTAAAAAAAAAAAGAGTTACTACCAAGCTTACACTACACACTATCCACTTCCCCACTTCCTCTCTTTTATTTCACGCCCAATTTTTTTTCCATCTGTTCTTTTCTCCTTGCTCTTCTCAATTCCTTGCACGCAGGCAACAAGTATTTTAGTATTTATTAGTTACTAGAAAAAGACCTCGCGAATTTCGCGAGCTGGAAAAAAAAATTATATGTATAAAAATGATGATTTAAATATGTTTTTGTGTTTTTTTTTTTAATATTTTACGAAAAAATATACATAATACATGATAAAATTAAAATATTATTTGATACTCATCCGTTACAATTTAGATTATTCCAAACTATGAAAAATAGTTTACTCTCTTAAACTAATCATTTCCAAACATCTTTTATTTATCTCTGCACTAATTTTTTCAATATATCATTTAGCAATTTTTTAACTAAACTCCCTTCTGTAAAGTAAAACTAACTAATACTCCTAAACATTTAATATTGGTCTCTCGATATTTTTTATAGCAATTCGAAAATTTACAGGACAAAACTATAAATAAACCTCTACTTATCCACTTCCGTTTACCTCTCTAATAACATTAAGCATTAGAAAGGGGTTAAAAAATTAGACACTAAACAGAAATATGCCACACTAAAAATAATACTTTCTCAGTTCCCTCTTAATTTTCACATTTTTCTAGTTGGGATGTCCAACAATAATTGTCACACACCAAATAAGAAAATAAAATACTCACACAATAACTAATTTATTTCAAAATATTCTTCATTCATTGGTACAAAAAGCCAATAACACAGTTTTTCTTAAAAAGTGTGCCCACTCACCTTTGAAAATTAAAAGGTATGGAGGGACAGTTAAAATATATTTAACTTAATGTTAATTCATGATGATGTAGCGTAGTGTTTTTTTTAATGATATCTGAGAGTAATTATTTTACTATATACATGCATTGTAATCGAAAGACACAAAATATATAAGCACATAGTACCTCTTCATCTATAAGAAATAATTCAAAAATTATCATTTCATTGGTTGAATCTTTAGAGAATACAAACCAAGATCTTGCAATTTTTACTTTGATTGTCCAGTTCTGTGTATTAGAGTAGAGATGTCATGCATAATCTACAAAATATTATGAATAATATCAATTTTCGAATACAATTATATAAACTTATTAAATATTCAAACATTTTAGCCATGTTAAAATTGTGATTAAAAGTAATACGTTTACATATACCAAAAAGAAATTAAAAATATATTACATGTATTTGACAATTAATTATAAAATAAATTAGTACTTGTACGACAAGTTTGGCAAAAAAAAAATCTTGATGAAAAAAAGAAATTTAAAGGTAAATTCCACAATATTATTATGCAGATATTTACAATTCGTTAAAAAAAATATGTAGATGATTAGAAATCGTGTAAATGAAATAACATATTTGATATTATAAAAATTATTTGTAACATGAAAATAAAATAAAATTTTAAATATCAACATATTCATTCATGCACTATGTTATAAAGATCAAGCCTAATTAAACTACATAGTCCAACTAATAATAAACTTTGCTTATAACTAAACTTTTACTTAGAATTTTGAATATATTAAAATAACTAACAAATTGAACATATTTATTTCAAAAAATTGTATGTACACCAATAAAGATTCAACATGCAAATAAATACCATCGATTAATAATAAAGTTTCAATCACATGCAATATGGTACATGAAAACCCTAATATCAGAATAATCCAACCATAGCCATAAAAAAATCTTCCAAAAAAGAAGAAGATGAGATATATCAGTAGTAAAGTGAGAAATAAATGTACTAACATTGGATCGATTTATGGTAGTTTGATAATTTTTATTGATAGTGAACAATTAATTAATTTTAGAATAATTGTAAGTACGATCAAGAAACAATGAAATTAGAGACGATTGTGTAAATCAAATCCTCAGAATTTATATTTATATACACTATATACACTTAATAAATACAAATAAACCTATAGCTATATATTAAAAAATAAAAGATGGGCAATATTATTCACCCACATGCAAATACTCTGTTCACCCACTTCTTTTTTTCATAAGAATATATTTAATAAAAAATACTAATATACTCTTTATAAAAAAATAAACATTAAATTTATTAAACGTTCACACTTTCAACACTCTACCCAAAATTTCAGAATTCACGTATTTTTTTTTCACACACACAATTACACCATTAAAGAAAAAATGGGGGAAAAAAAGGGTATGGTCATGAAAGTATATACCATAGAGACACAATATAATGAAATTAAATTGTTATTATTTTCTTTAAATTGGTACACCATGAAAATAAAAGGAAGAAATAAAGAAAGAAAATGAGGTTGGTGATGGTGGTTTGTGGGTCGGCACTGTAAAAATAAATAAAAGTGTTGGTGTGCTATTTTTTTAATTTTAAATTGGTGGGTGTGTATATTTAGTGAATGATCTATTATTATATTAAGATTATAGTTGTAAATTTTAAGGGGTACATTAAGCAAATTAAAAAAATAAGTAAAATATATTGCTGGTTAACTTAATAGTGGGTGAACAAAGTATTTTTTTGGGTGTTAATAGCCGCGCCCATAAAAGATATATGTATAATGTTGATTAGGCGTGAAATTGTCATGATTCGTAGCTAGAAACGCCCTAGTTTTGGTCGAGTTTATAGAGTATTTAGAGTCAATTGAGCATTATTTCTATACATTGATAAATTTGTCTCTTTGATGCTCATAGGTGAATAGAGGACGAAAAACGGAGTTCGTAGGACTTTGAATCGACTCAAACGGATGCCCGGATGAGAAGATATTGAAGAAATACGATTGGTATTAGTGCGGACGAGGAAAAGTATCATTTGGAAGGATTAGAGATCACTCGAGCGCCTTACTCGAGCGCCACCGCTCGAGCGCCTTACTCGAGCGCGCAAACGTACAGAACAATTCTTGCGCTCGAGCAGCTCGAGCGCCACCGCTCGAGCGAATCGCTCGAGCGCCCAAAACATACAGAGTTATTTCAGCGCTCGAGCAGCTCGAGCGCGACCGCTCGAGCGAATGCATCATTCGAGCTACACTGCTCGAGCGGGACCGCTCGAGCGTTTTGCTCGAGCGCCCATATACTTTTGCCTCCGGATTCGTATTTTCGGCCCATTAACTCCCGTTTCGACCCGTGCCTATATATATCTCGTCCAAACACGTTTTGAAGGATCCCCAACTTTTACACATCACGTTTCATAGAGTTTTTAGAGCAAGGAGGAAGAGAAGAGACGAGCGAGCTTAGATTTACGGTTTTGAGGTTTTTGATTACGAATTTACTCTACGATTTCACGTTTTAGCTTCGATTCTTAATAACTTTTGTTCTTAAATACGTTGAGACCTAGTTTTTGTTAATTAATTTCAGTTTAATCTTTTACATATTAAAACCTCATTTTATGTTCGTTCTTTTCTTCGTTTTCGTTATCATGTTCATGTTCGTCACTTGTTTAATTTCTATTGTTTACGTTCAAATTATGTCTAGCTAAAACCCTTGCATGCTTAGGGTAGGATGAACTCGTAGAAGTAGGTTGTGGATATGTAATTAGAGTAACTTGTGACGTTAGGTTTTAATTCTCTTAATTAATGAATGCTTAAAATTAATCTAGATTTTACTCTTGAGTTTCGTTCGAAAGGTGTTAGAGAGAGGACGACCGCATCACTCTTTAACAACGAGTAGGCTTAACGAGAGGGTTTAGGAAAGGTTAATTCATCTACCGGTTTAGCGAAGGAGGACGACCGCATCACCTTAGTTAAATTAGGGTCTCATTAATTAAGCGCCATCTATTAACTTGTTAGTGGATTAGTGAAGTCGAGTGTTAGGGTAAAGTATTAGGGTTTAGAATCTTGAGCTTTCACCTTGCATTCTTAGACTTAGGTTAATTCTCGTTTGTCACAGTTATTTTGATTATGTACCTGCTCCGTTAGTATACGTAGGGATTCCTATCCTAAGCATCACCATCTCTTATTTGAATCCAACCCTTAGTCAAATCGTCTGCTTTAGTATTTTAGTCTAGTTAATTTACTTTTAGTTTAATTAATCTTTCTTAAAAAAAAAAACCAAAAACAAAACACTCATATTAACTACGACGCGTAGATCTTCAGGGATCTATTCGCATATACACTATCCCGTGGGTACGATATACTTGGTCGTTATACTTGCCAATACTATAGTGAACCCGTTCGCTTGCGGGTGAGCGACTAGTAGAAGTTAGTAAAATCGCTTCAAGTCAATGGCGCCGTTGCCGGGGATGGCGCTGTATGTTTGAATAGGACTTGTCGATAGCTTAGTAGTTAGTAGTGGGTGATTTAATTTCTGTTTTTATTTTTTTTATTTTATTTTTCTATCCATTCGGCAGTTGCGTTTTGATCCATCTGCTAGTGTGTCAGGTTTATGAGAACACGCTCACAAGGCAACACGAGCGAAGAGAGAATACCTGCAGATCCTGAGACAATAGCCAGAAGGAACCGAGCTTACTTGAGAAGAATGAACGCAGCCGACTTAGGGAAGGGACCAATGGACCTCAATAATGAGTTGGACGATGCTGCCAACGATTTCAATCAGGCAGTAGACCGGGTTGATGGCTCTGGAGGGAGTGGTGGTCAGAATCAAGACCAGTTCGTAGATAGTAGTAGTCAGAACCCGGGTGCACAGAATGTAAACAATCCAGCTCAGAACCTAGTCCCAAATCCTCTGAACAATCCTGCTTACCCACAAAACCCGAATAACCCTTTCCACAACCCAGCATATCAACATTACCCATACCCACCATACCCTTATCCGCCTTACCCGTATCCTCCACCTCCTGTTTATAACCAACCACCTGTGTACCAACAACCTCCAGTTCAAAACATACCAGCACCACCTGTCGCTCCTCAGCCTGCGCCCCAGAACGCAGATCAGAATATGGCAATTCGGGGCAGGTTCGCGGCACAACCGCAGAGGTACTACGATGGAGTGGCCTTACCTCCAGTTGAGGCCAATAACTTTTCAATCTCCTCAGGAATTCTCAAGCTGCTTACTGAGAATCAATTCAAGGGGGAGGTTGGGAAGGAGAACCCTCACACTCACTTGAGGAGTTTCCTCATGATTGCATCTACTTTCAATTACAATGGCATGTCTGAAGATGCCAAAAGGCTCAGGTTGTTCCCATTCTCTCTTACGGGAATAGCCAAGGAATGGTATGATAACACGCTCCCACGGGGAGGTGTTAACACATGGGCCGAGCTCGAGCGTCTGTTCCTCGAGCGATTCTACCCTCCATCAAGAACGATTAAAGCGAGAATTGAGATCTCTTCCTTTCGCCAGAAGTCTGGAGAGGATTTACGCCAGGCGTGGGAGAGATACTCGAATATGTTGATCGAGTGCCCGCAGCACGGGTACAACGAGGGAGATATTATGGCGTTCTTCTACAGTGGAGCCAGCAAGGCTGGCCAAGCCCACCTAGATGCATGTGCAAGTGGAGCTTTTCTGAACCAAGGGGTAGCGAGGTGTAGAGAGATCGTGGACAATATTGTCACGAATGCTGGTGCATGGAACGAGGACCCAGAATTTCAGAGGGTATGCAAGTTGGAAGAGAATGAGGGTACGAGGAAGCTGTTGATGGCTATGATGGAGAAGATCAGCAACCTCGAGATGGGGCAGAACTTGGTTGGAGGGAATGGAGTAGCAAGCGAGAAAGTGGAACCACCCACGATTCAGCAAGAAGAGGCCAACTATATGGGAAGGCCTAATTACCCACAAGGGGGGTATCCACAAGGTGGAAACCAGTATGGAAGACCTTCTTACGGTCAACCATTTGTACCTCCAGGCCCACAGCCGCCTCAAAATCAATGGAGGAACACACAAGGGTATCAAGGAGGCCAGCAGCCTCCTCAAAACACTTGGAGGAAAAGTGAGAATTTCTCTTATGCTAACCCAAAAGCTGGAATTACTGTGCCTGCAGGTGTTGATCCAGGTTCTAAACCTCCTGGTGGAGAGGGCGGTGCATCAACCGAAGAGATGTTGAGAGCGATCCTTCAGAAAGTGGAGGAAGGTAGCAAGCGATTGTCCTCTTTGGAGTACGATGTGAAGGAGTTGCATAAGAAAGACGATCAACGTGATCAAGAACTCCAGAAGAGAGACATCGAGTGGAATCGAGTTCAGCAAGAGAACAACAGAAGATTCAATTCCATCGAGTACCAAATTAGCCAGATCGCAAAGTCTCAGCCAAGAGAGCCTGGCAAGTACCCACCAATGCCCGAGGATAACCCAAAGGAACATTGCAAGGCTATTGAGTTGAGAAGTGGGACCAAATATGATGGTCCCGAGATGCCTGCTGATTCTGAGACGCTCAAGGAGAAAGATGAGACAGAAGGGATAGAGTCTCAAAGTGATGGAGTTGAGGTTGAGAAGGAAGGAGTTAAGATGAAAAGTGATGATAAGAGTCAAGATGTGGATGAGACCCAGAAGAGCAAAGTGCCTGATGAGGAGATCGAGGAGATAGAGAGAATTCCAAAGTGGAAAAAGGCAAAGGAAGCAAGGGAGAAAGTGAAAGAAACTGAGAAAGATGAATGGGGGGTACCCAAATCGGTGATACCTGTCCCATATCCACAGCGCTTCATGAAAAAGAAGCTTGATGAGAAGTTTGCTAAATTCCTTGATGTCTTTAAAAAGTTACATATTAACATCCCTTTTTATGATGCTTTGGAACAGATGCCGAACTACGCCAAGTTCCTGAAGGACTTGATTGCGAAGAGACGGAGAATAGATGGACCCGAGCTAGTGCACTTGAACCACGAAGTGAGTGCTATGGTGCACAAGGCGCTTCCGCCTAAGCTGAAGGATCCCGGGAGCTTCATCATTCTTTGCGATATCGGGAACGGGATCAAGAAAGGAGCCTTGTGTGATCTCGGGGCGAGCATTAATCTGATGCCCCTTTCATTGTTCAAGAAGTTGGAGGGAGTTGAGCTGCAACCCACGATGATGACACTCCAGCTAGCTGATAGGTCCATTACTAGACCTCAAGGAGTAGTGGAGGATGTTCTAGTGACGGTGGAGAATCACGTTTTTCCCGCCGACTTCGTAGTACTCGAGATGGAGGAGGATGAGCATGTCCCGCTGATTTTGGGAAGGCCGTTTCTAGCTACTGCCGGGATGGTGCTTGATGTAGCGAATGGGAAGATCACGGTCAAAGTTGATGATCAAGAAGTGAAGATAGCTATCTACGAAGCTATGAAATACCCCATGGGAGATGAGAGTTGCCACTTCATTGACATCACGGATGCTTGTGTTGAAGACACACTTCTAGACCCTTGCTCTTTTTATGTTCATCAATTTGATTATCCTATTCTTGACGATATTTCTTATGATTCTTATAATCTTGATTATTTTGATAGCTTGAAAGAAAATGAAGACGTCAAGTTCTTGGAGTTGAAGAAAGTGGAGGATGATGATGACTTGGAGGCCGAGGAGTCAACTTTCGAGAAGATGTTCGATAAGGCGCCACCATTGGAGGCGAAGAAGGAGTTGAAGCCGCTGCCCGACCACCTCAAGTACGCTTACTTGGATGAGACCGACAAATATCCGGTAATTGTATCTGCCCTTTTATCTGATGATCAGCTTGAGAGACTTTTAGTGGTGCTTCGTAAGCACAAATCTGCTATAGGATGGTCGATCGCGGATATTAAGGGAATTAGCCCCTCGATTTGCATGCATAGGATTAGATTAGAAGAGGGTAGAAAACCGATAGTGCAAAATCAGCGTAGAGTTAATCCGGTTATTCAAGAGGTGATACATAAGGAAGTGTTGAAGTTGTTAGATAGCAACATGATTTTTGACATTTCTGATAGTCCATGGGTGAGTCCGTTACACGTAGTTGCTAAGAAGGGGGGTACCACAGTGATTAAGACGGAGTCTAACGAATTGGTAGCCACTAGATTAGTGACGGGTTGGCGTGTATGTGTTGATTATAGAGAGTTGAACAAGGCAACGTGTAAGGATCACTTTCCTTTACCGTTCCTTGATCAAATGATAGATAGATTAGGTGGTTTTGAGTATTACTGTTTCTTAGATGGGTACTCGGGGTATAATCAGATCATGATAGCCCCCGAGGATCAAGAGAAAACCACCTTCACCTGCTATTATGGTACATTTGCTTTTAGGAGAATGCCGTTTGGGTTGTGTAACGCACCCGCCACCTTTCAAAGGTGTATGATGGCAATTTTTCATGGCTTGATTGAGAAGATTATGGAGGTTTTCATGGACGACTTCTCCATTTATGGGGAGTCGTTTGATAAATGTCTAATCAATCTTGAAGTTGTGTTGAGCAGGTGTGAAGAGACGGACTTAGTACTTAATTGGGAGAAGTGTCACTTCATGGTAAGAGAGGGTATTGTTCTTGGACATCATGTGTCCTCGAAAGGTATCCAAGTGGACAAGGCGAAAGTGATTGCTATCGAGAAGCTTCCACCACCTTCGACTGAGAAGGGGATTCGGTCATTCTTAGGACATGCGGGCTTTTATAGACGTTTTATAAAAGACTTTTCACAAATAGCTAAACCCCTTTCGCGGCTTCTTGAAAAAGAAGTCGCCTTTGAGTTTACTAATGAGTGTTTAGTGGCTTTTAATAGGTTGAAAGAAGCGTTGGTGAATGCCCCGATACTTGTCACACCGGATTGGTCTAGCCCGTTCGTGCTCATGTGTGATGCTAGCGATTATGCGATGGGGGTTGCTTTGGGGCAAATTCGAGAGAAGCGTTTTCACGCTATTTATTATGCCTCGAAGATGCTGAATTCTGCTCAAGTGAATTACACTACAACCGAAAAGGAGCTGTTAGCGGTAGTGTATGCTTTTGACAAATTTCGACCCTACCTAGTAGGGACGAAAACAATTGTATATACGGACCACGCAGCGATTCGGTACCTTATGAGTAAGAAGGATGCAAAGCCCCGTCTCATTCGTTGGATCTTGTTGCTCCAGGAGTTTGATGTAGAGATTCGAGACAAGAAGAGATGCGAGAACGTGATAGCCGATCACCTTTCTAGATTGGAGCTCACCAAGAAGAACACCGTGGAGGATCGAGAGGTGAACGATGAATTCCCCGATGAGAAGCTCTTTGGCTTAGGAGAAATCCCGGTGTATAGAGTTGAGGGGAGGGCACCTTGGTTTGCAGACTATGCTAACTATTTAGCAAGTGGTGAGTTGCCCGTTGAGATAGACTCGGTGCATCGGAAGGCATTTTTGAAGAAGGTTCGGGAATTCATTTGGGATGACCCCTACTTGTTCAAAAGAGGGATTGATCACGTGTTGAGAAGGTGTGTGCCAGAGGAAGAGTGGAGTGATATCATAAGGCATTGTCACGCCTTGCCATGTGGAGGACATTTGGGTGGAGAGAAGACCGGAAGGAAAGTCCTGCAATCCGGGTTTTATTGGCCAACTTTGTTGAGAGATTGCATGGAATGGGTTAAGAGGTGTGAGAAGTGCCAACGATTCGGCTCCATTACTAAGAGGGACGAGATGCCTATGCACGTGTTCATGGAAGTCGAGATATTCGACGTATGGGGGATTGATTTCATGGGTCCATTTCCTCCTAGCAATGGATTCTTGTACATTCTCGTATGCGTCGACTATGTCTCGAAGTGGATTGAAGCTGTCCCAACTCGCGTGAATGATTCCCGTGTCGTCATCGAATTCTTGAGGAAGAACATCTTTGCAAGATATGGAGTTCCAAGAGCTTTGGTAAGTGATGGGGGAAGTCATTTCGTGAACAAATGGATGGAAAAGCTGCTGTCAAAATATGAGGTAAGTCATCGAATCTCTACTGCTTATCATCCTCAATCTAACGGTCTTGCAGAGGTTTCTAACCGGCAAATCAAGGAGATCCTTGAGAAGACGGTGAGCATAAGTAGGAAAGATTGGGCGATGAAGTTGGATGATGCGCTTTGGGCATATAGGACAGCTTTCAAAACTCCTCTTGGTATGTCTCCATATCAATTGGTGTTTGGAAAGGCATGTCACTTGCCCGTGGAGTTGGAGCACAAGGCATATTGGGCGATCAAAAAGCTGAATTTTGATAGTGTCTTGGTTGGTGAGAGGAGATTACTCCAACTTCATGAGTTGGAAGAGTTTCGAGACGTTGCCTACGAGAATGCCCGAATTTTCAAAGAGAAGACGAAGAAGTGGCATGATGCACGATTGAAGAAGAAGGAATTCAAGGTGGGTGATCAAGTCCTCGTATTCAATTCGAGGATGAAGCTGTTTGGTGGAAAGCTTAAGTCCAAGTGGAACGGGCCGTATATTGTGAAGGGAGTGCACAAGAGTGGATTCCTTGACGTTGAGACGGACGATGGACAGAAATTCATGGTGAACGGGCATCGAGTGAAGAAATTCTTTAACTTCTCTTATGAGAATAAGGGAGGTATTTTAGATTCTCAAGTCCCGTGAGCTCCTTTGAGCACGGTCCGGCATTAGGACCTTAAAACTAGCGCTTAATGGGAGGCAACCCATTTTTACTTGTTTTTTTTAGTGTTTTGTTTATTTTTAGTAGTTAGGGAATCGTAAATGTTAACCTCGTTTGTTGAGATTTGTGATGTAGGCTTGCTTCGTGGAGTGAAATTCTGAGAGAGAAAGCTTAAGGAAGAAAGTCATGAAGTTGAGCACGTTTCGAATAGGAAAGCATTCAATTCTTGAAGTTAGAGGTAACCGAACCCCAAACGTCGACCTCTTTGCGAAGTCGAAGTTTGGGGGGGTGATGTTTCTTTTCGTTCATTAGTTGCATTGGTAGAAGTCGAGTTCAGACGAATTTTGTGTACTTACTCTTACGTACTCATTCGTTTCAAACTTTGTTATCGCATAGCAAGAACAAAGTTTGGGGGGGTGTGTATTCGTACTTCGGGTTCGTACACGAAATTCTATGAAAAATTGGGTCAAATTTTTCGAAAACATCAATGCTTGAGGGTCGTTGAGTCGAATTGAGTGAGAGTGCTAAGTTCGACTTGAAGTGGATTGGTGATTTGCACGTATGGAAGAGACCCCAACTCCTCGGTCGAATGAGCGACCTGGCTTAAATCGAGGAGTTCTCAGGTTAGTTCGTGTTTTGGGTTGAATGTGATAAGTTGTCGAGCTTGGTTCGGATGGAAATTTCGAGTGTTGAACATAAAAAAACGACCTTGAAATTTTGTCGCGCTCGAGCAGCTCGAGCGCCACCGCTCGAGCGTATTGCTCGAGCGCAAAAATCTTACAGAACCATTCTCGCGCTCGAGCAGCTCGAGCGCCACCGCTCGAGCGAATCACTCGAGCGCCCAAATCTTACAGAGTGTTTTACCCGCTCGAGCGAATTGCTCGAGCGCGACCGCTCGAGCGTATCGCTCGAGCGGGTCGCGGGTTGACCCATCGGATTTCCCCCTCTATAAATACCCTTTTTCACACTTTCACGCACACTTTCACACACTCAAGGGGCGATTTTCAGCGACAATACACGATTTTGCGCGATTTCTCATAGTTTTTGCTCGAATTTCTTCACAATCCTCTTTAAATCTTCAACCAAGGTGCAATGGCTCCTAAACACAAACTCCTGAGCGACGAAGAAGTGAGAGTGCTCACGGAACAGCTTAGACAGAAGAACTTGTTGCCCGCGAGATGGGGAGGGTTAGATTATCACGATGACTGGAAGTATGTGGCTTACAGATGGAGCCTCATAACCGGGAAAGTTGAGAAAACCCGGAGACCAGTAGTGAGCTTCATGAAGGACCTGGGGATTGAAGAGGAAATACGAAGAATATTCACCAGAAACAACATGGCTGAGTTCTTCGACATGCTGCTAACCATGGAGACTAACGCCGATCTGGTGGAACAATTTATGGCCACAGTAGAAAAGACGCGCACCGACACCTTCAAATTCAAGTACCAGAACGAGTGGCAATACCACGAGGTGGGGGTTGTCAACCTCGCATTCGGGCTCCCAGCCCTATCTCGTCCCAACCGTGAGTCAAAGGCGTACAACGCTAATGCATTTTGGAAGGAAATAACGGGCGGCTTGGTTGGGGACTACAAGGGGCAGCATGCGAGGGCATCAGCTATCCGAAACCCGGTGATCAGATATCTGGAGAGGATATTGGGGAACACAATCTATGCCCGATCTGAGACGGGGACGGTGACGAGCAAGCAGCTCTACGGAATCTGGTGCCTTTTGCATAAAAAGGCCCATGACTTTGGAAGGGACTTCCTAGAGCACCACTTCGAGGCTCCGTTCAAGCTTGGAACGAGAACCTCGAAGATCCGAGGAGGAGGGCTGATTTCAGTGCTGATGAAGCACCTCGGATTTGAGCCGTGCTCGGGGCCTTGCAAGGGCATGGATTTGGGATTCGAGCAGATGAACAACACTTGGATGTTTGAGCACTGGTTGGGCAAGTACTGCATCCGATACAATGATGATGGCTTGTTCCCGTTGCCAAACAAAAAGCTCGTGACGCTGGTGGGGATGAAGAAGGAGAACGTCGGAATGAACGGAGAGCAGCACCTCGCTATAGGTGCTAAGTACACATCAGAGATAGATGGCAAAGGACTCCGGGACGTTAGGCCGGTCAAGAGGAGCCGAGGAGAAGGCACGAGTGGTGCCGGATCGAGTGGAGCAGCTGAGCTACAAGAGGAGGAAGAAGCTGAGTACGAGGAAGGAGGAAACATGGCTGAGGAGGAAGAAGCTGATGTGAGTGAAGGAGGTCAGGGACCTCAAGAGATGGAGTTCGGGATGCCTGATGCACCGACTCCAGAGCAGTGGTACCCAAACCAGATGGAGTGGTACGGAATGCGAACCGACATTCAGGGCCTGAGGGCAGATGTCACGGAGCTTCGCACCACTCAAAATCAGTGGTACGCGGAAGCTTCTAGCATGAGAGGGGAGTTTCAAGGAGTTCGATCGGAGGTGTCAGATTTGAAACGCTGGATGGAGGCACTCTTTGTCTCCCACTTAGGATCCGATCACCCTAGCTACCGGCCACCACCACCTCCAGACGCTTGAGAGATTTGGGATGCCCCCAATTTTCTTTTCCTTTTTCTTTCCTCTTCTTTTTCCTTTCTTTTCTTATTTATTTCTGTTCCTGAGTATGAATTGTAGTGCTTGCTTGGAGTGTTTGTTTTGGGGATTGTATTGGAAGTCTTTTAACTGTTAAGGGACTTGTTTCTATTTGCTTTGATTGATAATTGATGATTTCATGCTTATTAACTCTTCTAGATTGCTTATTTTTATTCTTGAGTATGACTTAGTGAGGAGAGTGGAGTTGTGAAAGTGAGTTGAAAATTTCTTTGTGTAAGTATGTGAGTTTGAGCCGATTAGGGAGAGAACCCGTATGCTTATGAGTTTTCTTTTGAGTGCTTGTGTGAGGAGAGTGAGAATTCACTAGGACTAGCTTGGATGTGAAAGCCGTGAGAGTTGAGCCTTACGAGATTTAAATGCATGATTTAATCTCTTCGTTTGTGAGTGGATCATCACTTTAGAGGATGCTAGAACTTGCATGTGCTCTTGCTTCTAGATTGTGTCTAGTTTGATATGCCGAATAGGATCTTAGGCCATTTTTAATTTGAATAAGTCACTTAGCCAAAATTGTCCTTACCAATGACATTGATCCCTTGTTAGCCCCGTTGAGCCTAAAGCCTATTTTATTTGCTAGCACATATGAACACTATTCCAATTCCTAAGCCTTTTTGTCCCAATTTGAGTGGAGAATAGGAAAGTGTGAATATGAAGGGGGTGAATTGAGTTGAAAAAAGGAGAAGGTTGTTTGTTGAGTGAATATGAGAAAAAAGGTGTGATGAAGTTTTGAGATGTGGGAAAAAGAAAAAAAAAAAAAATTTGAGAATGAGCAAAGGAAAAAATGAGCTCATGTGTTTGTGCGAAAAAGAAAAAAATGATGAAGTGTTTGAAAAAGTGAAAAAGTGAGAAAGAAAAAATTGAAGTGTTGAGAGAATTGAAAGCGAAAGTGTAGTGATTGAATATGTTTGAAGTAGATCGTTTTTAATCTCGAAGTACTGAAGTTTTGAATTTCTATTCTCCATTCACTTGAGTCACTTTACCATATTGTTATCCCACCTGTCCAAAGAGCCTACATTACAACCTTTTGAAAGTCCTTTTTGATTCGGCATTGATTTCTAGAGTATGGTCGAAGTTGAGAGCATTTACAAGCCTATGGCTGCCAATTTGTGTGATTGATTGATTGAGTGAGTCCCTTTATCATTGTTATACACTTGTGAGGGAGTTAAACACATCGTTGAGTGCACATCCATGCTTGATCTTGGTGTTTCTCATTATTGTTGCATGAATACGATAAAAGGAATTGAGTGAGTATACGGGTGATTGACTTTTGAAGCTTGAATTCATTAGCTTGCATGATTGATTTTTCCTACTCATTCCTAACAATTTCACTTGACTTATTATTTCATTGCTTGGGGACAAGCAATATGGTAAGTTTGGGGGGGTTGATTAGGCGTGAAATTGTCATGATTCGTAGCTAGAAACGCCCTAGTTTTGGTCGAGTTTATAGAGTATTTAGAGTCAATTGAGCATTATTTCTATACATTGATAAATTTGTCTCTTTGATGCTCATAGGTGAATAGAGGACGAAAAACGGAGTTCGTAGGACTTTGAATCGACTCAAACGGATGCCCGGATGAGAAGATATTGAAGAAATACGATTGGTATTAGTGCGGACGAGGAAAAGTATCATTTGGAAGGATTAGAGATCACTCGAGCGCCTTACTCGAGCGCCACCGCTCGAGCGCCTTACTCGAGCGCGCAAACGTACAGAACAATTCTTGCGCTCGAGCAGCTCGAGCGCCACCGCTCGAGCGAATCGCTCGAGCGCCCAAAACATACAGAGTTATTTCAGCGCTCGAGCAGCTCGAGCGCGACCGCTCGAGTGAATGCATCATTCGAGCTACACTGCTCGAGCGGGACCGCTCGAGCGTTTTGCTCGAGCGCCCATATACTTTTGCCTCCGGATTCGTATTTTCGGCCCATTAACTCCCGTTTCGACCCGTGCCTATATATATCTCGTCCAAACACGTTTTGAAGGATCCCCAACTTTTACACATCACGTTTCATAGAGTTTTTAGAGCAAGGAGGAAGAGAAGAGACGAGCGAGCTTAGATTTACGGTTTTGAGGTTTTTGATTACGAATTTACTCTACGATTTCACGTTTTAGCTTCGATTCTTAATAACTTTTGTTCTTAAATACGTTGACACCTAGTTTTTGTTAATTAATTTCAGTTTAATCTTTTACATATTAAAACCTCATTTTATGTTCGTTCTTTTCTTCGTTTTCGTTATCATGTTCATGTTCGTCACTTGTTTAATTTCTATTGTTTACGTTCAAATTATGTCTAGCTAAAACCCTTGCATGCTTAGGGTAGGATGAACTCGTAGAAGTAGGTTGTGGATATGTAATTAGAGTAACTTGTGACGTTAGGTTTTAATTCTCTTAATTAATGAATGCTTAAAATTAATCTAGATTTTACTCTTGAGTTTCGTTCGAAAGGTGTTAGAGAGAGGACGACCGCATCACTCTTTAACAACGAGTAGGCTTAACGAGAGGGTTTAGGAAAGGTTAATTCATCTACCGGTTTAGCGAAGGAGGACGACCGCATCACCTTAGTTAAATTAGGGTCTCATTAATTAAGCGCCATCTATTAACTTGTTAGTGGATTAGTGAAGTCGAGTGTTAGGGTAAAGTATTAGGGTTTAGAATCTTGAGCTTTCACCTTGCATTCTTAGACTTAGGTTAATTCTCGTTTGTCACAGTTATTTTGATTATGTACCTGCTCCGTTAGTATACGTAGGGATTCCTATCCTAAGCATCACCATCTCTTATTTGAATCCAACCCTTAGTCAAATCGTCTGCTTTAGTATTTTAGTCTAGTTAATTTACTTTTAGTTTAATTAATCTTTCTTAAAAAAAAAAAAAACCAAAAACAAAACACTCATATTAACTACGACGCGTAGATCTTCAGGGATCTATTCGCATATACACTATCCCGTGGGTACGATATACTTGGTCGTTATACTTGCCAATACTATAGTGAACCCGTTCGCTTGCGGGTGAGCGACTAGTAGAAGTTAGTAAAATCGCATCAAGTCAAATGTCTATATAACAGTTACACACATATAATGTGATTAATAATAATACTCATTAATATATAACTCATTAGTGAATATAATTAACAATCCCATATATAAATATTAATATATTTATGAGGGCTAATAGGATATAATGTGATACAATTAGAATACTTTATTATAAATTAACCTGCAATAGCTCTAAATATTATAAGCTAATTATAATAATTGTTTTTGTTAATATGTAATACCTTTCTCCATTCTAAAATCAATTATTTTTATTAATTGTAATAATTGTATTAATGTCTGTTACAAAGACCGCAACATTTATTAGTTTTCTAAATGTAAGTACACATCCCCTTAATTAATCAGAGGCTATGTACATGCAATTTATTATTAACCATACTACCTATAACGTGCATCCATTCAGCTTTCACAATTGATTACCAATTTTAATTATATTAAATAAATTAGTCTACTATACCAATATATAAATTGTCACACCTTTGTATAATTCATAATAATTAATTACATTTGTCAACCATGCCATTTATAACATCATATATAAGAAGCACTAATATTGATTCCTCTGCATCCGTTTTGCATTAACTATAAATTATCAATCTATTATGATATATTTAATAAATTGGTCTAATATACCATATATATCCAATACAATTAATCCTGTTTCAAAAATTTTAATAGATTTTATCAACATAAAGTGCATACTTTTAGTCTTCACAGTTAATTAACAATTTTAATTATATAAAATAAATTAGTCTAAGTATACCATATATAAATTATCACACTAATAATTATAATTCACACCTAATAAAAGTTTCTTCTTTCTTGATTTTTTTACGCACTTATAATAAAAATAAGATAAACAAATTTTATTTTCATATACTGAATATTAAGATCACTTTGACTTTAATTAAAATTATGAACAAAAATGGCAGATGACATAATCCAGTTAATAATTGTGATGAGCAATTTAAGGATTACAATGAATAATAACAAAGAGTATTTAATTCATTAATTTAATAATAATAATAGTATGTCCGTACTTGATTGTTAATAAACCGGTCTGAAAAAAGTAAAAGAAAAAATTCCACACATAAAAAAAGTAACTATATTGCAAAATATTCAATTATTCTAGGATTCTTTGATCTTGTTGTAATATACATAAGATGTCCACACTCATGAAAATAAATGTAAGTCATAAAAATATACAACATCCCATAAAATTAAGAGGAAATTAAAATACATTTTTAATAGAAAATAAAGTAAGAGAGTTAAGAGATGCGAATTCAAAGGCTTTTTATTAATATAATTGCTTAAATTACTCTTGTGTTTACTGGAATTTAAAATTGACAAAAGATCATTGAGACACTAAAATTTGGAAAATATGTAATTAAATTAAAATAACCAATTCGGCTTATTGTAGTGATTACACCTTACACGTTATTAACTTATTTATTACCGGCATATATAATACGTGTACTAATAAATATCAAAATTTTATGCTCTTAAATATAATATTGATTTTTTTTTTAAATATGATGATCATTGTATTATATTGAATTATTTAATATGATGATCATTGTATTTCAATTAAATTAATTAATTGAATTTTAATCCTACCAAAACTTATTTATAGTAATTCATGATAGAAAGAAATAATGTTGAATATTTCTTACAGATTTATAGGAATCACATTTTTGACTTGGCTATTAAGTTAATTGTAAATTAATTATTTTCTAATTAAAAGATCCGTATTTTGTACAATTAAGCCATATGCATCAAACTAAAAGGGAAAAAAAAAAGACTAATTTAATCTTTTATATACAATAAAGATAAAAAAAATTATACACTATCGTCTCATAGTTTTGACTCTATGCAAAACAAGTCTTCATCATTTCAATTACAATTTACTATGCAAAATAATATTCTAATTTACTGATATTAATATTTAAGAGAAAAAAAAAGAAAGAGATCAAGGAGAGAAATACAACTTATACGACATCATTTCACTTGGGCCAAGATTTAAACGCCATGTACGTAACTTCTTCAAATATATATTCCTCTGCTGAATATCTTCTTAATCTAAAATAAATCTTCAAATCTCTATGAATCTTCTCCTTGAAAAATAATCAAACTCTCATGAAGGTCTTGGAAAATCTTCAAACATCTTATGAATGTCTTCAACCTACATCCACTAAAAAGAGTATATAAAAACAAAACACAATCTAAACACATACGAACACTAAATGAAAAATCTCGATACACATTGAAGATTTACAATTGCAAAAAACACCATAACAACACAAATAAGAAATATCCATTTCTAAACAAAATTTTAGAAGTTTGAGAACCATAAAAAGAGAAAAATGAAAAAAGAAGAGGATGAGTGAGATCAATGCAATACTTTTGGAATTTTATAGAAAGGTTTGGATGAAATAAACAGTTAAGATTAAAAACACGAAATGAACGACTTAGATGAAAAGTACACAATTGACTAAATGAGAGAATAAGGATTTTGAAATAGAGAAAAACTAATATTGCCACATAGACATAGAATGCTTCCTCTATATATAAGTATGGATTAACTACTTAGTGGTTAATAGGATAATATATATATATATATATATATATATATATATATATATATTATGAGTAGGTATTATATGAGACCGTCATGAGACAATGAGAATGAATGTAACTAGGGCATTGGCTCATTAACGCTTTGGTAGGGGTCAGTGTTAATTTGTGAGGTCTCATGCCATGAGACGATCTCATACAAGTTTTTGCCATATATTATATACATATATGTTATTTTTCTTTTCATTTTGTTGATTTTATGTCTTATTTTAAAATAAAAATTATTTATTTAAATGTTGGACCCCACGACCGTAAAATCCTGCGTCCGTCACTGCTCCTTCTCAATCACTACCCCATTCCACCATCAACAACCATTTGTTGTCAACTTCTATTCCAGAATTGGGGCATGACACCAGCAATGGTGTCACCATTGGAACACTTCTTCCCCTAACATATCATTTTTCTTATGAGGGCGTAGATGGAAATAAATTTTTAATCTCATTACCATTGAAGAATTGTTAACCAAGCGCCCCCTTATTGAACACTCCATGTCCATGGTAGCACACACTTGGATTTGAAATTCAATTTTTACTTTAATTTTGTTTTTTTTTTTCAAAATATACACAAAAACACAAAAATGTACTCCCTCCGTCCATGAGTAAACTTCACACTTTCCTTTTCGGGCCGTCCACGAGTAAGTTTCTCATTCCATAAATGGAAATAACAACACTTTATTATATATAAACTTTAACCTTCAAACTCACACAATATTACAAAAATGCCACTCATTCACTTTATTTTTCAACACTATTCATTATTTTATCCCAAAAGTCAACATGTGGCCCACCATATATTAATAAACAAATACACTTTCTTAAACCATTCAACAAAAAGAAGTGAGAAACTTATTCGTGGACGGAGGGAGTATTTTTTTTCAAATTCAAATATTATTAATTAGTTTTTGGGATATCAATAATTACTTTTGGATATTACTGATTTCTACTTGTAATACTCCCTCTGTCCCGGAGGAACTTGCCCACTTTCCTTTTTAGTCCGTCCCAAAGGAACTTGCACACCCTTTAAAAGGAAACATTGATTTGCGTGCACACTCACATAAATATATACATATTTACCCATATGCCACTACTTTATTCAAAAAATGTATTTTTCTTAAAAAGTGTGCCGCGTAGGTGTGCAAGTTCCTCCAGGATGGAGGTAGTATTATTTTTGTTTTGTCCAAATAAAAATAAATAAATAAAGTCGCGATTTAAATATATTATAAAATATTCCTAGATTGACAAGAAAAAAATTATTTAAATGATTATTAATGCAAACTTATGAAATAATCCACAGTTGAAATCAGTTTGACCGTTGTACGATGGAAACAAAATTTTCAATGTTACACCGCAGTGCATTGCGCAACACTGTTGTGTAATGTTGAACCACTTGCTATGGAATGTTATACGGTACATCATTCCATAACAAATGATACAACACTACATAATAGTGATGAACAGTGTACTGTTGTGTAGCATAAATCAAACCAAGGAAACTATCTTAGTTGAGAGTATTAAATGATGACAAAACTATAAATTTTAAGGGTGTGCTTGGTTGAAGGGATGCAAATGAAATGATATTAGGAGGACACTTGTTTTGAATTCTTGGATGGGAATGAGGATAAAAGTTATTTTTCCTCTCCATCCTCAGATATATTGGGTGATTGATTATCTACATGGTGGTTGCTCCATTGATATTGTGCTCTAGTTTTAGGGTAAAAAATGGACAAAATTAGAGGTTGTTGGTTGTTGCATAGGAAATAATTGATGGATGATTATAAGAATATAAAAAAGTAATAAAATGAGATAGTGATTACCTAATTTAGGAGGAAAAAATAGTGTTATGAATCATCTCTTGTTCTCATTAACCACTATAACTACCCTATATTTATCCTCGTTCCCATTACGATTTAAGAATTTTCAAATCAAACACCATCTAATTTGGTAGTAATGTAGAATGACTTTCATTTCTCTCAACAAATAGTGTTGTTATTCGAGTCGAGTGAGCTCTTATCAAGTCGAGCTCGTTAATATTAACGAGTAACAATACAAACTCGGCGACTCGGTAACGAGCCTATCGAGTCGAGCCTAGTGGAATTATAAAAAAATCTTAGTTATTAAGCCTAACGAGTCAAGCTCGGGTTGACTCGTTAAGCAATCGAGTTTTTTAATCTAATGAGCCGAGCGCACGAACAGTTCATTACGTTTAATAGCTCTAGTGACAGGTATGAGAATTCTTCACTTCTGAGAAATCAAAACTCTATTTTCATTCTCATTCTGCTGCCAAACAATATACTTCGTTCCAAATTTAATTTCTATTTTATTGTTTGACAACCTAAACTAAATTAAATCTACTTAATAATTATAAATTAATATATATTAAATAATAATATGAGATGTAAATATATTAGTTTACTAAAAATATAATTGTAAAAAATAATATTTTTTTATTGTCATTTATGAAAATATTCATTGAACTAAAAGATGCATAAAATATTAGGAAACTCTTTCTTCCTTTTCTTTTTATTTTCAACATTTGCTCTTACTTCAGGGGCATCGTGGTAACTTTATACTATGTACACATTCTTATTGTTCATAGTACCATTGAATAAGTTGCAGAGTTTATGCTCTTGTTTCTCCATTGGTGAAAACCTAATTTGACTTTCACCTTCTTCAGCAATTGATAGCTGGTGATTCTTCTTACTTTAATTCTCATTTTTCATATCAATCTAACAACAATTCACGCATTTTTATATGTTTAATTAGCTTGTTCATTCGACTCAATTGCGCTCTTTCTTCTCTAATTTTTTTTTTCTGTCGTTGATTGCTTCGTTAGTCAGTTATGAATTCACTTTACTCTGTTACCTTCTTTCCCGTTGTTTGATCCTGTTTTTGTTGTGCTTAGCTGATTCATGTTTTAGAGTTTTTTTTTTTTTTTTTTTGGAGAATCTAAGGGGTTTATTGTTAAATTTGAGCGATTAAGTACAATTTATCGAATTGTTTCGTCTTTGAAGCATTTAATTGGTACATTCATGTCTTTCAATGCAGTTTTTAGCTGATTTATGCTTAGCTAATTGGTACATTAATTGTGCTTAGCTGTTTTGTTTAAGGGGTTAATTGTTAAAATTGAGCGATTAAGGACAATTTATCGAATTGTTTCGTCTTTGAAGCATTTAATTGGTACATTCATGTTTTTCAATGCATTTTTTAGCCTAAAACATTTTTCCCTGTTATTGTTTGGGCTTATTCCCCTTCATTATTCAGCTTCCTTGATCTAGGTTTTTTTTTTATCCAATTATTTGACTTCATTTTTGTGTGTTCTAGTTTAGTTATAGGTCATAGAATATTTGAGGTATGCTAGATGAGCAGTGCTGTTAGTACTTAAATCAAAACCAAATAGCTGATTCTTCAAGACTTTATGGGCAAAGTGTATGAGAAACCACTCTCGTAATTTCGGTTGATTTGTGCTGTTAATATTGACATTTGTCATTCTATTAGTACAGAAAATGGAGTGTAATTTTTTTTTTCATCTTGTTTCTGCTTCCATTCTCAATTAAGGAAGTCATTAGTCGACTTGTGCGGATTTGTTTTCTATAACGTTTTTCTTGACTATGAATTATTATCTCATCCTTGCTCATTTAGATGGTATATCTTTAACTTTTTGGCATTTCAAACCTAACATAAATTTAAGTGAAGATGCTGCTAAATAATTTATCGTTCCAAAATTTTACTGAAGAGTGATTTCCATTGATGCTATTTTTGGCGTAGGCAACTAGATTCCTGGGTGTCTTTTAGTTGAGTTATCATATTTTTAGTGTATATGAATATGGCTCGTCACTTTTTGACTTCAATTAGTGAAGGTTGCGGCCCCCACTGCTAAGCCGATCCTCTGAATTTAAGGTGACCGTGGACCAATTCTTCAATGGTGAAATCAGTCACCAGTTTGTGTATTTAACGCAGTTGGGAAAGATCAACCAATCAATAATTCAATCAATAGGCTAAAGTATGACTCAATCGTCACATAGCGGAAGGCATCCACCTCCACCGTCGCCAGCAGAAGCACCACTTTCGAAGACCGAGATTTTGGATGCTCCACTTCACACAATTGGCTTTGAAATCGACGAACTTTCAGCTAAGAGAGTTTTGGGCCACCTCTTGATTACTTCCAAGTGCTGTCAGGTATTAATCCTAGGTTGTTCACTCGTTTTAAACGCTGATTAGTACCTTAAAATACATTCATAATAAAAAATCTGAAATTGGCAGCCATTCAGAGTGCTGCATGGAGGAGTGTCGGCACTGATTGCCGAGGCATTAGCAAGCATGGGAGCTCATATTGCTTCGGGGTTTAATAGAGTAGCTGGTATACAGCTCACTATCAACCATCTAAAAAGTGCCGTGTTGGGCGACTTTATAGTTGCTGAGGCAACGCCGGTTAATGTTGGCAAATCTATTCAGGTAAGCTTTCTACTACGTTGTGAGTCCAAAAATCTCATTGAACTCGGAGTAAATGTAATAACAAGTTTCTAGTATGGATGATATTTTGCTATTTCCAACTCACCTCTCAAATATAATATCGAAATTGCTGTTGGGATGCCTTGAACCCCCTGCGCTGAGCTGGTCGAGGGTCTCATTGCCCGGTTAGCGAATCGGGGGTCCAGGGGGCGATGCGCCCTTGTCCGGGGGTTCTGGGGCAACTCCCCCGATTTTCATGGTGTATGTTATATTTGGGCTTGTTTGTAGTTTTGTGTCTGTTTTCGAGGCCCAATCTTTTAGGGCTTGTTTGTTTTGTGATTCACCCGAATAAGACTAGGACTTTCAGGCCCCCGTTCCATTCTAGTTAGTTAGAGATGTAACATCCAATTTTTACGTCTCATTCTTTATCCACACCTATATAAAACCTATCATTATTCACTTATCACTTTTCTCTCACTCAATCATTACTCACATATTTCTCTCACTCACACTCTCTTTCCTATTTTTCGCTTACACATCATACTTTATTCTTACACACATAGTTGTTAAGGCGATAAGGCGCAAGGCGCGCGCCTTTCGATCATTGCGCAAAAACATAGAAAATATAGTACATAAGCTTAATTTAAACATATTTGCATGCAAATAAATATTAGATTGAAGTTCATAAGCACATAAAAGAGTAATTGACACAAATTATGGACATAAACTTCGAAGTGAAGGGTGCGAAAGCAGCGGCAGTAGGCGGGACTTGGGAGGAGGGAAAGAGAAAGACAGGGTTTTGGTTTTTTTTTTTAATTGTTTGTAAACCCTAGGTCCTTAAAACACGTTATTAAGCAAATTTTTTTTTAACATATATATGTGCTCGGATTTTAAGGCGTGAGGCGCTTCTGGTGCGCCTAGCGCCTTTAACAACTATGCTTACACATGATTTGACATAAAGTAAAATCACACCTTACCAAAATTTCAAAACAAACACATACTTTTATTATTATTATTAAAGACTTTACATCTTGTGGATGTAAAGTCATGACTTCACACGAACACCTAAATCCTGAAACAAACAAGTCCATAGGGGTTTATAAATATCTTTATTATTTGACCTAGGTTATTCTGTACTCTGAAAACGTCGTGATCTTATAATAATATATGGATCCTCTCTTCTGGCCGTGGACGTAGCCAACACAACGTTGGTGAACCACGTAAATCTATGTCGTTTTTCTTTTGCGTTTATGATTCTTTCTTGCATCTCGTTATAACAATTGCAACGAGCAATGCTCTAATGAATATGTTGTGCTTTGAGCAGGTGTGGGACGTGCGCCTCTCGAAAAGTGACCCGTCCAACTCCGAGATTAAAACGCTGATCGCATCCTCAAGAGTCACCCTTCTTTGCAACTTGCCTGTACCGGAATCTGCCAGGGATGCCGGTCAAAATCTCAAAAAATATGCAAGACTATAACTCTGTTTGCCAACTTTCTCTATAACTATATATTTGTGATGTTTGCATGTTATAAGGGCCTTGTCTTAATATATGCCACCCCGAGAATTATTGATGGTTATAATTCACCAATTTTCTGAGTATTGAAGCTAATTAGAGCCTGTGAAACATTTGAAATTTCATGGTTGTTTGAACCGGTCCTAGAATTATATGAGCTGTTTACCGACTAGCTCAGTCAAGTCGGGCTAGGCGAGACCAAGACCTAGTTTTTACGACTAGTTATCCTTCGCCAACCAGTAGTTTTGCTGTCTGTGTAGAAGTTAGAACGGCCATGTCAATGCGTACAAGGTCCGGGTATTACCATCCAGAAGGCTATAGGGTAGCACAAAGACCTACTAGATGGACATTCTTGATTTAGGTAGGTCGTAGAGGGGATTATCTATGTTACACAGTAGTGTAGTTGTCCAGCACTGTCGTATAGTACTACATGCTTTGATGCGTCTAATTAATCCATAAGCCATCCAAATTAATTTTCATTTTCTTCCTTTTGGTGATGGCCCAGAATCAGGGATGGATTTAGGGGGTGGTTGATGCGTCTAATTAATCCATAAGCCATCCAAATTAATTTTCATTTTCTTCCTTTTGGTGATGGCCCAGAATCAGGGATGGATTTAGGGGGTGGTTTAAATTTTTGTATTATATATGTAGAATTTTTTTATATTTATACCTTGAATCCATGAAGTTTGGTCATTTCACCCCATTGGGTTAAATTTTTTAATTCTCTATAACTTTCGTTCCCTTTGGATAATTTTTTTGGATCCGTCCCTCCCAGAATAATAAGTGTTGAGAATCTTGAGACAGGAAATTTATTCTATAAGAAATGGACTATTTTCTTGTGCTTTCTTTGCATTAGTTCACATGGTTTTATAGGGTTGTACAAAAGCATTTACGATAACTATCTATAAAATTAAAATTGCGTACAATTTTTTTTACTGTGAGATTGCCTATTACTTATCTACAAAATTTTCTAAACATGTAACAATCTCCATTCTTCATATACAAACAATTTGCCTGAAATGAAATTTATAGATAATTTTTTTTTTCTGATAACTATAAAATTCCTAGGTAATTTACAAAAAATTACCTATAACCTGCTAAAATTCTTTATGTATTATTTGTGTAAGGTAAGGAATGCAGATGTCTATATAATTATAGAATTTTGTAGACAATCCTTACTATGGAATTTTTTGTAGTAAATTGCGTAAGCAATTCTTTATATTCTTGTAGTGATATTAGTATATTCCACGTGTGTCTCTCGTGCAATTCAAATGCATTTTTAAAAAGTCACATCTAATCTTACTGAAAAGTTACACTTGTTTATATAGAAAAATCACACCTATTATGATTTAATAAGGGGTGATTTTTCAGTATAAATAAGGATAATTTTTCAATAATATTAGTGGTAACTTTTTAAAAATGTACTCGAGTTGCACATAATGTTTACAATACTAAACCTAAGTTATTAATACTCCCTCCGTCCCACTATTATTTATACACTTTCCTTTTTCGCCCGTTCCAAAATTATTTGCACACTCTAAAAAAGAAACCATTGATTTTCGTGTACACTCACAATAATATACACATATTTACCCATATGCCACTACTTTACTCAATTTTTTTTTTCTTAAAATGTGTACTGTTTTTTGTATGCGAATAATAACGGGACGGAGGGAGTACATAATAAATTGGTAATTTGGCATCCACTTCCCTCTTATAGATAGTCATGGAGCTCCCTATGCCTTTTGCGTGGATTCTTAAGTCTTCGCCTCAACACTTAAATTATGCACATCTTGCAAGAGTACATACTTTCATTTCATGATATGCTGCCAATATTGACTTCGCTGTATAATTCTTTGCTTTTGTTGTGTGGTTTGATATGTTTGCTTTGGAGATTTGCTGGATTTGAAATTCTGAAATAGTAGAAATTGTACTTGGATTTTGAAATCAACTTTATTATTGAACAATCCCAATATAAGATTGTGCAAACTCACAAAATTATCCTCAAATACCTTTTTAAAAAGATGTTTTTATTTAAAAAAAAATTGGCAAACAGTTGTCACTCAGATTGACACGATGTGAAATCTTGTTTGAGCAAAAAAAAAAAAAAAAAAAAAAGTAAGGCAATAAACAAATGCCCTATAAACTTAAGAGGGGAAAAAATGTTATTTTCTCTATAGGGCACTCTCATATGCACCTGATGCATGGTGCATTCATTCAACAGTTATAAATTTATCACACTTTTTATTGTAATCCAATTATATTTTTCAGAATAAACAATTTCAACTGTTAAATGAGTGCACTATACACTAAATGTACAAAAAAGGTACGCTTTCCTTATAAGATTTCCGCCCAAGCAATTAAGCCTACTCTACACACGATGGTACATCCGGAAGATCTAATGAAATATAACAATGCAATTATTATATTGTTTTATGATATAAGTGTACCAACGGCCTAATTTTTTTATTTTCCATTTTGCACATGGCACTCAAAATCGACTCTGTGTATTTTCACCTCTATTAGTCATGTAGATGGAAATATGTTGAATTTTGAGTGAAGATGCTTGTAAATTAATTATTAATGGCTAATAAAATTACTATCTTTTTCAAATTATAATTCAATTTAGGGGGCGCTTGGCTAACAATTTTTCAATGGTAATGAGAATGAAAATTTATTTTCATCTATGCCCTCATAAGAAAAATGATATGTTAGGGGAAGAAGTGTTTCAATGGTGACACCATTGCTAGTGTCATGCCCCAATTTTAGAATAAAAGTTGACAACAAATGGTTGTTGGTGGAGGAATGGAGAGTGATTGGGGAGGATGATTGTAGAAATAGGATAGGGTAATCAAAATGGAGTAGTGATTACCTTATTTAGGAGGAGATGTAGTGATTTTGTTCTCATGAACCATGCTAATTACACTAATTTTTAATCTCATTCACATTACCATTGAAGAGTTGTTAACCAAGCGCCCCCTTAAACTTTTGAAACATTGCAAATAAAATCTCAATTTAAAATTTATTAGCAATTCTAACCAAAAGACAGATTTCAATTGTGTCCTACCATAATGATTAACTGTGTGTTGTCATCCGAAATAATTTAAATATACAAATACGATTAATTATCCATTGTCTGGTGGGTGAAACTTTATTTTCTGACCATAAAAAAATTTCTCTGTTGGTTTAAATTGCAACCATGTATTAAATTGGAGTTTTATTTGTAAGGATTAAAAATTTAGATTATATTGCAATTTGAATAAAAGTTGAGACAAAGTATTATATGAAAATAGTTCATGATAATTTTATCATAAAATTATACTCCCTCCGTCCCAATTTTGTTTACCCAAAATCCCAAAAAATGAAGGTTTTTTTTTTACCCATTTCCTAAAATGGCAAAAAACAATACCACTTTTTCAAACTCAATCTTCAAAAAGCTACTTTATACTAAAAAATATTAATAAACAATTTTTAAAAAACTATTTTATACTCAAAAGTATTAATAAACAACTATTTTCTTAAAAACAGTGTCATTTAGAAATGGGTAATCTAAATTGGGGTGGAGGGAGTATTTAAGTATCGATAATCTCATCAGGAGTATCGATAATCTGGGTCGGTGGTATTATATTGTAATTGTAGTAAATTTTCTTGAACCCAAATTAATGATACTCATGGTCACATATTTGATACTTTAAACAGTTTCATTATAAGCTTATCGTAAACCATTTTCATATAAAACTTACTCTATATGCAAGTAACCCTAATGATAATGGATTAGGCAGGGTGGTTGGCCGTTGAATTAATTCGAAAAATATACTACTATTTTTAGCGTTTGGTAATTAGAGTGCTAGGTAGAAACTCCTCTTTTTATTGATAATTGCATTTATAAAAATGGTATAAATCTTTTGTTAATGTTAATGAAACATTAGGTTGCAATTTGCTAATATGAACCAACCACCACACACCGGAGGGCGGCTCCGCCCTGCAGCGTTTAATCCTCTTGACGACGCATTTGGGTTCGTACTTGATGATATTTCACCTCACAAGGTTTTAGGCCACCTCATTGTCACTAAAAAGTGTTGTCAGGTATTACACTCGTTTGCTTCATTTGGGCTATGTTCTTTTTGAGTTTTAAAAACCTGGATTTAAATTTTGAAATTCAAAACCCATTCTAGTTTGAGTTTTAAAATTAGATTTTTGAAATCCTAATCCTACAACCCTATAAATAACATATACAACACTCATTCACTTCTTACCTAATAAAGTTAAAACCTACCCTACTCAAAACCCAAAAAGAACAAGAATTTAAAAAACCCCATGGATTACAAAAACCATTGGTTTTCAAGAATCGGTTTTTAAAAACCACTTAAAACCCAAAAAGAACACAACCTTAGGGTTTGTTTGTTTCGGGATTTAGGTGGGCGTGTGAAGTCATGACTTTACATCCACAAGATGTAAAGTCTTGGATGATAATAAAAGTATGTGTTTGTTTTGAGATTTTAGTTGGGTGAGATTTTACTCTATGCCAAATCATGTGTAAGAGTAAAGTAGAATGTGTAAGAGAAAAGTAGGAAATAGAGTGTAAGTGAGAGAAAAGTGATATGTGGGTAATGATTGAGTGAGAGAAAAGTGATATAAAGTGAATTGTATTGGGATGAGTAATAATAGATATTTTAGGTGTGGATGAAGAATGAGATGTAAAAATTGGATGTTACATCTCTAACTAGAATGAGATGGGGGCCGGAAAGTCTTAGTCCTGTCCGGGTGCATCCCAAAACAAACAAACCCTTAAGGGTGGGCGTCGGTTCGGGTTTTCGAGTTCAAATAAAGATTTAGAATTAGATTGAGTACCAAATTTTTAATTAATTAATTAGATTGATATTTTCCATATCAGTGTATGTAGAATATAATATTAAAAAATATTGTTATTTTTTTTGTCAAAAATAGATGTAGCAAACAAGTATGAGACATATCTTTTTGACAATGTAGCAAACGAGTTTGGGACGGAGAGAGTAATTGATGAAGCGTGTCGAAGAAAAACAAATATTTTTATAAATTTCTGAAAATAGTAAGTATTTTAGGAGGGAAAACCCAGTATTTTAAGTAGACTATTGCGTTTATATATATATATATATATATATATATATATATATATATATATATATATATATATATATATATATATATATAGACAAGAACCCATCATAAAGATGGAATATTATGTCATGTGTGTTGGAGATTTTTGGTATTGGTGGGTGAGAAATAGGGGTGAAAACTGAAAATAGGCCGAACCGAGTTAGGCTTCTCGTTGGACGGCCTGTGCTTGTTATTTAATCTTTGAGCCTAAGCCTGACCTGTTAACTGTTAGGCAAAATATTATATGAAAATAGTTCATGATAAGTTTATCATGAAACAATTTTAAAGTATCATTAATCTTATCGGGAGTATCATTAATTTCATCAGGGATATCATTAGTCTGAGTTCAAGAAAAATTATTTTAAATTTTCTCGAACTCAGACTAATGATACCTCTGACAGGTTTAATGATACTCATGATGAGATTAATGATACTTTAAAAATATTTCATGTTAAGCTTATTATGAAGCGTTTTCATATAAAACTTACTCTAACTGTTATAGGCTTTTTTCAGAGTCTTGATCTACTTTTTTAATAAATAGGTCTGATCTGAAAGCCTTTTAGGGGTCTTTTTGATCATCTTTACAAAATTATATTCAAATAATTATATTGTTATTAAATCATAACAATTAACTCTTTAAATCTTAAAATGAAGAATACAAGCAATTTACCAAAGGTTTATAAAATAATAGCATAATAATAAATTAAAATAATATTTTAATTTATATTTAACAATATTCTTACACACACACACACACACACACACATATATATATATATATATATATATATATATATATATATATATATAATATTTATCAAATTATACTATATATGTATTGTATTATTATATATTATATATATATATTAATATAGTTAAATAGTCTGGCTGGTTGAGCTTAAAAGACTTACAAAAAAACTCAAGTCTAACCTACTTAAATAAATAGGTTTTTAGAAAAGCCCGAGTCTTGCTCATTTATTAAACGAGCCGAGATGGACTTTAGGTAGGCTGAGCCGTAGGCTCTTGTAGGGTAGTCTAGCCTATTCCCACCCCTAGTGAGAAAATCGAATATTGGTGAGTAAAAAATTAATACACAAAAATGAGAACTGATCAATATTTTCGGGGATTTGGTAAATATTTCATGAGATTTCCTAAAATTATTTTCCCAACCACCTCCACCCCTAACCACCTAACCCACCCGGAAACCACCCCCAACAAAAAGAATATAATTTTTTTAAATTTATATAAAAAATTAAATTTAAAAATATTTATTATGAATTCTCAAAGATTTTATATATTGTATTAGTCAAATACTTTAGACAAAGTATAGGGTGAAACTGGTTTATACATGAATCGCTGAAGGGTATTAGTTGTTTTCATTGAAGAGTATTACTGATTTACAGTTGTTCAGTGAAAATGGACTAAGACTCTTCAGTGTAAACCAATAATACTCTTCAGTAAAAACAACTAATACCCTTCAGTAATTCATATATAAACCAATTTCACTCTATACATACTCAATACTTTAACATCTTACAAACTTTTAAAACAATTTATAAAATATTAAAGCTTATAAGATGTTTTAAATAAGTTTAACCAGACGAGCTCTTAAACAGCCGTTTGGGGTGCTGCACGGAGGGGTGACGGCGATGATTGCAGAGGATTTGGCCTCCTATGGAGCTGTTGTGGCTTCCGGGTTTAATAGGGTGGCCGGTACACACCTAAGCATCAATCATGTCAAATCCGCTGTCGTAGGTGATCTTGTATTTGCCCAAGCTACACCAATAAATGTTGGCAAAGCTCTTCAGGTATATATTTGAGTTTAAATTGCGAATCGTTCCATAGTTTTCTGGAAAAATGAATTCAAGGGAAAATTACTTTTTTTGTCCTATAACTTTGTCACTTTTTTATTTTCGTCCTGCTGACATTCAAGTTTTGATTTTAGTCCTGTAACTTCACCTCTTTTTTATTTTCGTCCTATTGACTTTCATATTTTGATTTTCATCCTGTAACTTATACTCCATCCGTCCAATATTAGTAGACCTATTTTTTGGGCAGTTATTTTTCCTCATAAGTTGGAGGGTATTATGAGGTATTGTAAGGTTTATTTATCAATAAAATTATTGTTTATGGAAAATATAAGTATGAACCTCACAATACCTCATAATATCCTCCAACTTATGACAAAAAATAACTGACCAAAAAGTAGGCCTACTAATATTGGACGGAGGGAGTATATATATTTTTTTTGGTCCTACAACCTACTAACCCTTATAGGACTAAAATAAAAAATAATAAAGTTACAGGACTAAATTCTAAATTTGAAAGTTAGCAGGACAAAAATAAAAAAGCGGTAAAGTTACAAGACTAAAATCAAAATTTGAAAGTCAGCAGGACGAAAATCAAAATGAGGTAAAGTTACGGGACGAAAAAAATTATTTTCCCTAAATTTAATTCCAAATTTAATTTTTTATTACACTATAAAAAAATAAAAAATTGCCTACAAAAAATTTCCAACAAAAAAGTTCGCAGTAGAAATTGCCTACGATTTGCCTACAAAATTCATAAATTATGTAAGCATCGACATTTCTTAACCTAGAAACAACTTACCTACAGAGTTAATTTGCCTACAAAATAAAATTTCTAGGTATATTTACCCACAAATCATTTGCCTACAACATAATTTGTATATAAAATTTCCGTAGGCAAATGATTTTGTAGGCGGGGAATGAAGATGCCTATACAATTAGAAATTTTTGTAGGCAATCCTCACTACAATTTTTTTGTTGGAAATTTCGTATTTATATTGGCAATTTCCGTAGACAATTTTATGTTTTTTTTGTAGCGTTAGATTTATTAGTTCCAAATTCTCTAACAAAGTTCAATTTTTGTCTCAAATCGACCGAAAAAGTTTGTACGACGTCGTTTTGAAGTCCAAAATTGGATATTTATGGCAAGGGTGTTGATGTGGTCTCCATGTGTGCTAATTATATTTGATTTTTTCTTTTCTTTTAGGATTTTTTAAAATATAAAATTGTAAAAAAAAAAAAAGTCAAATATAAATCGTAAACATAAATGCTACATCAACACCCTTGCCGGAAATAACCAATTCGGACTTCAAAGTGATGTTGTTTCGTTTTTTACCGCTGATTTGAGACCAAAATTGGACTTTGTCATATAAATTTGGACTAAATCTGATAAAACGTTAATTTTGAGACCAAATCTATTTTATCTAAAGTTATGAAACGATTTGTAATTTTAACTCCTATCTATTGGGTTGTTAAGCTTATTGTGTTTGGCAAAGCTCTTCTGGTAATTACAAATCGTTCCATAACTTTTAAACAAAATAAATTTAGTCCCAAAATTAAATTTTTATTAAATTTAGTCGCAAATTTTCTAACGAAGTCCAATTTTTGTCTCAAATCGGCCGAAAAAGTCTAAACGACGTCGTTTTAAAGTCCGAAATTGGAGATATATGGCAAGAGTGTTGATGTGACCTCTATATATGCTAGTTATATTTGATTTTTTTTTCTTTTCTTTTATAATTTTTAAATATACATGACGTGTAATAAAATTGTAAAAAAAAAACGAATATAAAATAGCAGACATAAATGCTACATCAACACCCTTGCCGGAAATCACCAATTCGGACTTCAAAGTGATGTCGTTTCACTTTTTACCGCCGATTTGAGACTAAAATTGGACCTTGTCATAGAAACTGAGACTAAATCTGATAAAAAGTTAATTTTTTGACCAAATCTATTTTATCTAAAGTTATGAGACAAATTGTAATTTTAACTTCTATCTATCTGGTTGTTGGGCTTATTGTGTTTGATTAATTGCAAATTGAACTCAAATGAAGATCTTCTAATTTCACTATATATATACACAATAAAACCTCTATAAATTAATAAACTCTCTAAAATAATAAAAAAATTCGGTCCCGACTTGGGCCAGTTAAAAAATTGATCAATTTCGATAAGATAATAAGATAATAATTTTTCAAACAATCCCTACATAAATTAGTGGTCCTATCGATATCATAAATTAATAATTTCTTCAAATTACAAAAATATATATGACAATATAGTAAAATAAGAGTTTACTGTTAATTGTTTCTTAAACTCCAAATCTACTGGGATATTTACTGGTTTGTGCCGCTTAATATTTTCTACAAATATAGCCATAAAAGATATTCAGATGTTCTTGTGTCTGTGTTAGATATTGTAGTCAAATGATACTTTTCATCAAACAATGATACCAAATCTTTATGAGTGTGTGTTGGGTGAATTAATAACTCTTTAAAATAATAAATTTTTTTGGTTCCAATAATATTAATTTATAGAGGTTTTACTGTATGTAGGTATGGAATGTTCGTATTTCAAAATGCGATCCTTCCAACACTGAGATCAAGACGCTGATTTCGACCTCAACCGTTACCCTTTTTTGCAAATTTGCTGAATCACAAACTGACAAAGAGGCTCTCCAACGTGGCATAGAGTATGCCAAGGCCAAGTTATAAATCTGCGCTCATCCAAAATTACTAATCGTCCCATAACTTTGTAATAAAATAGATTTGGTTCAAAAATAAATTTTTTATCAGATTTAGTTCCAATTTCTCTGACAAGGTCCAATTTTGGTCTCAATTCTCACTTTGAAGACCGAATTTGGTGATTTCCGGCAATGGTGATGATGTGGCGTTTATGTCTACTATTTATATTTGATTTTTTCTTTTCTTTTACAATTTTATTACACATAATATATATTTAAAAAACCTAAAAGAAAATAACAAAATAAAATATAATTAGCACATATGGACGCCTCATCAACACCCTTGCCATAAATTCCTAATTGCGGATTTCAAAACGGCGTCGTATTGACTTTTCCCGGCAGATTTGAGACTAAATTTGTTTTGCCCGAAAGTTATGCGACGATTTGTAATTTAAACTCGTTATAACCATTATCTCTCCATCTCACAATTTATATAACAATAACAAAATTATAATAACTTTCACAATGGTAAGATAATTATAACTCTTTTTTTCTGAGGCCACCGTACACATATATTAACATTGGAATTCAATAAATAAATAAAAACAAAAAGAGTGCATTTGCCTGCCGTGGTCAGTCTTTTTTGGAGAGAGAAAAGGGGTTAGTCTGCAATAACTTACATGGAGAGAGAAAGTGTACTTTTAAATTATAACTTTAAATCTAGTTATAACTCTCACTAATGAACCATTGTGATGCTCTAAATATGCACTCACAATCCAATATTTTTTTTTTTTATGCTTATTGAAGCAAATTGTAACACATTATGATTTTTTTTAAAATAATGTTTAATTTTCATTCATGGTTGTTCGAACAATACACTTATCAGTTGTATATGATTGAAAAGATCAAGAATTTAAATTATAATATGGCAACCATTAGCAGCATTTACTCATCAGATACAAGGCATTATTGTGTAATAAGGATGCCATTATGTGCAACATATAATGAGTAACTCTCCTGTGCATAGTGCACTCACTCAACAGTTGAAACTATTTACACTGAAAAATATGATTTGATCACACTGAAAAGTGTGGTTAGATTACCCTGAAAAGTATGATTTGATCACACTGAAGAGCGTGGTTAAATTACACTGAAAAGTATACATTGAGAAGTTTTCATTGTAAACTTTTCAATGTAATGTAATTATACTTTTCAGTGTAAACAACCATAACTATTGAGTGAGTGCACCGTGCACCTGATGCATATGAGAGAGTCCCACATATAATTTAATCAATAAAAGATAAATCTATTCAGAATTAGCAATTAGTTATTCACTTATCATACCTCTTTCTATTTGTAAATCTCCTCTTTCCTATGTGGCATGTTTAATATCTCTTCTTTTTTAAATCCTACATTTTCATGAGTCCACCTAATTTTATACAGTTTTTTTTTTTAAAATTGATTTATTTTATTTTATAGTTAGTTATGCTAATAAAATTTAAATTTTTAACTTTATCCATTCGCTCCTACTATCATACCTCTTTCTATTTGTTAATCTTATCTTTCCTATGTGGCATGCTTAATATCTCCTCTTATTGAAATCCTACATTTTGATTTATTTTATTTTATAGTAAGTTATGCTCATAAAATTTAAAATTTTAACTCTATCCATTCGCTTCTACTATTGCGGTATTGCTGACTTCTACATTTTATCTTTACGCTCCCATCCATCTTCTTCGTTGTTTTGCAAGTTTTTCGCCCTTAACCAATGCCTCCACCACCACTATCTCTTTACAAACCATATTGCTTATGGTGCTAAAGAATTATTACGAACCAATTAGTTTTTAGGAATTATGATGTGTACAAATTATCATAAAACGAATTGAAAGGATTCATGTAAAGTATTTTTACATATAATAATAGTTCTTATATTACTATTACACATTTAATTTATAAATAATATAAAAATTTATCTTCAATCCCGCGTGATACACGGGTTTTATACCAGTTCCTTAGTAAATGCTTAAAAAAAAGGAACAATTTCTTTTTATATGTATATAGGTTTTCTATTAGCTCATGGTATTGTGTCACCTTTCACTTGTGCAAGAAGCTGATTTGGTCTTCATGAGAATAATTAGAAACATAGCTATAGGCTTGATCTTTATTGAATCTGTCTACATATACAAATATTAAAAAAAAATATTAAAACAAACATAAAAACCTAAATCCAATTAATAATATATAGATCATAAACATTATTTAATGTTTAAAATGATATAATTAAAATAATAAATAAATTAGATATTTAATAAAAGTTACAACCAGATTTAGGATTGTAAACGAATTGAATCAAATCCAATACCAGTATATTGAATTCGTATTTGTGAAATTATTTCGAATATCGAATTCGAATCGAATATTTTTTTTTTTGAATAATAAATGTGATTTATATTTGATTTAAAATTATTATTAGAAAATATACAATACTCAAGTAGAATATTCGAATCAATTTTTTTTCAAGCATATTCTAAACAAAAACTATTTGAATATATATTCATTTCAAAATTGTTATATTAGTTTCGATTCACAATACAAGTTACAAAATCAAAAGAATTAACTCTTGTAACAAAAGTCAATAAAATATTAGATATAGATGTTGACAAATTGTTACATAAACCATGTGCCCCATTCACTTTTTTTATTTTACCAATATTACTCCGAAACTAGTTTCACACTGCACACAAGTTCAGTGGTATTTTTTTATTTTACTAAATAATATATTTGTTTCATTGAATAATAATACTAAAAAATCAATTGTATGGTGCAACTAGTTCGCACACGTGTTACTCATATATGTTAGGAATCCAATTATTAAAGACTTTTAGTTAGAATAATTATAATGATAGAATGTGACATAATTGTTATCACTAAAAGTCAATTTTTTTTTTTAAATTATGCCAACAATTAGCAACATTGTACTCATCAATGATACAATATTTAATTTAATGAATACAATATAAATCCATTCATAATCTTTATTGTTTAACTGTACAATGTACACCATTACATGCCCTAGCCCTGGAAAGTATCCATGAAAACCAATCTAATTTGGCCTAAAAAAGAACTAATTTGGCCTTCATGGGAATAATTTTCAATAGGGCTAAAGGCTCAAGTTTTATTCAACTATATCTACATAAATAAATGTCTAAGGTTTAAAACCCTAAAAACATGTAAATATTCCTATGTATATTACAATAACTACAGTTTCCTTAAATATTAATTTAAGGACAACTTGGTGAAACTTTTCCCATATTCTTCAAATTAACATTTTTGCAAACAGCTTCAGATTTTCCACCTTTTGCTCCAACTAACTTCACATTTTGCAACACAATTCCCTGGCATGGATGATTCTTACTGCAATCGAAGTCGATAGCGACATCTGAAGCACTCGTTCCGCTAATATTTTGATAAACAACATTCTTTATTTGTACGGCCGAACTCTGAAATATGCCAAGAGAAAAAATGCTTTTACTTAAAGAGAAAAAAAATGGGGGAAAGACGAGATTTACTCAAAAATTTGGGAAAATTGTTTTTTTTTTTGTCCTGTAACTTTACCTCATTTTGATTTTCGTCCTGCTGACTTTCAAATTTTAATTTTAGTTCTATAACTTTACCTAGTTTTGATTTTCGTCCTGTTGACTTTCAAATTTTGATTTTGGTCCTGTAACTTACATATTTTTTTGATTTTGGTCCTACAACCTACCAACCCTTACAGGACGAAAATAAAAAAGAGGTAAAGTTACAGGACTAAAATCAAAATTTGAAAGTCAACAGGACGAAAATAAAAAAAACGGTAAAGTTACAGGACTAAAATCAAAATTTGAAAGTCAGCAGGACGAAAATAAAAAAATGGTAAAGTTATAGGACGAAAAAGATCATTTTCCCCAAAAATTTATAGGATAATTATTTTTTGCATTACTTTAAAAAAAAAAAATTGCCCAAACAAGACAGTTGGCAGGAAGGTAGGCGTTGTGCCAACTTTTTGTCAACTGTTTCGCCAACCTTTTTTTTTAAGTAGGGTAAAAAAACATGAGTATGTACATAGTGAAATTGGTTCGTACATGAATCATTGAAGGATATTAGTTGTTTTCATGGAAGAGAAGAGTCTTAGTTTGTTTTTACTGAACAACTAAGACTCTTCGGTGTAAATAAATAATAATTTCCAGTGAAAATAACTAATACTCTTTAGTGAAAACAACTAATACCCTTCAATGATTTACATATGAACCACTTTCACTCTATACTTTGTCAAAAAACAATTGTCCTATAAATTTTAAGGTAATTTTATTTTGGAATTTTTGTCTAAGTGGCCTTTTCTTACCTGTTCATTACACGGTTCTTCTTGATCACAATAATTTTGGTCTATAATTATTGGATTTTGTACATTTTTCATCTCTACATTCTGGAATTTAATGTTACTTGCACTCCCGGATCCACCCTGTGCATGAATAATATTCGAAGTTAGCAACTAAAAAGTTAAACCTGTTGGAGTGTGGAGGCTGAATGGAATCCCCGAATTTTTTGGCCCATTTTTTCGGCCCTGATTTTAGGGTTAGTGTTCGTTTATTATATATACACGTTTTCTCTTTGTATCCGGTATCAGAAAAAATAGTGAAAAACCCTGGCTTGACATCGCCCCCAGACGTAGTCGTGAGACGAACTGGGTAAACAAATCTCGTGTTCTATTTCGTGATTGCGTGTGTGCGTTTATTCTTAACAAAACCAAACAAGTCTTAATCTGAACATAGAGGTAAAGAAGAAATTATCTATGCTACACAACAGTGTAGTGTTGTACCATCTGCTTTAATGTATTGTACTGTACAACACTACACAGCAGTATAGAAATAACAGTGAAGAGTAGATAGATGCTAGCAAACCTGGTATGTCTTGATTCGAACGCCGTTTGTGGTTCCCGAAAGCTTTGCTCGATTAACGACAACATCCGAGACTTGAGCTTCTGAATTATCAGAACCTAGGCTTCCAATACTGATTAATAAAGGTTCAAAAAATAAGAAACATTAGTTAGAAACTTAAAATATTGATCTTTTTATTATTGGATCCTGTGCTGTACAGGACCATGTATAATTGTTGTACTGAATTGAATTCAAATACACAATAAAAACTTTTACGATTTTATTGTGCAGGATGGTAATGTATCTAACCTGATTCCATGGCCAGGTCCACAAGTGATATCTGTGGCTTTAAGCTTTTGTGTTCCATCTTCAATTGAAATGCAATCATCCCCTTAATCCAATAACAATATGTAATTAATTAATTAATTAACATTGTTGTATATTATTATTTTTAAGTTATACTCCCTCCATCCCAAAAATTTGGTCATGTTACTATTTGCACGGTTATTAAAAAAATTGACATGATATGTAAAAAGTAAGAATATTGTGTCACATCAAGTACAAAATAAATTATTTTAAAAATGTTATGTGTGTATATTGAAAAATGTAGATAAAGTTTAGACATAATGTATCAAAAGACCCCCAAACTATCAAATTGTGTTTTAAAAGTCTCCCGAACTAAATTTTGTTTTAAAAAACTCTTAAACTATACATTCTTGTTTCATTAGGCCCATAAACTATTTTTTTTCTTCAAAAAGCCATTAAAGTATATACTTCTTGTTTTATAAAATCCCTACTGAAAATTCGTTAGAGATACATTTTTTGTTGGAATTCGATCTTAATAGCATTGAATTTGGTTGGACTGTCATATTTTAATGAAGAACATTAAAAAAAAAAACTTACTAAAACTCGTGAATTTTCGTTATTAGGGGCCTCGTAAAATAAAATTTAATAGTTCAAGGGCTTTTTTAAAACAAAAAATAGTGTATGGGACTTCTGAAACAAAATATGTAGTTCAGGGACCTTTTAATGTATTATACCTGAAGTTTATTTTTTTTTATTTTAGGCAATATGACCTTTTTTTTTTTTTTGAACGACCTAATAAGGCAACCATGACCATTTTTCAGGGACGGAAGGAGTAAATATTTTGTAAAAATTAGGGGGAAAATAAATTTATATACCAGTGGCTATTGTGGAGCTAGAGATTTGAATATTTTGAGTGGCGGTAACGTGAATTCCATCTGTATTAGGGCTTTTTTCAGGGGCATTCACCACAAGTTTTGATGCCTCAACATTTTTACACTCCTCAATTGATAAATGAATTTGTTGTGCATTTTCAATCTTCAAATTCTTTATTACCAAATTTGTGCACTTGTAGAAAGTTAAGGCCTGCATCAAATTAAATTTCCAATAATCATATTTTTTTTTATATATATATTTAAACAAATGGGAAAAAATAAGCAAGCATGCATACCGTTGGAGCAACCGTGCAGGGCTGAAAAAAGAAAAAGAAAAAGGAAATCATTCAAAAAAGTATTAGTATAAAGTTGGTATAAAAGAGAATGCATGAGAAAACACACAAAATTGTCCTAAATTTTAGATAAAATATAGAATGAAAATAATTCATATATGAATGAACTATTAAAAATTATTAGTTGTTTGCACTGAAGTATTTTAGTTGTTTACTAAAAACAAATTAAGACTCTTAAGTGAAAACAACTAATACTCTTCAGTGAAAACAACCGTCCCCAAAATTTGGTCATGTTACTTTTTGCACGGTTATTAAAAAAGTTGATATAATATGTAAAAAAAATAAGAACATTGTGTCACAAAAAGTATAAAGTAAATTATTTTAAAAATATTATGAGTGTATGTTGAAAAGTGTAGATAAAGTTTATTATTTTCATTTTAGGCAACATGACAATTTTTAGGGGACAGAGTAGTATCTTTCAACGATTTATGTATTAACCAACTCCACTCTATACATACTCCAAATTTTATAGGGCAAAACTTTTTTGTCCTCCAAATTAAATTGTTTTTGTCAAAAAGTTTTGCCTTACTAAATTTTGGACAAATATGTTTATTTCCCATAAATTAATAAAGGAGTTTTATTAATTTAGGGCCTGAAAGATAGTTAATTTATCAATTTAAGGCCCAAAAGATTTTTCCTATCGATTCAAGGCCTGAAAGATTGAAAACTATCGATTCAGGACCTGAAAGATTAAACTATTAATTTATGACTTACTCATTTTAAGATCGTGTTTGGTCTTTAATAATTTTTTATTATCCGATAATATTTTTATAAATTATATTTCAAAAAATATAAATATATATTAATTTCAAGTGACCGAAAAAATAAGAAACAAAAGAATTAATGAAAAAATAATAACGTATATAAATAAAATAAAAATAAAAATTATAATATGTCAAACATGGTCTTAATATCCTTAAGTCTTAAATTGATAGATCCTATCTTTTAGGTCCTGAATCGATAGGAAAAATCTTTTAGGTCTTAAATTGATAGTTTTACCCTCTTTCAGGCCTTAAATTGACATTATTCCATTAATAAATAAATGTACGTGATATCCTTACTTTAGATTTGTCAATTTTGCAAGAATTTTTCCACCAAATATCTCCGTTGCCATTGATAGATCCGCCACCTTGAACCACTAAATTATCAACATTTTGGATTAATAGCCAGTGTCGCACATCGTTTTTGTAATCAGCACGCTTATCGGATGCTATAATAGCTCCACCAATCTGCAAATATTTATCAAAAGCATGCAGGGTTATTCTCAGTAAAATTAAATAAATAAATTGATTTCACAAACTCTTTACAAATTTTGACTTTTAGATGAGGCAGAATTCTTGTATTCGAAAGAATTCATCTTCATGTAAAAGTCCGAACTTGTAGAAGAGTGTCGAACCAGGATCTTTGTACCGGCGTGAGCCTTTTGGCTCTGATACCGGCCATGAAGAATTCCGGCTCATCTGAAAGTCCGAACTTATTGAAGGGTGTAAAATTAACAGTATTAGAGCCAAATGGCTCACGTCCGAACAAAGATCTTGTGTTCGATTCCCGCTGAAAGCTCATTAGGCCCAAGGATGAAAAAATCGCGAAATTTCGCCGAAATTTCGATTTTTTGGACGTCTCGATATGGATATCCACCGGAACGAGAGTTTTTCCAAAATATCGGGAAATATCGGTATCGATATCGATATCGGTGAGCTGTAGTTTAAAATTTGCAAAATATCTGGAAATTTCGAGGAAATATCGGTAAAAATCGGGAAAATATCGGTAAATATCGAAAAAATCTCACTTTTTCATTTATTGTCCATGAATATTATTTTAAATCTTGAGAGGATTTAGTCACTAAAAATCACCATTTATTAAAAAATCTTGCAAGAAAAACAAGCTTAGTTGCATTGTTTGTATTGTATTAAATTATTATGAACAACTATTATATCATTTTAGACTGCTAAGTATTTTATTTTTTATATATTTGTCGTAAAAAATTCATTTTGTTTGAGTTTAAATTAAATTTATATATATATTAAAGTTATATATAATATACTCTAAAGTTTCATGTTAAATTTCCATCATGATTTTAATAAAATTTCCATCATTTTCTATTTTTTTACCGATATCGATATTCGATATCGATATATCCGTAAATTTAAGGTACCGATATTTCCACCGATACCGATATTTTCATCCTTGATTAGGCCTCCTCCACAAAGATGGAAAGTTGAGTATCCAGCCCATGAGTGAGGGGGAGTTTTAGGAAAATTAAATAAATGAATTGATTCCACAACTCTCTACAAGTTTGGATTTTTAGGTGAGGCGGAATTTTTTCGATTGTTTTGAGATAGGGAGAAAGACCATTTTTATATGTTTGTGTTGTTTTACCTCCATTGTAATGGTGGATTTGCATGGTCCTGAAAGAGTAAGTGGTTTCACAAGATAAGTTCTGCTGCCTGGTATTATAAAGTTGACAACTCCCTCAGATGAACAACTTGATTTCCAAGCTTTCTGAAATGCCTGTGGACAAACACAGTAGCAAATTAAATATGAAATTGGGTATATCATATAATATTCAATTTAATTTTTTAAGAGAAAAAAAAAAAAAAGGAAAAAAAGTCTCATGTTAAAATTGTACTCCTCCTGTCCATCACTCTCATTACAACTTTTATTTTTTGAGTTTTCCATCAAATTTATTCACATTCTGTTTTTTTAGAATGAACAACACTCACAAACAAATAAATAGGTCGCATATAATACCTTTATTCTATCTATTTTTTTGAATAAAATACCGGTTTTCATTAAATTACGTGCTCAACACTTAAAAAGGAATAATTAATAATTAATCAAACGTGACACAATCACAATTTAAGAGCTATGTTATTTTCAACTATTTTTACCAACCCACCCAACTTTTTTAAAACATAAATCAATACTAATAAAATGGACATGCATGCAAAATTTTGCAAATCACCAACTTTTCATAAGTAACTAACTCAAGCTAAAATACTCTCTTTAGGCCATATATGATCACTTTAAAAGATTAAATCAACAAGACTTTAGCTTATAGTACTAATTACTTACCTTAGTATCATCGGTACTTCCATCACCTTTAGCTCCAAAATCGAGCACATTAATCGTCTTCGTGGAGGCCGCGAGTCGTCTCTCGGCCTTCACGAAGTTAAAGTCCCCGACGGGGCTAAAATACGAAGGATAATTGCGAAAATCATAACCAAATTCCTCTTGGAAAGAAATATTGTTATGTAAGTCATCATCGTGAAGGCCGTTGGTGCAAATTGAAATAATAAAAAGAACAAGAATGGAGAATGTGAAAAGATGGTTTGTAAGCCCCATAATGTGGTTCTTTTTTTAATTTACTTGTAAAGGAAATGATTGATTTAATTTGATGAATGTGTGTGACAAAGGAAATATATACTTTTCTGAGGATTATTTGTTTGTGTTATAACAAGAAGTATGGATGTGATGATGTATAAAGTTATGTCCAACTTGTGCATTTTATAGAAAAAAAATTGGGGGGGGGGGGGGGGGGGGGGGGGGGGTCATGCATGCATGGTACGACTCTTGGAAAGAGGGATGGGCTTTGGCAAAGATTTAGACGAAAAGGATTTCTATAAGTGTAGCTGACTTTAATTTGTTGCCATGCTTGTTAAGGAAAGTTTTATCTGAAAAAAGAGTTTGGGAAAAGAGGGAATAATATTGATTTCTTATGATTAATCTAGTTTTATGAAATTAAGGTTTATTATTCCTTTGTCAAATCGTAGCTAGGTATATACCTCATATTGGGCTTAGGAGCTAGGAAAGGAAGGAATATACTTGTTTATTATTAATATTATTATTATTATTATTATAGCCACGTACTAATTTAATTAATTAAATTAATTTTACACCTTCCTACATGTTCGGAATTTTAGATGTAATTTTTTCATGGTATCAGAGCCAAAAAGCTCATGTTCGGACATAAATCATGCCCCAAAGAGAGAAAGCTGAGAGTCCGGCCCATGAGTGGGGAGGAGTGTTAGGGAAATAATTAAATGAATTCATTTTACATCTCTCTACAAGTTCAAACTTTTAGATGAGACGGAATTCTTTCATTATATCAAAGTCAAAAAGACTCATGTTCGGACAAAAATCATGCCCTAAAGGGAGAAAGTTGAGAGTTCGGTCCATGCGTAAGGAAAGTGTTAGGAAAATAATTAAATTAATTAATTTCATATCCTTCTACAAATTCGAACTTTTAAATGAGACGAAATTCTTTCATGTATCCTTATATTTAAAAGCACAAAATTAGTCGCGTGTGCACTCTCCGCTCAAATACGCACGCATGGGAATGGTTAGCATACTTTATTTTATTTCCTTTCATGGCAAGACTACATTATATGGATACAAGAAAAATTCAAATTAAATAATAAATGATACTCCCCGTCCCAAACTTAACTTTTGTTTACTATTTAAAACCCTAAATTAAATTAAATTAAATTAATAAATATGAATTAGTATATATGTGTAAAATAATATAATGAGATGAAAGTATACTAGTGTAGATATATTTTTTTTTTATAAAATACAATGTTTTATTACTATTTATGAAAATATCGATTGAACAAGAAGAGATGTACTTTCAATAAGTATCAATAATTATGTTTGGGAGATATGGTGTACTAATAAAAATGCAGTTGTAACTATGAGCACTTAATTTAGTGGGTTGTTATCATTAAGTAACAAATCAACCCATATAAAATAAATTATTTTCACTATTAAAAATAAAATGAGATATTTTGTTACTCTCTTCATTCCACTATATGTTTTCCCTTTTTTTTTTGTTATTTTATTTAAGAAAGTGTATTTATTTATTAATATATAATATGTTATTTTTATTTTTTTAATGGAATGAAAAGTTTATTGTAGGATGTAAAAAAAATTGGAAACTAATTATAGACAGAAGGATAAAATTATATGTTGGTCAAATATTTAAAATGGATTATTAAATAATCTAATTTAAAAAATACACTAACTTTACTAAATTAAAAATAATTCTTTAGCACTCTTTTCGTCCCGAAGTAAGTTTTTCATAAGTTTTTGTTGTTTTGTTTTAAAAAATATATTTATTTATTAGGGTGTGCTTGGTTCGCTTAGAGGAATGAGAATGTGAAAGGGTATGATAGTAGTAAGGAATGATAATAGTATGCTAATTATTACTGAGTTGTTTGGTTGATATATAAGAATGACTATCATTACCATATATTGTGTTTGGTTTAGTGAAAGTAATTTTAAAATAAAGTTATAACTATATTTTTTTTTGTATTAAAAAATATTGTACATTATTATAATGCTTAATATAATATATTATAATAATAATTACAAATTTAGAATATTAAAAACACATGATAATAATAAAAATAATAAATATGTTTGAATTATAGGGAGGAATGACTTTCATTTCTCTAAAAAAGCCAAGGAATCAATTTATGCCTTTGATTCCTAAGCTTTTGAATATGAAACACTCCATACCCTTTAACCAAACATATTAATTTAATTTCATACCCATTCCCTTATCTCAAAGCCCCCAATCAAGCACTCCCTTAATATATAGTGGGTCAGATGCTGAATTTGTTGTAAAGTAATAAATAGTACCGAAAAGTAAATTGAATGGAGGATATATTTGAAATATTGTGTGAATTTGGAGGTTAAAAATTATGCATAGTGGAGTGTTGTTTTTATTATTTATGGAATAAATAACTTAGTGTGAGACCGCTCCAAAATAAAAATGTGAAACTTATTTCGAGATGTAGGGAGTACTAAATACACCTCATTTTGTGACTTTTAAAAACACTTTTATTAGGGGAAATAAAATTCTAGAACAGTCTCTATTTTTTAAGGTATAAACTAACAAGTTATCTCTCATTTTCTTCATTCCTCCGTGTTGTTATTGACTTGGACTAGCCATCTTGTCGTCATTTCAAATTTAGGGTGTGATTGATTTGGCCGCAAAATTTGAACCGACAATAATAATGATAGTAGTGAGAAATGATAATTAAAGGAGGGCACATATATTAAAAAAAAAAATAGAGAATAAGGTTTTAAGGGGTAATTTAGCAATTCTAATGTATAAAGTAAAAAAAAAAAAGTTGTATTGTGTGTAGGCATAAATCCAAAAGTAATGACATACTGTGAAAATTTATGAATCATGAGGGTGGAGTTTATAAAAAATTTCCTATTTTTTTTTTTTTTATGTACGTGTGAGAGTAATCTTAAAATGTTAAAATAATCACGGAACGAAGAGAATTGTCAAAAATACGTCCGTGCATGAGCAAAAGTAGTGATACATTACATTTTGGATAGAATGCATGCAATAATTATAAAATGACACGTAGTAGACAAAGTTCTGGTACCATCGGACATCATGTCATGGGGTAGCATGGAGATCAAATGTTGCTTTTAAATTTTTTACTTGCATGACAAGAAAAGTATATTGTTAAAATGTTTAAATTCATGTACAACATTAGTAAAAAAGAAAATCTTGGGGGCGATAGAAAATATTATATCATAATTTAATTTAGATGATAAAACTATGCCTAAAATTTACTTTAGCTTATTTGCACCATATACATGTATAAATTTGAATTTTGTACGTTTTGAATAGCTATACCCCATACCTTTTCTCATTTCCTCATCTTTTCCTTTCTTTCGTTCACTTCTCACGTTGTACCTAGTTTGTTAAGTACTCCCTCCGTCTCCATTAATTATTAATTTTTTATGCGATCACATTTCAAGATCTCGAGACTTTATCCATTAGGCACAATTCGAATTCGATTAGTTGGATTTGCAAAAGACACGTCGGAAGAGACTCCGGCACGAGAACTCCGACGTTCAAATCAGATCAGAATTCATTTGATAATTGTTTTGTAGTGTAAGAAAGTAGAGAAAATGGGCAAAAAAAAAAAAAAGAGTATGTCTATATAAGTTCTTGAGACTCCCTCTGATTTATTTAGATTACCCATAACTACGAAAAATAATTTTTTTTTAAAATTAATTGCTTTCATACATCACTTATTTATATTTCATTGCACTATATTTTTCAATATACTCTTTACCAATGAACTAAACCCTCTTCAATAAAAAAGACGAACTAATAAACCTTCAACTTTACACCTTTTAACACTAATGAACAATTTTTTTTATTAAAATCTGCACTATTTGGTAAGGGTAATCTAAAATGAATAGAAGGGAGTATCTTATATTGGTGGAGTATTTATAGGATTATATATCTAAGTGCATTAGACTCATTTCAGGTGCCATTAGGGCACCCTTAAGATTAAGCTTGCCATGAGCCTACAATGAGCTTATTTTATTTGAGTTTGGACCACTTAAAATTATATATTCGGTGTGGTCTCAAACTTTTATTTCAGAAATTGTTAGATTGACCTATATCAAGTTTAATATTTGATGGATAATACATGTTTCGAGAAATATAGTATTTTATTGTCAAGCTGTTGAAAAGTATAAGAAAAATAAAAAGATAAAAAGAGAGTGTAAAAAGGTAGAGAAAATGTGTAATGAATATAATATTTTATGGATTAATTGCAAATTGTAATTAATTCTAAATTTTTAAATCGTTACAAATAAAACCTCAAGCTAAAATTTGTTTGCAATTCTAACCAAAAGACCGATTTTAATTTGCCCGAACATAATGATTAATTATCCGTTGTCATCCGAATTAATCTATACATACTAATAAAATTAATCATACATTAAAATAAGTGAAACACCGTAAAATATTTGTTTGCTGGTTCAAATTGCAACCATATATTAAATTGGAGTTTCATTTGTAAATGTTCAAAAGTTTAGACTGGATTACAATTTGCAAAAAGATTGTAATTTTATTTGCAATTAATCCATACTTTATTGAAGAAACTTTTAAAAAAAATGTTAAATTTAACATAGAACATCTGATTAGACAAAATGTTAAACTTAAACGAGGAAAAGGAGTATATATAATTTCTCTCTCTAGGTATTATTTGTGGACCAGTATGTACACAAGTTTATCGGATATCCCAAAGGACATGAGGACAAAATTTATCTAATTAATAATAATACACATTTTATCCAATTAATAATACGCATGTTTAGGCAACGGTTGTGAGTTTTGTTGCTAAAAAGGAAGAAAATATGGCCATTGATTTCTTATTTGCAATGATTCGATTGATATCTAACAATATTAATTGCTTAAATTAAGGATTGCTTAAACGTATCCTCAATGTGATATCACGTCCATAGAATTTTGTGATGCAGCCACCTTTTTAGATTTTTAAGTTTATTGAAAGAGAAAGTATAGAGCGAAACTAGTTTATACATAAATTCTCGAAGGGTATTAGTTGTTTTCATTGAAGAGTATTAATTATTTTTACTGAAGGGTATTACTGATTTACACTAAAGAGTTTTAGTTGTTCGGTGAAAATGAACTAAGACTCTTCAGTATAAATCAATAATACTCTTCAGTAAAAACAATTAATACTCTTCAGTGAAAACAACTAATACCCTTCATTGATTCATATGTAAACTAATTTCACTCTATACATACTCTTATTGAAATGTTGCCAATCAAAGATAAATGATTCAAGAAATGATCATCTAATCTTTTCTTACCTCATATCATTTGGTCAAAAAACACTCGATTCAAAATTAGGTTTAATGTAATCATAGTTACGTTGAATCAACCATAATATATCACTGATTCGTGATAAATATCAAAGCCTAATTAATGCCTAAAATGGAAACTTCAAATATACTATTTACGTCCAAAATTATATTTTTATACGACCAAATCGAGACGAACTTTAAAGCGTTTGTGCTTGATTTTTTTTTTTTATTATTATTATTATTATGAAGTTGAGTACAAGTTTAGTTATTGCATATTCATGAGTCTTTTCTAACTTTTTGAGTCTAAACGAACTTAATAATATCATATATTTCTTAAAAATAAAAAGAAAATTATATTTCTTAAAAATAAAATATAGAGCTAAATGCTTATAGTTTTATTGAATTAAATAAATTTAATAACATATTTTTATATTTAACATATATATTTTGCGCGAAAATTATAAATTAAAATAAAATTAACAACGAACTTATTAATGAGTTGGTTCACGAGCTAACAAAGTGAATGATTATTAAAACTTTAGTTTATTTGTTTATGTTGACAACTTTTACTAAACGAGCTCGAATTCGAATAAATATTTTGGAGCTGAGTTCCAAATAATTCACGAGAGAATTAGATATTTAGGTTATGAATTAGACATTGGTTGTATAACTTTAGAAAGTACAATTTCAAAAAAGGCCTAGGTTATTCCGAGTAGCCTCTTTAATAGATGTACTACCATCATTATTTTTTTCAAAAGATTTACACCTACCCTTTTAAATTAAAATTCTAATTATCTAATTCCCTCCACCAGCAAAATCCATGGCCGCCGTGGCTGCACAGCCTGCTGGAAACTGAGAAAACAACACAAGACTTCATTAAATCAAAATACACAAAATTTTGGAATTTTTTTGTAATTAATATCAGATTTCAAAAAAAAAAAAGAAAAAAGATTTGATGTTCGGAAAAAATATTCGGTAAAAGCAGTAGATTTGATGAATGTTCGAAAAAAGAAATCCTAATTTTTTTTTCAAAAGAAAAATGGTATTTGTTCCAAGGCACAGGCTAAATACCCCTCCAACTAATGAAGTATTTTATTAAAATTATAAAATTACATATATAACCTTAATAATTAAACAAAAAGAAAATATAAGACTACATGCACCCCTCATCTCATTCTTACTCAGAAAACGTTTAACCATATATGTGTGAATGAAAAAAATGAAATTGATCTTGTTTCCATCATAATACGATCAGATGATACAACATCGATTAATTCATTTTTTCGAATTAGATTCTAGTGAAAATGAGAGCATTTCAATCTTAATATGTATGTTTTTTTTGTTTCTTATTCCATAAGTTTTCTCTTTAATGTATAAACTCTAGTTTAAAATGTTGAATGTTGTTAATTGTTTATATTGTGTGAGAAATATTGATATTTTATGCATTGAACGACGTTGAAAGTTGAATGATTGTCATTTGTACATTTTTTTTTTTCAAATTTCCGTCAAGCCAGTTTTCAAACCTGGTTAGTCGAAAGTTTTACATATTTTTTTAACATCAATTGCCAAAATTTTGAATGGTTAACGAGTTTCCGAAATTTGATTATTTTTTTAGAAACATTTTCTCGAAATATTGTGTTAATTTTGGGAACAGTTTGTCGAATATTACTTATTAGATTTTTTTTTCTTTTATTAATAAGGGTATAAATGGTAATATAAGGGTTATGTATTTACTAATACCAATTAAAATGTGTAGGTAAATTTAGACGGAGGTGTATCTCTATTAGTTGGAGGGGTATTTAGCCTGGGCCTTGTTCCAAATCTATAAAAACCCTAAAAAAAATAGCAATCTAACGCAAGCTCACTGTAAAAGGTAAGGCCCAAGTTGATAGTTGAGGTTAAATACATTTTTATCTTTTATGAATACATTCCGCCCAAAAAATATTTAGAAAAGAAATTCAAAAAAATTGATAATTAAAATTTAAAAGAAAATACAAAACATTTGCATTTTCGGGAAAATTATTACGTTTTCCTGAAATTTCTGTTCGAACACTTTTTGAGTGGAATGTATTTACAAAATATAGTAGCGTATATAACCTTGGCCCAATTTGATATATATATAAAGCCTATGGGCTTTAGAGGCTTAGATATTTAAATGGCTAAGGTTAAATACAGTCCCATGATTTATGAATACAACCCCACCAAAAAAAGTGTTCGGAAATTTTTTCCGAAAAGAGTAACAATTTTCGGAAAAAAATTCCGAAATTTCATATGTTCAGTGTTTTTTTTTTTACATTTTCGGAAATTTTTTCCGAAAATTAAGAAAAATTTCTGAATTTTTTTTCGAACACTTTTTGGTGGGGTTGTATTAATAAAAGATAGGACTATATATTACCTTGGCCTATTTAAATTCAATTAATCACCTACTATAATAATTCTGTTATTTCCTCCATCTTCTAATTCTGTTATTTCTGTGAGCGCGGAAAAAACCAGAAATTTGAAGCAGAAACCGGAAAGCTGGCGAAAGAAGACGAAGAAGAAAGATTAGCATCACTAATCAAAAAATGTCCAAACATGAGAATCCTGAATCAAATCCACGCCCATATTCTCACTCATCCCCACCTTTCTCGCTCCTCCCTTTCTTTCGCACTCGTTAAAATCCTCTGCTTCGCGGCCTACCGGAACATCCACTACGCTCGAAAGCTCCTTTCCCAGATTCCAAACCCTAATATATTCGCGTACAACACATTGATGCGAGGGTTTCTCCAGCAAGGAAACCCCTCCCCAGATCCAATTTTCCTGTACAGAAAACTAATACGGAAAAAGTTCCCAATTTCGAACACTTTTACAATGGCGTTTGTGCTGAAATGCTGTTCTGTATTGCCGGCGTACGAGGAGGGAAAACAGATCCATAAACACTTGATTCTTTCCGGGTTGGGTGAGAATTTGTTTGTAAGGACGTCGCTGCTTAACTTCTACACGAAATGCAGGGAAATCGAGATGGCACGGAAGGTGTTCGACGAAATGCCCGAGAGAAACGTGGTGGCGTATAGCGCGATGATCGGGGGCTACGCGAAGTTCGGGATGGCGAACGAGGCGATGGAGATGTTCCGGGAGATGCAACGGGGCGGGGTGGAGCCGGACGAGGTGACGATGGTGGGGGTGATCTCCGCGTGCGCTGTTTCGGGGGCGTTGGATCTGGGGAAGTGGGTGCACGGTTTTATCGACAGGAAGGGGATCAGGAGTGACCTTGAGGTGAGGACGGCGCTCGTTAATATGTACGCGAAATGTGGGTGCATTGAGAAGGCGAAAGAAGTTTTCGAGGGCATGCCTGTTAAGGATGCCAAAGCTTGGAGCTCGATGATCGTCGGATTTGCTATCCATGGCCTGGCTAAAGATGCGTTGGACACTTTTGAGAAAATGGGAGAAGCTCAGGTAATCACTAAGGGCTTGTTTGTTTCGGGATTTAGATGGGCGTGTGAAGTCATGACTTTACGCCCACAAGATGTAAAGTCTTGAATGATAATAAAAGTGTGTGTTTGTTTTGGGATTTTAGTAGGGTGAGATTTTACTTTATGTCAAATCATGTGTAAAAGTAAAGTAGGATGTGTAAGAGAAAAGTAGGAAAGAGAGTGTAAGTGAGAAAAATATGAAAGAAAAAAGTAGGAAAGAGAGTGTAAGTGAGAGAAAAGTAGGAAAAAGAGTGTAAGTGAGAGAAAATAGGTATTATAGGTGTGGATGAAGAATGAGATGTAAAAACGGGATGTTACATCTCTAACTAGAATGGGGCGGGGGCCGGAAAGTCCTAGTCCTGTCCGTGTGAATCCCAAAACAAACAAGCCCTAACTGATAGCTTTTTCTTATAATGCCTTTTCTGTTGTTATCCTTTCTCCTTGAATAGTTTTTAGTGATGTTTCTATTGGGAATTAACATTCGTAGCTGGCTCGTGAGGGCGAAACGGTCTAGAATTTTTGTAAGGAAAATAATTAAATGAATTAATTTCACACCCTTCTAGAAGTTCGAACTTTTAGATGAAGCGGAATTCTTTCAATTTTCATTTCTGGATGGCAAAGTATAACAAATCATGTAGTTTAAGTGGTAAGGTGTAACAAAAAGCAAGTTTGTGAAGTGCAAAAGCAAAAGCAAGAGATGGCAAAGTGTAGTTTACTTGGTAAATTATGATTTAGGAAAAAATTCACCTTTTTGTCCTTTAATTTTGTTTGACTTTGGTTTTCGCCCAGTTAATTTTGGACTTTTGAATTTCGTCCTATAACTTTGTTTGACTTTGTGTTTTTTCTTCTGTGACCTGCTATACCAGGTAACCCTTCCGGTAAATCTGATGTGACATTTTGAATTTTGTCCTATAACTTATAAAAAATTGGTGCCACGTCATATTCACAGGAAAAGTTACCTGGTGTAGCAGATAACAGGACAAAAGATACAATTATTTGTAAGTTACAGGACGAAATTCAAAATTCCAAAGTTAACATGATGCAAATCAAAGTGTATTTTTCCTTTGATTTATGTTTACTTCAAGAATGGATAGATTTGTTTCTTTGTTTTTGAAATTGCTTCTGCATGTGTAGTTTGTAATACACAGTTTCGAATCTTACTTCAGGTTGAGCCTAACCTCGTGACACTTATCGGTGTTTTATCGGCATGCGCCCACGGTGGCCTAGTGTCCGAGGGGAAGAAATATTGGTCGAGCATGATCGGATGTGGGATCGAACCATCTATGGAGCATTATGGCTGCATGGTCGATCTTTTTTGTCGTACAAACCAAACCGAAGAAGCTTTTCTATTCGTCGCGAGCATGCCTCTCGCTCCAAATCCAGCGATATGGCGTACGTTGCTCGTTTCCTGCAAGAAGAACAAGATGTTGGAAAAAGGCGAAGCCGTAGCGGAGCAGCTTCTCCAGTTGGAGCCCCTGAACGCGGAGAATTACATACTTCTATCGAGCTTGTACGCATCTGCTTCGGATTGGGTGAAAATGAGCGCCGTGAGAAGGCAAATGAAAGAGAGGGGAATCAAGGCCGTACCGGGATGCAGCTCCATTGAAATCAACGGCCACGTTCATGAGTTCGTGATGGGGAGATGGTCCCACCCCGAGGCTGCAGACATTAGAGACGTTATACTTGAGGTTTCGAAGAGGGTTAAAGAAAACGGGCATGAGCCTTGGATAGCGTCCGTGTTGCAGAACGTTGGTGAGGGGGAGAAACGGGATGCGCTCTGGGAGCACAGCGAGAGATTGGCCATAGCGTATGGGCTTTTGAAGACGAAAGCGCCTGAGGTGATTAAAATCGTGAAAAATCTCCGAGTTTGCGTTGATTGTCATGAGGTGACGAAGACTATAAGTAGATTATATAATCGAGAAATCGTCGTTAGGGATCGGATTCGGTTCCACAGGTTTGTGGATGGAGTGTGTTCTTGCCAGGACTTCTGGTGAACCCCCCATTGATGAATTTTTGGTCCTTAGATGAGTGTAAGCTTTAGATGATATTGTTTTTGCTGTAATGGATATCAAAAATATTTGTGTTTTCTTTGAAGGATACATTTGTAATCCTCTTGAATTAGAACCCTTTTATAAAGCCAATCTCACTATTCTGTTCGTCGGTTTTGATGTGATTTTAAACCGAACCAAAAAACCGTGTAAAAACCGAACCGAACTGCATTATTTCGATTATTTTGGATTGAACAACTATTATTAATTATTTTTATGCAAAAAAACAGTATTTAAAAAAAATTATAAGTATATAATCAACATTACAAAATACATTAAATTAAAATTGAAAATTAAATAAATTTTTCGCAAAACATAACCACACTAAATAGTTCAAAAAAATTGAATAGTTCAAAAAAATAATCCAATGCATGTTTAATATAATAATATATTATTATGTTTAATATAACAATATATTATTTTTAATATATATCGGTTTGTTACCGAATTTAAGAAATATTAAAATCGAAAACCGAATTTTATTGTAATAAACCAAACCGAACCGAATTCTGTTCGGTTTTTCTTTTTTCCGGTATTCTGCTCACCCCTACGTGTGCTTGATAGTATTCAAATAAAGGAAGAAAGGAAGCAAAAATCATGAGACATAAAACAACGATGATTTTATTACAGAAACTTGACTATTACTCCTAAATAAGCGCCCTCATTCTCCTATGTGAAAATTTTCGAACAGACAACCAAAACCACTTCCGAAAGTGTGTGTAACTATGGAGACATCTCTTAAACTTGGATTTCAATAGACCATCTATACATTTCCTCTTTCGGAACGGGGATGGTCAGAGTCGCTAATCCGCTTTCAGTGTCGTAATCGAACTCTGTTTGGATGCCGTCAACGGTGCATTTGAGTGGTCGGTGAGAACAGTAGACTCCGAATCGACCACATCCTCGTACCTTCAGTGCAACTGTCGCAGCCTCGTTCGTAGTGGTGGTTTGGTGGACTTCGTTCGGCTCGACAGCCCCGCCAGAGTTGAACATATCCAGCAAACCGATGGAGGCAAACGAAATGTGATCCTTAATGTTCTGTATTGGTAGACGAGACGAGACGAGATGCTAGTCAGTTAGTCGAGCAAGACACGAGGAAACAGTGAGCTAAGAGGGTGTTTGGGTGAGCTTATAAGCTCTTTAATTAAAACAGCTTATAAGTTGTTTAAGAGTTTATAAGCACCATTAATGTGTTTGACAAAATAAAATGTTTAAGAACTTATAAGATCATAAAATAAGCCCCTAACAGCTTATAAGGTGAAAAAATAAATTGAATTTTCCCAACTTATTTTCCTAACCACCCCACCTCGGCACCATCCCAACCCCCCCCCCCCCCCCCCCCAATTTATTATAAATTTTCAAAATTCTTATAAGTTGTATTAGCCAAACACTTTAAGAATTACATTTTATAAACTCTTAAAACAACTTATAAGATGTTAGAGCTTATAAGATGTTTCAAATAAACTTAGTCAAACGGGCTCTAAGTATCGATGGAAAGACTCACCTTGATAGGGCAAATGTGGAAGAGTTCATACTCGAGAACCTTGAGTGTCACGGGCAGTGATGATCCTCGGGGCAAACGAGTGACTTCCTGTGATCTATGACGATACACTATTGCATCTCCCTTCCACTCTGCTCCAGCAATTTCGGCTATTGCATCGACGTCGGTTGCTTTGATAGAGGTGGTCAGAGTCCCGGGCGAGGTATCATGAATGCGCGTTTTCTTGGTCTCCTTACACCACCCGGCACCTTGGCAGTTGAATACACCAACAACTCCGGAACATTTATTCGTATTCCAGATTTTAAGCAAACTGCAAAATATATTATGGAAGTGGATATCAGTTCCTAGATTGGATGACTCAGAGAATTAAGAGCTTATAAGTTCTTCTAGACAGCTTCTAAGCTATTTAATAGCTTATAAGCATCATCAATGTGTTTGGCAAAATAAAATGTTTAACGCTTATTAGATCATAAAATAAGCTCTTAACAGCCTATTTTCCCAACCACCTCAACCTTCTCCCCCCTCCCCCACCTCTATCTCAACATAAAAAAATTTAAAAAAAAAAATTTATTATAAATCCTCAAGATCTTATAAGTAGTATTAGCCATACACTTAAGCAACTTATAAGTTACTTAAAAATTACATCTTATAAACTCTTAAAACAACTTATAAGATGTTAGATCCTAAAAGATGTTTCAAATAAGCTTAACCAAACAGGCTCTAAAATGGATTAAAGAAGAGATGATGTATCGAACCTCGTCCCATCTCTAGCTGGATCAACAAAGAGACAGTCTAGTGTGGGCCTTCCAGGTAGCTGTGCTCTAAGAATCGATCCATCGGGGAGAACCAACTTCTTCAAGAGCTCAAAGTTGTGGTTGCCTGGCTTGTCACTGAATACAAAACATCAACATTATTCAGATATGATCTAACAGTAGGCATAGTGGATAAAAAATCAAACTTTTAAGTGCGACTACCTGACGTAAATAGCACACCCTCCAATGGCTCTAGCTGCAGCATGATACTCAGCAGCTGGATGCAAGCTCTGTAAAGTAATCATAAAAATCAGTTTCTCATAATACGGAATTTCAATTAATCGTCGAGAAATAAATACTCACGTGGAACATATCCCAATCGGGCTGCATGAATTCCCCCAAGAAAACGGTGTTGTAAGCAACGGAAGAAATGTGAATGGTGTGGGAAGCAGGGTCGTGAGGGTAGAAGTCATCGGAGGCTCTAACAATAGCCGTCTGCTTTGCGCTATAGATCCCGTCGGTATTATGACACATGCAAGCAATGCATCCGTTTTCCTGAAAGTTGCGGGATATGGAGGCTTCGAGTGCCTGGTGGTAGCTACGAGTGAGGGAAACTCTACCACCATGGCCAGCCCCCAGAGTCTCGATGATGTTCTGGACATCGACCTTGACTCCATCTACTCCACACGACGCCAAATAGGAGTGAAGCTCGTTGTAGAAATTGAAGACCTTTTTAGGGTGTACTAGGCCAAGGCCATGAACAGCAAGGCTGTCCATAACGATATCGGGTTGGTTGCCTAGAACACCGGGAGATTGCACGGGGTACGCCAGGGATGTTTCGTAATGTTCCATACCAGGACCAGATGGTTGCACTCCACCCCAGTAACCTGCTAGAGCGTGCCATACGTAGACGTATCTATGTAGAATATCAAACAGATAGCATGAGGTCTTTACTCTTTATACAATATAGGAGAGGTAGATTAAAAAAGAACAGGAAAAGCCACATTCAATTCACTACAAGAAAATAAAAAAATTGCCTACAAAACTAGAGTTGCCTACGGAATTTTCCTAAAAAAAATTTCATAATAGAATTGTTTACGACTTGCCTCCAAATTTTTCTAGTCATGTAGTCACTTTATTTCTCAACCTACAAGCAATTTGCCTACAAAAAAAAAATTCCTAAGCTACAAAAATTTCGTAGGCAAATTTCTTTGTAGGTGGAGAATGAAAATGCTTATATAATTAGTAATTTTTATAGTGCAATCTACAGTACAAAAATTTTTGTTGGAAATTTCGTAGCGCTATATTAACAATTTCCGTAGGCAAATTTATGTTTTGTTGTAGTGATTGTTTCAAGTAGGATATCTTACTTGACATTGTGCTGCTGCTTGGAATTTTTCACCACAAGTTTCAGACCTGATTCCTGTTCATCAGTTTTCTTGAATTTTTCATTCTCTTTTATTCCAGTTAGTCTGTTTGCAAACCTGTGAATTCAACATTGAATGACAGATTTAGTGCAACTGATAGAAACCAAATGAAAATATTTAAACAGTTAAGCCAATTAAAACTGTCAAAAGGGAAGTGTCGATTGTCTTACTGAGCTCCTTCTTGTATGACACAGCCTGAATCCGCCTTCACCTCACTTCCAATTTGTTGCCAGCCATCATCTATGATCAGAAAACGTGGAGGAGTGCCTCCTTTTGACAAGCTGCAAGAGTAAACATTTCGGTTAGGCAACTGATTTCGCAATCACCTTTTGCATAGGTCTGTGTGGTAAAAAAGCAGTTGTAGTTTACCTTTTAAGCCCTTCCTCAACGCCCTCTGCTGTGACGTCAGTGTAGAAGGCATCCCATGTGCACCACCCAAACCACTCAATGATTGAGGGCAACTAGACAGTTCAAAATGTACACAAGTAAGCTCTTTTTGGAATATTTTCTCGTGCTACGAACGATCTAATCAAAACTTAATCGAGCTGTTTTTTCTCACCTTCTTCTTCTCTCGGTGCTGGAATGTTTGCAAGTGTTTCTCAACAGCACTGTTTCAGAGAGAATTATTATTTTATAAGCAAAAGACAAGTAGTGCTTCTAATAGTCTAACATGGAAATGAAAGAAAATCAATGACTTACTTCACAGCCTGGTTGATAACTTTAAAAGGATTGATCCCAGCATGCATGTAAACAAGATAATTTCCTTGGTTGGTTTCGACCGCATTGTCTCCTGCCAGAGAAAAGGTCATTTCCGTTGTATCTTTTCCAGGAATTATTTCACAAAATAGACTGGTAAATGTATCTGTAATATGCAGCTAACTAGTTACCACTCTCGAGACAGATTTCTAGCTCATTCCTGTCGTTTCCCTGAAGAACAGCACGGAACTGTCCTTCAAGAAGAGGCAAGAAAACAGTGTAGATAGTCGGCCTATCTTCGTGCTCTCCTTCACAAGCGTCTTTACTCTCGACGAGCATGAACTGAGTCTCTAAAGGAATGTCCTTCCCACATGTTCCAATTCTCTGCGTCATCCACCAGAGCTTGAAACGGAACAAGCACATAAACCGGACACCCCTTTACACATAAAAAGTAACTACCATCACGACTTAACAATAATAAAACTTTTCAAGAACAGATTATAATAGGAGAACGGTGAATGCTTACTCGAGAACACCAATGGGGAAGACATGCAGGCTCTTGCTATGTGAAGCCGTGGCCCCTATGAATGCACCAGTAACTGATTCTGGAGTAAGCACAATGTTGTCTGCCACTCCTGTGATTATAGTTTTCCCATGAACCACTAGGTTCCCATCATTAATTGAGATCTTCGGTGTTACCGTCATCTTTTCACTCTTTACAATTGCTTGCAAATATACTACATAACCACAAGTTTAATAGGCATAGATTAGAACTTCAACGCCAAAAATTTCTACCAAAAAAAAATAAAAAAAATTGTTCCAGATATATATGGGTTCTGGAACCCAAGTCAGAATCAAGTATGAATAAGCACCTACATTATTTCAGCTGGAAAAGTCTTCAATCATAATCTTTTTGAAAACCAAAATCATAGTCTTGTCTACTTTATGTTACAACTCTACACAATTATTCCAGGTTAAGAAGAGAGAACAGAACACAACAGAAAAAGTTTTAGACTAAAAGCTAGCACACAAATTTAATTTTGAAAAAGAGAGCATCTTTGGACCACATCACCAAAGTCCACCAAGATCTACCATGGATCCACTTTTACACCTTTAAGGGACAGTTTCATCAAAATCATCTTTTGACTATCAACATCCTTTTTTTTACAGCAGAAAGAAATTTCTTGTCATCAGATTGTATTATAAAGTGAACAGGGAAAAGTAGCACGAAAATCTACATAAAGTAACCATAACCAAAGACAGAGAGCCATAAAAACGGCAATTAAGGTTGCAAGATACTACTCCCTCCGTCCCCTATTAATTTTCGTATATGAATCAATGAATGAAGAGTATTTTAAGACAAATTTTTGTATGGATTAATGAGTGAAGAGTATTAATTTTCATATTTGGACCAATGACACACTTTTTAAGAAAAATTATTTTATTAACTTTTTGAAAAATGAACGAAGAGTATTTGAAATAAAGTAGATATACTGAAATTGTTTTATTTCCATATTTGGAGTGTAAAAATTATTTTAGGATGTCCGAAAAAGGAAAGTTTGAAGAATAATTACGAAATGCCATGAATTATTGCTACAGTGTCGAAAATCAAGAAAAAAAAATTCACTTGAAGATGAAACAGCTCAGCAACTATTTTATATAAAAACACTATAGAACTATGCAGATAATACTCGACCATACCAGAACGATGGAGCAGGAATTTTTTCTTTATAAAAATTGTGTATATATAATTTTTTTTTTTTTCATGGAAGCTAGTCTTGATTTAAGAAGATTCCGAGATTCTAAAAGAATTTCAGATCATCTATAAATCCGAAATTATAGAGAATTGTGTAATCAATTCATTTATTTTAACAAACTAATACTTCACCGTGGAGACTTTTTCTTTTTCTGGATAATCAACGAATGACGAGAAGACAGATTCGAAGGTACCAAAACAGAAGCTGAAAGTACAATCACCGCGTTCATAAGAATATTCACTCCGATTCTTCGGTTTCCAACCATAAACGAATGAGCGCAACAAAAATAAAAACGAATTCTCGACAGAAAAGTTTCGCTAACGCAACTCCGATCGAGAAATCACCTCCAGAGAGCTTCGAAATCTTCGATGGAGTAGAACGTACAGCACAAGCTGCTTGACGTACAACAACACTCTTGCGAAAATGCGGCATCAAGCATCGATTCGCAGTCAAAACAAACGCTTGACGTACAATCATTTTCAATTAATTCTACCAAAAATTTAACAAAAATGAAAATCACCGAAACTCAGAGAGAAATTCCCCCAAATCGAACCATAACAACCACAAAAACACACAATTGAGTAAAAATTGAAGCAATATGATGTTGAAAGTTCGAGATCTCCATTGCATGCATACTTAAAACCTCAATTTCACTCATAGTTCCAAATGTTCGACAAAATTCTCCATAGAAAAACAGAATATAACTACAAATCGCCAAATTTACCTCAAACGCCAGAAAAAGGTAGCTTCAGAAAGCTCGATCGTCGCCTAAGGTTAGCCGTAAGCGAAATGTAGATAGAGAGAGAGAATTCCACAGCTCAATTTCGATAGTTCTCGAAGAATTGCAAACTTCAAGTAGGCGACTCTGAGAGACTTGAGAATTTGAATACGAAACCACCGTGGCTTATATACCCGACCTGTGTTAAACATCGAACGATTTCCTCGATTAAGGCGAATGAAACAGTGCCACGTACACTAAATTTGCTAGATATTTGATGATTTATAATTAGGGAGAAGAATGTGAATGGATTTTGATAACAAAAATAAAGTGGAGGCAAGGTACGTGTTCAATTCCAGAAATTTTTGGTTTTGTCTTTATGCATTGTGGCGATTGCATTTGCATTTAAATTTCCTCGTTCAAATATCATTTCATTTAATATATTTTTTTTAAATTATATTCATTGCTAAAGAGTTTGTTCTATATTTATTTGTTGCGTTCATTTTTTACATAAAAAAAATATATTTTTTAATATTATATTCGCTATACACTTCTAACAAAAAAACATTTATAATTGATAGGTGAACAGTCTAATGAATCAAGAATAACTTTTAAAGTCTTTAAATATGAGATTGGACGGCAGGGCTTCAGCGATTCCCATGACGAATAGCTACTACATGCGAGCAACTATTTAAACGAGCAGCTCATGCGAAACATAGCGAATCAACGTCCTGAATCATCTCCGATAGGCGAACAACTTTACAAGGGTAACCAAACAGTTCAAATGCCTAACGAGTTGAGCGAATAGGATGAAGCAAGACTTCAAGAGAATCGAACAACTTATACTAAAGAGCATAGATGAATAACGTCAAGAAGCTCCAAGACGAGAAACCCAACGATCGAGCACCTCAGATTAAGAAGACCTTATAACTAAGTAATGTCTTAGATAAGGTCAAATAGTCAATTAATACATGTGTCAAGCATGCAAAGAAGGAAGTTGAAATAATTTTGTCACCACCTACTTAGTGAAATGTATAAAAATCTTTATTTACATTAATAAAAGTAAGTCCAAATTGAGAAAATACTTAACACACACTCATACACACACTCATACACCTCGAAACACACACATACGAAAACAATACGTAATACATACACATATTTACTCCGATCTTATGTATTTACCATCGTACAATCACACATAATTGTTTGATGATTCCATAAACGAAATAAAACAACTATTAATTCACATGATTAGAATCAATCATCAACATTTACTTTATTATTTTATCACTTTAAATACTACTAAACATCTATTTTTTTTATAAACTATGCAATAAAGTAACAAATAAGTATGAAACGGAGGAAATATTAGATATAATATTATGTGAATTTAATATTAAGTTTCGCATGTATAGTTTATGTTGATCTTAATTTCATAAAGAACTAGGCAAGCTCCGTATTGAAATTGTTAGTAATATATTGGTGACACCTATTAAGTAAAGAACAATCCAAATACAATCTAGATCATTATCCTTTTTCTTCTCTTACCCATTGAATTTTTAAATTGATGTATCATGCAAAATTATTGAGTCCATGCATATGATCAAACCTTGCTGTTCCAATGAAATTGGATCATAAATAGACCGATCATAAAATTCATAACTAGACATTTACACGAGTGTTTGCACATGAATAATGATTGAGTTCATGGTTGAAGTACAAATTAAATTACTTAGGGTACAAGTAGTCCAGCTGTCCAGATACTCAATTTCCTGTTGTAAGAATATCGTAATTGGACGTATAAAAAAAATACTCATTGAAAATAAAATGATTAGCAATGTTAAGTACAAGTAGAAACGTAAGCAATTGACTAAATAATCATTCTTTAAATTCTCGATAAAGCTATTTTTAATCAAGGGTGTAGAAGTCGGAAATCGCTAGTCGGGCGGATTTGGAACGCTTAGCGTCTAGGCCGCCTAGGCTGGGACTAGTCGTTGGGAGTTTTTTTTGTTTTACTTAATATTTTACCCTCTATATCTCAGTAATATAGTAAAAAATCATTTGATAGTATTTTAATACGACTAATTTTTTTGTAGTAACAAGTTAACAACATATATCAACTTTCATATGCAAATAGTTCAACTAGACAATCACACACATTTATCAAATTAATTGAAATTCATCCAAATGACGTCGTTTCTAAGCGGAAAAATAAAATAATGAATATTTTGTCTGCCTAGGCGGATTATATAATAAATCGGGCGGCTGATGACCGCCTAGCGCCTAGGCGGGGGCCTAGAAGAATTTTTGCATCACTGCTTTTAATTAACTGCTGAATTTTACTTACTTATACTCTTATAAAAGAAATCTTAACTAAATAGTAAGCCAGACACCATTATCCAGAATTTCATTTATCAATTATTGATGTGAAAAAGGCAAAAAAAAATACCCATTAATTTTAATAGAAAATAAAGTCTTTTATCCATTCTCTTAAGAAAAAAAAAAATAGAAAAATACCCACCATCCTCTTTTAAAACAAATATACCCTTAAAAATTGATAGTGATTTTTTTGTTTAGAATTTTTGGTGTTGTTGGTTTCAAAATATTATGATCATTTCAGCCGGTAGTTTAAAAAATTGATCTTTTTGATTGATTGTTCTAAAATTCTTGTTTGTTCCAGCTACTTGTTCCAAGATATTAGTTGTTCCGATTAGTCATTTCAGAAAATTTTGGTCATTCCGGCTGGGTGTTCCGGAAAAAAAAATGGATTGTTTCCAAAAAATTGGTCGTTCTGGATGGTCATTCCAGAATCCAAAATAAAGAATAGTTGAGAGATGTGAACCATGTGGGTAAAAAAAAAAAAATTAATAAAGGTACAGGTGTCATTTAACTGGCTATAAAATGAGTATAAAACTTTTTTTTTACTCCCTGAATTGATATCAGTAGTACTTCATCCGTTCCTAAAATATAGTCATGTTACTTTTTGCACGGTTATTAAGAAAATTGATATAATATGTAAAAAGTAAGAATATTGTGTCACATCAAGTACAAAATAAATTATTTAAAAAAATTTATGTGTGTATATTGAAAAGTGTAGATAAAATTTATTATTTCAATTTTAAGCAACAAGACTATTTTTTGGGACGGCCTAATAAGACAACCAGAACTATTTTTTCGGGAGTATGTTTAGAGTGAAATTGGTTTATATATGAATCACTAAAGGGTATTAGTTGTTTCCACTGAAAAGTATTAGTTGTTTTTACTGAAGAGTATTAGTGGTTTACACTGAAGAGTCTTAGTTCATTTTCACTGAACAACTAAGACTCTTTAGTGTAAATCAGTAATACTTTTTAGTAAATACAACTAATACTCTTCAATGAAAAAATAACTAATACACTTCAGTGATTCATGTATAAACCAATTTCACTCTATACTTTGTCTTTTTCGGAGAGATGAGGGTATTATATTTACATATATGATTTGTACATTAAAAATAAAGAGTGTAATCATAACCCAACAATAAATATCATTGTAGTGTGCAGACAAGCATATAACCTACCATATGATTAGAGGCAGGTATCAAAAATCAACATCATGCACATTATAAATCATTATATATTAGGGACAAATTGGTTATTCTTTTGTAAATTAATAATTGATAAATTAATGCAAATTATGTCGACGTGTGCACGCTCCACGTCAGATACTGCCAGTAGAGCCGTCAAATCGTTCCGTGTATCACTTCGCCAAGTCAGAAGCGTATCTAAGAAATTGCCACGTCATCCTGGGCCCCACAGAGTCCAGACCATATCTTTTCCTTTTATATTTAGGAAGTGGGCCCAAGTTGTGTCAGCCCGTGGGAATGGGCCCCACGACCTCGTGAAGATCCATTGAATAAGTAACCCTTCATCAATTGGAAGCCCAAGTTAATACTCCCTCCGTACCAAACTCAACTTCTCATTTACTGTTTGCACGGTTATTAAGAAAAAAATAGTTTATAGTAATTAAAGTTGGTTATTAGTGTATGTAGAATATAATATTAAAAAGTATTGTTACTTTTTTGCCAAAAGTAGATGTAGCAAATGAGTATGGAACTGATCTTTTTGGCAATGTAGCAAACGAGTTTGGGACGTGTTGTGACCGTTTCAGACCACGTGTTGGATCCGACCGGAAGAAAATCAGAAACGGCAACAAGGAACCCGGAGGCCGGGACCGACCCGCCCGGCCTGAATCCGACCTCGGCGGGCTCCGACCTCGAGTTTCCGGCCTCAAGAACGAGGCCGGAAACCCGCTTGAGACCCTCGTCCACGTCCGTCCCAGCCACGTTCAAGTCCTGCCGTGGCCGGACCGGTCCGATCAAGGGCAGTGGAGTCCAACCCGGCACGCCCGGATGCGACCGACCGGCTGGAGCAATCTCCGACCTCGCTGTCCGCCAGGAGGACGGCCGCCGATCACTCAAGGCCCCCGGCTGGCAAAAGAGATCCGGGGCACGTGATAGAATCAGGCAAGATCCTCTCCCAAGAGGGAAAAAGGCCGCCTCCGTACCCAGAGACTCAGAGAATATTCCATCCAAATGAGGAAACTCGCCAGAGAATCGCCCTTTTTGGACACGCGTCAACTCCCTAGTGGCCGGCCACCTGCAAGCCCTGACACACCAGAGCCCGCGCGTCCTCAGAGGCAGGAGACATTTAATGCGCCTGTCCCCCGGGAGGCCGGAAATGACCAAAATACCCCTATAGTGAGAAAACTATAAATACCCCCACTTTTGTAATGTAAAAAGAGGTTCAATCGTTCTCAGTATAATCAATACATATACTCATTCAAGTCCAGGGATTAACAACCCCTGGCAATTCTTGGTGTTCTTAGTGTTCTTGAGCATTTAAAGCCTTTCTTCATCCAAGCATTCATTTTAGCATTTTAGAACCCAATCATTTGATGTTTTTACCAAAGCTTTAACAAATAGCCATCCAATCCCAGCAAAATATATTTGGTAAACAACATTTGGCGCTAGAAGAAGGGTATCTAACCCATCAAACGCATATTTTCTTCATCTCTTTGAAGAACACTCACTGTTCTTCAAAGCTTCACATCCTCAAACCTTCAAACCTTCAAACCTCAAACTCCTCCTATTGAAAGGAATGGATCCCCAGAGGTCATCCCACGCCCATGGGAAAGCCACACGAGTGGCCTCCCCAATTCGTTTTCCGGAGGAACCACTCCCATCCGGGGGTCGAGGTTTCTTTACCCCTGACCAGGCCGGGTCAGGAAGACGCCGCCAGGCGGAAGAGGCGAGGGGGTGCCGGAGCACCACCTCTGCCTCCAAAAAGAAGGCCCAGGCTCGCGCTCTCAAGGGTAAGGCGAAAGCCGGAGAGCACCAAGGTGAAAGCCAATGTCGGGCAAACCCCGTCTCCACCCGTTCACGAGGCTCCGCCCATCCGGTTTTTGACCGTTTGGGCACGACGGACCCGTCGTGGTATCCGAGCTGCGTACCCAGTTACGACACTGGGTACGGTGACACCGAGTCCGTCTCCAACTCTGGGAGCACGGCCCAAATGCCCCACAAGAGGGCGGCCGAGGTCAGCCTGACCCCGGCGAACTCCGCCAGGCGCAAGTTAAGCTTCGCCCAAAGCGGTCTCTTGGGACGCGGAGTCCCTCGCGCGGCCGTTTTCGACCGTATCGGCCCCCTAGCCGGCGTTGGTGACCAGCTGGTCGAAACCCCCAGCCCAGAAATCGTCAAGTTGCAAAAGCAACTGGACGAAATGAAGGCGCTCCTCGAAGCGCAAGGCCAAACCAAGGCCCGGCCAGTCGCCAGCGAACCTCTGGCGGTCGATATTGAGCTCGCGCCGGTCCAGCTCAAGATCGTCCCCCCGCCAACTCCTCTCTACGAGGGGAAAACAGATCCTGAGACTCACCTGAGCAAATTCTGGATCTATATGACCGGGCGTGGCGCGACAGACGCCACGAAGTGCAGGCTTTTTCCCCTCACCCTGGGCGATCTCGCCCACAGATGGTACGTGTCCCTCCCGGCACGGTCCATTGACTCGTTCGCCACTCTAAGCGCCCAATTCTCATCTTACTTTGCGGCCAAGATTGCCCGGCCGGAAAGCTGGCACCGCCTGATGCGGATCCGCCAGGAGAAAGAAGAGTCCGACGAGGATTACGTGGCCAGAGTGGACGAGGTCATGCTGACCGGCGAAGCGGTAAGCGATCAACTGGCTTTGCACGCAACCCTGGGGGGTTTCCACGGCCGATCCCCTATGTTCAAACATCTCACCAAGGATTTTCCTAAAACCTACGCCGAATTCCGCGCCCGAGCCGGCGATTACCTGGCTCGGAGGAAGCTTCTGGCACTAAGGTTGGGGGAATCCGAGCCTACCCCAAAGGAGACAGAGGCGGCAGCCCAAACCTCCCCCAAGAACGGCCCAAAGGCCAGAAGGGTGGCCAAGCCGCCCGGCAACTTCAAGTCCTTCGAGGACGTTGAGGTTCACCTAACCCAGGCCACGAGGCAGTCCCCCGCGCATATCTTCAATGCGATTCAACACCGGGACGTGCTTCCCAGGCCAAGGCCCTATTCCGGAGACCGGTCCCGGCTGGACCCTAAAAAGTTCTGCGCTTATCACGACTCTATTGGCCACAATACGAGCCAGTGTCGTGATCTCCTAAAGCAGCTTTGGAAGCTGTTTGAGGAAGGGCGTCTGAACGACCTCCTTCAGAGGCCAGCCGGCCGGCAGGACCAACAGCAGCAGCAGCAGCCCCAATGCCACCCTCGGAGGAACGAGGAAGGCGGCCGGCCTCTTAGGCCGGTCGCAGCTTTGGAGGAAGATGATGACGAGTATGACCTCCTCCCGCCCATGAATCCCGGCGGTCGGGTCAACATGATCCAGGCCGGCGGAGGGAACCTAGGCGGCCTCACCCCCATCTCGACGCAGTCCAACCGGAAGCGGAAAGCAGAGGTCCGGGCAGCGACCAACGTCAACTTGGTCACACCCCCAGAGCCGAAGATTCACAAGGACTTGGAGATAACTTTCTCCAACCGGGACCGGACCGGGGTGCTGTTCCCGAAGGGCGACGCGCTGGTGATTGCCGCCCAGATCCTGGGCAAAGAGGTTCAACGCGTTCTGGTCGACAATGGGTGCTTTTGCAATATCATCTTCAAAACAGCCCTAGACCAGCTCGGAGACCTCGTCAACTTCATCAGGCCAATCGACCTTCAGCTGAAGGGATTTGGGGACGCGACGGTCGCCGCGTACGGAAGGATAAAGCTCTCCGTGGAACTCATCTGCTGCTACAACAAGGAGGTCAGGATAACTAGGCCGCTAGATTTTATAATTGTAGATCAGCCAAGCTCGTATAATGGCTTTCTGGGTAGGCCCTTTTTAGAAGTTTTTGAAGCCGTTGCTTCCTCCTATTACTACTGTATCAAATTTCCCACCCCCGAGGGGGTGGTCGGCACCATTAAGGGTGACCAGGCAATGGCTAGAAGGTGTTTGAACTATTCCTACTCTTACTTATTTTCAATTAGCAACAACCAAACACCGGACGGGCCACACCCCGACTCTGAAACAGCCATTTCGGCCGCAGAACCCGTCGCGGAGGTCGGATCCACATCGGCCGACCCCCAGCCTATGCAGATCGACGATCCCGAGCCAAGGATTGGTTTCGAACCATCCGAGCTCGACCTCGATCCCAGATTCGATTCTTCCGACCGGCGGAGCTATGAACAAGCTACGGCTTTGGAAGATCTGGAACACATTCCAGTCGACCCCTCGAGGCCGGAACTGGAAGTACTGATCGGCTCTCGCATACCGACCGAAATGCGGGGGGAAGTGATCGAATTCCTCAAAGCCAACGTTGGAGTCTTTGCCTGGTCTCACCAAGACATGGTCGGGATAGACCCAAAGCACGCATGCCATCGTCTAAAGATCGACCCCAACAGGAGGCCGGTCCACCAAAAAAGAAGGAAGTTCGGCCCGGAAAAGTACGAAGCTTTGGCTGAGGAAGTCAAGAAGTTGCTAGACAACAAGCTGATCGAGCAAGCCCGGGACGAGCCCCAATGGGTCGCGAACGCCGTCCTGGTCAAAAAGACAAACAACGCCTGGAGACTATGTATAGACTTCACCGACCTCAACGCGGCGTGCCCAAAGGATCACTTTCCGATGCCACACATCGACCACCTGGTGGACAGCACGGCCGGACACGAGATGATGTCCTTCATGGACGCCTTTGCCGGCTACCATCAAATCCCCATGGCCGTTGAAGGCATCAAGCACACCTCATTCCACACGGAGAAGAACATATTCTCTTGGCTCCGAATGCCTTTCGGTCTGATCAACGCCGGCGCGACCTACCAACGCCTAGTCAACAAGATGTTTGCGGATCAGATCGGAAAGACCATGGAGGTCTACATCGACGACATTGTGGTGAAAAGCTTGAAGAAAGAAGACCATCTCAGGGATCTCGAAGAGACTTTCAAGATCCTCAAAGCCTACAATATGAAGCTGAACCCGAAGAAATGCAACTTTGGGGTGGAGGCCGGCAAATTCCTGGGACACATCGTCAGCCAGCGCGGGATCGAGGCCAACCCGGCCAAGATCAAGGCCGTCCTTGACATGCAAGAGCCAAGGACGATCAAACAAGTGCAACGCCTGACCGGATGCCTCGCCTCCCTCAACAGATTCATAGCCCGGCTCGGAGATAAAAGTAAGCCTTTCTTCTCGACTATTAAAAATGGCAAGTTTTCATGGAATAGGGAAAGTCAATTAGCCTTTGCGAAACTAAAGGAATATTTGGCAAACCCACAAATCTTAGTCAAGCCAGTCCCAGGGGAGAAGCTTTACTTATATCTCGCGGCCTCCGAGGTCGCACTGAGCGCGGTACTAGTCCGGGCAGACGGTCAGAACCACCTCCCGATCTATTTCGTAAGCCAAGCCCTCCACGATGCCGAGCTCAGATACACCCCGCTCGAAAAGTTAGCTTACGCTCTGGTCATGAGCGTAATAAAACTAAGGCCTTATTTCTTCGACCACCATGTAGAGGTCCTCACCACTCTACCCCTTAGGCAAGTCCTACACCGGCCGGACACCAGCGGCCGGTTATTGAAGTGGTCGTTGGAGATAGCTCAGTACGGGGTCTCATACGCCCCAAGGACGGCCATCAAGGGCCAGGCCCTGGCCGACTTCATAGTAGAGTTAACTTTCCCACCCAAATTCACAAGAATCAACCACCCACCTTGGAAGCTCTATGTGGACGGATCGTCAACTAATACTTGTGCCGGGGCCGGTATCGTCCTGATCGGTCCGGAGGGCCAAAATTTCACCCATGCAGTCCGCTTCAGCTTCCCGGCCACCAACAACGAGGTCGAGTATGAGGCTCTGGTCGGGGGCCTTGAGCTCGCGATCGCCATCGGAGTTTGCCGACTGCACGTTTTCATGGACTCCCTACTCATGGTCAACCAAATCAAAGGTGAATACGAGGCCCGGGGAGAGCAGATGATGAAGTACCTCGACCTGGTCACAACCTTATGCGAGAAATTTCATCAGGTTTTCATTGAGCAAATCCCGAGGGAACACAACACCCAAGCCGACGCGCTTTCCAAGCTTGCAACAGCGGAGGGAGCAGCCGACCTTGCCAACATTCAACTCTCCACGCTCGGAACGCCCACGGTCATCCGAGCACAAGTGGCGACCGTTCTAAGCACGGATGAGAATTGGATGACGCCGATCGTGAAATATCTCAAGACCGGCACACTCCCTGAGGACAGGACTCGGGCCCGGCAACTACAACTCCGGTCGTCAAGGTACACCCTCATTGAGGATCTTTTATATAAGAGAAGCTTTACCCTCCCACTCCTAAAATGTATAACCCCGGAGCAAGGCCAGACCATTCTGGCCGAGATCCATGAGGGGGTTTGCGGAAATCATGCCGGAGGCCGGGCCCTAGCCCACAAAGTGATCAGACAAGGATATTTCTGGCCGACCTTGAATAAGGACGCCGTCAGCTTCGCAAGGTCATGCCACAAATGCCAAGTCTTGGGACCCAACATCAAACTGTCCCCCGAGCAGCTCTCCTCTATGTATAGCCCTTGGCCTTTTGCCCAGTGGGGCATCGACCTGATCGGACCAATGCCCACTGCGCCCGGGGGCCACAAATTTGCCGTCGTAGCCGTCGACTATTTCACAAAGTGGGCCGAGGCCGAGCCACTCAACAAAATCAGCCAGACCCAAATCATCAAGTTCATTTGGAAAAACATCATCTGCCGTTTCGGCCTACCTCAAGTGATCATCTCCGACAATGGGAAACAGTTTGACGGTCTCCAGATGATCCAGTTTTGTGAAAAATGGAATATCAAGAAGGTTTTCTCCACCCCCTACCACCCGCAAACGAACAGCCAGGTAGAGGCCGTAAATAAGATCCTCAAGCACACTATCAAAGCCAAGCTCGAGGACAAAAAGGGGAAGTGGGCAGCCGAGCTACCCGATGTCCTCTGGTCATACCGAACGACCACAAGGAACTCAACGGGCGAAACACCTTTCGCTCTAGCTTTTGGGACCGAGGCCGTCATTCCTTCAGAGGTCTCCCTACCAAGCCACCGGACAGCCCAGACGATCACCAAAGACAATGACACCGCCCGGATGATCGACTTGGACATGTTGGAGGAGAGAAGACTCAATTCCGATCTCCGAAATGCGGCCTACAAGAAGAAATCCAAAAAAATTTTCAACTCCAAAGTGAAGGCCAGGCAATTCCAGGTCGGGGACCTCGTCCTCAAGAAGGTTCAAGTACCAAAAGGGGTATTCGGCCCGAACTGGGAGGGTCCATTCAGGATATCCAAATGGCTCTCTAAGGGAGCTTACGAGCTGGAACTCATGGATGGAACTCCGGACCAATACCCCTGGAATGCAATTCACTTGAAGAAATACTACCAATGATTTTGTACTATGTTTATCAATTAATACAAAAGCTCTTCGCACAGCTGTATCTCATTTCAAACACCGGGCTCAGTTCAAAAGCGTATGCCGGCCGTATCGAGGCCGACATATCACACTTAAGCCCGGAAAAGCCGCTTAAGGCCACCCAAAAACCGAGCCCAGTTCAAAAACGTACGCCGACCGTATCGAGGTCGGCGTATCACACTTGAGCTCGGAAAGGCCACCCTAGCCACTTTAAAAGCCGAGCTCGGTTCAAAAGCATATGCCGACCGTATCGAGGTCGGCATATCACACTTGAGCTCGGCAAGGCAACCAAGGCAATCCTAGAAACCGAGCTCAATTCAAAACATATGCCGACCGTATCGAGGTCGGCATATCACACTTGAGCCCGGGTCAAAATCTCATTCATACTTGTGAAAATTCACTTTGATGAGTATAAGAAAGCAATAATAGAACAGTAAAATTTAAGGAAAATCTGGATTATATTAAGTCAGAACCGGTCGGGAAGCCGGGAAGTACAACGGTTTAAAGCAAGATAAATCCGGCCAGAAGCCGGTTACATTCGAAAGCAGTAAAAAGGAGTTAAGGCATAAACTAAAAGATCAAGGTTCGCCCTCGCCGGCCGCAGGATCTGCCTGCCCTTCATTTTCGGCCACCAAAGCAACTTCGGCATCACCTCCACCCGGCACTTGAGAGTCAGCCGGAGGAACCTCCTCTCCCTCCTCTGCCTCCTCCTCCTCGTCGCCGACCGGGGGATTCTGACCCGGCAGGAGCAGCCTGTGCCGATGGGGGAACCATGAGAGGTCCACCCCATGGACGGTCTCAAGGTCAAGGATGGGGAACCAGTAGCCCCCATCGACCGGATTCTTGTCGGCGTACTCCCGGAAGTATTCCTCCATGGCTTTGGTCTCAAGGCCGGCCTGGCGCGCAACCCGGATCATGCTGGCAGCGGCCATATAGAAGCAGAACTCGGAGAAGAGTGCCGGGTTGGCGGTCGGATCCTCCGGATCGTACGCTGGCCGGCTAAGGGAGGCAGCCAATTCTTCAGCTTTCTTTTGGAGCTCCCTCTCCAACTCAGCCTGCCGGGCAAGGGCATGATCAGCATCCCCCCGGGCTCGATGAGCCTCCAGCCGCAGATCGGCACTGGTGTCCTCCATCTCTGCCACCCGGTTCCGGGCATCGGCCAGCGCCTTGTATGCCATCTCTGCCCGACCAAGAGCATCATCTTTCTCTTTCAAGACGGCCTCCATCTGGCCGACCGCACAGTCCCTCTCCTTTCTGAGCGCGGCGTTCTCGCTCTCTAGCCCAGCCTTCTCCTCCCGAGCTCGGGTCAAGTCGGCCTCTAGCCTCCGCACGGCGCTGAGGGCACTATTGAACTCGCTCTCCACGAGATTGGCCATTATGGCCGCCTGGCTAACGAGTGCGATGCAGGCCCGACCGGCATATCGCGGTCGGCGCTCGGCAACATCGGCTAACTCCCGCGTCCAAGCTTGGGGCAAAGAGTTCACCGACCGGCTCATATACTCCGGCATCTCCACGATAGATCCCGGGGCCCGGGAAGAGAGGAAATCCAACACCATTGGAGGAAGGCCGGAGTTGTTGCGGGTCAATCTGGACAAAAAGAGAAATTAGGTCAGTATTGAATAAAATGCTTTAGGAAAAATCCGGAGACAACAGACTTACGCTTGGAAACGGGCGGGATCGCGACCGAAGTAGGGCCCGTTGTCTTCCCGGCCGGGAACGGGTGCCGCACGAGCCGCATTTTCCGCCCCGACCGCCCCAGGCGGGGTGTCGTCAGAAAGGACGATGGGGGCCGGACTCGACCCATGATGGCCGGTCTCCTCGTCCTCGGTGTCCTCCCGACCCCTCTTTCGGCCGGTGAGTTGGGGGGATGCAGGGGCCTCAGCAGCAGCGCTCCCGGCGGCCGGAACCGACTGGAGGGGGATGGGCTCTTCGATCACGACCCCGGTCCGGGCGCCGTTCCCCTTCTTCTTCCTTGCCCCCTTGGCCGTCTTCTTCACAGCGCAGGCTCCAATCATAGAAAACATTTCCGGGCAGCTTTCAAGGATTTCGGGCGGGCACTGCAATTACAGGAAACGAAGCGTAAAAAAAAAAAACACACAAACAGACTAAAGACCGGAGCCCGGCCCCGCCCTGGTTCTTACCCGTAAGTTTTAGATGACGCGGGAACTGGAAGAAGCGGCCGGAAATTCGGGACTGTCGGGTCCGGAGGACGGCTTGATTCCTTTCCGCGGCCGGCAAGGACAGAATCCGCTCTCTGACAACCGCAAAGTCGAAATTCAGCTCCCGGTCGGAAGGACAAGGATAACCTACAAAGGAAAGTAAGAAATTAGATCAGTACTTTTTATCCAAATATAAGCAAAAATTCCTTACTGGGATTCTTAAGACGGATGTCGGTCGGAACGTCAATCTCCGTCCCATCCGGATACCCGGTCTTCCACGCCCCACCGACGAAAAACCACTTCCTCCGATCGTTCCGACCCTTGCTCGGTAGGCCGGTCACCAACTTCTGCCCCTTAGTTTGAATGTAGACCTCACCGGTCCCACTCTTTTCGCTCTGGATTCGATAGAGGTATGTCATTTCACCAGGGGTCGGCATCCGGTAGAGCCGATTCTTGCCAAACAAAGTCATGACGCTCACAAGGATCATCCATGTGTTCGGGAGCAGCTGGATGGGCGCTTGGTTCCAGTAGTTTAACAGGTACGAGACGGCCGGATGGAGTGGAAAACGAAGCCCAACCTCCATCATGTCTTGAGTCACAGCCACCATCCCGCGAGGAGGCTGGTCCGCCCGTTCATTCGGTTCAGGAGCGTAAAGTTGAACGTCGTAGGGGACTTCCCAGTCGGCCCGGGCATCATCAAGAAAGTGCTGGGTCATTTTGCTCTGAATCTGGCCAATAGTCCACCTGCAAGACTCCTCCAGGTCGGCTATTCGAATGGTGGCCGGATCGCGTACGGTCGGCTCGCTCGGGTAGTGATCTGAGTACTCCTCGTAGTCGAAAGAGAGGGACTCGACCTCGTCTTTCCTCTCCACGTATTCCGACCACAGACGAAAGGCCCATTTGACCTGCTCTCGCCGATCCTGGCTAACACTCCGGCCAGCCGCAACCGGCCTCTCGATCTCCTCAGTCTCCGACCCTGAGACCTCATTCGTCATCCCTAGTCTTTGTTTAATCTGCTCGGCCGCGAGATTCTGGAGCAACAAGTTGGTCCCCAGATCGTCTCCTTCACCGTGACCGTCTTCATACTCGTCCTCCTCGAGGAGATCGTCCAAGGGTTCCCTGCTCTCCATGGACCGGGCCATCGCCTCTGTCTGCGGTCTCACGCCCGCAGCCGAAGTCCCTTCCCGAGCACCTTCGCCCAACAATGACCGGCTCGGAAACAGGCCATCCAGACCGTCATCGTCGCGAGCCCAAATTGAGCCCGCAAGACGGGAAGGAGAAACTCCACTTCCTCCACGCGAGCTCCCTCCTTCCTCAAACAAACGGCGATTGGCTCCGCCACCACCGCCGCCACTTGAGGAAGCTCCGCCCCCTTGCCCAGGCGGAGGACCAGCCCACCGTCGCACCATGATGTAAAATTAAAGTTCAGAGTTACAAAAAAGTTTAAAAAATTACCTTCGCAAAACCAATCACCGCCGTGCAAAGTTCGTCGCCGCCGTGAGAAGATTGCCGGAAATCGCCTAAGAACAACTACAAATCGCTAAAGAGTGAAAACTCTTTGGAGTGAAGAAGCTTCCCTATTTATAGGAAATGGTTGAGGGCCTACTTCGAAATAAAATCCTAGGTATAGGGACCTAGGTGCAAGAATTTGAAGTGACGGTTTCGGCGTCAGACGCCTCGTACGTCACGCGCATTAAATGCGCGAGATTCGAGGAAATCAAATCATGTCACGCACGACAGCTTTCAATGCGCATAATCCGAGGCGTCGCCTGACGTCATGCGCACCTTTTTAGGTGGAGTAAGTACAACGCACGTCCTTATAGCCTTCGCAAAGCCGTAAGCCGGTCTCCGACCACCCCGGGCAATCCAAGGTCGGCACCAACAAAAACGGTAGACGACCACCTCGCCCCACACTAACTCTGAGCGACGAGCTGGGGGGCAATTGTTGTGACCGTTTCAGACCACGTGTTGGATCCGACCGGAAGAAAATCAGAAATGGCAACAAGGAACCCGGAGGCCGGGACCGACCCGCCCGGCCTGAATCCGACCTCGGCGGGCTCCGACCTCGAGTTTCCGGCCTCAAGAACGAGGCCGGAAACCCGCTTGAGACCCTCGTCCACGTCCGTCCCAGCCACGTTCAAGTCCTGCCGTGGCCGGACCGGTCCGATCAAGGGCAGTGGAGTCCAACCCGGCACGCCCGGATGCGACCGACCGGCTGGAGCAATCTCCGACCTCGCTGTCCGCCAGGAGGACGGCCGCCGATCACTCAAGGCCCCCGGCCGGCAAAAGAGATCCGGGGCACGTGATAGAATCAGGCAAGATCCTCTCCCAAGAGGGAAAAAGGCCGCCTCCGTACCCAGAGACTCAGAGAATATTCCATCCAAATGAGGAAACTCGCCAGAGAATCGTCCTTTTTGGACACGCGTCAACTCCCTAGTGGCCGGCCACCTGCAAGCCCTGACACACCAGAGCCCGCGCGTCCTCAGAGGCAGGAGACATTTAATGCGCCTGTCCCCCGGGAGGCCGGAAATGACCAAAATACCCCTATAGTGAGAAAACTATAAATACCCCCACTTTTGTAATGTAAAAAGAGGTTCAATCGTTCTCAGTATAATCAATACATATACTCATTCAAGTCCAGGGATTAACAACCCCTGGCAATTCTTGGTGTTCTTAGTGTTCTTGAGCATTTAAAGCCTTTCTTCATCCAAGCATTCATTTTAGCATTTTAGAACCCAATCATTTGATGTTTTTACCAAAGCTTTAACAAATAGTCATCCAATCCCAGCAAAATATATTTGGTAAACAACAGGACGGAGAGAGTAGTATGTATCAAATTACATTTCACCCCTTAATATAATCAGTTAGATAAATTTATTTAATAATATTGTAAATAAGTGCGTAAATAAAGAGACATCGTTTGTTGACCCAGTTCGTCGGGAAATACTACGTCTGGGGGCGATCCAAGCTAGGAGTTCCACTAATATTCTTGTGTATAAGTGTGTTTACAATAATGAATATAATGATCTATTTATAAGAATAAAACTCTAATCTAAGATATAAAGTCCGTTGGGTTTCTTGGTCCATAAGTAATGTCCACATCAAATCTTCTACATTTGGAATAATAAATCTTCTAAATTTACAACACTCCCCTTGGACATTACGACATAACATAAATGTCATGTCATGAAAACTCCACGTGCTAGGGATCGACTAAAATAATAAGTAAGGAAGAATGTCATCGATCTTCTGGATCTAAATCTTCTAGAGGAGATATGGGTGACTCATCCTTGTTGGAAAAAGCAGAGAAAATCCAACCGTCCAAACTCTAATCAAGAGGCCAAATGTCGGGGCTATGATTTAACCCGGTCCTCACATGTCCTTTTCCTATCATTAGGGCACAAAATTAATTACAAGTTAATTAATTAATTTAATTCTTTGTGCTCGGAATCATGTGCAGTCTTGCAGGATAGTTACGATGATTCATTAATTATTAATGAATTTGTATGGCTTCAATTTAAAAAAAAATAAAAAAAATGACACTACTAATCAAAGCTTAATTGAAATGTTGTTGAATTGACAATATTATGTTTTTTATATATTTCATTGTCAATCAATCAAATCTTTGCACTGATTTCAATTGAAGTGAACACAAAATCAAGCCTTAATAGTTAAATTATATTTTTATTTACTCTAAATTTTTAATTAGATTGAATTGATCCTTAAATTTTCGTCAGACAGCAAAACATATACTCCCTCCGATTCAAAATGTTTAATGTTTTAGAATTTGTTGTGAGAATTAAGAAGTGGTATATAGTGACTATTATACCCTTATGATATATTAATTGAAAAAGAGATTTATGGAAGGTCAAGTAGTTTATTTATGGTGTAACATTATTAAAGGGTAAGGAAAAATTATGAGTGATATTTTAGGGGGATTTAAATAGGGGTATAATAGGAAAATAAGATGCAAAATACCCTAAAACATCAAATATTTTGAAACAAAAAAATGCTCTAAAACATCAAACATTTTGAATTGGAGGGAGTATAATAGCAAGATTAGATGTTTTTTTAATGTTGGGCCACGTGTTATCTTCTTCCCCTCGAGGTACCACATGTTGTTCATGTTCGTGTTATTTTGTTATTTTGTGCAGCAAACCAAGATCTACCGAGTCGTTTTGTGACATGAATAATATTTCGATAAAATTGTCATTTTATGAAATAAAAGTTAATGTATATATTAAAAAAATAAAGCGAAAAGAAATAAACGAAATAAATAAAAACAATTGATTATCTTTTCCTAAGTGTCCGACACAAGGTGATGAAAATGTGACTTTTGATTAAATTAAAGCTATAGTTATATTATGAGGATGTAGATTTGTATCATATTTTCGTTGAGGGTTTATTTTTTGTAGTTTATTAGTATTTTTAATTTGTATCATAGTAATTGCAAATAAAATCACAGTATTTTTTCAAATTGTAATCTAATTTAAACTTTTGAATATTTACAAACAAAACTCCAACTTAATATTTGGTTGCGATTCAAACCAGCAAATAAATTTTTTATTGTTCGAACATGATATTTTATTTACCTAACAATGAATAATTAATTGTATTAATATGTTTAGATTTGTTCGAATTACAATACATAAATAATCATATTTCTGGTTTATTGAAATCTGCATTTTTGTTAGAATTGCAGTCAAATGTTAAGTTGAGGTTTTATTTCAAAAAATTCAAAAATTTAAATTAAATTGCAATTTGTGATTAACTCTTAATAATATATCATTTAATAGAAGATGAGTCACATTAAAATTCTTAAATACCCATTTAGCTTAATTTTATTCCATTTCCTTATGATGAAAGTAATAGGTATAACTAAGTTAAAACTTGTGGGAGTTGCTAATTGAATTCGTGGTTATTAAATTCCCTTGCATGATTTGATAGGGATACTCGTTCTTTTTTTCTTTTCTTTTTGTCCAATTTTGACCTTAATCGGTCTAATGTTATGGAAATTTTGTGATAAATAAATATCTATACGTATACTTTATGTGCTTCAAATTCAATTGTTACATAATGTTTTCACTAATCGTTTATCGCTTATCATAAACAATTTTAAAGTATCATTAATCTTATCAGGGGTATCATTTGTCTGAGTTCAAGAAAATTTAAAACAATTTTCTTGAAATCAGACTAATGATACCCCTGACATATTTAATGATACTCCTGATAAGATTAATGATACTCTAAAACTATTTCACGTTAAACTTATTATGAAGCGTTGTCCTATATAACCTACTCTAATTGATTTTGGTGGATACCCTTTTCAACTTTATAATGGTAAATTCATTTGAGTTGTGGGATTCATATTTACATAAATTTTAAATTATTTCGTACAATAAATTCCTAATTTATCTTATTCCCTGGCTAGCTATGTCCAGAAATTTCCATTTTTAATTACTAGAACAGACTAGATTTCACAATAATTAACCAAAAAAGAAAGAAAAGAAGGGTCTGGAGGTAGGCCATGTATAATGTGAATTAATATTAATTTCTTGAGATTTATTTATATTTTGTATATCTGTGAATTGTATTTTTAATAAAATATATAAATTTAATAGTAATATTATATAATAAAAATAATTAATATCATTCAAAAACACACAATAAAATTGATTTACGAGGGAATTACGGAAAGATAAAAAAGTCATCATCATTTAATGATTTGATGCATTTAACATATATTTGTTGTATCACGTCCACAACATGAAGCCCACGTAATAAGCAAAATATTGTAATATGATGTCAACCTTCAAAGTCTATTCTGATATAATTTGATAGATGAATTATTGCATACTCAAATCATGAAAAATAAACACATACAAACAAGAAGTTGTATTCTTGTGTAAAATTTTCTCTTCTATTTCTTGGCAATCATGAAATAGCGTAATAGATTAGTTGAAGTCAATTGTTGCATGATATATGTAAATCCTACTCCCTCCGTCCATGAAATATAGTCTTGGTTGCCTTATTTGGCTGTCCACGAAAAATAGTCATGTTGCCTAAAATGAAAATAATAAACTTTATCTACACTTTTCAACATACACACATAATATTTTTTTAATTAATTTATTTTGTACTTGATGTGACACAATATTCTTACTTTTTACATATTATATCAACTTTCTTAATAACCGTGCATAAAGCAACAAGACTATATTTCATGGACAGAGGGAGTAACTTTTATATTGAAGCTAGTAATTTGAGCCCGGTCCAATGGGCCAGCCCAATCTACCCGTGTTTTGAGTTGGGTTGAAGTTAAAATATGAAGACCCAAAAAAAATGCGGTCACTTGGCCCGATTGAATTTTTAAGTAGTTATTTTTTTCATTTTAATTTTCCTATTTTACGTTTATATAGATGTACTAGAGACAAAGGAGATACATTTGCCAAAACATGATTTCAATATTGTGATTGATTATATGCTATTGTATTTTATTTTTTCTAAAAAAAAAAATTTTACTTTGAAATTATGAATTGTTTTTTTCTTTTATTAGAACTCTAAACTTATTTGGTAATGTAATGACTTTTATTTATGTTTGGGCTTGTGGTTTTTATTCTATTTTATAATTAGTGTTGTTACTTGTTAGGTATTAAAGTAGATGAAGATATAACTTTTTTTTATTGGGGAGATTGAGTGAGTTATGTTTTACTCCATCTTTTAGTACAACTAGTATTTCTCCCGTGCGATGCACGGATAAAATATTATAAATTTTAAACGCGGAATTGTATAATGAATGTCTATAAAAATCATTAAATTAAATATATTTTATCCATAAATCAATTAATATTTAAAGAATATATTGTATATATGTGAATAATATAATTATTTAATTGTATACTAAATTCACAACAAATTCTAAAATTCATAAAATTATTTTAATATTTAAAAACACTATATAGTCTAAATAAAAATTATATAAATTCAACGAATCATATAGTTAAAGTCAATAGAAAACACTTAATAATAAAATAAATATTTTTAATATGATTTTTCTTTTTATATGTACAATATATATGTTAAATTAAAAATGTTCAAAAGATAATTTATTTGATATATAGTGCGATAAAAATAGATTTAAAATTAATAGTTTAAAGAATCTTGAAATTATTGGTGCAAAATAAAAAAGAAAAGAAGATGGTAAAGTTAATCCACTCTCTTTAATAGAGAGTGAGACTCACCATATATATATAGCAAGTGGACTCCCTAACTTCAATAATAACATTTTTATGTTTATTATTTACCCTAAAAAAAAAAATGGCTCATTAGTTCCCGAGCTAGATTGGGATGAGCTAGGCTGGCCTGGGCTCTATTTTTGTAAGCCCAGTTTAAAAAAGGCTGCCTAACTGAAACACAATACTAAGGGCCCGCTTGGTTAGAGATATTGATTATAGGGTAATGAGAATGATTTCATTAGTAGTGTTTGTTATTATTAATACATTGTAATAAGATTGAAAATGAGTTATAATTTACCTATCAAATGACTCCTCATTCATTACCCTCTTCTTGAACGACTCCTCGATCACTTTAATTCTCATTACCCTATAATCATCACCCAACCAAGCGGACCCTAATTTAACCAAGATTTGCAGACATGATAGAACCTTCACAATGATTAGCCTAGTTGTTATTTAACAATGAGGATAAATATTACCATCATTCAAGAATTTGCAATTTTAAAGACAGTTTGTGTATATACAAACAACATAATATATTCAAATTACACCACTAAATAAATACATGTCCGGAGGTTTCTCCCAAACAAAGCAAGCAACATACAACACCAAATTCAAGTCACCAAGGACCTACTACACCTTGTATCAAAAGAATAAGAATCTCACAAGAAAAGAATTAGAAGACGAATGACGAAGTCGTTTTCACTTAAATTCGTACATCGAGTCAGGTGAAGCTGTTGTGTGGTCGTTCAGGCTATCTAGTTTCGTTGCTCATTTGTAACGAGGCGTCCTCCATCAGTTTCAAGCTAAGACTATTGTACCGTTCTCGAGAGTATTGTCTCGATGCTTTTCTCCAATCTGTGCCCGACTTCATCATTGCAGCAAACTCTTCGTAACTTATACGTCCATCCTGCACAAAACATCACAAACAACTTCTTCAATCCAACTCTTAATAGTACAAAAGTTGTGACTAACCGGATAACTAAGATTTTAAATTACAAATCGTTTCATAACTTTCTGACAAAACAGATTTAGTCTCAAATTCTCTAACAACGCCCAATTTTGGTCCCAAATCGGCCGGAAAAGTCAATACGACATCGTTTTAAAGTCCAAAATTGGGGATTTATGGCAAGGGTGTTGATGGGGCGTCCATATGTGCTAATTATATTTTTAGATATATATTACTATGTGAAATAAAATTGTAAAAGAAAAGAAAATATCAAATATAAATATTAGTTATAAACGCCACATCAGCACCCTTGCCAGAAATCACCAAAGTCGGACTTAAAAATGAGAATTGGGACCAAAATTGGACCCTGTCAGAAAAATTGGGACTAAATCTAATTAAAAAAATTATTTTGGAACCAAATCTATTTTGTCAGAAAATTATGGGACGATTTGTAATTAAACTCGGATAACTAACCTTGTCTGTGTCGACATCTTGAATAATGGCATTGATGACCTCTTCACTGGTAGCCTCCACCTCGTCAGCAAAGGCATCCCGTAGATCTTCAATCTCGAGATACCCAGTTTCGTTTCTATCAAAAAACTCGAAGGCTTTGCGTAAATGGTCATCATTGCCCAACTTTCTTAGGTGTACAGAAATTGCAACAAACTCTGCGCAGTCGAGATATCCATCCTTATCTACATCTCCCTGCACAAAGAGAACTCGTTATTTCCACATCTTTGAAACGAGATTCAAGCCTAAGGATTAATAATGTTGAAAGAGGCACTTACTGCTTCCATGAGAACTACAAGATCTGTATCAGGGATCTGATGACCGAGCTTATGTAACCCAGCTCTTAACTCATTAATGTCGATCTTGCCCTTGTTGCCTGTATCCATCAATTGGAACCCCTCCTTTATGCCAGCCACTTCCTCTACCGACAAATGCTCAGCAATCACCTGATAATTTTATAAGCAATTCGGTAATGAGAAAAACTGGAGCAGTTCACGAAATTCAGTAGTTATGTGCTCTATAAATCAAGAAATTTTACCCTTAGAGCTCTTTTCTTAAGCTTATTCATCATTGAAAATTGCTTGAGCCTAGCTCTCACGGTTTCACCCAGGGAAACGTTTGGAGCACTCTTTGCATTCTGCAACCAAGGATGATCTGCAAGAGAAGGAACTATAGTTGTTAAGAGGTTCGTATTTGATACAAAGAAAATGGAGTGGGTTCGAGCCGTTTATGCAGCAAAATGCATATCTGAACATATTTTACCTAGAACTTCTTGTGCTGTAAGGCGCTGTTTGGGGTCAGGGTTGAGCATCTTTTTGACCAGATCCTTTGCTCTATCAGAAACCTTAGGCCAAGGGTCTCTCTTGAAGTCCACAACAGAACGAATAATTGCCTGGGCGACTCCTTGCTCAGTTTCTGCAAATTAATCGAAATTTAAGTAAAGAATGGCCATAGATTCTATAAAACAGACGTTCAATCATACTCAAGTAGAACTGATATTGTGTGATGTTGTCTAGGCAAAACCCATTAGCATAAGTTAGAACAAGATGTCAGGAGAAAACTTACCAGCCCAGAAAGGCGGAACACCGCACAATAATATGTAGAGGATTACACCAGCACTCCATACGTCTATTTCTGGACCATAGTTTCTTCTCAACACCTCCGGAGCCATATAATAAGGACTTCCGACTATCTCATCGAATCTCTGGCCTGTGGATTTACCAACGGATTAGTTATGAATGACAATCAACAACATAAAAGGATGCATTACAAATCATTGGTGACGGAGAAAGGAAAGAGAAAAAGGCGTTACCTGGTTTGAAGAAAACTGAAAGCCCAAAATCAATAGCCTTCAGTGGTGCTGTTTCCTTCTTGTTCCCAAACAAGAAATTTTCAGGTTTGAGATCACGATGCATGACTCCATGCTTATGACAATTCTGCAGGGCAAGTTTAATTAATTCTCAACTTACAGGACCAAGAATTTTAGTGATATGAGAAGCGAATTCTATACTGAACAGAAGAAATCATGGAGCAATTTCCTTTCAAAGAATTAACAAATGATAGCAATGAAACATCGCATGGATAGCAAACAGCAAAGAAACCATCAACTTTAATATTCAGAATTATTGATATTCATAGGTATTGCGGCAAAGTCAATGTGTCACAAAACAAATCAGATTCCCCTGATAACTAACATTAACAACCAAGTCATGCAAAGTTTGGACATTGTTTGAATTCACACAACAAAATCAAGAAATCAATGAGCATTGCTGAGTTGTAATCATCGAAACAGCGTTCTTTATCAAGCAACATGTTCATTACTCTCGAGTATACGCATTCGAAGATATGGCACTGCATTACTGATTAAACCATGCTAGGTAACAACAAATTACGAACAAGATTCCATGTAAAAAAAACACGAATCAAACGAGTCCTCACCTGAATAACTTCAACAATCGTACGAGTCACAACAGCAGCAGCCCTTTCGGTATAATGTCCTCTAGCAACGATCCTATCGAACAATTCTCCGCCCTCACACAACTCCATAACCAAATGGACTGCATTATCATCTTCATAGGTATCCTTCAAGGTTACAATATTGGGATGCTTGGGCATATGCTTCATGATCTCGACTTCTCTCCTAACATCCTCAATATCCACTCTAGTTCTAAGCTTCTTCTTCGAAATCGACTTACAAGCATAAACCTCCCCATTCGATTTATCCGTACACATATACGTTATCCCAAATTCACCACGACCTAGCTCTCGCCCTAATTCGTAAAATTCTTCTATGTTATCCCCTGTTGGTTTCTCCAACACAAATGATTTGTACCCACCGTTTCGTACAGAGCTACCATCAAATTCACCAGCAAACGGGTTCGGCTTATTCTTCCTACCTTGCTCATCAGAAGTTTGTGGAGTTGCACAACAATTACCCATCACGAAACTAGATCCAACAAATTCAAGCACGAAATCGATCGAACGATCGAACTAACTTAGATTTCTTAACTTCTACCGATCTAGCAGCTAATTAGGGTTCTGGATTGCAGTAAAACAGTCGTCAATACAGGAATTATAAAAATATTAAAAAAAATTCCAAAAACCTAGCTAGGAAGAACTTGTGTTGAGTTCAGATCTTTAATAACAGCAGAAAAATCCAAAACAACCAGCGATTTCTTCCAAAAGAAGAAAATGTAATGTAGCAATAGAAAAGGAAAATTTGGAAAAAGGGGAAAGAATTGGGACCTTGGAATTGAAGGAGCGATGGAGCTGAATATATCCGGCGAGCGTTGAAGGAGAGTCAAAGCATCTCACGGGAACCTTCCTCCTACCCCGCCCATCCCAATTACTTTTCAATATCTAAACCAGAATCTTCTCTCACACAATAATAATGCTCAGACAAAATATAGATTGAAACTGGTTTATATATAAATCATCGAAGGATATTAGTTGTTTTCATTGAAGAGTATTAGTTATATTTACTGAAGAGTATTACTGATTTATACTAAAGAGTCTTAGTTGTTCGGTGAAAATGAACTAAGACTCTTCAGTTTAAACAAGTAATACTCTTCAGTAAAAATAACTAATATTTTTCAGTGAAACAACTAATACCTTTCAGTGATTCATACATAAACCAATTTCACTCTATACATACTCTTACTCATGCTTAGACAAAGTACAGAGTGAAACTGGTTTATACATAAATTATCGAAGGGTACTAGTTGTTTTCATTGAAAAGTATTAGTTATATTTACTGAAGAGTATTACTGATTTACACTAAAGAGTTTTAGTTGTTCGGTGAAAATGAACTAAGTCTCTTCAGTGTAAACCAGTAATACTCTTCAGTAAAAATAACAATACTCTTCAATGAAAACAACTAATATCCTTCAGTTATTCATATATAAACCAATTTCACTCTATACATACTCTAATGCTTAAATCTTGTTTATACTACTTGGTAAATCAAAGTCATGAATAAGACAAAGTATAATGTGAAAATGGTTTATACATATATATTTTTTTTTATCGATAAATGTTAGTTGTTAGTAGTTAGATTACTTCACCAAGTCTCCATATACTCCAAGAAACCTTCAAGCCACCTTATAGCTCCCATTATTCGTTTCCAAATGGAATCGAACTCGGGTCACTCACTAGAGTGAGGAACCCAGTGGCCAGGTGGGCTAAGCCACCTGGTTTTTATATACATAAATGGTACTCCCTCCGTCCCCAAATACTTTTCACAGTTACTTTATCTTCGTGTTTTAGCGAATGAGTTGTTTATTAGTATTTGTAATGATAAAATAATCTATAAAGTAATTTTAAAATTATTTTATCATTTCAAATACTATTAAAAAACTCGCTCGCGAAAACACGAGAGGAATAGTAACTGTGCAAAGTATTGTGGGACGGAGGCGGTATTATTTGTTTTTACTAAAGATAATTAGTTGTTTTAATTAAAGGGTATTCGTTATTTTTACTACATAGTATTAATTATATATTGAAAACAATCTGAGACTATTCTGTGAAGACAGCTGACGCTCTTTAGTGAAAATAACTAATATTATTCAATTATTCATGTATGAATCGATTTCAATCTATACATACTCAAGACATAAATAAATAATCCTCATATCTTATCCAAGTTTGAATTTTGAAAAGAATATTTTAAGTAGAAATCAATAATACCTTAAAAAATAATCAGTAATATTTCAAAAAGTAATGAGTAATAATCCAATTGCAAAAAAACACACACAGTTCAACGTATTATTGTGTAATTTAAAAAAAAAAATCAAAATTAAGTTTAAAATACAAATACATACCATGCATTCGCAAGAATGTGCGTTTTAGATATATTTTCACTTTTCTTTTTAATTGAATCCTTCAACAATCACTTTACAAACACTACTTAATTAAAAATGTATCGTTAATTTTATATTTACGGATGATTACTTTACAAAAACTTTTCTAAGTATGTGCTCATTTATATAGATAAATTTGAAGAACCGAGAGAATGCAATTAATGAGAAATTATAAAATAATAATAATATTATTAATGACAATGAAAGTATACATTCGAATTGCACATTTTTTTTAGTTGATTTTAAGTTTATTTTATTATATGATTATATAAGTTTGCTTCATCCATCCCTTGATTTATTTCATAGTAGTAAATGACACATTAAAAAAATATGATTATATTGTTGAATAAAATAATGATAACTCTATGTTTTATTGACTTTTGTAAGAGATGATTTTTTTTTTTTTTTGAGTGAAAGTAATCGTGGGACGTTCAAATAAGACAAATGCAAAAATAATCGTGGGACGGAGAAAATATTAAATTTAACATTATTTATAAATTTTAATATTTTTGTTGAATTTAGTTTCTACTTTAAAAATTATATATTTAATTAAATAATTTATATATATATATATATATATATATATATATATATATATATATACTACTCACAAAATTAATACATTAATAAAAATATTTTTAAAATGAGCTAATAAGGATTTATTGGAATTTACTTAGTTTTCTTTTAACTATTCTATTTCTCTGAACATTTCTTTTCACTTATGAATTATGATGCAATCAAAACCAAATATAAAACGCCGAGGTCCTCTTAATTGGTCAGAATAATTAATCATTCACACGTAAGATTATCATTTTTAAATATCATTGTTTTTGTATTATTTGTTGACAAACAAAACCATACCCACTACACTAAGAAAATGAAAAAAAAAAAAAAAAACGTAAGATTACTGTGTAAATGATGATACTCGATATTTCTTTAAAATAAAAAAATATATATATACTCGATATTTTATGATGCTGTATATAATTACCTAAGCATGCAGTGGTATATAAAAAACATAGCGCACAAAGTGATTATATATTTATAAGTTCCGTAATTTTGCACTATTTTGAATTTGGTCCACATGAATTACAGGTTTTGATATTGGTCCGATAAGTTTGGAATTTTTATTATTTTAGTCCTTTTAAAATTTATAGGACCAAAATCAAAACGTATAATCCAATTTTTTAAAAAAAAAAATTGAAACTTACTGGACCAATATAAAAAAAAATCAAGGTAAAATGACTAAAATCAAAATAATCTCAAACTTACAAGACCAATATCAAAACATGTAATTTATATGGACCAAATTCAAAACAGTGCAAAGTTACGGGACTTATAAATATATAATCCTATTATAAAACATATGAAACATAAGGTTCACTTATAATAAATAATTCAAGTAATACATAATGTTGCCATTTACCAAATTGTCCCTAGAGAATTCAAACAGACACAATTTAGTCAAAACTAGGTGGTTAGGATGTGGTTCCAACTGCTGCTTTTAATTTGGTTGCTGTCCGTTCATTTTGACTTTTTAGAGTTGGACCGGTTTGATCTCACAAATTAATTTATGGGGTACTTTTGCAATTACACGAGTTCTAAATGGTTACTTTGTACGTGTCTGCTTCTTATAAGGCTATTTTGGATAAATTTTCAAAAGTCGGCTACCTGGTCAAACTCGGCGATTTTGACTTAAATTGTTTGTTTTTTTTTGTTTTTTGTTTTTGTTTTTTTTTTGCTGATTTAGAGTTTTTGACTTAATGATTGTTTGGAATCTGAATCTCACAATCCAATATAGAGAAAAAAAACAAAACTTGTGAATATAATAATAATTTAATAATTGTAATCTTGGAATCTACTCCTGTCAATTTGCTTGAAATTATACTCCATCGACCTCTAAATATTGGTCATATTTTTCCATACGTAATTTAATGTAATATATCGGAAAGTATTACAGAATTTTTTTAGGTTCGTTTTTTAATAATATGATCGTTATTGAAAAGTTTGTTTCACATACTTTTCATAAATTTTTATTTTATTAAAAAATGGACCTCAGAAAACTCCGTAATACCTTCCGACATATCGTATTAAACTACGTGAAAAAATATGACCAACTTTTAGGGACCGAGAAGTAATTAGTAACTCTATATTACCAATAAACAAAAAAAAAAAAAAAATTAGTGACGCTATAAACAACATTGTTCATGCAGCACATGAAAATGAATCGTAATGTTTATAGAAATAAATGATAGATTATCCATATTTACGAACCAAATTGTTACACACCATTACTACATTATTTGTCAAGCCCGGTTAAATACAGTCTCATGTTTTGTGAATACACCCCACAGAAAAAAATGTTCTGAATTTTTTTCCCAAAAATGTAACAAATTTAGGAAAAAAATTCGAAAATTCATATATTTAGTGTTTTTTTATATCTTCGGAATTTTTTTTCCAAACACTTTTTGATGGAGTGTATTAACAAAAGATAGGACTGTATATAACCTTGACCTATTTGCTTTATTTTCTCGAAACTGTGTTTCTTAATGGGCCTGCCCACTTGGGCAATATAGCAGGCTTTTTAGCCCAAAAACATTATGTTAAAACAAAGCCGAGGTTATATACAATCTTGTATTTTGTTAATACACTTAATTCTAAAAATTTAATAATTTCCTAAATTTTTCCCTGAAATGCTGAAAACACATACGAAAAATATGAATTTTCAATAAAAAAAAAATACGAAAATTGTTATATATTTTTTTTGAACATTTTCTAGTGGTGGTGTATTAACAAAATATAGGACTATGACCTTAGACTTAAAACAAATTTGCATTTGAGTGCAACTTTATCACATTATTGGGCCTATGTAGCACGTCTTGGATCAAAGTTATGGCCCTATACTCTTACTTTTCAGGATCTTAATTAAACGAACATGTATTTTATATATAGTTATGATTTGCTTTTAAGATTATAAATTTAAGACAAAGTATAGAGTAAAATTGGTGTATACATGAATCACTGAAGGGTATTAGTTATTTTCATTGAAGGGTATTAGTTGTATTACTGAAGAGTATTATTGATTTACACTAAAGAATCTTAGTTGTCCAGTGAAAATGAACTAAAACTTTTCAGTGCAAACCAGTAATACTCTTCAGTAAAAACAATCAATACTCTTCAGTGAAAACAACTGATACCCTTCAGTGATTCATATATAAACCAATTTCACTCTATACATACTCTAAATTTAAAATTATGATTCTAATTCCCTTACCCACAGTCAAGCTCCATCAATGTATTTAGAACCTTATTTGTAAGGAGTGGGGTTTTATATGAAAATAATTCATGATAAACTTATAATGAAACTATTTTAAAGTAGTGAATATGTGATCAGAAGTATCATTAATCTGAGTTCAAGAAAATTTACAACAATTACAATATAATATCTCTGACCCATATGATAACTCTTTCATGAACTATTTTCATATAATATTTTGCCCCAATATTTAGGTTTGTGTTAATATAAATTTTATTTCTATAAATATTCAAATTTTTAGATTTGTAACATAAATTTTCTTTCTATAAAGTATTATATGGAAATAGTTCATGAAATACAAACTCTCATATGGACCAAGTGCACGGTGCGCTCACTCAACAGTTGACCATGTCTACACTGAAAAATTTGTTCTAATTCCACTGAAAAGTGTGGTTGAATTACACTGAAAAGTTTACACTAAAAAATGATTTTTAGTGTAATCCAACCACATTTTTCAGTGTAAACATGGTCAACTGTTGAGTGAGTGCGTCATACACCAAATGCAAAAGAGAGTTACACTTTAAAGGTTATCATCTGTGTCAGTGGTATTATATTATTCAATATTTTAAAATAGTTTTATGATAAGATCATGAATCATTTTCAAATAAAATTTATGCAAAATTGGTGGAAATTTTCCCAAATAAGACTTATTTTAATTATCTGTCAAGACAAAGTATGGAGTGAAACTGGTTTATACATGAATCACCGAAGGGTATTAGTTGTTTTCATTGAATAGTATTAGTTATATTTATTAAAAAGTATTACTGGTTTACACTAACGAGTCTTAGTTGTTCGGTGAAAATGAATTAAGACTCTTCAGTGTAAACCAATAATACTATTCAATAAAAACAACTAATATTTTTCTAGTGAAAACAACTAATACCTTCAATGATTTATATATAAATCAATTTCATTATGTATAGAGTGAAATTGATTTATATATGAATTATTGAAGGGTATTAGTTGTTTTCACTTAAGAGTATTAGTTGTTTTTATTGAAAAGTATTACTGGTTTACACTGAAAAGTCTTAGTTCATTTTCACCGAACAACTAAGACTCTTCAGTGTAAATCAGTAATACTCTTCAGTAAATACAACTAATACTCTTCAATGAAAACAACTAATACCCTTCAATAATTCATGTATAAACCAATTTCACTCTATACTTTGTCCTATTTTAATTATCTGTCAATGATTTTCCAAATAAAAGAAAAGAATTATCCACCAAATGATACACACTTTTTATTGACTCGAGAAGATACCAAGAAAGAAAGTATAGTTACTTGGCAAATTTCAATTTCTCCCTTAGCCGACACACAGCCCACAATTTCCTCACCGCCTACATTCATTAATAAATCTCAGCCACAACTATTATTTCCAACAAAATTAATTATTAAAAAAAAGCTCGATGCTACAGCTGTTCTTCACGGTGGCTTTCTCGGCGGCGCCGCTCACTCTTTACATTCCGCCGATCCGCAGCCTAAATCTCTTCGTCGAGACGCTGGAGCTCTTACTCCGCGACGTCGTTTCGCACGCTATCAGCGTCTATCCCCGCCTCCGCGTCGCCGTTTCCCGCTTCGTCTCCCCTCACCTCGCCGTCGCTCGAAGGTAGATTAATTCTGCCGATTTTTACTTTTTTTTCTCTACGACGATTTGCGTTTCGATACTTGTATAGATGAATTTTCATTTTGTGAATAGCTGGGAAAGTATGTCGATCTGCGTTTCGATCTGGTTTATTGGCTCGATTTCTGAAGTTTCTCTCGATGTTTCTAACAATGGTGTCATATAGATCTCTATTATTAGATATTTTTCATCAATAAATCGGAAATTCTCGAATTATACGAAATTTCTCCCTTAGTGTTTGGGGATTTGGCTGGTTTGGACTTTGGAGTTTAGGTTGAGATTGGGATTGGGATTATCAAAGTCAATGAAATTGGACTTAACATTGAGAGGTAGAAACATTTGGGCAAAAATAAGGAGTTTGAACACATATTCTCCCCTCAAATTTTTAATGTGTCACGTTCAATTTGTAATGTACTCCCCCTTCCTTGAAAATTTCGTCTTTTTTTTTTTCACGTGGTTTAGTGCACTATGTCGTATGGTGGCAATTCGTGCTAACGGATCGTATTTCGTGTCGACACGATAGTGACACGACACGATAAGCTCCAACACTAACACGACACGATAAGCATCCGTGCCGACACGGCACGAACACGATAAAATTCATGTCGACACGACACGATATTTTTCGTGTTAGTATCGACACGACACGATTCATTCCGTGTCGACACAACGATTCATTCCGTGTCGACACGAACACGATATAAACCTAATAAAAAAAAGATGGCTAAATTTAAAATTTCTAACACAAAAAATTACAAATGTTCATAGAAAGCATATTCTATCCAGAACGATTACCAACCAATATAACAAATGCATAGTTTATCCAACATAATAATTAAAGTCTCATACTACAAACCAAAGTTTTAGAAATCAAATGATAAACCAAAGTTTCAAAATACACAAAAGAAGAATCATCACTCCAATTTCCACTTCAACATCAGGATTGTTTTCACATCGGCAAAGCTCAGTACAATAGCTCACCTACAATTCAATATATAATTAATTTAGTAAAATTTAATAAATGACAACTCCCAAAAAAAAAAAAAATAAGAAAACAATTTAAAGTTTACCTTTCACATCGACAGTGGACAATGTCTCCTCTTAAGAGGCCAAGATCTGAGAGTGAGATGGAGGGAGAGTGACCGTGAGGTCGTGGTGAGGCGAGGGGGAGAGCGGCGGTGGCTGATGCGGGCGAGGGGAGAGCGGCAGTGGTTGAGCCGAGCGAGGGGGAGAGCGGTTGTGGCTGAGGTGGGCGAGGGGGAGAGCGTTAGAGCGGCGGTCGCTGAGGCTAGAGAGAGTGAGAGAGAGAGAATGGCTGTGCGAGAGGGAGAGAGAAAGAGTGAGATTGCGATGGCCGATGAGTGTTTTTTAGGGTTTCCAAAAGTAATTTTTATTCTTAATTTGGTCCTTATAGTATACTTAGTTTATAAATTGATGGGTCTGAGAGTTGAGCTTCCTCTGCCCGTTTTTTAGTAAGGGATAAGAATTTGAGCTAAATTCTTAATGGGCTTGAAAAGATAATGTTATATATTAGTATTATTTTTGTAAAAATATAATTAAAATATATTTCGTGTCACTGTCGTGTTATGTGTTATTTCGTGTCACTATCGTGTTCGTGCTTAACGGGTTGTTAACAGGTTAATGGGTTGTTTGTTAATTTTATCGTGTTTAACGTGTTGATACTAATCTGACACTAACTCGCCACGAAATTTTCGTGTTCTTATCGTGTCGACCCGATAAGGACACTAACCCAATAAGATCAACACTAACCCGCAATTTTTGTGTCGGATTCGTATCGTGCTATCGTATCGTGTTCGCAATTGTCACCCCTACTATGTTGGAGGGTATTACAGAGTTTTCTGAGGTCCGTTTTTAATAAAATGATCGTTTATGAAAAGTATGTGTAACGAACTTTTCATTAACGATCATTTTATTAAAAAACGAATCTAAAAAAACTATGTAATACTCTCCGACCTATCGCATTAAACCATGTAAAAAAAAGGATCAATTTTCAGGGAGGGGGCAGTAATTCTTATTTTTCAAATGTTTATTTACATTAGTTTAGTGTAAAACACCAATTCAAGTAAATGTGATGTAGATGAGATCGCTATTACAAGTTGAATTGGAGAATCATTTTTTTAAGAAAGATAATATTTTATTATTATGTTTCTATATTGTTGAGATTTTACGTGTTTTTATCGTTCTTTCAGTATTCATAGAAATTCCTGGATTATCACTTTAATCACGTTTTGTGTATTTTCCGAGTATTTTTAGAATCAACGAATATTTTGTATTATATCGTGCTCCCTCTGCATCAAAATAACGTGACTGAAAACTATTGTTTCGATTCTTCTTTATCAAATGTTTCAAATGTTTGGGTACATATGATATGATACAATTGGTGAAAAGAAATCAAACTCTAATTTTACATATTTAAACCAAACAAGTGTGTATTCTACTTGTGGGAAACTATATAAAAAAAATGAATTGAATCAAGGTCCATCATCACCATCTCCAATCAAGTTACAAACATCTGAGCATTCTGAAAGACTGCACAAAGACAAGAAACAGAAACTATATTTCATCATACAAGAAAGAGTGAGGAGTTTTCGATGTCACACTATTTTTTGTAGACGGAGAGTATTTTATTTTTTATGGAAGGAGAGAGTATTTTATTTTTTAGAGTAAGTCTCTTGTGCATTTGGTGTATGATGCACTCACTCAACAGTTGATACTGTATACACTAAAAAGTTAGTCATAATTACACTGAAAAGTTAGTCTCAATTACACTGAAAAGTTAGTCATAATTACTGCATTTGGTGTATGATGCACTCACTCAACAGTTCAGTGTAAACTTTTCAGTGTAATTGAGACTAACTTTTCAGTGTATACAGTATCAACTGTTGAGTGAGTACACTGTGCACTTGGTGCATATGAAACTTTGTCTATCTTTTATGGACGAAAAGAGTATTTTATCTTGTGCTTTATCAAAGGAAGTGTAATAAAAATACAAGATAAAATAATAGTAATTATTGAATTAAAGGATAACAACTTACCAATATTTACGACTACGAAAAGTATCTTTGAAGACAATTAGAGGCCTGTAGTTAAAAAAATCAAGAAAATTAGTAAATGAAAAAATCAATCTTAGATAAAATTAGTAACTCAATCAAAATCAATGTGGAATTTTCATAAGGTAATGAACCACTAATGATTGCAATGATCATGGATATTATTGTGTGGAATGAAAATCCACACAATGATTGATCTATTGTTTCCCCTCACAACTTCAAATACTTCAAATTTGTATGTTTCTTTATTTTAAACAAGTTCTCTAAAATGAGCCACTCCGTTCCAATTTCAATTCTCTTTTGCCTTAAAATTACGTTATAAATGGACAATTTTTATTTACTAAAATGTGAAGAAAAAAAAACGATTTTATTCCCTATTATTTGTCAGAAGGTCGCTAAAAAATAATTTTATCACTAATTCACTATATATACTATTTCCTTTGTCCACAAAAAAAGGTATTCCCTTCGTCCCAATTTTATTTTTCTATTTGTAAAAAAGGTTTGTCCCACTTTTTTTTCAATTCCCAAGGTATAAATAAAGTGCATTCACTTTTTGAACTTCACCCCTACAATTCAACTACTTTATTCATTTAAATATCACAATTCAGTTCTAGCATTAAACTCCGTGTAAAATCAAACGGGAAAATAAATTTGGACGGGAGGGAGTATTGGACTATTGGTTGTCTTATTTGTCTGTTCACAAAAAATAGTCATGGTTTCTAAAATATAAATAATATAATTTTAACTAATTTAAAAAAAAAACACACATAACATTTTTTAAAGGGTTAATTACATATAAAATCACGACTTTTTCGCTAATTGCAATTTAATCTAAACTTTTGAATTGTTGCAAATAAAACTTCAACTTTAAATTTGTTAGCAATTCTAACCAAATGACAGATTTCAATCTGCTCGAAAATAATGATTAATTATGTGTTGTCATCCGAACCAATATAAATATATTAATACAATTAATTATTCATTGTCGAGCAAGTGAAACATCATTTTCGGACAATAAAAAATTTTATTTGTTGTTTCGAATTGCAACCACAAATTGCGCAAATGTTGTGATTTTATTTGCAATTAGCCCTTTTTTAAATAATTTATTTTGTACTTAATTTGACACGATATTCTTTACCTCCGGATGTTAAACGGGCCCTCGCCGGAGGCCCCGAGCCCGCCCCGAACGCAAGTGGTGACGCATTTCCCGGTACAATTCTCCGCTTTCTTCGATTTGGGCCTTTGAATTTTATACCTTTTCTTGCAATCCTTTTCTTCAGGGCTGCACACGCTTGAAAGCGTCTGCGGTAGGTTGGACAGAGTCTCATCCGCCGCCACCTCGACGGCACCGGCGGACCACACCACGGCGGCGGCGGCGGCGGAGGCCACCGCGACGGCTATCGCATTGCCGGCTGTGAAATGCGTGGAAGGGAGAGAAATGGGGGGTTTTGGGGGTGAAAGATGAGTTTGGCGCTCATTGGGGCATTTCATCGAGCATCTGGTGGACGTTGCGCCATAGAGTAGCATTCTCTTGTGGAATTTTGTTTGGGATTGTTTTGATTTGTTTTTAATTTAAGGGTTTATCCATAAATGGATGGTTGGTTCATTTTCAGCCCCATGTTTGGTGGGCACTTCAGTTTTCTTTTGTGTCTAATAATTTGGCCTTTTCCAGCAATCGATTTTGTGATAAAAAGAAAAATGTCCATTTTTATAATATTAATAGTTTTTTGCCCAATTAACAAAAATTCTACCCCTACCTAGTGCTGTTATTCGAGCCGAGCGAGCTCGAGAGCTCGGCTCGAGCTCTTATCGAGCCGAGCTCGGCTCGGTAACACTAACGAGTAATAATTTGAGCTCGGCTCGGCTCGTTAACGAGTGTAACGAGCCTATCGAGCCCATCGAGTCGAGTCGAGTCTATCGAGCCTAATGGAATTTTAAGAAAAAACTTAGTTATCGAGCCTAACGAGCCGAGCTCGGTTAGGCTCGTTAAGAAATCGAGTATTTTTTGAGCTCGAGCTCGTTTAACCTAACGAGTCGAGCCGAGTCAAGCCTTAACGAGTCGAGCCGAGCCGAGCTCACGAGCAGCTCGTTTCGTGTAACAGCTCTACCCCTACCCCCAATTAGTTCTTATAATTTTTAATATATATTAATGTAATAATTTTAGTTATTTTTAAAATTTTGTACTCCCTCCGTCCCGGTCTAAGCGTCCCAATTCTTTTGGTTGAATGGTTTAAGAAAGTGTATTTGTTTATTAATATATGGTGGAAAAGTAATGAATAGTGTTTAATAAAGTAATGAATAGTGTTGAAAAGTGGATTTGATGAGTGACATTTTTGGTAATATTGTGTGAATTTGAAGGTTAAAGTTTATATGTAGTAGAGTGTTGCTTTTTCCATTTATGGAATGAGACACTTAGTATGGGACAATAAAAAAGGAAAGTGGGACACTTAGAGTGGGACGGAGGGAGTAATTTTTTATTAAATGGTATTTTTTTAATAGGAAAAAAAAAAGAGTGAAACCAAAACACCTAAATTTTACCACACTTAAAAAGAAAAGAATTTACATCTTTCTTAGAGTGGGCAAAAAACTTTATTTTTTTGAGTGATGGGCAGAAAACTTTTTATTTTATCAGAGTGGACACTTTTACCCTTTTACACATCGATTGAGATTTCTCATTTTAGGCTAGGTTTTATTTGAACTAATACTACTGTTTGTAAAATTAATATCAGAGTAGTTTTTGTGTGAGACCGTCTGATTATAAGTTGAGAGGATGAATGTTAATTTGTACTCCCTCCCTTTTTTTATTAAATGTTTTTTTTTGAAATAAAACAACAAATTAAGGTTATAATTTTTTGTCAATATTATCCTTAAAATCTCTAAATTATAGCAGAAATAAATGGAAAGATTTATGGTTAAAAGAAAGAGAGTAGAAAATTGTTGTTACCCAAAATACGTATCTAAATACGGGTTAATGTGGCTTTGTGTGGATAACGGCTAAGTGATTTGTGAATATTCTGGTGCATTAATGGCTTGAGGCCTTTTTGTTACAAGAGATGAACAAAAATAAATAAATGCAAGAAGATTTGCCAAGTCAGTCTTGACTTGGGCTTTAAAGTTGTTTGTGTCCTATTTATTGCAAATGAACAAATATTTATAGTCCAAAGGCATCCCCTTGGACTGACCTTTAATGGACAGGTTCAGCCCAGCATTTAATGCTGGGTCAGGCCCATACCGAGTTAGTGAGAAATATCTTCCGTGCTGCAGGTCTTGGCCCAATTACAGTCGGCCACGTGGAAAGGGGATCGTATCCTCCCCAAGATCGCGGGATATTCTTCCATAAGTATGACTTCCCCTACTGAGTTGGTGGTGCCCTCTTGTACCTGGTGTTGGGATTCGGGAAGATCTTCCGATGACGCCCGAATCTCCCTAATGCCGGACGAGGTCGGACATGCAACCGTCTCGTCCTTCAAGATGACGTGGGCACTCATTCTTCTGAAAACTCCCCCTCGTCCGGGTAATACACCAATCGAGGCTGGTCGTCACATGACGAGGTGGGTTACCTTCATGACGAGGCACAGACCCAGGAAAAGCCTTGACGGCGTCAGGACCGTACGACCAAGTTCGAGCGTCGAGGTGGAGCCACGTTTATTTCTATCCTTTGACCCGCCTACTCGTCGACCCTCTTGCCGTCCTCGTCCTAAAGGATTATTTGGCACACAACAAAAATTAATAGGAGTAAAATTCTAATTCTCCCCACATCTCATTCTAGATTGTCTATGTGCTTTTGACATTAATTTTAATATAAGAGTTAATTTATTTGGGAAAAGATATTTGTTTATCCTTTAATTTTGATTGATTTTAATTTTTGTCCTGTTAACTTTTGAGTTTTAAATTTCATCCTATAATTTACTAGAATTGTATTTTTTGTCCTGTTAACTTTGGAATTTCAAATTTCGTCCTATAACTTACAAAAGAATTGTGTTTTTTCTTTCTATAACTTACAAAAAATTATATTTTGTGTCCGGTAAATCTAACGGGGCACCAATTTTTTATAAGTTATAGGACGAAATTCAAAATTTCAAAGTTAACAGAACGAAAAACACAATTTTTGTAAGTTATAAGATGAAATTCAAAATTTTAAAGTTAACATGACGAAAACCAAAATCAGCCAAAGTTAAAGGACAAAAAAATACATTTCCCCAATTTATTACTCATTCCCTTTCAGTTTTATTTTTCCGTTTGACTTTACAAATGTGAGAGTAGAATTGTAGTATTTAAATTAATAAATTAATTTTTTGTGAGGTGGAGTTTAAAGAGGTGAATGCATGTTTTTATTTTGGAAAATGAAAAAATAAAATTGGACAATTTTTTTTTTTTGACAAATGGAAAATTAAAATTGACGGAGGGAGTAATAATTTATAATGATAAAATTGTTTTTCTCTGACATTGTGATAAATAAAAAATTAAAATAAAATTGATTTTAATGTAACATTATGATAAATAAAAGTTGGTTGTTTATGAAAGGAACAAATGAAACTAAAAATTGACCTTTTTAACTAGGGAACGTTAAAAAATGGACTGGAGTGGGTATTATTTATACAAGTAACAAAGTGATACTACCTCCGTCCCACCTTTTTTATTACATATGGAAGTGACACAATTTTTAAGAAAAAATTGAGTACATAAGCGTGGGGTTGAATTAAATAATGATAAATTTACGTTTTATTGACTTTCATGTGAGATGGTTATTTCCTTTTTTTAATGTAAAAATAATTGTGAGATTTTCAAATAAGACAAGTGAGTCATAAGTTTGTGTCACCACTTATCCGATAAAATTAATTACAAATTCCTTCTCTTATTAATGTGCTTCCCAATGGATAGTGAGTAGTGCCATTATTTGGGCGGCTTGAGCTCGAGTACTTGGTACTCGAGCTCGACGAGTTCTTATCGAGTTGAGTCGAGCCTAGCGAGCCTAGTGGAATTATAAAAAAATCTTAGTTATCGAGTCTAACGAGTCGAGTTCGGCTTCGCTCGTTAAACAGTCGAGTATTTTTTGAGGTCGAACTTGTTTAGTCTAACGAGTCAAGCCTTAACGAACTGAGTCAAGTCGAGCTCACGAGCAGCTCGTTTCGTTTAACAGCTCTAATTAGTAAGCATAAAAAATAAAAATATAAAAAGTGGTACAATCTTTTTATTAAAATGAGTATTTAAATTAGCAATTAACTCTGCAGCGGGAATAGCTCTAAAACAAGTCATTCTTCCTTTCTTCGATTGACAATTAATGCATTTTCTACTCTTTTTGAACTAGGTTTTCTATAGCGGGAAATGTTCATATCAATTCATATACACATTATGTAAATTATTTCAGTCCTCTCTTACTCTTTCTATTTTGTCCATTTCCAAAATAAATACAGTTTGGTAAATTTGAATAACGTGAATTCAGTTTCCTTTTCTAGTTAAAGTACATTCTGTTTTAATTCATGTGCCAAGGTGCACATTTTATAATAAGTTTGGTTTACGGGATAGGATTGGATTAGCTAGGATTGAATTAGAACAATTATCGAAAAACGAATAGACTAGAACCAGAAAATTTGGACTAGAACCAAAATTTTTGGATCGAATTGTACACGAGATAGTCGTTCGAGTCTATCCAGGGTCATGGTCCTATACAATCCCTCAAACTAGACACGAGATTATCTGAGATTATAAAGATAATCTCAGGCAATCCCTCAAACCAAACGGCCCCTAAATGTATTAATGGGTTGATGTTAATGTCAAGTGTTGGTAGCTCAATTGGTTGATGCCACCACCTAAAATTATAGAGATTTTTTTTCTGAGATATGGAGAAGGAATTTGTGATTGCGGTTTTGGTCTACATTCCCAGCTAATAAATTATTTATTAGCTTAATAGGAGTAACATCTAAATCACCAAATGGTCTCATAATTTTTTGATAAAATAAATTCAGTCACAAAATTAATTTTTCTTATCAGAATTTTGTCCAATTTTTTTAAACAATGTCCAATTTTAATCTCAAATCGACTGTAAAAGACAAAACATCGCTTTTCAAGTCTAAAATTGTTGACTTACGATAAGGGTGTTAATGTGATGTCCACGTGTGTTAAATTTTCCTTTTTCTTTACAATTTATTACACGCCATGTATACTTAAAAATCATAAAAGAAAAGAAAAATATTAAAATTTAATTAGCACATATGAACGTCACATCAGTGCCCTTAACGAAACTAACCAATTTCGAACTTTAAAACGACGTCGTTTCACTTTTTACCTCCGATTTTGGACATTTTCAAAGAAATTGGAACCAAATGTGATATAAAAAAAAAAGATTAAATTTTATATTATCAGAAATTTAAAAAAAAATGTCAAAAAGTTATAGGACGATTTGTAATTTAAATTCTAATTAGTTGTAAGAATTTGGAACTTTAAGTATCAACTCTTTTCTAAGTTTTCCTGTATTAAAAAAAAATACTCTTTTCTAAATTTCAAGTTGAAAACTAATAAGATGCTATCAATTTCTGAAGTAAAACCTACTTATTAAAATATACTCCCTCCGTCCCACTCTAAATGTCTCACTTTCCTTTTTTAGTTGTCCCACACTAAGTGTCACATTCCATAAATGGAAAAAACAACACTCTACTACATATAAACTTTAACCTTCAAATTCACACAATATTACCAAAAATGTCACTCATTCAATCCACTTTGCAACACTATTCATTACTTTATTAAACACTGTTCATTACTTTTCAACACTATTCATTACTTTTCCACCATATATTAATAAACAAATACACTTTCTTAAACCATTCAACCAAAAGAAATGAGACGCTTAGACCGGGACGGAGGGAGTATGTGGTTATCTCAATACTACTCACTTACACTCTTTAAGTACACAAAATCCACCTCATATATAGTTCACCTCTTTTCCTCCTCCTCCTTCTCTCAATGATGTCCAAACAAAAGAAACAAGATGGAGTTCTTGAGGTGGAGCCCACCAAAGATAAGACTCTTCTCCCCAAGAGAAACAAATTTGCCATGGCCATCTCTATCCTTGCTTCCATGACTTCCGTCCTGCTTGGATATGGTAATTTAATTGTCTCAACACTCATATGATATAGGGTGTGTGTTTGAGAGATTATAAGTGATTATAATCACTTAAAATTACGTGTATAAGTATTTTTAAAGTTACTGATTCTGCTTAAATTAATCAGTAGAATCAATAATTTAAAAACTGACAAGGGTATGCTTATAGTGATTGTAGCTTCTCATTACGCACCACCTAGAACCATCGATTTTACAGAAATCGGGTCGAGAAGAGACTGTCTAACCAGATTTCTACGTCACTGCTAATAATTTACTCTATTCAATTTTTTTTATCAAACATTCAATATATATTTTATACAAGTTTTACAAACACTCTTAATTTTCACATTTAAACAACTTTTTCCGATAATCATTAAATTAAATAACTTTTTAAAAATATAATTTTTTTTTCAGATTTTAAGGTGTTTGATGAGTAGAATTGATTTTGTTTTTAAAAAATCAATTCTATATTGTTTGCAATTCATATGTAACCACCTTAAAATCTATTCTGGAAAAACAGAAATAACCTGTTTTTGGATACTGAGAATTGATTTTTTCTTGTAGATTTGTTTTCATTAATTCATTTTTATGCAAACATTTCCACTTTCAAAATTACTTAATTTCAAAATAATTCTCACTTTTGATTTTACTACAAAAATCACTTCTGATTTTGCAGCAGATATTCAAAACATACCTTAAATCACTTTTTTTTTTTTTGGCAGATTCCGGGGTTATGAGCGGAGCCACGCTCGAAATCAAGAAGGACCTCAAAATCTCGGACGTTCAGGTCGAGGTTTTGGTGGGCACCTTCAATTTTTTCTCGCTCGTCGGCGCCGCCGCGGCAGGCCGGACCTCCGACTGGATCGGGCGGCGCTACACCATCGTTTTCGCGTCGGCTATCTTCTTCGTTGGAGCTATACTGATGGGGTTCGCCACTAACTACGCGTTCCTTATGGTGGGCCGGTTCGTCGCCGGAATCGGAATGGGCTACGCGCTGTTGATTGCGCCGGTGTACGCGGCGGAGATTGCCCCTGCCTCCTGCCGTGGATTCCTATCTTCTTTCCCGGAAGTCTTCATCAATTTTGGTACGTGTTCATTTTGTCTTTTTTCTATATTTTCCAAGAGTTTTATCTAATTGTTGCGGAGTAAATAAGGTATAGGATAAGGCGAAGTATTATACTAAAATAGTTCATGATAAACTTGTTATGAAACGGTTTTAACGCAGCAAATATTTGGTCAGTGGTATTATTAATTTGGGTTATTGGTATTATATTATGGGAAAATTGAGTTTTTTGTCCTCTAAGTTTGGTCAACTTTGTTTTTAATCCTCTAACTTTTGACTTTATTTTTTAGTCCGATAACTTTCAAAAAATTAACATTTTCGTCCTAAAACATAAGTTATCGGACTAAAATGTTAATTTTAGGACTAAAAAATTATCGGTTTTAGGACGAAAATGTTAATTTTTTAAAAGTTACCGGACTAAAAAATAAAGTCAAAAGTTAGAGGACGAAAAACAAAATTGACCAAACTTAAAGGACAAAAAAACCAATTTTCCCTTATATTATAATTGTTGTAAAAAAATTGAACCCAAATTAATGATATTCCTAATTAAATATTCAATACTTTAAAACAGTTTCGTGATAAACTTTTCATAAACAATTTTCATATAAAACTTACTCATGGGATAAATATTGTATTTAGTGGACAAACGTTTTTTTTAATAAAAAATGAAGAATAATGTCAATTCAATACTTGAAAAGTAGTAAAATTATCAATTTAATATCTAAAAGATTTTTTGTACCTGGAATATTGAAAATTATTAATTTTAAAATGGTGTTTGACATGTTATAGTTTCTTATTTATAGATAAAAAAAGGTCAATTATTTTTTTTTCTTATTTTTTTTTTCAAATCATGTGAAATTAATATATATTTTATTTTTTGTGAGAATATGATTCATAAAAATATAACTGGACAATTAGAAATTATAAGAGGCCAAATATATGTGTTCTTAAATTGGCTAAATTTGAAATTAATAGTTTCTATTTTTCAAATCTTGAGTTGATAGTTTTCTTCATATCATAAAAAGAACTTTTAAACTTTAAATTGATAGTTTATATTTCAGGGCTAAATATATAAAAATCCTAAAAAAAAATTAACACAAGCACATTTTATAATCATGATAAGGTGTGTTAATAGAAGTGTGACTAAAATATGTAAAATAGAGGACTCATTACATAAAACAATTGAATGAAGTATAATTTTAGTATTAGTGCATTACCATTTTAGTAGGATTTTGCCAAAATAGTACTCCCTCCGTCCCAAACGAATTTGTACACTTTCCTTTCTTGAACGTTCCAAACCAATTTGCACACTACCTAAAAAGAAAATATCGATTTGCGTGCATACTCACATAAATATATACATATTTATCCATATGCCACAATTTTATTACTTTTCTTAATATGTGTGTCATCCCAGAGGTCCAAATTCCCGGATTTTACCAAAATAGATTACGTAGAATTTTGAATGCAATTGGCCCACAGTCCATATCTATCACGTTCTAAATCCGCAGACTTCATGGACCGCTATGACCCCAACTTCTTGTCGGATTCTTTTTCTTGGACTTCCTAGTTTCAATTGCCTGACACTTTATCTTTTAAAATTAAGTTACATAAAAAATTACAGAAAGGTTCTTTCTAACAGGAATATGGGGATAAAGTTACTTTACATCTCATAATTTTTCTTTTTTTAAATATCTCAAAAAAGTTAATTTTTCGCTGAGTGTATAATTTACGTTCTAAAAAAATTAATTTATCCAATTATGTCTCAACTTTTTGCTAAGTGTACAAAAAAATTAACAAAAGATCTACTAATTTAAACTAAAATCATAAAATATTTAAAATATTTTTAAAAAAAAATGAAAGAGTTCCCACATATCTCATTCACTCCCCGAAATAAAACGTCGTCATTTTCCTCACCGCCACCCACTCCACCCTCCAAAAATAGTTCAAAAATAAATTTAATATCCACATAAATATTTTTTGCCCCAAAAAACTAAATTTAACAAAAATGTGTGCGGCACATGAGGTAAAATGACTTCGGTTTGTCAATTTCAACAACTTTGGGACGTAGATTGTACACTTAGCCAATAATTCGGATGTAATTGGAGAAATTAACTTTTTTTGGGACGTAAATTGTACACTTGGCCAAAAATTGGGACGTAAATTGTACACTTGGCCAAAAATTGGGACGTAATTGGGGAAATTAATTTTTTTTTGACCTTTTTTGAAAAGGTGAAAAGTTATGGGACGTAACAAAACTATATCCCCTCTTTTTCAATTTTATCTTGTTACATGCATTACATATAGTTAATTGGTCTCCCAATAAATTTCACGCTTTTATTTTTCATCTACGTCCCCGTACTTTTTACACCCTGAAAATAAAAATAACAGTTAATTATAATATTCTTATAATACTATTTTATATTCAAATAAAACCCTTCAAACAATTTTAAAAAGTGTATCGCATCAAGTGTGAAAGCTCATTGGTTAAGTTTATGAGCTCTTATAAGCTCATTCCAATATCTTTTTCTTTTTTTTCTTTTTTGTTCCATCATTTTTCATTAATACTCGTACACAGGTTGTTTGCTTGGATATGTTTCAAACTACGCATTCTCAAAGCTTCCGCTGAGAATAGGATGGCGAGTAATGCTGGGAATCGCCGCCGTTCCCTCAGTCCTTCTCGGCGTCGGAGTTCTCGCAATGCCGGAATCCCCTCGTTGGCTAGTCCTGCAGGGCCGCCTCGCCGACGCCAAGAAGGTGCTCGACAAAACGTCCGACTCGCCACAAGAATCCCAACTGCGCCTCTCCGAGATCAAACACGCCGCCGGCCTACCAGAGACCTGCAACGAAGACGTCGTCCCGGTCCCGAAACGCAACCACGGCGGCGGCGTCTGGAAGGAGCTCCTCCGCCCCACCCCCGCCGTCGCCCACATCCTGATCGCCGGAGTCGGCATCCACTTCTTCCAGCAGGCGAGCGGGATCGACGCGGTGGTGATGTACAGCCCGAGAATCTACGAAAAAGCCGGGATAAGGAACGAGTCTGACAGGCTACTCGCCACGATCGCCGTCGGGGTGAGCAAGACGCTCTTCATCCTGGTGGCGACGTTCCTGGTCGACAGACTGGGTCGCCGCGTGCTGCTCCTGGCCAGCTGCGGCGGCCTGGCCGTGTCAATGTTCGGGCTGGCTGCGGGGTTAACCCTAATCGACCGCTACGACCATCAAAAAACGACGTGGGTCGTGGCGGTCTGTGTCGCAATGTCGTTATCCTGCGTGGCGTTTTTCTCGATCGGAATGGGGCCCATCGCGTGGGTGTACAGCTCGGAGGTGTTTCCGTTGAGGCTGAGGGCGCAGGGGTGCAGTATCGGCATCGCGGCGAATCGGTTCACCAGTGGGGTGGTGTTAATGACGTTTATATCCTTGTATGAGCGGATTACGATAGGTGGTGCTTTCTTTATGTACTCCGGAGTTGCTATGGTGGCTTGGATCTTTTTCTATACATTGCTACCGGAAACACAGGGGAAAACCTTGGAGGAAATGGAGGCTCTGTTTGGCACTTTCTTTAGGTGGAGATCAACTTCAAAGGAATTGAAGATAAAGAAACTGGAGAAGAGTGTGAGCCACTTCCCTATGTAATCTTTTAAATAAGGGTTAATTATATATAAATTCACCTCCTTTGATTCAATTTCAATTTAATCGAGACTTGCAACATATTTGCGTAAATTCATCAACTTTTTTAATTGTTTCACAAATTTTTTGATACATGAGAGCAACTTAATGCTTGGATGAAAAAAAAATTATTCAGGGATGGAACCGTCACGTGGAGGGCAAAAAAAGTGTCTGATGCATGGCTGGAAAAATCATGTCGTAATTTAAAAGTGTGTACGAAATTGATACAATTAAAGAGGTGGTGAATTTACACAAAAATATTGAAGGTTGGATTAAATTGATATTGGCTTCAAAGATCGTGAAAACTTTTGAATAAGGGTTAATTCTGTCTAAATTCATGGCCTATCGATTCGATCTCAATTTAATCGCGACTTTCAATATTTTTGCGTAAATTCACCAACTTTTGTAATTGTTTCAATTCAATACACTGTTTACATTTTTAACACAAAATTTTCAAAACATGAGGGCAACATAATGCTTGGATGAAAAAAAAATATTCACGGATGAAGGGCAAAGGAAGTGTCGAATGCATGAAAGAAAAAATCATGTCGTAATATAAAAGTGCATACGAAATTGAAACAATTAAAGAGGTGATGAATTTACACAAAAATATTGAAGGTTGTGATTAAATTGATATTGGGTTCAAAGATCGTGAAAACTTTTGAACCACATTATACACATATACCTAATATCATATATGGGACTTTTGAACCACATTATACAGAACAGACTTTTTAACCCTATTTGGGACTTTCTATAAATAGAGGTAAACAGAATCAACATTACCTTATTCATCAAAAATGCAGGAATCAAAGACAATGTCATTACACAGTCAAACTAGCAGAATAATCTTAAAACCTTCATCAATGTATGATTATGCCAAGCAGTTATAAAATAAGAACTAGCCAACATCAGAAAGTCTATACGTCATCGCTTCCATAGCACTGAATCGATCGAGCAGTAATGTATTTTATAGTTGTTTTGGGATTCACACGGACAGGACTAGGACTTTCCGGCCCCCGCCCCATTCTAGTTAGAGATGTAACATCCCATTTTTACATCCCATTCTTCATCCACACCTATAATACCTATTTTCTCTCACTTACACTATTTTTCCTACTTTTCTCTCACTTATACTCTTTTTCCTACTTTTCTCTTTCTAACTTTTCTCACTTACACTCTCTTTCCTACTTTTCTCTTACACATCCTACTTTATTTTTACACATGATTTGACATAAAGTAAAATCTCACCCTACTAAAATCCCAAAACAAACACACACTTTTATTATCATCCAAGACTTTACATCTTGTGGGCGTAAAGTCATGACTTCACACGCCCACCTAAATCCCGAAACAAACAAGCCCTTATTTTCTGTGAACATTTGAGAAACAATCATGATGTCCTGCTTGTTTGCAGACTCGGATTGGATGTATAATGGATCAAACTAAAGCATGGATGTTCAGAACATGAACTTAGGTTCTTACCTGGAAAATTAGACGCTCTTAGTTCACATTTTCCGTGGTGGTTACCATTCTCTTCGACTGTTGAGCTTCGGAAACACTTCCTCAGCAGAACAAAGTTTCAAAACAACAAAATGTTGGAGATGATAGAAAATATAAAAGTAGTATTATAAGCAACAGAAAACAACCAACAACTTACTAAAATCCTGAAAAATGACGATTGTTGAAAGCAAATAACACACCGTGATTTGCATAGGGGAGCTAATCAATGAATATAACAAACACGTAGACGTAAAAAAGGTTGAATGGCGATCATGCTTCTAAAAATCAGAGTATATTAGTGTATAAAAGACTCTGAGTTCCTACATATTTGAGATAATGCAAAAGCATACATCGATATCTTACAACACGTGGGAAAAAGAGCAACGAACTCGTCTCTCGTAATTTAAGAAATAAATGTAGTATTATAAGCAACAGAAAACAACCAACAGCTAACTAAAATCCTGAAAAATGACGATTGTTGCAAGCAAATAACACACCACGATTTGCATAGGAGAGCTAATTAATGAATATAACGAAGACGTAGATGTAAAAAATGTTGAATGGCGATCATGCTTCTAAAAATCAAGAGCATATTAGAGATAAAATACGGGAGGAAGAACGAGCTCCTACATATTTGAGATAATGCAAAAGCATACATTGATATCTTACAGCACGTGGGAAAAAGAGCAAAAATCCTGAAAAATGACGATTGTTACAAGCAAATAACACACGGTGATTTGCATAGGAGAGCTAATCAATGAATATAACGAACGCGTAGATGTAAAAAAATGTTGAATGGCAATCATGCTTCTAAAAATCAAGAGTATATTAGAGTATAAAATACCGGAGGAAAAACGAGCTCCTACATATTTGAGATAATGCAAAAGCGTACATCGATATCTTACAGCACGTGGGAAAAAGAGCAACGAAACGGCAGCCAATCACACATCTCCACCTCCTGAAGAAAAATGCATCTTGGCAAATTCCAAACAAAGTTGACGATCTCTTACGTCTCCCCAGCCTCCCCAACCCCGAAAACCAGCTTGATAACCAGCTTGATGCTTTAAAACATGTACTCCCCACTCCGATTTAATATTAGCAACTTTATCAATCTCCTCAATTCCGAAATTGAAAACACCATTATCGATACAAGCAGCTCTCTCGCTCTGACCCTGATGCAAACCACACTTCCCAAAGTGAACGGAGCTCGTCCGGGGCCCACGCAGAGAGTAAACGGGGCTCCCGAACGAGGGATACACGGTGGCCCACATCGTTATATCCCAATTATACTCGTCGAACGAACAAAACTCCCTCGCCTTCCTATGAATCATCCGCCAAACCGTCCTATTAAACGAGTACCCGACATTTCCCATCCTCTCGGCTATCAAACTCTCCCATCCTTCCCCCCTCAACTTCACGTCGGACGGAGCCAGATTCGCGGCGTAACACTGCGGACACTTCTCCGTTTTCAGCTCCACGAGTAGCTGCAAATTGCGGTAAGCATTCGGGAAAATGAAGTGGTCCTCTTCTATGAAGAGAATGTGCCCCGAGTGACGTCTCGTCTCCTTTAATCCATCCCACACCACATTCATCATCCACCACCAATGGTGCTTCAACGAGACTATCTTTGGTGAGCGGTGGTTCCCGTACTGATCGGGAGTCCCATCGCAGTTCTTATCCCCTTTCTCCTTGCAATCATTCGGCGAAACGCCGGGGAAACTATTGGGGAACACATGGGGGGAATACGGGGCGAATATTTGCTTCACTTGGCAAAACTTAATACTATCCACAACCTTGTTCATCTCCTCAAAGAAGCCATCGTGACTAATTATAAGCAGAGTTTCGCTTATCCCTACGACTTTGGAAAGGCTTTCGACAGCTATTCGAAGATACTGAGGCCGATTATGAACATACAAGACGATAACTATATGATTATTGACTAACTTAGGGTATAAATCTAGGTTCCTAGGAGGCATCTGATTACGTTTCTCTAACGAAATCGAGAGCTCATTCTGCTTAGGGAGCTTCGAATTTGAACCAGAACTCAAACTAGAATTCAAATTGTGATTCGATCCAATGCTTTGATTATCATCATTCTCAACAGAATATCTTCTAATTAAAGCTATGAATGAATTCGTCCTCACTAGCAACAGGAATAAAACGGCACCAAATAAACCAATTGAAATCAAACGGCAAATACTCACTTCTTTCATCCGCGATTTTCTGTACGGAGCCGCCATGGCAATAACAGCTTCCGAACAATGCTAATTAAACTTCACATAAAAATAACAAAATTGGACACCAAAATAAACAGCGATGAAATCGGAGAAAGGAATTACTTCAAAATTGAGATGGAAATATCCCGCGGCTTTCACTGGTGAAGAAAAGAGATCCCCAGAATGCGTAAACAGCGGGGTTTCGAATTACTGTTTCGAATAGTGGAACGAAAGAGAGAGAGGTAATAATCTACTGGAAATTTAATGTGACCGGCCAAACACGGTCTTGACTCTTCTAGTCTTCTCTTGGGTTTTACAATCTTTTGAGCGTAAGATTCGCAATTAGCCCTGCAAATTGTACTATTGTTACGATTACCCTAAAATAACTTTAAAATGCTCAAATACCCCATTTTACAATCATGTAATATTACTTTCTTCCCCTTAAATATTACTCACCACATCCCAATTTTATTTTCTTATTTGCTAAAAAAGTATTAACCCCGTCCCAATTTTGTTTACTCATTTGACTTTTGTTGATTTTTTTGTGAGACTTAATTTGTAGTATTTAAATGGATAAAATGGTTTTTTTATGATTACGTATTATTCAATTAAAGTGCATGAAACAAAGTAAATATGTTTTTCTACGTAATTATTAGTGGAATGTGGTGTAATTTAGAAGTATTTGAAGGGGGTACATAATGAAATGGGTAAACAAAATTGGGACGGAGGGAGTATGTCCCAATTTTATTTTTTCATTCCCAAAATATAAATAAATTGCATTCACATTTTAAACATTGCCCCTACAATTCAGTATTTTGTTCATTTAAATACTGTTTTATTCACAATTCATCATTCTCACGAGACTACTTTATTCATTTAAATACTACAATTCAACTCTCGCATTAAACTTCGTGTAAAATTAAATTGGAAAATAAAATTGGGACGGAGGTAGTATTTTATATGTCACTTTAATTTATTATTTTTTTACAAATTAAGATTACAATTTTTTGTCAATAATAAGTATTAAGATTATAGTAACATTTAATTTAATAAGTTGTTGAGATATCAATAATTTTGACTGATAAAATATATCCCAAATTTGTGGAATGGGAAGATTTATGGGAATTAATATTTTTATTTAGATATTAATGGGGTAAAATTTAAAATATTTAGGGTAAAATTCATCAAAATTACATGTATTAAGAAATCAAAGTGACATGTAAAAATAGATGGAGGGAGTACTAACATTTATTAATTAAACTCCATTTAATTTAGGGTGATAAACAGTAATGTCTTGATAGCTTATTATATTGTTATGAGGGTGGTTTATTTTATTTTATTTTAAGTGTGAAAGTAGTACTTTAATGTTCAAATAAAATAAGTGGGAAAATAATTGTGAAACCAAGAAAATAATAAGTAATTTTTGTGCAAGGCAGCAACGTCAATATTTATTTCTTATAAATATTATGTCTCCAAAATTAGACAGCTTCTAAACTAACACTACCTTTTTCAAAAAGAAAAAATTACGTGAATTTGGAAACATAAAACACCAACGTTGAATTGGTCAGATTGCTTATAATTTACAAAATCCTATATTTGTATATGCTTTTTTGGAGGATACTAGAAAATAGGGAAAATCCTTATTCCATCACCTTTTTTTTTTTTTTTTTCAGAAAATCACCCTTTATTTTTTAAGCTACACAGTAACTTTCAAATCCAAAAAATAAAAATAAAATATTCACGCTACTCATTTTATTGTCCAAAAAAATCAATAAAACAATATTTTCTTATAAAGTAAAATTCCCAGGGAGCAGTAAATATGTGCAATAGCATTAGCATCCAAGTGATCTTATCAGTCAATGTAAGTAAAGTAGTGGCCGTTGATTATTGAATACATATAAAGAATGTAATTGATCATAAAAAAAATCTGAGCTATATTAGACTTTTCTACATCTATCTATTCACATAGAATATTCAATGTTAATTAATTTTTTGACTCTAAAAATAAAATATTTGCAAACTACACCTTTGGGGTTTTCAGGTTGACTAAGTATAGAGCTAGAATTGCAAGAAATTTGCAAATTCTTCTTAAAAATAAAATATTTGCAAACTACACCCTGGAGTTTTCAGGTTGACAAGGTATAGAGTGAAATAGTTCATACATGAATCATGAAAGTAGTCGTTTTTATTAAAAAAAATATTACACGCTCCATCCCCTCTTAAACTTCATAGATTGGGTGACACAAATTTTAAGAAAAACTGCTTTATTGACTTTTTCAACAAATGAATGAAGAGTATTTTGAATTAAAGTAGGTATTGTGAGTGTATTTTATTTCCATATTTGGGGTGTGAAATTTATTGTGGGACGTCCCAAATAGGAAAGTGTGAAGTTTAAGAGGGGACGGAGGGAGTAATTGTTTTCACTTAAGGATATTAGTTATTTTTACTGAAAACAAACTAACTCCCTCCAATTTAAAATACATGTCATTTTAGCTATTCACATTATTTGCAATTTAGATGTCACTTTGCACTTTTCAAGGTTAATTAATTATATTTCTTCCAAATTTACCCCTAAAATCATTAAAAATAACTTAGATAATGATAGGTTTCAAAGTGTTATGTAAAATCTCAAAACTATTAATTAAGGGTATTGAAGGAACTCAATTATTACCTTAATATGTGTGCATTAACCTAAAATGACATCTATTTTGAATAGGAGGAAGTAATATTTTTAAATAAAAATAACTAATACACTTCAATTATTCATGTATAAACTAATTTCACTCTTATATCTACACTTTCAGGTTTGGAGCATTCCCTGTATCAACGGCAAGATGTTGGAATGTCACTGTTCTCTTTTTGCTCAATTTTCTGGTAAGGAAGTTAGAATGTTACTTCAGTCCATCTGTTCTATCTTCAACCTCAAATTTACTCTTCAAACAGTGTTATTTAACTAACAAAAACAGTAAACCAAACATTTAGATTAGATATATGAATCATATCTAAACATCGTATGTGCTCGAAAAACCTGGACCTGCAAGAATCCAGTGTGGATTTATGTGGCAATGGTACAATAGAAGTTCAGAAACCTCCCAAGTAAAAAATCAGTTTCAGAGACAAAAAGATACAGCATCTCCCTCTAGCAGAATGGATTCAGGTTTTCACGAAATAAATCGACCTCCATGCACGAGGCGAACACGATTATCAGAAGAATATCGTAAAACTCTACTTATATATAAGGGCGTCCCGACCTGGTCCAACTCCGATGTAGTGAATCGGTACACCAACAAGCTCCTCTATCCGTTCTACGTAATCACGAGCAGCCTTTGGCAGATCGGAATACTCCCGAACATTAGAAATATCGGATTGCCACCCGGGCATGACATCGTAGTCAACCTAAACAGAACCAAAATATGAAGTTAGGAAAAGATGAAGATTTAAGAGGGTGTTTGACTGAACTTATAAACTCTTTATAACAGCTTATAATATGTCAAAGAGCTTATAAGTACTATCAATGTGTTTGGCAAAATAAAATGTTTATAAGATCACAAAATAAGTTACTAACACCTCCAACCAGGTGGCTTAGCCCACCTGGCCACCGGGTTCCTCACTCTAGTGAGTGACCCGGGTTCGATTTCCTCTGGAAACGAATTAGTTAATCTAACTACTAACAACTAATATATACTGATTAAAAAAAAAGTTACTAACACCTCCATCCCCAACCCTCCCCCACCCCCACCCACTCCCACTCCCACCTCAATATAAAAAAATTATTTTATATTAAAATTTAAATTTAAAAAATATTTCTTATAATTTCTCAAAGATCTTATAGATTATATTAGCCAAACACTTTGACAACTTATAAGTTACTTAAAAATTACATCTTATAAGCTCTTAAAACAACTTATAAGATGTTAAGAGCTTATAAGATGTTTCAAACAAGCTTAGTCAAACGGGCTCTAAGTAGCCTCTAGTCTAGGAAGAAGAGACTTGCCTCGACTTGCTCGAGAATGCGAATGTCTGATGGGTAAGAAGAGATTGGCGTATCGGTTGATTTGTATCGGTATCTAACACCCAATTTTATTTCCGGTAGTTCTGACAATACGTCGAGTTTGGTCAGGTTCAGAGATGAGAATCCATTAATCTGACAACAATATTTCAGTGCAACTATGTCGAGCCATCCGCAACGGCGAGGGCGACCGGTTGTAGTGCCGAATTCTTGCCCAGCAAACCTAAGTAGATCGCCGCCTTTATCCAATAATTCGGTTGGGAAAGGTCCTGAGCCAACACGCGTAGTGTATGCTTTCACCTGCATCATTGCCAATTTATAAGGTAAAGAAAAGAAAAAAAAACTCCATTGTCCATATAACACAGTTCTTAGCAATGATGCAGAAATCGGGCTAGGCGGCCGCTAGCCGGCCTCCTCCTGACCCAATTTTTGCAAAATCAGTTGTTTTAGGCGTTTTGGGGCCTAGGTCCGCCTGCGGCCGTAGTCGGTCCTAAACGGTTCAATTGTAAGCAGCTCTAGGTGGCCCTATTATACAAAAAAAAAGAAAAATTGCAAAATAAAAATAAAATCTCTAGGCAGCCCTAGGCACTAGGTGGCCAGAAAACACCCGATTACCGATTTTCGACTTTTGTAACCTTGGTTCTTAGTAAAACTTCTGCAAGATAAAACTACCAACAATAGCAACAAACTAAGCTTCCATTCTACTAGGTTCAAAAAAGCCACATATTTTCATTTATATATAAGCACAGGCACTATCTTTTTAAATAGTTTCTTCCCAAACCATCTTAAGTGAATTTCTTCGATTTCCAAATACTTCTATCAATTTCGTAAAACTCAAGGAAGAAAATAATTTTATGGCATAATGTACCAAAAGGCCCCCAAACTATCCAATTTTGTTTTAAAAGGCCCCTGGACTAATTTTTGTTTTAAAAAGCCCTTAAACTATACATTTTTGTTTTGTTAAACCCCTAAATTATATTTTTTGTTTAAAAAAATCCTTAAAGTATATAATTCTTGTTTCATAAAGTCCCTAAACTATTTTTTTTTTTTGTTTCAAAAAGTCCTTAAAGTATATAATTCTTGTTTCATAAGGCCCCTACTGAAAATCCATTAGAGACACATTTTTTTGTTGAAAATCGATCATAATGGCATTGAATTTGGTTGATTTGTCATATTTCAATAAAAACATTAAAATAACGTAGCAAAATTCGTGAATTTTCGTTACCAAGGGCCTCGTGAAACAAAAATTAATAGTTCAGGGGCTTTTTAAAACAAAAAATAGTTTAGGAGCCTTTCGGAACAAAATGTGATAGTTCAGGGGCCTTTTAATGTATTGTGCCTAATTTAATATATAGAAACGGATGAATTGTGACCACACTTACCACTCCAATAAGATCACCAATGGCTCTAGGAGCAATACCAAGACCTGTGCAGATTCCTCCGGCAGAAGGGCTGGAGGAAGTTACGAACGGGTAAGTTCCGAAATCAATATCCAGCATGGTTGCCTGACCACCTTCTACCAGAATCTTCTTATTCTGGGCTATAGAATTGTGCAAGAAATCCACAGTATCCCAAATTAGGGGTTTCAACCTCTCGGCAAACTTCTTATACCGTTCGACTTCTTCCCTGAGCATTTCGGGGCTATAGTTAAAACCTTTGAATCTCGCTGCAGCATCGGATAATAGAAGATCTAGCTTCTGAGTAAAAGTATCCATATGCCTCAGTTCGCCTACTCTTATACCATTCCGGATAACCTTGCTTGAATAGCAAGGACCAATACCTCTCCTGGTAGTACCGATGAATGATTTAGCAAGTTCGGCTTCCCTAAGTCCATCCACGACTTGGTGAAAATCGAATAATAGGTGAGCACGGTCCGATACTACAAGCCTTCCTCCGGTGGAGACCCCACTGGCTTCCAGGCGATCAATTTCCTCGAACAATCCCGGGAGATGGACCACACATCCATTACCAATTACACAAATGGTTTTCTGGTTAAGAATTCCGGAGGGGACTAGGTGGAGAGCAAACTTTTTGCCTTCTGCATTGTAAATCGTATGGCCAGCATTAGCTCCACCCTAAACGAATGATGTTGAAGGGTTCAGAATAAGTAAACCAAGAAATCATACACTCATTTTTTTAATAAATCAAAACTAAGATCAGGAATGAGAAAGCCCTAGCAATAATACAAAGGGCAAAAATTGCAAAGCTAAACGCCAATTCCTAGCTTCTTAAAATATCCTGACTTAAAGACCATACGGCTACTTTATGTTTAATCCTTATCCAAAATATTATCTATTGATTCAGAATTATTATTAAAATAATCCTCTTGTCCCTCTCTAACCATATAGACCAAGAACAGCGGCAACAACCTCTCAAAAATCAAGCATTCGTTTTCTTTTCATGTGAAGCAAACACAATAAATATTTTTTAACATATAATCACTAAGAAACGGAGAGACATTGACACCAATGAGTATGAGATATTATTATGTCTCGAATGAACATCACGTAAAGTTATCTCCAAGAGTATTCACATATCCTTCTAATTAATATATTGCATTCAAAAAGTAAGTTTGTTCATTCTAAAAGGCGAATGGTATAGTTCACAAAAATGAAACTACCAGCATACTAATTCAAGGGGGTGAGGGGGCATTTTTTACATCAAAATCTAAGTTGAGGACTAAGAGGGTGTTTGTCTGAGCTTATAAGCTCATCAATGTGTTTGACAAAATAAGATATTTAAGAGCTTATAAGATCATAAAATAAGTTTCTAACAGCTTATAAGTTGTAAAAAAATAAGTTGAGATTTCCCAACTTATTTTCCTAACCACCTACACCCCAACCACCCCACCCCCACCCCCACCCACCTCTATCCCAACATTAAAAAAATAAAAAAATCTATTTTATATTAAAATTTAAAAAAAAAATTATTATAAACTCTCAAAGATATTATACGTTGTATTAGCTAAACATTTTAACAACTTATATATAAGCTACTTAAAAATTACATCTTATAAGCTTTTAAAACAACCTATAAGATGTTAGAGCTTATAAGATGTTTCAAATAAGCTTAGTCAAACGAGCTTTAAAACTTCAAAACCGAAGCAGTCAGATGGGGTAAATTTCATGAATGGTGTGCTTTAAGTCAGCTCAAGTTGATAATTCTTCTACATAAAATTTTACCACAAGCAATTTAATCTTATCTTACACAAAGTAACAGGACTCAAACTAGCAAATTTACACTGTACTCCAAAGAAAATTATCAAGCTATAATACATTTCAGCAGGCAGAATCGAACATAACATTACTAATCAGATCATGCTCTTGCTAGACATAAGTTTTTTCTTCGAATATAATAAACTATTCCAAAACGAAACACCTAAATAATGACAAGTTCCATAAATCAGATAATTCCACAAAATTAAAGGAAATGCAATAAACAAATTCACAATTATAGGAAAAAAGTTAAAAAAAATAAAAATTCATAGCAGATAAAAAGTCTATCCCGTGCAGAATCAAGCAAAACCCTAGATAAAGGGGATAAAACAGGTTTTCTACATACAGACCTGACAACGCGCCACGACGTCGAAGTAATCAGAGTTAGCGAGAATATCGACGAGCTTTCCTTTGCCTTCGTCTCCCCACTGACATCCAAGCACGCCGGAAACTTGACTCAGGGAATTAATCCGGCTCGGGGCGTAACCCGACCCGCTGGTGCCTGGATCAATTACCACGGAATCGCTCTTCGGAGCGGCGGAGCAAATAATCGTCTTCTGCAGCTTGTTGTTGGGAAACGAGAGAAGGAATTGGTTGTAGGAGCCACCGAGCTTGCCGGTGAGTGGTCCATTCCACGTTCTCGGCGTGGAGGTAGTGGTGGAGGACGAGGAGAGATTCATGGCGGCGGCGATTGAAAGAGAGAGGAGTGAGTGTAAGGGTTACGAAAGAGAGAACCAGAACAATGCGCGAAATGGTCCAAAGAAGTTTCGTTTATAAATCGAGGAAATTTTCTATTTGTTGTCTGTGCTGTAATATTCCATAAAATATAATGTGCTTAAAAAAACTTTTAGATATTCTTCCTGTCTCACTATAAAAAAATTTATTTTCGTAAAAAATAAAAATAACATTTTATATATTAATGAATAAATATTTTTTAAATAACTACTCGTTATTTTTGTTTTTACACAAAAATTCATACTATATATTAATAAATAATATTTTTTTTAAACAAATCAACTAGAGCCGGCAATTTGGGTCCGGCCCGCCCGACATATGGGCTGGGCCGGGCCCAAAAAATGTAGGCCCAAAAAACCGGGCCGTTTTTTGCCCGGCCCGTTTGGCCCGGTTAATTTTTTTTATCTATTTTATTTTTAAAAGATTATAATTAGTGTTATTTTTTTAAATGATATTCATTGTTGTAATTACAAATATATGGACATACTTGACTTGATACTGCCATAATAAGGAATTTAGTGTTGTATATTTAGTTTTTAAATGATATTTAGTGATATTTAAATGATGTTTAGTGTTGTATATTTAGTTTTTTTTTTTTTAACATACTTGACTTGATAGTTGATGCCATAATAAGGAATTTTGTAAATGAAACCCCTCAATTTTCAGTACCGTGGAATAAAAAAAAAACTCTACCAAATATTATTTTGAGATTAGAAAAAAAGTTGAAATTGGCCGGGCCGGCCCGTTAGCCCGCGGGCTATGGTTGGGCCGGGCTGGGATTTTACAGGCCCGACGTGCAGATGGGTCGGTCCGCCCCGTGAATAGTGTTTGGCCCGACAGGCTGGGCCGGGCCGACTGTTAACAATGCCCGTGAAATTTACGAGAAAGCAGTTTCCTATATTGTTGTGTTTTGCAATGACTATTAACAAGAGCTAGGGTCAATCTCGGTCGACTGTTGGACTATACTTGCTAAAGCCAGTTTTCACTCACGGACAACTGTACGTTGCAGAATCGTGGGTTAAGAACAAGGATTGTTTGAAAATCCTGTGTCCGCGTGGAAGCCTTCAAAGTATACAACGAATGTTATTTATATGGAGGTTTTTTGAAATTTATGATGAATATGTTGGATTTGATTGTTTGATTTGAATGAATATATATACTTTTACGGAGATTTTGTGCATTTGACGTGACTGATTAATTAAAAACGAAATAACTACAGTCCAATAAACATATTTCTATCGTATTGTTGAACAAAAAAAATCTAACAATATTTCTTCAAACCCGTGAAACTCGCGGGTCTAGAACTAGTTACATTATACTGGGAACCTATACTATTATTATTATAGAGCAAGTATAGAAAAGCTTATGTGCCAATTATACATTCATTTTCTTACAAAGTTAGTGTGATACGATATGAATTAATGATGGTACAGAGTGACCTAATGTAGTGCATGCTTAACAAAGTGTGCTACAAGGTGAATTAATTAGTATACATATTAAACATATGGTGGTGCGGGCTTAAATAACATGTGGTACATACATAATTAATTGAGGTACAAACTAAACATACGATGGTACATGTTAAAATAAAGTGTGGTGCGTAGTGAATTAATTGTGGTACAGGGTAAACTAGTAGTGGTACAACATCAGTTAAATAATGGCACAAACTTAATACAAGGTGATATAAAATTAATTAAATGGTGCAAGCATAAGTGTGGTATGAGATGAATTAATGATAGCACACATAAATTCATTCTTTAAGAGTATTCAATATCAATTTTGAATTGTATATATTCAATTAATAAAATGTATGAACAACACAAATTAAATATTTATAATATAAGTCTATATTTAATTTTTTTTAATCATCTGGTGTATTACGCGGGCCTATGCACTGGTAGATGATAAATTACAAATGTATGTATGTAAAGGGGTGGTTTAGTATGGTCAATCATAGTTATTAGTTCATATTGTGTACTGTATTGAAAATATCGGTATGTAAAAAGTCATATTGTTATTGTATTGAAAATTTTGATATATCGTAGTTAGGTATTGTTGATAGGCGAACATAAATTAATTTATGGCGAACAAGGATTAAAGCTACATCAATGATTATGAAGAGCCAACCTCAAATCAAGGGTGATCAACAAAGAAAATCAAGTTGGGGCGCATCTACCAATCTGAGAGGTGTATAAAGTGACGAACAACTCCCCCGACGAACAACTAATGGGAGAACAGGTATTAAGACCCGGGACCAAGAATGAGCCAATTGTGAAGTCATCAATGACGAACAACTTGGTCAAACTATGATACAACAAACAGTCAAGGAAGTGTGTACAAGTGAACAAAGGACAAAGATCCCAAAGCCAAGCTAAACAAAGCCATAAGGCGAACAACTTCCAAAGTACAACTTCAAGAGGCGAACAACTTTCAGTGGGAGAATCAACAAGATCAATCAAGCCGACCTAGGCGAACAACAATGAGTCCGAGATAAGACCAAAGAAGACTTTGTAGTTAAGATTCAGCTTAGATAAGATCAAAGGGACACATGTCAAGCATGCAGGCTAGGGAGACCAAGAGTCTTGGACACCTCATGCTTGTTAGTCTCTATAAATAGTTGTTCTCCAGCTGTGAAATAGAAGTTCAAAAAAGTTAAAAATACATAAACAATTCCAAAACACAGACAAATACACCTAAAACGCCCACACATACGAAATCAGTTCAATTTCGTCTATCGAATTTATTAATCCGATAAATTCACACCCCGATTTACCATTTACGGTGGTAATTAATCACACGTTATTGATTGGTGACGTAAAAACGGATTAAAACAGCCACTAATCCTTACGATTAGATTCGTTCACCAACAATTTGGCGCTAGAAGGAGGGTACGAACCTTCGATTCAGTGTGATTGCTCAAGAACTTCGAGTCTGAAACTTGAAGATTCAAAGAAATCCTCAAGAAATTCTTGAAGATACAAGCAAAAGTGTTCTTGGTGTTCTTCAATAACAATTTGAAGATTCGGAGATTAAGAAACTAATCCAACATTAGGATGCCTCAATCCAAGCAAACACAAGGATCACGCCTGTCAAGGAGAGCATCTCCTACTCGGGCCTCAACAGCAGACCATCAAGACCGTGATCCTAAGCACGCGAACAGATCACAGCATACAGCCATAACACATAACCTCCCGCCTGAAATGGAGGCTCTGGCGAACAACCCTAACGAGTTGGCTAAGACCATAGCAGCTCTCCAGGCCCTCCAGAAACAACAAGCTAGACCTTCCCAAGCAAGGCCTAGGGATAAGTCTCTGGAAGTTGGGAGGGCTAAAACTGTTAGGGGCGAACAACATGAGGTAAACAGCGCTCAAGTTAGGCGGGACAAGGGCAAGGCCAAGATGGCTGACCTTAGAGAAGAGCAGGCTGAGTCTGCCCGTGGGCGAACAACTTTGTCAAGCCATGGGACTACTCGTTCCAGTGCCCAGGACAGACTTGGTCAACCACAACATGTCATGGAAGCTGCTCGCCAGAGGGCAGGTGATGGGCGAACAACTCTTGAACAGCCTCGCCCATCAGTGCATGAAAGATTATCTCAGTCCGCCTTCAGACGCCTAGGGCCGAGTGCAGCGAACAACCCTAGGAAGCAACTCCAGGAGGAGCCCACTCCGGGTGAGGGACTGCGACGAACAGAAAGGCATGCGCCTTTGTTCGCCGAACAGCCTCCAAGTCAGGGGGCACCTTTGGATGAGTTGGCTAGTTTAAGAAAGACAATGGAAAACATGCAGGGGCAATTGGACCAACAGAGAGGTATGGGGACGACCAGCATACTATTATCCCCATTAGCCCCCCACATTTTAAAAGCCCCAATTCAAAAGAAGGTTCAATTTCCAGCAAGCATCCAGTATGAAGGCCTGGCAGACCCTCGAGTTCACCTTACCAAGTATACGGACTACATGGTTTCCGTGGGGGCCAGCGACGCCACCCAGTGCCGGAACTTTCCATTAACGTTGGGCGACCGGGTTCACAAATGGTTTTCAGCAATGCCACCGGCATCAATCAACTCGTTTACCCAACTGGGTCGGGAGTTTCTTTCACACTTTTCAACAACTGGCTCGTATCTTTCCCATAAACATCGACTGTCAGATTTAAGACAAAATGACGACGAATCTGACAGAGCATTCATGGAAAGATTCGATAAAGTGTTGTTGGAAGGAGAACCGGTCAGCGAGGACACTAAAATTGTCGCTGTTATGGCAGGACTGAAAAAAAGGGTCAGAATTATGGAAAGAGGTACGTCTGAAGTGCCCAAAGAATTACGCCGAGTTCAGAAATCAGGCCGGCGTATTCGTTTCCATGCATGAGGCCCTAGAAGCAAACTTGGGGGAGAACAAAGTAGACCCCAAGGAGAACAACAAGAAGCCTGGTGGAACAGGATACAGAGTCCCGAAGAACATGAAAGCATTTAACGAAGGGACGGAACTCAAAGAAAAGCTCAACCAGGTGCTAACAGTGCCAGTTGACACTGTTTATGATAATGTAAAAGGCAAGGAGTTGCTTTTCCCTCCGCGAAGAATCCGTCAGGACACTGGCAAACTCAACCCCAACAAATATTGTGCCTACCATCAAAGCGTGGGGCATTTTACAAGTGAGTGTAGAGATTTGCTCAAGCAACTCTGGCGATTTTATGAGGAGGGAAAGCTCTCCGAATTTGTTAACAGACAGCCCGACAAGAGAGGCCGGGAGAGCAGCCCGGGGGAAGAAAGCGATGAACAGCCTCAACGGAATAATCGCCCCGGACGACCAGTTCCCGCTGCAGCTGCACGCCCATTGGAGGATATTTTCATGATGGAGGACGTCCACCAATGTTGAACAGAAAGAAGAAGGCAGAGTTACGAGCTATGGGCCAAGTTCAGGAAATGGGGATCAAACCAACCATCATGCAAACGGCAAAGTTGACCTTTACCGAAGAAGATTTGGAAGGAATCTCGACCCCACATAACGATGCGCTCGTAGTCTGTGTCAAAATTATGGGAACAAGAGTCCACAGACTTTTGGTGGACACCGGAGCCTATACCAACATCATATTCAAGAAGACGCTCGACCAACTGGAAGATTGTTCGGGCTACATTCAAAGTACAACTCATAGAATTGTAGGCTTCGGAAATGCTGTAACCACTCCAGTAGGGGAAATTAGATTATATGTACAACTTGTAACGGCCAATGAACCCGAAAAGAATATTACGCGAATGGTTGATTTTTTGTCGTAGACCAGGAATCGACTTACAACGGGTTTCTTGGTCGTCCATTTTTAAATGAATTCAAAGCTGCGTGTTCCACTTACCACTATTGTATAAAATTTCCAACAGCAAGTGGGACAGGCACAGTGAGAGGAGACCAAAGAAGAGCTCGGGAGTGTCTCCTACAATTAAAAGCAAAGTTTACTCAAGTATCCGTGATGGAAGCTACCACAAGCTATCCTGACGATGAGCCGTCAGTGCTGGAGAACATGATGGACATGGACGACCACGTGGACACTGACGAACAACACTTGGACGAGCAAGTGTTGGACGAACAACTCACCACCACCATTGAGGAACTTCCAGCTGACGAACAAAGAAGTGGTGGTGACGAGCAACCTTCATCAAGCAACTTGGAGGGCCGGGTACTGGCTAACAACAACGGATCAGAGCCGACGAATGATCTAGATCCCCGCCTGGGGGCAGAGCCCATGGACATCGAAAATGATATAAATCTTGAGGGACCAATACTTGATCCCCGTTGGAAAGGACAAAAACGACGAGCAACTCCAGTCGAAGAACTGGAGGCGTTCAGAGTTAACCCTGACACCGAGGATTTTGAGCTTTACATAGGATCTGAGCTCCCTGAGCCATACAGATCCCGGATGAAAGAATTCCTCCTCAAGAATCTAAATGTTTTTGCATGGTCTCATGCAGACATGGTGGGGATAGATCCAAAATATGCTTGCCACAGACTCAACATTAATCAAGCCAAGAGGCCAGTCCATAAAAAACGAAGGAAGTATGGCCCGGACAAATATCAAGCGTTGAATGAAGAAGTTAAAAAGCTGTTAGACAACGATCTGATCCGTCAAGCACTTTGTCCACAATGGGTAGCAAACCCTGTGCTGGTGAGGAAGCCGAACGGAACCTGGAGGTTATGCATAGACTTTACAGATCTGAATGCAGCATGCCCGAAGGACAACTTTCCTCTCCCGCACATCGATCAATTGGTGGACAGCACTGCGGGTCACGAAATACTAACATTCATGGATGCTTTTGCAGGATATCATCAAATCCCAATGCATCCTGACGATCAAGAAAGCACAGCTTTTTACACTAACAAAAACTTGCTGTGCTGGAAGAGAATGCCCTTCGGCCTCATCAATGCCGGGGCAACTTATCAAAGGCTGGTGAACAAGATGTTTGACCAACAAATCGGAGACACGGTGGAAGTCTATGTAGACGACATCGTGGTCAAAAGCCCCAAGAGAGGGGATCATCTCCAGCATTTGACCCAAGTGTTCGAGATTCTTCGGCCTTATAACATGAAGCTAAATCCGAAGAAGAGCAACTTTGGTGTCCATTCGGGGAAATTCTTGGGACATCTTGTTAGCCAGCGGGGAATTGAGGCCAACCCAGCAAAAGTTAAAGCCACTGTGGATATGCAACCTCCACGATCGGTAAAAGAGATGCAAAGGCTCACAGGATGCCTAGCAGCTTTAAATCGGTTCATATCCAGATCGGGGGACAAATGTCGTCCATTCTTTGAGGCCATCAAAAAAGGAAGCTTCTCATGGACTAAAAACTGTCAAAGGGCCTTTGATCAACTCAAAGACTACCTGGGAGATGTTAAAATCCTATCAAAACCAGTCTCAGGAGAGAAATTATTCCTATACTTAGCCGCATCAGAAGTTGCCATCAGCTCTGTTCTGGTGCGCGAAGACGGCAAATTCCACCAACCTATATACTACGTCAGCCAAGCCTTGCATGAAGCAGAGATCAAATACTCCCCAACTGAGAAGCTGGCGTATGCCCTGGTCATGAGTGTGCGAAAGTTAAGACCTTACTTTTTCGATCATCAAGTCGAAGTACTAACAACTTTCCCGCTCAGACAAATCCTCCATCGCCCTGACACTGCTGGACGTCTTCTAAAATGGTCACTAGAGATTAGCCAATTTGGGGTGACCTATGCTCCTCGAACAGCGATCAAAGGGCAAGCATTAGCCGACTTTATAGTCGAACTAACTTTCCCACCAGATCCGACGAGAGGACTAGATCACCCCTGGCATCTCTATGTTGATGGATCCTCGACAAATGTGGCGTCAGGTGCTGGAGTGGTACTAATTAGCCCTGAAAGACAAGTATTCACCTCGGCAATCAAATTCGGTTTTATGGCAACCAACAACGAAGCAGAGTATGAAGCTCTCATTGCTGGTCTTCACCTATCCCTTGCCGTAGGTGTTAGACGGTTACAAATCTTCGGAGACTCACAACTGATTGTGAACCAAGTCCGAGGTGAATACGAAGCGAGAGATGATCATATGATTGGTTATCAACAAATTGTTGCTCACCTTATGTCCATGTTAGATCAAGTCTTCATCGAACAAATCCCACGGACAAGCAACACTCAGGCAGATGCTCTGGCCCGACTAGCAACAAGTGAAGGGCCAGCAGAGTTGGCAGACATTATAATTACAAAGATGAAAGATCCATCAACAGTAAGCTATAATGTCAACCAATTTGACGATCAAACTGCCGATGAGGACGACTGGAGAACAAATATAGTCAAATACTTGAGGAATGGGGAAAAACCAAACAACCCTTTTGAAGCTGCCAAGCTAGTAAAGCGAGCCGCTAGATATACTCTGGTAGGAGAACAACTTTACAAAAGGGGAATATCAGTCCCACTTCTCAAGTGTTTGCCTAGGGGGCAAGGGCGAGCAGTCCTCGAAGAAATTCACGCCAGAGTGTGTGGAAATCACACTGGGGGGCAAGCCTTGGCGTACAAAACCATCAGGCAAGGATATTATTGGCCGACATTACGTCAGGATGCGATCAAGAAAGCAAAAACTTGCCATCAGTGTCAGATTTTTGCCCCAAATATTCATACCCCGGCCCAAGAGCTCGTGTCAGTTTACAGCCCATGGCCTTTTGCAAGATGGGGGATGGACATCATCGGCCCTTTCCCGGCTGGAGTCGGAAATGTTCGATTTGCCGTTGTGGCAGTCGATTATTACACTAAATGGGCAGAAGCAGAGGCCATGGTGAACATCACGCAGCAGAAGATGATCAACTTTATTTGGAAGAACATTGTCTGTCGTTTCGGAGTTCCACAGGCAATTGTGACAGACAATGGTCCACAGTTTGATGGACAAGAGTTGAGAGAATTCTGTGCGAAGTGGGGAATCAAAAAGCATTACTCCACACCTTATCATCCCCAGTCAAACGGACAAGTTGAAGCTGTGAACAAGATAATCAAGCATACATTAAAAGTAAGACTGGCGGAGAGCAAAAGTGGTTGGTCTATCGAACTCCCGAAAGTCTTGTGGGCATACAGAGTCTCTCCCAGGTCTAGCACCGGAGAAACACCCTTTGCTATGGCTTTCGGAGCAGAAGCAGTAATACCTATTGAGTTAAGGACCAGTACGATTAGGACGACCAACTTTGATGAACAAGCAAACAATTCTGCTCTAAGTGCTGAAATGGATTTGCTCGAAGAAAAAAGACTCAATGCTGAGTTAAAAAATGCAACATACAAGCAAAGAGCGGAGCGTTATTATAATTCCCGTGTAAAAGTCCGGGAATTCAGAGTTGGAGATTTGGTTCTAAGAAAACTGCTCGCCCAACCTTCAGGAGTACTGGGACCAACTTGGGAGGGCCCATATCGTATAACGGAAAAATTCGTAAATGGCGTATACGATCTCGAAGATATGGAAGGCAAGCCGGCCTCATACTCCTGGAATGCCGTACATCTCAAGAAGTACTATCAATAAATGGGCGAACAATTATCTTGGGGGCAAGTATGGCGAATGAAGTGAATCAAGCAAATGGAATGGATCAAGGATAAAAAACTTGCATAATTTCTTTTTGAGAATTTGACTAAGTATAGATTAAAAAGTTGCTCGGCACATTGTATAATCTGGTGCTGCGTCTTTTATTTTTGAATAAGAGTTGCTCGGCAAAAATTTATAAGCGAGCAAGTTTTTAGTTTGTGTTCAAAGTTGTTCGTCATATTGTATATGTTAGTGATGAACAGTCTTATAACACTTGTAATTTGTTCAAAATGTAAATACAGTAGTTGTTCGTCAACAAAAGAAAAGTCCAAAGCTCGAGGTACCAGTCCATTTAAGGACCAAAGCCATTCAAAGGTTGTTCGTCTTTTAAGATGAGCAGAACCTAAGGCTAAACCCTATTCCATCAAAGGCAAAGTTCAAAAAGCGAACAAAGCCCAATACAATATGTTATAATTGCAAAAGCATTTCATGAAAATGTAAAGGCAATTAACATATAAGAAGATGAGCGAACATGAGAAAGACATTCCATTAATCAAAAGGCTTTAAGTCCAAAAGATAGTACAAGCTGAAAGTAGCCACAAGTACTACAAAAAAGGAACGAACAACTATTACAAAAAAGAAGAAAAGGAAAAAGCTAAGTCCTAAGAACTATTGTTGCTCGGCAGGGGGAGGATCTTGAGCCTGCTCGGCGGGAGGTTCGACAATCATATCTCGAGCTAAGTCTTCGGCAGCCTTATCCTCAGCCTCTTTGGCACTCTGCTCGACTGCGGCGGCCACCTCTTCCTCTTGTTCGCCTTCGTCAACTGGAGGAGGAGGATGAGTGATGGAGATACTGGGGTCGAGTTTGTCAAGCTTAACCCCAAGCACAGCCAAATCCGCTAGCTGAATTTCAATGTTGTTCGGCGGTGGATAGTTCTCCAGAAATTCATTGAAGTCCTTGCTCATTTCCTCCACCAAATCCTTGAAGTCATAGGCATCGGCCGTGCGGATGCTGTCCGCATAGGCGCAGATATATCCAAGGTTGGATATGGGAGCAGTTCGAGCTTGAACCTCCTCTTCAAGTTGCTCGCGGGTGAAGAGGTTGGCTTCCGCCTCCCGAAGGCGAGCATTTCAGCTTTAAGCTCGACAATCTCTTGCTCAGCCGCAATCAATTTCTTTTCCCCCTCGCCGAGCAAGACCTCCTTGTCCCCAAGCTGGGCCTCCTTGTCCTTCAGCTCTTTGGACAGGCTTTGAATTTCTTCAAGGCATTTATGCTCAGCATCAATGTAAACATTGATCTGGTTGTTGAGACGAGCAATCTTAACCTCGTATTGGCCGACCAGACTATCCTTCTCTTCAGTAAGTTGCCGAGCAGTGCTGGCATAGTGACGAGCAGATTCTTCTTGCTCGGCAACTTGGGCAATTGCCCTTTGGGCAGTAACAAGGCCATTGGCGACGAGCATCATTGAGAGGTGAAGATTGTCCGCCAACCCCTGTTGAAAAACGGCCTTATCTAGAGGACGCGTCCAGGCTCGAGCGACCAACTCCGTCGCCCTGCGAACGTGCTCGCCAGGAATCTCCCTTATGTTAACGGGAGTCTTCGAGCAAGCGTACTGATGCACAACACTTGCTCGACCGGGATAATCGTCGGCACGATATCTGCGAACAAGAAAGGAAAGGATACTTAGAAAAAATAATGAAAGATGATGATGGAACTTGCTCGGCAGAAGCTAATGTGGACTTACTCCTTGAATTTTCGCTCATCCCAACCCAGATGGGTGAGATCCTCGGGCCCGCGGCCAGAAGTAGAATCCTTGCTCGCTTTGCCTGTTCTTTCTACAGGCTCAATTGAGCGACGAACAGCATCCCCCTCTAGACGGGGATGACTGTGGCCCACCTTCTCTTTCCCTTTGCCACCACCGGTGACATCTTGGGCCAGCGGAGTCCCGTCCGCCTTCTTTAAACGTTTTCCCCCTTGAGGAGGAGAAATCGGGGGAACTGGCCGAGCATGGCCGGAGGGTGCCGCAGACCGAGGAACTTTGGCTCCTTCAGCCTTGTTCGTCATTCCCAGTACTTTGGAAGGAGGGTCCCCCTTCCTTTTTCGGCCTTTCGGAGGCGCCATCTCAAAAACCCTATGTTCGAGGAGAGCAAAACAAGGTGGAACAGCAACAGTGACTTGCTCGGCTAAAAAAAAAAAGAGGAAAAAATGAGTTAGACGAGCAAGTTATAGAAGTCAAATGACGAGCAAAATTGGTTTTTGGAGTTAGAAATTTTTGATATACCAGGGGGCACTTCAATCTGTGCTTCCAAGTGATGGGGATAAGTAAGCAAACAAGCAGCTCTTTGACGCTTCTCGTCGCTTAGGTATTAGATGGTCCTGTCCGCTCTGTTGCGCAAGCCGACCAAACAAGAGGTGAACAGGAACTCGTCCCCAATCTCTTCTCCTTCCGAGTTCCACTTGAGCAATCGAGGACCTGCGAGCAAACAATAAAAGTTAAATTAGAACAACACATTTCGAAGGCGAGCAAAGATAAACTTACGCTTAATTATTCCGTAAGCTGCGGGAGAGTTTATTCGCCCAATGCCACCGTGTGGACCAGAAGATGCTCGCCAATCACCCCCTATGAAGAAAAAGTGTTGTTTCCAATCTCTGATCTTGTTCGGTACCCCTTCTACCATCTTAAGTCTGGTTCTGGCCTTGAGGTAGTAGTAGCCTTCTTCACCAATGGGACATCTGGTGATCGTCATGAGATAGTTGATTTCCTCCGCAGTAAGGCGATCAACATATCCCTCTAGGGCAAATAAACCCATGGCGCCGAGCAGATTCATCCACCCCTATTGGTGTTATCTGTGTAATAGCAAGATTGGTCGCCTCGAGGAAGCGCCCAACAACTGGGGGTAGAGGCAACTTTAGACCAGCGATCAGCGTGTCAATGTTGATCGCGGTGCATCCGGGAGGTGGGCGATCAGCTCTCTCTCTCTTCCGGGGAGCCCACATGTGAATATCATAGGGAATCTTGTAGGTCTCCCGGATTAAGTCCAACTCATCCTCGCGAACAACACTCTTGATCTTGCTCGCCTGAAAGTCAGTTTTTATTAAGTCCATTATTTGTCTATCTGGGCGAGCAAAACTGTTCGCATGCTCCTCGACATATGCTCGCCATTCGAAGGGTCGAGCAACTCCTACTGGGATTTTATTCTCCAACATTTTGGGGGACGGGAATTCAATACTCTTTAAGAACTCGGGAGTGAGTTCGTCAAAAAACGGATCTTCCTCGGATTCAGAGCCGGACGAGGAGCTTTCCTCCGAATTCCTGCTCGCGATAGCAACCAACTCCCTCCCGGATCTCTCTGACGGGCGGGCACCAGTATCTTCCACCGATCGAACAACCGAGTCCACGTGGGGGTTCGATGCCGAGGAAATCTCAAAAGGAGGTTGATCTTGATGTGCCACAACGGGAAAGAGGGGATCAAGGGTTTCCTCAGATTTGTTGCTCGAATGTGAAGACATGGAAGAAAGATAGAAGAACGCAGACGGCGGCGACACCACTTGCAGACGGCGGCGATTCCCGGAGAAGACGACGACGCTAATTTCCACACGGCGGCAATGGGAATTTCCGAGGACGAAAAAGAGAAAAAAGAAAATAAACAAGAGGATAACTACCTTGCTTCAAAGATTTGAGGCCAAACACTGGAAGAACAGACGCCGGAGAAGCTTGGAATCGCCGGAGGAGGAAGAATCACCAGAGCACTGTAGCAAGAGAGGAAGAAGTGGGAAATATTTGTTTCCCCCTTCTATTTATACCCCAAGCAAAAACGGGGTCCAGGGCATAATTTTCTGAAAGTTCAGGGACCCAATTGAAAGAAAACGGGGTAATTTCTGAGCAAGTATAAAAATCGAAGGGCCTACATGCAAATATAGGGGCGCGTGGCCTCGGGATTGCTCGCGCGTGAGCGGCGCACAGCCATGCCGCCCACGTCATCTTCGTACAACCCCCAGACCTTGGGGAGACGAAACGACAGACCATATGTTGCTCGCCCAAGCCAATGATGTTCGCCCCAACCCTCATCATTTTGATATCCTAACTATAGTTGCTCGCCACAAAGTTGCTCGTCTGGGGCAACATATAGCCAGGATAGGGGGCAATTGTTGATAGGCGAACACAAATTAATTTATGGCGAACAAGGATTAAAGCTACATCAATGATTATGAAGAGCCAACCTCAAATCAAGGGTGATCAACAAGAAAAATCAAGTTGGGGCGCATCTACCAATCTGAGAGGTGTATAAAGTGACGAACAACTCCCCCGACGAACAACTAATGGGCGAACATGTATTAAGACCCGAGACCAAGAATGAGCCAACTGTGAAGTCATCAATGACGAACAACTTGGTCAAACTATGATACAACAAACAGCCAAGGAAGTGTGTACAAGTGAACAAAGGACAAAGATCCCAAAGCCAAGCTAAACAAAGCCATAAGGCGAACAACTTCCAAAGTACAACTTCAAGAGGCGAACAACTTTCAGTGGGAGAATCAACAAGATCAATCAAGCCGACCTAGGCGAACAACAATGAGTCCGAGATAAGACCAAAGAAGACTTTGTAGTTAAGATTCAGCTTAGATAAGATCAAAGGGACATATGTCAAGCATGCAGGCTAAGGAGACCAAGAGTCTTGGACACCTCATGCTTGTTAGTCTCTATAAATAGTTGTTCTCCAGCTGTGAAATAGAAGTTAAAAAAAGTTAAAAATACATAAACAATTCCAAAACACAGACAAATACACCTAAAACGCCCACACATACGAAATCAGTTCAATTTCGTCTATCGAATTTATTAATCCGATAAATTCACACCCCGATTTACCATTTACGGTGGTAATCAATCACACGTTATTGATTGGTGACGTAAAAACGGATTAAAACAGCCACTAATCCTTACGATTAGATTCGTTCACCAACAGGTATACCCAAATTTCTGTATAATATCGGTATGATTTCGATATACTGTTCTTTTCCATTTTTTTTAATAAAATACTAATAAATGAAAAAAGAAGAAATCTTTGGAAGATTAACGAGTGAGAACCAGGTAGAAAAAAATATGAATGATATTCTGCAAATAATTCTCTAAAGAGAAAATAGATTTCAAATTTACTCTACCATATGTTGTGACTGTAGTTATGAATTTATTCACTGGACAACAACTGAATAAGATTAACTTCTAATTTAAATAGAAATTTTCAACGTTCTTGATTCAATATTCGACCGCCGTCGTCTTTTTTTTTTTTTACCAGAATGAGATTGAGAGAGACAACCTTTGATTGCGTTAGAGGGTAGAGGTTGAGGGAAGTAGGAAATTGATAGTATATCGTTTTACTTTTTTTGTTTCAGTTCGACCATCATCCATTCTCTTCTTCAATTAAAAATTTCTGAAATTTAAATTTTAAAAAAATATATTAAATTTAAAATCAAAATATTTCAATTTTTTAATAATAATAAATTTTGAAATCTAACAAAAAATGGTGAAATAACAAAAGAACAAGAAGGGGGGAATTGAGAGCTAGGACTTCTGGGGAAGAAAACATGTGGGGGAGGGTGTGTGTTGGGGTTGAGGGTAATTAATTGAAAGGGTAAATGAAAAAAAAAGTGTGTGTTTTATTTTATAGGCAAATGACATTGATTTTTAAATTCACAAATAGTGGGAACATTAATTCAAAATAATACATGGTTGTTATCCAAGAAAAATTGTCAGAACTCCTCAAATTCGATTTACATGTGACTTTTATGTAATTTAAAATAATGTTGTTTTGTTTTTGCTGCGAAAATGAGACTGAAATAAGAAAATTAAATAAATTAGGAGATATAATTGGAATTGTTAGTATTTTTTTTTTAAAGGTGAAAACCAGGGTCTAGGTAAGTAATAGATTTGTAGCAAAAAACACTATTTTTTTTGTCTTTAAAATTGTACAAAGTCCTTTTTATGCAACAATTTGAGATTCAGTACCTGCTATGCAAAAGTCGAAAGTCCAGTCCTCGAAATGATATAAGTAACAAAGATAAGTCTTTTTTTTTTTTTTTTGCAATTTGTACTACTCAATATATGTGCATCTAGATTCAGGATGATTTCATGAGACAATGATACGAACAATGTGCGTGTGTGTATTTTTTTTTCCGATGACTCGGTATCCCGGGACCAATTTCACCGCCTACTATCGAGGGGTCCACTGAAGTCGAAGCAAAACTTCGTATGTCCTTGCCCAACATAGGAGTTGATATTACATGAAGAATTCGAACCCGAGACCTAGATTAAACCAGAGGGCAAAGTAAGTGTTAGTTGGTTATATATATAATATACATTCTTAGATTGCACAATAAATATGCATACACGTATCCCAATATTATATATTTAAAAATTTTAAAAAATTATTATGTACGAGGAATCATATAAAAGTCACTATAGAAACCTTCATAGATGAAATTCTAAAAAAAAAAAAAAAAAGGTGAAGAAGCTACACTTGCACATACACTTGAAGAATATTGTGGACGATTTGAATGATTTGAATGACAGAGTCATACTTGCATCTACTCTTAAAGTCGTCGATTCCATTGATGATTACATGATGATAAATTATCACTGTTACACATAAAGAGAGAAAAAAATTGAATTTTTGCAAGAATTAAGCTGTTTATGAAAAAATTAAGTTCAACTGTAAATGAAAAAAACCCATACAATTATTAGTACGATTTTATGTCGCCTTTAAGTATTTGTATATTAATATCATATCGATTTTCATTAAAAATGGTTCTAAAAAATCTGATAGTAAAGTATAGAATAATAATTATTCATACATGAATCATTAAATAATATTAATTATTTTTACCAAAGAATATTAATTGTTTGACAAAGTATAGAGTGAAATTGGTTTATACATAAATCACTGAAGGATATTAGTTGTTTTCATTGAAGAGTATTTGTTGTATTTACTAAAGAGTATTACTGATTTACACTAAAGAGTCTTAGTTATTCGGTAAAAATGAACTAAAACTCTTAAGTGTAAACCAATAATACTCTTCAATAAAACAGCTAATACTCTTCAATGAAAACAACTAATACCCTTTAGTGATTTATATATAAACCAATTTCACTATATACCTACTCTTCTAATTGTTTAATTTAGTTTCACTTTAGGAATATTTAAAAGAAAAAAAAAAGGGTCAAATTTATTTGACTTCTCAAGTGAAAAAGATGTAGGCAAGGGTAAAATTAATAACATTTCCTTTAATTTCAGATTCACATGCTTTCATATCTTGTACAACTGTACTCATCAGAGATCCCTACCACCAATAGCATTTTCTCTTCTCACTAATACCCTCATAATCTGTGCCATATTCGAAATCTTGATTTTGTTTATGCAAAATTTCCTTGTTTTTGCCCTATATTTATCTCGCCAGTTTCCCCCCCTCTTTCTCCGCTTCTCGATATTGAACTAACAACGAATCAGAATCTAAAGTCGCATCGATTTATACGTATATATATGGCGTTTCCAGCCGCAATTGTTGTTTTGCCGTTAGGCGTTTTGTTTTTCTTCTCCGGCCTCGTCGTTAATTTAATCCAGGTTCGTGTTGCATCCGCGAATGACCGGACGGAATTTGGATTTGCCGCAATTGATCTTCCTAGGGTTTAATTTATTTTGATTTTGAACTTTCTGAGCTTATGCGAATTCGAACCAAGTTTGGAATCCTGATGATTTTGCTTGTCTGGTTTTCCTTAATTGATTTTATTTTTGTTATGTTTATATTTCGGAGCTGATTATGAGTTGCTTCCTTTTCTTTGCAGGCAGCGTGTTATGTGCTAATAAGGCCTTTATCAAAGAACACTTACCGGAGGGTGAACCGGCAGGTGGCGGAGCTGTTATGGCTAGAGCTTGTGTGGCTCATTGATTGGTGGGCTGGTGTTAAGGTGAGGTTTATTGTAGCATGGTTATATCACCTTCATGTAATAATAATATTTGCTGATTAAAATGCAATGTAGTTCATCATAGCCTGATTGCAATGCATGTCTTTTGCCATCACTTGGACATGAATATAAATGCCATTGAGTTCATGCAATGTTAGGGCCTTAGGGGCATCCAGTTGCCCGTATAATATTTCTCCTTAATACACTTACAGTAAAGGTTAATTGAAGACTGTATTAATGGGTGAAAACTTGATGCAAAACCCATCGAGGGCTGAGATGAATTTTGAGAAGGGCTCAAATACTACGAACTGTTATGGCTAGAACTTGTGTGGCTCATCGATTGGTGGGCTGGTGTTAAGGTGAGGTTTATCGTAGCATGGTTATATCACCTTCATGTAATAATAATATTTGCTGATGAAAATGCAATGTAGTTCATCATAGCCTGATCCATGCATATCTCTTGCCATTGAGTTCATGCGATGTTAGGGCCTTAGGGGCATCCAATTGCTATTTCTCCTCGATACACTTACAGGCTGAAAGGTTTATTTTTCAATTGAAGATTGTATTAATGGGTGAAAACTTGATGCAAAACCCATCGAGGGGTGAAATGAATTTTGAGAAGGGCTCGAATACTACGAATAATATTGTTTCTTAACTAAAACAACAGACCAGGCAAGGGTAGGATATGGCTTCTATGAAAAACTAGGAACACAAGGGTATTCAAAAACGAAACATCAGTTGTGGATAATGTTGTGGAATCGCTGAAGGCGAGAGTATGTAATTGGCTTAAAGCAAAGGAGGCAAGAGTGCTGCAATTTTCCTTTATAGACTGGTGCAAGAACCCACGTACTGTCTTGGGGTGTTGATAGGCTGAATCATGATTGATGGGCTGCTGGTTTCTTTGCTGGTTTATGATGAATGTTAATGAGCTGTATGAAATTCACGTAGCTTTGTAAACTTAATGGTTTTTGGGGGTATCTCATATACCCCAGCAATAAAATTTATTTTCTAAAAAAAAAAAAAACAGACCAGGCACTCTAGGGTCTAGATCCACCAGGAGCTTGTTCAGATAAAAGTATCCTAGCAATAATCATATCCAGGTTTCTTCCCTTCAGATGAGAAACTTTTCTGCTCTTAGACTAGTGTTTTTTCCCCTTTAGATTCTTCTTATTACAAAATGTGAACCTAAAATTGCGATCTGCATCTTTGTTAGCTTGCTACTGAAGGAACGTGTTAACGATATACAGCTATTTTTGTATTGATCTTTCCATTGGAGGGTGAAAGATGATGTAATATTGCATGATTTATGTTACTATCTAAAGCCCCCATATATTGTTTAAGCTGTTAATTTTTTTTGAATCATCAATCTGCCTCATCCTGCACTTCTTTGATTGCAGATTCAATTGTATACCGATTCTGAAACCTTTAAATTGATGGGTAAGCGTAGTTGGTTTCTTATAGAGTTCAATTTTCCTCTTTTGTCTGAAATTCTTGATCTTTCTTGAGTCGCTCATATTTTGGTACTCTGGTAATTTCCAGGTAAAGAACATGCACTTGTTATATGTAACCACAGAAGTGATATTGATTGGCTCGTTGGATGGGTATTGTCTCAGGTTTGTCATCCTCTTGCTGCTTCATAGCCATCCTATATTTGTGTCTTCGTTATGAAAACTATGTCTTCGACTCTTTGCATTTCATGAATATGCTATCTATTATATTTATATACTAATATATGATGCAGAATAATTTTAGGTAAATTTATTTTGACAGCATGCTTATGAATATGAATATCTATTTACATTGAACATATATGCTATAATTTTTTATGTGATATCAGCGCATTTAGCTTAATTTTGGATTTACTTGGCCAAGAGGGTCCTTGGAAGATGGTATTGTTTCGATTTCTTGCTTTTCCAACTTGATAGAGAATAAGAGTTCCATCTGTTGGTTAGAATTATGCCAATAATGCGTACTATCACCCATCCGAGTTCACACCAACCTTGTGTCTGGAATATAAGTTTTGATATGATCATTGTTGGAATATTCAATGCCTTCACCTAGCATACCAATAGGAGCTGGCCTTTGTGATAGCAATTATATGTGCATGACAAAGAAATCAAAAGTTGAAGAATTATGCGCATGCTTGATCTAGCTTGTTCTGTCGTGCCATTCCTTATGAGGAAGCTTTTACTTATTGACTTTTGGATATTCTAATGACAGCGGTCTGGCTGCCTTGGTAGCACATTAGCCGTTATGAAGAAATCATCCAAGTTCCTTCCTGTAAGTACCTAATGCTTACTAAAACTATGTCCTTTTCTTTCTCTTTGTTTCTGAAATTTACTAAAACTATATTTTCTATTTTGCTCCTCACCTTTTTCTTGTTCTAAATTTCCTTGGGGTGCGCAACAGCACATACTCAAAAAGCACAGTTTACTGTTTGTCTTGTAGGTGATAGGGTGGTCCATGTGGTTCTCTGAATATCTCTTTCTTGAAAGAAGCTGGGCAAAGGATGAAAACACGTTAAAGGTATTGTCAAATGTATATTTATTATTAATTTATTAGTTTAGACCACACATTATATATTATTTTTGCATGTGTATGTCTTGTTTCCTTTGTTAGGCCTAACTGATTGAAAATCTATTGCAGACAGGACTTCAACGTCTAAGGGATTTCCCCCGTCCGTTCTGGCTGGCACTTTTTGTTGAAGGAACTCGCTTCACCCAGGCAAAACTTTTAGCTGCTCAAGAATATGCATCCTCAGCAGGGCTATCAATTCCAAGAAATGTCTTGATTCCTCGAACTAAGGTTCCAAATTGTACTGCTTCGAAGATGTACTATTTTATTGCTGTCGCATGATGCTTATCTTATGTCAAGCTTCTTTACCTTTTCCACTTTCAAAACTTACATGCATGTTATTCTACTAAATTCATGTTCGCGAAGTTCTTATGCTATTTGTTTTTTGTTGAAACAGAGTAGTTGCTATTGTCACATTGTCTTTTATGGTATTGCTAGGTCCATTGGTCACCCTTTGTGTTATTGACTTGCAACATGTTTTCACTTACTGGAAACAAGAAGAATGATAAGGATATAAGAATGCAGTGGTGGCTTTAGGTGTGAGGCAATAAGAAAGCAGAGAAAAAGGGGAAGAATAGCTATCATATTAGGATGAATGAAGGTAGCAACAAAGGAAGAGGAGGAATATAAGTGAACAAAAACAGAAGTAGAAAAAAATGTGCTAATGGGGCTAGGGAAGGGAAGTGACAGCAGAACTTTATGTAACACGAGTAAAAGGGACCAATTGTTGTAGGGGTGAAATGGGTTGAGCAATAGGAAATTAGGAATGATTTGTAGGATCTATGGTGTAGGAATCTTTATACAGATAAAGGGGAAGACACTGGCACGAAGTTGAGGTCAGCATGCTATAGAGGATTTCCCCTTTCAGGAGCACTTTGAATATCAATGTACCATTTGGATGATGTCTGAATTTTAGATCATTCACCATTCAATGTTTGAAAAATGTGAACAATTTAACTGTGTTTAACAAATTCAAGAACGACAGCATGAATCTATTTGAAACAACTCAGTGGGGGTTTTTTTTTTTGGGATGCTCTCAAGTATTATTATGAATCGAGCATTTGATGTTCTTCTGTAGGAAAAATGTTGCCTTTTTAGTCCAAATGCTTGTTTATGCACTACATGAAGCTGCACAAGTATTCACATTATCTGCATGTATTGCTGCTGTGTGTTTATTCATTGTTCTCCTTTCACTGCCTTTCAGGGTTTTGTAACAGCAGTAAATCACATGCGTCCATTTGTTCCAGCTATATATGATGTAACTGTTGCTATTCCAAATACATCTCCGCAACCAACTATGCTCAGACTTTTTAGAGGACAGTCATCTGTGGTAAGCTTGCACACTCGTATTACGCAGAACTTTTGTAAGTAATTACAGAATATGGAGTATGCTCTTACAAAAATCTTTAATCAACTACATTTTAGAAGCAGTGTTGACTCCCTAGACAGAGAAGTGTACTAAATATATGATCATGATCCGAGTTTTTAATGTTGATGTAATATTCTTTAGGTTCATGTTCATCTCAAACGACATGTGATGAACGACTTGCCTGAATCGGATGATTCAGTTGCTCAATGGTGTAGAGATGTCTTTGTAGCCAAGGTCTATCACTTTTACTAATTCACTGTTTACATTTTCCATTTTATCTGAATATGTACTTATTGGTTGTAAGAAAATCCACTGACTTGATTGTCTAAACAGGATAAGTTATTGGACAAACATATGGCACAGGGTTCCTTCGAAGAAAAACTGCAAGATACTGGGCGTCCCGTGAAGTCCCTTTTGGTAATTACTTGGGCAAATTTTGTACTCGGTCCACCAAATTTATACCCACTTTCCTTTTTTGGTTGTCCACCAAATTTTTACCCCTTCCCTTTTTGGAAATAAACACCACTCACAAACAAATAAATGGGTCCCACAATACCCCCTACAATACCTTTACTTTATCTACTTTATCCATTTTTTCAATACAATGCTAATTTTCATTAAATCATGTATCCAACAGTAATGGGATATAAATTTGGTGGACGGAGGGAGTATTAGATTCTATTCTACTATTGAGTATCAAGCGAATATAAACTGTTTTTTCTTGAAATAACAGGTTGTGATGTCTTGGGCAATTTTACTCATCTTCGGGGCTTTTAAAGTTTTCCATGGATCCTCACTTTTCTCTTCATGGAAAGGCATCACTTTTTCAGTGACTGGTTTAGCAATGATCACACTTCTTATGCAATTCTTGATTCAGTTCTCTAAAGCAGAGCGGTCGACCCCTGCCAAAGTTGCACCAACAAAGCCCAAGGGCGGGGAGACCTCGGGTATTAGTGAAGACAAGAATCAGTAAGTGGAAACTATCGGCATTGGTATTAGTTAATCCCTTCCCATGCCAATATCAAGGGAGTTGCTTCATCCGCCGTTTATATCTGTAATTTTGTAACAGTTTTAACACGCTCGTGCTTGATTTTTTGTTTATGGAGAACTGGGTGTACGCTTAACGATTCATTGACGATGCTGTTATGATTTAGGAAAAGAAACGTTCTATCGCGGTTTCTGTTTTAGGTTTAGGTTGGATGCATTGTTGTGGATTCAACTGCTTTGAGGAGTAAGAGTAGATACTGCTACAGAAATTTTGTATTCAATGGGTAGATATGGTTTTCTTATTCTGAACTTTCCTTTGTGATTATTTTCTGGATCAAGTTTCATCTCTATATTTGGTTGAAGTTGGATGGAGTTTGAATATTTGAGTTATATAAAGAAAGGAGAAAAGAGAGAAGTGACAATATATGGTACATTTTTGAAAGAGGTCCAATAATAATGGAAATATTTTTTTTTTATTAAATATAAGTACCCTTAAGTTTTGTTATAATGAATTTCAAATGAGTATGTATAGAGTAAAATTGGTTCATATATAAATCACTGAAGAATATTAGTTATTTTCATTGAAGAGTATTAGTTATTTTTTATTGAAGGGTATTACTGGTTTACATTGAAGAGTCTTAGTTTATTTTCACTGAACAACTAAGACTCTTTAGTGTAAATCAGTAATACTCTTCAGTAAATACAACTAATACTCTTCAATGAAAACAACTAATACATTTCAGTGATTTATGTATAAACCAGTTTCACTCTATACTTTGTCATTTCAAATATATTTTGAAAGAGGTTTTATATATGACATGAAATTCCAATTTAATATTTAAATTGTGAGTAACTCTCTTGTGCATTTGGTGTATGGTACACTTACTCAATAGTTAATCATATTTATATTTATACTAAAAAGTTTGTTTCAGTTACACTGAAAAGTGTGATTGGATTATCAGTGTAATCCAATCACATTTTTCAGTGTAAATGAAAAAAACTTTTCAATAGCTGTTGAGTAAGTGCACCGTACACTTGTTTGTCTTAAATTGTATATATAAATATATATATGAGGCAATTCCGTTATGATTTTAATGAATAAATTGTTCATTATGATATAGTAAAAGTATAATTTATTAAAGAGTATATCTAAAAATATAATTGTAATTAACTGTGAATAAAAAATGTTTAGAAGTGGTTAATTTTAAAGGGTAAAACTGATTTTCTGCAACAATACAGTCGAGAGCCCGTTTGGCTAAACTTATTTCAAATAAGCTCTAATATCTTTTAAGTTGCAAGTGTTTGACTAATACTCCCTCCGTCCCAGTTTTGTTTTCCCATTTGCAAAAAAGGTCCGTCCCAATTTTGTTTTCTCATCCCTAAAATGGAAACTACTTTATTCATTTAAATAATACTTTATTCACCCTTCGCCATTCCCAATACTACTTTATTCATCATTCATCATTCTAAATATTACTTTATTCATTTAAATACTAAAATTCAACTCTCGCATTAAACTCCGCGCACAGTCAAACGGGAAAACAAAACTGGGACGGGAGAGTACAATTTATAAGATTTTAGAGAATTTATAATATTTTTTTTTAAATTTTTTAATTTTAATATAAAATATTTTTTTTAAATTTTTTTTTTATGTCGAGTCTTTATTTACCATTCCACCCTTGAATATAAATAAGCGCGTATAAAAGCTGTAGTTGGATTCTCCCCCGCCTTCTCTCTCTCGGCTCCGATATAATCCGTTGCCCTAATTCCAGTGTTTGTTTGTGTCGAAACCGTCGTTTTCTTGGGGAATTGTCTACATTTTTGTGAAGGAATTTGTTAAATCTTTTTGCTAGAAAGAGTAAATTATGAGTCGGAGCTTAGGGATTCCGGTGAAGCTGCTGCACGAGGCGTCGGGGCACATAGTGACGGTGGAGCTGAAGAGCGGCGAGCTTTATCGCGGAAGCATGATCGAGTGCGAAGATAACTGGAATTGTCAGTTGGAAAACATCACTTATACAGCAAAGGTATATTAATTCCACAATCGTATTTTCTTCCTTTTGGAATGTTGTAATGCTGTTGAATTTTTATGATGTGTTCGTTAAACCCTAGTGGATATTAAACCCCAGGAAGTAACAGTGTTGTGGCAATTATGTAAATAAGGGATGATTGCTGTGTGTGTGTGTGTGTGTGTGTGTGTGTGTGTGTGTGAATGGTGGTTGACTGTTTGGATGGAGTCTTTGGGCGCTGCTACGTTAAATCAAATCTTAAATTCTTCTTGCTTTTGGAATTCTGTAATGCTGAAGAATTTTTTCGTTTCGTTTCATTTCTTTTAAATTTAGTTTTTAAATAATGTGGTGGTGATGTGCTAGTTAATATATCGTACTCCCTCCGTTTGCACACTTTTCTTATTTGGACGTTCCATACCAATTTGCACGTTACCTAAAAAACAAAAATTGATTTGCATGCACTCATACAAATGTACAAATATGTACACATATTTACTCATATACCACTATTTTACTCTTTTTCTTAATCCACGTGTAATCCCAAGAGTGCAAATTCCCTTGGGACAAAGGTAGTATATTGAACCACAGGAAAGAACTGTACAGTAGCAGTTATGTAATTTCGGGCTTCATTTAAACCTTTGAGGGGCATCTTTTGGTTTTGAAGTGGTTTTTTTTTTAAATTTTTAAAAACAAGTTTTTAAAATTTAGGGGGTTTTGAAATCCTTATAACAGTAAAAGTTAGTGTTTGTTTCTTTTTTTGGTCTTTGAGTAGTGTGGTAGTAGGTGTATAATGTGGTGGTGATGGTTTATTAAAATCGGTTTTTATAATTCTGAACTAGAACCAGTTTTAAATTTCAAAAACCCAAATCATGGGTTTTGAAACCAAAAAAGAACATCCCCTTGAAGCCCAAGGAGGAAAATTTGAAGTGGCTAATTTCTTTTGTGGTTTATCCTCTTTCAACACGGTGTGATCATAGAATAGTTGTACGGGTTTGTAGACTGTATACCTACCCAACAGTATAGATTGGAGTTACTATTCTTGATCCAATCATGTCTAAATACAAGTCAAGTGATAGCAATATTAGTTTATGTAGATCCATGTCTACATAGTGTCCTGCCCGAAGATTCGCGTTTCTGGTTTAATGATAATGACTAAGCCATTTTCGTTCTACTTCGAATTTTATAATTAATCAATTGTATTACAGGATGGGAAGGTGTCTCTACTTGAGCATGTTTTCATCAGAGGCAGCAAAGTCAGGTTTGTACTCATTATCCCATTATGAGTTATATCTTTGTGCCAGTTTAGTTTAATGCTAATAATGCTGGATTTTACCAGGTTCATGGTAATCCCAGACATGCTTAAGAATGCTCCCATGTTTAAGCGTTTGGAATCTAGAATTAAGGTACCAAACTGTTGGCATTTCTTCTTTTTGGCTTTACTATTCTTGATTTCGTTGACAATTCAATTACCTTTTAAATTGTGAAGGGCAAGGGCTCGTCACTTGGAGTAGGACGCGGACGTGCTGTTGCAATGCGAGCCAGAGTAAGCTTGTTTCCCCTTCTTATTTAATGACATTTTTAATGTGATATCAGCATTTGATGTTAGTTCAAATATTTTCTATTTGCATGGATGAATTGTAAGTCTCTTTTTCCAAGCGTTTAATCAGCTTGATGATAAGTTAGTGCCTGAAGGTCCCTTAGCATTGAGTTGTATTTAAAAGGCATAATGTATCAAAAGGCCCCAAACTATCCAATTTTGTTTTAAAAGACCCCTGAACTAATTATTGTTTTAAAAGCCCTTACACTATACATTTTTGTTTCATTAGGCCCCCTGAACTATTTTTTTGTTTCAAAAACCCCTTAGACTATGTTCTTTTTGGTTTTTAAAAACCAATGATTTTTGTAATCTATGAGGCTTTTAAAATTTGTGTTCTTTTTGGGTTTTGAGTAGGGTAGATTTTAACTTTATAATGAAAAAGTAAAGGAGTATTGTATAGGTTATTTATAGGGTTGTAGGATCAGGATTTCAAAAACCTAATTTAAAAACCCAAACTAGAATGGGTTTTAAATTTCAAAATTCAAATCCAAGTTTTTAAAACTAAAAAAGAACATAGCCTTAAAGTATATAATTCTTATTTCATAAGACCCCTACTGAAAATCCATTAGATTAGATATACATTTTTTATTGGAAATCAATCATAATAGCATTGAATTTGGTTGATTTATCATATATTTAATGAAAAATATTAAAATAACTTAGCAAAATTCGTGAATTTTTGTTACAAAGGGCCTCGTGAAACAAAAATTAATAGTTTTTGAGCTTTCTAAAACAAAAAATAGTTTAGGGGCCTTTTTAATGTGTTATGCCTATTTAAATTCTTGAATATCAAACGCGTTTTTGTCTATAAACTCATAAATTGCCCTGATTTTTGATTTTGTGAATGGCAGGCTCAGGCTGCTGGCCGTGGAGCTCCGCCTGGTAGAGGTGCTGTGCCACCCGTTCGGAGGTGATGGTATTAATTACGCACTGCTGTGAACTGGGAATACTCATTTCTTGTTATACATGAGCCATGCTTGGTTTTCGTTGCGTAATTTAATATCTTTGAATGAGAACTTGCTATGGCTGTGCCTGGAAATCATGTTGTTTTTAAATTGCTGTAATTGTAGTAAAGTTTTGTGGAACGTGCAATTTATTATGTCTTCTATGATAACCTTCATTCTATTTACACTGAATTTGGGTTTTAGTTGCACCTATTTTCGTTCTTTTGGTATTTGGAGAATCGAACAAGAAAAGGCCATGGGTATTTGATAGATTAATTTAAATCTAGGGGCGTTTACAAAATGGTACAATTTCAAATTCATATTTACAGGATAGTACAATGTTTAAAAAATATATACTTATATTCAACTTATTTTTATGCATCTGTTCATTTATTTGGTACCAATTTGTAAAAAGTGGTCTGCGATTGTATTATCCTACACTTAATCCTTAAATCTATCTCAGAACTTTAAAAATGTAGCAAGTCATTCAAAATATGTGAATTAAGTATTTGTGGAGCAATCTGTTTTTAATTGGGTCACAAAAGAAAATAGTAGTAATTGATTTGCTTGTGATTTTTTTTTTAAAACATTTGGTTGTGAATTTTGGCTCAGTTTATATTTACAAATTGTGAAAAAACGAAATAATTCCCAAGCCGAGTACTTGAAGTTTAAGCTCAACTCGAGCTCGGGTCAATAACATTAACAATCTGGAATAGAATTCGACTTGCAAACGAGCCAAGTTGTAATCACTAGCTATCAAGCCTAATGAGCCAATTCGTCGAGTATTTTGTGAGCTCAAGTTCTATTAATCAATACTCCCTCCGTCCCACCATTATTTGCACACTTTCCTTTTTCGTCCGTCCAAAATTATTTGCACACTCTAAAAAAGGAAATATTGATTTGCGTGCACACTCACAATAATATACACATATTTACCCATATGCCACTACTTTACTCAAAAAGTAATTTTTTCTTAATATGTGTGCCGTCCCAACTATGCAGATAATGCTGGGACGGAGGGAGTACTACAAATGAGCAAAGTTCGAACCTTCTCTACTCGTTTTAACAGCTCTATTATAAGATTCTTCAAAGCGCAAGTAAAACAATTTACATTCCCTTTTCCAAACTCACTTCTCCAGAAATGATTTCTACAGCCAAATTCTTTCCCCATTCTTGAATTGCAGAATATTCCGATTAGCACGAAGGTTCAGTCCCATCGTGAAGAGCACAACACACGGTCGCTTTCTGATGGCCTCTGTACACTTTGATTTCCTCGCCGCTGCCCATGGACCATAATCTTGCAGTCGAATCAGAAGAAGCTGCAATTCCGTTTCTCCAAGTGTTAGAACGATAAAGTCCCGTTAAGAATGTCTTATGATTCATGAATGTCATATGTTGGAGGGTATTACGGGATATTATGAGGTCCATTGATCAATAAAATTACTATTTATGAAAATATAAGTGTCATATTTATTCATAAATGGACCTCACGATATCTTATAATACCCTCCTTCAATTTATGACAAAAAATAACAGTCAAATTGGAAGGGGGGAGTATTTAATAACATAATAACATTACATTTTTAAACTTCAGGTTTTATCTTACACTATGGGTGTGTTTGCAAGAAATTATACTTTTGAAAATTTTATTAAAATTAGAGATTATGAAAAAAGTGCTTAATAGTTAAAGTTGATAGTGTTTGCAAAAAAAGTTGATAGTACAAAAGTTAAGCTTATAATCTGTCAAAAACACCTCATTACCAAATTTTAGATTATAGCTTCTGACAACTTATTTAATCTAATAAAAGAGATACAAAACACTACCAAATAATTCTAAAAAGTAAAATAAGTGATTATATGTGGTTATAATTTTTTGCAAACACACCCTATGACTAAAGTAGAGATTTTAAATTCTTTATCCCTAAATTTTGCTACTCTAATTTTCTGTCATGCTCATATTTAGTCGTCCAAAGTTCTATTCCCTAAAGCATTGTTACTTAATCTTATGGCAAAAACTTGTATGAGACCGTCTCATGGCATGAGACCACACAAATTAACACCTACCCCTACCAAAGTGTTAATGAGTCAATGCCCTAGTTACACTCATTCCCATTGTCTCATGCTATGAGACGGTCTCATACAAGACTTACTCTAATCTTATTGATCAATATAATTTAGCCTATGAATAAGTCTAGTCCCATGCCACTATGGCTTCAAGCTAACTATATAATACCATACCTGTGATCAGAAAAGCACCATCGACAGAGAAAACGCAGTCCCAAACCCAGCGCGAATGACCTAAAACGACACATCGATGAAGATATAATTATTCAGAAAAGAGTATGTAGGTTCATACATGAATCATCGAATGGTATTTGTTGTTATCACTAAAGAGTATTAGATGTTTTCACTGAAGGGTATCAGTTGTTTTCACTGAAGAGTCTTAGTTTGTTTTCATTGAACTAAGACTCTTGATACTCTTCAATGGAAACAACTAATACTGTTTAGAGAAATCAACTAATACTCTTCAATGATTTATGTATAAACCACTTTCACTCTATACTGATGAAGAAATAATTATTCAGAAAAGAGTATGTATAGATGAAATTGGTTCATACATGAATCATCGAATGGTATTTGTTGTTATCACTAAAGAGTATTAGATGTTTTCACTGAAGGGTATCAGCTGTTTTCACTGAAGGGTCTTAGTTTGTTTTCATTGAACAACTAAGACCCTTGATACTCTTTAATGGAAACAACTAATACTGTTTAGAGAAATCAACTAATACTCTTCAATGATTTATGTATAAACCACTTTCACTCTATACTTCGTCTCCAGAAAAAGGCTCAAATACTTACCTACTAGTGTTTTCTCTAAAGTGAAACCATCCACATTCCAAATTTTGACAGTATGGTCGGATGATGCCGTGGCTAAGTACCTGGAAACGATCATTTTTCAACATAAAACGACCAAATCAAAAACCGAAATAAGGTTGTGCTTATTGATGCTAACCGATTAGGTTCGCATAGCTCTGGAGAAAGCAGACATTTAAGGATGTATCCGTCATGAGCTTGTAGTTTATGAAGGGGCTCGAAGTTCGTCATAGTCTGAGAAACATAAGAATCCGTGATTACAAACTATCGGTTGTTCCACCAAAAAGGTAAACGAGCGCAGAAATTCACCTGGGTCCCACGCATCAAACGCCACACGTAGCACGTCCCGCGGTTATTTGCTGCAACCACCAAGCTTCCGTCCCACATCACGGTCAAGGACCGTACTGCTGTATCCACTTCCGGGACCTGATATGAGGACTAGTTCTATAATTCAAACGTGCAATGTACGTAGATATAAACAGTGTTGTACGCTACTAGTTGAGTAAATTTAATACTACCCCCGTCCCTGAAAATTGGTCCTGCTTTTTCGCATGATATGTCGGAGGGTATTATGGGTTTTTTTTAGGATCGTTTTTGAATAAAATGATCGTCAATGGAAAGTTCGTTTCGCGTACTTTCCATAAACGATCATTTTTTTTAAAACAGACCTTAGAAAACCCTGTAATACCCTCCACATACGTACATATAAACGGTGTTACTTATACACAACTAGTTGAGTAAATCTAATACTACCACCGTCCCTGAAAATTGGTCCTGTTTTTTTGCACGTGGTTTATTGCAATATGTCGGAGGGTATTGAGTTTTCTAGTTTCGTTTTTTAATAAAATGATCGTTAATGGAAGGTCCGTTTGCATGCTTTCCATAAACGATCATTTTTAAAAAAGGATCTCAGAAAACCCTGTAATACCTTCCGACATATCGCATTAAACAAAAAACAGGACTAATTTTCAGGGACGGAGGGAGTATAAAGAGCTGACTATTTCACGTTCTATCCACATTTACTGACAGATCCAGAACCGATAAACTGTAAATCAGACACTCCGACGATCCTATTATCCACGTAGCAATCACACGTTATGGAAAAAGAGAGCTACGTACCAACTCACAACTGCAAGAATTTGCTGTCAAATCCCACACACGGATATTACCATTTTGGTCGCCGGATATCAGTTCAGTCTGTAAATCATCACCATTAAAAAAAACCTATCATGTTAGGGAATTTGGAATATAATTTTTTTGAGTTAATTCAAATTCGCAACTTCTACAGGAAACTGTGCAGCCATCTGATGACGAACATTGACAAAAAATTAAAATTTTCAGCCAAAGATCTCGCGATAAGGAATTAGAACTCAGCTGACCTGATTTGGATGCAAAACAACGGTGTTAACTGCTGCCCGGCTTTCGTATTCCCTCTGGCAACCTGGTGCCCTATGCCAATCAAACGTACATCAAATATTATCCACCAAACAACTGAAGAAAAATCTTGTCAGTGATGTAAACTATATGTACCTCAAATCCCAAATTTTTACGGTGCCATCTTCAGATCCGGAATACATCCAATTTCCATCGCATTGGAATCCAACGGCCATTACGTTATTAGTGTGTGAATCATAGCTCATCACCTGGCATAAAAGAATATATATAGCTAATTATGCTGAAAACAATCCTTCTTAAAAACACTAGAAACATTACCGGCTGAGGGCTGTTTGAATTGACATCAAAGAGTCGAATATGAGGATTTCCAGCTGCAGCAAGGTAGCGCTTATCGGGGGTAATCTCAAGCCTGTTTACTTGCTGCCACAAGAAAATGGTTCCATCATAAGAATTAATTATACAGTTCTCTAATTTATACCCTTTTCAACTATAGGCAACAATGTATCCAAGTTTTCTAAATAGGATTATCATATTTAGAGGGTGTTTGGTAGTGCTTATAAGCTCTTTAAAACAGCACTACCAATGTGTTTGGATGCTTAACTACTATAAGATCATAAAATAAGCTCCTAACATCTTATAAAATGTAAAAAAAAAATTCTCAACTTATTTTCCTAACCACCTCCCCCCAACCACCCCACCTCTCCCCCGCTCCCACCCACCCCTACTTCAACATAAAAAATAGAAAGAAATTATTTTTTTATTAAAACTAAAGTTTAAAAAATACTTGTTATAAATTCTCAAAGATCTTATAAGTTGTATTAGCCAAACACTTTAGCAACTTATAAACTACTTAAAAATTACATCTTATAAGCTCTTAAAACAAGCTTATAAGATGTTTCAAATAAGTTTAGCCAAACACCCTTTTAATGTGTGGCAATAGAGAGAAATATGTAAAAGATGGAAACAAGTTTGTGCTTAAAAGGCTAACTGGGGTGCAGGCATAACACATAAGTTTAACAGAAGCCAATCAACATTTCCTCCCCACACATACAATCTCATCTTTTTTCATTTTGACTCAAGATTTCACATAATTATTCAAATCCAGGAAACTTACAGATTCCGGGTACTGGATAGTCCGATAGCAGCGTCCACTTTTGGCCTCCCAAAACCGAATAGTGTGATCATAGCTTGCAGTCGCCAAAACCACTGATGGTTGTTGGCTCATACTTATTCTCCTTTTCTTTTCCTGCCCAACATAAAACAGCATTAAATTATCAATCCCACCAAACAAGAAAACTAGGCCAAACCCAATTAGTAAAATGGATTGCAAGATTTTCTTTTCACAATTTAATTTCCCTATTCCAAAAGGAAAGAAACCCTCTACCCCATATACTATCTAAAAATAAAATAAAGATGATCCCTTTATGAATAAATTTTAAGGTTCCAACTCTTTATTCTCCTTTTCTTTTCCTGCCCAACATAAAATAGCATCAAATAACAAGGAAAAACAATGGCCTTTCCAAACAAGAAAACTAGGCCAAACCCAATTAGTAAAATTCTATTTTCACAATTTAATTTCCCTATTAATTAAAAGGAAAAAAGCCCTCTACCCCATATACTATCTAAAGATGATCCCTTTATTGAATAAATTTCAAGGTTCCAACTTTACTAATCCAATAACACATGAATATGAGATCAGCCAGTTACATTTAGGAAATATAGGAGTTGAATCGATTGTGGGTTTCAATATTTCGATTTACCTGACAAATTAGTTGTCGCCAGGAAACTCAGACCATCATCAATGGAGGATTTCAAAGAGTTCAGTAAAAAGGCTCTTTATTTCTTGCATCTTTTATTCAGCTCCAAATTCTGTGCGTCTCCAAATAGCAGTGCTGACAGAAGAGAAGTAAAAAGATGCTTGATTAAAAAATTTATTCAGAAAAAGAAAAATGAATAATTAAAATAAGTAGTAATGGTTAATTTAATTAAGTATCGTTGAATGTGACCATAATTATATCTTCTATTTATTGAGAAAATTTAGTCCAACCTTTTTATTAATAAATAAAAATAATGTAGGTCAGAAATTGGGCTGGAATTTTTTCATCGGCCCAAAATTAAATTTTATACAGTGCCCAAGTTAAAATCAGTCCTATGTTTTGTTTGTACACTCCACCCAAAAAAAAAAAACGTTACGATTTTTTTTCCGAAAAATATACTCCCCCGCAAATATATAAATGGGTCCCACAATACTTCATATAATATTCTTACTTTATCTATCTTTTCAATAAAATACTACGTTTTCCGTCCCACTTAAATTTGCACACTTTCGATATTGGGCTGTCCCACTTGAATTTGCACGCTACAAAAAAAGAAATATTAATTTGCGTACACACTCACAAACTTATACACATATTTACAAATATGTCACTACTTTATTAAAAAAAACACATTTTATATTAAGAATTATGTCTTTTTGTAGGGTGCAAATTTAAGTGAGACGGAGGGAGTAATTTTTATTAAATCATGTGTCCAACAGTAATTGAGTATAAATTCCCGATATATCCATTTTTCGTGGTCACCGATATCGATATTGAGGGTAACGATATTTCCATAGTATCCGTAAAAAAATCGATAAATATCAGTATATAAAATCAATTTCGACTATTTTTTTGTGCAAATTGAGCATAAAATCAGTAAAATATCGGTATATATCGAAAAATATTGGAAAAGTATCGAGAAATATCGAAAAAATATCCATAATTTTGTTAAATATCACAAATGTAAAATATGGTCAAATTCTATTGTAAATTTTATGTATTAAAAATTTGTTATTTTATTTTTCTAATTTTTTAAATTTAGCGATATCGATATCGATATATTATTGATATTTCCACAAAATTAAGGACTTTATATAACCTTGGGCTTTATACAATCGCGTTAACGGGCCTCCAATAAGAAGAAAAGCCCACTGCTTATATTATCTTAATTTTCCGCCCAAACATCAAAACCCTAAACCCTAAATCAGTTTCCCGCGGCTCAATAAAACCCTAATTCCCCTGAATTCTAAACCCTAGCAACCGAATTTGGCGGTCAAGATGACGGACGTTCACCTCCAGCCCTCCGGAAAATCGAAGAAGAAGGAGAAAAGCAAAATCGAAGAAGACAATCAAGCCGATTTCCAGATAAAGCCTCAGAGCTACACACCTCCTGTTGACACCTCTCAATGGCCAATTCTTCTGAAAAATTACGACAAATTGAATGTACGAACGGGGCATTACACTCCTCTTCCCTGCGGTTACTCTCCCCTGAAACGCCCGCTGGCGGAGTACATCAAGTACGGGATTATGAATCTCGATAAACCTGCAAATCCTTCCTCGCACGAAGTTGTGGCATGGATTAAAAGGATTTTACGAGTGGAGAAAACCGGGCATTCGGGCACTCTCGACCCGAAGGTCACCGGGAATTTGATCGTCTGCATCGATCGCGCCACGCGGTTGGTGAAATCGCAGCAAGGAGCTGGGAAAGAGTACGTTTGTGTTGCTCGATTGCATTCGAAGGTCGGAGAAGTTTCCAGAGTTGCTAGGGCGCTCGAAACCCTAACAGGTGCGGTTTTCCAACGACCTCCTTTGATTTCCGCTGTGAAAAGGCAACTTAGAATTAGAACTATTTACGAAAGTAAGCTGCTAGAATTTGATTCTGATAAGAACTTAGCTGTTTTCTGGATTTCGTGTGAGGCGGGAACGTACGTTAGGACTCTATGCGTGCATTTAGGGCTTTTGTTAGGCGTGGGAGGGCATATGCAGGAATTGAGGAGAGTAAGATCAGGGATTTTGGGGGAAAAAGATAATATGGTAACAATGCATGACGTAATGGACGGGCAATGGGTTTACGATAATTACAGAGACGAAAGTTACCTTAGGAGAGTGATTATGCCGTTAGAAGTTGTTCTGACTAGTTATAAGCGCCTCGTTGTTAAAGATTCTGCGGTGAATGCTATATGTTACGGGGCGAAGTTAATGATCCCGGGGCTGTTGAGGTTCGAGAACGATATCGAGGTTGGGGAGGAGATTGTGTTGATGACGACAAAGGGGGAGGCGATTGCGTTGGGTATAGCGGAGATGACTACGGCGGTGATGGCGACGTGTGATCATGGAGTGGTGGCGAAGATTAAGAGGGTGGTGATGGATAGGGATACGTATCCGAGGAAATGGGGGTTGGGGCCTAGGGCGACGATGAAGAAGAAGCTTATTGCGGAGGGGAAGTTGGATAAGCATGGGAAGGCGATTGGGGGTGAGGGTTTGCCTGTTGAGTGGTCGAGGAATGTGGTTTTGCCGACAGGAGGGGATTCGGCCGTGGCTATGGCTGCTGCGGAGAATGTGGAGGGTTCGGTTTTGGAGGTTAAGGAGAAGAAGGAAAAGAAGAAGAATAAGGATGGGGAAGATGGTGGGGAGAAAGGACATAAACGGAAGACGGATTTAGTCGATGGTGGTCTTGTTAAAAAGGCGAAGGTGGAAGAAAATGTGGATGGTGAAGTGGGGGAGAAAAAGGAGAAGAAAAAGAAGAAGAAGAAAGAGGGTGGTGATGAAGTTGCGTCTCCTGATGGTGAAAAAACGAAGGAGAAGAAGAAAATGAAGGATAAAGTTGCGGATGAATCTCCCGCATCGGAAGAGGAAAAATCCGAGAAGAAGAAGAAGAAAAAGAAGGATAAAGTTGCGGAGCAATCTCCCGCATTAGAAGAGGAAAAATCCGAGAAGAAGAAGAAGAAAAAGAAGGACGAGCCTGCCGAAAATGGCAACTCTGTTTCAGCGGACAATGATAAGAAAAGCGAGAAGAAGAAGAAGAAAAAGAAACAAGAAGATGACGAAGTTGAGTAGGTGTGAGGATTAAGTTTTGAAATAATACCACATTTTGTGCTTCTTGTATTCTTCCTTGGTTTACCTAGAGCATCAACCTTAGTCATAGTTTAATAATGAAATGTTGTTTTACCTAGATCTTATTTATTATGTTTTACACAAAGTTTGTGCTGGGCTTTTTTTTTTTGAAGTAATATAACCATATTTCTCTACACTTTGAGCTCTTCTCTTAACTGATACCAGTGTGATTAAGAATGCTTAATTGTGCTATACTGCAGTTGTATTACTTGAATGCAAGCATAGTAATCAACATGTTCTTGATTCTAAGAGATGTATAGACCAAAACATGTTCAAATGTACATAAACCTATATTGATGAAATAAAATTAGAGATTAAGAAGGTATTTGAGTGAGCTTATGAACTCTTTAAAATAGTTTATAAGCTGACTAAGAGCTTATAAACAATTTTAAAAACATTGTTTGTCTAAGATCAATGCCCCACCTTATTTTTCCAACCACCCACTCACCCTAGAACCACTTTGTACCCAACATAAAAAAAAAAAAATATTATGTTAAAATTTAAATTTAATAAATATTTATTATAAATTTTCAAAGATCTTATAAATTGTATAAACCAAACACTTTAGCAACTTATAAGATCCTTAAAAATTAAATTTTATAAGCTCTTAATTTAACTATAAAATGTTAGAGCTTTTAAAATGTTTTAAATAAGCTTAGCCAAAACGGGTTCTAGAGTGAATATTGTTTACCAAATACTCCCTCCGTCCCATAATTGTTTGCACACTTTCCTTATTCGTCCATCCCTTGCACACTCATAAAAGGAAACATTTTTATAGGGCAAAGTCTCATATGCACTAAGTGCACGGTGCACTCACTCAACAGTTGATATTGTATACACTAAAAAGTTAGTCACCAATTTTCAGTGTAATTGAGACTAACTTTTTAGTGTGATTGAGACTAACTTTTCAGTGTATACAGTATCAACTGTTGAGTGAGTGCATCATACACCAAATGCACAAGAGACTTACTCTTTTTATAAACTCCACCCTCACAATATTCACATATTTACAGAAATTGCCATTACTTTTTACCTTTTGGGCCCACAATACACTCAATTCAACCACTTTCTTCACTTTATACCCCACAAAACACTACTCATTGCACTTTTGTCTTAAAAGTTGTGCCCAAACTATGATGCAAACACTTATGGGACGGAGGGAGTAGTATAATACCAAACTACTATTTATAAGATCGTACAATGTTAAAAAATTATATACTTATGTTCAATTTTTTTTGTACATCTGTTCAATTATTTTATATCCGACTTGCAAAAAATGATTTGGTATGGTATTATCAGGATATTTCTCATATCTTTCTTACATGTAAACAAAAATGGCTTCCCTTTATTAATTTAGAAGGAAAGGGGGTAACATGGGCACCACATATTAAGATTGTGGGCCTGATTAGCTGTCTAGCTCACAAACGTGGTTGGCGCCGGAAATGTGCTGGCCCGGCTAACCCATGCTTTGTGGGTCGATGCTTTCAGAATTGGATTCCAACTTATGGCCGTTGTATTTGTATGTCCTAGGGATGTTAAAAGGGCAGCGGGCTGACCCGTTTAGCCCTGAACCGAACAAGGGTTAGGTCCAAGCATTTGGTGACCTGTTTAAAATCGGGCCTTTTTGGCCCGGACCGTTTAGCCCGCGGGCTAAAAGGGCTAGCCCGCCGGTTTACCGGGTCATCCCGTTTAGCCCGATTTTTTTTTTTTTTTTTTACTTTTTTATATATTTTACTTGTACAACTACAACCGTGTATGCAACCTATCTATTTTACTTCAACTTCAAATTTCCAATCCAAGTCTAATTGTCCGAATTTTATATATATATATATTTAGTTAATTTAATTTTTCATTTAGTTAATTTATTAAATTACTTGAAATTGAACTTAGCCATTTAATTAATACTTGAACTTTATGAACAATGTATGTAATTTTTATAAATTTATGAACAATGTAGGACTTCAACATCCATACTCCATTATTATCTTTTCAATTAGGGTTCATCGGTGTTGGGTGGCGAACAAGTAAGTAATTAATAAACAGAAGAGATTATTAGACTTGGTAACAGGATAATAAGTAAAAGGAGCTAACAGTTCCGTGGAGCGAACAGCTTTGTGGAGCTAGCAGCTTTGTAGAGCGAACAGCTTTGCAAAACAGCTATAATGTGGTAAGCAAGATATTGAGGCGAGCAGCCTTGCAAAGAACAGCTGTGCAAGCGGCTCAAACCAAGATCAATTCAGGCGAACAGGTTCGTAATGGAGCGAGCAACATTGTAAATCAATCCCAAACAAGGAGCGAACAGCTCAGAATGCAGAGAACCATGACATCTAACGAAGACGTGCAAACGAGCAACCGGTCACCGTCAAGAGCATCTCAATAGTGCCAAAGACCAAGTACAACATTGGGAACTCCAAGAGTCACTAGCCTAGATATGGTCCAAGTGTCTTAACACTTGGCATCCATCCAATGAGTAATAGTGTAGATGTTGTACAAGTGTCCTAACACTTGGCAAAGATCCAATGGTTAAGCCACCAAGATGGTGACACATGTCCTCTTTGTATGTCTATAAATACTCCCTTCATGTACATGAAAAAGAGGAGAACAATTCAATAATATAGCTAAACTCTTGCAAAATTATTCCTTAAGCATTACTTAGCCAAATTTCATGATTTCTTGATCTTGTTTGGTGATCTTAACTAGGGAAAACAGCCACTAATCATCTTGATTACTAAAAGGTCATCAACAATTGGCGCTAGAAGAAGGGTTCGAACCTCCGATTTGGGAAAACTTGAAGAAAGCTTCTTTAAGGGTTTGAATGCATGTGTACATGAACAAGGGTTTTTAAACCTTCATAGTCATACACAAGGCTAGTAACCCTTGGAAAAGGTGTTTGCAAGAACAAGATTACCTCATTCATTTACTTATTACCCATACTTTGGTAGCCAAAATGGTTAGATCGCAAGAAGAACGCCATTCGAGTATATCTCCAAGTCGTAGGCCAAGAACTGGGGTTTCTTCCACCGAAGGACATGCACGAACGGTGAGAGCAACATCGCAGAAGAACATCCAAGTTACTATCGATACAATCCCACCAGAAGTAGAAGCACTTGCTCAAAACCCGGAGGAATTAGCAAAGACGATCGCTGTCCTTCAATCATTACAAAATCGACAAGCAGCAGGACCGTCAAGGGCACCTGTGACGACCAATCGAGCAGGCGAGCAGGGACGTACGGGCGAACAAAGAAGTAAAGTAAGGGAAGATACACGTCGGGACGAGGCCGACAGCGAGGAGGTCCGTAGAAATAAAGGGAAAGCTCCATTGAGCGAACGTCTAGGGAGTCGAGGGGAATCGTCACCAAGTCGAGCAGATGAGTCAAGCAAAAGTACCTCCCGAACAAGTGCTTTGGAGAGACTAGGTGCAAAGAATGTACATAGGAGGGAACCATCCCGAAAGAACGATGAGCGATCACGCAACCCTGCTCGCCCATTGGTGCATGACCGAATCAGGAGGTCAGCTTTTGGCCGACTAGGGCCAAATGGAGCTAGCAACGCTGCTAGGAAGACGACTCAGGAGAAACGTCCTGTTGGCAAGGGACTACATCGTGAAGAGGTCACTGAACCCAATCACGATGAACAGCCTTCCATCGGGAGGACTCCCCCAGATGAGTTGCAGGAAATGAGAAAAGCAATCGAGGAACTGCAGAAACAGTTGGAATCTCAGAGAGGTGTCGGATCAACCGTTCTCCCATCCTCACCATTATCTCCGTCTATCCTCAATGCACCAATCCAGAAGAAGATACAATTTCCGGCCATCAGTTTATATGAAGGAACGTCGGACCCTCGTATTCATGTGACGAAATATTCGGATTTCATGATCTCAATGGGGGCGACCGACGCCACCCAATGCCGAAATTTTCCACTCACCCTTGGAGATGGCCCGCATAGATGGTTTTCAGCATTGGCTCCTGGCTCCATTAACTCTTTTGCCCAACTAAGCAAAGAATTTCTGTCCCACTTCTCAACTGCCGGGTCCTACTTGACCCACAGACACCGCCTGGCAGATATTAGGCAGGGAGACGAGGAGTCTGATGAGCAATTTCTGGAAAGATTTGATAAAGTCTTGCTGGAGGGCGAGATGGTGAGTGAAGATACGAAGATAGTGGCGGTGATGGCTGGATTAAAGAAAGGGACGGACCTGTGGAAGGAAATGCACTTGACTTGTCCGAAAACATACGCAGAATTCAGGCACAAAGCAGGGATCCATGTGTCAATGCAAGAAGCGTTACACAGAGAAATGGGAGAAAAAGCTGACCCAAAAAAGTTTGGCAAGAAATCTGGTGGAAACGATTATAAAGCTCCGAAGAACATGAAGTCATTCAATGAGGGAGCTGAGTTGAAGGAAAAACTGAACCAAGTCCTTACCATGTCCGTGGACGCTGTGTACAACAACGTTAAAGACAGGGAGATGTTGTCAGAGACACGGAGGATAAGGCAAGAGAGAGGAAAGTTGAACCCGAACAAATATTGTGCATATCATCAAAGCATCGGCCACTTCACAAGCGAGTGCCGAGATTTGTTGAAGCAGTTGTGGAGGTTCTACGAGGAAGGAAATCTGTCCGAGTTTGTGAAAAAGGAACCAGGTAAAAGGCCAAGGGCACCAGAACCGTCCAGTTCGGATGATGGAGACAATGATAACCAACCAAGCAAAGCTGGCAAGAGAGGAAGGAAGGTCCCAGCAGCCCCAGCAAGGCATATCCCGGAGATCTTAATGCTGGAACCCACTGGACCAGTAGGTGGTTGTTCCGATGGGAGACCACCAATGTCAAAAAGAAAGAGAAAAGCAGAACTGAGAGCAGTAGATCAAGTGATGGAAGTGGGTGTGAATCCATCGACCAGGCGAACAGGGGACCTGACCTTCTCAGAAAAAGACTTAGACGGGGTACTCACTCCTCACAATGACTCATTGGTCATTTGTGCCAATATTATGGGGACAAAAGTGCACCGTCTACTTATTGATACTGGTTCCTATACGAATATCCTGTTCAAGAGCACGGTGGACCAACTGAGAGATTGCGCCGAATACATCAAGGACTGTGACCACAAGATTGTAGGATTCGGGAATGCTGTGACCACCCCGCTAGGAATGGTTACGTTGGCAGTTGAGCTTGTATCGGTCGAGGACCCGGAGAGGAAAATGAATAGAATGGTAGACTTCCTGGTTGTAGACCAACAATCCACCTATAACGGGTTCCTCGGCCGTCCTTTCTTGCATGAATTTAAAGCAGCTTGTTGGGTGGCGAACAATTAAGTAATTAATAAACAGAAAAGATTATTAGATCAACAGGATAACAAATCAAAGGAGCTAACAGTTTCGCGGAGCGAGCAACATTGTAAAACAATCCCAAGCGAGGAGCGAACAGCTCAGAACGCAAAGGACCATGACATCTAACGAAGACGTACAAGCGAGCAGCCGGTCACCGTCGAGAGCATCTCAGAAGTGCCAAAGACCAAGTACAACATGGGGAATTCCAAGAGTCACTAGCTTAGATATGGTCCAAGTGTCCTAACACTTGGCACCCATCCAATGAGTAATAGTGTAGATGTTGTACAAGTGTCCTAACACTTGGCAAAGATCCAATGGCTAAGCCACCAAGATGGTGATACATGGCCACTTTGTATGTCTATAAATACTCCCTTCTTGTACATGAAAAAAGGGAGAACAATTCAATACATAGCAAAACTCTTGCCAAATTCTTTCTTGAGCATTACTTAGCTAAATTTTATAATTTCTTGATCTTGTTTGATGATCTTGATTATAGAAAACAGCCACTAATCATCTTGGTTAGGAAAGATCATCAACAATTGGCGCTAGAAGGAGGGTTCGAACCTCCGATTGTAGAAAAATTCGAAGAAAGTTTGAAGACTACCACCGGAATCTGCATAATCTCGCCGGAATCCGGGAAGAGGCTGCCGGAAAACAAAAGTGCACATTTTTAGGAAAAAGATTTACAACACTTTAAGGGTTTTAATGCATGTGTGCATGAACTAGGGTTTTCAAACCTTCATAATCACACACAAGGCTAGTAACCCTTGGAAAAGGTGTTTGCAAGAACAAGATTATCTCAATCCATTTGCTCATTTACCCATATTTTGATAGTCAAAATGGTTAGATCGCAAGAAGAACGACATTCGAGTATATCTCCAAGTCGTAGACCAAGAACTAGGGTTTCTTCCACCGAAGGACATGCACGGACAGTGAGAGCAACTTCGCAGAGGAATATACAAGTCACTATTGACACGATTCCACCAGAAGTTGAAGCTCTTGCTCAAAACCCCGAAGAGCTAGCAAAAACCATTGCTGTTCTTCAATCCTTGCAAAATCGACAAATAGCAGGACCGTCAAGAGCACCTGTGACGACCAGACGAACAGGCGAGCAGGAACGTACTGGCGAACAAAGAAGTAAAATGAGAGAAGATACACGTCGGGATGAGGCCGACAGCGAGGAAGTTCGTAGAGGTAAAGGAAAAGCTCCACTGAGCGAGCGCCTAGGAAGCAGAGGAGAATCATCAAGTCGAGCAGATGAGTCAAGCAAAAGTACTTCCCAAACAAGTGCTTTGGAAAGATTAGGTACAAGGAACGTAAACAGGAGGGAACCATCCCGAAGGCATGAGGAGCGATCACACCATCCTGCTCGCCCATCAGTGCATGACCGAATCAGGAGGTCAGCTTTTGGCCGACTGGGGCCAAATGGAGCTAGCAACGCTGCTAGGAAGACGACTCAGGAGAAACGTCCCGTTGGCAAGGGACTGCATCGTGAAGAGGTCGCTGAACCCAATCACGATGAACAGCCTTCCAACGGGAGGACTCCCCCAAATGAATTGCAGGAAATGAGAAAGACAATCGAAGAATTGCAGAAACAGTTGGAATCTCAGAAAGGTGTCGGATCAACCGTTCTCCCATCTTCACCATTATCTCCGTCTATCCTCAGTGCACCGATCCAGAAGAAGATACAGTTTCCAGCCATCAACTTGTATGAGGGAACGTCGGACCCTCGAATTCATGTGATGAAATATTCAGATTTCATGATTTCAATGGGGGCAACCGACGCCACACAATGCCGAAATTTTCCACTCACCCTTGGAGATGGCCCGCACAGATGGTTCTCAGCATTAGCCCCTGGCTCCATCAACTCGTTTGCCCAACTAAGCAAAGAGTTTCTGTCCCACTTCTCAACTGCCGGGTCCTACTTGACCCACAGACACCGTCTTGCAGATATTAGGCAGGGAGACGAGGAGTCTGACAAGCAATTTCTGGAAAGATTTGATAAAGTTTTGCTGGAGGGCGAAATGGTGAGTGAGGACACAAAGATAGTGGCAGTGATGGCTGGGTTGAAGAAAGGAACGGATTTGTGGAAGGAAATGCATCTGACCTGCCCAAAAACATACACGGAGTTCAGACACAAAGCTGGAATTCATGTTTCGATGCAGGAGGCCCTACACAGAGAGATGGGAGACAAAGTTGATCCGAAGAAGTCTGGCAAGAAGTCGGGAGGAAGTGATTACAAGGCTCCGAAGAACATGAAGTCATTCAATGAGGGAGCCGAGTTGAAAGAAAAGCTGAACCAAGTCCTTATCATGTCCGTGGACGCTGTGTACAACAACGTTAAAGACAGGGAGATGTTGTCAGAGCCACGGAGGATAAGGCAAGAGAGAGGTAAGCTGAACCCAAACAAATACTGTGCATACCATCAAAGTATCGGCCACTTCACGAGTGAATGCCGAGACTTATTGAAGCAGTTGTGGAAGTTCTACGAGGAAGGAAAGCTGTCCGAATTTGTTAAAAGAGAACCAGGTAAAAGACCAAGGGCACCGGTACAATCCAGTTCGGATGATGGAGACAGTGATGACCAACCAAGCAAAGTTGGTAAGAAAGGAAGGAAGGTCCCAGCAGCCCCAGCAAGGCATATTCCGGAAATCCTAATGCTGGAACCCACTGGGCCAGTAGGTGGTTGTTCTGATGGGAGGCCACCCGTATCGAAAAGAAAAAGGAAAGCAGAACTGAGAGCAGTGGACCAGGTAATGGAAGTGGGTGTGAATCCATCGACCAAACGAACAGGGGACCTGACTTTCTCAGAGAAAGACTTAGACGGGATACTTACTCCCCACAACGACTCATTGATCATTTGCGCCAATATTATGGGGACAAAAGTGCATCGTCTACTTGTCGACACTGGTTCCTACACGAATATCCTGTTCAAGAGCACGGTGGACCAGCTAGGAGATTGCGCTGAGTACATCAAAGATTGTAATCACAAGATTGTAGGTTTTGGAAATGCTGTAACCACCCCGCTAGGAATAGTTACGTTGGCAGTTGAGCTTGTATCAGTCGAGGACCCGGAGAGGAAAATGAATAGAATGGTAGACTTCTTGGTTGTAGACCAACAGTCCACTTATAACGGGTTCCTCGGCCGTCCTTTCTTGCATGAATTCAAAGCAGCTGTTTCAACGTACTATTATTGCTTGAAATTCCCAACAAAGAAGGGTGCAGGTACAGTCAAAGGAGACCAGAAGAAAGCTCGTGCGTGTCTGTTGCAAATACAGTTGCAAGGTCACCAAGTCAACATGGCGGACAGGTACTCAGACAAGGACGAAGACGATAGCGAGGCCGTGACTTCCGTCGATACGGAAATAATGGAGGCCGACGAGCAGCCATGCACTGACGAACAGCTGAGCAACAACGAGCAATCATGCGTAGACGAACAGCCACGCATTGACGAGCAGGAACGCGTAGACGAACAGATGGACGAGGACGAACAGAAGCGCGAGGACGAGCAGGTTGTCCAGACAAGAGATAGAGAAGCTGCTTGCCCAATGGACGTTGATGCAGAAGACATCGAGCCACGACTGGGAGCAGAACCGATGGAAACCGAGGATGAGCTAAAGGCAGAAGGGCCCACTATTGACCCCAGATGGAAAGGCCAGAAACGAAGGGCTACCCCGGTTGAAGAGTTGGAAACTGTAAAAGTCGACCCGAACCAAGAGGGCTTAGAACTCTTCATAGGGTCCGAGCTACCAGAGCCGTACAGGACCAACATGATTGAGTTTCTTAAAGCAAACCTCGATGTGTTCGCATGGTCGCATGCAGACATGGTGGGCATCAGCCCCGAACATGCCTGTCACAGACTCAACATCGACCCGGGGAAGAAGCCAGTCCATCAGAAGAGGAGAAAATTTGGACCCGACAAATACGAGGCGCTCGACGTGGAGGTTAAAAAACTGCTGGATAACGACTTAATCAAACAAGCGTTATGCCCGCAATGGGTGGCAAATCCAGTATTGGTCAGGAAAGCGACTGGAGCATGGAGACTCTGCATCGATTTCACAGATCTTAACGCCGCTTGCCCGAAAGACAACTTCCCATTGCCTCACATTGACCAGCTAGTTGATAGCACCGCCGGACATGAGCTGCTAACGTTCATGGATGCATTCGCAGGATATCATCAAATCGCGATGCATCCCGATGATCAAGAGCACACAGCGTTCTACACCAACAAAAACTTGCTATGCTGGAAGAGAATGCCATTTGGGCTAATCAACGCTGGAGCTACATATCAGAGGCTGGTTAATAAGATGTTTGATGATCACATCGGGAAGACGATGGAAGTATATGTGGACGACATTGTTGTCAAGAGCTCAAAAAAGGAAGATCACTTACAGCACCTGGCTCAAACATTTGAGATACTTCGAACCTACAATATGAAGTTGAATCCCAAGAAAAGCAGTTTCGGAGTCCATTCTGGGAAATTCTTGGGACATCTGGTTAGTCAACGAGGAATTGAAGCAAATCCAGTGAAAGTGAAAGCAATCATGGAAATACAACCACCTAGATCGGTAAAAGAAGTCCAACGACTAACCGGATGTCTAGCAGCTTTGAACAGGTTCATCTCGAGATCCGGGGATAAGTGCAGGCCATTTTTCGAGGCCATCAAGAAAGGAAAGTTTCAATGGACAGACGCCTGTCAGCGAGCGTTTGAGCAATTGAAAGAATATCTCAGCGATACGAAAATTCTTGCCAAACCGATCCCAGTGGAAAAGTTATACTTGTACTTGGCAGCTTCAGAAGAGGCAATCAGTTCAGTGCTCGTTCGAGCAGAAGGAAAGTTCCACCTACCCATTTACTATGTGAGTCATGCCTTGCACGAAGCAGAGCTCAGATATTCACCAACAGAAAAGCTAGCATATGCGCTGGTGATGAGCGTCAGAAAACTTCGTCCATATTTTTTCGACCACCAGGTGGAAGTGTTGACAACGTTCCCGCTCAAGCAAATACTGCACAGACCCGATGCGGCTGGTCGGCTCCTTAAGTGGTCCTTGGAAATCAGTCAGTTCGGGATTTCATATGCTCCTCGAACAGCGATCAAGGGGCAAGCCTTAGCAGACTTCATAGTCGAACTGACTTTTCCCCAAGATCCAACGAGAGGACATAGCCATCCCTGGCACATGTATGTTGACGGGTCGTCAACTAATACAGCATCGGGGGCAGGTATAGTCTTGATAAGCCCAGATAGGCAAGTTTTTACTTCAGCTGTTCGATTCGAGTTCATGGCGACGAACAACGAAGCAGAGTACGAGGCTGTGATCGTTGGGTTACGCCTAGCATTAGTAGTTGGAGTACGAAGGTTACAAATCTTTGGAGATTCGCAATTGATCGTCAACCAGGTCCGAGGAGAATACGAAGCAAGAGATGAAGACATGGCTTTGTATCAAAAGATTGTTGCTCACTTGGCCTCCTTGTTCGAACAAATATACATTGAACAAATACCAAGAGACAATAATGCTCAAGCAGATGCATTAGCCAGGCTAGCAACCAGCACCGGACCAGTAGAATTGTCGGAAGTGACGCTAACAAGAATGTCCAAACCATCAACCGAAGATTACAGAATCTATCAGATCGACGAAGATTTCGAGGAAGACGACTGGAGGAGGCCAATTATTGAATATTTGCAAAACGATAAAAAACCAGACAACCCATTTGAAACTAACAAGTTGGTTAAAAGAGCGGCAAGATACACCATGATGGACGGACAGTTGTACAAGAGAGGAATTTCGCTCCCACTTCTGAAATGTTTGGCTAGGGGGCAAGGACAAGCAGTACTGAAAGAGATCCATGAGGGTGTATGCGGAAATCATGCCGGAGGACGGGCCTTGGCACATAAAACAATAAGGCAAGGATATTACTGGCCAACTCTCCTCCAGGATGCGATCAAGATTGCCCGAACTTGTCATAGATGTCAATTGTTTGCCCCAAACATTCACAAACCCCCACATGAACTGATTTCAGTCAATAGTCCATGGCCGTTCGCGAAATGGGGAATTGACCTCATTGGGCCTTTTCCCCCGGGACAAGGAAATGTTCGATTCGCGGTGGTGGCTGTTGACTACTACACGAAGTGGGCGGAAGCAGAAGCACTCGGGCGGATCACACAGGAGAAAATGATCAACTTTATATGGAAAAATATTGTTTGTCGTTTCGGGGTCCCTCAGGCGATAGTGACGGACAACGGAAGACAGTTTGAGGGAAAAGAGATCAGATATTTTTGCGAAAAATGGGGAATAAAGAAACATTTCTCGACACCATACCACCCCCAATCGAACGGTCAAGTGGAAGCAGTGAATAAAATAATCAAGCATATACTGAAGATTCGTTTGGTTGACAAGCAAGGAAAATGGTCAGAAGAGCTACCAGAGGTGTTGTGGGCATACCGAGTATCCCACAGAACAAGCACAGGCGAAACACCGTTCACAATGGCATTCGGGACAGAAGCAGTAATTCCGATTGAGCTAAAAGTCCCAACAAAACGAACAGCTGCATTCAACGAAGAAGCAAACAACTCCGCAATGGCAGCAGAGTTGGACTTGCTTGAAGAAAAAAGAATAACAGCAGAATTGAAAAATGCGATTTACAAAAGAAGAGCAGCAAAGTACTACAATTCTCAAGTAAAAGCAAGAGAATTCGAAGTTGGGGACTTGGTACTCCGAAAAGTTTTAATACCACCAGGAGTATTCGGCCCGACTTGGGAGGGCCCATACAAGGTGACGAATAAGTGGCACAACGGCACATACGACCTTGAAGACATGGAAGGCAAGTCGTCCCAATACTCCTGGAATACAACTTTACTCAAGAAGTACTACCAATGAAGTCCTGTAAGTCTTAGAAAGTTTGTAAATAGATCTTTTGTAATTTTTTGAAATTTTTGCGCAAGTTTATGAGCGAGCAGATTCGTATTTATCTTACTAGGCGAGCAGAATTGCATTTATATTTTGTCTTGCTTTCTTTTAGATTTTGAGCCTTAAGTCCAAATTACTCAGTTACTCGCCCAAAAATTTGCAAAATGCAAGTCTGTTATAAGACGAACAGAAAAGCTTATTAAAAGCAAAAATAAGGCTAAGTCCATAACGGACCAATAGCCCACATTAATGCAAGGCCAAGTCCACAAGCGACCAAAATGACCCAAACAACTAAAGGTCAAGTTCTATAAGAACCAAATGACCAATTTAAAATTTAAGTGTTTACCTTAAGAAAAAAGGAACACTTAGAAACTGTCATGAGCAAAAAGCAACAGGCGAGCAACTAAGTAAGACAAACAAAGAGGCGAGCAATATAGTAAGACAAATAAAGAGGCATAAGCTTGTAGATGAACAAAAATCTTCATATCATTAGATCAAAAAGTTTTACAATAGGAATGAGAAATACAGAAATGTTGTATATCCTATTGTAAATAAAAACTAAGTCTTCAAGAGGATGGTGGAGGAGGAGCATCTTCAGTTCTGGTCGCCGGCGCGCTCGGCTGCTCGCCTGGGACACTTGTGCCGGCCCCATCTATTGGCGTTAGGGGAAGAGACGCCAACCCTTCGAAGACCTCATCAGTGGCCGCCACACTGGTCGTCGCTGGAGCGGGGTCGGGCTGGCCGCCATAAGTAGGGGCGGCGATGTCAACCTCCTCGCCGAAGACGTCCAAGGGGAAGCCAAGATCGGCCAGATCAGAGACGAACAGAGTAGAGCCAGGAGCAGGGGGATAATTCTTAACATATTCAATGAAGTCCGCCTTCACCGCATCACGAATATCTTGGTTGTGATTATGGGCGAAGTGAACGGACTTCAAGCATTCGGCAAAGGCACAAATGTACCCAAAGTTGGTCTTATCCAACACCTCCTGCTCGTGGACTTCGAAATCGATCATGTCCTTGCGTTCCTCCTCCAACCGCTTAATCTGCTCCTCAGTGGCCAATAGGCGAGCAGCCAAGTCTGCTCGCTCTTTCTCAGCTCTCTCAGCTCTCAAATCTGAGGACTTCACCTCCAATAGCATTTTCTCAGCCTTGTCCAAGGCACTCTTCTCACCGGCCAAGGAGGCCTCCATTTTCTTCTCCATCAAGGCCAGCTCCTTAGCATGCTCGGCCTTGCATTCTTTGATGGCGGAGACTCTCTCTTCATCCATCTTCTCCACGCGACGGCCCAAGTCGCGGTTTGTTCGCTCAAGATCCAGGACTTGATCGAGCAGCATCTGAGATTGGACCAACTGGTGGCTAGCATTATACGCCACCAGGCGAACATTGTCGCTAGCAGATTGGCCACCTACAAGGGTGTTCGCCGATTTTGTCCAAGCCCTTGGAACCATCTCAGTAGCCCGGCGAACAGGTAGATCTGGGATGTCACGGAGCGAGGAGGGGGCATTTTTGACCACGGAGAGGTGGTGGAGTGTTGTCCCTCGGCCGGGGTAGAGTGTTGGGTTATACCTGACGAACAAAAATAAATGTTAAGTGAGCGAACAACATGGTATTAAGCGGCGAACAATAAGAAAGTCAGGGACGATTAGCTTACTCCTTGATTTTTACTGGATCCCAACCCAAGTAAGAAGTGTCCCTGGGATTGTCCATTGTCCTGGTCGCCACCAAACCGGCGACCACCTGCTGTTCGTCCACCACTTCTAAAGAAGTGGATTTGGAGGCCGGAGATCGGGGAGCAGCACTGCTCGCCTCCGCCATAGTCTTTGATCGCTTGGGGGCGCGATCATCGCCACGAGTGCCGCGAGCATCATCGCCCCGCGGCGCTTTCTTTTTCTCCATCTCCTGTTCCCTCTCCTTCTCCTTCCTCGCATCCCGTGGAGAGGACGTAGTCTTGGCCGCTGGTTTTCGGCGACCAGCTCCGGCTGCTGGGCGACCAGAAGGGTTCTCCCCTGCCCGGAGGCGCATGATGGCGAGGGGAGGGTCCATCTTTCTTCTTGACGCTTCGGCCATCTGTTTAACTCTTCTGGCGAGCAAATAATACGATTCAGGCACAGCCGGGATAGCAACAGTGACTTGTTGATCTGACAAGAAAAAGACAAGTGTTAGGCGAGCAAGAATGATGGACGAGCAAAAATGATTGGCGAGCAAAAATAAAAAAGTTACCTTCTGGAACGACGGCTTGAGCTTCAAGATGGTGAGGACTCGTAATCAAACCAGCAAGTTTGCGACAATGAGCTTTCGAGAGATGGTGTATGTCGCGACTAGCAACGTCGCGAAGAGAGATGATGGCTAAGGTGAAGAGGAACTCGTCGCTGATGTCGGGGTGCCCCCACTTCAAGTTCCTTGGACCTGCAAAACAATGAAAAGGATTAAAATTAGTCCTACTTATGAATTAGCAAGACAAAATTAGCCCTACGTTTGATTTTTCCAAAGCCTTCAGGCGACATGATGCGCGCCTGCCCGCCAGCAAATCCCTCAGTTGCTCGCCAATCTCCACCAATGAAGAAGAATTGGCAATGCCAACCCTTAATCTTATTGGGAACACCCTCAACGAGTTTCAATCCGGTTTTCGCCTTGGCGTAATACCAGCCAGCACCATCCTCGGAAATGGTCAAGGCGTAAAGGATCTCCGCGGTTGTTATCTTATTCTTGTAGCCCTCAAGACCAAAGAGAGTCATGAAGGCTAGAAGACTACTCCAACCATTTGGAGTAATTTGGGTGATCGCCAGGTTCATGTCGGATAGGAAGCGGCCGATGAGAGGATGAACGGGGAGCGGGAAACCCGTGTTCAGCACATCCAAGTTGATCGCCGTGCAACCAGGTGGGGGGCGATCAGCAGTCTCTCCCTTCTTCGGCACATACATGAAAATATCATAAGGAATCTTGTATGTTGCACGAATGCTCGCCAGATCCTCCTCAATGACAACACTGGCAACTTTGCTCGCTGCATAGTCCCCGTCCTGAGCTTTCATGATTACCCTCGATGTGGGGGCAAAAGTCTTCGAGTAGCGAGCAGAATAGTCTGCCCACTCGTTGTCGCGAACAACTCCTTCTGGGATCCGGGATTCTGGCGTAGTTTGAGAGATGGGGAAATTGATTTCCCTTAAAAACTCCCATGAAAGCATAGGACCTTCTTGCTCGCCAACTTGCTGCTCGCCAGCAGTATCAGCCTGGTCGCCCTCGAGGTCGATTGAACCCTCTATCTCCGCGGCCACTTCGGCAGAGTCTTCGCCAAGGTCGGAGGACGTCTCAGGTTCGCGAGCAGGGTGGTGAGTCTCTTCTTGATCGCCAGAGCAGTCAGCGGCGCACATCTCTACCGAGCGAACAACGGAGCTCGCATCGGAGTCCGTGTCTTCATCCACCAACAACGTGCGTGGGTTGTTCGCCAATGCTTGGCGAACAGATCTGCGCGGAGAATCCGGATTTACAGGTCATTTTTCCGGATTTCGCCCGGGTCCGGATTGGGAGGAACTTGAGGGGGAAAAATCCATTAAAAAAAGTGATATAGGGATTTGGCTAAGTGTGAGGTAATATACAAGGATAACGCCGGCGATGGAGGAGTTACGATGGTAATGGAATCAACAGCACGGCGGCGCGACGGCGGTTCACGGCCGGAGTTACAGTCGTAATTACGGGAAAAAACGAAAGAAATAGAAAAAGTGCAAAAATTACGAAATTAAGAGTAGAAAAAAGAAATGCAAGATGAATTACCTTCTAAAACTAAGATCTATTTGACACAAGAGAAGATTCAAGCACAAGAATCACGAAGAATGAAAGCTTCGAAGCGTTTATCAATGGCGGAAACGTAAGAATCGAAAGAAGAAAGAAAGAAATGGAGGAGGAATCGCGTATTTATAAGGATAAATTGGGGCGAAAATGCAATTTTCTTAAAAAATTGTAGGCCCCTATGGGCAAATTGGGGGTCGCACGTGACAGACGCGACGCCTCGCGTTCCGTGCCTCGGGAATCCAACCGTCGCGACACGAGGGGGCGTTCGTTGCTGGTCGCGAGCTTATGTTCCCATTGCTCGTTTGCTCGCCCACGCGGATGCTCGCCCATGTAGCTTACTATACTCTCTTCCTGCTCGCCCATTATTCGAAGATGAAATTATAGCTTGGTCTCAGTTGATCACTCCATATTCAACATGAGACCAAGCTAGGGGGCAATTGTTGGGTGGCGAACAATTAAGTAATTAATAAACAGAAAAGATTATTAGATCAACAGGATAACAAATCAAAGGAGCTAACAGTTTCGCGGAGCGAGCAACATTGTAAAACAATCCCAAGCGAGGAGCGAACAGCTCAGAACGCAAAGGACCATGACATCTAACGAAGACGTACAAGCGAGCAGCCGGTCACCGTCGAGAGCATCTCAGAAGTGCCAAAGACCAAGTACAACATGGGGAATTCCAAGAGTCACTAGCTTAGATATGGTCCAAGTGTCCTAACACTTGGCACCCATCCAATGAGTAATAGTGTAGATATTGTACAAGTGTCCTAACACTTGGCAAAGATCCAATGGCTAAGCCACCAAGATGGTGACACATGGCCACTTTGTATGTCTATAAATACTCCCTTCTTGTACATGAAAAAAGGGAGAACAATTCAATACATAGCAAAACTCTTGCCAAATTCTTTCTTGAGCATTACTTAGCTAAATTTTATAATTTCTTGATCTTGTTTGATGATCTTGATTATAGAAAACAACCACTAATCATCTTGGTTAGGAAAGATCATCAACACAGCTATTTCAACGTACTATTATTGTTTAAAATTCCCAACAAAGAAGGGTGCAGGTACAGTCAAATGAGACCAGAAGAAGGCTCGTGCATGTCTTTTGCAGATACAGTTGCAGGATCACCAAGTCAACATGGCGGACAGGTGCTCAGACAAGGACGGAGATGATAGCGAGGCCATGACTTCCATCGACACTGAAATAATGGAAGTCGACGAGCAACTGTGCGCAGACGAACAGCCGCGCATGGGCGAGCAGTCGTGCGCAGACGAACAACCGCACATTGACGAGCAGCTGTGCGTAGGCGCACAGTTAGACGAGGACGAGCAAGGACGCGAAGATGGACAGTCTGTCCAAACGAGAGGTAGAGAAGCTGCTACAACCAGCAACGAGGAAGAACAAACAATGACAATGAACGTTGGTGCAGAGGACGTTGAGCCACGATTGGGAGAAGAACCGATGGAGATCGAAGATGAGCTAAAGGCAGAAGGGCCCACCATTGACCCCAGATGGAAGAGCCAGAAACGAAGGGCTACCCCGGTTGAAGAGTTGGAAACTGTAAAAGTCGACCCGAACCAAGAGGGCTTAGAACTCTTCATAGGGTTCGAGCTACCAGAGCCGTACAGGACCAACATGATTGAGTTTCTTAAAGCAAACCTCGATGTGTTCGCATGGTCGCATGCAGACATGGTGGGCATCAGCCCCGAACATGCCTGCCACAGACTCAACATCGACCCGAGGAAGAAGCCAATCCATCAGAAGAGGAGAAAATTTGGGCCCGACAAATACGAGGCGCTCGATGTGGAGGTTAAAAAGCTGCTGGATAACGACTTAATCAAACAAGCGTTATGTCCGCAATGGGTGGCGAATCCAGTATTGGTCAGAAAAACGACTGGAGCGTGGAGACTCTGCATCGACTTCACAGATCTCAACGCCGTCTGCCCAAAAGATAATTTCCCTTTGCCCCACATCGATCAGCTAGTTGATAGCACCGCTGGACATGAGCTTCTCACGTTCATGGATGCATTCGCAGGATATCATCAAATAGCGATGCATCCCGATGATCAAGAGCATACGGCGTTCTACACCAACAAAAACTTGTTGTGCTGGAAGAGAATGCCATTTGGATTAATCAATGTTGGGGCTACATATCAGAGATTGGTCAATAAGATGTTTGATGATCACATCGGGAAGACAATGGAAGTATACGTAGACGATATTGTTGTCAAGAGCTCCAAAAAGGAAGATCACTTGCAGCATCTAGCTCAAACGTTTGGGATACTTCGAACATACAACATGAAACTGAACCCTAAGAAAAGCAGTTTTGGGGTCCATTCTGGGAAGTTCTTGGGACATCTAGTCAGTCAAAGAGGGATCGAAGCAAATCCCGTAAAAGTGAAAGCAATCATGGAAATGCAGCCACCCAGATCAGTTAAAGAAGTCCAACGGCTAACCGGATGTCTAGCAGCCTTAAACAGGTTCGTCTCAAGATCCGGAGACAAGTGCAGGCCGTTCTTCGAGGCAATCAAGAAGGGAAAGTTTCAATGGACAGAAGCCTGTCAACAAGCGTTTGAGCAGCTGAAAGAGTACCTCAGTGATACGAAAATTCTCGCCAAGCCAATCCCAGGGGAGAAGTTATACTTGTACCTGGCAGCTTCAGAAGTAGCGATCAGCTCAGTGCTCGTTCGAGCAGAAGGAAAGTTCCACCTACCCATTTACTATGTAAGTCATGCCTTGCACGAAGCAGAATTCAGATATTCACCAACAGAAAAGCTATCATATGCCCTGGTGATGAGCGTCAGAAAACTTCGTCCATATTTTTTCGACCACCAGGTGGAAGTGTTGACAACGTTTCCGCTCAAGCAAATACTGCACAGACCCGACGCAGCTGGCCGCCTCCTAAAATGGTCATTGGAAATCAGCCAATTCGGGATTTCATATGCTCCTCGAACAGCGATCAAGGGGCAAGCCTTGGCAGACTTTATAGTCGAACTGACTTACCCCCAAGATCCAACGAGAGGACATAACCATCTCTGGCACATGTATGTTGATGGTTCGTCAACTAATACATCATCGGGAGCAGGTATAGTCTTGATAAGCCCGGATAGGCAAGTTTTTACTTCAGCTGTTCGATTCGAGTTCATGGCGACGAACAACGAAGCAGAGTACGAAGCTGTGATCGTTGGGTTACGCCTAGCATTAGCAGTTGGAGTACGAAGGTTGCAAATCTTTGGAGATTCGCAATTGATCGTCAACCAGGTCCGAGGAGAATATGAAGCAAGAGATGAAGACATGGCTTTGTATCAAAAGATTGTTGCTCACCTGGCCTCATTGTTCGAACAAATATACATCGAACAGATACCAAGAGACAATAATGCTCAAGCAGATGCATTTGCCAGGCTGGCAACCAGCGCCGGACCAGCAGAATTGTCGGAAGTGACGCTAATAAGAATGTCCAAACCGTCAACCGAAGATTACAAAATCTATCAGATCAACGAAGATTTCGAAGAAGACGACTAGAGGATACCAATCATTGAGTATTTGCAAAACGATAAAAAGCCAGACAACCCGTTTGAAGCTAACAAGTTGGTGAAAAGAGCGGCAAGATACACCATGATGGATGGACAGTTGTACAAGAGAGGAATTTCGCTCCCACTTCTGAAATGCTTGGCTAGGGGGCAAGGACAAGCAGTACTGAAAGAGATCCATGAGGGTGTGTGCGGAAATCATGCCGGAGGACGGGCCTTGGCATATAAAACAATAAGGCAAGGATATTACTGGCCAACCCTCCTCCAGGATGCGATCAAGATTGCCCGAACTTGTCATAGATGTCAGTTGTTTGCCCCGAACATCCACAAACCCCACACGAACTAATCTCAGTTAATAGTCCATGGCCATTTGCAAAGTGGGGAATTGACCTAATTGGGCCTTTTCCACCGGGAAAAGGAAATGTTCGATTCGCAGTGGTGGCAGTAGACTATTACACGAAGTGGGCTGAGGCAGAAGCGCTTGTGCGAATCACACAGGAGAAAATGATCAACTTTATATGGAGAAACATTGTTTGTCGCTTTGGGGTGCCTCAAGCAATCGTGACAGATAACGGAAAACAGTTTGAAGGAAAAAAGATGAGAGATTTTTGTGAAAAGTGGGGAATGAAGAAACATTTTTCAACACCGTACCATCCCCAGTCAAACGGCCAAGTAGAAACAGTGAACAAAATAATCAAACATATTTTGAAAATTCGCTTAGCCGATAAACAGGGAAAGTGGTCTGAAGAGCTACCAGAGGTGTTGTGGGCATACCGAGTATCCCACAGAACAAGCACAGGCGAAACACCCTTCACAATGGCATTCAGAACGGAAGCAGTAATACCGATTGAGCTAAAAGTCCCGACAGGTCGAACAGCTGCGTTTGACGAAGAGGAAAACAATGCTGCGCTGGCAGCAGAGCTGGACTTGTTTGAAGAAAAAAGAATAACAACAAAATTGAAAAATGCAATTTACAAAAGAAGAGCAGCAAAGTACTACAATTCTCAAGTAAAAGCAAGAGAATTCGAAATTGGGGACTTAGTACTTCGAAAAGTTTTAATACCACCAGGAGTATTCGGCCCGACTTGGGAGGGCCCATACAAGGTGACGAATAAATGGCACAACGGCACATACGACCTTGAAGACATGGAAGGCAAGTCGTCCCAATACTCCTGGAATACAACTTTACTCAAGAAGTACTACCAATAAAGTCCTGTAAGTCTTAGAAGTTTTACAAGTAGCTTCTTGTAATTTTTTAAGCTTTCTTTGCGCAAGTCTATATAAAAGCGAGCAGTTGTGCAGTTACTAGGCGAGCAGAATTGCATTTATCTTTTGTCTTGCTTTTAAATTTTGAGCCTTAAGTCCAGAATACTTGGTTGCTCGCCCAAAAAAAAAAAAAAAAATTTTGCTAAGAGCAAGTCTGTTATAAGACGAGTAATAGAGCTCATCAAATGCAAAATAAGGCTAAGTCCCTAATGGACCAATAGCCCACATTAATGAAAGGCCAAGTCCACAAGCGACCAAAATGGCCCAAACGATTAAAGGTCAAGTTCTGAAAGAACCGAATGACCAACTTAAAATATTAACTAAGTGTTTACCTTAAAAGGAACACTTAGAAACTGAGTCATAAGCCAAAAGCAATAAGCGAGCAATTAAGTAAGACAAACAAAGAGGCACAAATTTGCAAATTAGCAAGGATGTTCATTTCATTGAGTCAAAAATGTGTTTACAATAAGGATGAGCTAATAAGCACAAAAAGAAAACATCCTATTGCAAAAGAAAAACCAAGTCTTCAAGCAGGAGGAGGAGCATCTGCAGTGCTGGTCGCCTGGGCACTAGGCTGCTCGCCCGGGGTACTTGTGCCAGCCCCATCTAGAGGAGTTAAGGGAAGTGAAGGCAACCCCTCAAAGACTTCATCAGTGGCCGCCGTGATGGTCGCCACTGGGGTAGGATCAGGCTGGCCGCCATAAGTGGGGGCAACAATGTCGACCTCCTCGCCAAAGACATCTAGAGGGAAGCCGAGATCGGCTAAGTCGGAGACGAACAAGGTTGAACCAGGAGCAGGAGGGTAGTTCTTCACGTACTCGATGAAGTCCGCCTTCACCGCACCACGAATATCTTGATTGTGATCGTGGGCAAAGTGGACAGACCTCAAGCATTCAGCAAAGGCACAGATGTACCCAAAGTTGGTCTTGTCCAACACCTCTTGCTCGTGGACTTCATAAGCGATCATACCTTTGCGCTCCTCCTCCAACTTCTTGATATGCTCCTCGGCAACTAGCAGGCGAGCAGATAAGTCTGCTCGCTCTTTTTCAGCCCTTTCAGCTCTCAGATCTGAAGACTTCACCTCCAGCATCATCTTTTCAGCCTTGTCCAAGGCACTCTTCTCACCGGCCAAGGAGGCCTCCATCTTCCTCTCCATCAAAGCCAGCTCCTTAGCATGCTCGGCTTTGCACTCTTTGATGGCGGAGGTCTTCTCTTCGTCCATCTTCTCCACGCGACGGCCCAGGTCGCGGTTTGTTCGCTCGAGACCCGTAACTTGGTCGAGCAGCACCTGGGACTGGATCAACTGATGGCTAACATTGTACGTCATCAAGCGAATATTGTCGCTAGCAGATTGGTTAGCAACAATGGTGTTCGCCGTTTTCGTCCAGGCCCTGGGAACTGTCTCAGCTGCTCGGCGAACAGGGATGTCAGGGATGTCGGAGAATGAGGAAGGTGCATTCTTCACCACGGAGAAATGGTGAAGAGTAGTCGCACGGCCAGGATAATGCGCCGGGTTATACCTAAAACAGGAGCACAACAGTCAGTAAGCAAACAACATTGCGCCAAGTGGCGAACAACAAATAAATCGAAGACAATCGACTTACTCCTTTATTTTAACAGGGTCCCAACCCAAATAAGAAGTGTCTTTGGGATTGTCCCCTCTCTTGGTCGCCACTAAGCCGATGACCACTTGCTGTTCGTCCACCACTTCCAAGGAGGTGGACTTAGAGGCAGGAGATCGGGGAGCAGCGCTGCTCGCCTCCCCTACGGTCTTTGACCGCTTCGTGGGGCGATCATCAATACGAGTGCCGCGAGCATCATCACCCCGCGGCGCTTTCCTTTTCTCTTTCTCCCGATCACTCTCTCTCTCCTTCCTTATATCCCGAGGAGAGGAAGAAGCTTTGGCTCCTTGCCTACGGCGAGCAGCTCCAGCAGCTGGGCGACCAGAAGGGTCTCCCCCTGCTCGGAGGCGAATAATGGCAAGCGGAGGATCCATTTTTCTTCTTGAAGCTTCAGCCATTTGTTTAACTCGTCTGGCGAGCTGATAATACGATTCAGGCACAGCCGGGATAGCAACGGTGACTCGTTGATCTGTCAAGAAAAAGACAAGGGTTAGGCGAGCAAGAAAAGTGGCGAGCAGGAAAAATAGGCGGGCAAGAAAGTTACCTTCGGGGATAGCAGCCTGAGCTTCAAGGTGGTGGGGACTCGTAATCAAGCCAGCAAGCTTGCGGCAATGAGCTTTTGAAAGATGTTCCAAATCGCGACTAGCAGCGTCACGAAGAGAAATGATGGCTAACGTGAAGAGGTATTCGTCGCTGATATCGGGATGCCCCCACTTCAAATTTCTCGGACCTGCAAAACAACGAAAAAGATTAAAATTAGTCCTACTTATGAATTAGCAAGACAAAATCAGCCCTACGTTTGATTTTTCCAAAGCCTTCAGGCGACATGATGCGCGTCTGTCCGCCAGCGAATCCCTCAGTTGCTCGCCAATCTCCACCAATAAAGAAGAATTGGCAATGCCAACTCTTAATCTTATTGGGAACACCTTCGACGAGTTTCAATCCGGTCTTCGCCTTAGCGTAATACCAGCCGGCACCGTCCTCGGAAATGGTCAAGGCGTAAAGGATCTCCGCGGTTGTTATCTTATTCTTATAGCCCTCAAGACCAAAAAGAGTCATGAAGGCTAGAAGAGTACTCCAACCATTTGGGGTGATTTGAGTGATCGCCAGATTCAGGTCAGATAAGAAGCGACCAATGAGCGGATGGACGGGGAGCGAAAAACCCGTGTTTAACACATCCAAGTTAATCGCCGTACAACCAGGAGGGGGGCGATCAGCAGTTTCTCCTTTCTTCGGCACATACATGAATATATCGTAGGGGATCTTGTATGTTTCACGGATGCTCGCCAGATCACTCTCCACACATACACTAGCAACCTTGCTCGCTGCATAGTCCCCATCCCGAGCCTTCATAATTACCCTTGATGTGGGGGTAAAGGTCTTCGAGTAGCGAGCAGAATAGTCCGCCCAATCGTCATCACGAACAACTCCTTCCGGGATCCGAGATTCTGGTGTAGTTTGAGAAATGGGAAAATTGATCTCCCTTAAAAACTCCCAAGTTAGGGTGGGATCTTTCTGCTCGCCAACTTGCCGCTCCCCAACAGTGTCAAGTTGATCGCCGTCGAGGTCAATAGAACCCTCTATCTCCGCGGCCACTACTGTAGAGTCTTCTCCAAGGTCAGAAGACGTTTCGGGTTCGCGAGCAAGAGGGTGAATCTCTACTTGATCGCCAGAGCGATCAACAACGTACATCTCTACTGAGCGAACAACGAAGTTCGCATCTGAGTCCGTGCCTTCATCCACCAATAACGTGTGCGGGTTGTTCGCCAACGCTTGGCGAACAGATCTGCGCGGAGAAGCCGTGTTTACGGGTCATTTTTCCGGGTTTCGCCCAGGTCCGGATTGAGAGGAACTTGAGGGGGAAAACTCCATTTGAAATAAGTGATGAAGAAATTTGGCTAAGTATGGGGTAATATACGGATAATGATGCCACCAGAGAAGTTACGATGGCGGCGACGGCGTCAACAGGACGGCGGCGCTACGGTGGTCCACGGCCGGAATTACAGTCACAATTGCGAGAAATGCGGGAAAATAGAAAAAAATTTACGAAATTAAAGAAAGAAAAAGAAATATAAGATGGATTACCTTCGAAGAACCAAAATCTAGAGCAAACACGAAGAAATCTGAACGCAAGAATTGCAAGAGGAAAAAGCTCGAGAAGGTATCAATGGCGGAAGTCCGAAAAGAGAGAAATGAAGAAGGAACCGCCTATTTATAAGAATAAAATGGGGGCGAAAATACAATATTTGCAAAATACTATAGGCCCCTATGGGCAAATTGGGAGACGCGCATGACTGACGCGACGCCTCGCATTCCGTGCCTCGGGAATCCAACCGTCGCGACACGAAAGGGCGTTCGATGATGGCCGCGCGCGCATGTTCCCGTGCTCGTTTGTTCGCTCGACTGCTCGAATGCTCACCCGAATGAATAGCTATTTTTTTCCTTCTTGCTCGCCCAATTTTCAAAAAGATTATAGCTTGGTCTCAATTGATCAATCCATGCCCAACATGAGACCAAGCTAGGGGGCAATTGTTGGGTGGCGAACAAGTAAGTAATTAATAAACAGAAGAGATTATTAGACTTGGTAACAGGATAATAAGTAAAAGGAGCTAACAGTTCCGTGGAGCGAACAGCTTTGTGGAGCTAGCAGCTTTGTAGAGCGAACAACTTTGCAAAACAGCTATAATGTGGTAAGCAAGATATTGAGGCGAGCAGCCTTGCAAAGAACAGCTGTGCAAGCGGCTCAAACCAAGATCAATTCAGGCGAACAGGTTCGTAATGGAGCGAGCAACATTGTAAATCAATCCCAAACAAGGAGCGAACAGCTCAGAATGCAGAGAACCATGACATCTAACGAAGACGTGCAAACGAGCAACCGGTCACCGTCAAGAGCATCTCAATAGTGCCAAAGACCAAGTACAACATTGGGAACTCCAAGAGTCACTAGCCTAGATATGGTCCAAGTGTCTTAACACTTGGCATCCATCCAATGAGTAATAGTGTAGATGTTGTACAAGTGTCCTAACACTTGGCAAAGATCCAATGGTTAAGCCACCAAGATGGTGACACATGTCCTCTTTGTATGTCTATAAATACTCCCTTCATGTACATGAAAAAGAGGAGAACAATTCAATAATATAGCTAAACTCTTGCAAAATTATTCCTTAAGCATTACTTAGCCAAATTTCACGATTTCTTGATCTTGTTTGGTGATCTTAACTAGGAAAAACAGCCACTAATCATCTTGATTACTAAAAGGTCATCAACAATCGGTCATCGTCATGACTCTCAAATTGTCATTGTCGATTGCCGTCCCCTCTTAAATCGTCATTGACGTTATAAATTTTTTTCATAAAAAAGTGAAATATTGAACAATATTTAAATGTAATTTGCATGAATTTTTTAACGATATTTGAATTTTAAGTTTAAATGACATCGTATTACAATTACTTGTATATATTTTATATTAAAAATTAATTTTTTTAGTTTTTTTTTCCGGAGCCCGTTAGTAGCCCGTTTAGCCCGCGGACCGCTAGGGTTAGGGTTAGGTTTCGAGTGTTAGTAGACCGATTAAAATGAACCGATAAGACCCGGGACCGTTTAGGCTCGCAGCCCTGTAGGGCTGACCCTAATGGGTTAGGGCCAGCCTGTTTAACATCCTACCCCCTATCCACGAAAATTTTACCCATTTATTGTTGGACACAGTTTTTAATAAAAATTATTTTCTCCGTCCCGTTATTCTGTTCCCCCTGCTTTTTGGCACAACATTTAAGGTAGATATTAAAATGTAGATATAGTACATGTGATGTGATTGAGAGAAAAGAGAATAAAATGTAATGTGGTTAAAATGAGTGGATGTGAATAAAGTAAATGAGTATAATATTATTAGTTGATTTCCAAATAAGGTATGAGAAGAGAATAGTGTGACGGACCAAAATGGCAAAACGGGAAGAGAATAGCGGGACGGAGGGAGTATTATTTTATTGAAAAAATGGATAAAGTAGATAAAGTAAGAGTATTGTGGTGGATATTGTGTGACACATTTATTTGTTTGTGAGTGTAGGTTATTTCCAAAAGAGGAATGGGTAAAAATTTGGTGGACGGACAAAAAAGGAAAGCGGGTAATAATTTGGTGGACGGAGAGAGTACTATGTTATGTGGTGGCCCTCACTTTTCATAAATAATGATCTCATCTTCTATTTGTATGCTCACGATGGGCATAATATTATATACTCACCGCGAATGTGTTAATGACACATAAGCAGGGGCCCACTATTATTTTAATTAATTATTTAAATCTGTTTATTTGTCATTAACACATTTGCGGTGGGTATATAATATTATGCCCACCGGTAGGCATATGATCAATTCCGAATTCAAGATATTTCATATAGATAAAAATTTGTGTGAGGTTGTCTTATAAATTAGCACAAATTTATACCTCATTTCATCGTAAGATGTCTCATGCATAACTTACTCTTCTATATATCATGCATGTGATGTATAAATTCAGTTTGACTAATTAATACTTTGATATGAATGTGTGTTGATTTGTATTATTTCATGTCATGAGACGGTTTCACACAAATGAGGTATAAATTTGGCATGACTAATTAACACTTTGACGTGAATGTATGTTGATTTCTATTATTTTATGTCATGAGACTGTCTCACACAAGTTTTTACCATCATGTACTCATATTATGATTTTTCATTTTGTTCACCAATTTATCGCATTATTAATTGCCAGAAGCATTTATGTGGTTTTTATTTTTATATAATATATTACACCAACAAATTAAAATAATGTGGTCGGTGAGTGTTGCTAGTACAAAATGTGAGAGGTTAAAAACATTTTTGTGAAAGTAAAAATTATATGCTCCAATATACCGGGCATTATTTTTAATAGTATAGATTATTTTTAGTGAAAAAATAAATTTTATATAATAATGGAATAAAAAAATGCACTCTTTATTAAATTGCTGAATGTGGATGTAAATATTTTTGTATTATTGAACTTTAGGTGTAATTTGGGCGTCGTGAATTATTTGTTTTGTTATACTCCCTCTGTCCCAATTTTATTTTCTCAATTGTTAAAAAGGTTCGTTCTATTTTTTTTTTTTTCATATCCCAAAATAAAAATAAAATGATTTACCTTTTTAAACTCCACCCTTACAAATTAACTACTTTATTCATTTAAATACTATTTTATTTACGTAAAATTAACTGGAAAAACGAAATTGGGACAGAGGGGTTATTGTAGTGCAATCTACTTAGGTTTGGGCTTGAAAATGTTAGTCAATAATATGACCGTTGCGCTTGAAAATGTCCACTTGTCAATTGTATAATCATTCATAGAAAATCCAAACGATGTAGATTGAAATTACTTAAAATTTTAACTATGATGATTTTTATTTGTAAATCAATTGCAGTTTCTTAAACGTTTCTTAACTTGATTTTTTGTAAACATTAGTTATAAACTAGTTTCATCCAAAATTGAAAATAATCGAGGAATCTCAACATTCGTACAAATAATTTACGTTAAAGATAGGACTTATGAATAATTTCAGGTAATAAGTAAAATCCTCAATATATTAATTATTCTCATAATAAATATAGAGAAATACAAAAGAATATAGCACCAAACCACTCCAAAGGTCCATAAGGACCACAACAATCTCTCTAATTACACATATAAAATAAATAAAAATCCACACCAAAATAGTAATTTCAGCACTCAATTCACTGCCTCAACAGAGCAACAGCGGAGCAGAGAAGCGACGCCGCGACGACGGCGCCGGAGATCGGCAGCGAGAATGCACCTCCGGCGTCGGGAGAAGGCGCCGGAGCCTGGGCGACGGCGACGGTGGCGAATGCGGAGAGCGCAACGAGTGCGTAGGATAGCACGGAGGCCTTGGCGATGCTAATTTGAGCCATTGTTGAGCAGAGGCGCAGGATAATTGTAGAGAGAGAGAGAGAGAGAGAGAGAGGGGGTAAATGGAGAATGGGGAAGTGTGGGTATTTATAGGGGGGAAAAGGTAGAGTGACAGCTGGTGACAGAGATTGGGGGGCGAAATTATTGTTTGTGAAAGCGCCGAGATGTCGACGACGACGTCGTATGGGTGTTCGACACGTTGTGTGGGGAATGAAGCCACACCACGTGCGTGTTTTTTCTGCCTTTTTTGGCTGCCTACCGATCTGTTATTCCTCCAACGGCTTTTTCTTTCCCTTTTTTTAAAAAAAAAAAAAAATGTTGAATTTGAAAGTTTTGATGGGGATAGAAACATATCCAAAAAAAAAAAAATGTAGGAATTTAGTTCCAATTTTTTAAATACTGTCGTTTTTTGACATGAGCCCGACACGTGTGTGTTCAATCCAATGTTAAAAATATCGGTATCGATGGATATATCGAGACTTTAAATTTATGGAAATATCGATATTTGTAAATTTTAAAAATTATAAAAATTTAATAATAAACTTTTAATACATAAAATTTACAATAGAATTTGACCATATTTTACATTTGTGATATTTAATAAAATTATGGATATTTTCTCGATATTTCTTGATACTTTTTCGATATTTCTCGATACTTTTTCGAAATTTACCGATATTTACCAATATTTGACCGATTTTATGTTCAATATGCACAAAAATATAGTCAAAATTGATTTTATATACTGATATTTATCGATTTTTTTACGGATACTACGGAAATATCGTTACCCCCCAATATCGATATCGGTGACCACGAAAAATGGACATATCGGGGATATATCGTGGAAATTTCTGGATATTATCTAGAGATTTTCAACGAATATTCATTTTAAGAATGTAGATCAAACCTGTAAAATCCTAAAAATCCTTCTCCAATTTTTTCGACCTATTATTCCAAAATATTAAAACTATTTATTAATAACCTAGTCAGCATGCTTGTCTAAGTTGATCGCTCACATGCACGGCACATGTCAAAAAAACGATGGTGTTTTGTCGATTCCAACGAATTTGGAATGTAAATTGTACAATTTGAAAAAAAAAAGGTACTAAATTTGTACATTTATCTTTTATGGGACCATTTAAAAAAAAGTTAAAATTATGGGACTAAGAATGTTTCTATCTCGTTTTTTTTATATTATAGTTGAGATATATATTTGTTAGTAAAATTAGGTGCTATTTATTACTCCCTCCGTCCTAACTTTTTTTTGTACATTAAAATGGACACATATATTAAGAAAATTGTGTTTTTTTTAGTAAAGTAGTGATACATGGGGAATATATTTATACTACTGTGATGTGTATATAAATCAATTTTTTTTTAAGTGTACAAATAATTTTGGAACGGACGACTAAGAAAAATATGCAAATAATAATGGGACAGAGAAGTATATTATAGGAAATTGTATTAGTTAATAATGTTGGAAAATTATATTTAATGTGGGATAATATGTGAATTAATTTCACTCTTGGCTAACAATCATGAGGTTGTCATTTGTCAATAGGAAATTTAGCCACATGTTTTACATGTTCTTTCACTATTTGGATGATGAATCTTGACACATTGATCATGTTATCTTGGGGTTTTAAAAACTTGGATTTGGATTTTGTAATCTAAAATTCATTCTAGTTTGGGTTTTAAAATTAGGTTTTTAAAACTCCAAGCCTCCAACCCTATAAATAACATATATAACACTCCTTTACTTTTACATAATAAAGTTAAAACTTACCCTATTCAAAACCCAAAAAGAACACAATTTTAAAAACCCCATGGATTACAAAATCCATTGATTTTCAAAAACTGATTTTTAAAAACCACTTAAAACCCAAAAATAACATAGCCATTGAGTTTCTGAGTTAAATTCAAATTTTCACAAGATTAGAGAGTTATTCAAGACTCAAATCCAGCCCAAAGTTCAATTGACAAGAGTCCAAGGTCCACGGTCTCGAGCCCAATCTCGATCAAATTTTCCTTTTAATTTTTATTCCCCATTATTTACAACATTAATGCAATTTAAAAAAAAATTGGTAATAAGTGAATTAATACGTATTGAATTCAAGGTACAATTATAATTTGAATTTTCAAAATTTCAATTTGAATTGCGAAAAAGCTAGAATAGGAAAAAGTAGTATTGTTAAGGGAAATAGTAATTTCACCCCAACGATACTCTCAAAACTTAATAATAGTATAACGGTCATTTGATTTTGAGGTATTATTTGTGATATTTTTCCATCTTTGAGAGGAGGTCCAATATCATTTTAATATGAGTGGAGTTGCTCTCAATGAAAATCAATTTTTTTTTATTTTTTTTTGTCTGGACGTTAGCTTTTTGGCTTTGAATACTATAAAAGAATTTCACCTCATCTAAAAGTCCAAACTTATAAAAAAAATGTGAAATTAATTAATTTAATTATTTTCTTTACTGGGTCAGTTGCATCATCGTATTATTATTTTGGAATATCACTTAATAGTTCACTAGGTTAACTTATATTTTTCCATCTTTGATAGGAGGCCCAAGATCAATTTAATATGAGTGGAGTTGCTCTCAATGAAAATCATACAAATTTTTTTTGTCTGGACGTTAGCTTTTTGGCTTTGATACTATAAAATAATTTCACCTCATCTAAAAGTTCAAACTTATAAAAAAATGTGAAATTAATTGATTTAATTATTTTCTTTACAGGGTCAGTTGCATCATCGTATTATTATTTTGGAATATCACTTAAATTAATTAATTTCACATTTTGGACGTTAGCTTTTTGGCTTTGATACTATAAAAGAATTTCACTTCATCTAAAAGTCCAAATTTATAAAAAAAAATTGAAATTAATTAATTTAATTATTTTCTTTACATGGTCAGTTGCATCATCGTATTATTATTTTGGAATATCACTTAATAGTTCACTAGGTTAACTTCTCTCAATAATTCAATGTGTGACACAATTCACATGAATTTGTTATGTGCACTTAATTCATGGGACCGTATCGGCCATAGCCTGATTAATTTGTACACATGATTTGTAATTTTGAGTAAATGGAAAAGGAATAATTTATTGTTCAACAAATTAGGTTACGCAAAATCATTAATTAATTCTTCATGAAAATATTGATGACTCAACACTCAAGTTTCAATTTTTATTGAAAGCCGATCATCTTTCTGGTTTTAAATTTGAAGGCCACCTTTACTTGCACATCCTTTTTGTAAAATACACTACCCTCATTTTTTTAGGAAGATTTCTGATATTTTTTTTTCAATTTCACAATGTTCGAATTATTTTTCCAAAAAAATAAAAAAAATCAATTTTTTTCCCCAACAATAGTGTATTTAGGGAAAAAGTACAATTTGGACCCTAAACCAGTGTCATGGGTACAAATTGGATCCTAAGCTATTTTTTCGTACAAATTGGACCCTAAACTAATATCTCAGGTACAAATTGGACCCTGAACTAATGTATTGGGTACAAATTGGACCCTGAACTATTTCTTAGTACAAATTCGACCCTGGACTAATGTTTTTAGGTACAAATTAGACCTCAAACTATTCATTTCGTATAAATAAACACTAACTTTTAAAATTAAATAAATAAACCCCAAATAATAATAAAAATTAAGTATTAGTACATAATATTTGACTAAAAGCTTTATTATATTTTCAATTCATACTATTAATTTTTTTAAATATCAATTTAAATACATATTAAATATTAAAAAGTTAGCTTAAAAAATTAACGTTGTTTTTAAAATATATTAATGTTAGTGTGTATTTCAATCCAACTTCTTTTTCAGTAAAAAAAAAAAAAAAACAGTGCTTAAAGAAAATGGCCACAGTCGGTTAACACAAATTTAATTTGTTTCAAAACATACTAATTGAACAACGCTTTTTTTCCTTGTGTTTTAGCAATTGACTTAGAATTTTTATTATTTAATATGTATATAAATTAATGCTTAAAACAATAACTACTTTCGGTAAATAATAAAGGATTGAAACAACAATTTATCAAATTTATCATAAAGTTTTTAGTTAAATGTTATATAACAATGCTTGATCTTTTTTATTAGTTGGAGTTTATTTATTTGATTTTAAAAGTTAGTGTTTATTTATACCAGAAAAAAAAAGTTGAAGGTCCAAATTGTACCTAAAATATTAGTTCAAGGTTCAATTTGTACTAAAAAATAGTTTAGGGTCCAATATATACTCAAAACACTAGTTGGAGGTCCAATTTGTACCTGAGACATTAGTTTAGGGTCCAATTTGTAAAAAAATAGTTTAGGGTCTAATTTGTACCCATGAAATTAGTTCAGGATCCAAATTGTACCTTTTCCCGTGTATTTATCCTGATAGTGTATTCCACAGTGAGGCGAGTGTAAATAAGATGTGTCAAGTTTGGATTTGTTGCCCAAACACAAAAAATAACTAGCCCATATATATCTGTACCATTTAAAATTTTTAATACTAGAATTTATTGAATTATTACTAACTAATTTTTTTTTTAGTCAAATTTGTGTAATATGAAGAACATGGCGTCTTGGAATATCAATGTACAAGTTCGAGGCGGTTCTTCATTTATGTGTTATTTTCACTAAAAATATTAATTGTTTCAACGTAAAATATTAATAAATTGTTGTCCACGATAATAATTAACGTAAGCATCGTTCACATAATACTTTACCTAGTCATATTTCCACAAGTATAGATGACACATCTTGGATTTTAGGGAGATATAACACCTCGATTAACTATAATATAAAAATGTACCAAATAAAATTTTATGATGAAATTATAATAAAATTAGAACTGAGGAAAAAGAGAAGATCCTTAAATACGCTTCCTCTGCAAAATTGAACAATAAAAAGATATTAAATTCATTTTTCTATGGCCAAGGTTATATAGAGTCTTATCTTTTATGCCCACCAAAAAGTGTTCGAAAATTTTGACAATTTTCGGAATTTTTTTTCGAAAATGTAAAAAAAAAAAACAATGAAATATGAAATTTCGGAATTTCGGAATTTTTTTCCGAAAATTGTTACATTTTTCGGAAAAAATTTCCGAACACTTTTTTTGGTGGGGTTGTATTCATAAATCATGAGACTGTATTTAACCTTGGCCTTTTTCTATTTCTAGAGCACAAAATTAACAAAATCGAGCGTTAATATGTAATAACATCAATAAAGTGGGAATGATATATTTTAGTCCCGTAATTTTAGGGGGTTGCACTACCAGGATAAATCATTTTTAGATTGGAAAATATAATACTAGAGGTCCCTTCCCACCACCCCCCCCACACATGTAGGCCATTAACTCTTTTCCAGGTGTCGGCCAAACAGTAACGAGGCTAAATGTACAGAAAAAATTACTCCCTCCGTCCACGAAAATTTTACCCGGTTACTGTAGAGCACAGTTTTTAATGAAAATTGATATTTTATTGAAAAAGTGAATAAAGTAGATAAAGTAAGAGTATTGTGGTGGGTATTGTGGGACCCATTTTTTGTTTGTGAGTGTAGTTTATTTCCAAAAGAGGAATGGATAAAAATTTGGTGGACGGACCAAAAAGGAAAGCGGGTAAAAATTTGGTGGACGGAGGGAGTACTTGACTAAATTTAAAAAAAATATATGGTCCTACATTTTCCTAAAAAAATTATTTCCACTATTTACTAATTTGAAAACTTACAGCATTTATATAGTTGGAAGATTTTATCAAGTGAAATATTCTTATGTGGGATCCACTAATAAGGCATTGTTTGGTTGGCCTTAATACGCCACATAAATAGCATTATCTTGTCGGTTAAGGCATTTGGTTGGCCAAAACAGAGCCTCAGATACGTCCATAGCCCGCAATGAACAAAGCGGGCTTGTCTGATGGGGGATCCGACCGGGAGGCTCCAATAGCGTATCTAGCCGATTAAGTCCAAAAGGTATAAAAAAATCAAATTCCCATTTTGCCCCTCACTTATATAAATACAATCTGAAACCCTAGTTTCATTCTTCGTCACTTCGCCTCTCTTCCCCGCTCAAGCTGCTCTCTTCCTATTTTGCGCCGATTGGTGAGTGTGAAGGTTAGGTCAGAACGATTGTGGTACGGCCTTTTCAATTTCATATCATCTTATGAAAACTGAGTTCGATTTTTATTTTCTTCTACAGCGAACGGTTCTTTGGGGTCTCGGTGAATGTACAAGTTTAGTCCCAAATTTTTGCAAATTGTACAATTTACATCCCAAATTCGCCGGAAGCGACAAAAAGAATCATATTTTTTCACATGTGACATGCACGTGAGCGTTCAACTTAAAAAAATATGTTGATTAGGTTATTAATAAATAATTTTTATGTTTTGGAAGATTGTATTTGGGAAGGATTTTGACGTTATGGCAAAAAAAAAAAAACTGGAGAAGGATTTCTAGGGTTATTCAAGTTCGATTTACATTTTTAAAATGAATATTCATAAAAAATATACAAATTGAATAAGCATGTACCGGACTCATGTAAAAAAACTATTGTATTTTATCAATTCGACGAAATTTGGGATGTAAATTGTACAATACCGAAAAAATTGGGATTGAATTTATACTTTTATCTTTTTCGAGACCATTTCAAAAAAAGTAAAATATTATGGGACTAAAAATATTTTTATCCAAAAAAGAGGGATAATTCATTTTAGGAGCTAACCAATAACAATGGTGTATGAGAAAGGACTATTCACGAGAGAATCTTTAATAGTACCATTATTACCTTTTTGTTTTTATAGGTAAAACGGCAGTTTTGCGTACTCGTTGTACTCCCTCCGTCTCAATTTTGTTTTTCCGTTTGACTGTGCACAAAGTTTAATGCGAGAGTTGAATTTTAATTAGTATTTAAATAAATAAAGTAATATTAAGAATGATGAATAAAATAGTATTGAAATGGTGAATGGTGAATAAAGTATTATTTAAATGAATAAAGTAGTTTCCATTTTAGGAATGAAAAAACAAAATTGGGATGAACCTTTTTGACAAATGAAAAAACAAAATTGAGACGGAGGGAGTATATACTAGTGGCCTACCAATTTATTGCAGGTAATCTTGTGTTTGGTTTGAGGGATTGCACAGGACCATGGCCCTGGATAGACTAGAACGACTATCTCGTATACAATTCGATCTAGAAAATTTTGTTCTAGTCCAAATTTCTGGTTCTAGTCTATCAGTTTTACGATAGTCGTTCTAATTCAATCCTAGCTAATCCAATCCTATCTCGTAAACCAAACGACCCCTTAAATTATTTGCTGCCTCAAAAAATCAAAACTCCCAATCTTGATTACTTGATGACAAACAAGAAAAGTAACATGTTGCAAATAATTTCAACCCTAAAAACTCAAGAAAATCAACACTCTTGTTAGCAAAGGAAGTACACATCAAACCACTCTTAAAATCAAACAAAACACTTGCATAAAACAAATTCTAAGAACCAAAGGCTGTTGATCACATGAAATCAGGCTTCATTGGGCAAATCATGCGCATCCATCAAGCTTTTCGTAAGCCAGATTGCCGTTTCTCTTGAAGAGACGGCGTCTTCCCCGAACGGTTTCAGCATTCCCGATAGCTCATCAAACTTGTCCTGTTTGAGTAGGCGTGCGCATGCCTCGAGCAATGACTCTAAAACATCGGCTCTTTGCATCCCCGGAACTTCACATTCACCCTTACTTTCACCCGGTGCATGTAATACTGAATCATCCAACAATGCTCGATTTTTAAGCCGCATATCTTCGTCATCAACTTCCCCATTTGTATCCTCACTTTCATCCAATTTCTTCGGAGAATGGTCCTCTTGTTCTTCGACTTTTGATGGCGTCTCTTTAAGGGATAAAGAGCTGCGATCATCTACATTGCAACCACTTGTAGAATCCTCAGAAATCTTTCCGGAAAAGCTGGTGGGGTCGACTCGCTTGGTCTCCAGTTTGTCTGCAATAAATACATTACCCTCCAGCAAATTGGGATACTGAATGTCCATATTTTCATCAAACAACGGCAGAAGATCCCTCTGCTTCACTTTCCTAGGCAATGTTTTCACATTCGTCTTGTTGGGAGACGGAGATTGCACAGGAAGGAATGCGGCGGATGGATTGTGACAACGGAGGAGGAACGGATGCAAATGTGGATGTCTTAACAGCTCCGCGGCCTACGACAAGCAAATATGATATATTACAACACACTATTACTACTTCATCCGTCCTTGAAAAATAGTCTTGTTTGTTTGCACGTGGTTTACTACGATATGTCGGAGAGTATTACGGGGTTTTTTGAGGTTCGTTTTTTTAATAAAATGATTGTTAATGGAAAGTTCGTTTTGCATACTTTTCATGAACGACCATTTTATAAAAAAACGGACTTCAGAAAAATCTGTAATACCCTCCGACATATCGTATTAAACCACGAACAAAAAAACATGACTATTTTTCAGGGACTTCTGAAGGGGTTAATTGGTTATAAACTCACTGTTGGCCTGTGTTGTGGACTCTTCCTTAGCATGGTCTTAATGATCTGTTTCCTGAGAACGTCAAAGCCATTACATATTTTCGTTAAGACAAAAACTTGTGTGAGACTGTCTCATGGTATGAAACAACACAAGTTCGTAAATTTAATAACATTAATGTTTGCCAAGACTTACAGAGTAGAAGAGTAAATAATAGGGAGTGGAGAGATCAAGGATCTGTTTATCTTGTTGATAAGTCCAGCCATATCCTGTTTATTTCTTTCTAATATTAGTAACTTAGGATTAAACATTATATGGCATATCCACAATTTGAATGAAAGACTAAACTTACAGTAGCTCTAAATGCTTGTTGGTGTGCAGCCATCTCAAACATACAGCAACCTAGACATAAGAAATGTTACTCTTTTTAGTAAGAGTTTAAATAACAAATCGTTACATAACTTTCTGATAAAATAGATTTTAGTCCAAAAATTAATTTTTTATCAGTTTGGGAGGGTTTGATATTGGTCCCAAATCACCGGTAAAAAGCGAAACTACGTCACTTTAAAGTACGAAATTGGTGATTTCCGACAAGGGTGCTAATGCGGTGTTTACGTCAGCAACTTGAATTTTTTTTTTTTTTTTTTTTTTACAATTTTTCTACACATCATGTATATTAAAAAAATTCTAAAAGTAAAGGAAAAAATCAAATATAATTAGTAGGTATGGACATCACATCAATACCCTTGCCATAAACCACCAATTTCGAACTTCAAAACGATGTTGTATTGACTTTTCATTGAGATCAAAATTGGACTTTGTCAGAGAATTTGAAACTAAATCTTTTTTGTCATAAATTTATGGGATGATTTGTAATTTACACTCCCTTTAATAATATATATATATATATATATATATATATATATATATATATATATATATATATATATATATATATTCACAATAAAACAAGGCTACGAATATTCTTGATTAAATATCTTACCCAGTGACCATATATCTGATTTATAACCATATGGAATATCTGCAAGAAGCTCTGGGCACATATAATTGGGGGTTCCAACAACCTATTCAAGGCAAATAAATTTGAATGGGACATTCAGATCACATGCTAGAAATGTCTTATAATCACTTTGAATGGGTGATTTTTTTAAAAATATTTTCTGTGGAAGAGTTGTGAATTGTGTGATTAATTTTAGATAAAAAAAATATATATAATCCACATATACTAATAAATTAATATAGTAATATATAAAAAAATTTAAAATTTTTTAGAATGTAATTCGGTTTATTTGGTTTTTCAGTGTTAAAACAGAACCAAATAAACCGAATTTATGAAATATTAAAACCGAAAACAAAATTTCACTCTCAAAAACCGAATTGAATTCATCGGTTCGGTTCGACTTTTTAGATTTTTCATTTTTTTCCTCATCCCTACCTGTTCTCCCTTTTGCAATAAAATTTTCTTTAACTGTTAAAAAAAAAAAGTTTTACAATTGAAGGTAGAAGTCTATTCATACCGATGAAGCAAGAGCTCCCTCATCAAGAAGTTTTGCGAATCCAAAATCACCTATATGTAAGTACAACATATATAATTAACAAGACAAAGTATACAGTGAAACTAGTTTATACATAAATTCGTGAAGGGTATTAGTTGTTTTTACTGAAGAGTATTACTGATTTACACTGAAGAGTCTTAGTTGTTCAGGTGAAAATGAACTAAGACTCTTCAGTGTAAATCAGTAATACTCTTCAGTAAAAACAACTAATACTCTTCAGTAAAAATAACTAATACCCTTCACTGATTCATATATAAACCAATTTCACTCTATACATACTCAATTAACAAACTTGGGAATTGATATTAACTTAAAAGAGTTGGTCTTGTTTTTCTTACCCAGACGGATATCATTTTCCTTTGTGAGAAAAATGTTGGATAACTGAAAGGAAAAGAAAATGATAGATGCATGTAAGTATGGACCAAATGGCATCTCCATTGTAAGTATCTTGAGTTTAAATTCTAAATCGTCCCATAATTTTTTGACAAAACAGATTTAGTCTCAAAATTAACATTTGATCAGATTTAGTATCAAATTCTTTGATAAAATTTAATTTGGGTCCCAAATCGGCCGAAAAAGTCAATACGATATCGCTTTGAAGTTTGAAATTGGTGATTTATAGCATAGACGTTGATGTGATGTCCATATGTACTAATTATATTTTATTTTTTCTAGATTTTTAGATATGCAATAAAATTATAAAAGAAAAGAAAAAATTAAATATAAGTAGCAGACATAAACACCATATTAGCACCCTTGCCAGAAATCACCAATTTTGAACTTTAAAGTGATGTCGTTTCACTTTTTACCGCTAAGTTGAGACCAAAATTGGACTCGATCAGAGAAATTGGGGACTAAATTGATAAAAATATTATTTTGGGACCAAATTAATTTTATTAAAAAGTTATGGAACGATTTGTAATTTAAAGTTTAAGTATGTTGATGAAAGAAGGAACCTTTAGGTCTCTATGAAGGACGCGATTAGAATGGAGATAGTCGAGAGCTAATAACAACTGTGTAAGCCACTTGCATATTTTCTGCAAACCTCAACAGTTAGAGTAAGTTTTATATGAAAATGGTTCATGATAATCTTAAGAGCAATCCAATCACAAGAAAGAAATCGAACAAGTCATCACCTCCTCTGAGAAATATGTTCCTTTTGCCTTCCTCGTAATCTCGGACCTGCATTATTCAAACACATAAATCCAAGAAATTGCTTCCACGAAACATAAAATTGACCTTTAGTGACAACATAAAATTAAAAGTCTTTAATGACAAAAAATAATCTTTAATGATAGGATCCTGTCATTAATATTTCTTTTTCTATTATTTAATTTTTTTAACTAGAGAAGCAACAACGACAGAATTATTGTCACTAAAAGTTATTTTTCTTGTATTTATACTTACATGTCTCCACCTTCACAGTAGCCGGTGACAATGCATATACAATTGGCCTACACAAAAGTTGTTCCAATTTACGATTGAGTTACATATTGTTAGGAAATAATCTGCAATTATGAAGATAAACGGAACGGAAAATAAAGAACACATGTTCGTCAAGAATTAACTACCATTTGGAGGCACTACCAAGTCAGAAAATTTTACTATTTTTTGTGATACGTAATACAATGAATCACAGGATTAATTTATATCCAAAACTAGATTGTAGTTGTGATCAGGAACGTGAAGCAGTCACATAGCTCAACATATATAACAACCTTATCAAGACTAAATTAGGTAACATAATTGGGATTTAGATAGTACCTTGTCCACCCAAGCATCTTTATATTCAACTATATATGGATGCTTTAATTTGGAGATCAAGTTCATCTGCAGAGGGAAGGCAAAACTCAGATTTAGAAGAAAACTACTTTCATGTATAACTTATGCTGATAGAGTGTATAAAGTGAAATTGATTTATATATAAATTAATGCAGAGTATTAGTTGTTTATGTTGAAGAGTATCAGTTGTTTTCACTGAACAACTAATACTCTTTAGTGAAAACAACTAATATCCTTTAATAATCCATGTATGAACTATTATCACTCTATGCTGATAAATCAAGAAAGCAAGTTTTTAATTAATAAATAAAACCTCTTGGTGAGCGGTGTGCTTGAACTTGTCTGTCTGCTTAGAGAGACGAATTTTCTTTATAACATACTTTCTGCCCACAAATTTAAACTTTTAGATAAAAATAAATTATTTTATGGTATCAAAGTCAATAGATGAAGTTGATAAGCCTATAAAATAACTCAACTTACTGGTAAGGGGGAATATTGAGAACTGAATATATAAAATGAATTAATTTCACTTTTTTTTTTTTTACAAGTTTGAACTTTTAAATTAGATTAAAAAAAATCAAATTTACATTTCTATAAGCATGCAGGTGAAGTTGATAAGCCTATAAAATAACTCAACTTACTGGTAAGGGGTAATATTGAGAACTGGATATATAAAATGAATTAATTTCACATTTTTTTTACAAGTTCGGACTTTTAAATTAGATTAAAAAAAATCAAATTTACATTACTATAAGCATGCAGATGAAGTTGATAAGCCTATAAAATAACTCAACTTACTGGTAAGGGGGAATATTGCGAACTGAGTATATAAAATAAATTGATTTCACACTTTTTTATAAGTTCGAATTTTTAAATTAGATAAAAAAAAATAGAATTTACATTTCTATAAGCATGCAGAGTAATTAAATCAGGTTAATTAGAAACAGAAATTCTTACTTGTTCTCACTTTTATGGAGGACAAGAAATGCAGCTCCAAAAGCACCTCTTCCAATCTGCTCGATTATTTCATAATCTTCCATTTTCACTTCCAATTCTAATTCCAATCAATTTTCTTCAGATAAGCTTTTTTTTTTTTTTATCGATAAAATTGTGACTCGTATCCATGACCTATTGATCATAGGTAGTAGAGCTCTAACCACTTCGTTTCAGATAAGAAAATTTCAATAAAATTAAAACTTACCCGCAACAATATTAGCCAAGATGACTTGAGATTTTGCACCAAGAAAGCTTCAAGAAAAACCCAGCAAAGTTGGCTAGCTTCTTCAATTTATTGCAAGTAATTATAAGCCTCGCTTTGACGCTTTCGAAAATGCTGTAAAGTTACGTGATATAATAATTATGGCACACACCGCACCATATATATATATATATACTAGATAATTAAAGGTTGTGATTATGCCATTTTTTATTTAATAACAGAGTAGGTATAAAATAAAATTGTTATTAAAGGATATTACTCCTCCTGTTCCATACTTGTTTACTACTCCCTCCGTCCCACAAGTGTTTGCACTATAGTTTGGGCACAATTTTTAAGACAAAAGTGTAACGGGTAGTGTTTTGTGGGGTATAAAGTGAAGAAAGTGGTTGAATTGAGTGTATTGTGGGCCCAAAAGGTAAAAAGTAATGACAATTTCTGTAAATATGTGAATATTGTGAGGGTGGAGTTTATAAAAATATTTCCTTTTATGAGTGTGTAAAAAATTGTGGGACGGACGAATAAGGAAAGTGTGCAAACAATTATGGGACGGAGTGAGTACTTTACAAAAAAGTTGTTTATTACTCCCTCTGTCAACCAAATTTATACTCTATTACTGTTGGACACAAAATTTAATTAAAATTAGTAATTTATTGAAAAATAGATAAATTAAGGGTATTATAGGGAGTATTGTGTGATCCATTTATTTGTGTGTGAATGATGTTTATTTCTAAAAAGGGAAGGGGTAAAAATTTGGTGGACAACCAAAAAAGAAAAATGGGTATAGATTTGGTGGATGGAGGGAGTAATATTTAAAGTGATAAAGTACTAGATGTTTTTTGTTAGGAATGTATGAAGAATATAATATTAAAAATTATTGTTGTTTTTTTGCCAAAAGTGGATGTAGCTAACAAGTATGAGACTGACCTTTTAACAATGTACATCAAACAAATATGAGATGGATGGAGTAGTTGTTTTCATTAAAGAGTATTAGTTGTTTTCACTTAAGGGTATTAATTGTTTTCACTGAAAAGTCTTAGAGGGTGTTTGGCTGAGCTTATAAGCTACTTAAAACATCTTATAAGCTGTTTAAGAGCTTATAAGTACTACTAATGTATTTGACAAAATAAGATGTTTAACAGCTTATAATAAGATTATAAAATAAGCTCCTAACATCTTATAAGCTATAAAAAAAGTTCAGATTTCCCAGCTTATTTTCCTAACCACCTCCACCCCAACCACCCACCTCACCCCTCCCTAACTCCCACCCACCCCACCTCACCTCAAGATAAAAAAATAGAAAAAAATTATTTTTTATAAATTTAAAAAATATTTGTTATAAATTATCAAAAATCTTATAAGTTGTATTAGTCAAACACTTTAACAACTTATAAGCTACTTAAAAATTACATCTTATAAGCTCTTAAAACAACTTATAAGATTTTGGAGCTTATAAGATGTTTCAAATAAGTTTAGTCAAGCACCCTCTTGGTTTGTTTTCATTAAACAATTAAGACTTTTGATCAGTGTAAATAAGTACTCTACATTTTAGTGAACACAATTAATACTCTTTAATAAAAATAACTAATACCCTTCAATAATTCATATATAAACCAATTTCACTCCCTACTTTGTCCTAATAATGTTGTTACATTTTTGTTACATTTCTTATCCCCTCATTGAATTCTCTCACACACAACACCTGATTTCACACAGTACAGAAACCATTAAATGATCCCCCTCATGCACATTTATTTTCCGTGCTTGTGTTAATATTTAAATCATGTTATAAATAAATGATGAGATATTGTTGTGCTTACAGAATCATGAAACAGTAATTATTTTCACGCTGGTGATTTTTTTTTTCCAAAGAAAAATACAGTTACAATGTCACTATCCTTAACTAAAATCACAATATCTAAAGTAATTATGTTATCTATCCAATTAACTCGATATACGATCTTAATTTAACACCAATTTCATCTACACTCTCCTGGCTTATGATTCTTTAATGATTTTACCCAAAAGGTGGTCATTTTCTAAACATACAAAATCATGGAGTAAGTTTTATTTACATCAATTTCATCGTGAAATTTAAATGGTATTAATTGTTTTTATTAAATAATATTTTTATCAATTTATTAATATTTTTTAGTGAAATAATTAATAATGTAAATCAATTTTATCTCATACTTTGCCTGATTATGATGTAACTAAAAACGGCATAATTTTTCGTAATTAAAGTTCGTTCTTATGGTCTCTCAAAATATATTCCTATCTTATAGTCAATAGTCAATAGTCAATAAGAAATAAAAATGTTATAGAACAGTGTGTATAGTTACAGCGTTCTTTTCAATTGGGCCCATTGGGTTATACTGTCTGATCATTATTAACTAGTGTCCGTAGATGAGTCGAGCCGAGTCGAACATATTGGTATTTAAATTTATTTGAAATGTTATCGAGCTTTGATATTCATGTTTGAGTTTGTTTGATAAATTATCGAGTCGAGCTCGAATTAGCTTCCGAACACGAATCGAACTCGAGTATTTTAATATTTTTACACTTGTTTTATCTTTTTTTAGTTACCGAACTCGAGTTCGAGCCAAATTTTACACTATTTTGAACATAAAATTCATATTCAAACTCGTTTGATAGCTATTTCGAACGAACTCAAATGAACCTTTAACAAGTAATCTTGAATTGACTATCAAATAGCTTGACTAATACACCATCCCCTAAACAAGTGTTATGTTCCTAAATTTAATAATTTACATGACACCATTTTCGTATGCATGAAATAATAAATTTACCTTATATTAACAAAAAACAAATAACAACGGGTCATGATAAAGTTAAAGCCACTTTAGGACCGACACAAAAAATATATCACCACCAATACCCATTTAACAAATTCAATAAAGTTGAAGTATATGCTAGTATTCCAACACCATGCATTATTAATAATATTTATTTGTTGGTGTTTCAAAATAATTTATGTGGAAATTCGGATGTTGAGAAAATAAAATAAAATATAATAAAAATGGAGTCTTCGAATTGATCGAGCAAAATGACAATCTTTACAAGTTCAAATTTTCATGTTAAATAAATCAATAAACTTCATTATCTTCTAATTTAATTCACTTTTTTTTTTCTTTTCTTTTATGGACGTATTATAAGTTACCAGCCTAATGTTAAATCTCATTAACATGTAAATCGACCTTTTCTTTTTACTTTATTAATTTGATCATTATAAATTTATAAATTTACCCCATATTATTATTTTCGGTAATATATATTAAACTATCAAATACTGACAAAGTTTTATCATGTACTGTTCTAAAAGTATTAGCATTTAGATTTTAATCCCCAATATAAATGTTAAATTATACTAATACTTTTCTTTATTGTTTATTATTATTGCATGATCACCTTCCCATATTAACGAAGTAATACAAATCAAGTGGTTTAATGTTCCACTATTTATAACCGTTATGAGTTCAATTTATAAATTTACCAAAAAATAAATAAAATAAAAATATGTATAAGAAGGGAAGATGTACTCTCTTCAAAAAAAAAAAAAAACACACCAAATAAACAACGCATACATTCTATTTTCATCTATTTCATAAAAAGTTTGTATACCCAACCAGGTGGCTTAGCCCACTTGGCCACCGAGTTCCTCATTCTAGTGAGTGATCCGGGTTCGGCTCCCAAATTATGGAAGTTATAAGATAACTTGGAGATTTCTTGGAGTATTTAACATTTACCGATAAAAAAAAAATGTTTGTATACCTAAAATAAAAAAGTATTAATTAAATTCAATTCTCATAATATTATGTTATATATATATTCATTAGACTTTCCCGCTAAATAAAATTCTTGACGGTAGAAATTTGTCTTTATTTTGTTGGATCCGTTCTGTGTGGGATGGCCCTCGAATGGTCGTCGGTGAAAACTAGTTCTTATCCATCACATTAATATATTCGAAATGCAATCTCTGTCGGTAGGTTTTTTTTTTAAAGGAAAATTCATGAATGTAATATGTGACTATGTTGTGTATCACTCTATAAAATTTGCTTAATTGGTAAAATTATATGATGTAAAATGTCGATTGTTTAGTTTCATTAAAACATAAATTATTGAGCTCTATATAAAATTCACCAAAACTTAGACCTAAACCTAATCATTGTACTGTTATTTGTGTTTTATATGGATGATTCAATAATGGCAATGACCAGATAATGGAGTTTTTTTTGCAAAAAATCATGGTTTTGATAATTTATTTATTTTATTTAATAATTATGAGAAAAGATTGTTTAGTAGTAAAAGTTGAAGTAAAATATTAAAGAAAAAATAGTATCAATTAAAAACATAACCTTCTTATTTTAGATTACGGGTGTGTTTGCAAAAAAATAAAAATAAAAGCTTTTTGAAAGTAATTTAATTTAGTAATTGTGAGAAATAATTGATTATTGGTAAAAGTGGTGAGTGTTTGTAAAATTTGTGTAAAGTAAATGTTGAGTGTTTGATAAAAAAATTGAGTAGTGTAAATTATTAGTGAAAAACTATAATCAGGTAGAAACATACCTTTTTCAACTTTGAAATTATAAATTTTAGTTTATTAATTTAAGCAGAATCATTGAATTCGAAAATACTCCAAACAAACTTATGCAAGCAATTCTAAGTGATTATAATCACTTAAAATCTTTCTAAACACACCCTATAAATGATTAATTTAAGTAGAAATATTCAATTTAAAGATAATCTAATCAACTTTTGCAACATGAACACCCCTAATTCTATATTGCCATTAGCAACACATTTCAACTATTAATAATTGTCATTTAAATAAGTTGGCATTACTATCTATTTTGTCGCTTCTTGATATCATTTAATAGTCTTATATCATGATGGAGTAAATAAAATACTAAAAGTTGGGTCATTTCATTACATCTTTTTATATCTCAATCATTCCCACTAGTGAAATGTAGATTGATTGATATCACGGCGAATTTTTATTTTATACATATAATAATTAGTATTTAATTTCAGAACTTTATAAAATTATTAAGTTCGTTTGTCCCTAGATGAATCATAAAGTCTATTCATTTTATATGTTTAAAAGACAAAAATGGAAATTGGTAGCCGACATTTATGGTCCACACAATACTACTTTTGTGACTCCAAAGCATCCATGGTTGTTTTTTTACACTGTATTCGAAGGATCCATAATTCATCGCTAAATAATATTAATTGTTTAGTGAAAATAAATTAATATTTTTTAGTATAAATAATTTATATCTTTCGGTAATAATAATTAATATTTTTTAATAAAAATAATTACTATCATTCAATAATTCATATAAAAATTAATTTCACTTTATACATATTAAAAAAAATAGCATATGCATATAAAAAGAAGGTGATAGATTTATGCTAAATACGAAAAAAAATAGCACTTCAATATTAATACATGCAAATGATCAACCTTGACTAACCTTTTCGATATTAGAGCTTTAAATCCTTTCCTTTTGCTACTCATTTATAAAAGCATTGGAACTTCACATAAGAAAATAAATAATGTGACGAAATTATTTTTTTTGGGCCCAAATTATCAGTTGGGTTATAAGTTAACCTAGGTTATATAGAGTCCTATATTTTGTTAATATACTCCAACAAAAAAATGTTCGGAATTTTCTTTTTTGAAAAAGTAACAATTTTCGACAAAAATTTCGAAAATACATGTTTAGTGTTTTTCTCTTGCATTTTTAGATTTTTTTTTCGAAAATTATTAAATTTTTTAGATTTTTTTCCGAACATTTTTATGGTGGAGTGTACTAACAAAAGATAAAACTGTATTTAACCCGAGCCTTATAAGTTAGATGTCCATATTTACATGCAAGTTTTTGAAAGGCCCAGGTTAAAAGTAGTCCCATGTTTTGTTAATACACTCCACCAAAAAAAAATGGTCGATTTTTTTCCAAAAAATGTAACAATTTTCAGAAAAAGAAAATTCTGAAAGTTCATATGTTTAGTTTTATTTTTCCGGAAGTCAGGTTTTTTTCCGAATACTTTTTGAATGGAGTGTATTAATAAAAGATAGCTCTGTATATAACCTTGGCCTTTCTGAAATCCAAATGACGTGATTCATGTGAATGGGCCCAGTAAGCCCATTAATATTTGGGCCTAGAAGTCCACATACAATTAATTTTACAAGTAAAATCCCAATAACCCCCAACCCGTTCAATAATTGAGCGAGTTAAATAAATTCACAATGCTCTCTGTACAAGATTAAATTCTCAACTAAATTAATTGCACAATAATTCTCAACTAAAATTAACTACATTTTACAATTCAAAATGGTATTAGATATTTTTATTGCACACTATTATTACCAAATTAATATATTTTAAATAATTAATATTATTAAAAACTACACACAAATACAATGTACTTTCTCATATAAAACATTTTTATAATTTAGTTACAAAATATTAATTTAATCTAAACAAATTAATACAAAACATAATCTAATTACTCATTTTTATTATATAATAATGACTTAAACTATTAATTACAATGGATTTATATCATTCACATATGTTACTTTATATAATATGTAAATCTTAACAGGTTAAAATTCAAGATCAGTTCAATATAATACATATTGAACTGAAATTTAAAATGTTGGAAATTAGTTATATATTAACTAATTTTTTTAGGAATGAAAATGTTATTTTTTGGGAAAACAAAATTAACGAGGTTGTTCTACTCAAGGAGTAGATGAACGTGGTATATTTAGGGGGCACTTGGTTAGCAATTTTTCAATGATAATGAGAATGCAAATTTATTTCCATCTACGTCCTCATAAGAAAAATGATATGTTAGGGGAAGAAGTGTTTTAATGGTAACACCATTGCTAGTGTCATGCCCCAATTTTGGAATAGAAGTTGACAACAAATGGTTGTTGGTGGAGGAATGGGGGAGTGATTGAGGAGGATGATTGTAGGAAGAGAATATGGTAATCAAAATGGAGTAGTGATTACCTTATTTAGGAGGAGATGTAGTGATTTTGTTCTCATAAACCATACTAATTATACTAATTTTCAATCTCATTCCCATTACCATTGAAGAATTGTTAACCAAGAGCCTCCTTAATATCTCAAAACTGATTTCCGGTGAGTGAGAAATTAATTTGAGAAGTTGGATAATTATTCCTGTGTTTTACATCCCATGAGATTGGAAAGCTTGAGTTTCATCCCACATTGGAAACTTACAAGAAAGAGAATATTCGATGAAATATTATGTTCTTGCTTCTCAAGAAAGAAAGAGACTATTCTGTTCTTGCTTCCCAAGAAAGAGAATATTCGATGAAATATTATGTTCTTGTTTCCCAAGAAAGAGATCGCAGATTTCCACCTATATATACCCCTTCATATCCAGACTTTCATAAGAACCTTTCAGCCTACGAATCTTAGAGTTTAGAAAGTCTTTCGCTTATATTTTTATTTCGTTCAGTTCGAAATTCCGATTTCGTTCGCCGAGAGTTTATACACGGTGGTGCTGCCGGTATAAACTGTTAAAACCGTTTTAACTTTGGAGGCTCATATGCACGATACCGTAAGCACTATACGGGGCGTATTCAGTCTTGCGGGAAAATGATTTTCCTTGACTCGGTTTATTCATACGAATTCGTTTCGTATTTACTTTGTTCGTGCAGTGTTCGAGACACACCCCTATCTATAAAACTACATAAAATAATATAGTCATACATAGTAATAAAAGAGGAAGTCGATAAGAGAACGACCACGACCCATGCCATTTTGAAAATTATTAATTATTTTGTTAACTTAAAAAGTGACACCATGCCAAAATTTTCAAATCAGTTCTCTAATAGTTTCTTCTTACGTCAACTATCTTAAACTCATTAACTAAACAATGCTTATAATTTAAAAAAACAACTACTTGATGCGTATTTGCATTGTTTAAGAATTGAAGTATTAAAGGAAATAAAATAATACTCCCTCCTCCTTTAATAATCTTCACACTACATTTTTTCTCGTATTTTAGGAGATGTTTAGTTTATAAAGATGTTTAAAAAAAATAGAGCAACTTGAGAGCTCGACTCTTTTAGTTTATAGTGATTAGCTGAGTTTGGGTTTGTGAAATACTCGATTTACAAACGAGACCACTCGAGTTTGATTTGTTAGGTTCAATATTTAAGGACTTTTCTTATAATTTAATTAGGGTTGCTAGGAGCTTGACTCATTAATTAGGTTTGTTTGCGACTCGAATTGAACTATATTTTCAGCTGGTTAGTACTATTATTATTGAGCTAGCTCGAACTCGAATCAATTCAAATAACAATTCTAATGAAAAATGACACATTTTTTAAGAAATGAAGATGACTATTATCAAAGAAATAACCATTTCTTATGGAGATGTCAACTGGACAAGATTGATAAATGAAGACTCGAACTTGCACTATTATCTGAACATGGTGGGGCGGGGCGGTTGACCTGTTCTTAAATTTTTTTTATAAGTGTAAAAGAAATAAATAAAATATATTTTTAGATATGTAACATAAAATTACATTCGAACTTCAAAAATAAATAAATGATACAAACATGTTTATTAATTTAATTTAATTTTTTTGAAAATGTTGATATCAATAAAAATATCTAATTAAAACACTATATTGTATTTATATTATGATTCATTAATTATATATTAACTTAAAGAATATTTATGAAATTGAATTACATTTATTTATTGACAAAATATTATGTAAATATAGTTCATGATAAGTTTATCATGAAACTATATTAAAATATTGATAATTTTACAGGAGTATCAATAATCTTAGTAGGATTATCATTAATTTGGGCTTGTGATAATATAATATTGTAATCGTTATAATTTTTTTTTGAACCTAGACTAATGATAATCTTGATGAAATTATCGATGTTCCTAGTCAAATATTCAATACTCTAAAACAGTTTCATGATAAACTTATCATGAACCATTTTCATATCAAATTTACTCTTATTTATATGTTTATATGTACTATTATAAATATGACAAATATACTAACTTTTGTCTTAAAAAAATTATCATCAAATAGTAGTTTTTTGTTTTTTTTTAATTTTAATTTTTTTTGAAGCTAAACAAAAAGAATATTTGATGTCGTGAAAATATTGATTAATCTTGACCCATTAATAAAATTATTAAATCCTAATAAAACTAACCGTGTTTGGTGAGGGCATTATCAGTAATTCCACCGACTACCTTTCTAATTCCTCAGTTGTATTTTTTTTTATTTGAAAACTATAAATATATATTTAATGGAAAAAATACAATAAATCAAAATTGAAAATCAAGCCTCAATTCCTTTCTCTCTGTCTTCGCGTCCCCTTTCTCTCTTCACCTCTCAAATTGCTCCAATTATCTCTTAGATTAAGGTATTATTTACTCATCTCGCAGTTTAATTTGGTATTTTTCGTGATAATTGACTCAGATTCAGTGATCTGGATTTCTTGAGGTTTCTGAATCTTTTTTGCCTTCCTTCCCACCCCTTTCTTTCCGTTGCTTTTCTTGTGGGTCAGGAAAATTCGTGTATGAAATTTGCGTTCGATTTTTATAAGTTGAGATCGTCCGAACGCCTCTTGTGATAAAGCTGAAATCGTCTTTGTGTTTTTGATACGGTTCGTTCTTTTATTTTATTTTTTTAATTTTAATTTCAATTTTCTTGTTAGGAGTTCGATTATTTTGTGAAACTGAGAATTGGTTCATAAAGTTCTGAAATTTATCATGGAGTTAAGTTATCTAGGGTTTGTAAGATAGATATATGTATAGGAAATTTTGAAGGTTTATTATATTGGGTTTGTGGTGAAAAAAACCCTAGTCATGCTGGCTTGTTCTCTCATAAGAATTTTGTTCTTTGGATCAAAGGGATTCGAGGTTTTTTTGTGTTGCAGTTGTGAATTTTTTTATATGAATATGATCTCTCATAACTTGCTATTTGATTATTAAAGGAAAATAACTTGGGTGGGAATTTTTAGGGCTTGTTTGCTTTGTTGGATTAGGAGGGATTGATACTTTAATCTCGTTCAATCATGCGTTTGGTTCATGTGACATCTGCCCGGGATAATTGACACGTGGAGGGGTTGGACTAATTGTCCCATGAACGAAGGATAATTATTTAGCAATCATATCCATCAAAGCAAGCAAGCCCTTAGAAGTTATGTGATTAGGTAAAAGGATCACCACATGATATTCGTATTCCTTTTTAATTTTTGAATGATACAAATTCAAAGCATACATAGGGAAGGGTGAGTATAGCATCTTGGGAAATTTTCAGTTATTTTTTATCTATGGCATAGGATGGTGAATTATATAGTTAGAGGATGAATATAGCAAATTGAGGAAGTTGTCAGCTTTCAGTCTTATAATTTCTGATAAATTTAGTCTTCGATGGTTTATTGCAATCATGATTCGTTGGTGAAGGTTATACCCGCACCTATTTGTTAACTAAACATTTGTTATATTGAAATTTGGTTGATTCTTGAATATCTCTTACAATACTTTAGACATCTAAAGGCTATGACTGAAGTCCCTCCGCAGATCAATGGACCGTTCATTTTTGTTGATGGGTCCAATTCTTCTTGATAATTTTGGTTCTGTGCATGCTATTAAAGTGTCAACATAGGTCGTTTTGTCTTTACATGAATTTAGAGGTAGTGATCTAATGTTCTTATCCGTTCTATGATAATCTTGTTTTGTGCATGCTATTTAAGTGTCGACTCTTTCCTCGTTACATGATGATCATGCTAAGGACCTGTTGATTTTCATGCTACAATGACCCTGTTTGTTGGTTTTAAGATTTAAAATGAAAATTATGTCATCATCTGGATCATAACGTGTACGATCAAGTACATGCACGCACATTAGAAAAGTTGAATGGTGCATGTATTGAATCCTCACACGAATATGTGTTAGGAATATAAGCTAAGGAGTCCTAACTTAAACCAAAACCATGGTCAAAGGTTAAGGATTGACCTTCACTTATATACCTTTCACACTTTCATATGGAACCGATGTGGAATCATAGCAATCGACCCCCTTAAAGCCAGACGTCCATGGACAGCACACTCCGGGTGGCAACCCATATGCCAAGGCCCACTTCCCTGGTGGCAACCCCCCTTGGGCCCACCATCGGGTAGCCCCATTCCTCAGCCTGCCCGAACTTTTCTCACAGACGGCGCCAATTGCTAGGAATATAAGATAGGGAGCCCTAACTTAACCCAAAACCATGGTCAAAGGTTAAGGATTAACTTCCACTTATATACCAATCCACACTTTCATGTGGAACCGATGTGGGATCATAACAATATGCTTATAATGCCTGCACTAGGGAAGTACATTCTCGAGCTCCCTAACTTAGCCTCCGATGTATTTGGGTTGTACATCAACCCCTTCTCCCTCAAAGATGGAATGGAGAAACTAGAAATATGATAGTATATTGATTGGTGGAATCATTAATCTTTAAACTGAGAGTGAAGCATGATTGAATTTGGAACCTTGTGCGTAGGTGGAGTTAGGTAGGGCTGGTTTGTGAAAAACTGCAACGTGGGATCAAAGTGAAATTGCAGCAGTATGCTGATAATTCATGCCGTTTTGTGTAACTTCTTTCTCTTAGTTCTTGCATTATATTTTGGGCTCAAGTGGCTTCTATGGACTATTTACACATGTGAGTGTTATGTCTGTAAAATTTCAGGAAGTTGCATAAATGGAGTCTTCGAAAGAGACCGGTTGCCAAGCTCCAGAAGGCCCCATTCTTTGCGTCAACAACTGCGGCTTCTTCGGAAGCGCTGCGACCATGAATATGTGCTCCAAATGCCACAAGGACATGGTACTCAAACAGCACCAGGCCAAGCTCGCCGCAACTTCCATCGAGAACATCGTTAATGGCAGCACAACCATCACCCACAAGGAGCCCCCCGTCTTGGTGAGACCAGTCGAACTCAAATCAGATTCTTCTAAACCGACGCCGGGCCTGATCTCGGGCCAGAGCTCGGGCGAGCCCAAGCCGAAGGAGGGCCCGAACAGGTGCACGACATGCCGTAAGCGCGTGGGCTTGACGGGATTCAGTTGTCGGTGCGGGAACCTCTTCTGCTCGCTCCATCGTTACTCGGACAAGCACGAGTGCCCGTTTGACTACCGGACGGCTGCTCAGGACGCCATAGCAAAAGCGAACCCTCTCGTTAAAGCGGACAAGCTGGACAAGATTTAAAAGTTTGTGTTCGACGTTATTCTGCTGCATTGTCGTTAAATATCTGTGTCTTTCGGGCTCGGGAAGTGGTGTTGGGTTGTTAGGGCGATAGACGGGAGGGGGATCGTTGTGATTTGTTGCTTTGGTGTTGGGTCCGGTGTGTAAGTTGTTATTTGGTGGCTTGGAATAACAATTGTGATGGAATTTGTAAGTTTGCTCTCTCTCACACACTCTCTCTTTCTGTCTATTGTGCCTTTGATTTTTTTTTTTCCCTCATGTTGTGCAGTGCCATTGTACTGGATGTGAGAATTCTTGTCACGATTAATTCAACCTGGAATTTGAGTTGAGTTTGTGTTTTCATTCTTGGATCATAATATGAGTAGTTGCTTAGGAGAGGACCTCATTATGGGTTTAATTTTATGCTGAAGTTTAGTCATGTAGATTCATGTATCTATAGTTTTGTTGGGGTTGAATGATTAGAGAGAATATTATGTGAACTATATTGATGAAGAGTAGGTCTTATGTGACTATTTCACGTTGAGATTGGATTAAGTTATGAAGTTTTAACATTTTGGAAGAAATTGAGAATGTGTTTTTGCCATTGAAATTGATAATTTTAAAAGAAAAAAAACCAGTTTAAATATATCAATTCTGGCAGATCAACTAAAATATTGAATTTCTTTTTATTTTTCACTCTTAATAAACAGTCAAAATAAAAAATCCAACCAAAGTCGTGGCAAACAATATTTTAGAGTTTGTTTGGTTAAACTTATTTGAAAAATCTTATAATTTTTTTTAAGAGTTTATAAGATGTAATTTTTAAGTAGCTTATAAGTTGCTAAAGTGTTTGATTAATGTAAAATAATTGTTTAAATTTTTTTATGTTGAATTGAAGGGGGATGGGTGTGGGGTGGGTGGTTAGGAAAATAAGTTTGAAAATCTCAATTTAATTTTTTACATAATCTTATAAACTAGTACTCCCTCCATCTGCGAAATTTTTACTCATTTACTGTTGGACACAGTTTTTAATAAAAATTAATATTTTAATGAAAAAGTGGATAAAATAGATAAAGTAAGAATATTGTGGTCCATTATTTCCAAAAGAGGAATGGGTAAAAATTTCATGGACGGAGAGAGTATTAAACATTTTATTTTGTCATCACATTGATGGTATTTATAAACTCTTAAATAACTTATAAATACTAGGGCTTAGGTAATACAAACAAGACAAAAACCCCTCAATTGGTTCCAGTTGTATGATAACATATGCGAAGAACTAAAGTTGCTTTTGAATTGAAGAAACTGCTGATAGTAAATTCATTGAAATCGATCATTCTTATTTCAAACTAATTTAAGACTGATTATAGTGTATTCGAAATATATTATTATAATTAGAATAATATTTATTTCAAATTCTTCACTCCAAACAGAACCTTAACTTTATTTTAAATGCCAAACCAGTATCCTCACTAAACAAAACAAAGAATATGTTAATTCTCTACAGGGAAAAAAAGGGAACAATTGAACCCTGAAAAAATGTACATCAGAAGACTTGCTCAAAATAAAAACAGTGATTTCTAGCCAATCTTTTTCTTCCTTTATTTATCCTAATACCCATGTTTAGGATTCTTTACATACATGTTAGAATTTAGATGCTACAGTTTCTGTAACTAGTAGCATAGGACAGGGAAATTCGTGCAATTATACAGCAATGCAGCATCACAGCAAAACCGAGCAAACATGATACATACCGTAGATTCAAATATTCTTGATCCGTGTTAACTATGTCTATATGCAACATAACAACATATGTCATATTGGACAGCTTGGTAGATCATGCACCTAGTGCATTAATCAGGTGTACGAGGGTGTTTTGGAACACTAAAAACTGCTCCTGGAAGTACTTTTTTTCAAAAGTTAGTGAGAGGCAGCTTCTGAAAAAATTACTTCTAGAAGTAGTGTTTAGTGCTCCAAAACACCCCCTTAGTCCTTTAGCCATGTTAGCCGAAATTACAATGAGTATAATAGTACATAGCTCTAGCAAAATGAGAGGAAATAGGTGTGACATAATATCCACAGTTAGAGTTGTATAAACAGTTTATATGCAAATTCCTGTATCTCCAATAGAATCTTAAATCTATGGAGCATGAATTTACATAGGAATACTAACTGGGAATTATACACATATGATCGAAGCATCAGAAGTTGAGAACCGAACTCAAAGAGTGAAAGGTAATTGCTTCATCGTTGGCACCATATTTTTCGTAATATCTAGGTCTACAGCAGAATATTTGGCCTTGCATTTGGACAACAAAGCATCAAATTAATGAATTCACAAAACAAGACAAGGCTCTTAGCTCTAGCAGTTACGTATGTGCAGAAGAATCGAACGTGCCAAAGTCCAAAGAGATGCTTACTTATCAAATTACACCGTCACAGAACATTGTCTTATAAAATCCCGAAATTTTCTACCCTACCCTGCTGTGCAGAGCACAGCCGTGCGTTTGGGTATTGTACCACCTGCTTTAATGTGTTGTACTGTTGGTACAACACCCCAATGCACAGGTGTGCATAGAAACAAGTGAGGCCATTGATCACCTACTAAAACACATAAAGAGAAACAGTACATGCGACATTGCAATCAGAACTCATTGACGCATTTCAACAAAAAATAATTTGCAAATTCATAAGCAGAAAGCTAATATCATCTATGAATTCTCCTAAATGGGGAAATATCAAAGGAAATCAGACGCCAGAAATTGAAATATTGAAAACAAACTTACATAAAATCAAATGTACAATTGCCCTTATGGTGAGAGATTGAATCGATGAATTCACAAAACAAAACAAGGCTCTTAGGCCTTAGCTATCTAGCAATTATGTATTTGCAGAAGATTCGAACGTGCGAAAGAGATGCTTTCTATGAATTCTCCTAAATGGGGAAATACCACAGGAAATCAGACTCCAGAAATTGAAGCATTGAAAACAAAATTACATAAAATCAAATGTACCATTGCCCTTATGGTGAGAGATTGAATTATTTTATATCAGTGAATTTATAAACGAAACATCATGGATGCCAGATGATTACCAACATTCAAAACAAAACCAGGTCAAAGTTACATTATTCCTTGAAACAGCAAACTGCACAAGTTAAAAACTCGAAAGAAAACAAGCAAATTGACCTTTCTCCAATCAAATTAATGAATTCACCATCAGAGATTCCATTGTCTTATGAAATCCCGAAATTTTCTACCCTACCCTGTTGTGCAGTGCACAGCCGTGCATTGGGGTGTTGTACCGCCAGCTTTAATGTGTTGTACTGTAGGTACAACACCCCAATGCACAGGTGTGCACAGAAACAAGTGAGGCCATTGACCACCTACTAAAATAATTTCCAAATTCATAAGCCGAAAGCTAATATCATCTATGAATTCCCCTAAATGGGGAAATACCACAGGAAATCAGACTCCAGAAATTGAGAAATTGAAAACAAAATTACATAAAATCAAATGTACCATTGCCCTTATGGTGAGAGATTGAATTATTTTATACTCCTATCGGTGAATTTATAAACCATACATCATGGATGCCAGATGATTAACAACATTCAAAACAAAACCAGGTCAAAGTTACATTATTCCTTGAAACAGCAAACTGCACAAGTTAAAAACTCGAAAGGAAACAAGCAAATTGACCTTTCTTCAATCAATCAGATCGAGCCGCCGCCTCCGATTCGAGCCGTTCGAGAGCTTTCTGGTGCGCCCATGTCTCGATCGTCAGATCGGGCTTGGCACTGAGGCCAACTCCGAGAATAACAATGGTGAGGAAGCTAGTTACGTAGCAAGGCAGCTCCCAATCCTCCCATTTTCGCGATTGTCCAGGCGGCGGCGGAGTCCGGCTGAAGGCGAACCCTTTGGGATGATCCTCGTGTCCCGGGCTGGTCCATCTGCTCGGCCCGTTTCCCCCGCCGCCGCGGGTCCGGAGAGACGAGTTTAATCGGGCCCGGACAGTGGTTGCGGCGGCTGCCACAGATTTGAAGGACGCCATTTGTATACCTGAGAGAGAAATCGATCGCGTTTGTGGAGGTATTATTTATTGGGGTTCGATTATGCGACGCCGTTTGGAGTTGTATTTTGGGAAATGGCAACTCAACCTCCGAAATTATTGAAATTGCAAACAAGCCCCTTATTAGTTTTATTTTTGGTAGTTAGTTTACCAACTGAAAGCATCCATCGATGCAACGATAGGAAAAATACCGAAATTTTCGGTATACCGAATATGCAGTGTATATAAAAAAATTTGTACAGTATAATGCCACAACGAAACGATAATGGTATGAAAATTTGCACACCGATACATCAAAATACCGAATTTTTCGATATTCAGTATATGTGGTATATACCGTATCGAAATCTGCAAAATTATAAAAAAATAATTTATTATTAATTTGTTTGTATATGAACGGTATGGAATGACATACCGATATTTTTTAGTATGAAACGGTGTACAGTATTTTGGTATATATAATATACCGGTATGATCGTTGCGGTATGCGGTATGCGATATGTAACTTTGATATACCGAAATTTTCTGTACGATATCGGTATGAATTTTCTCATACCGAAGATTTTGACATGATATACATTATGCTTCGGTATATACCGTGCCGAATAGTTTTGAAAAAAAAAAAAGTATTTATGTACTATTTTCAATGGTGTTTCAAAAACAAATTTACTAATTTTATTATTGTTATTTTTTACTCGAAATCGAGCCAAATATTGTACCGAACACAAATATTCCCACTAGTCGAGATGCAATGTGTAAATTAGTGTCTTACGAGTAACATATTAACATATGGAGAAACATATTATACTACTTATCCTGCAAAAAAGTATCAATAATTTCACAAGGACACGTTCTGTTATCGTTTACCAATAGTCTCCACACGAACACATTCCATTTACAATACGATGAAACCTACTCGTATCTCTAATGAGCAATTCCCTGCCATAAACTCGAGATACAAACTTTGCAAACTCATGGCAATCCACACAAATGCGAAGATTCTTCATGATCCGTATCGGCTTCGCTTCGGAAACGTTCATCATTCCGAAAGCCAGAGCCAGTTTCTCGCTGTGACCGAGCAACGTTTTCTCCTTCTGCTCCTCATCCACGTCGAAAAGAACCCCACTCACATCGGGAGTATAACCGGCCGCCTTGATCCTATTCAACATTTCGCTTAGTTTAGACGACACCTCTTCTTTCCTCGGATGAGTTTGATCGCTCGCGTAAAAGGTATGCACGGTTTGATCGAACTCGATCCAGCTCTTTCCCGGCTCCTTCATCACCGCCTTTTCCTTCATCAACTCCCGCATTTTCCTAACTTCGTCCCACCTTCCTTCGGACGCGTATAAATTACGAAGAATCACGTAATTCCCTGCGTTTCCGGGCTCCATTTTGAGAAGCTGATACCCGGCAAATTTCCCAATTTCGATGTTTTTGTGGGCCCTACAAGCACCTAAAAGCGAGCTCCAGATAGCGGCGTTTGGTTCTAAAGGCAACTCTTTTATGAACTCCAACGCCCTCCGTAGCTGGCCAGCACGACCGAGTAAGTCCACCACACACCCATAGTGCTCGATACCTAAGTCGAGCCCGTATTTTGCAGCCATTTCATCGAAAAATTTGAGACCCACGTCTTCCATTCCTCCATGACTGCACCCGGATAATACAGTCAAAAGAGTCGTGCTATCGGGATTGATCTTCTTTTCTTTCGTCATCTTATCGTATAGTTCGACTACGGCTTCTCCGATTCCGTGTTTACAGTACCCTCCCAGCATTGTATTCCACGATACAATGGTTCTTTCACGCATCCTATCGAAGATCCTCCTCGCATAAGCGAGGTTTCCGCATTTCGAGTACATATCAATCAAAGAATTCTCAAGAACCGTATTAAGCGAATGTTCGGATCTAAGAACATGACCGTGTACTTGCCTCCCGTATTCGAACTTAGCAAGCCCAGATATTGCGGTTAAAACACTGGCGTAAGTAACATAGTTTGATGCCATACCTTCTCTCCGCAATGTGCAGAACAAATCGAGCGCCTCTTTATCGAGCCCCAACTGAGCGTAGCCGGAAATAATAGCAGTGCAAGAAACGGAATCTCTCTGTGGCAAACCATTGAATATGATTCGTGCTTCGTGGATTTGTCCAGCTTTGGCGTACAGGTCGAGAAGCGAACTACCAACGTATACGTGGAATTCGAATGGAGTCTTGGCTATATGCGCGTGAATTTGCCTTCCGTATTCAAAGCCAAAAGCACGCGTACAAGCGCTAAGTATCGTTGCAAATGTGAACTCATTCGCTTTCGTACCTGTAAGCCTTACATGTTACAAAAGCAGTAGAAGAAAATATAAGCTCTTGAAAGAAAAAAAAAAGCAGGAACTTAACATTGCATCCACAAATAACAAAATTACCACAAAAGATCATCTGGCCTAAACGTTAAGGGCTGCAATTTATTATATAGTTAATACAATTAAATAGAACAATGTCTTTTGGAGGATTTAAACTCTATCTTTTCACCTTTATTAAAATGATTCTCTATTTATTTGTTCTATCAATTTAGTCTAGTGTCTCTTCAAATTTTGTCAATTAGGTCCTAATTGGCCAAAAAAATGCATAGAACGTTACTATTTTGACCCTCTATTTATTTTCTTTATCCATTTAGTCCTATACCTATTCAAGTTTCGTCAATTAGGTCATAATTTGCAAGAAAATACACGTAATCACCACCTGCTAGAAAACACAAGCACGTGACCAAAACGGTGTTGTTTTGTGCATTTTCCGACCAATTAGGACCTAATTGACAAAATTTGATTAGATTAGACTAGATTGATAAAACAAATAAATAGTGGACCGAAACAACGGGTTCGTGCATTTTTCCGCCAATTAGGACCTAATTTGTAAAATTTGAATAAATACATTGATAAAGCAAATAAATAAATGACAATTTCAATAAAGGTGAAAAGATAGAGGATGAATTTGGTTTAAATCCCTCTTTTGGACCAAATTTCTTCAAGATTCTAACTTAATTCCAGACAAATTTTAGAAAACATTTCAAAGAGATTACCTGATCTTAGCATGTGAACAAAGAGACAGAGAGCTTCAGAATAAAAGCCACTTTTGGTATATCCAGAAATCATGGCCGTCCAAGGTACTACACTTCTTTGAGGCATTTCATCGAACACCATCCGTGCATCATTCAAAGCCTCACACTTGGAATAGAACACAATCAGCCTCGTTCTGAGATACATAGGAGGAAGATAATGGGTCTTAATCATGTGGGCTTGCACCCTTTGGCCTCCTACCAAATACTTGTGATTCACACATTCGGTTAAAAGAGCATCGTAATCTTTGAATTTCATGTCCCAGCCATGTACGGACATTTCTTGTAACCCATGAATTAGGTTAAGGGGAGCGTTTGGATTACAGGAATTGGGAGGGTAAGAAACGGGTTTTGTTAGTTGCTGGGTTGTCAAATGCCTCTTTTTTGGGATGCATACAAATGCTTGGAGATTGGAATGGTGCAAAAACTGAACGGTTCCTCTCGCCATTTCTTGACACCGTATGGGTTCGAACCGGCGGCAATAATTAAATAGGAAAAATGCTTTTTTTTTTTTGAATTTTTTAATTTCGTCATATAACTTATAAAATTTATATTTTTATCCTGTTGATTAGGCGTGAAATTGTTATGTTTTGATGCCCAATTTACTCATGTTTTGAGTGTTTTCGATTAGTGCTTAGAGTCAAATGAGCATCATTTCTATACATTGATAAATTTGTCTCTTTGGTGCTCATAGGTGAATAGAGGACGAAAAGAGGAGTTCGTAGGACTTTGAATCGACTCAAACGGATGCCCGGATGAGAAGATATTGAAGAAATACGATTGGTATTAGTGCGGACGAGGAAAAGTATCATTTGGAAGGGTTAGAGATCACTCGAGCGCATAGCTCGAGCGCCACCGCTCGAGCGCCTTACTCGAGCGCGCAAACATACAGAACCATTCTTGCGCTCGAGCAGCTCGAGCGCCACCGCTCGAGCGAATCGCTCGAGCGCCCAAAAAGTAACAGTGAAGATTCAGCGCTCGAGCAGCTCGAGCGCGACCGCTCGAGCGAATGCGTCATTCGAGCTACACTGCTCGAGCGGGACCGCTCGAGCATTTTGCTCGAGCGCCCATATACTTTTGCCTCCGGATGCGTATTTTCGGCCCATTAACTCCCGTTTCGACCCGGTGCCTATATATACCTCTTCCAAACACGAAACATCGATCCCCAACTTTAGAAATAACTTTAGACTTACTTTTTTAGAGAGAGGAAGAGGAGAAGAACGAGCAAGCTTTACTTTTACGTTGTTGAGGTTTTTCATACGAATTCTTAGTTTCTTTTCGTTTCTTAGTTTCTTTTCATTAGCTTGATTACTTTAAACGCTTTGAACTTCGTTTTAGTTAATTAAATTTCAGTTCTTAGAATTATTTTCTTTTAAAACCCTAGTTTATGTTTATTATTTTCTTTGTTCAATTCATTATGTTTATGTTCGTTGTTTATTCTATTGCTTTTATTTTTGTTATAACCATGTCCGGCTAAAACCCTTGCATGCTTGGGTTAGGATGAACTCGTAGAAGTAGGATGTGGGTACGTAATTAAGGTAATTGGTGACGTTAGTTTTAATTCTCTTAATTAATGAATTCATATAATTAATCTGAACTTTACCTTTGAATTTAGTACGAAAGTGTTAGAGAGAGGACGACCGCATCACTCAATAACAATTAGTAGTCTTAACGAGAGGGTTTAGGAGAGGTTAATTCATCTACCGGTTTAGCGAAGGAGGACGACCGCATCACCTTAGTTAAATTAGGGTCTTATTAATTAAGCACAATTCATTAACTTGTTAGTGGATTAGTGAAGTCGATTGCTAGGATAAAGTATTAGGGTGAGAAATCTTGAGCTTTCATTCTACGATCTTTTACTTAGGTTAATTCTTGTTTGTCACAATTACTTTGATTATGTACCTGCTCCGTTAGTATACGTAGGGATTCCTATCCTGAGCATCACCATCTCTCATTAGAAAACAACCTTAGTTAATTCGTTCTTTTTCATTCTTTAGTTAATTAGTCTATTTTAGTCTTTTAATTAATTTTTCAAAAACCCAAAAACATCACACTCATATTAACTACGACGCGTAGATCATCAGGGATCTATTCGCATACATACCATCCATTGGGTTCGATAATACTTGGTCCCTATACTTGCCCATGCTACAGTGAACCCGTTCTCTTGCGGGGTAGCTACTAGTAGAAGCTAGTGTAGTCGCTTCAAGTCAATGGCGCCGTTGCCGGGGATGGCGTTGTATGTTTGAATAGGACTTGTAGATAGCTTAGTAGTTAGTAGTGAGTGCTTTCTTTTCTGTTTTATTTATTATTTTTTATTTTAGTCGGCAGTTGCGTTTTGATCCTTCTGCTAGTGTGTCAGGTTTATGAGAACACGCTCACAAGGCAATACGAGCGAAGAGAGATTACCTGCAGATCCTGAGACAATAGCCAGAAGGAACCGAGCCTTCTTGAGAAGAATGGCTACTGCCGCGGGAAACAAAGACAAAATTTCTGATGAACTTGGGGAGTTAGACAAGATAGCTGCAGAGTATACTGCTCTTGTGGAACGGGCAGAGGGTGCCAATGGAAATAGCAGTAATCAGCAGATACCCATAGGGGGAACTGAGAGCCCACACCCGAACCCACAAGACACAATCAACTCTGCACAAACACAACCCCAAAACCAGAACCAAAACCCTGCTTACCCACAAAACCCAAATAACCCTTTTAATAACCCAGCATACCAACATTACCCATATCCACCTTATCCTTACCCACCATACCCGTATCCTCCACCACCAGTCTATAACCAACCACCTGTTTACCAACCACCACCCCAACAAGTACCCGTACCAGCTGCTAATCCTCAATACGTTCCTCATAACGTAGATCATAATATTGCTATTCGGGGGAGGTTTGCAGCGCAGCCACAGCGGTACTATGATGGAGTGGCTTTGCCTCCTGTTGAGGCAAATAACTTCTCTATTTCCCCAGGAATTTTAAAGCTGCTGACCGAGAATCAGTTCAAAGGGGTGATCGGGAAGGAGAATCCTCACACACATCTGAGGAGCTTTCTCATGATAGCCTCCACATTTAATTATAATGGCATGTCTGAAGATGCCAAGAGGCTTAGGCTGTTCCCATTCTCACTGACGGGAATAGCTAAGGAGTGGTACGATAATACGCTCCCGCGGGGAGGTATTACCACTTGGGCCGAGCTCGAGCGTCTGTTCCTCGAGCGATTCTACCCTCCATCTAGGACGATCAAGGCTAGAATTGAGATCTCGTCCTTTCGCCAGAAGTCTGGAGAGGATCTACGCCAAGCGTGGGAGAGATACTCAAACATGCTTATAGAGTGCCCGCAGCACGGGTACAATGAGGGGGATATTATGGCGTTCTTCTATAGTGGTGCCAGCAAGGATGGTCAAGCCCATTTAGACGCCTGTGCGGGTGGAGCATTCCTCAACCAAGGCATAGAGAGGTGTAGGGAGATCGTTGATAACATTGTCACGAATGCCGGTGCTTGGGGTGTGGATGCAGATGTGCAAAGAGTGCATCAGGTGGAAGAGGGAGAAGGAACTAGAAGGCTGCTGATGGCCATGATGGAGAAGATCAACAACCTCGAGTTGGGGAAGAGTTTGGGTGGAGAGCATGCAGTGGAGAATGAGAGAGTAGACCAACCCAGTGGACAGCAAGAGGTAGCCAATTACATGGGAGGTCCATATTACAATCAGAATGGCTACCAAGGTGGAAATCAGTATGGAAGGCCTTCTTATGGCCAACCATTTGTGCCTCCAGGCCCTCAGCCACTTCAAAATCAATGGAGGAACACACAAGGAGTTCAAGGAAGCCAGCAGCCTCCTCAAAACACATGGAGGAGGAATGATAATTTTTCTTATGCTAACCCAAAAGCTGGTGTTACTGTTCCTGCAGGTGTTGATCCGGGGTCTAAACCTCCTGGTGGAGAAGGCGGTGCATCAACCGAGGAGATGTTGAGAGCGATCCTTCAGAAGGTGGAGGAAGGGAGCAAGCGATTGTCATCCTTGGAGTACGATGTGAAGGAGTTGCATAAGAAGGGTGATCAACGAGATCAAGAGCTCCAGAAGATGAATGTTGAGTGGACTAGAACTCAACAAGAGAACAATCGAAGGTTCACCTCGTTAGAGCTCCAGATGAGCCAGATTGCAAAGTCCGTGAATAGAATGCCGGAGGGGAACTCGAAAGAGCAGTGCAAGGCGATCCAGCTAAGAAGTGGAACCAACTACGAAGGTCCTCAGATGCCTGCTGATTCTGAGAAGCCCCAAGAAGAGATTGAGCTTAAAGGAGATGAAGTTGAGAAGGGGATTGAAAGTAAAGGGATCGAGAAGCATAAAGATGTGGATGAGTCCCACCAAGACAAAGACTTTGAGGAGGTTGAGAGAGTTCCTAAGTGGAAAAAGGCAAAGGAAGCAAGGGAGAAAGTGAAAGAAACAGAAAGAGATGAATGGGGGGTACCCAAATCGGTGATACCTGTCCCATATCCACAGCGCTTCATGAAAAAGAAGCTCGATGAGAAATTCGCTAAGTTCCTTGACGTTTTTAAACAATTGCACATTAACATTCCTTTTTATGATGCTTTGGAACAGATGCCGCATTATGCGAAGTTTCTGAAGGACTTGATCGCGAAAAGACGGCGAGTGGATGAGCCGAAGTTGGTGCAGTTGAACCACGAGGTGAGTGCATTAGTGCACAAGGCGCTTCCACCTAAGCTGAAGGATCCCGGGAGCTTCACGATCCTATGTGATATTGGGAACGGGATCAAGAAGGGAGCGTTGTGCGACCTTGGAGCAAGCATCAATCTCATGCCCCTGTCGCTTTTCAAGAAGTTGGAAGGTGTTGAACTTCAACCCACAATGATGACGCTTCAACTTGCCGATCGGTCTATTACTCGACCTCAAGGTGTTGTTGAAGACGTCCTAGTGAGAGTTGGAGATCACATCTTTCCAGCCGACTTTGTAGTGCTAGAGATGGAGGAAGATGAGCACGTACCCCTGATCTTGGGAAGACCGTTCTTAGCTACGGCGGGGATGGTGCTAGACGTGGCGAATGGGAAGATTACATTGAAGGTTGATGATCAAGAAGTGAAGATCTCCCTATATGAAGCCATGAAGCACCCGAAGGAGGATGAGAGCTTGTATTGCATGGATGCAATTGATCCTCGTGTTGAAGACACACATTCTATCCCTAATCCCTCTCATACTCATGATTTTGTTAATCCTTCAATTGATAATTTAACCCATGAGAGTTATGTTCTTGATTATTTTGATAGGGATGAAGTGAGGAAGTTGAAGGATGAAGAGGTGAAGAAAGTGGACGTGGTCCAGTTAGACGGAAAAGGAGGAGTTAAGAAGAAAAAGTCCAAACTCAAGAAATTGTTTAGTAAGACTCCTCCAGATAGAGGCAAGAAGGAGTTGAGACCCATAACACTTGGGGATGAGAAGAAAGCAAAGGTACTCATGATGGTGGGGCATCAAGGAAAGGAGTTCAAACACCACTCTTATGAGAGTAAGGGAGGTAAATTTGCGTATGATGTCCCATAAGCTCCTTGAGCACGGTCCGGCATGAGGACCTTAAAAATAGCGCTGAATGGGAGGCAACCCATTTTTATTTGCTTTCATTTATTTTTAGTGTCTTTTTATATTATTAGGGTGTTTAGAATCGTATGTTTAACCTCGTACTTGAGAGCTTTATTTTGTAGGCTTGTCTCTAAAGGAGTAAAGGAACCAAAGAAGTGGAGATTGAAGGAACCAACTTGAGACAAGGGAATGTGCAAAGCTACCGAGAGAAATTGAATTATTTGGTTGAGGTAACCCACAACCCCAAACTTAGACCTCTAGCAAGGTCGAAGTTTGGGGGGGTGGAGTTTCTTTTTATGATTACATTGCACATGCATGCACGCTCTTATCTTTGAGTTGAGTTAGTTATTTGTGCCTTGAGATGCTCCTTGGGCTATTATTAATTTGTTTTGTTACTCAACATTTTATGCCTATCAATCACCTTATGCTTGTTGATTGCTATCTTTGAGTATGATTTGATGAGTAGGGTGAATTGTGAGGCTGAGTTAGGAGTTTTCTTGTGTGAGTGTTTGAGTTAGAGTTGATTTGAGAAAGAACTTGTATGCTTGTGAATTTTTCTTTTGAGTACTTGAGTGATGATTGTGAGAATTCACTAGGACTAGCATGGATGTGAAAGGCGTGAGATTTGAGCCTTACGAGATTTAAATGCATGATTTAATCTCTTCGTTTGTGAGTGAATCGTCACCTTAGAGGATGCTAGAACTTGCATGTGCTCTTGCTTCTTGATTGTGTCTAGTTTGATATGCCGAATGTGATCTTAGGCCATCTTTGATTTAATTGAGTCACTTAGCCAGAATTTTCCTTACCAATGACATTGATCCCTTGTTAGCCCCTTTGAGCCTAAAGCCTATTTTATTTGCTAGCACATATGAACACTATTCCAATTCCTAAGCCTTTTTGTCCAAATTTGAGTGGAGAATAGGAAAGTGTGAATATGAAGGGAGTGAATTGAGTTAAAAAAGGAAAAAGTTGTTTGTTGAGTGAATATGAGAAGAAGGAGTGATGAGATTTGAGTTGTGGGAAAGAACAAAAAAAATTGAGAATGAGCAAAAGAAAAAAAAAATGAGCTCATGTGTTCGTGCGAAAAAGAGAAAAAAAAGTGATTGAAAAAAAAAGTGAAAGAGTGAGAAAGAGAAAAAATTGAAGTGTTGAGAGTAGTGGAATTAAAGTGTATTGATTGCAAATGTTGAAGTGATTCTGCTCCTAATCTCAAAGTGCCAAAGTTGATTTTTCTATTCTCCATTCACTTGAGTCACTTACCCCATATTGTTATCCCACCCGTCCAAAGAGCCTACATTACAACCTTGAGAAAAGTCCTTTTTGATTCGGCATGGATTTCTAGAGTATGGTCGAAGTTGAGAGTGCTTACAAGCCTATGGCTGCCAATATGTGTGATTGATTGATTGAGTGAGTCCCTTAAACACTGTTATACACTTGTGAGGGAGTGAAACACATCGTTGAGTGCACGTCCATGCTTGATCTTGGTGTTTCTTGTTATTATTGCATGAGTACGATAAAAGAAAGTGAGTGAGTATACGGGTGATTGATCTTTGAAGCTCGAGTTCAATTACTTGCATGATTTGATTCTTGATTCATTCCTAACAATTTCACTTGACTTATTATTTCGTTGCTTGAGGACAAGCAACATGGTAAGTTTGGGGGGGTTGATTAGGCGTGAAATTGTTATGTTTTGGTGCCCAATTTACTCATGTTTTGAGTGTTTTCGATTAGTGCTTAGAGTCAAATGAGCATCATTTCTATACATTGATAAATTTGTCTCTTTGGTGCTCATAGGTGAATAGAGGACGAAAAGAGGAGTTCGTAGGACTTTGAATCGACTCAAACGGATGCCCGGATGAGAAGATATTGAAGAAATACGATTGGTATTAGTGCGGACGAGGAAAAGTATCATTTGGAAGGGTTAGAGATCACTCGAGCGCATAGCTCGAGCGCCACCGCTCGAGCGCCTTACTCGAGCGCGCAAACATACAGAACCATTCTTGCGCTCGAGCAGCTCGAGCGCCACCGCTCGAGCGAATCGCTCGAGCGCCCAAAAAGTAACAGTGAAGATTCAGCGCTCGAGCAGCTCGAGCGCCACCGCTCGAGCGAATGCGTCATTCGAGCTACACTGCTCGAGCGGGACCGCTCGAGCATTTTGCTCGAGCGCCCATATACTTTTGCCTCCGGATGCGTATTTTCGGCCCATTAACTCCCGTTTCGACCCGGTGCCTATATATACCTCTTCCAAACATGAAACATCGATCCCCAACTTTAGAAATAACTTTAGACTTACTTTTTTAGAGAGAGGAAGAGGAGAAGAACGAGCAAGCTTTACTTTTACGTTGTTGAGGTTTTTCATACGAATTCTTAGTTTCTTTTCGTTTCTTAGTTTCTTTTCATTAGCTTGATTACTTTAAACGCTTTGAACTTCGTTTTAGTTAATTAAATTTCAGTTCTTAGAATTATTTTCTTTTAAAACCCTAGTTTATGTTTATTATTTTCTTTGTTCAATTCATTATGTTTATGTTCGTTGTTTATTCTATTGCTTTTATTTTTGTTATAACCATGTCCGGCTAAAACCCTTGCATGCTTGGGTTAGGATGAACTCGTAGAAGTAGGATGTGGGTACGTAATTAAGGTAATTGGTGATGTTAGTTTTAATTCTCTTAATTAATGAATTCATATAATTAATCTGAACTTTACCTTTGAATTTAGTACGAAAGTGTTAGAGAGAGGACGACCGCATCACTCAATAACAATTAGTAGTCTTAACGAGAGGGTTTAGGAGAGGTTAATTCATCTATCGGTTTAGCGAAGGAGGACGACCGCATCACCTTAGTTAAATTAGGGTCTTATTAATTAAGCACAATTCATTAACTTGTTAGTGGATTAGTGAAGTCGATTGCTAGGATAAAGTATTAGGGTGAGAAATCTTGAGCTTTCATTCTACGATCTTTTACTTAGGTTAATTCTTGTTTGTCACAATTACTTTGATTATGTACTTGCTCCGTTAGTATACGTAGGGATTCCTATCCTGAGCATCACCATCTCTCATTAGAAAACAACCTTAGTTAATTCGTTCTTTTTCATTCTTTAGTTAATTAGTCTATTTTAGTCTTTTAATTAATTTTTCAAAAACCCAAAAACATCACACTCATATTAACTACGACGCGTAGATCATTAGGGATCTATTCGCATACATACCATCCATTGGGTTCGATAATACTTGGTCCCTATACTTGCCCATGCTACAGTGAACCCGTTCTCTTGCGGGGTAGCTACTAGTAGAAGCTAGTGTAGTCGCTTCAAGTCACCTGTCACCTGCAATTAATTACTGGATAACTCTTTCGGTAAATTGACGTGACATTTTAAATTTCGTCTTATAGCTTACGAAAAATTGGCGTACCTAGTCGGCTTTAGGCGGCTCTATTTTTTTTTTTTTTTATCGGTAAATGTTAGTTGTTAATAGTTATATTAGTTCACCAAGCCTCCAAATACTCCAAGAAAATCTCCAAGCCACCTTATAACTCCCATAATCCGTTCCCAAAGGGAATCGAACCCAAGTCATTCACTAGAGTGAGGAACCCGGTGGCCAGATAGACTAAGCCACCTGATTTTTAGGCGGCTCTATTATAGAAAAGATAATAACTAATACCTTTAGGATGTGTTTGGATGGAGGAATTTGGACGATAAATTTTATATCCACAACCTAAATTCACTCCACTTATTTGGGTAAAAAATTGAAATGGATGGATTTCAAATTTCAAGCTATATTCATAGTTAAAAATGGAGGAATTTCAAATACTTAGCAAAACTATGTTATTTGAAATACATGAATTTGAGAATCCATTCATTTTCAAGTCCCTTGCATTTCAAATGACTCCAGCCAAATGCAGTCTTAGTGAAATTAAGGGTGTGTTTACATTGCATGATAACCCCCAATAACTTAAATAGTAGGGTGTTAACAGCTGTTTACTTTCAATGTTAAATTGATCGGGTTATCAGGTTGCCTCGGGTTAAACCCATGCAATTCGGCCAAAATTCACCCGAGTATGATGGGCTGTTAATTTTAACTAATATCTTTAGTTCAAACAATCATTACAAGATTTTTTTTAAACACTGACGAATTTACCGACATAATTCTATCGATAATTTTAGTCACCGACGGATTACCGGACTTATGTGTGAAGATTTCATGTGGTTGGAGGTTAGTCAGAGATATTTTGCGGATTAAATGTGAATTATACAGATGCCATTTAGTGGGGAGTAAAATGTTTTTTTAGGACCATAACTTTGACAGTATGAAAAAATAGGGACAATAGCTTTTCGTAATAACAAAACAAGGACCACGACTTTTAAAAGTAGCAAAACAAAGACTATAACTTTTAAAAATAACAATTTGAGGCGAAAATAAACCCGAGTTACCCTCTTTCGGGCTTATATTCCACATGAAAGTCATGTGAGTTTTTTTTGGCTCAATATGTACATGAATTCTCCAAATATCATCTTACATAAAATAAAATTTAAATGGAATAACTTACTTGAACACAAAATACTAGCTTGACTAGTAGGAACGCCACATGAGTATGGGATCACAGCAGTATGAGCAAGTATAAGGACCAAGTATTATCGAACCCGTGAGAAAGTGAGTATACGAATAAATTCCTGGAAATTTATGTCTCATAGCTAATATATATGTAATTTGGGTTTTCTAATACTACTAATTTTTATCTACTAATTAAACTCCAAATGCAAAATTAAACTATACTAACTCTTGTTTGAGTGCGAATGAGGTGATGATACTTGAGATAGGAATCCTTATGTATACTCAAGGAATTGGTACGTTCACTAAAATAATTGTGATGTTCAAGTTATAATCCTAAGTGTACTAAAACTAGACAATCAACTTCTCAATCTAGCACAAGAATTGAAAGAATAAAAGCTCAATTAATCCCAATACTCAGTTTTATCAACCTGCTTCACTAATCCACTAATTAAATTATATGGATTGTGCTTAATTATTGAGGCCATAATTTAACTAAGGTGATGCGGCCGTCCTCCCTAGATAAACCGGTAGATTATAAACCTCTTAAAAAACCCTCTCCTTAAGCCTATTCGTTATTAAAGAGTGATGCAACCGTCTTCTCTTTAACCATTTTCGTACTTTATTCTATGTTTATTTTAGGATTTATTAGAATTATTCAATAATTAAGAGAACTAAAACTATACATCATGAATTATCCTAATTACATACCAACATCCTAATTCTACGAGTTCATTCTTTTCCAAGCATACAAGAGTTCTAGCCTAATATGGTGATTTCAAGAATAAAAGCAATCATAAGATAAACAATCATCAACATAATTAAAACTATGAAAGAAATCAAGAACATCAACTAATTATGAAAGCAATTAAATTAAGTCTCAAAATCAAATCTATAAAATTCTGGAAAAGTAGGTCTAAGAATATCAAGAGTTCAAGAAATCAAAATGAAAATCTAAACCGTTCAAAGTAGTAATTAATCTAACCGATTCGTATGCTAAAAACCTCGATTACAATCTTCAAAACCTTGTCAAAGACTCAAAATCTCCTTCCCAAACTCTTCTCCTTCGAAAATTATGTCAAGATATGTGTAGATATATAAAAATAGGCTTGAGATGAGTATTTATATGACTTGGGATGAAAATAGGGCAAAAACCGATCAGGGTGCTCGAGCACTGCCCTCGCTTGAGCGCTTGGCGCTCGAGGGCCTCCAGCTCGAGCGCCACTCTTCCACAGTGCGATCAAGGCGCTTGACTCCTAGTCACTCGAGCGGATTCCGCTCGACCCCGCTCAGCTCGAGCAGGTTTTGACCACACAACTCAAGAGTAATTTAGTAGGGACACGTAGGGGTCGTTTGGTTCGCTGGATTGAGTGGAACTAAAGTTTTAGTCTCATTCAATCCCATGTAATATTGTATTTGGATTGAAGGTTTAAGGCCCCGGGTCATAAACTTACTTAATCCATCAAATGGGGGACTAAATAATCCTTTAGGGATGATGGACTCCATAGTCCCATACTTTCAAATTACTATTTTGTCCTCAAAATATTTGTGAAAGAAAAAAAATATTTGGGAGGCTGAATTAGTTGGGGGTAAAAATGGTATATTGCATTTTAAACCCACTTAATCATTCAATAAAAAAACAATTCTACAATCCAAACACATATTTCTCCTCAAATCTCATCTAATTCAATCCCACCTAATCAAATCCCATCTAATCAATCCGATCCTTCAAACTAAACGACCCCTAATACTATTATGTACCTTACAAATATCTCAAGCCCATTCTTGTGAAGTGTGAGCAATAACAAGAGCGAAATTATGTTGATGCCGTTTTTCTCTCATTAGCTGACATAGTCAAAGCATAACCAATTGATGCAGCAACTTCCATAACATTCCAAGGGTTCACCCAAAATGAAAAACAACATAAATGTGGATAAAACTAAAATCGTTGTTTAGTTTCAAGCATGCAGATTCATGAAGTCTCACCATGTTAAACTTATCAACCCAAGGGATCCTATTTGACTCAAATTTGTAAATCATGTTAGGATAATTATCCATTTTCCAAAAATTCAACTAAAGAGTAAATTGACAATAGAGTGCACAAAATAAGAGCCACAACAACAATGTTTTATGAACAACACTAATATCCTGCCTTCTTTAACGGATGTTGATATAGTTTTACATGTGTAAGTGTATAAAGACCATATCGCAAAAAAATATCAAATTTTGAGTATCCACATGCAAAACTATATCAATATCCGTAAAAGAACACAAATGCATGCCCTCATTTTGCATATATTGTACTGTCTCCGTTATGAAGAAAAAGCAGAAAACACAAAGTCTACCAGATAATAAGATCTATAGCAAATTAAGAGTTACAGGGATAATGCATAAGAAGTACCTTGAGAAAGGTTGGATTCTTGAACAAAAAATGTGAAGAGATCAATATCCTATATGACACAAAATTAATCTTGAGTATTTCCAAAAAGATTACAGAAACACCATTTAAGGTATCATGAAATAGGTTAGTCAAAATTTAAACTCAGTACAGGGTTGTCATGAAATGATCTCACATGTATAAGCTACCATGCATGTTCCTAAAGGTGTCTCCTATTAACAAGTTATTCAAATTGTTGCAATGTGAGTCAACAAGCAGATATCATTTGTTGTTTTGGACAAGTCAACCAAAAGAGATTTCCAGCAAATCATATGTCTTTAGATTAAATTATATGCTGTTGTGAGCACATTAATCCGCCTTTGAGACGAGGCAGAGAGGCCAGATGTGCCGGATCGAGTCAGAGAGAACCTTGGCCGGAAGCAGACGAGGTCCCAACATGATCACAAGCATCTAAAGACGGAGGTAGCGACGCGATCCCTGCAATACAGGCTGGAGCCTCGGCATATAAAGACGATGTGGCGAGGACAAGGGTTACGCTCGCCGATGCCGGAGCCACGAAGGACGAACACGGCCTCGGCGAAGACAAGGCAAGAGAAGAGTCCCGCATTCAGTGTTATCCTCTATGGACGGTGTCAGACGGCATCAGAGGCAATCATTCCTTAAAAAGGACGAGAAACAATGAATCTCTACCTAACCCAGAAAGACAGATCACATTTTAGGGAATAATCCTATCAAAGACAGAGAAAAGGATGTGCACTTTCCACGTGTCCATCTCGCATTGAGTCGAGGTCGCCACCTCGGAGGGCCTCGGCCCAAACTCGAAACTAGGGCCAGCCCAAGCACTAAATGTTGGGTTGCCCGAATAGCTTTAGGGCTGCCCAAGGGATTACCCTTGGACTATAAATACATGCTCATTAGCATTTAATAGAGGATCACCAACTTCAAGTCCAAGTCTTCATAAAGACCTGACAAATCTCTGTGCATTTGTTGTTTATTGTTCTTCATTTATTCCATTAAAGCCTCATGCAATTAATGACTGATTAACTGAATATCATTAAGTTAGTTACCCATTCAAAGCCATATAAATCGTATTAAGATACATATTTTGGGTAACAACAATTGGCACTAGAAGAAGGGTGGTCAACCCAAAAAAATCTTGAATAAGAAACTCGAAGAACCAAGATTCCCGAAAATCTTAAAATATGATCGATCACAACGCTAGGGAGGGCACATCCAACCCGACACCCGAAGCCGCGTCGCGGCCGCTACCACGCCAATCAAGCAGACGCGAGATATACCCACCATTCCCGACGATTTCCAGACCCCCGAGCAAATGGAGACTGTCATCGAACAACTCCAACGAAAGGCTCGTGAAATGAGGCAGGACATCGGCATCTAGGCCACCCCTCCTGCCCCAAAGAGGAAGAATCCTCCCCGGGGCAAATGGCCCCGAAAAAAGACTTACGTGGTTCTCAGTGAGAGCCACGGGGAAGCCCTCCGACCAGAGAGATCTGGAGGGTCGGACACATGGTCCGTTTTAGCCGCCTCGAAGGCGAATCCTAGGCGAAATCCGCTCTGGAATCCGAGACAGGGACCTTCACGAGGTCTTCGAAGTATCCAGCCCCGGCATGAGGGGCACCAACCAAGATACTGGAGGAGCGCCGCCCTCCAGTACGAAGACAACTCGAGGGAGCACAAAGCTCCCCCACCACAAATTTCGACCGCCGTGTCTCGGCTCAGGAGCGACTTGGCCCCGAGGTCACACTCCGAGCCGAGGGCAGCCAAGGAGCCCTCATTGCTGCACTCCAGATGAAGGTCACACCCCCTCAAACCCCGTTGTACGAGGGAAGGACTGGTCTGGAGACTCATCTGAGCAAATACCAGATCTACATGAGGGGACGAGGCACAACCGACGCCACGAAGTGCCGCCTATTCCCCCTCACCCTGGGAGAACTGGCACACAAGTGATATGTCAACCTGTCCTCACGCTCGATCATAAGCTTTGCCGACCTGAGTGAATAGTTCATCACCTACTTCGCGGCCAAGATCGCTAGGCCCGAAGGACGACATCGGCTGATGAACATCAAACAAGCAGACAATGATTCCGACAAGGCATTTGTCAACCGAGTCGACGAAATCATCCTCACCGGGGAGCCCATCAGTGACGAGCTCTCACTCCACTCAATACTTAACGGCTTTGCCGCTCTCTCTTATGTTCAGGCATCTCTCCAAATACCTCCCCACGACGTACGTCGAATTCAAGGGGAGGGACGGGGAGATGATAACTCGCCAGAAGCTTTTGACTCAAAGAATGGGGCCTCCAAAGGTCAAGGCCGCAGCCACAAAAGTTGGAGTAGGTGAAAAACCCAAATCTCCCCCCCCCACCCCCATAAAGGAGGAACCCGCCGACACCTTGGTAGGTGGGAAATAAGGCGCTGGGTGCATTCAAAAGATGGAGCAACGAGATAGACGAGCAGTTGCTCCAGGTCTTATCCCAGACCCCGGCGTACGTTTACAACGCCATCCAGCATAACAACATGTTGGAGAAGCCAAGGCACATCCACAACAAAGGGCGTGTGGACAGGGCAAAGTGGTGCGCTTACTACGACACCGTGGGGCATAACACAAACGGGTGCTGAGACCTCCTCCGGCAGCTATGAAAGATATTCGAGGAGGGCAAGCTAAATAACTTTGTCAAGAAGTTGGCACCTCGCGACCTGGAGCAGAACAGGGGGTAGTCGCGTCCCCAAAGACCACAAACGCCTAGGCTAGCTCCTCCCGTAGCACTCGTCGAGGACGAGGAGGAGGAGGACGAAGAATATGATGTTCCCCCCCAATTCGAGCAACGGGGCACATGAACACTCTTCAGGGGGGAGGAACCCTCGGAGGCCTTATCCCGATCTCGACTATGTCGAACCGCAAGAGAAAGGCTGAGATAAGGGCATTTGAGAATGTCCATGCTATCTCCCCTCCGGAGCCAACCATCTCCAAGACTTCCGTGATCACAAATGCTGATCGGGAATGGACACTCTGCCTAAAGAATGATGTCCTCGTCATCTCCACTAAGATCCTCATCATCACTGTTGATCGTCTGTTGGTGGACAATGGTTGCTTCTGCAACATCATCTTCAAGTCGGCCCTCAATAAGATGGGAAGCTTCGTGGCATACATCAAACCGTTCGACACCATACTCCGAGGCTTCAGAGACACTACCATCCAAGCCTATGAAAGAATCAAGTTCTCCGTGAAGTTCGTCTGCCACAAGAAGGATGAGACGAAGATCACTAGGCAGTTAGATTTTGTAATAGTCGACCAACCAAACATGTATAATGGCTTTTTAGGTCGCCCCTTCCTAGAAACTTTTGAGGCAGTTGCCTCGTCCTACTTTTACTGTGTCAACTTCCCCACCACTGAGGGCCTAGTTGGCACAATAAAAGGGAACCAAAAAATAGCTAGAAAATATTTGAACAAATCGTGTTCCATTTTAAATTCCGCACCTAGTTTTAACATTAATGTAATCTCCGACCTCGACCCGATGCTATAAAAAGAGGCCGAGGTGCAAATGGAAATCGAGTACAATCTCGTCCAAATCCTTGACGATCCAATGGTTGTCGAGTTCAACCTACGAGGCGAATAATGCATAAGAAGTACCTTGAGAAAGGTTGGATTCTTGAACAAAAATGTGAAGAGATCAATATCCTATATGACACAAAATTAATCTTGAGTATTTCCAGAAAGATTACAGAAACACCTTTTAAGGTATCATGAAATAGGTTAGTCAAAATTTAAACTCAGTACAGGGTTGTCATGAAATGATCTCACATGTATAAGCTACCATGCATGTTCCTAAAGGTGTCTCCTATTAACAAGTTATTCAAATTGTTGCAATGTGAGTCAACAAGCAAATATCATTTGCTATTTTGGACAAGTCAACCAAAAGAGATTTCCAGCAAATCATATGTCTAGATTAAATTATATGTTGTTGTGAGCACATTAATCCGCCTTTGAGACGAGGCGGAGAGGCCAGATGTGCTGGGACGAGTCAGAGAGAACCTTGGCCGGAAGCAGACGAGGTCCCAACATGATCACAAGCATCTAAAGACGGAGGTAGCAACACGATCCCTGCAATAAAGGTTGGAGCCTCGGCATATAAAGACGAAGTGGCGACGACAATGGTACGCTCGCCGATGCCGGAGCTATGAAGGACGAACACGGCTTCGGCGAAGACGAGGCAAGAGAAGAGTCCACGCATTCGATGTTATCCTCTGTGGATGGCGACAGACGGCATCAGAGGTAATCATTCCTTAAAAAGGACGAGGAACAGTGAATCTCTACCAAACCCAGAAAGACAGATCACACTTTAGGGAATAATCCCATCAAAGACAGAGAAAAGAATGTGCACTTTCCACACGTCCATCTCGCATTGAGCCGAGGTTGCCACCTTGAAGGGCCTCGGCCCAAACTCGAAACTAGGGCCAGCCCAAGCATTAAATGTTGAGTTGCCCGAATAGCTTTAGGGCTGCTCAAGGGATTGCCCTTGTACTATAAATACATGCTCATTAGCATTTAATAAAGGATCACCAACTTCAAGCCCAAGTCTTCATAAAGACTTGACAAATCTCTGTGCATTTATTGCTTATTGTTCTTCATTTATTCCATTAAAACCTCAAGCAATTAATGCCCGATTAACCGAATATCATTAGGTTAGTTACCCACTCAAAGCCATATAAATCGTATTAAGATACATATTTTGGATAACAACAATTGGCGCTAGAAGAAGGGTGGTCAACCCAAAAAATCTCGAATTAAAAACTCGAAGTACACTCATTGTTCGATGTTTAAAAACATCCAAATCTTCATATCTTCCAAGATTCCCGAAAATCTTAAGATATGGCCGATCACAATGCTAGGGAAGGCACATCCAACCCGGCACCTGAAGCCGCGGCCAATGCGGCCGCTACCACGCCAGGCAGGCAGACGCGAGATATACCCACAATTCCCGACGATTTCCAGACCCCCGAGCAAGTGGAAACTGTCATCGAACAACTCCAACGAAAGGCTCGTGAAATGAGACAGGACCTCGGCATCCAGGCCACCCCTCCTGCCCCAAAGAAGAAGAATCCTCCCCGGGGCAAATGGCCCCGAAAAAAGACTTACGTGTTTCTCAGTGAGAGCCACGGGGAAGGCCTCCGACCAGAGAGATCTGGAGGGTCGGACACACGGTCCATTTTTAGCCGCCTCGAAGGCGAATCCTGGGTGAAATCTGTCCCAAAATCCGAGACGGAGACCTTCACAAGGTCTTCAAAGTATCCAGCCCCGGCAAGAGGGGCACCAACCAAGATATTGGAGGAGCGCCGCCCTCCAGTACGGAGACAACTCGAGGGAGCACAAAGCTCCCCCAACGCAAATTTCGACCGCCGTGTCTCGGCACACGAGCGACTTGGCCCTGAGGTCACACTCCGAGCCGAGGGTAGCCAAGGAACCCTCATTGCTGCACTCTAGAAATGCCTTTGCAAAATGGAGAACAAGATGGAGGCCAGAGACTCTTCGTCCAAGTGCACCAACCTCGGCAGAGAGCCCTTATCCCTGGAAATTGAAGGTGGCTTCGTCTAGACGAAGGCCACACCCCCTCAAACCCCGTTGTACGAGGGAAGGACTGATCTGAAGACTCATCTGAGCAAATACCAGATCTACATGAGGGGACGAGGTGCAACCGATGCCACTAAGTGCCGCCTATTCCCCATCACCCTGGGAGAACTGGCGCACAAATGGTATGTCAATCTGCCCTTACGCTCGATCATAAACTTCACCGACCTAAGCGAAAAGTTCGTCACCTACTTCACGGCCAAGATCGTCAGGCCCGAAGGATGCCATAGGCTGATGAACATCAAGCAAGCTGTCAATGAGTCCGACGAGACGTATGTCGACCGAGTCGATGAAATCATCCTCACCGGGGAGCCCATCAGTGACGAGCTCTCACTCTACTCAATACTCAACGGCTTTGCCGCTCTCTCTCTTATGTTCAGGCATCTCTCCAAATGCCTCCCCACGATGTACGATGAATTCAAGGGGAGGGACGAGGAGATGATAACTCGCCAGAAGCTTTTCGCTCAAAGAATGGGGCCTCCAAAGGTCAAGGCTGCGGCCACAAAAGCTGGAGTAGGTGAAAAGCTCAAATCTGGGAGGAACCCGCCGACACCTCAGTAGGTGGAAAATAAGGCGCCGAGAGCATTCAAAAGATGGAGCAATGAAACAGACGAGCAGTTGCTCCAGGTCTTAGCCCAGACCGCGATATTCGTTTACAACCCCATCCAACATGACAACATGTTGGAGAAGCCAAGGCACATCCACAACAAAGGGCGTGTGGACAGGGCAAAGTGGTGTGCTTACCACGACACTGTGGGGCATAACACAAGCGAGTGTCGAGACCTCCTCCAGCAGCTATGAAAGTTATTTGAGGAGGGCAAGCTAAATAACTTCGTCAAAAAGCCGACACCTCGCGACCTGGAGCAGAAAAGGGGGTAGCCACGTCCCCAAAGACCACAAGCACCTAGGCCAGCTCCTCCCGTAGCACTCGTCGAGGATGATGAGGATGAAGAATATGATGTTCCCCCCACTCGAGCAGCGGGGCACATGAACACTCTCCAGGGGGAGGAACCCTCGGAGGTCTTATCCCGATCTCGACAATGTCGAACAACAAGAGGAAGGTCGAGATAAGGGCATTCGAGAATGTCCACGCTATCTCCCCTCCGGAGCCAACCATCTCCAAGACTTCCATGATCACATTCACAAATGCTAATCGGGAAGTGACACTCTGCCCAAAGAATGATGCCCTCGTCATCTCCACTAAGATCCTCATCATCACTGTTGATCATTTGTTGGTGGACAATAGTTGCTTCTGCAACATCATCTTCAAGTCGGCCCTCGATAAGATGGAAAGCTTCGCGGCATACATCAAGCCGTTCGACACCATACTCCGAGGCTTCAGAGACACTGCCATCCAAGCCTATGAAAGAATCAACCCCTCCGTAGAGTTCGTCTGCCACAAGAAGGATGAGACGAAGATCACTAGGCAGTTAGATTTTGTAATAGTCGACCAACCAAACATGTATAATGTCTTTTTAGGTCGCCCCTTCCTAGAAACTTTTGAGGCGGTTGCCTCGTCCTACTTTTACTGTGTTAAGTTCCCCACCACTGAGGACCTAGTTGGCACAGTAAAAGGGGACCAAAAAATGACTAGAAAATATTTGAACTAATTGTGCTCTTTTTTAAATTCCGCACCTAGTTTTAACATTAATGTAATCTCCAACCTCGACCCGATGCTATCCAAAAAGGCCGAGGCGCAAATGGAAATCGAGCACAATCTCGTCTAAATCCTTGACGATCCAATGGTTGTCGAGTTCGACCCACGAGGCGAATATCTGGATCCTAGAGAGGCCGCTCCCATAGAGGAGCTGGAAAGAGTCTTCATGGATTCGGCTCGATCTAGCCTCGAAGTAACAATTGGGACAAACATCCCGGCGGACTTAAGAATCGAGATCCTCGAGTTCATGAAGAAGAGCGGCGACGTGTTCACATGGGACCATCGCGACATGGTTGGTATCGACCCAAAGCATGTCTGCCACCACTTAAAGATTGATCCCAACAGAAAACTCGTCGCGAAAAAGAAAAGAAAGTTTGGACCCGAGAAGTACGAGGCCCTAGATGTCGAGGTCCGGAAGCTCCTAGAGAACAGGCTGATCGAGCCAGCACAAGACGAACCATCATGGGTGTCAAATCAAATCACGTCATTGTTAAGAAAATGAATGGGGCATGGAGGCTTTGCTTCGACTTCACAGATTTGAACGAGACATTCCCTAATGACTATTTCCCAATGCCACACATCGACTACTTGGTGGACAGCACAGCGGGTCATGAGATGATGTCTTTCATGGACGCATTCGCCGGCTACCATCAAATCCCCATGGCCGTGGAAGATGTCAAACACACTTCATTCCATATCGAGAAGAACATGTATTCTTGGACGAGAATGTCATTCGGATTGAAGAATACCGAGGCAACTTATCAAAGATTAGTGAACACCATGTTTGCCGACCAAATAGAGAAAACCATGAAAGTCTACATAGACGACATCATGGTCAAAAGCATGAAGGTCGAGATCTTGCCGAGACGTTCACCATGTTGAGAGCTTACAACATGAAGCTCAACCCAAATAAATGCCACTTCGACATCAGCAAAGGGAAGTTCCTCGGTCACATTGTCAGTCAGAGGGGCATCGAGGCAACCCGGCCAAGATCAAGGCCATCATCGACATGATAGAGCCGATGATGGTTTGCCAAGTACAAGTACTGACTGGACGATTGACCATGCTTAATAGGTTCATCTCAAGACTAGGACACAAGAGCAAGCCTTTTTTCTCCACCATCAAAGACAAAAAAATTCTCTTGGAACGGAGGGAGTCAATTAGTGTTCTCAAAGCTAAAGGAGTACCTAGCCAACCCCAAGATCCTGGCCAAACCATTCCCAGGCGACAAACTCAACCTCTACTTAGCCGCTTCCGGCAGCACTCATAGCGCCGTGTTGGTAAGGGTCGAGGGGTAAGACCACTTGCCGATATATTATGTGAGTCAGTTCCTACACGAAGCCGAGGCTAGGTACTCCCAACTCTACCTCTCCGCCAAGTTTTGCATCGTCCAGACATCAGTGGACGTTTGATCAAATGGTCCTTTGAGGTCTCACAATACGGGGTCACCTATGCCCTGAGAACCGCCATCAAAGGCCAGACACTTGCCGACTTTGTGGTGGAACTCACTTATCCCCCACACCCTTCCAAGGTAAACCATCTAGCCTGGAAGCTATACGTGGATGGATCCTCGACAAGCACTTGCGCTGGGGTCGGGATCATCTTGACAGGGTTGGATGACCAATATTTCACCAACGCCGTCAGATTCTCATTCCATGACACCAACAATAAGGCAGAGTACAAGTCGTTAATTGGCGGTCTCGAATTGGCCATCGCCATCGGGGTACGTCGTCTTAACATCTTCATGAACTCACTCTTGGTGGTCAACCAGTTGATGGGAGAGTACGAGGCCCGTGGCGAACAAATGATCAAATACCATGAGCATGCCATCGAACTATGCAAAAAGTTCCACCAGGTCTACATTGAGCAGATCCTAAGGGAACAAAACTCTCAGGCCGACGCTCTGTCCAAACTCGAAGGAAGGAGCGAGGATGGCAAGAAGGTCAGTGCTCAGGGAGGAGAAAGTGGTAAGGAAACTGGATCCAAGGGTGGATCAGTTGATGAGTCTAACAAGGTTGGATCATCCGCCAATGAGGCAACTGTCGATGAAGGGATTTCCTGCCCTGAGGCACATGTGGAAGTTGCTAAGGCGTCCAAGGAGACACCTAGTTTTGATGGGTCATCCTCTGAGGAGGACCGCCCTGAGATTTGAGCTGGCTCAATTGGGCCTGACAAGCAGGCGTCTGAGACCACTCCACAACTGCCCTCAGTGCATCCTGAAAAGGAGACTGAGAAGGCAGGGGTTGACGAGGGAAAACAACCAATGACTGAAAGTGAGGAGGACGATGAAGACGAAGATGTCCAAATCACTGGTGTGGACAAGGGGAACTTCATTGACATCATTACAGTGAAACAAGAGAAAATTGATGGGAAACTTGCTACGCTTGCAAATAAGCAGGACGTATTTGAAGAATAGCAAAGCAAGAAAGTAAAGACCCTTCAGAAGCAATACAAATGGATGAAGAAGACCCTTGGTGTTGATCTCGTCTGGAACAAGTATCAGGCCAGACTTGTTGGGATCAACAACACCAAAGTCATGAGGATGGAGCAGACTCTGAAGGCTGCATTTGAGACAATGGATAAGGAAAGAAAGGCCAAGCTGAAGCTGACAAAGAAGGTGGTCAAGCAGGCCCTGAAGCAGACTGAAATCAACAATGAATCTTTCTTTACCAAGGCGGTGGAGCAGCTGACCGAAAAGTCCTCTGAGTTGTTCAACAAGGCCATCTCCGAGTAGTCAGAGAAGATGATGTCAGAGTCCGAGGCGATCGTGAAGAGGCTGACTGAGACTGAGGGCACCCTGAAGGAGTCGAAGGAAGAGTTCCAAAAGAAGATAGGGGTTGGTCTCTCTCAGCTGAAGCACTCAGGAGCTGGGATTCAGATTGGTGTGGAACGCATGAAGGAGCAGTTGAATGAAGTCCAATCCCTGACTGCCTTCATTGTTTCCAACCAGGATGAGCTTTTGCAAGACGCAGTGCCCAAGTCTAAGGCCAAGGATGATGCTAAAAAGGGGGAAGTGTGAAGAAGAAAAGATACGTCCCTGAGGCATCTGAGGCACTCAAAGCTCTTGTTCAATCCACTCCGAGGAAGTCAACCAGGATAGCGGCTCAGGCTAATGTCCCTTCGCAACAACCAAAACTCCCACCTATTCCTGAAGCTTCTGAGCACTCCACAATTGATACAAGGAAGAATCTCATTACTTATGATGGTGATCAAGTTCTAGACTTATGCTCTGAGGCATGGGGAGTGGTTCCTAAAAGAAGTGTCGCGTAGAAATTGCACTGAAGAAGAAACAACGCATTCAAGAAAGGAAGATTGAAAAGCTAACACAGGTCACTAAGATGCAGCAACAAGAGTTGAATGATGTTTTGTTCAGCCTGCTAAGGAGGAAGAAGGAGAAGCCTGAACCTAGAAAGTACAGGAAACCTGCAGCACCCAGAGCCAAGAAAGTTCAAGTGATGGTGGTCATCGTAATAGTTGAATTAGTTGAATTAGTTGTTGCCATCATAGTAATCGTCATCTATGTCTTCGTCACGGTCATAAGCAGTAATACTAAAACTACGTCGCAGTAGTAGTAGCCATCGTCATAGTAGTAGTAGTAGCAGCAGCAAATGCAATAGTAATCGTCTTGTAGTAATTGACGTTATCGTCATAGTCGCGGTGATAATGGTGGTCATCATCTTAGTTGAACCAGTCTTTGTTTCCATTTTAGTCATCATCGTCGTAGTCCTCGTAACGGTCATAAGCGCAATAGTAATAGTAATACTGGTGGTGTTGGTGGTAGTAGTAGTAGTGGTGGTAATAGTAGTAGTAAGAGTCATCGTAGTCGTAGCATCGTTGTCGTAGTCATTGAGGTCATCATAGTCGCACTAGTAGCAATGGTGGCGGTAGTCGTCATCGTAGTATTCGTCACGGTCATAGGTATAGTAGTAGTCTTAGTAGTAGTAGTGGTGGTAGTGGTTGTAGTAGTCGTTGTCCGTAATTGCCCGTCATCGACATCATGGTGGTGGTGGTAGTCCTCGTCGTAGTCTTCATCACAGTCATAAGCTTATTAGTAGTAGTAGTAGTAGTAGTAGTAGTAGTAGTAGTAGTAATAGTTCATAATAGTAGTAGTAGTAGCAGCAGTAGTAGTTCATAATAGTAGTAGCTATTGCCCGTCGTCGCCATCGTAGTCATTGAGGCTGTCGTAGTCGCCCTAGCAACAATGGTGATGGTAGTCCTCATCGTACTCTTCGTCACAATCATAAACGTAGTAGTAGTAGTAGTAGTAGTAGTAGTAGTAGTAGTAGTAGTAGTAGTAGTAGTAGTAGTAGTAGTAGTAGGTCGTCTTAGTAGTAGTAGTAGTCGTCGTTGTTGAAGGCATTAAATCATAAAGTACTAAGAAAATAGCAGCGCAGGTACTCTGTTCGTCTTCTATACACCTAATACGACTTAGTGTGGTACAACAGAAAAATCATGAGGCTTCTTCAAACATTTTTGGAAGGATGATTAGTTGTACTATCTAGTCCAACATGCTCAAGCATCTAACAATGCATGTTTCTTGCTTTCTATCTTATAAGCAGAAAATTAGTCTTGGTTAAAAAATGCATAGCAAGCATCTAACAATGCATGTTTCTTGCTTTCTATCTTATAAGCAGAAAATTAGTCTTGGTTAAAAAATGCATAGCATCCATCACGAACACCAGCACCCAGCCCCCTTCATCATCAATCTAAGTTGTATAATTTGCAAGCTAAAATAAGAAAGAGAATGAGGAAATACTTCATGCATAAATACACAATCAAAATTTTAAATCTCTAACTTAGACTAACACATAGAAAAGTGAAGCAGTTACAGGCTTACAGTACATGACAGAAAACTAAAATCTAGAAACAAACTTCATGACATCAGCAAACTCAATCACTTGCAACGATTGAGTAATTTATAAAGGTATATACATCACTAACAGAAGCTGGGTAACATGGGTGAATGGCAGATTCATATGTACACATATGGACACTTATTGCACATCGAAATATTAACGAAAAGAGCGAGAGAGAAAGAAAGGCATAGAGGAGTAGAATAATATCACGTAAGACCTAATGAGAGAGAGAAATTAAATTAGGTGAATCATCTAATATGCATGCTGCTACCGATGCCCAAGGCAACAGATGCATGTCATAATCATTTGCACAATATAGAACTTATGGGACCTTACTTGTGAAGCATCCCCAATAACAGGCATCCATCTTATAATCAACATTGTGTTTTAGCTTAGAAAGTCTCTGAAGTGACTGTCGATGCCACAACACCTTGTCAATTACTAAGTTGACAGAGCAAGAGTACATCTTCCTTGGCTCATGCATCCCGACATCCAACACATACATTTCTATAGATAGTACGGATTTAAGGAAAATTAGCAATAGAATTCGTTCCTCATAAAGCTGAACAAACATGGAAGATATATCTTCTCCAATGTAGGCTTGCTTTGAGAGCTTCTTGAACGCACCTATTACATGAGCTTTGGAAGAAAGTTGCTCCTGTGTAGAGGCCACTTTCTGATCAGCAACCGACTGACCATAAAATTTCCCACCTTCAGTGACCACAACATGGGTAAAAGCAATGTTATCAATGAGGGACCTACGAGAAAGATGATAACATACCAATTGAATCACATGCCGTACTTTCAACTCCATTTTCTCTTTTCTTTCAACAACTGCACCATTAGAAACTTCCCACTCCCTCAACAAATTTTTCCCATAGTCTGCAACACAGACTATTGGTAGAAGAGAAACACACACGGCAATAAAAGATGCATGTAAGATGTAAATTCACCTTCAACTTCTTCTGCTTCGCTGATTGCTCAGCTTGAACCAAAAGATGAGCATCTGGATCCTATCAAGGACAAATAAAGTTTGAAGCTTTGCCAAGCCTGCTTCTAGAAGGGGTAGGCCAATTTAATCTGGACTCCCATAGGGTTCCGAGGAAAGGCCTGTTCTGTCTACAATTTCGACTTCAATCTGCACGTAAGATAAAAACAGAACAGTGAGATATGAATGCACAATACAGCAAAGGATTATGAGTCTAAAAGGAAGAGCACTACCTCAACATTATATTTCGCCTAATAAATGCAACGGCCTCTTCAGAATAGTGCTCTTCACAGCCCGGACATCTAACCCCAGATATTGAGAATGTTTCCTTGGGAATATCGATTTTAAATCAATGCCCACTGGGCACATATTCGACCACAGCAGACGTCCTCCTATTGCATTGAAAAAATAGCAAGAAGTCTCTTGCTTTATTTGCATCAATGAGATTATTAATTAATTGCAGATTAAGACTTAGATTAAAAAAACAGAAGTGCGAGAGACTAAATACACAAATTACTCAACGTCCAATTAGTTTGGAGTCCGAGAAATTGAATGCCCTCGAAACGTCAAGTCCAAAAGCAATTATATCTTTGAAATTTTCACGTGCAAGCCTCTCATCATCCATAGGTTGTATCACTAGCGGTACATTGAATGCCTCTTGAAGATACCTACCAAACCAATTGAAGAAAAGGACATTCCACGATTATGTACGATTGTGGTAAGATGAACACTATAAATCACAATTGCAGTTACAAATATACAATAATCAAACTATTATTTATTCATCAGGAACTAACAGAATTAAGCAATTTAAAAGGAAAACAAAAAAGGGGAAATTTGCGTTACTTGGTGACTTGAATGACACAAGATGTCCCAAAGACGATGGGCCTAGATAAAACATACGAATCGAGGAGGTCACTCAAATCGTCCGGTGAGGCGGGCAAAGCGGTCGATTCTTGAACGAAAATATTGTGTGTGGTCTCTTCCATTTTTCGAACATAGACAAAGGATCAGAGAATTAGGTGAAAGCCACAAAATTTGCATCAAAAGGGACATTGAACCGAAAAACCAACACTCATGAAAGGGCATCAAGTCGTAAAAGTTGGCATTCACATAAAAGGGGCATTGGAATCGTAAAACCCACATTCTCATTTAAGGGCATTGAACCGTAGAGACCGAGAATCCCATAAAAGGGCACTGAACCATAAAATCGATATTCCGGGCCATTGAACCATAAAATCAACATTCTTATGAAAGTTGCATTGAACTGCAAAAATCGATATTCTCATAAAGAGACATTTAACCGTAAAACCAACATGCTCATAAAATGTGCATTAAACATAAAAAAAACTGGCATTCTTGTAAAGGGGCTTATACCGTAAACCAACATTCCCATGAAAGTGCATTGAACAGTAATAACCAACATTCCCATGAAAGTGCATTGAACCATAATAACCAACATTCACGTGATAGGGCATTAAACCTTAAAAATTGATATTCCCAATAAAGAGGCATTGAATAGTAAAAATCGATATTTCTCGTAAAAGAGCAATGAATCGTTAAAACTGACAATCTTGTAAAAGGGACAATAAACTGTAAACGTGACATTCTTGAAAAAGAAAATTGCATCGTAAAATCGACATTTTCTTTAAAGGGACATTGAATCGTAAAAATCGACATTCTCATGAAATGTGCATTGAATCGTAAAAACTAACATTCTCGTTTGAAGAGCATTGAAACTTAAAAACCGATATTCCCATGAAAGAGACATTGAACTGTAAAATCGACATTTTCGAAAGCGGGTACTGAATCGCCAAAACCGATATTCTCGTAAAACCAACATTCTCATAAAAGGGGCACTGAACTATAAAAAGGGCCGACATTCCATATTAGAAGGATTGAATTGTAAAAACCGATATTCTCATTAAATGGGCATTAAATAATAAAACTGACATTTTTATGAAAGGGGCATTGAACCGCAAAAACCGACATTCCCATGAATTGGACAATGAACCGTAAAACCGACATTCCCACGAAATGGGCATTGAACCATAAAATCGTTTTCTCGTAAAAGGGCCATTTGACATTCTCGTAAAGGGGGCACTAAATCGTAAAATCAAACTGTTAAAGGGGCATTGAATTGTAAAACGGACATTCTCGTAAAAGGGACATTGAACTGAAAAACTAATGCTCATGAAAGAGCATCAAGTCGTAAAAGTTGGCATTCACGTAAAAGGGGCATTAGAATCGTAAAACCGGCATTCTCATTAAGAGGCATTGAACCGTAGAGATCGAGAATCCCATGAAAGGACACTGAACCATAAAACCGATATTCCGGGGCATTGAACCATAAAATCGACATTCCCATGAAAGTTGCATTGAACTTCAAAAACCGATATTCACATAAAGAGACATATAACCGTAAAACCAACATGCTCGTAAAATATGCATTGAACATAAAAAGTTGGCATTCTCGTAAAAGGGGCATTGAACCGTAAACCAATATTCTCACGAAAGGGCATTGAACCATAATTACCAACATTCACATGATAGGGCATTGAACCTTAGAAACAATATTCCCACGAAAGAGGCATTGAACAGTAAAAACCGATATTTCTCGTAAAAGAGCAATGAATCGTTAAAACTGACAATCTTTTAAATGGGGCAATAAACTGTAAAAGTGACTTTTTTGTAAAAGGAAATTGCATCGTAAAACCGACATTCTCTTTGAAGGAACATTGAATCGTAAAAATCGACATTCTCATGAAATGTGCATTAAATCGTAAAAAGTAAAAACCATTAATCTCATTATATGGGCAATGAAACTTAAAAACCGACATTCCCATGAAAGGGGCATTGAACTGTAAAATCGACGTTTTCGAAATCGTGTACTGAACCACAAAAACCGATATTCTCGTAAAAGGGGCATTGAACTCTAAAAAGCACCGACATTTCATATTAAGAAGCATTGAATTGTAAAATCTGACATTCTCATTAACTGAGGCATTGAATAGTAAAACTGACATTTTTATGAAAGGGGCATTGAACCGCAAAAACCGACATTCCCATGAATTGGACAATGAATCGTAAAACCGATAATCCCACGAAATGGGCATTGAACCAGAAAATTGTTACTCTCGTAAAAGGGCCATTTGACATTCTCGTAAATGGGGCACTGAATCGTAAAATCGAAACGTTAAAGGGGCATTGAACTGTAAAACGGACATTCTCGTAAAAGGGGCAGTGAACCGAAAAACTAATACTCATGAAAGGGCATCAAGTCGTAAAAGCTGGCATTCACGTAAAAGGGGCATTAGAATCGTAAAACCGACATTCTCATAAAGAGACATTGAACCAGAGAGATCGAGAATCCCATGAAAGGGCACTGAACCATAAAACCGATATTCCGGGGCATTGAACCATAAAACCGACATTCTCATGAAAGTTGCATTGAACTGCAAAAACCGACATTCTCATAAAGATACATTTAACCGTAAAATCAACATGCTCGTAAAATGTGCATTAAACAAAAAAAAGCTGGCATTCTCGTAAAAGGGGCATTGAATCGTAAAGCAATATTCCCATGAAAGGACATTGAACCATAATAACCAACATTCACATGATAGGGCACTGAACCTTAAAAACGATATTCCCGCGAAAGAGGCATTGAACATTAAAAACCGATATTTCTTGTAAAAGAGCAATGAATCCTTAAAACTGATAATCTTGTAAAAAGGGCAATAAATTGTAAAAGTGACATTATTGTAAAAGGAAATTGCATCGTAAAATCGCCATTCATTTTAAAGGGACAATGAATCGTAAAAATCGACATTCTCATGAAATGTGCATTGAATCGTAAAAACCGACATTCTCGTTATATGGGAATTGAAACTTAAAAACCGACAATCCATTGAAAGGGGCATTGAATTGTAAAATCGATGTTTTCGAAAGCGGGTACAGAACCGCAAAAAATCGATATTCTTGTAAAACCGACATTCTCATAAAAGGGGCATTGAACTCTAAAAAGCGCCAACATTCCATATTAGAAGCATTGAATTGTAAAAACCGAAATTCTCATTAAATGGGCATTGAATAGTAAAACTAACATTCTATAAAAGGGGCATTGAACCGCAGAAACCGACATTCCCATGAATTGGACAATGAACTGTAAAACCGTCATTCCCACGAAATGGGCATTGAACCATAAAATTGTTACTCTCGTATAAGGGCCATTTGACATTCTCGTAAAGGGGGCACTGAATCGTAAAATTGAACCGTTAAAGGGGCATTGAACTGTAAAACGGACATTCTCATAAAAGGGACATTGAACCGAAAAACTAATACTCATGAAAGGGAATCAAGTCGTAAAAGCAGGCATTCACGTAAAAGGGGCATAAGAATCGTAAAACCGACATTCTCATTAAGAGGCATTAAACCGTAGAGCCCGAAAATCCCATGAAAGCTCACTGAACCATAAAACCGATATTCCGGGGCATTGAACCATAAAACTGATATTCTCATGAAAGTTGCTTTGAATTGCAAAAACCGACATTCTCATAAAGAGACATTTAATCGTAAAACCAACAAGCTCGTAAAATGTGCATTGAACATAAAAAGCTGACATTCTAAAAAAAGGGGCATTGAATAGTAAAACTGACATTTTTATGAAAGGGGCATTGAACCGCAAAAACCGACATTCCCATGAATTGGACAATGAATGTAAAACCGTCATTCCCATGAAATGGGCATTGAACCATAAAATTGTTAATCTCGTAAAAGGGCCTTTTGATATTCTCGTAAAGGGGGTAAAGGGGGCACTGAATCGTAAAATCGAAACATTAAATGGAAATTGAACTGTAAACGGACATTCTCATAAAAGGAACATTGAACTGAAAAACCAACACTCATGAAAGGGCATCAAGTCGTAAAAGCTGACATTGACGTAAAATGGGCATTGGAATCGTAAAACCCACATTCTCATTAAAGGGCATTGAACCGTAGAGACCGAGAATCCTATAAAAGAGCACTGAACCATAAAACCGATATTCCGGGGCATTGAAGCATAAAACCGACATTCTTATGAAAGTTGCATTGAACTGCAAAAATCGATATTCTCATAAAGAGACATTTAACCGTAAAACCAACACGCTCATAAAATGTGCATTGAACATAAAAAAACTGGCATTCTTGTAAAAGGGGCACTGAACTCTAAAAAGGGCCGACATTCCATATTAGAAGCATTGAATTGTAAAAACCGATATTCTCATTAACAAGGCATTGAATAATAAAACTGATATTTTTATGAAAGGGGCATTGAACTGCAAAACCCAACATTCCCATGAATTGGACAATGAACCGTAAAACCGACATTCCCATGAAATGGGCATTGAACCATAAAATCGTTTCTCTCGTAAAAGGGCCATTTGACATTCTCGTAAAGGGGGCACTGAATCGTAAAATCGAACTGTTAAAGGGAAATTGAACTGTAAAACAGACATTCTCGTAAAAGGGACATTGAACTGAAAAACTAATACTCATGAAAGGGCATCAAGTCGTAAAAGCTGGCATTCACGTAAAAGGGGCAATAGAATCGTAAAACCGGCATTCTCATTAAGAGGCATTGAACCGTAGAGACCGAGAATCCCATCATGAAAGGACACTGAACCATAAAACCGATATTCCGGGGCATTAAACCATAAAATCGACATTCTCATGAAAGTTGCATTGAACTTCAAAAACCGACATTCTCATAAAGAGACATTTAACCGTAAAACCAACATGCTTGTAAAATGTGCATTGAACATAAAAAGTTGGCATTCTCGTAAAAGAGGCATTGAACCGTAAACCAATATTCCCACGAAAGGGCATTGAACCATAATTACCAGCATTCACATAATAGGGCATTGAACCTTAAAAACAATATTCCCACGAATGAGGCATTGAACATTAAAAACCGATATTTCTCGTAAAAGAGCAATGAATTGTTAAAACTGACAATCTTTTAAATGGGGCAATAAACTGTAAAAGTAACTTTTTTGTAAAAGGAAATTGCATCGTAAAACCGACATTCTCTTTAAAGGGACTGAATCGTAAAAATCGACATTCTCATGAAATGTGCATTAAATCGTAAAAAGTAAAAACCAACATTCTCATTATATAGGCAATGAAACTTAAAAAACCGACAATCCCATGAAAGGGGCATTGAACTGTAAAATCGACGTTTTCGAAAACGGGTATTGAACCGCATAAACCGATATTCTCGTAAAAGGGGCATTGAACGCTAAAAACCACCGACATTACATATTAGAAGCATTGAATTGTAAAATCTGACATTCTCATTATATGAGGCATTTAATAGTAAAACTGAAATTTTTATGAAAGGCACATTGAACCGCAAAAACCGACATTCTCATGAATTGGACAATGAATCGTAAAACCGATAATCCCACGAAATGGGCATTGAACCAGAAAATTGTTACTCTCGTAAAAGGGGCACTGAATTGTAAAATCGACGTTTTCGAAATCGTGTACTGAACCACAAAAACCGATATTCTCGTAAAAGGGGCATTGAACTCTAAAAAGCACCGACATTTCATATTAAGAAGCATTGAATTGTAAAATCTGACATTCTCATTAACTGAGGCATTGAATAGTAAAACTGAAATTTTTATGAAAGGCACATTGAACCGCAAAAACCGACATTCTCATGAATTGGACAATGAATCGTAAAACCGATAATCCCACGAAATGGGCATTGAACCAGAAAATTGTTACTCTCGTAAAAGGGGCACTGAATTGTAAAATCGAACCGTTAAAGGGGCATTGAATTGTAAAACGGACATTCTCGTAAAAGGGACATTGAATCGAAAAATTAATACTCATGAAAGGGCATCAAGTCGTAAAAGTTGGCATTCACATAAAAGGGGCATTAGAATCGTAAAACTGACATTCTCATTAAGAGGCATTGAACTGTGGAGACCAAGATTCCCATAAAAGGGCACTGAACCATAAAACCGATATTCCGGGGCATTGAACCATAAAACCGACATTCTCATGAAAGTTGCATTGAACTGAAAAAACCGACATTCTCATAAAGAGACATTTAACCGTAAAACCAACATGCTCGTAAAATGTGCATTGAACATAAAAAGTTGGCATTCTCGCAAAAGGGACATTGAACCGTAAACCAACATTCCCATTAAAGGGCATTGAACCATAATAACCAACATTCACATGATAGTGCATTGAACCTTAAAAACGATATTCCCGCGAAAGAGGCATTAAACATTAAAAACCGATATTTCTCGTAAAAGAACAATGAAAAACTGATAATCTTGTAAAAAGGGCAATAAACTGTAAAAGTGACATTTTTGTAAAAGGAAATTGCATCGTAAAACCGACATGCTTTTTAAAGGGACATTGAATCGTAAAAATCGACATTCTCATGAAATGTGCATTGAATCGTAAAAACCAACATTCTCGTTATATAGGAATTGAAACTTAAAAACCGACAATCCCATGAAAGGGACATTGAATTGTAAAATCAACTTTTCAAAAGCGGGTACAGAACCGCAAAAATCGATATCCTTGTAAAACCGACATTCTCATAAAAGGGGCATTGAACTCTAAAAAGAGACTTTCTCATTAATAGGCATTGAACCGTAGAGTCCGAGAATCCCATGAAAGGGTACTGAACCATAAAACCGATATTCCAGGGCATTGAACTATAAAACCGATATTCTCATGAAAGTTGCTTTGAATTGCAAAAATCGACATTTTCATAAAGAGACATTTAACCGTAAAACCAACATGCTCGTAAAATGTGCATTGAACATAAAAAGCTAGCATTCTCGTAAAAGGGGCATTGAACTGTAAACCAATATTCCCATGAAAGGGCATTGAATAGTAAAACTGACATTTATATGAAAGGGGCATTGAACCGCAAAAACCGACATTCCCATGAATTGGACAATGACCTGTAAAACCGACAATCCCATGAAATGGACATTGAATCATGAAATTGTTACTCTCGTAAAAGTCATTTGATTTTCTCGTAAAGGGGGCACTGAATTGTAAAATCGAAACGTTAAAGGAACATTGAACTGTAAACGGACGGTCTCGTAAAAGGGACATTGAACCGAAAAACCAACACTCACGAAAGGGCATCAAGCCGTAAAAGCTGATATTCACATAAAAGGGGCATTGGAATCGTAAAACCGACATTCTTATTAAGAGGCATTGAACCGTAGAGACCGGATAATCCCATGAAAGGACACAAAACCATAAAACCGATATTCTCATGAAAGTTGCTTTGAATTGCAAAAACCGACATTCTCATAAAGAGACATTTAACCGTAAAACCAACATGCTCGTAAAATGTGAATTGAACATAAAAAGCTGACATTCTCGTAAAAGGGGCATTGAACTGTAAACCAATATTCCCATGAAAAGGCATTGAATAGTAAAACTAACATTTTTATGAAAGGGACATTGAACCGAAAAAACCGACATTCTCATGAATTGGACAATGAACCGTAAAACCGACATTCCCACGAAATGGACATTGAACCATAAAATCGTTACTCTCGTAAAAGGGCCATTTGGCATTCTCGTAAAGGGGGCACTGAATCGTAAAATTGAACCGTTAAAGGGGCATTGAACTGTAAAACGGACATTCTCATAAAAGGGACATTGAACCGAAAAACTAATACTCATGAAAAGGCATCAAGTCGTAAAAGCTGGAATTCACGTAAAAGGGGCATAAGAATCGTAAAACCGACATTCTCATTAAGAGGCATTGAACCGTAGACACCGAGAATCCCATGAAAGGGCACTGAACCATAAAACCGATATTCCGGGGCATTGAACCATAAAACCGATATTCTCATGAAAGTTGCTTTGAATTGCAAAAACCGACATTTTCATAAAGAGACATTTAACCATAAAACCAACATGCTCGTAAAATGTGCATTGAACATAAAAAGCTATCATTCTCGTAAAAGGGGCATTGAACTGTAAACCAATATTCCCATGAAAGGGCATTGAATAGTAAAACTGACATTTATATGAAAAGGGCATTGAACCGCAAAAACCGACATTCCCATGAATTGGACAATGAACTGTAAAACCGACAATCCCATGAAATGGGCATTGAATCATGAAATCGTTACTCTCGTAAAAGGGTCATTTGATATTCTCGTAAAAGGGACACTGAATTGTAAAATCGAAACGTTAAAGGAACATTGAACCGAAAAACCAACACTCACGAAAGGGCATCAAGCCGTAAAAGGTGACATTCACGTAAAAGGGGCATTGGAATCGTAAAACCGACATTCTTATTAAGAGGCATTGAACCGTAGAGACCGAGAATCACATGAAAGGGCACTGAACCATAAAACCGATATTCTCATGAAAGTTGCTTTGAATTGCAAAAACCGACATTTTTATGAAAGGGACATTGAACCGAAAAAACCGACATTCTCATGAATTGGACAATGAACCGTAAAACCGACATTCCCACGAAATGGACATTGAACCGTAAAATCGTTACTCTCGTAAAAGGGCCATTTGGCATTCTCGTAAAGGGGGCACTGAATCGTAAAATTGAACCGTTAAAGGGGCATTGAACTGTAAAACGAACATTCTCATAAAAGGGACATTGAACCGAAGACACCGAGAATCCCATGAAAGGGCACTGAACCATAAAACCGATATTCCGAGGCATTGAACCATAAAACCGATATTCTCATGAAAGTTGCTTTGAATTGCAAAAACCGACATTCTCATAAAGAGACATTTAACCGTAAAACCAACATGCTCGTAAAATGTGCATTGAACATAAAAAGCTGACATTCTCGTAAAAGGGGCATTGAACTGTAAACCAATATTCCCATGAAAGGGCATTGAATAGTAAAACTGACATTTTTATGAAAGGGACATTGAATCGCAAAAACCGACATTCTCATGAATTGAACAATGAACTGTAAAACCGACATTCCCATGAAATGGGCATTGAACCATAAAATCGTTACTCTCGTAAAAGGGTCATTCTACATTCTCGTAAAGGGGGCACTGAATCGTAAAATCGAACCGTTAAAGGGGCATTGAATTGTAAAACGGACATTCTCGTAAAAGGGACATTGAACCGAAAAATTAATACTCATGAAAGGGCATCAAGTCGTAAAAGTTGGCATTCACGTAAAAGAGGCATTAGAATCGTAAAACCGACATTCTCATTAAGAGGCATTGAACTGTAGAGACCGAGAATCCCATGAAAGGGCACTGAACCATAAAACCGATATTCCGGGGCATTAAACCATAAAACCGACATTCTCATGAAAATTGCATTGAACTGAAAAAACCGACATTCTCATAAAGAGACATTGAACCGTAAACCAACATTCCCATTAAAGGGCATTAAACCATAATAACCAACATTCACATGATAGGGCATTGAACCTTAAAAACGATATTCCCGCGAAAGAGGCATTGAACATTAAAAACCGATATTTCTCGTAAAAGAGCAATGAATCGCTAAAACTGATAATCTTGTAAAAGGGGCAATAAACTGTAAAAGTAACATTATTGTAAAAGGAAATTGCATCGTAAAACCGACATGTTTTTTAAAGGGACATTGAATCGTAAAAATTGACATTCTCATTAAATGTGCATTGAATCGTAAAAACCAACATTCTCATTATATGGGAATTAAAATTTAAAAACCGACAATCCCATGAAAGGGGCATTGAATTGTAAAATCGATGTTTTCGAAAGCGGGTACAGAACCGCAAAAATCGATATTCTTGTAAAACCGACATTCTCGTTATATGGGAATTAAAATTTAAAAACCGACAATCCCATGGAAGGGGCATTGAATTGTAAAATCGACGTTTTCGAAAGCGGGTACAGAACCGCAAAAATCGATATTCTTGTAAAACCAACATTCTAAAAAAAGGGGCATTGAACTCTAAAAAGCGCAAACATTCCATATTAGAAGCATTGAATTGTAAAAACTGGAATTTTTATAAAAGGGGCATTGAACCGCAAACACCGTCATTCCCACGAAATGGGCATTGAACCATGAAATCGTTACTCTCGTAAAAGGGTCATTTGACATTCTCGTAAAAGAGGCACTGAATCGTTAAAGGGGCATTGAACTGAAAAACGGATCTTCTAATAAAAGGGACATTGAACCGAAAAACTAATACTCATAAAAGAGCATCAAGTCGTAAAAGCTGGCATTCACGTAAAAGGGGCATTAGAATCGTAAAACCGACATTCTCATTAAGAGACATTGAACCGTACAGACCGAGAATCCCATGAAAGGGCACTGAACCATAAAACCGATATTCCGGGGCATTGAACCATAAAACCGATATTCTCATGAAAGTTGCTTGGAATTGCAAAAACCAACATTCTCATAAAGAGACATTTAACCGCAGAACCAATATGCTCGTAAAATGTACACTGAACATAAAAAGCTAGCATTCTCGTTAAAGGGGCATTGAACTGTAAACCAATATTCCCATGAAAGGGCATTGAATAGTAAAACTGACATTTTTATGAAAGGGGCATTGAACCGCAAAAACCGACATTCCCATGAATTGGACAATGAACTGTAAAACCGACATTCCCATGAAATGGGCATTTAACCATAAAATTGTTACTCTCGTAAAAGGGTCATTTGATATTCTCGTAAAGGGCGCACTAAATCGTAAAATCGAAACGTTAAAGGGACATTGAACTGTAAACGGACATTCTCGTAAAAGGGACATTGAACCGAAAAACCAACACTCATGAAAGGGCATCAAGTCGTAAAAGCTGGCATTCACGTAAAAGGGGCATTTGAATCGTAATACCGACATTCTCATTAAGAGGCATTGAACCGTAGAAACCGAGAATCCCATGAAAGGGCACTGGACCATAAAGCCGATATTCCGGGGCATTGAACCATAAAACCGATATTCTCAATGAAAGTTGCTTTGCATTGCAAAAACTGACATTCTCATAAAGAGACATTTAACCGTAAAACCAACATGCTCGTAAAATGTGCATTGAACATAAAAAGCTGGTATTCTCGTAAAAGGGGCATTGAACTGTAAACCAATATTCCCATGAAAGGGCATTGAATAGTAAAACTGACATTTTTATGAAAGGGACATTGAACCGCAAAAATCGACACTCCCATGAATTGGACAATGAACCGTAAAACCGACGTTCCCATGAAATGGGCATTGAACCATAAAATTGTTACTCTCGTAAAAGGGTCATTCTACATTCTCGTAAATGGGGCACTGAATCGTAAAATCGAACCGTTAAAAGGGCATTTAATTGTAAAACAGACATTCTCGTAAAAGGGACATTGAACCGAAAATTTAATACTCATGAAAGGGCATCAAGTCGTAAAAGCTGGCATTCACGTAAAAGGGGCATAGAATCGTAAAACCGACATTCTCATTAAGAGACATTGAACTGTAGAGACCGAGAATTCCATGAAAGGGCACTGAACCATAAAATCTATATTCCGGGGCATTGAACCATAAAATCGACATTCTCATGAAAGTTGCATTGAACTGAAAAAATGCACATTCTCATAAAGAGACATTTAACCGTAAAACCAACATGCTCGTAAAATATGCATTGAACATAAAAAGCTGGCATTCTCGTAAAAGGGACATTGAACCGTAAACCAACATTCTCATTAAAGGGCATTGAACCATAATAACCAACATTCACATGGTAGGGCATTGAACCTTAAAAACGATATTCCCGCGAAAGAGGCATTGAACATTAAAAACCGATATTTCTCGTAAAAGAGCAATGAATCGTTAAAATTGATAATCTTGTAAAAGGGGCAATAAACTGTAAAAGTGACATTCTTGTAAAAGGAAATTGCATCGTAAAATCGTCGACATGCTTTTTAAAGGGACATTGAATCGTAAAAATCGACATTCTCATGAAATGTGCATTGAATCGTAAAAACCAACATTCTCGTTATATGGGAATTGAAACTTAAAAACCGACATCCCATGAAAGGGGCATTGAATTGTAAAATTGACGTTTTCAAAAGCGGGTACAGAACCGCAAAAATCGATACTCTTGTAAAACCGACATTCTTATAAAAGGGGCATTGAACTCTAAAAAGCGCCGACATTTCATTTAGAAGCATTGAATTGTAAAAACCAAAATTCTCATTAAATGGGCATTGAATATTAAAACTGACATTTTTATGAAAGGAACATTGAACCGCAAAAACCGACATTCCCATGGGTTCAATGCCCCTTTTACGAGAATGCCAGTTTTTTATGTTCAATGCACATTTTACGAGCATGTTGGTTTTACGTTAAATGTCTCTTTATGAGAATGTCGATTTTCACAGTTCAATGTAACTTTCATGAGAATGTCGGTTTTATGGTTCAATGCCCCGAAATATCGGTTTTATGGTTCAATGCCCCGGAATTTCGGTTTTATGGTTCAGTGCCCTTTCATGGGATTCTCAGTCTCTACGGTTCAATGCCCCTTTAATGAGAATGTCAGTTTTACGATTCTAATGCCCATTTTACGTGAATGCCAGCTTTTACGACTTGATGTCCTTTCATGAGTATTAGTTTTTCAGTTCAATGTCCCTTTTACGAGGATTTTCGTTTTACAGTCCAATGCCCCTTTAACGATTCAGTGCCCCTTTTACGAGAATGTCAGATGGCCCTAGTAGAAGGTGTTGTCCGTCCGTCATCGCCATCGTAGTCAATGAGGTCATCTTAGTCGTACTAGTAACAATTGTGTTGGTAGTCCTTGTCGTAGTCTTCGTCGAGGTCATAAACGCAGCAGTAACAGTAGTAGTTCATAATAGTAGATGTTGCTCGTCGTCGCCATCGTAGTACTCATTGAGGTTGTCGTAGTTGCACTAGCAACAATGGTGATAGTAGCCCACATCGTAGTCTTTGTCACGATGATAAGCGTAATGGTAGTAGATGGTGGTGGTGGTGGTGGTGGTGGTCATCGTCGTAGTTGTAGTAGTAGTCGTGGTGGTAGTAGTCATAGTATTGGTTGTAGTTGTTCGTAGTCGCCATCGTAGTCAACAAGCGTTGGTAGCATTAGTAGTAGTAGGTAGGTATTGCCAGTAGGTAGGCATAGTAGTAGTAATAGTTCATAATAGTAGCAGGTATTGCCCGTCGTCGCCATTGTACTCAATGGGGTCGTCTTAGTCATACTAGTAATAATAGTGTTGGTAATCTTCGTCACAATCATAAGTGTATTAGTAGTAGGTAGGCATAGTAGTAATAGTTCATAATAGTAGTAGCAGTTCATAACAGTAGTAGTTGTTGTCCGTCGTCGCCATCGTAGTCAATGAGGTCGTCTTAGTCGTACTAGTAACAATGGTGTTGATATTCCCCGTCGTAGTCGGTTATAAGCGTATTAGTAGTAGGAGTAGTAGGTAGGCGTAGTAGTAGTAATAGTAGTAGTAGTAGTTCATAATAGTAGTAGTTGCCCGGCGTCGCCAGTAGGTAGGCGTACTAGTAGTAATAGTAGTAGTAGTAGTAGCAATTCATAATAGTAGTAGTTGTTGCCGTCGTCGTCACCGTAGTCATTTAGGCTGTCGTAGTCGCACTAGCAACCATGGTGATGGTAGTCCTCATTGTAGTAGTAGTATTAGTGGTAGTGGTGGTAGAAGTTGTCGTAATAGTTGCGGGGGTATTGGTAGTAGTAGTCGTTGCCCATCTTCGCCATTGTAGTCAATGACGTCGTCTTAGTCATACTAGTAACAATGGTGTTGGTAATCCTCGCCGTAGTCTTCGTCAAGGTCATAAGCGTACTAGTAGTAATAGTAGTAGTAGTAGACCTCGCACTAGCAACAATGGTGATGGCAGTCCTCGCGATCATAAGCGTAATAATAGTAGATGGTGGTGGTGGTAGTGGACATCGTCGTAGTTCTAGTAGTAGTAGTGGCATTAGTCGTAGTAGTAGTCGTAATAGTAGTAGTGGTCGTATTGGTAGTAGTATTCGTCCATCATCGCCAACGTAGTCAGTGAGGTCGTCTTACTCGTACTAGTAACAATGGTGTTGGTAGTCTTCGTCAAGGTCATAAGCATATTAGTAGTAATAGTAGTAGTAGTAGTTCATTATAATAGTAGTAGTAGTAGCAGTTCATAATAGTAGTAGGTGTTGCCCGTCGTCGCCATCGTAGTCATTGAGGTTGTCTTAGTCGCCCTAGCAACAATGGTGATGGTAGTCCTCATCGTAGTCTTTGTCACGATCATAAGCATAATAGTAGTAGATGGTGGTGGTAGTAGTGATCATCGTCGTAGTTGTACTAGTCATTATTGTCATCATTGTCGTCGTTGTAGTCTTCGTCACAGTCATTAGCAATAGTAGTAAATAAGGTGAGAGAAAAACCTAATATACTATCCTTCATGTTTCCTAATTGATATGCTGTCTAAATTGAGGTCTCTAATGAAAACAAATTAATATCTTAAGGGAAATAGAGTTCAATGTTATCCTCCTCATTGTCAATAGCAATAGGAAAGAACGTTGTCTAATCACAAAAAAAGGATGATTAACAAAACATTATATAGGAAAAGGAATGGCAATTATCATTTGAACCACAACACAAGTAAAATAATATGGGTGAAAAAAACTATTTCTTGCTTGCACACTAACCTTCTTGGTGTTGCCTACTCATAGGAGGAGCTGAAGACGATGAACTCGAACTTCTCTTCCCACTTTTCTCGTGGATCCAATTCCACTACCTGATGAGGCATTCACTGGAACAATTGGGATCCATACATCTGCAGACTAGTAAGAGGTCTAATAGAAACAATAAAACAATTTTTGGTTCTACTTCCATACTGAATTCACTTAATGCTTCATAAATATGGGATTCAAATAAAAAGAAAAGCGCAATCAGATCACAAATGCATGCACAACATTGATGTTGACAAGAGAGAGAGAGAGAGAGAACCTTGGAGAAATGGTAATCTTGGCTTGGGGTACGGATATGTTTAGACATAGTTTGCCCTGGGTGGTCAAGCCAGCATCGAGAAGTATGGTATGTGTGTTAGCTGAAGCTTTCTTTCCAAGGGGCTGCAGTAGTTTTGATTTTGGTCCTGGAGGTTTGACGCCTTTCAACTCCAAAGTAGCGAGTATAGGTTCTCTTTCAGATCCAAAATTCTTATTATGTTGTTATTTGTATCAGCTGTCAACAATTTTCCTGAAATTCATTAGTGTCAAATACAAGGTTTATACATTTTCAGAATAGCAGTATAAAATTTTAATACACTAGTGTATCTTTGGTTCTGTCCTTCACTGGATTAGTATTTGTCAATTATTTACATACCCAAAACTTTTTCCAATTCTTTTAAATTAAATTTACTTCACAATTTTGAAATAATATACTTGAACAAATCATTTTAGACTACCATGCTCTGGAGGGAAATACACAATCATCAGGAACAGGGAATAAATTTGGCTAGGCATTATAAATTGACCGTCTCTACCATTTTAATCTTTTAGTTCATTCAGTGTAATATCAAAACTTCCTCATTAGTATAATTTCTAGTAATACCAGCTTCACTTTGTTGAAGAATTCCCACCCCTCTTCTGATGTCATCACTCATTATTTGTAAACAAGCATACATTTAGTGTACTTTGTAGTAATAAGTTAATTTAGTACGTGAAAATGATATCAAACCTCTGATGGAACAAAATGTGTTGCGAGGCCGCATGCCAGCATTTCAGCACCATCCAACCTTGCTCCTGTTAAACCGACATATTCTCCTAAAAGAAAATGTATATATAATTTGGAGAACTAAAATCATATTTCCAGTAAGTGCAAAGTGAGAATTCTGCATCATCTAAAAGTCAGAACTTATAGATAAGCGTGTAATTAATTCATTTAATTATTTTAATTTACACAAAGACTAAGTATAATATTTGTGCTAAATTAAGTGCATGAAAATAGGAGGGCCCAAATGAAATTACCAAAGAATCCAGGGAGTCTTGGCAAGAAGTAGGAAGCACCCATATCTGGAAAATATCCAATAGCTGTTTCCGGCAATGCAAGAAGCTGTAAGAAGGTTGTTTATTGAGAACACCAAAGTTCATGATTAAAATAGATACTATATATCTCCTTTTAATTTTTATTCAAAATTAATGTGATCATCGAAACGTATCAAATATATAATTGAAGATTTAAAAAAAAAGGTAAATACTGAATTCTCGGTTGCTATGCATAAACTGACATGTATAGAAAGACATTCACAATTCCATTTAGAATTGAAACCTTTGAATGCAAAAATGCATGATATTAATTAATATTTCAATTGAGAAATAATTAAGGGGCTGGGGCTTAACAAAAAGTAAGAACGAAACAATGTGATTTTCCAAGTTAATTAATTAACTAGCACCTGTGGTTTATTTTGTGTAGCTATAATATACATCAATATGAATCCTATCTTGAAATGATTTGCACGTGTCGTCCATCTACCTGATATGCGTTCATACAAAGTATCAAGCATCGACTATCTATTGTATTTCTAAGGAAATTCTAAGTCTTTTAAGTATTATATATGTTTGAGATATATATTAATTGTTCAAGAATCAAAGGTTAACCACGAAATTAATTTTAACCTAATTAATCACTTTGTACCTTGTTTGATAAGAAGACCTGTAATTGCCATATCACCTCCCGCGGAAAATGCTCTTCCTTTTCCCTAATAATATACGCATACGAAGTTGAAATAATTCAAACACAAATATTAATAAAGCTGTGCACCCCACTTGAAATGAAAATGTACCTTTAAAATTATTAATTTGACTGAGGTAGCAGTCAAGCAATTTTGTAAAGATAGCTCCAATTTATGATTCATGAATATGCATACCAAAATAATCAACCACATTGTAATTACACACAAGAACGTGAGGTTGAGGGTTAAAGCAAGAAAATACCATTTCCAGATTCAACAAGTCCTGAAGGCTCTGAAAGCTGCAGATTTAGAAAGAGGCAGGCAGGGTCAATGTCTTAATATTATGGACAAAGCAACTATTGGACAATACACAAGTGATCCTTATTCACTAACCAGTAGAACTTACAGTTCAGAATGATCGTATTCATATAATTATTATAGTTACTAGCAAAGGTGTATAGTGGTTATCTTTCCATAAGCCTCCATCAAGCATATTAATGGCATTCTGATACAAATCTGTTAATCTACAACTCAACCACGCTATGTATTTTCTAACTTACAAGCTCTTTAGTATTTTTATGTTTGGTCTATGAAAAGCATCAGTAGGGAAGTCATACATAGTTTATAGATCATTTTAGCCCACAAACCAGTTTAGGAATCACTGGTAATAAATTCTGCAATTGACATGCACGTGTGATAAAAAAAATGACCAATTGACTACCTGGGCTTCCAAGGGCGATCCATCCATAAATTCAGCTTTTCCACTACCTGCTATTGTACTGACTCTTCTACTAGCTAAATCCAGCTTCATCATCAGATGCAATGTCTCCGTATTCCCACGTAGCGAGCCTCTTCTACGGGCCTCTGTCCTTAGGCTTCCACTTACGCCTTTTTCCCAAATGGGCAACACCCGCCTGCAAAGATGTACGAACATGTTAAGACATAATAGGAGACATTGATTTACATGTTGGATGAAAATTTCGAATGAATAGAAATTCTGCCACGTGTATTCGTACCTATAAGCAAGCTTATAAAAGATAGCCTTCTAACACCAGCATAAAACACTTGTTAACTGTAGCATGGTACACAGTTTTGATAAGAAGCATTGTACACTGTAGCATTGGTAGAACACTTGTACACTGAAGCATTGTACACTGAACATAAGAAGCCCACTGTTAGACTCCAGATGATGGGTTTCTAGTGTAGGGCTCCATAAAATACTAGTAGCATGTGCTTCAAATGTTTTATTCTAGTGTAGGGCTCCATAAAACACAAGGCCTCAAATTCAGTGAACGCCAATGCCATCTCCGGCTTGTGATTACCATCCTTGTACACTCCAGGCTGCTGTTTATGCAAAACTGCAGCCAAATCCTTATCCGGATGAAAGTACCTAAAATTTTAACAATTATTCTCATTTCTTCATCGATCACATCTAATCGGACACTAACAAGCGTAACAATATGCATTACATATAGTTCTGATAATTTCCAACACACAAGGGTCCTTATTCCCCTCAAAATCCTTAACGACGCGATAGCCACACGAAATTCAAAACCAAAATTCTTAGAAATAGCGGCAAACAGAGACAGGCTTCACGAATTACCTTTAAACAGAATCGTTCAACACATTATCCCCGAGCACAGCGGGATTTCTCTCAATCCAATCGCTCAAACTCATCAGATTCCCGTGCTTCGCCTTTAAGTCGCCCTCTCTCTCATCAACTTCCGCCGGCACAACAACGTACGACGTACCCATCCACAACTCCGCGTACGGCGCAGCGCCGTCCACCTCCTCCCCGCTGTTCTTCGAGTAGAGCCGCGCAAAACAGAGGTCTAGAGAGAGAAAGGAAGACGGTAAGAGAGATTGAGTCCATTGGAAGGAGTTGGGTTTTTGAAGGCAAAGATCGAGAGGGAAAGAGAGAGAGTTGACGGGAGGAGAAATACGGCTTTGGCTTTAACGTTACATTTACACGGAAATCGTAACGGAGACATTCGACTCGGTGGGTCGGTGCCGTTAGTAGTAACGGCGTTTGACGGCTTCGAGGTACGTCAGCATGGTGGGCCCATCCTTTAGAATTTTTATTTTTTTATATAACTCGGAGTCCTGATTTACACACTCCAAAAATATGGAGTGGTTTTTGAATTTTTTTTCTAACGGTTACTACATGTTGATGATTGAAAATTTGTGGTCTTGAAAGAATCTTCAAAATTTATTTTATAAGAAGAAGTTTAATAAAAAAAAAATCATAAGAAGAAGTCTAATAAAAAAAATTGGTTTTAATTGGGTTTGAATCAAGAACCTCATAAGTATGACAAAGTATTATATGAAAATAGTTCATGATAAGTTTATCATGAAACAATTTTAAAGTATCATTAATCTCATCGTGAATATCATTAATCTCATCAGGGGTATCATTAGTCTGGGTTCAAGAAAATTTAAAACAATTACAATATAATACCACTGACCCAGATTAGTGATACCCCTAACAGGTTTAATGATACTCCTGATGAGATTAATGGTACTCTAAAACTATTTCATGTTAAACTTATTATTAAGCGTTTTCATATAAAACCTACTCCATAAGTATTCCACATATAAATGTCTAATTGCTAATATTTGACGATTACTTTATTTTTAAAGATATATATTTTTTCATATAAACTCTACTTTTTTTCTCTCTTCCTCTATCTTGACAATATTATGTTTGTTTTCTATATATTGTAAATTGACGGGTGAAGATTTTCAAGGAAAAAATTAAGGTTATCTATGGTGTTTTTTTTTTCATTTCGATTGAATCATATTGAATAATGCGATGTGTTAATAAAATATAAATTTTTAAATTAATTTTACGAACAAACCGCATAATATGCGAGGTACGCATCTAGTTATACACTAATTTTATGTATTTTTTAATTTAAAATAAGAAATAAGAAATGACAGAGAAAGGATTCGAACTCAAAAATATGATCATAAGAATTTGATCACCACTCCCTCCAATTCAAACATATATATATATGTATGTTGTTTTATATAAAAGCACCTACATTAAGAAAATAATTAATTACTTTCTACTATATTCTTAATTAATTTCTTTGCAAATTTACATAAGACTAGTGAAAAAGTGGTTAAATGTTTAAGAGTAGGTTTATTGTGCAATATCATACAAATAAGGAAGGATTCTAAAAATTCGCGGGCAACATTGAAATTCGGGCCAACATAATAAAATTTGGGGGTCAAACGGATCTTCCCAAAAAAATCGCGCAAAAGTAAACAGAAAAATTCGCTCTCAGATCTGTGTTACTTTAAGGGCAAGTGAGTATTACTGTAAGAGTATGTATGTGTTACTATATCAGAAACAATGTGGAAACGCGAAGAAAAAAAAACAGAGGTTTAAATCATGAAGAATAAAAACTTGATAAACACCATAAAAATCTAAAAATTATTAGATAATCATAACATCATAATTCTTATTAATGTGTTACCATATGAAATTGGAAATATCTTAACGATAAAAAAAAACTATATGATTAAATAATTCATGTGTTACTACATGAACAAATGAGTGTTACTACAAGAACTAATCAATGCTACGATATGAGCTAGTAACACACTTTTACTCATGTTGTATACAGTAACACAATTTTCAGCAGTATGAAAAATGAGCGATCGTTTGACCTGCGAATTTTGAATTTTTTTTATTTAAAACAGTAATACATTTGTTCATGTAGTAACACATGAACAAATGAGTGTTACTACAAGAACTAATCAATGTTATGATATGAGCTAGTAACACACTTTTGATCATGCAGTAACACTCGTTTGTTCATACAGTAACACAATTTTCAACAGTATAAAAAATGGGCGACCCGTTTGACCAATCTTTGACCCGCGAATTTTGATATAATTTATATAGAAAGCAACCGTCAACCGGTAGAGTTTGGGTATATTGCACGAGTCAAACCTTGTGCAATATTGAATATTAGACTTTTTTATTGTTTAATGGATACAAGAGTAACTAAATTAGGAAGAAACATGATTAATTAGTATTAAAAAAGGAAAAATATTATTTAAATTGCATGCAAATGAAATGAATAATAAAAAACGTAAATAGAGGAAGTAGAAGTTAATCTTCAAATCAATATTCATGACACAAAAGAAGTTTTATTCGTTCATGTAAAAAATAACAAGATATTCCTTTGGACCTTTGCAAATCACAAACTACAAATCCTAACCTACCACCTAAACAAATTATTTTCTTTCTAAATATCCAAATCTCAAGCAAATAATCGCTTCACTTCAAAAACATACACTAATTCTCACAGTTTCCACAAACAGCCCTTTTCTACATACATATATACCAGCTGATCATGAGTATACATAAATATAATTTATATAATTCAAATGAAAACTGAGATTTCCCCATTCCCAAACCCTAGATTAGGGCTGGGCTGGGCAGACCCAAATGGGTCACTCTAGACCTCAAAAAAGTTGCTCATATAAATCATGAAGCTAGCTAGTTTGATCGCTTGATAATAAGACTAATAATTTTTATTTTTTTTATCAGTAAAATGAATTTCATTCCTCAACAGGTATAAGGTATACCCGACCCAATTACAACAGTTCACAACTAACAATCAAGCACCATACGTGGATTAGTCACTCAATCATTAAAAGAGTAATTACTACAACCTAAATCTTTCACAAACAACCAACTCCAAAGTCTAAGCTTAATATCTTCCACCACTTTGTCTACTGCAAAAACTATTCCATTAAAGATCGTCTCGTTCCTAGCTTTCCAAAGTCTCCATGTTACACAAAGCCATACGGTGATAGCCATTTTTCTCCCGATCTTACCCCTCAAAGTACAACTTTGAGCGATAAGACTTGAGAAAGAATGAGAGTGTAACACTGTGGAAATACCAAACCACTTTGAACAATCCATCCATATCTTGTAAGAGGCATGACATTCGAAGAACAAGTGTTTCGTAGTTTCCTCGTGATTCCCGCTAAAAGAGCACCTTGGATCCGTGTTTGCTTCAAGAATATTCCACCTTAGCAAGTTTGATTTTGTGGGCAGTCTATCCCATAGCAATTTCCAAGCGTGACCAATCACCTTCAGGGGAGCCAAGCTTTTCCAAATTAATTTGAATTCATACTCCTTCTCAGGGTTAGCCACCGCGCCTTGATGTTGGTTGAACAATAAATCATAAGCTTCTTTCGTGCAGAATATGCCCTTTGAAGACCCAGTCCATCTCCACAAATCTTCAACTTCCTGCCTCAATGAGAATCTGTTAATCAAAGAAACCAAAGCATTATAAGACTCTGTATCTCGGTCACGAAGCTCTCTTCTCCAACTCAACCTCCAAGACCACCCATTTTCCTCCCACACGCCCATTTCCCCAACCCGCTTCTCGACATCTAAGCTAAGCTGAAATAAGCGAGGAAATTTCAGCTTGTGACTCTCTTCCCCTGCCCAAACTTCGTCTCAAAAACCCGTTCCCAAGAACTCTCTCCAACTTACTACTAAACCACCCCTTCCTCCCCAAAAGAGACCTTAACCACATCTCTCCACCAACTAGACCATCTAAAACTCCCACCTCTCGCTACGAACACTGACCCCACATCTCTCCCCAAGCTATACCTAGACTCCACTACCCTTGCCCACAAGTGATTTTTTTCAACTAAAAACCTCCACGCCCATTTACTCAACAGAACTTTGTTGAACACCTCCAAATCCCTAACCCCAAGGCCCCCAAGATTTTTTTATTTGCATATAGATTTTCACTCAATTCAAGCTACTTTATCTCTACTCTCCCCACCCCTCCCCCCCCCAAAAAAAATTATGTTGCAAACTCACAATCTCCCTTGCCACTAATTTGGGGATTTTGTAGAAAGAAATGTAGTATAGAGGCAGAGAGGATAAAACCGAGTTCAGGAGAGTGATTCTGCCACCCAGGGACATCTTACTATCCTTCCATCTCCTTATACGATTTCTGAATTTGTGTACTACCACTGACCATTCCTCAACTCTGCTTTGGTTCATGCCAACTTTAATTCCGAGGTAAGTGAACGGAAACAAGCCCGTGTTACACCCTAAGATTTCAGCAACAGCTCCAAGCCTCGTACTATCAACATTAACTCCGTAAACACAATATTTATCGAAATTCACCTTTAGTCCGGATACAAGCTTCAGGTTCCTTAAAATTCGTTTCAGAGTCCAGGCATTCTCCATAGAGGCATCTCCCATAATAATGGTGTCATCTGCAAACTGCAAGTGAGAAACACTCACTCTTTTTTTGCCAATGAGTGCTCCTTAAACAGTCCATCCTTGGAAGCCTTTGTCATCATTATACCGAGAGCTTTGGCCACAATCAGAAACAAGAAAGGTGATCGAGGATCTCCCTGCCTCAGCCCACGTTCTAACTTGAAAACCCCTGATGGACTCTTATTCACCAGTACTGATGTTGTAGCCGTTGAGACACACTCCATGACCCACTTTCGCCACACCGGGTTAAAATTGAAGCGATCCATGATCATATCCAAAAAGCCCCAATACACTGAGTCATAAGCCTTAGCGAAATCAATCTTGAAGAACATCCTCTCTAATCTTCTTGATCTCGCTTCATCAATAGCTTCATTGAGGATAACTATGTTGTCCAGGATTTGCCTGTTTCCAATAAACGCACATTGATTCTCCGAGATAATCGAATCCAAGACTTTGCAGAGTCGCCTCGCCAAAACTTTGGAGATTACTTTGTACACCCCACCTATAAGTGAAATAGGTCTGTAATCATTCATCCCAGTTGCCCCTTCTTTCTTCGGGGTCAGAGCAATGAAGGACGGGTTGAGACCCTTAACAAGCCTCTCGTGCGGCTGAAAATCTTCCGAACACTTTCAAAAATCTGATTTAATTAGTTGCCAAAACTTTTTCAAGAATTTAAAGTTAAATCCGTCAGGTCCCGGACTTTTAGAGCTGTCAGATGATCAAAGAGCTTCCCTTATCTCCTCCTCCGTAAAATAAAAATCAACAATTCATTGTCCGCTTCGGACACTTTTCTAGATGTGAAATTGTGCACTAACATGGATCTTCTCAATTTTCTTTCTGGAAGTGAGCCTTGAAAAAATCTGAAATTCCGTTCTTCACGTCTTTGACCTCCTCGCACCACAAGCCATTGATCTCAATGCCCAAAATTTCATTGTTTTTCCTCCACTTATTAATAGCTTTGTGAAAGTAACTCGTGTTCACATCTCCTTCTCTAATCCATTTGCTTCGGGATTTCTGAACAAAAAGATTGTCTCGCCATTTTAGATCCCTCAATAACAGAGCTGATTTCTCCTTGTGTCGAACAATCTCTTGATCTTCGAGGCCAAACACTTCATCTAGAATGTCCAATTTGTGTATTTCTTCTCTGTGCTCCTCAATTTTTGTTTCTAGTCTGCCAAAAATCTGTCTATTCCACTCTTTAACATCCATCTTGAGCAACTTCAACTTCTCCTTAATTACAAAACCTCCCCAACCTTCAATCTCGTACCCCTGCCATTTATTCCTCACAAAATCTCGGAAATCCGGGTGTGAGAGCCAAGCATCAATGCTTCTAAATGGTTTTGGACCCCAATCTTTCACTTTTATTTCAAGCATAATAGGGCAATGGTCCGATAAAGTATTATATGGGTGGTCCGATAATAGGGCAATAATAAGACTAATAATTGATAATATGGTTAGAATTTGGGTGGTTCTTTGATGGATTACAATTTTTATCATTGTGTTATACTTTATGTTTTCTAATTCAAAGTATTATTTTGGAATTTCTTTTGTTTTAAAATAATTTTTGCACTTAAATTATTATTCTCTTTTTACTACCTCCGTCTCGCTATTTGCTTCTCGTTTGATTTTTTTTTTTACTTTTAATGTGAGACTCAATTTGTAATATTTAAATGGATAAAAAAATTGAGAATTGTTACAGCAGGAAATATCCTCGCCTGACAGAAGGTCAGATTCCTGAAGATACACTGACCCGACAAGATCGAGAGTTTACATCAGAAAAGACTATTTAATGTATTATAGGTCTACGGTTGATTGTTAGATTAATATTGTAATAAATCCCTAAAATAAAGGGTTGAGACGAATTTAGGGCCACTTTTGGGCCTTTGGGGGTGAACCTCTATAAATAGGGGGTCACCCCCTCATTGTAAAGGATTGACTTTTCTCTCATTTCTCATATATGCAAAGAGCTCTCATTCGAGGGAAGAACGAAAGTTCTTCCCCCATCGTTCGTGTTCGTTTTACATTTATTGTTTGTCGGGCATAATCCAAATAGCCACATATATTTATCCGTACGAAAATGTCTGTCAACAATTTGGCGCTAGAAGAAGGGTAATTTCGGGTTCATCTCGATGGATGAACACGAAGATCCTCCCCTAAAAATCAAAAAATCAAGTTTTCTTTGGTTCAACACAAATCATCAAAAAAATTCATCCCATTTTGGATCTGTTTCAACCCATTTTCCAAAAATCATCACCCTTTCCAATCAAAATCATCCAACAAAATTTCAACAAACCCATATCCCCATCCTTACAGCAGCAAGCCCAAATTTTCATCAAAACAACTTTCCAAAAAACAAAACCCAGTTCTGATCCTATGTACAGCAAGAAAGCTTCGTAGCTAACAAAAAGAAAAATGGAGAAAGAAGAGTGAGATGTTCGGTTGTTTCTGGCAGTGGAGGGCTCACGCGGCCGGTTCCGGTCGTTTCCGGTGATGAGACTCGCCGGACCTTCAAGCACCACGGAGCTCCGCCGGAGGTTGCCTCCACCGGACTCGTCGACGTCCTCCCCTCGCAGCAGAACTCCACACCACCACCAGAGGGACGACACAGTCCCAACTCCGCCGCCCGCCGGAGAACAGCCCCAGTGTTGTTAATTGTTCAGAGCAAAGATCAAAATAAAGGAGCTACTATTTTTATTTTCAGATCCCCACAACCCCCGCCTCAATTGTTGTGTCAACCTTTCTGCAGTAGGGTAATGTGGTCAGTCCTCTTTTGGCACGCATCCCAAGGCACGTTGAAAAGTCAAAGGTTTCCGGCATCGGTCCGCGCGTCGGTCGCCTCGCCGTCAATTCGCGACTTCACCCCGTTTCGCACACGGGCTCGCCATAGCCACCCCTCACGGCCGCAGCCTACCCGCGGCCCGCCGTCGCGTGCGGCCTCCCCGCCTCCCGCCGTCGCGTGCGGCCTCCCCGCTGCCCGCCGTCGCACGCGGCCTCCCCGCGGACTGCCCTCGCCACCACTCATGGCCGCGGCCCTCCGCTGCCTCTGCTCTCTGCTCGCCGCCGCCCGTGGCTCCTCGCCGACTCCCCGTCAACCAGCTGCGCCCGCACGACCGCCTCCGCGGGCTCCTACCCGCTCCGCCCATCGCGGGCATCGCCTCCGCGACTCTTTCCCCTTCGCCGCCCATCTCGGGCTCCTGCCCGAGCCGCCGCGGCTCCCCGCACGGCCTCACCGTACCGCCACGGATCCACGCCGTCAAATCGTGGCCGCCCGTCGCCAACCGCTTCGAGCAGGACCGCCGCAGTCGCCAACCACCAATCGCACCTCCCCGACGCTCGCAGCCTCCCTCCCCGCGGTCGACCAACCAGCGCGCGCCGCCTCCCCGCAGCCGCGGCCTAACCGTCGCACCTCGCCGCTCGCCGGCAACCGCTCGGCGCCCCTGCATCGCTGCTTAGCCACTGTGTTGACTTCCAGTTATGGCCGCCGCGTCGCCCAGTACCTTCCCCGACATGGAATTCTCAATTCAAACCTTTGAGGTATTAATTTGGGGGTGGGCCGTTGGGCTGATTTCAGTTAAATAAAGAAAAAAGGGCCCTTTGATTCATTTAGTTGGGCCTTGGGTTAAATAAAAAAAAATTGGGCCCTTTAATTTATTCAGCTGGGCCTTTTGTATTTTTTCTGTTGGGACTATTTTTTCTTTAATGGAGGAGAGGGCCCGGATTTAATTAGACAAAAAATAATATATATATATATATATATATATATATAAATAAAAATAAAACAGCGGGACGAGCATTTGGAGCCTCTTCATCAGCGAAAATTCTACGGGCAGTCCTTTGCCCACTCAAATCAGGTTTATTTCAATAACTTGCTTTTAATATATATTGCCACTCGCAAATTTTCATATATATTAAAAGCGGGGGCATATATTCATATTTCGAAAAATCAAAGCGGGGTCAAATTTTGAAATTCAATTTTCATCTGGTAACTTCCTTTTAATATATACTGTAACTCGTAAGTTTTCATATATATTAAAAGCGGGGGCATGGATATATACATATCCTAAGATCATTTTGTGATATCAAAAATAAATTATTTGACACTGAATTTAATTAAGTATAGTCAGTTATTTAAAACTTCGAATATAATTTCGAAAAAATCATTGAGGTTGCTCACCGGGTAATTAACTCATATTTAAAACATGGTCACACCTTTCGACTATAAATATTCGTCCGCCTTCATAGGCGTTGACCGGTCCGCCTTCTAGGCGTCGACATTCCGCCTGGAGTGGCGAAGTAATCCGTCTCCTCGATGTTGATTAGTCCGCCTTTCAGGCGTTGACGTATTGATTAGTTCGCCTTCACAGGCGTCAACTAATCTACTCGAGTTAATCTGCCTCTTAGGCGTCGATAATCCGCCTGGAGTGGCGAAGTAATCCGTCTCCTCGACGTTGATTAGTCTGCCTTTCAGGCGTTGACGTATTGATTAGTCCGCCTTCACAGGCGTCAACTAATCTACTCGAGTTAATCCGCCTCTTAGGCGTCGACAATCCGCCTGGAGTGGCGAAGTAATCCGTCTCCTCGACGTTGATTAGTCCGTCTTTCAGGCGTTGACGTATTGATTAGTCCGCCTTCACAGGCGTCAACTAATCTACTCGAGTTAATCCGCCTCTTAGGCGTCGACAATCCGTCTGGAGTGGCGAAGTAATCCGTCTCCTCGACGTTGATTAGTCCGCCTTTCAGGCGTAGACGTATTGATTAGTTCACCTTCACAACCGTCAACTAATCTACTCGAGTTAATCCACCTCTTAGGCGTCGATAATCCGCCTGGAGTGGCGAAGTAATCCGTCTCCTCGACGTTGATTAGTCCGCCTTTCAGGCGTAGACGTATTGATTAGTTCGCCTTCACAGGCGTCAACTAATCTACTCGAGTTAATTCGCCTCTTAGGCGTCGACAATCCGCCTGGAGTGGCGAAGTAATCCGTCTTTTAGGCGTTGATTAGTCCTTCTGTTAGGCGTTGACGGTCCGCCTGGAGTGGCGAGGTAATCCGCCTGGAGTGGCGAAGTAATCCGCCTGGAGTGGCGAAGTAATCCGCCTTTTAGGCGTTGATTAGTCCGCCTGTTAGGCATTGACGGTCCGCCTGGAGTGGCGAGGTAATCCGCCTGGAGTGGCGAAGTAATCCGCCTTTTAGGCGTTGATTAGTCCGCATGTTAGGCGTTGACGGTCCGCCTGGAGTGGCGAGGTAATCCGCCTGGAGTAGCGAAGTAATCCGCCTTTTATGCGTTGATTAGTCCGCCTGTTAGGCGTTGACGGTCCGCCTGGAGTGGCGAGGTAATCCGCCTGGAGTGGCGAAGTAATCCGCCTTTTAGGCATTGATTAGTCCGCCTGTTAGGCGTTGACGGTCCGCCTGAAGTGGCGAGGTAATCCGCCTGCAGTGGCGAAGTAATCTGCCTTTTAGGCGTTGATTAGTCCGCCTATTAGGCGTTGACGGTCCGCCTGGAGTGGCGAGGTAATCCTCCTGGAGTGGCGAAGTAATCCGTCTCCTCGACGTTGATTAGTCCGCCTTTCAGGCGTTGACGTATTGATTAGTTCGCCTTCAGCGGCGTCAACTAATCTCTTTCTCGAGTTAATCCGCCTTCTCGGCGTTGATTAGTCCGCCTTTTATGCATTGACATATTGATTAGTTCGCCTTCACCGGCGTCAACTAATCTGCCTCTCAAGACGATCCGTCACTCGGCCTTGATAAGTTCGCCTTCACCGGCGTCAACTAATCCGCCTCTCGGCGTGGATCCAGTCCGCACTTTAAGCGTTGACTTTCCGCCTTAATGGGCGAGGTGTTGTTTAGTTCGTCTTCACCGGCGTCAACTAACCTATTCTCTGCTTTGGTTTATCCATGATAATGGCATCGACCAGTCCGCCTTCACCGGCATCGACTGACCCGCATCGCTTTTGCCCACTTGCGGCCATAATATATCGCGTCTTGGACGCTTTGTTTAATCAACAAATCGATTGTTAATTCAATCTTGTATTCGTGAAGTCGCTGCCCGTCAATCGGCTAAAGCACTTTCACCCATTAACCATCTGGTTAATTTTTTAAGCGGTTGTTAATTCAATCTCATCTTCGTGAAGTCGCTGCCCGATCATCGGCTAAAGCACTTCACTCATTAATCTGTTGGTTAATGTTGTAAGCGGTTGTTAATTCAATCTCATCTTCGTGAAGTCGCTGCCCGATCATCGGCTAAAGCACTTCACTCATTAATCTGTTGGTTAATGTTGTAAGCGGTTGTTAATTCAATCATATCTTCGTGAAGTCGCTGCCCGATCATCGGCTAAAGCACTTCACTCATTAATCTGTTGGTTAATCTTTTAAGCGGTTGTTAATTCAATCCCATCATCGTGAAGTCGCTGCCCGTCAATCGGCTAAAGCACTTCACTCATTAATCTGTTGGTTAATCTTTTAATCGATTGTTAATTCAATCATGTATCCCGTGAAGTCGCTGCCCGTCTATCGGCTAAAGCACTTCACTCATTAATCTGTTGATTTATCTTTTAATTGATTGTTAAGTCGATCTGTTGTCCGTGAAGTCGTTACCCGCGAGCGGCCTAAGCACTTCATTAATTTATCATCGCGGTCCTTACCGCCCTATTATTAAAATCAATGTCAGCCAGTGCAAGAACTCTTTATTAATTGAACGTCACGGTTCTCGACTCGGGGGCACGACGGAAGATCGTACCCCACCTAACCCGACCAATTTCAAAAAAGTTTGACTATTCGAAGATGACTCAAAAGATTCGTCCATCACGGACCCTGTCGTTGAAGATTCCCCCGGGGCATCCGAGCTATCCTATTTCCAGGCTCGGGGGCAAAACCTATTTGAAGCACAAATCAAGATCGAACTCTGGCTGGATTCAGAGCCCAATCTTGGGGGCAATTGTTACAGCAGGAAATATCCTCGCCTGACAGAAGGTCAGATTCCTGAAGATACACTGACCCGACAAGATCGAGAGTTTACATCAGAAAAGACTATTTAATGTATTATAGGTCTACGGTTGATTGTTAGATTAATATTGTAATAAATCCCTAAAATAAAGGGTTGAGACGAATTTAGGGCCACTTTTGGGCCTTTGGGGGTGAACCTCTATAAATAGGGGGTCACCCCCTCATTGTAAAGGATTGACTTTTCTCTCATTTCTCATATATGCAAAGAGCTCTCATTCGAGGGAAGAACGAAAGTTCTTCCCCCATCGTTCGTGTTCGTTTTACATTTATTGTTTGTCGGGCATAATCCAAATAGCCACATATATTTATCCGTACGAAAATGTCTGTCAACAAGAATAATATATTATTTAAATTAAGTCAATGAAACAAATGAATATGTTTTTTTATTAAATTATTAGTGGAATGAGATGTAATGTAATAATGTTTGAAGAGATGTTAATAATGTAGCGGGAAGTTAATAGTGAAAGAAGATAGTACTAGAAAGAGAGTCGAGAATAGCACAAAGGGAGAGTTGAAATTGTGGAATTTTTCTTGTTCGCAGAGATGGAGATAGTACTAAAAAGGAGAGTCTAGAATAGCAGAAAAAGAGAGTTGGAATTATGGAATTTTTCTTGTTAGTAGACAACCAATCACTACAAAAAAAGACAGAAATGGCGAGGGGAGTTAAAGAGGGCAATGTTAGCCCTCGTCCCTAAAGATGGCCGAGGCGAGGGCCAAAAAAATTAAGGCGGACGAGGGCCGAGGCGAGGGAAGGGGCCCCCTTGTTAGTTAACGAGCGCAGGCCCCTCGGCAAAACAAGGCTTGTCCAAACGGTTAGGCAAAACGCATAGGTCTCCCATGCATGGAAGGTCTCGGGTTCGAAACTAGCTGAACGCAGGTCGCTTGCGGATTGGGCCGGGTCCTCCCGCCCCGCGAGCGCGACCCGCGATTTTTTTTTTTAATAATTTGTTGGCGATGGGTTCAAGAGGGCCTGCCTTTTGTACTTGGCGAGGGCTTCCCCCTCGTTAGTTGGCGAGGGTTTCTTCCCCTCGTTAATTGGCGAGGGGCAAGCCGAGGGATAACCTGGCAAGGTCTCTTTTGTCGAGGGTCTCTCCCCCTCTATAAAGCCCTCTTTAACCCTCCGCCCCTCCTTAAATTCCTCTTTAATTGAGCAGTATTTTATAGTGAATATTTTATTGGTTCGTTTTGTTTAATTGATAATGTGGTAAATATAATTGAACATACAGAGACTTAATATTACTACCTCCATTCAGATTTATTATATTCATTTCTTACCATTCAAATTTATTATGTTCACTTCTCTGTGCACATGCTTTAATGTTCATTTCTTCTGAATATATATTAGCAACTTTGGGTTGTTTTTTCTCGGATTGCTCATAATAACGTCTTAGGAGTTAAAGATGGCATTTCAAATACAACTAATACCTTTAATTGTATCTAATAATACTACTAGACTAAACCCTTATTATCACCTGTATATAAGAGGGTATCATACTTTATTCATTCATTAAGTTGTATTTTCATCTTCCACACTCATATACGAATTCTCTCTCAATTCATCAATACACATTCACCTTTAATTCATGATTCACCATGAATTTCTACATGGTATCGATTGATCAGGTTATTCTGATCTAGTTTTGATCCGTTTTCGCTTCCGATTCGTGTCATTTGATTTCCGATTTGCATCGCTTGTTTTTCGATTCGTGATTCACTCAATCACGATTTTAGGGTTTTGATTCACTCTTTTTTTTTCGCAATTTCGATTCTACATAACGCGTAACTAATACAATAACCGGATCTGTTTGCAGCAAAGACAGGGAGGAGATCATATTCAACAAAGAGCACTTTGTAATCGTACAGTCTAGGAATAGTGCAGGAAAAGTTTCTTCCAATTTGTTGACTATTACTTACCAGATCTTGTTCTAGAATCAATTTGATTTTGTAGTCTCAAATGATCCAATACCAGGACGTTGAATGACCCCGGCCGTCAAAGTTAGAAGTGTTAACATGTAGGGATTATATATTTGTAAATCCCGTAACTTTGCACTATTTTGAATTTGGTCCACATGAATTACATGTCTTGATATAGGTCTTGTAAGTTTGAGATTATTTTGATTTTAGTCCTTTTACCTTGATTTTTTTTATATTGGTCCTGTAAGTTTGAATTTTTTTTAAAAAAATTGGATTACACATTTTGATTTTGGTCATATAAGTTTTAAAAGGACTAAAATAAAAAAACTTTCAAACTTATGGGACCAATATCAAAACCTGTAATTCATGTGGACCAAATTCAAAACAGTGCAAAGTTACGAGACTTACAAATATATAATCCCTAGCATATACTATATACTACTAATTATGACGTATACATTGCAAACTAATTAAAGGATTTTCCCTTCAGACTTGTATTCTTGCTACGGAAATCCAAACATAGCCATAATCTCCATTTAGTCTAAAATAACTAGTAATATATCCGGTATATACAAACCTAACTACGCCGCCCCCTCCTCACAGCTCCATTTTCAGCTGACTAGAGTGCAGAGAAGCTGTGACGGTACAAAAATCGAACGTTATTTCTAGGGAAAATACATTTTTTTGTCTTTAAAATTTGATTGATTTTGATTTTCATCCTGTTAGCTTTGGAATTTTGAATTTCACCCTATAACTTAAAAAAAAAAATGTGTTTTTCGTCCTGTTAACTTTGGAATTTTGGATTTCGTCTTAAAACTTACAAAAATTGTGTTTTTTTGTCCTATAACTTACAAAAAATTATATTTTTTTGTCCGGAAAATCTAACGTGGCATCAATTTTTTGTAAGTTATAGGACGAAATTCAAAATTTCAAAGTTAACAGGACGAAAAACACATTTTTTGTAAGTTATAGGATGAAATTCAAAATTCTAAATTTAACAAGACAAAAAACCAAAATCAACCAAAGTTAAAGGACAAAAAAGTGCATTTTCTCTTATTAATTCTACATCGTACTTTATGCTTTGTAATAACACAAGGATAATGCTTTTGTATTTACCTGAATTCGCGGGAGAGTTGTAACTCAATAGTGAGTTTTCTGGGGTAATGAAGTTAGAGGTGTCCTCTTCTCTGCCCCAAGAAGGCTGGTGGTGAAGTCCATCGAGAACCCATGGCTGCTGAAATGGATGTTGTCTGTTGCCGTTGATTTGTCCCTCCGGCCACATGGATGAACCAAACATGCCCACGTAGCTATTATCGATCGAGGGCCCACTCTGCAAGAATACATATAGTTAGATCATCATATGCTAGCTTGTTTAGCCAGCAGAGTGACAGATTTTAAGCTCGGAAACACTTACTTCTGCAGCTAAGAGGGCGTCGAGGTTAAAATCAATTCTCGGGTTAACAGCAGCAAGTCTCATAGATAAAAACTGAAGTGAGAGAAACTTTTGGTATCAATTTAATGTAGAAAAAGTACATAGAACAAGACGAGAGAAAGTGGCTTTTTTAAACTCGTGTATTCAGTTTATGCATAATTCATGAAAGTGTAATGAAATGGGATTCCAATTTCATCTAACCTCCACTTGACGTTGAAGCGCTTGCACATGGTTTATGATCTCATCCAGCACCATTGCAGTACCCGAAATCTGTAGGAAAATAAATTGCGACTTATTAATTAGTACACATTAATCTCCTTAATGTGAATGAATTTACAACTGAATTATCAAATTGTTTCCTCAATGTTTAGTTTTGCTTCTTATTATGGCCGTCTGTTAACTAAATGTGAAACACGCAGCTATCAGGTTCCGAGGTTTCCGATTGTATAATACATACAACATTTATTCCAAGATATAAGATAGTGAAAACAAGGTGGAGGGATTAAATATGAAAACACCACTCTTATTATCCACTAGTCCACTCAATGTGAAATGACCTTTGGAAGAGACCCGGAAATAGTTATGAGGCAATAATTCTATTTAATGTACCTTTCTTAAACATAGTCCACGAAATTAAATAATGGAGAAAACAAAATCTGACGTGTTTTTTCACTAGGCCTCTTTCTCAGTGTGAAGATTGGCGCCATTAAATACCGATGTTGGTGATACACATGGGTTTTTCCTTTTCCCTTGTGGAAATATGGTATTCTAAAGACTCATCATTAATAGTTTACTCTGATCATTCTCACCAGCTTTCATTTCTAAGCAATGAAAGCCTAGTACAAGTTGTCTCTAGTGGTAGTTGATGTCAAGTACTGTCATCACATTTGACGGTTTACCAATATGGAATACTAGATTCTTATCTTCTGCGTACATCATGAATTTTACTATTGATTTCTTAATGTTGATTGTGGGTAATACACGAAGAAGGACAGTAGACAGTAACAGAATGGAAATGGGAAGAAACAAACAAATAAATTAAAATTAATGGCATTGAAGTCCACAAAAGCTTTGGTCCACAAGAACATTACTTATCACTCTTTATCTCTCCAACAAACTTTCAAGTTTAACAGCTATCTTTCATAGTATTGTGGATCTAAGCTTATAAACATGGCCTTACTCAATAACTCTTCCTCTTAACTCTTGAGCTACAACATTAAGAACTAAAAACCCAAACTAATCACTCATAAAAATCATAGTCCAAAGCTAAATCTAATAAAGGGCAGTAAAAGATTAATGTGGAAAATGACACGAGTGCCCTCAGAAAGGACTGATAACAAACCAATATAAAAGGGCAGTGTGATAATTACGAGAGGGACACTTCAACAGCGGCCCTCCTCCACCTTTGTTGGTGCAAAAGCCGTCAGCTTTTTTCTTTCTTTCCCCTCAAATTAAAAAGCTGACTACGACCCCTAATATCAATATCTTTTAACAAAACAAAAGGCATATCTAATCTTCAGAATAAAGGCAGAGTATAATTAAGACAGAAATAGATTTTCTCAGCCAAGTAATCCAAATCCTAATGACCCTCTAATTTCAACTTTTCAAGAAAAGCATTTTATAATCATAATTAATCCGTACATAATCAGTATTAATTAGAGAAAGGGACAGTGTGTTTTGACAGCTGACCTTGTTGCATCCTGGGACCAGCTCTTGTAACAGCTTCATCCTAGCATTGATCTTCTCTCTCCGGGCCTGTTAAAACGACAGGTGAGTAATTGCACACTTAAAAGCGCAATTGATGACTACTAATCAAGATTAATGAAGTGATTAAAGATTAATCATGGCGTTTAGAATAAGTACTCTCTCAGCTAAGCTATGGCTGTCTGTAGCTTGGCCACGGCGAGCTCTGACATGAACGTATGGCAATTTCTCCCCACTTTCTTCAGAAGCTTCATTTGCGACCGCTTTTTTGCATTTTTTATTCGGTTCTTTAACCTGAAAATATACAAGCAAACAATTTCAATCAAGCTTGGATAATGCGGAGTTTATTAAGTCTCCATTAAAATAGGCTATGTGAAATTACCTTTTTCTCCCTCTCCTTTCGCTTACTGGACTTCGAACTCTGATTTGAAACCGCCGGCGACGAAGAATTCCGGTGAGACTCCGACTCCAACGGCTCTTGCTTCACTAGATCAATATTAATCTGCGGTGGATTATCAGCGAACACAGAAAACTTCGACGCGCGGTCAATGAGAGCAATATTGGACGGAAAAATTGGTGGAGGCATAGGTTTCGCCGGAAAATCTTCCTTCACTAAAAGCTCCACAGCTTGCGGCGGCGGGAGTTCGAGAAGCGCCGTGAAAGAGGTGCCGTCCGTTTCCGGCGCGCCGGAGATTAGTCCGCGGATTTCTTCGAACCCGAATTCCAATTCCCCAGGTTTGGGTCCGGATATTCCGGATCTAAATTGCGCTTGAGTCGTATCAAAAGTCGGCTCCATATATTGCGGATAATTCTCTAATTTTAGTCAATTGTGATACGAAAGTTACCCCCAAATTCAAATCAAGCCTCCTTTCCCGGAGAAAACTGCGAATTGTCCAAAAATTTGCAGAAAAACAAATGGAATTTACTCCAAAAATTGATAGATAAAGCACTCAAACTCGAGGAACTTGAACCTAATTTTCAAAAACTACGAATTCTCTTCCAAAATTCAGAGCATCCTTCAGAAATATCAGGGAAAACAATCAAAATTGATCAAAAGCTCAATCAGTCGGGAAAAATGCCGAAATCCGAGCAAAATTCCAGCCTCCTCACCAGTAAATATGGAGTATCCACGAAGTAAAATTGCAGGATTCCATAAAAAAAAAAAAAAAAAAGGAGGATTAAGAAAAGGGACGAGAAACTACTCTGATAAGCATTATTCTCGGGCCATTTTCAACTTAATTCACCATAAAAATACTATAAATAACTCCGAAAATTAATCGAACTCGCGAGCTCCGAGTCAGTTAAACAAAAGAAATGGAGCTTTCCGTATTGCTTTTCGCTCTTCTGAAGAGAGAGCTTGGATATCAATGGCGGTCAAAGCCTATTACTTTCTCTCTCTACAGTGGGTGTTGAGTGTAAAAAGGATTTGCCCTTTTTATTTTTCTTTTGTTATTTCGGTTTATATGAGAAACCAAAACCTGTACTGCGAGCTGGGAAAGCTACGTTTGCTGTTTGGTCCCTACTCTCTCTGCCATGAGCCAACTTTCTCTATCTTCACCAATAATTCCCTATATTATCATAAATCATTCAATTTTAATTTAATGTCACTTTAATAGTTTAATGGCTTTTTATATCTCATTCAATTTTAATTTAATGTCACTTTAATAGTTTAATTGCTTGTTAGGATTGGTGCGGGGTTGTTTATGGATATATCGGAACCATTTGTGGAAATATCGATGAATATATCTATATCAAATATCGATATAGGTCAATTTAAAAAATTATAAAAATTTAATTACAAACTTTTAATACATAAAATTTACAATAGAATTTTACCATATTTTACATTTGTGATATTTAACAAAATTATGGATATTTTTCGATATTTTACCGATTTTATGCTCAATTTGCACAAAAATATAGTCGAAATTGATTTTATATACTGATATTTATCTTTTTTTTTTTACGGATATTATGGAAATATCGTTACCCCCCAATATCGATATCGGTGACTAAGAAAAATGGATATATTGGGGATATATCGTGGAAATTTCCGGATATTTTCATCCTTGGTATTGATTATAGGATAATGAGAATAATTTCATTAGTAATGTTTGGTATTATCAATACATTGTAATAAGATTGAAAATGAATTACTATAATTTACCTATTAAATGACTCCTCATTCATTATCCTCTACTTGACTCCTCAATCACTTTAATTTTCATTAACATATAATCATTCACCTCCAACCAAGTTGGCCCTTACTCTCTTCGTCCCATAGATTCTTCACATATTAAAAGACATGGTTTCTAAGGAAAAAGAAGTACTCCCTCCGTTCCAATTTTGTTTTCCCGTTTAACTTTACACGGAGTTTAATGCGAGAGTTAAAATGTAATATTTAAATAAATAAATTAGTCTTGAGAAAGGTAAATTGTGAATAAAGTAGAATTTAAATAACTAAAGTACTCCCTCCGTCCCAAAGGAATTTGCGCACTACCTTTATTTTCATGTTTTAGCGAGCAAATTGTTTATTAGTAATATTTGAAATGATAAAGTGATTTTTAAGGTAGGGTACAATAGATCTATATCTTCTCTATTATAAAGTGACTTAAAAATTATTTTATTATTTTATATACTAATAAAAAATTCGTTCATTAAAACACGAGAAAACAGTAAACGTGCAAATTGGTTTGGGATGGAGAAAGTAGTTAAATTGTAGAGTGAAGTTTAAAAAATGAATGTACTTTATTTTTATTTTGAGAATGGAAAAATAAAATTCGAACGAACTCTTTTGACAAATGGGGTGGAACGGAGTGAATACAAGAGTGTAAAATTGAATGCAATAATGATATTTTAATATTTTATTAATTTTTGTGAATAAAAATTATTTATATTCTAAGGATATGAAGGATGTTGTTGGAAGGATGAACAAGAAAGGAAAAGGAGGAAATAATTAAAGTACATCTATACATGGCAATTGTTTTCACGTTAATTTTATATTAATGTCACATTAATACCTTTGTTAGGATATTAGGGGGTTTGTATTTTACGGTCTAATTAATTTAGAATAATTAATGTATAGTTCAACTAAAAGCCAAACAAATCGATTAAGCTAACACAAATTTATCAATTTGACTCGGCTATTTCTTTTCGATTGAAATTGATTATTAATTTAAGATTGCGATTTTATTCCAATTTTTACAGTATGAGATTTTGAAAAAATAAAAGTCGAAAATCAGAGATGTTTGGGACGGCCTCATACAAGTTTTTATCTTTATAAATAAATTCATCATTATTTTATGTATAATTTACTCAAATATAAAATATCTAAAAAATACGCACTTCTTTTTACATCCTAGAGAACAATTTGCAACTGTCGTCTGCACATAAATATATGTCTAAACTCTTTTTTTTTTTTTTTACATTGACAGTAAACACATTGGCCCACCTTTTTCCAGTAGTAAATTCACATTTTTTAAACCAGGTGGTTTAGCCCACTTGGCCACTGGGTTCCTCACTCTAACAAGTAACCCGGGTTTGATTTCCTTTAGAAACGAATTAAGAGAGTTATAAGGTGGTTTGGAGAATTTTTTGAAATATAAAGTGGTGAATGTAAATATTATTATTTTTTCCTTTTTTTAAGGGGATAGGGATATATTTGGTAATACATGGTTTTATTTATGAAAAAATTGGGTCTAAATCTATGGTCTTTAAGAAAATAATTGGTTATTAGTATTAAAAGTGATAAAAATAATATTTTCTACTTTATTAAAATACATGATAGGTATGTAAAATGAAATATGAAAAATATAATATTAAAAGTAGTTTTATTTTATTTATTTTTTCAAAAAATGAATATAGCAATTGAATATGAACAAACTTTTTTAGCAATGTAACAAATAACTTTGAGACGAAGGAAGTAATAAAAGTTATAGTGTGTACTATGACTTTGGATATAAAAACAAAAAAATCCATCAAACGTTCACATATATGAGAGTTATGATTTTTTATTTCTATATTCTTTTCATTTATTACAATTTTACTATCCACCCACTATTTTTTTTTTTATGCAGATAAACCATGGTCCTTTCTCATTATTTTATAGTGTGCTTGGTTGAGCACTTTAGAGATCAAGGAATGAGAATGAAATGCATTCATATGTTTAGTTTAGGGTGAAGAATGGAATGAAACCCAACTTTTGGGGAATCGTTCATTCCTCTACTAAATGGAAGGTATGAGGTTGATTCCATGCTTCTCTCAAATCTATACTCTTTTCATTCCCTTTTCATACTCTTGAATTTACCAAACATCTCCTTAATTTGATCATGAACAATACCGATTATGTTGAAATTCAAATTAATAGACCTCATACAAGTCATTTTTTAAGAAGCCATGTATAATTATAATGTATAACATCCTTGTTGGTAGATTTTTTTTACATTACAAAAAATGTACTTGATTAAAATTATAATTTGGTACAGAATATTTAATAATTAATTTATCGAAGCTCACTTTATTTAACAATTACTCCCTCTGTTCCTACACACATAATATTTTTAAAATACTCCCTCCGTCTCAGCATTATTTGCATAGTTGGGACGGCACACATATTAAGAAAAATTTACTTTTTGAGTAAAGTAGTGTCATATGAGTAAATATGTGTATATTATTGTGAGTGTGCACGCAAATCAATGTTTCATTTTTTAGAGTGTGCAAATAATCTTGGGACGGACGAAAAAGGAAAGTGTGCAAATAATGGTGGAACGGGGGGAGTAATTTATTTTATACTTAATGTAACACAATATTCTTACTTTTTACATATTATATCAACTTTTTTAATAACCGACAAAATGTATCAGGACCAAATTTTGGTGACGGAAGGAGTAAATTACATTTAAATGTTTTTTTAATTCAAATAATTGAAAAATGCATTTTGAGAATAAATTAAAACAATATTTGACTATAGTAATTAAGAGATGCTTGTTCTTGTAAAATTTTCCGATTTAAGCTATACACCAAACATGTACACGATAACGTTTATTGACGGTATATCTAATTTTTGGGCAAGATCGTTTTCAATTGCCAAACAAAATGACCATATAATTTGTAAAGTTCGTTTATAGTTACTTTTTTGTAGCCCACCCATCGAATTTGAGTAAATAATCTCTATACGAATTTGATATAATGTCCACCGTTGGGCATAAACTTATATGCCCACCGCGAATGTGATAATGACACGTGAGCAAATTTAAATAGGGGTCCTACTATTATTTTAATTGATATAAGTTATGTATCACATTCGCGGTGAGCATATAAGTTATGTCCACCGGTGGGCATTATATCAAATCCGAATCTCTATAATGGAAAACGACAAATTAATCGCGGTGAAAACCAATTAAACATTTGATTGATTGAAGAGAAAAAAATCAATAAAAAATTAGTAATACTCTAAAAAATAATTAATAATACTTAAATTATAAAAACAAAAAAAAAAACGCGTGTTAGCTAGTGTCTTTTGAAAAAATCAAAATTGAATTTAAAATTCAAGTACATATTAGAATTTGTGCAGATTAAATTGTTTTGAGTTTTCCTATACATGCAATATTCAATTCTTTGACAAAAATAGTTTTTTGGTCATGTAACTTGTCTAATTTTCAATTTTGGTCCCAGAGAATTTAATTTTTCAATTTTGATCCCATAGCTTATTGAATTCCAAATTTGGTCTCTGGTCCCATATGGGACAAAATTTGGACGATTCAATAAGTTATGGGACCACAATTGAAAAGTTAAAATTTTTTGTCCTAAAATTGGACACCAGACAAGTTAGGGACAAATAAACTATTTTTTTTCATATCCATTAATTGTTTTCCCTTTCCCACCTTTTACATATATATATATATATATATATATATATATATTAAACACTACATAATTAATCATATATGCAAATTCAGGAGGATAAAATTACATTATTTAAAATATCAATGACGAGTATAAGAGTTGTTGTTCCAATCTTATAATTTCATATTATGCTCTGAAAAAAAATCATTGTAATAAAATGACATTACTAGTTAATATCATGAAAACCATAAACAATCATTATATATTATTGGTGGAGACGAGATCACAATATGAATTATTCTGCGAAGATTTAGAGAATCAAAATTTATAGAAAAATTATATATTTATTATTTTATTTACTCTATCGCGATTTACATTCATCGTTAGTAATTAAAATTTAATTATTAGTATTTATAAGAGCTCTGTAATTCATCTTAAATAATAATTATTGGAATAGAAAAATATTGAGTTTTTCTTTTTCATGCTTTATAGATGTTTTTCAAGTATTTGTATTTGAATCAATAGAATTAACACACTAATTGTGTTTTATATTCCGGATATTCTTAACATTAATGGACTTTACATAATTGTATCGTGCTTCTGTTGTATCAACTATAATCCTTGAGTAGAATATTAATTAAGAAGGTGCATAAAAGTGGTATGTTCATTCCGTAATTTATCTAGTGTCAAATTTTGGTTAAAATTTTTAATTTTTTAATTTTGGTCCCATAACTTATTGAATCATTCAGTTTTGTCCCAAATGGGACCAAAATTGGACGATTCAATAAGTTATGAGATCAAAATTGAAAAATTAATTTTTTTTTGGACCAAAATTGGATACTAGATAAGTTACGGGGCTAAAAAAACTATTTTTCTCTCCATTCTTTGGTTGCCACATCTCAGAGGATGTTTGAAAAAAAATAGAGTGACAAAATTAGTGATTATAGAAGAATTTGCTTCTAAAAAAAATTGTTTAATAATTAATTTTATGTGAAAGTTGTGTCTGTAAAAATATTCCAAAAATTAATTGAAGTATAATTTAAAATTTAAGAGCATTAGCTATAAAATGAAATATAAGCTGAACATTCGGTTAAATATATGCTTATACGTACCCCTACAAATATATTACTGGGTTTGAGGAATTAAAAATAGTGTTAAGAAAAAACGTACGCACGCAGTCACAAAAAAAAGAACACGAGATTTGTTTACTCAATTCGTTTTACGACTACGTATGGGGGCGATGTCAAGCCAGAGCTTTTCACTATATTTTTCTAATATATGATATAAGGAGAAAACCTCTATTTAAAGAAACAAACCCGAACCCTAAAATTAGGATTATCTGGGCCGGAAAAGTGGACCAAAAAAATTCGGCTCGGGGACTACCGTCTGTATTGAGCACAAGTGTACAGTCCATTCAACCTCCACCCCAATAAATAGAACAAGGACAACCAATAATTGTCTAGAAAGATAGATGGTATTTACACGAATTTCCCAACTATTTATTTTTTTGACAGGCAAGAATTTCCCAACTTTAGCATTATCGTTTCTCTCAGAATATTAATAAATCTATAAGAAATAAAACAATTAAAAATGCTTACTAGTTACTAAAAGGTGATTTTAAGTTGTAAAAATTTATTGCGAACACCCCTCCGTATCTCACATAGTGAATTAATGTGTGTTTTGGTGCTTTCATACTTTAATTTTCATATCACTATATTGGTGTATTTATTTTGGGATTTTTCCATTTGGATATAGAGGGGTTCTTATGTAAAATATAGGGTTAATTGCAAAAAAATTCACGAACTTTGTTGTCTTTATCAATTACAACATGAACTTTTAAAGTTTGCAATTCAATGCACAAACTAATTTATTATTGCAATTCAATACATAGTGTAAATTTCCAGTAATATGTATGATTACGTGGCAACCGAAGCCGACATCATAGACGCGTCACATGCCATATCAGATGTCAAATCTGTAAAAAAACATAAAAAAATTAATATTTCAAAAAGTGTTTTTTTTTTTAAATATATTGCTCAAACACGTTTAATAATTGATTATAAATTTTGGTGTTGTCTAGTTTATGTAGAAAAGTTATCTCACATTATACAAACTCATACATCTCTATAAAATAATTTTTTACCATCTTTCACTATTATTAAACCGTGTTTGAGCAATTTTTATAAAAAAAATGTTTTGAAATTTAAAGAAAAATAAAAATTCTTCTAGATTTTGCATTTGATGTAGCGTGTGACGTGTTTTTTATGGCAGCTTCGGCTACTACAGAGCGTTAATTAGTATTACCGAAAAATTTACACGTGTATAGAGTATCCCGGAAATTTACACCATGTATCGAATTGCAATAATAAATTAGTTCGTGTATTGAATTGCAAACTTTAAAAGTTTATGTTGTAATTGATAAAGATTATAAAGTTCGTGATTTTTTTTGCAATTAACCCTAAAATATACTCGTACACAAAATTGTGTTTTGTTAAATTCTTTTTTGTCCTCAAATAAAACATAGTTGCATTGAATTTTTTTATATTTGTGGATCATGTGGTATAATAAGTGAGATTTGTCTTATGTATGCAATCATATGATTTTTCTTAATATGAGCAAGTTTTATGGTACAAATTAATAATATTAGGTGTATTCATTGATAATATTAGACTTGTAAATTGAAATTACGTTGTAAAATATTATAGTATCAATGAATGCATTTAATAGTATTAAATTCATGTTATGAACAAATTTCACGAGAGTCAAAATCAAAATTTGGATCTCATGTGTATTTGTTTCGTATTTAAATATTCTAACTTAAAAGGTTAATATATTTAGAGAGTGTTTGGTTATGGTCTTTAGGAGTTAAAGATTGAAAATTAAAGTCATATTGTATGTTTCAAATGATTTTACTGACACTTTGATTACCAAAATTAAAGAAATTCACTTATAGTTCACTTAAGAAATTCACTTATAGTTCACTAAAAAAATATTAATAAATAATTCATAAAAAAACTATTTTATACTAAAAAATATTAATAAACAATTCATTTCTTAAAAAATGTATTATTTTAAAATGGGGTAATCAAAATTGGAACGGAGGGAGTATATTTTTTATTTAGTACTCCCTCCGTCCCATAATTGTTTGCACACTTTCCTTATTCGTTTGTCTCACAATTGTTTGCACACTCATAAAATGAAACATTTTTATAAACTTCACCCTCACAATATTCACATACATACTGAAATTGTCATTACTTTTTTGTCTTCTGGGCCCACAATACATTCAATTCAACCAATTTCTTCACTTTATACCCTACAAAACACTACTCATTACACTTTTGTCTTAAAAGTTGTGCCCAAACTATGGTGCAAACACTTGTGGAACGGAGGGAGTACAATTTTACCTGTCGCCCCCTTAATTCTAATCAAAATTTAAGAGTAAGATTTGTTGAACCCACTTAAATACGAAACAAATGTAACTTGGAATCTCAACTCACAAGCAACAACCTGGGTTTCAAAATCACAATCAGAATAAAGATAATTTTTGGAAGAGAATGAAATCCTACTTAGTGATGGTTTGCAATCACTAATTAAGGAGTAGAATTGATTTTATTTTGAAAAAAAATCAATTTTATATTATTTGCAATACATATGTAACCACCTTAAAATTTATTTTGGAGAAGCAGAAAAAACCTGTTTCTGGATTATGAGAATTGATTTTTTATAGATTTATTTTTATTAATTAATTTTTATGCAAACAGTTCAACTTTTAAAATTGCTTAATTTCAAAATATTTTTACTTTTAATTTTACTATAAAAATTACTTAAAATTACTTCTGATTTTTCCGCAGTGATTCAAAAGATATCCTTAATTCCTTACTTATCAAGTAATCAATCATATTTATTTAAAAATAATAAAGAATATTATTTATATTAAATGTTTTAAGGCCCAAGGTAAGAAAGCGAGATCCTAATGTACGGAGAGAAACAGTATGGGTAGATAGGCCCAACTTCTAACGAAACGGGTCGACCTTAGTGCGGGGACCGGAACACTACCCTACCCGACCACCGTCTTTTCATCGGTGGTGGGTAACCCGTCATTTTCCATGCATTTACTATACCAATAACCCTAATTATAGAAATATATTTTGAATGATTTTGACAATCTAATAAAACTTATGTAACCAAACAAAAAATTATATCTAAAGAAACATATAAATCTTCATTCTAAACACTAATTATTAGGATTATACACGTATAAAAATAGTATCTTATAAATGCATATTCAATTTCACACAAATATGTGATTAGGGCCAGTGGTGGATCCAGAAATTATCAGTGAGGTGGGCTATAATACAAAAAATTTAATTGGAATGAGCTGGTTCCATTATTAAAAGTGAAATGATGAACTAATTTGTAAAATATTACATATAGTATATAAAAATTTTGGTCATTTACACTGGGCTTGAGCCTAGTGCACATTACACATAAATCCGCCCATGATTAGGGCTGTTCATGGAGTTCGGAGATTACCGAACCCGTAACGAAATTCGCACCGAAAAAATTGTGAACTTTTTTATTTTAACTGTATCAAAATCGAACCGAATTTTTTTTGTTGTACGGATCTGGATATTTACAAATTAACCGTACCGAAAAACCGAATATCACCGTACCAAACCGTACCGTCCCGAACCGCACCGAATAACCGAATTAAATATGCATTAAATTTAATTTTTTTATTTAACAAATATTATTATAATATTATTGAATTCAAGTACAACTACACGATATAATAATTTCTCCTCCTTTTTAGAATACAAACGCTATACCTCTGTCCTATAGTTATTTTCTACATTACTGTTTGCACAGGTTTTAAGAAGAAAGTTGTTTATTATTCCCTCCGTCCAATATTAGTAGTCCTACTTTTTTTGCTGTTATTTTTTGTCTTAAGTTGGTTGGTATTATTATGAGGTATTGTGAGGTCCATTTTTTTATTAAAGTGATAGTTTATGAAAAATATGATACTTATATTTTCCATATACAATAACTTTATTGATAAATGAACTTTACAATACCTCATAATACCCTCCAACTTTTGACAAAAAACAACAGCCCAAAAAGTAGGACTTCTAATATTGGACGGAGGGAGTAATATTTAAAGTGATAAAATAAATACTTTTAGTTAGGATTTAGGAGTGTATGGAGAATATAATATTAAAAAGTATTGTTGTTTTTGACAAAAATGGATGTAACAATTGAGTATGAGACAAACTTTTTTGACAATGTAACAAACAACTTTAGGACAGAGGGAGTATTATTTAACTTATTAAGTTCTTAAAACGTTAACTTATGTTCAGGTGTATATCAAAATGATTTAAATTAATTTTTTGTTCTTTTAATTTCATTTTTCATGTATATCCATTTCTTACAAAAACTTGGATACAGTGTACCCTGTGTCAGGAATTACGATCAACATGATTTTAATATTGCATTTTTCATTCACAAGATATTTCAAAAGAATTTGTTAAATATATATTTTGTGTACTGTATTTTTAATTCTTTATTTGTGGTGTTTTGCATTAACTTTTTAACCATCTATTATCAAACAATGTGTTGTATTCGAGCTTGTAATGATATGTGTTTGATTGTGGTTGAAGTTGTGTAGTATGAGTGTGCATGCATCAATATGTTTTTTGTTTTTAAATTTGATTAAAACAAGGAGAGAATGATAAAAAAAAATGGGTAAAATTTCTCCGCTCCGTTCCGTACCAATCCGATCTGGTCCGTTTGTAACTGAAAATCCGCTCCGATCCGTACCGAAAAATAAAATATTCGTACCGAAATTTCGGTATGGACACGAACACACAAATTTTTTAAAATAACCGAACTTTAGTACGAACACGAATATTTTCAAATATCAATTTTGATCCGTACCGCGAACAACCTCGTATGTGATAACAAACATAGAATTATCGAATAAAAGTCTAATCATCTCTAATGAATTGTTATTTTTAGAGTAAACTAATACTCCTTCCGTCCCCTATTAAACTTCACACTTTCCTATTTGGGACGTCCCACAATAAATTTCACACCCCAAATAAGGAAATAAAAAATACTCACAATGCCTACTTTAATTCAAGATACTCTTCTCCCATTGGTTGAAAAAATCAATAAAACAACTTTTCTTAAAATTTGTATCACCCAACCTGTGAAGTTTAATTTAATAGGGGACGGAGGGAGTAATATTTAATGATAAAATCAAAATATTATCATACATTATAAATTTACGAATGAATTTCTTTTAGGGTATGTTTGTTTTGGGATTCACACGGATGGACTTTGGACTTTGCGATCCACGCTCTGTTCTAGTTTGGGATTTAAAATCGGGTTTTCAAATCTCAAACTCAATTCCTACCTATAAACCTAATACTACTTTTCATATAATTAAATACAATCACATCATCACTTTTTTATCACCTACTCAATCTCTCTCCTACTTTTCACTTACACAATATAATAAAATAATGCAACATCTATCACTAAAAGACATTGATTTGACATAAGTCATAAAGCAAAATCTCACCCTACTAAAATCCCAAAACAAACATACACTTATATTATTCATCAAGATTTTCACATCCTAAGATTTCAAAGTCATGACTTCCCCGCCCACCTAAATCCCAAAACAAACATACCCTTAATCACTTAAACCCGGTTTCTTCCCAAATAATCATCCTCCATTGAATTTATTTTTCATTTGTTTATTTTATTTTATTAAGGCCTTAATGGTGAAACAAAATGTGGTCAATATTGTCGGCCCAATAAAGAAGTAAGCAGAGAATGAGCACAGTTGCTTGGTAGCCCTCTGACTCGGCCTGCGCCTGCTTTCCCATTTAGGCATTAATTACTGCCCACCACAGCTCTCCTACAACTTAATACTCCACGGTTAAATGATACCCTCCGATCCATTTTAAAATAATCCAAATAAAATACTCCCCGTCCCCTAATAATATTCACACCTGTGTGGACACAGATTTTAAGAAAGATTATTTTATTAACTTTTTGAACCAATGAATGAAGAGTATTTTGAATTAAAGTAGGTAGTGTGAGAGTATTTTATTTCCTTTTTTAGGGTGTGAATATTATTGTGGGACATCCCAAATAGAAAAGTGTGAATATTAAGAGGGGACATATGAAGTATAAAATGACACGAATTATAATTAAAATAATTATTTATGGATATAAAAGTATTTCTTAGTAAAGGTAAATAGTCTTTCGACTTTCTAAATGATAAAATTAAAGAGATAAAATTTATTTTTTGCTATTTTAAAAAAGTGGAGAAAAAAAAATCATGAAGAAATGAGTACTAATAGGAGGGAGTAGTTCATCCCTCCTTATTGTTCAAATATTTTTTTTGGGAAAATGATTTTTTTCGTCCCGTAACTTTACCTCATTTTGATTTTCGTCCTGCTGACTTTTAAATTTTGATTTTAGTCCTATAACTTTACCTTCTTTTTATCTTCGTTCTGCTAACTTTCAAATTTTGATTTTAGTCGTGTAATTTTATCCCCTTTTGATTTTAGTCCTATAAGGGTTAGTAGGTTGTAGGACCAAAATCAAAAAAATATATAAGTTACAGGACGAAAATCAAAATATGAAAGTCAACAGGACGAAAACAAAAAAGAGGTGAAGTTACAGGACTAAAATCAAAATTTAAAAGTCATCAGGACAAAAATAAAAAAGTGCTAAAGTTATAGAACAAAAAATGTAATTTTCCCTATTTTTTTTATGTGGAAGACTTTGAGGACTAAACTATGGAAATCAAAGTCATAGTGTGTGTTTGGAATTAACAGTACTATGACTTTGATTCCAAAAAAAAAAAAAAAAAGAATTTCCTGGTATGAGTATCATTCCTTACCATTTCCATACTCATTCCATTTTCATTCCTCGTTTCTTCAACTAAGCACACCCTTAACAAATACTCATTTAGTTTTGCAAGTATCTTCGAACTTGCCTTATTTAAAGTTTTACAATTATTCACACTTAAAAAAGAAAAAAGAAAAACTTTCATAAAAGTTAATAGAACCCTACACCCAATTACACATTTGTTTTTAAAAAATATATATACATTCTCCTGCTATGAAAATAGTATTAGGATAGAAAGAATATTATTTTTTAAAAAAAATATTTAAATATTATTTAGTTTTTACAATAACTCGTGGGTGAACCATAGCGTTTTACAAATGACTAAAGCAAATCAAAATTATCATAAAAAACCTTAGAACTGTATAATGCCCTCTTCCGTCCAAAAAAATAAAATAAAAGCATCATTCAAATTAAATGTGACCAAAAATGTTAATACAACAAAGTTAGATGGAAATTAGTTTACTAAATTTATTATTATTAAATGAAATGAAATGGAATATATCAACTACTTAGTCATAAATTCAAGCCAAAATTTTGATCTAAATTTTGCTTTACTAGCGTTTTGACGTTAGAAAATTATTAGTATGCTATAACATCCCTATCTTATCTAAAGAAGTGCTATAAATTATTAAGGGTGATATAAATACGTTAGAACAATAATTAACAGTATAATTAAAAGAAGTATAATTCCAGTTCTACATGTACCTATAATAAAAGACATAGCTAGAGCTAGGACAATAAGTTAAAATTTCATATAGATATATATATATTTTTTTTTACGAGGTAATCCATTACGGTCCTTTTCCTATCCACCTACGGCTACCTAACTATTCAAATTATTTAATTTAACAGTTGACCTAGGTAGGATGATAGTAATAGTATCAAGCCTAATTAAAGAAAAGGGTTAATATTAATTCAATTTTGAAGAAATATAAGTTCATATTAATGTTGTGTATTGATTTGGGAAAATGTACAATTTGGACCCTGAACTAATGTCATGGGTACAAATTGGACCCTAAACTATTTTTTTGTACAAATTGGACCCTAAACTAATGTTTCTGGTACAAATTGGACCCTCAACTAATGTATTGGGTACAAATTGGACCCTAAACTATTTATGAGTTCAAATTGGACCCTGAACTAATGTTTTATGTACGAATTGGACCTCAAACTATTTTTTTTTTGGTATAAATAAACCATAACTTTTAAAATTAAATAAATAAATCCCAACTAATAAAAAAATTAAATATTAGTATATAATATTTGACTAAAATGATAAATTTCATCAATTAGTATTTCAATCCAGGGTTATTTTTAACTCATACTATTAAATTATTTTTTAAAATATTAATTTAAATATATATTGCATTTAAAAAAAAAAGTTAGTGCTTAAAATTTTTTTAACGTTGTTTTAAAATATATTAATGTAGTGCGTATTTTAATCCATTTTTATTATGTTGGTTAAAAAAAGAAAAAAGAAGATCAATGCTTAAAAAAAACATGATCGTAGTCGATTAAATAAATGTAAATTATTTTAAAATATATTAATTAAGCAACACATTTTTTTTATAATTTAACAATTGACTTAGAGTTTTTTTTTATTTAATATGCATATATATTTGAATTAATGCTTAGAAGAATAACTACTCTAATAGTATGAGTTGTAAATAACAACTATCCATAAATAATAATATATTGAAATAATAATTTATAAATTTTATCATAAAGTTTTTAATCAAATATTATATAACAATGCTTAATTTTTTTATTAGTTGGAGTTTATTTATTTGATTTTGAAAGTTATTGCTTATTTATACCAAAGAAAGAGTTTGGGGTCCAATTTATACCTAAAATATCAGTTTAGGGTCTCATTTGTACTAAAAAATAGTTTAGGGTCAAATCTGTACCCAAACACTAGTTGGAGGTCCAATTTGTACCTGAGACATTAGTTTAGGGTCCAATTTGTACAAAAATATAGTTTAGGGTCCAATTTGTACCCCCTGACACTAGTTCAGGGTCCAAATTGTACCTTTTCCCGATTGATTTCATATATTTTACTATCAATTTATTATGATTTTAAATGATAAATTATAAACTTAGCTAAACACCCTTTAAAGTCAAACTGAGTTTTATTTTTATAGGTTTATAACTATTTTGATTTTGATTTTTATGGATTTATAATTATTTTATTTTGTCAAATACATTGATAGTGTGTATAAACTCTTAAATAATTTATAAGTTGTTTTAAATAATTTATAAAGTTAGCCAAACACGATTAATTCTCTTATCCACATTATCAACACGACTAGTACTCTTTATTAATACTTGTTGATGTTGTAACTCTTTTTTGTAGCTGTGGTATTTCTTATACCTAAGCTATTGTTTTCTATATTTATAAAATTATTTTTTTCGATAAAAAAAAAAACACGACTAGTACAGCAATAATTAAACTTCTAATAAGAAAAACTCCATTAATTAATTCCTAATTATAAAAAATGTTAAAACGTCATTCTTAATGGTAATTTATCTAAGTATCTAACACTAAACATTGCTACATATTATTTGTGTAAATACAGCAATTAATGAATCAATTAATTTTTATTTAATGAAACTCCACTTTTCAAAATGAAATTCTTATGATGGAATCACACTAAAGTAGGTGAATAATTTTGGTAAAATTACACTCTATTTATTCCGCTATAAGTTTCCTATTTTTTTTTTAATGTTCCACTATAAATTTCTCATTTCAACAAAAACAAAAAACAAGACTTCATATATTAATAAACAAATATTTTGTCAAACAACTATTCTTTATTTTTTCACAAATCCTCATTATTTTACGCAAAAATCAATATATGGTCCACCATATATTAATAATAATACATTTTCTTAAACAACCCAATAAAAAGAGAAAAAAATAATTATTAGGTTCATATCTTTAGGGTGGTTGAAAAAAGAGAATAATATATTTTCGAGCTTGAAGAATGAGGACAATAATTTTAAAAAGTTATAATTGTAGGACAGTTGAACCCAAATTAGATCCGATTGAACTAAATTAGCACGTGTCTCGCACGTGGTGGTATGATTTCGGGCTCCTTGTTCTATTTTCCACACGTTATATAATTTATGTATCTCCTTTTCAATTAAGAGTCCCTCTTTGCAAAGAAAGATCTCTCTATATATATATATATTTTTTTTTTTTTTTTGGAAATTGGAGCACTTGTATTAGAATTTATGATTGAAATTAAACTGATTTATTTGCAATAAAGAGTCTCCAATAAACTAAAACATTAAACCAATGTATTTGCATTTGCTTTACTCTTTTGTTAACGGGTGTAAAATTATTAAAAAAATGGAAATATCATTGTTGTACTTGCTTCTCCACAAATTATTTCCTCTCATTAACATTTTTCCCCAATTATTTTTATGTGAAAGCATAACAAATGAACCAATTGAAAAATAGCATCCAATAATTAAAAAAAAAAACTATTTATTGATTAACAATAGAGAAAAAAAAAAACAAACTAAATGATGATGCTACCGGCAAAGAAAAAATATATGAATGTCCAAAAACTTGGCAAGTACAATTAGACATATATTCATGAAAGATCATCCACATTTTAAAGACTAATAACAAATAATACTATCTTTCAATACACAAGACACAAGAACATATTATTTAACAAATCCATATTAATTCAACCAAATAAGGATCACATACTTTATGACAACATAACGTATTTTATAAATCCATACTAAGCCAAATAAGATTTCAGCAAAAGGCAGTTTCACAACCCCTAATTCAAGCAAAATGAGAGCTCATAGCCCAATCGGGCAAAATGAGAGCCCCTAATTTTAAAAGAGATTGTCTCATGTTATGAAACTGTAAGATGATATAATAGGGATAAAAAAATAAAATACCCATGTTTCACTAAAGGGATAAAAAGCAAAATACTCATTTTAATAAAAAGAAAAGTTTTTTACCCACTCTCCATTAGAAAAAAAGTTTTCTACCCACTTTGGTATGAAAAGACACATATACCCTTACTAAAAAATATTTTTTTTAATTTATATGACCCACTTCCTTACCCCCAACCTACTCCCACCTTAATTACAAAATTATTAATTAAATAATATATAATTAAATACTAAAGTTTCACAGAATACAATCATAATTAAATTATATTAAATGATAATACTAAAATTTCCATGATAAAAAGAAGAAAAGAATTTGGGAAACTTTTACTCATCCATTGTTTTGCGTCGTGTATTAAGAAAAATCAAACATAATTAAACTGAAATTTATATAATTCGAATTAACCAAAGTGAAGGGTACGCTTAAACATATATTTACTATATGGTGGGGTTGAGTGTGGGATCATTTTAACTTTTAAGGACATTTTAGAAAGAAAAATAGGTGGGTATAAAACTCTTTTTTCTTATAGTAGTGGGTAGAAATTTTTTATTTTATTGAAATTGGTACTTTAATCATTTTTCACTAAATTGAATATGACGCATTAACACTTTAACATAGGTAAGTTTTAATTTATGTTGTATCATACTACGAAATGGTCACACACAATTTTTTTTCTTAAAATAAAAGTATATTAATATTTTGCATGAGCATAAGACGCTGGAGCATGGACCAACAATAATGACACGTAACTGCAAATTATCAATTGATTGGGCGACATAAGTGATATGTTGGCATATTTATAATGTTTAGTGAAAATGGCAAGCAATTGATGTGATGAATCGTATAACAATACCAAATTAAAACTAATGGTGAACTTTTAGATTAATTTGAATAAATTCACAGATAACACCAAGTATGACAATAATAATTAAGTATTCATTCATTTCTATTAAAAAAAAAAAAAAAAAAAACTCATCATTAGGGGTGGGAATGGGTGGAACTGTAGAGCTGTTACACGAAACGAGCTGCTCGTGAGCTCGGCTCGACTCGTTAAGGCTCGACTCGTTAGGTTAAACGAGCACGAGCTCGAAAAATACTCGATTTCTTAACGAGTCCAACCGAGCTCGGCTCGTTAAGCTCGATAACTAAGATTTTTCTTAAAATTACATTAGGCTCGATAGGCTCGGCTCGACTCGATGAGCTCGATAGGCTCGTTACACTCGTTAACGAGCTGAGTCGAGCTCGAATTATTACTCGTTAATGTTACCGAGCCGAGCTCGCTCGGCTCGAATAACAACACTAGGTGGAACTTTGAAAAAATAGTGTGAAACATTTTTTAATTGTTCAATTTCATATATACAGAAATGAATCAAATGATCATATGTCCATTGATAGCAACAATTTATGTACACATCACTAATAAGATATAAACAATCAATTAAATAAGGCAAACTCTCATATGCACCAAGTGCACGGTGCACTCACTCAACAGTTTATATTGTTTATGTACACTGAAAAGTTGGCCCCAATTACACAGAAAAGTTTACACTAAAAATTAATTTTTAGTGTGAACTTTTCAGTATAATTGAGACCAATTGTGGAGTGAGTGCACCATACACCAAGTGTACAAGAGAGTTTTTTTTTTTAAATGGGGTACAAGAGAGTTACTCATTAAATAATTGTGAATTTCTCATGTCATCATCCATTAAAAATGAATATATAAATTGGTGTCCATCTATACATATAAATATATAATCAATTCTGTGTATCTGTATCATTTATATTTGTCTTTAATATGTGTAAATTAAATATGTGTAAATTAAAAGCAAACATTATAATTCATCATTAGGCAGCGCCCACTTCAGTGAGGTGGGCCTTTGGTGGCGTGACGCTCACGTGATTATGGTCCCCTGGCCCAAGTTATTTGGGCTTTTACCTATTGTGCCCACTTTCTAATTATTAATTAATCAAGTCTTTCATATATAGGGTGAAATTGGTTCATACATGAATTTTTTAAGAGTATTAATTATTTTGACTAAAAAGTATTAGTTGTTTTCATTGAAGGGTATTAGTTGTTTTAACTGAAGAGTCTTAGTTTGTTTTTACTGAACAACTAAGACTCTACAGTATAAATAAGTAATACTCTTCAGTGAAAACAACTAATATTCTTTAATGGAAACAACTAATATCCTTCAATGATTTATATATAAACCAGTTTCACTCTATATATTGTCCAAGAATTGAAGTACAAATATTCATTGACACTGTGGAATAATTTACGACAAAGTATAGAGTAAAAACTGTTTATACATGAATCATGGAAGGGTATTAGCTATTTTCACTAAAAATTATTAGTTATTTTCACTAAAGGATATTAGTTGTTTTCACTAACACAGCTTCATGTGCCTAATTCGGATTCGGATTATGTGATTTGAAGTATGATCCAATTCATGTGGTCTCGATTTTTGGCGATAGTGATGCTTTATAAAAATAGAGATATTTTCATATTAGTAAGTTAAAATATGTTGTTCATATATATATATATATATATATATATACTCCCTCCATTCCAATATGTTGTTCACACTTGGGTTTGACACATTTTTTAAGAAAAATGGGAGTATGTGAGTGTGGAGTTGAATAAAATAATAATTACTTTATGTTTTATTGATTTTTGTGAAAAATAGTTATTTTCTTTTTTGGGTATGAATAAAATCTTGAAACGTACAGAAAATATATAGTTAATAATGATAATGATAAACCATAAAGTAGACGTCACAAAAATAAATTAATATATCAACATCATCGATAGCCAGTTATATTTCATGGGACCACAGAGGGTGGTATATAAAAGTATTCATATAAATAAATACATTGATTTGATTTATTTTTAATGATTCTGACACAGAATTTAAGACCTAAACAAGACATTAATGATTGATATCCACTGTTTTTATTTTGAAGATCCGGCACATCTCAATTAACTTGAATTAAAAATAGTGTGATAGTCATATATAATAATAATAATAATAATAATAATAATAAGTCTTACGTGAGACCGTCTCATATTATAAAATAAAATGTGGTATAAATTGGGCATGATGCATTAACGCGCATTAATAGAAATGAATGCTAATTTGTATTGTCACATGTCATAAGATAGTTTTACAAAAAAATTTGCACAAGGATGTAAAAGTCGGAATTCAGCAATCGTGTGTCTCCTGGCCATCTAGCGCCTAGAGATTTTTTTTTTTCTTTTTTGTAAAATCAAATTTTTTTACATTCTAGGGCCAACTACAGCTGCCCAGGCCCAAAAATGCCTAAATTCATCGATTTTATAGGGCTTATTTCTGCATCATTGTTTTTCCCAATAAGAATAATCTACCATACTGAATAGGAATTAAATATTTAATTTAATTTATTATTAAAAAAAATTATATCGATAATTTAACTATCTCAACAACTAATAAAAAGAACAATTTAACTTAGTTTAGTGTAGATGAGACCAGAGTATGATATTTCCACATTTCAATTATTTCAACTTGTTAAAAATGTTATATAGATCATTTTACTATACTAACGATATTATTGTGCAACTAATAAAAAACCTACATCCTACATTTTTCAGAATGCATTAATTTCGTTTGATAAAGTATACATACAAATGGTTCATTCAATGGCTAGGAGCATGCAATGGACGGTTTGACTGATTTATGGTCATTCTTTATTTAAATTATTTTTTATAACATTTTATTAAAAGAAAGAACATATATATATATTTGGATTGAAAGATAAAAAAAAAAAAAATTGAATATAGGATATTTTAGTGAAGCTATACTTGATTCCACACTATAATGCATACCACCATTTTATTTAAAAACAGATTTACTACAATTTTTTCTTATATGTAAAATTTGATTGGTTCGTTTTATTTTTTTCAAATTTCACACAACCAATTTTTTTTTTTAAAAATAATTATCAAATTCAAATTGAAAAAAAAAATCGTTCAATATATTGGTTAGTTCAATATTATTTTAATTATAAACACTTCTATTCATAATTAGGGATGACAATGAAGCAGATTAGAGCGGATATTTCAATATTTATGTTTGTCCCGCCCTGCTCCATGCCCCGTTGGGAGGCAGCATTTTATGATCCATACTTGCCCTGCTCGGGACAATTTTGATCTGCACTGCCCCATTTACTGCAAGTTTGTAATATTTCAAAATTAATATATTAAAAAAAACCTATACATATATAACATGAAAGGTGATGGCCGTGTGGGTAGGATTGTGTGGATGGAGAAGTTGAAAATTGATGGTAAATAGGATTTCATTATTATATTTAATGTAATATTTATATAATATTATAACTATATTTAGAGTATGTATAGAGTGAAATTGGTTTATATATGAATCATTGAAGGGTATTAGTAGTTTTCACTGAATAATATTAGTTGTTTTTACTGAAGAACATTATTTGTTTACACTGAAGAGTCTTAGTTTATTTTCACTAAAAAACTAAAACTTTTTAGTGTAAATCAGTAATACTCTTCGGTAAATACAACTAATACTCTTCAATGAAAACAACTAATACGCTTCAGTGATTTATGTATAAACCAGTTTCACTCTATACTTTCTCCTATATTCAATATGGAGCATAGCGGAGTAGAGCAATAAATATATAGATCCATGTCTGATCTGCTCCGTGAGCGGAGCGAAGCTGGTCTGCTCCATTCTCAAAATAAGCAAATTTAAATAGGGGCCCCACTATTATTTTAATTGATTACTTAAATTTGCTTACGTGTCATTATCACATTCGCGGTGGGCATATAAGTTTATGTCCACCAGTGGGCATTATATCAAATCCGCCATAATCATGGCCTATGTGACTAGAGTTTAGTGTGACCCCAGCTTTGACAAGAGCAATAAGAACTTGATGAGGCATGGCCCATTTGGAGGCCCACATAGGAAACACTAAGACAACTTCAGTCCAGTCTTTGCCAAGGAAAAGGACCCAACATTATGCTAAGGAAGTCACGGAATTAATACAGCAAGTTGTACAATTCTTTTGGGCCCAATAAGTAGTGGCCCACCTTGTGGGGGCAACTCTTTTTCGAGGATTTTTGTGACTGTCCCATAGATATTATATCCAGTAAAATACGTTAGTAGATCTTGTTGATATTACACTTGATGTATTTCATTTTGTACATAATCTACAAATCTCACATTAAAGTTTCACCTGAATTGAATGAGCTCATTTGTTTAGAGGATCTAATTTTTTATTTTTTTTATCGGTAAAGTTATGACTCAAACAATTAACCTTTGGATAATAGATAGTGGGCTAAGGGTTTGATTGTTTCGGAATTTAGGTAGGCGTGTGAAGTCATGACTTTACATCCACAAGATGTAAGGTCTTGGATGATAATAAAAGTATGTGTTTGTTTTGAGATTTTAGTAGGGTGAAATTTTACCTTATGTCAAATCATGTGTAAGAGTAAAGTAGGATGTATAAGAGAAAAGTAGGAAAAAGAGTGTAAATGAGAGAAAAACGATACGTGAGTAATGATTGAGTGGAAGTAAAGTGAATTGTATTGGGATGAGTAAAAATAAGTGTTTATAGGTGTGGATAAAGAGTGAGATGTAAAAACTGGATGTTACATCTCTAACTAGAATGAGACGGGGCCGAAAAGTCCTAGTCCTGTCCGGGTGAATTTCAGAACAAATAAGCTCTAAAGGATCTAATGACTCCATTTTATGTGGCTATTGTCCATTAAAAAAAAAAGAAAAAATTGAAATTGAAATAATCATCATGTAAAACAAATACATATGAAATGAAGGGTAGATATTATAACATGTGAAATCTATTTCATCACTTCCAAGACTTTTTCTCGATGGCACACTCGCATATGCATCTGGTGTACGGTGCACTCACTCAACAGTTGATGTTGTTTACACCAAAAAATGTAGGCTGATTATACTGAAAAGTGTGGTTACATTACACTATAAAGTCCACCCTAAAAATCGATTGTCAGTGTAATTTACCATACTTTTCAGTGTAATTAAATTATACTTTTCGATGTAAACATATACCAAACGCACAAGAGAATTATTCTTTCTTGATTAATTGGAATTGTAATCAGCCATTTGAAAATGATTACAACTTGGGAAAATATGATAGGGGACAGGTAATGGGCCCAATCTTGTAATGGGCCCAATGTGGTCTCTCTCAATTATTTGAATAAATTGATTTAACACTGATACGGGCATCCTTCTGTCTTGAAGCCCATTAGCTGTCGGGCCCAATGCACAGCCTGGAATACGAATTGGACCACATAACATCGCTACACCAGAACGCAATTAACAGTAATACATTTTTATAAGACAAAAAATTCCACTCTTAGTCTGTTTCACGATGGGTCTCTTGTAAACTCGAGTTTACGTGATTTTTTTTTTTTTAAATACTACAATTATGTGTAAACACTATCACGACTATGCATATCAACTATCACTTGGTATGCATACAAAAAACAGTGAAACAATGATAATTGTGTATACATAAGAATGATATTTGAAGAAATCATGTTCACATAATTTTTTGCCTTCACGATATATTCATAATCATACAATAAAATAAAATGAAACAATAAAATAAGACGAAAAATTCCACTCTTCCGTCTGTTTCACGATAGAGTAGGTCTCTGTTGACAGCGATTTATAACGGATCTCGCTGCCGGGTTCCTAGCGGGTAGGATTTGATATTAATGATAACAAGAAGCAATCAATGTGTGAGTAAATGAGCTCTCAAGAGTGTATTTGCAATAAATGTGATGTGTCCTACAAATGGGCATTTAAAGCCCTATTTATAGTATACAAGGTGGGGGTTCCTCATGCTTGGTAGGTGGACTTGTGGGTCCCCCCTACTCCTAGCTGGAAGGTAATAAGTGGTTACAGCCTCCCCTACGAGCCAATGAGGGGACGCCACGTGGCACTGTCACTCCTGAGGTGATTGGACTTGGCCCCAACTGCCCTCTTTGACCCTGTCACATCCTCTGGACTGATGGCATCCGACATCCTCTCACAGCTGGCGCGGTCTGGGGTCGGGCAGACGGGTACTCGGGTATCGGGAAACGAGTCCGGACGAGAGTACCCTGGTTGTTCATCTGCGGGTAGGCGGGTAGAGCACCTGCTCCGGAGCTCGCCGCTGGCCGCCCGATACCCGGGCCTGTGGGTAACCAAGTATCCTGCCCGGTAGCTCCCAGAGGCTCGCGTCGGGTAGCCTCTACGTCCCCGCCCGTCTGCCTGACCGGTCGGCGGACCATTCTTACCCGAGCCCGCTACAGTAGTAGGTCCATGTCTGATACCCGACGGGTCGGGTAGTAAATATCGGGTGTAACAATTGCCCCACCAGCCCGACATCGGGGGGCCGCAGTCGTCGGGTGGCGGGCTGGTCGAACTGCAGACTATTTTGAATTTGAATTTGAATTTTGGGGATGACGTTTCGGTTTCCGAGACGACGCCTCGTATGCCGCGTCTGCTGACGTCACGGGATGGCGTGACTGATGCGCAGAAGTCCAGGGGTCACGTCCGCCGAACCTGCTCCCCAACCGTTGCGCGCGTGGGGGCCCTGAATTTTGTTTTATTCCATTTTTGACCCCGTTTTTTGCAGTTTAGTCCCTCCCCCTTCTTCTATAAATAGGGGCTTTCAGCCCATTTTCTCATTTTCGCTCCCTTGCAAACTCGTGCCCCCCCTTAAGAAGATTCAAATTTTCCGGCGAATTTCCCAGATTCCGGCGACTTTTTCGACTTCCGAGGTAATTTACTTGTTTTCTTTTTCAAACTCTCTTCTCTCTACCCCCACTCGCCATGAGTGATTCCGTTGAAAGCTTTGGGGTAGCCGATGCCTACCACTTCCGTCGCCGCGCCGCCGCCGACGCCGAGAGGCCTCTCCATCCCGCCGGGGAAGGGACTTCCCGTGCCGCCGCCGCCAGGGAGGGCGAGGGCAATTCCACGGATGTGGATGCCTTCGCCGAAGATTTGGAGGGGATGAGCCCCCAACGAGAGGGGGAAGCCCTAAGTGTTTCCCCGGTCTCAGCCTACCCGCCCAGGGCCGAAGATTTTTTGTTCGATCGGGAAGTTGTACCCGATCAAATAGACTACGCGGACAGCCGGCTAATCGGGTTCGACTACTCGAAATATATGAGCCGGTTCGTGCGAAAGCGCTCTCCCCGCGCATATCTCGAGGCCCGGGACACCGACTTTGGGGCCTCTCGCCGCCCCAGCTGCCTTCCCCCGGACGCCGACGTAAAGGAGTTGTATTGGACATTCCAGACGCCCTCCGACGTCTTCTTTTATGCCCCCCGGGAGAATGAACGGGCTGACCAACCTCCGGAAGGCCTAATCGCCATTAACTCGGACACACTTCATGCCGGGCTCCGCTTCCCGCTTCACCCGGCGATCTCCAAGTTGCTCGCTGCATGGAACCTGTCGATCACCCAGATCACCCCGAACGGGTGGAGCTACATTCTGGGGGCAATGGTTGCGCTCGGTCGGTGCGGGCTGCATCGTATGCCTACTCCGTCCGAGATCAACTATCTTTATTACACCGTGGCTTCGGTCGGGCGGATGAACCACGGGTATTACTCCGTGAAGCCCCGGGGTGGAGATGCCACTGTCTTCGGCATCTCGACGAAGGTGACGCACTGGCAGGAGAAATGGTGGTGGGTCGGCGGCGCCTGGGAGAGCGTTGGTGTTGACGGGCACACCATCCCGGTTCCCCGGGAGTATCGGGAGCGCGACCGTCGAGGTAGATATTGAATTTTTTCTCCTCTCTTAGTACTGATCTAATTCTTCTTTCATTGTGCAGGCTGCGCGGTCCCAAACCAGGCCGACCTGACCGACGACTTCAGGCAGGCGCTTGCCCTGGTGAGATCCGAGAGCGTGGACAATCGCGACGTCGACCTTCTCAACGACGACGAGTATAGAAGGCTCTCCGGACTTCAGACCTTCCCGCGCCATTTAAATTTCGGTGGTAAGTCTCTTTCCTGCCCGACCCTTCCTATCCTCGATCTCGCTTCTCGATTTTTAACCTTGTCACTCCTCTTGCAGCGCAACGTTTCCCGGACGAATCCTCCACGCCATCATCTTCCCCGGAAGCCTCCCCGAGGGCCGCACCTGAGGCCGGCCAGGCAGTCATCCCGGTCGTCAACGTAGAATCATCCGAGGAGACCGTCGATATGGCTCCTAAGAGGAACGCCCTGGCAAAGCTGGCGAAGCGGGGAGCTGTCCGCGCCACTGGGGCGACGATCCGCGGTCCTCCTGCGATCCCGGTGCCCCCGACATCCTCCTCCCCGACGGACGGGCAGCGTCCATTGAAGCAGGCCCGGGTTGAAGGCCAGACATCTGTCGACCCGGCCATGGTGATGGTCAACCTGAACCCGGCGACGGGCGGGCTTGTGGCCGGTACCGTCGAGGCGACTATAGGGAGCCCGGCCTCCCCTTCTCGCGATCGCAGCGACTTCTCCTTCTTGGGGTGGGGCAATCACCTCACGTAAGTATTTCGTTTTCCTTTTCCAAGTTTTCTGGTCGATTTTGCAATGTAGGTTTTTTAACACAACTTTTCTTCCCGTGGTCATGCAGGCCTAAGCCTCTGCCCCCGCCCGAGGTCCTTCAATTCCTGCGCTCGCAGGATCCTCCGTACTCGGAGGCCGTGCCGGAGTCTTGGCCGGAAGACCTACGCCGCGCCGTGCTGAATCTCCCCCGGTCCTGGACCCTCAACTGCCAGAAGGCCACGAGGACCGTCTCGCTCGCCGACCGGATGAGGGCGGCGGCCATCCGTACCTCCCGCAATGCTATTGCCATGGAGGGCATCATGCTCGAGTTCGAGCGGGAGATGCGGACTGCCTCCTCATACAAGACGGCCTTCCAGACGAAGAGAGACGAGGCCGCTCGTCTGGAAGAAGAGAACAAAAAGCTCCGGGAAGAGCTGGAGGTCGCCCGAACGAGTCGGGTAGAGTTGGAGGAGGAGAAGCGGAGGGCGCTCGCCGAAGCTGAGGTGAGGACGGCTGAAGAAGTCCGCCAAGCCAGGGAGACCATCGCGGCGGAGGCGGAAACGCACCTGGAAGCCGAGCGTGCCCGACTGGCCGCTGAGAGCGAGTCGACCGGATCCATGGTGTACATTAACGCCTACGCCGACTCGATCCGTTCTCTGCTCCGTCAGAACCCTGAGGCCGACTATTCCGGGCCGTTGGCTGATCTGAGGAGCTATGTCGAGTCCAATCCTCCCTCCCCGGACTACGACATTACCCTGAGGGATCTGGTCGATCGCGGGCTAGACCTTTCGTTCCTTGGGGACCCGGCGACCTTCACCTACCCTCTGGCCGACGATGAGGCGGCCGAGGATCCGGGCGTGGTGGACGCGGCGGGCCCGTGAACTCTTTTCTTTTTATTTTGTTAAGTTTGTTGGCCGCAGGCCTTTGTACTTTTCCTTTTGCTAATCCTTGTTAATGAGAGATCCCTTTTGCTCTTTATTTTGCTTTCGTTCTCGTTTCTTTGCACTTAGCCCGACGATTGGGTTAATAACGTAATCGGATAATAAAACTGTAAAATTAACCAACAGATTAATTAATGAAGTGCTATAGCCGAATGTCGGGCATCGACTTCACGAAGATGGGATTGATTTAACAATCGCTTAAAGAATTAACCAACAGATTAATTAATGAAGTGCTATAGCCGAATGTCGGGCAGCGACTTCACGAAGATGGGATTGATTTAACAATCGCTTAAAGAATTAACCAACAGATTAATTAATGAAGTGCTATAGCCGAATGTCGGGCAGCGACTTCACGAAGATGGGATTGATTTAACAATCGCTTAAAGAATTAACCAACAGATTAATTAATGAAGTGCTATAGCCGAATGTCGGGCAGCGACTTCACGAAGATGGGATTGATTTAACAATCGCTTAATGATTTTTACAAATTTGCGCTTCGAGTAGCGATTACAATGAGCCCCTACTGGTAGTATTTTTTTAGTAGGGAGGCGTTCCAAGGGTATTGGGCCGGGTTGCCCTCAAGGCTTTCTAGCTCGTAGGCACCGTTGGCTAGGCGCTTAGATATCCTTAGGGGTCCCTCCCAATTCGGGCCAAATGCCCCTTTGGGTTGTCCGACCGTCCGTCGAAGCACTAGGTCCCCGGCTTCGAATTCCCTGACTTTGATTTTCGTATTGAAGTATTTTTCAGCCCGTCGTTTGTAAGCGATGTTTCTTTGCTCGGCGGATAGCCTTCTCTCCTCCAGCAGGTCCAACTCGTCTAGCATGGCTTGGTCGTTCTCGGTCCCCACGGGTTGTGAGGTGCGGAGGCTTGGGATAATGACCTCGGCCGGGATGACTGCCTCTGTTCCGAAAGCTAGAGCGAAAGGAGTCTCTCCGGTTGCTGTTCGACAGGTTGTTCTGTACGACCATAACACCTCGGGTAGCTTGCTTGCCCATGTTCCCTTGCTCTCCTCCAACCTTGTCTTCAACGTGTGTTTGATTATCTTGTTTACTGCCTCGACCTACCCGTTCGACTGGGGGTGGTAGGGTGACGAGAACAGCCTCTTGATCTTATGCTTCTGGCAGAATCTTTCCATCTCTAGCCCGTCGAATTGCTTCCCGTTGTCCGAAATGATTATCTGTAGGAGGCCGAATCGACAGATTATGTTGCGCCAGATGAACCTGATAACATGTTCCTGATCGATCGTTTTCAGTGATTCCGCCTCCGCCCATTTGGTGAAGTAATCCACGGCGACGATTGCGTGCTTGACGCTGCCCGGGGCCGTAGGTAAAGGGCCAATGAGATCGATCCCCCACTTTGCGAACGACCATGGGCTCAGGATTGAGGTGAGCTCGGTCGGAGCCTGGTGGATTGCCGGCGAATAGACTTGACACTTGTGGCATGCCCGTGCGTAGTTGATTGCGTCCTTCTTTAGGGTGGGCCAGAAATATCCCTGTCGGATAACCTTCTGGGCGAGCACCTGGCCGCCGACGTGGTTCCCGCAGCGTCCTTCGTGGACCTCGACCAAGATCTTCCTTCCCTGCCCCGGCGTTACGCACTTTAGGAGGGGCAGGGCGAAGCCTCGCTTGTACAACTGGTCCCCGATGATCGTGTACCGGGCCGCCCGGAGCTGCAACTGTCTTGCCGCTACCCGTTCGACTGGGAGTTGGCCGTCACGGAGGTACTTTAGGATGGGGGTCATCCAGCTGTCCTCCTGCTGCCCCAGGTTACTCACCCACTGGTTGGAGCTCGTGGGGGCGGTCAGGTAAGTAACTGTGATCTGGGACATGTCGGCTGCCCCTTCGGATGTTGCGAGGCGGGCAAGTGCGTCTGCTTGAGTATTGTCGAGTCGGGGTACCACCTCTATGCAAACTTGATCGAATTTTTCGAGCAGGTTCTTGGCTAACCCTTGGTAGGCCAACATCCTATCGCTGCGCGCCTCGTATTCTCCTGAGATTTGACATGTAACGAGCTGTGAGTCGCTGTAGACCTGGAGTCTCTTCACTCCCATGGCCATGGCCATTTCCAGGCCGTTAATTAATGCTTCGTACGCGGCCTCATTGTTGGTCGCGTGGAAACCGAATCTTATGGCTGTCGTGAACGACTGGCCGGATGGGCTGAGAAGGACAATTCCCGCGCCTGCCCGCGTAGTTGTGGAGGATCCGTCAACGTACATTTTCCACGGTGGCTGCTCGATCTTGGACATCGCCTCCGGGTAAGTGAGCTCGACTATGAAGTCGGTCATGGCTTGGCCTTTGATGGATGTTCGAGGAGCGTATGTGACTCCGAATTGCCCGATCTCAACAGCCCACTTGAGGCATCTGCCCGCCGTGTCTGGCCGATGAAGTACTTGGCGAAGTGGCATTGTTGTCAGTACCTCTACTTGATGATCGAAAAAGTATGGGCGTAACTTACGTACGCTCATCACTAGAGCGTATGCTAATTTTTCCAGGGGTGGGTACCGTAGCTCGGCGTCGTGAAGTGTCTGGCTGACATAGTAGATTGACAGATGTGCCTGCCCCTCAGCCCGCACTAGCACGGCGCTGAGAGCTGAGTCTGAAGCCGCCAAGTATAAGAAAAGCTTCTCTCCGGGGACGGGTTTGGCCAGCACCTGGGCATTTGACAGGTATGCTTTCAAGTTATCGAAAGCGAGCTGACTCTGGGGAGTCCAGTTTAGTTTCCCCTTCCGCATGCTGTCGAATAAAGGCTTGCATCGGTCCCCCATGCGGGAGATGAAACGGCTGAGGGCGGCCAGGCTGCCCGTCACTCTCTGCACCTCCTTCACCGTGCGGGGAGGGCTCATGTCGAGGATCGCCTGTACCTTGGTCGGGTTTGCCTCGATTCCCCACTGGCTAACCATGTGCCCCAAGAACTTGCCCGACTCGACGCCGAAACTGCACTTTTTCGGGTTGAGCCTCATCCGATACTTTCTCAAGATCTCGAACGTTTCGGCTAGGTGTGTGAGGTGGTCTTCTTTCTTCTCGCTCTTGACGACGATGTCGTCGATATATACCTCCATGGTCGCCCCGATCTGATCGTGAAACATGTGGTTGACCAGCCTCTGGTAGGTTGCCCCAGCGTTCATGAGCCCGAATGACATCCGCTTCCAGAAATACATGTTTTTCTCGGTGAGGAAAGTGGTGTGTTTCTGGTCGTCTGCGGCCATCGGGATCTGGTGGTAGCCGGCAAATGCATCCATGAAAGTGAGCATCTCGTGCCCGGCCGTGCTGTCCTCCAGATGGTCGATGTGTGGCATCGGGAAGTGATCTTTTGGGCAAGCTTTGTTCAGGTCTGTGAAGTCGATGCATAGCCGCCAGGTGTTGTTGCTCTTTTTGACGAGTACAACGTTGGATACCCATTGAGGCTTGTCGTCGGGGTCGACCATTCCGATGAGTTTGTTGTCGAGCAGCTTTTTGACTTCTGTGACAATGACCGCGTATTTGTCTGGGCCGAATTTCCTTCTTTTCTGTGAGATTGGCTTGCGGGATGGATCGATGTGTAGTTGGTGTGAACATACGGCTGGATCGATCCCGACCATGTCTTCGTGGGACCAGACGAATACGTCTAAGTTCTCTTCTAAAAATGCGGTCATCTTTGCCCGCATCTCGCCGGACATTGACGAACCGAGTTGAACACTTACTTCTGGCCGATTCATCATTGTGACCGAAATTAATTCCTCGATCGGGCTGGCTCCCCGCTCGCCGTAGCGTGGATCGTCGATTTGCCCTGTCAGGGTTTTGTCAATCTCCATGGGTTCGTACCCGAGCCTTGGCTCCAGGTCGACTTGGATGTTCTCAAAAGTTTGTGAATCTTCTTCCATTGGGAGGGCAGTGGGTGGGATTTCTTCGTCTATTTCCATGTCTCCCTCCCCGATTGTGCAGACATAATCTAGATTTGCAAAATTTGAAATAACATCGATATACGCCAAACATCCGCGTGCCATTTTCTGATTTCCCTTAAGAGTCCCAACCTTCCCGGAGGGGGTTGGGAACTTGATACAATAATAGAATGCTGAGGTGGCGGCTTCGAACTCGTGCTCGAATGGCCTGCCGAGAAACCCGTTATAGGTTGACGGCTGGTCGACAATAATAAAGTCGAGCTGTTTCGAAGCCTTAACCTCAACGTCTATACTAGAAACTAATTCTACGGCTAGCCTAACTATCCCGTAGGGTTTAACTGTGGCGTCGTCTAAGCCCTTGATGACCTGGTCGCATGGTTCAACATACTTTTCAAAGGAGCTGTCCAGCTGGTCGAATGCGGTCTTGAAGAGAATGTTGCAGTAGGCCCCGTTGTCGACGAGCATGCGGTGGACGGTGACGCCCATGATGTTGACGGATACGACCAGGGCATCGTGGTTCGGGTAGATGACCCCGGTGCGATCCTCCTCCTTGAAGGCGAGGAGGTCTGTCTCTCTTGCCGTCATGTTGACCGGCATGGTGATCTGGTGGACGTTGTCCATTACCCGCAGCTCGCTCTTCTGCCTGCGGTTGGACAGCGAGGTGGTGGGTGCGAAGCCACCCACCGGGGAGAGCATGTTGACTGCCCGACGGGCTTGATGTTCTGGCATGGGTGGGCATATGAGGGCTGCCTCCCGGTTTGGCTCTGCGGGGCGGGCAGCGGCTTGAGCTTCCGGTCTGGCCGCCGGTCTCTTCACGAATTCCTCCACCTTCCCTTCCTCGAAGAGACGCCAGAGTTGTTTCAGGAGGTCGCGGCACTCACTTGTGTTGTGCCCGACGGTTTGATGGTAGTGGCAGTACTTGTTGGGGTTGAGCTGCACCCCTGGCTTGTGGACCCACGGCCGTGCCTTGGGCATCATATTTTTGTCCCGGATTTGCACATAGACGTACTCCGGGGTGGCCGATAATTTTTCGGCCAGCTTCACCTCGACGGAATCGAAAGGCTTGAAAGGCTGGGGAGCCCGGTAGGAAAAGTTCCTCCGGCTTGATGCGGTGCCCGCCTGGGTACGAGGTTTCTCCTTCTCGGTAGGGTTGCTCTCGCCCAGCCGCTGCGCCAGGATGTCAGCGTTGTAGATGATTTTTCCGGCTCGCTGCCGGAACTCCGCGTAGGACTTGGGGTAATCCTTGTTCATCGACTTCCACAGTTTCGTTTTTAGGCGGAGTCCGCCTATGATCCCGACGAGCTTGACCTCGTCCCCGACGGGCTCGCCCTCCATAATGATGCGATCTACCCGGTCGATGTACGCCCGGTCTGTCTCGTCCTTTCCCTGGGCCAGGTTTGCCATGCGGTTGGCGCCGGCCATTCGTGGCGCCATCGAGGAGAAATGTTCCAGGAACAGCTCTCCCAATTGGTGGAATGAGACCACCTTCCCTGTGGGCAGCGAGGAGTACCAACGGTGTGCCCGGTCACCGAGGGTTAATGGAAACATCCGGCACTGGGTTGCGTCTGTAGCTCCCATGGAGATCATGTAAGTAGAGTACTTGCTCAGGTGGGTGACGGGGTCCGTCTCCCCGTCATATTGGCCCACAGCGGCCACGTTGATTTTTGGTTGGGCTGGGGCCCGCACCAGGATGTCTGCGAGGGGCGGGTTGGGCATGTAGGGGACATGATGTTGCCCGTCCCGCCTTTCGAGTTTGGCCTCTAGGTCCGTGACCTTCTTTAGGATAGCGGCCATAGCGCTGTCGGCCGCGGGTGGAGAGCGGGGACGAGGGTTGTCCCCCAAGCGGTCACGGACCGACGGCCTCGGGGCCGTGTCGTTGTGACGCCTGGGGGATCGTGCCCGCTCTTGCTCCCGGGGTCTGGAGCTGGCGTTGGACTCGCAGTGTCGGGCAGCTCCCCGAGCTTGGGAACCCAACCGAGAGAAAACTGACCCCGCAGGTCGGCGTGAAACCCGTTGCGAGTCGGCCTCCTCGTCGAGGCGCCTCTTTAGGTTCTGAGGCCGTGGGTTACTGGCGGCCCTCCTGGCCGTTTCCTGCTCCTGCTGTGGCTGGCCGGTGGCCCTGGACCGGGCTGGCTCCTTTCCGGGTCTATGAGTGCGGATAGGAGCGGCGTTGATCTCGGCCTGACGGCGTTCGACCATGGCCTTGGCGGCCTGGAGGTCTTCCGGAGTTCTTATGGCTGACAAGAACTCGAAGGGACCCTGGAGTGTTTCCGCCGTGGCTGGAGCCGGGGTGGCGGTTTCGCCGATGTCCTCGACTTGGTGCTGGGTTCGTGTGGCCTTTGAAGTGGTCATTTTTTCTTTGAATGAAAGTGGATGGGGTTTTGTTCGAGGTGACTAGATAAACGAAACCGAGTGTACTTCGATATTAGCACCCTCCTTCTAGCGCCAAAATGTTGATAGCGATTTATAACGGATCTCGCTGCCGGGTTCCTAGCGGGTAGGATTTGATATTAATGATAACAAGAAGCAATCAATGTGTGAGTAAATGAGCTCTCAAGAGTGTATTTGCAATAAATGTGATGTGTCCTACAAATGGGCATTTAAAGCCCTATTTATAGTATACAAGGTGAGGGTTCCCCATGCTTGGTAGGTGGACTTGTGGGTCCCCCCTACTCCTAGCTGGAAGGTAATAAGTGGCTACAGCCTCCCCTACGAGCCAATGAGGGGACGCCACGTGGCACTGTCACCCCTGAGGTGATTGGACTTGGCCCCAACTGCCCTCTTTGACCCTGTCACATCCTCTGGACTGATGGCATCCGACATCCTCTCACAGCTGGAGCGGTCTGGGGTCGGGCAGACGGGTACTCGGGTATCGGGAAACGAGTCCGGACGAGAGTACCCTGGTTGTTCATCTGCGGGTAGGCGGGTAGAGCACCTGCTCCGGAGCTCGCCGCTGGCCGCCCGATACCCGGGCCTGTGGGTAACCAAGTATCCTGCCCGGTAGCTCCCAGAGGCTCGCGTCGGGTAGCCTCTACGTCCCCGCCCGTCTGCCTGACCGGTCGGCGGACCATTCTTACCCGAGCCCGCTACAGTAGTAGGTCCATGTCTGATACCCGACGGGTCGGGTAGTAAATATCGGGTGTAACAGTCTCTTGTAAACTCGAGTTCACATGAGCTCTTTTTTTCAAATATTACCATTATGTATAGACACTATCACGAATATGCATATCAACTATCACTTGGTATGCATACAAAAACAGTGAAACAATAATAATTGTGTATACATAATAATGATATTTGAAGAAATCATGTTCACATAATTTTTTGCCTTCACGATATATTCATAATCATACAATAAAATAAGACGAAAAATTCCATTCTTCCGTCTGTTCACGATAGAGTAGGTCTCTTGTAAACTCTAGTTCACATGAGCTCTTTTTTTCAAATATTACCATTATGTATAGACACTATCACGACTATGCATATCAACTATCACTTGGTATGCATACAAAAAACAATAAAACAATGATAATTGTGTATACATAATAATAATATTTGAAGAAATCATGTTCACATAATATATTGCCTTCACGATATATTCATAATCATACAATAAAAAAAAAATGACACAATAAAATAAGACAAAAAATTCCACTCTTTTGTCTGTTTCACTATACAATAGGTCTCTTGTAAACTCGAGTTCACATTAGCTTTTTTTTTCAAATATTACCATTATGTATAGACACTATCACGACTATGCATATCAACTATCACTTGGTATGTATACAAAAAACAGTGAAACAATGAATAATTGTGTATACATAAGAATGATATTTGAAGAAATCATGTTCACATAATTTTTTGCCTTCACGATATATTCATAATCATACAATAAAATAAAATTAAACAATAAAATAAGACGAAAAATTCCACTCTTCCGTCTGTTTCACGATAGAGTAGGTCTCTTGTAAACTCGAGTTCACATTAGCTTTTTTTTTTTCAAATATTACCATTATGTATAGACACTATCACGACAATGCATACCAACTATCACTTGGTATGTATACAAAAAACAGTGAAACAATGAATAATTGTGTATACATAAGAATGATATTTGAAGAAATCATGTTCACATAATTTTTTGCCTTCACGATATATTCATAATCATACAATAAAATAAAATGAAACAATAAAATAAGACGAAAAAATCCACTCTTCCGTCTGTTTCACGATAGAGTAGGTCTCTTGTAAACTCGAGTTCACATTAGCTCTTTTTTTCAAATATTACCATTATGTATAGACACTATCAAAACTATGCATATCAACTACTCCCTCCGTCCACGAAAATTTTACCCGGTTACTGTTGAGCACAGTTTTTAATGAAAAATGATATTTTATTGAAAAAGTGAATAAAGTAGATAAAGTAAGAGTATTGTGGTGGGTATTGTGGGACCCATTTTTTTTTTGTGAGTGTAGTTTATTTCCAAAAGAGGAATGGGTAAAAATTTGGTGGACGGACCAAAAAGGAAAGCGGGTAAAAATTTGGTGGACGGAGGGAGTATCACTTGGTATGTATACAAAAAAACAGTGAAACAATGAATAATTGTGTATACATAAGAATGATATTTGAAGAAATCATGTTCACATAATATATTGCCTTCACGATATATTCATAATCATACAATAAAATAAAATGAAACAATAAAATAAGACGAAAAATTCCACTCTTCCGTCTGTTTCACGATAGAGTAGGTCTCTTGTAAACTCGAGTTCACATGAACTTTTTTTTTTCAAATATTACTATTATGAATAAACACTATCATGACTATGCATATAAAAAAGTGACAGTGCATACATAACAATGATATATGAAGAAATCGGATTTATCTGAGTTTCTGCCTTCACATAATCAAAATCATAAATAAAATGAAACGTTAATTTCGCCAAGATATACTTAAAGAACAATTTTCTAACACATCAATGAATAAACAACAATGCCAATACAAATCTCCATAATAAAATACAGAGACAAAATGACCACATTAGAATATATTATCTAAATTGGGATGAAAGAAGCACACCATATCGTTTTGTATAAACACTATCACGACTATGCACATCAACTATCACATGTTATGCATACAAAATACAATGATAGTACGTACATAACAATGATATTTGAAGAAATCGGGTTCACAGAATTTCTTTGCCTTCACGAATATATTCATAATCATACAATAAAATGAAATGAAACAATAATATCACCAACATACACTTAACATTTTTCTAACACGTCAATAAATGAACAATGCCAATACTAAATCATTGAGAAATCTCCATAACAAAATACTGAGACAAAATGACCAAAATCTATGCTTTTGCTTTCTCTGCCTCGTAAAAATCGAGTTAAGAAAAATGGCTAACCATGTTATAACGAAGCCGAACGCTCTGAGCTGTGTAGGCTGATCGGGGCATTCGTCTCAGACTCGGATACATGAAAAATCGAGCAGCTGAAACTCAATGTGCATCAAGCCAATTCACGGAATCGTCATCATCAGCGAATACAGCATGTACAACAGATAAAGCAAGCCTGCAAAAATTATTACGTACGTTACTAAACTTAACCCAATCGAATGAACTCGTATTCGTCTTGATTAGTTATAATTATATTTTAGGAATTTTTATATTACAATTAAAAAGACTCGCTAGTAAAATATTAAATACCCTAAGATCACTGAAAATTACACTTGGTTTATTATACTCCCTCCGTTCCCTAATAACTTTCACACTTTCCTTTTTGGGACGTCCCACAATAACTTTCACACTCCAAATATGGAAATAAACACCCTCACAAGTCACAATATCTATTTTAATTCAAAATATTCTTCATTCATTGGTTGAAAAAGCCAATAAAACAGTTTTTCTTAAAATCTGTGCCACCCCACCTCCGAAAGTTAAAAGGGGACGGAGGGAGCACATTTTCTAGTGTTGACCCTGAGTAGTAAGTGAACAGACAAGACCCGAAAACACGGTTATTTATGGGCATGCAGAAGATGCAGTGACAAGCAAAATATATCGGGTTGAAAAAGAGTAAATCTACAGACAGGCAGGGGCGTCAACGTCTACTGTTTTTTTCTCGCACTTACTAATTTTTAAAATTCAAGTACTAGAGAACGGAAATCTAAATCTTCACTACTGGAGAAGAGAACTGAAGGCACCGCAGAAAATGTCCCCGCAGCAATAGTTCTATATCCAAACAACATAAATTTAATGAGAATTATTATTATGGAAGTGTTTCGTGCGCGTTTCATTAAAGAAAGAACGAAGGGTAAAACCGTCTTCAGCAAACCTGGCAATGACTAGACCAAAGAAGAGGACGTAAAAACCGAGCTTAATGATCCGAGCTTTCTTCTCAGCACTAACCACTTTAAAGACCTCCGTGACATCGATAAGATGTTGCTTTGATAGATACCTGAACATATAAGAGAAAAACGCAAAGAAGTAGCTTGAGTTTTAGTGTCGGACCCACAACTTTTCTAACAAAAAGGAGACAAGAGAAAATTCAACGGCACCATTTTCCTTCACGATCAACTGTTTTTCTAACCGAAGTAAATTTAAATGAAATTTTTCACATGATGATAAGTTCGTATTAAACCTTTTTTTTCCTCTCGTTTGTTTGCACATTTCACTAAAAATCTTTTGATATTGCATCGTGTGTGCAATCCCCTCAATTTCTTACTTCCTCGGTCCCTAAACACTTTTCACAGTTACTTTATTTTCGTATTTTAGCGAGCAAGTTGTTTATTAGTATTTGAAACGATAAAGTGGTTTTTAAGGTAGGGTATGATAGATCTATCTCTCCTCTATTATAAAGTAACTTAAAAATTATTTTATCACTAATAAAAAACTCGCTCGCTAAAACACGAGGAAACAATAACTATGAAAAGTGTCATGGGACGGGGGTAGTATTATAAAGCATAGGCATGAAAATGGGTGATTAGACGAATACTTACTGCTTCAGATTATAGTACGCCAGGGGCAGTACGAGCAAGAACATGACCCAATGCCCTGTCACGAGAAACAGAATGCAGAACGCGCCATGTAACAAATACTCAGGAAGAATCACATAGTTGATTCGAGATGATAATTCATATGGATTCAAATAATCGGCCTCCAAATCCGAGAACCCTAGGAACTACATTAAACAAATGATAGCTTGAGAATCATATCAAGAGCACAAATTTTGCTAACATGTTCATAAGAAAAACAATTGCAGGTGTAAAATTGAAAAAGAAGTCATAAATGATGGTATGAGGAGAAACGAGTCGAGAAAACCTCAATAAGTCATCACTTTCAACACTTGCCAGTATTACCCTAGGTTGGAAGATTACATTATAGCGTAGATTGCAAGATAATATTTTAATTACAAATGCTGTGAAAAGTCTAAGAACATCATGTGGAGACAACCAAGCATTCGTAAAGTAGAGAAATTCTCAAAGTGTGTTGTAACACGAAAATGTACAAGGCAGAGTAGAACACTAAGGGCTCGTTTGCTTTGATGGATAAGTTTGGATTGATTATTTTATACTCCCTCCGATTCGATTTTGATTGTCCACTTTACCACAAAAGGAAGGTTTTTCTTTTCCTTACCCAAAATAGCAAAAAACAAACACTACCCCTTTTAACTTACCCCTTAAAAACATCATTTATTTACACTCATGCCACTACTTTATCAACTTTATACCCACAAATACTAATAAACAACTCTTACCCCTTTTAAAAATCTACTTTATACCCACAAATACTAATAAACAACTCTTTGATTAAAACCAGTACCATTTTCTTATGGACAATCAAAATCGAATCGGAGGTAGTACTACTTAATCTAGTGTTTGGTTTGTAGGTTTATGGCTCGGGACTCGAGGTTGGCCCGAAACTATTTTTTGAAGTAATTCCGCTATCGGGGGACAAATACTCCGGTTTGGGTAGGTGAGATTACTTCATCCTTATCGAGATCATATAAAAACAATCAATCCGTCAAACCAAACATACCAACTACTTTTAAGCATTACAATCCTACCAATACAATCCTACACAATCCTATCCATAGTTATCAATCTCATCCTGCAAACTAAACATAGCTTGTTTTGGGTCTTGACAATCCCAGATTGGCCGTTTATGCCCACACCAATTTTATTATGGTCACCGAAACCAGACTGATCTTTAACTCTCACTTTGATTTTCTATACCTCTTATGTTCTTAGCTTATTTCCCTCGCCTTCTTTCTATTTCAGTGATTTACTTAGTGAGGTTGAGATCTATTATCAGTTTATCACTAGCAAGGTAATACGCGTTTCTCTAAAATATTGATTAGATTACAAAATCTAAAACAGTCTTCAACTTGGCTAGGGTTCAGTGTCCAAATATACATAACTAAACTAATATAAATATAGACTGAATTTCTTGCCAAATTCCAGAAAATTACAAATTTTTAAAGAATAAAGAGATTAAATTGAACATTTCTAGCTAGTCCTAGTGATTCATACTTCCATATATGTAGGACAAAAAACTTAATCTAGTAAATCTGTCCGAAGAAAATCTCAAACTCGTACGAACACAAAACGACGGGCCATGACTTCCTGTTTAGATACTTTATTTGCTTCTACATAAGTTGCACATTTGGAACATCCTACATAAATTTTTCCAACTTTTACATGAGTAATCTATAAGTGTTACTACAAATTAAATGCTACTATACTAATATTCTTGCAACATATATCTTCCCAAATGCAGTAAAAAAATAAAATGAAACAACCAAATCACATATGAACAAGATCCTCCAACAAAATCAAATCTTTATCATTACAGTACTTGAAAAATAGATTAAATCCAAGTGGGGTATTCCTATCTACACGCAACATGCTTCTAAAATTACAATTGAGTGTATATGACAGATTAGGCAAAAGGAAACCCTAGAGAGCAAGAATATACCTGATAAAAGTTTAATCCCAAGAGGGTAAGATTTATGGTTGTAAAAATAATCCAGAGAATTGGATCCAACGGCATAATTTATTGCTTTTTTTCCTGAAGAAACTCAATTCACAGCCAAACTGTCGCAATTTCCTTGAACCCTTTTCATCTCCCCGCCGAGGATTAAAGGAAAAATTAAATAAAAATTGTAATAACCTGATTTAACAGAGAATCGTGGTCTGTAAAGTAACGAGTCAAAGACTCAAAGTGGACTGTGCCTTCAAGTTCTTTGTATTTGACCTAAATATACAATGCATTTCTTGAAATTGGTCTTTGGAGAAAAGCCCAATTTTTATATACATTACGGATATTTTACAATTCAAATGTATTTTTAAGTTATTAAAATTATTTTTACTGAACAGTTAAAACTAATTATACCGTACCGTTGGTCCACAAGAGACTTCCTCTTATTAAAAATAAATAAATTTGTCGTTATTAGGAGAGGCCGTTAATCACTAGTGAAATGTGCTCAATTTAGCGAAGTCGAATCGAACCTGTACTTAAAAAGAGACATGTAAAAATAATTTTAATTATCGAGAAATATATATTTTTTAATTAAAGTTTAATAGTATTAGCTCAAAAATACTTCAAAATTTATGTATGGGAAGAGGCACAAGTTAAATACAATCACTTTTTTAATACACTCCACTAAAAAATTATTCGGAAAAAAAAAATCTAAAAATTTAACAATTTTAGAAATTATTTCTGAAAATGCGTATGTTTTTTTTTTCTTTTTTCTCAAATTTTTGGATTTTTTTTTTAAGTTATCGAGTTTTTCGGATTTTTTTTCTCAAACATTTTTTTAGTGGAGTGTATTAATTAAAGATTAGGCACTAAATAGAAACTAGGTATTAACCAACAAGCCCAGAATTCAATTTTGGGCCTAAGGCCCATAATGCCTTTAGGAATTAGGCCTTCTCGACGCCAACAACCAGCTAGGAACGACGTCGTTTTTGTATCTCCTGAGCCCTTCCCGGCTTAGGATTTTAGGCAACATCGAGAGCTATGCCTATGAACACGAGCAAGATATCACAATCACAAACTCCTTTCCATTTTGCTTTGTTCATTTCTTCATCAAATGCCAAAAGATCAGAGGTAACACGTTCTTTACGTGCTTGCTAATTTGATTCTTTGCTTTTATTCTGTAATAGCTTCATTTGCTTATTGCTTTTTACTCTACTTTTGTGCTGGATATTGGTTTCCTTTACTTGCATATTCATCTGTCTTTGGTTCTATGTAGGTTAAGTGTGCGAAATTCCTGTTTAATTACTTTAATTGTTGTTATTAAAGCTCGTAGTTCTATTTAATATTGTTAATTTCTCCATAATTTGATGTATTACATGATTAACCTTTTGATTTCATCGAGCTACTGGTATTACATGGAGAAATCAAATCGAATTCTGTAGAGAATTAGAACAAGGAGATACATGCTATGTTTAATTCTGTTTTGGTGAGTTGCTGGGTGAAGAATTATGTGGAATGAGCTTTAATTTGATGTATTTGAAGGTTAGCTTTGTTCATTAGAAAATGCATTCTGATTTCGGTATTTAACGAGTAAAGAGAAATTAACTACAAGGATAATGATATGATTAGTACCCCAACTTTTAGCTGCGGAAAAATGTTTGGTTGCCAATTTTGAAGGTTAGCTTTGTTCATAAGAAAATGCGTTCTGATTTCGGTATTTAACGAGTAAAGAGAAATTAACTACAAGGATAATGATATGATTAGTGCCCCATTCTTTAGCTGCTGAAATGTTTGGTTGCCAATTTTGAAGGTTAGCTTTGTTCATAAGAAAATGCATTCTGATTTAGGTATTTATGACGTCTTGTTCTTTCTCGCGGAACGAGTAAAGAGAAATTTACTATGAGGATAATGATATGATTAGTACTCCATTTCTTAGCTGCGGAAAATGTTTGGTTGCCAATTTTGAAGGTTAGCTTTGTTCATAAGAAAATGCATTCCGATTTAGGTATTTATGGTGTCTTGTTCTTTCTCGCTGAACGAGTAAAGAGAAATTAACTACAAGGATAATGATATGATTAGTACCCCATTTTTTAGCTGCGGAAAATGTTTGGTTGCCAATTTTGAAGGTTAGCTTTGTTCATAAGAAAATGCATTCTGATTTCGGTATTTATGGTGTCTTGTTCTTTCTCGCTGAACGAGTAAGGAGAAATTAACTACAAGGATAATGATATGATTAGTAACAGTGCCCCATTTTTTTAGCTGTGGAAAACGTTTGGTTGCCATTTTTGAATTGGTTTTTGCAATGTTGCAAATTAACATGTTATATTCTAGTCGTATCTGATTAAAATCTCTTTCTCTGCTAGGGTTCTTTAATTCTCCATTGCAGTACGATTAAGCTAATATGATGGTCTGTACTCCCATGAGCACTTGCACGAAAAACGTAGTCTGCTTAATTGGAAGAGTCCAAAGGCAGATGATTGTTCGTGTTTCTGATGCCTTTCAGAAATCCTCGTGCCATTGTTTTACGTTTAGCAACCATCCAAGATTACATTATTCGACCACCTATGCATCCAAACCGAAGTCTTTTAATGGCTTCCAAAGTAATTGTTTCGGGTCTTGTACATCCAAACGCGACGTTGCTTGCCATTCACTGACATTTAAAGGCCCTAGATGTTATCGGAAAACACGCGTTAATGTTTCAACTGGAGACCAAAATATGAATTTGCGACTTTTGATGCCCAAACAATCACAGACTTCCAAAATTAAATATAGCGTAGGACCTTTTTCTTGGCGACAATGCAGTTTCTCTTCCGGCGTTCTTATTGGATTATTGCTTTGTTATTCTACTTCTCAACCTTCTTATGCTGAAGCACCTGAGGGAAAAGAAAAGAACAAAGGCTACTCAGAAAAGAAAAAAGTCCTGACAGACTACTCTGTGATTGGTGAGTACACAAGTAGCATCTAATTTATCTTAATTTCTTTCTGGTATGATATCCTTGTGATTGATATTCAAAGTTTATTAGAATTCGAAAATCATAAGGCTTGTGATGATTATAAACCTCTAGTGGGGATATTTGCCCTATTCGAAAGACTAATTTGGATTACTGCTTCTCCAAAACAGGTATACCTGGAGATGGGAGATGCTTGTTTCGTTCTGTTGTTCATGGAGCTTGCGTACAATCAGGAAAGCCAGCACCAAATGAGGACGCTCAGCGGCAACTAGCGGATGAGTTACGAGCTATGGTATGTTTCTTTTCACTCGAGAAATTTCACTGTCATATTTTGACCAAAAGTTAAATACTTGTGATAAGCCCCGAGCGTTCTATTTTATTTAGATTTCGGTTAGATTATATATAATGATAGGCTGCAAAACATTGACGTGCGATTGTAGGTGAATGTTGCTTTTCAAAATCAATTTGTGTTCAATTTCACATGTTGCTTTCGAACAATTGCAATTGTTTTTATAATATCTGCTATAGTGTCCTGATAATGCATCTGCCATGTTATTAGGTGGCTGATGAATTAATCAAGAGACGGGAAGAAACAGAATGGTTAGTCAACCGATATTTCCTGTTCTCTAGCACTCAGCTTGGCCTCTTTGTTAATACCTACTTACGAACTATTAACTAATTAAAAAAATGTGTATGCAAATACACATCACATTTGATTTTCTGTTAACACTCAGGTTTATAGAAGGTGACTTTGATACATATGTTTCACAAATAAGGAAGCCTCATGTATGGGGAGGTGAACCTGAACTATTGATGGCTTCTCATGTTCTCCAGTAAGTCTTTATTAATCTTTTAATAGCAGCTTTAGTTTTACTCCACTGGGTGATTTTGTCTTAACCAAGGGTAAAATCAATAGAATATATTGTTGTCCTTTCTAAATTACTGCTAAACCATTCACCAAGTCGAGACTAGAGTAAATTGAACATGATCAAGGGTTGCTTTGCCCTATTATATAATATACTCCCTCCGTCCATGAAAGTCGTGTCTATTTATTTTGGCCTGGTTTTAAGAAAAGATAGATAAAAGAGATAAAGTAAGGGTATTTTTGGCATTGTGTGGTCCATTTATGAGTTAAATGGTTGGTAAGTGATATTTGGATGGTGAAGAAAAACAAATTGTTGACTAAAACAGAGTAGGCACATTTTTGGTCAATTAATGGGACGGATTGGGTTAACCAATTCTCTCCCCTCCACCCATAAAGAGTTCTTTACACACACATAAAGGTGGGAGGTGAAATGTGATACATGAACTAATATATATCATAATTACCTAACCCAATCCTCTCCCCTCCACCCATAAAGAGTTCTTTACACACACATAAAGGTGGGAGGTGAAATGTGATACATGAACTAATATATATCATAATTACCACTACTAGAATGCCAATCACAGTATACATGCATGACCAAGATTCTGATGGCTTGATATCGATTTCCGAGTATGGACAAGAATACAGCAAAGATAGTCCTATTAGAGTCCTTTACCATGGTTATGGTCATTACGATGCGCTGCACGTTCCAGGTAGGGGAGGAGCAAGGCCGAGACTTTGATATTTCGTCATGAAAACGGTAATATTTGCAACGGAGATGCAGTCGAATGGATGGTTATTTTAGTCTACCATGTGTTACATAGATTTGATTTGCAAGTAATTCTGAATTAGATGAAATATCTTGCTAGTTTACACTTTTATTTCTTAGCATCTCAATTCTATAGTGCCCAGCAGGACTTCATGGTGTTGTACCATAGGCATTGAGATGTTGTACTGTACAACTAACTGTGCACATGGTACAGCATCACGAAGCACTGATGGGCACTAGCATGGACCACAATTATGAGAAAGTGCATTTGTATCTGTGATTGCATATTCTTTTTGTCAAAAGTCTTTCTTGTGTTTGGGATATAAAAGGTGTGCACTGTTGGTTCTTCTGATACGCATAAGAAACAAGAGTTTCATTGTACAATTGTGAGGGCAAAATTGTCAGTACGGTTGTTTCTCATTTTTTGCATTCAGCAATTGTTTTGGTGCTTCTGTTTGTCTCAATCTAGTGAATTTTGATTCTGTACTAGATTTACCATACTACCCTCCGAAGTGGATATTGATTCTCTGAAAAAGCAGATTATCGAGCATGTGCATTGCATTGAGCTGACAATATTTCCAAACACCACCTATCTGAAAATTCATTCACATTTAAATTGTCAAACTACTCTTTTGGGTTTGGTTTCCTCCACAAATGTCTACCACTCTATGTATAGTCTCTGTCTCAACATATATATAAATATTTTTTTAATAATGATTTGTGTTATTAGTTCCCACACATAATTTGCATTGCTAAAAATGAAATACAATATGAAGAAGAAAATAAATTGGTCATTTATGTTGCATATTTCCAAGACTCAAAGTCCTTAGGTAAAGAAACTAAAAATAGTGTTTGGCTGTCGGACTATGCAAATATGGGGACCGAATTATTCATATAAATTTGTCCAATGTGACATATCAAGTGTTTTATTTACACAGATCCTTAAATTAATAATAATAATAATTAAAAAAACTAACAAAATAAAATATAGAGTATGACTCATGGAACTTGAGTTGAACACAAATTTTTGCAAAAAGAAAAAAAAATACAGATGAGACTACTACATCCTTCCATTCCAAAGTAAATTTCTCACTTTTCTTTTCGAGCCGTCTCACAATAAGTTTAACATTCCGTGGCAAAATAAACACTTCACTATATATAATCTTTAATCTTCAAATTTACACAATATTATCACAATCTCCCTCATTTCATTCATCTTTCAGCGCTATTTATTACTTTATTTCAAAAGACAATATGTGGTCCACCATATATTAATAAATAAATACATTTTCTTAAACAAAACAACAAACATTACTCCCTCCATCTCAGTATTAACTTCTCGTTGCTTTTGAGCACAATATTTAAAGAAGGATAATTAATCATAAATAAAGTACATGTGATGTAATTAGAGAGAGAAGATAATGTTATCACTATAATTTGTGGGGGTGTATCAATTTTTTGAATAAATAGAGAAACGTAAGAGGTTAATTAAGAGCAAGGGTAACATATGTATATTAGGGGGTGTATCTAATAATTATTTAAAATATTGTGGATAGATTAAGTGAGTAGGGTATATAATCGGGCCCTACTCGAAATTATTTAAAGGTCATGGTTATTTGCACTTACCCCCTTGATAAATACACCACCCCGACTTTTTTTTCGAAAATATGTAAAATCTTTGAAAAAGTTTTTCGATTTTTTCTTCAATTTAACTATGTTCGAATATTTTTTCGGAAAAATGTAAAAAGATTCGTAAAAAAAAATTCTGAACACCAAATAGTGTATTCATAGTGCAAATAACCCGTGCCTTATTTAAGAGTAGGGATATTTTCACCCCCACAATTTGATTGTTCACCCCCAAATTTTTGTTCGGATTTTTTTTAGAGCATTTGTCATTTGTGTCAAAAATACGATTAGAACATTTAGATATGTTTGTGGGGGGTGAATAATGTTCTAGTCATTTTTTCGAACAAATGACAAATGTTCTAAAAAAAATTTAGAGCAAAAATTTGGGGGTGAACAATCAAATTGTGGGGGTGAAAATATCCCTACTCCTTATTTAAACCAGAATAGATTGGGCCTCAGCCCAATTTGACTCCCTTGTAAGCCCAACATTTGGTATTCGGCGGCACTGCCAAAATGGCAAAATAGTAATTTAAAGTGAGAAACCGTTAATGGGTCCCGCACTTGCCGTTGGTCTTTCATTTCCGAGCTTGGATCCTCTGTTCCCAAAAAATCCTGTAGGCTCGAGAAACCTTGCATTTCTGCAAATCGATTCATTGATGAACGCAAATCAAATCCTTGATTCTGTTATTTCTGCTCGAAACTCATCCCAAGGAAATATTTGGATCATAATTTCGAATTAAATTGAGGAATGATCGATCCGTCGGAAAGGAAAGAGCTGGAAAAAAAAATCCTGAAATCTCGATGATTCATGCGGGAAATTGAAGGATTTTATAGGTTTGTGGCGATAATGTCAAATTTATATGGAGGGGATTTTAATCAGAAGATTGATTATGTGTTCAAGGTTGTATTGATTGGAGATTCGGCGGTGGGGAAATCCCAATTGCTTTCTAGGTTTGCTAGGAATGAATTCAGCTTGGAATCGAAGGCCACAATTGGGGTTGAATTCCAAACTAAGACACTTTTAATTGATCACAAAACTGTCAAGGCTCAGATTTGGGACACCGCTGGTCAAGAAAGGTTCGTTCTCTCAATTAATTTATATAATGAATTTTTCACTGATCTTATAGTCCAATAGTACTAATTTTTTTATATAATGAATAGTTTGTTGAAGTGGTGAAACATATGAATTGTTTTTGTTTGGAGTTTCACTCATCTTAGAGTCCAATAGTACAAAAATTTTTACATAATAATGAATAGTTTGTTGAGGTGGTGAAAAACATTATTTGTTTTTGTTTGGATGGACACCGAGGATACGCATGGTTAGCAACTCTTCAATGATAATGAGTGCATTCATAATAAAAACGATGTATTAGGGGAAGAAATTGTTATATTTGTGATTCCATTGCTATTGTCGTGCCCCAATTTTAGAATAGAAATGAACAACAAATTGGTGTTGGTAGAGAAACAGGGTAATCAAAATAGAGTAGTGATTATTTTATTTAGGAGATGAGGTAGTGATTTTGTTTTCGTTAACCATCATAATAACACTAATTTTTAATTTCATTCTCATTGCCATTTAAGAGTTGTTAACCGAACGCCCCTTAAGAGCATGCGTAGAAAGTCGAGTTATATACTGAAGGATTTAGCGTTTGGAGCATGCCAATAAAAGTCTTGTTGCTTTAACATGTCAAATAGTAATCAAGGAAAGTGATATTATTGTTAGAATTGCAAACGTATATTGCAAGTGATACTTAAGAATGCAATACATTTCGGGCTTAAAAGATTGAGTTTTCAGTGTAAACGGATCTCAACTGTTGAGTGAGTGCACATTACATTAAGTGCACTAGAGAGTACTCATATTATTATAAGTGATACTTGAGAATGCAATACATGTGGGGCTTAAAAGATGGAGTTTTGGTGCATCCTATCCTAGGTATCGAGCGGTAACGAGTGCGTACTACAGAGGCGCAGTCGGGGCAATGTTGGTTTACGACATGTCCAAGCGCCAATCGTTCGACCACATGGCGAGGTGGCTCGAGGAGCTACGTGGGCACGCCGATAAGAACATCGTGATAATGCTGATAGGAAACAAGAGCGATTTGGGGACTCTGCGGGCCGTTCCAACAGAGGATGCGCAGGAGTTTGCCGAGAGGGAGAATTTGTACTTCATGGAGACGTCGGCCCTAGAAGCAACAAACGTCGAGGGCGCTTTCATGACCATTCTCACCGAGATATATCGCATTGTGAGCAAGAAAAGTTTGGCGTCCAACGGCGGGCCCGACTACGCCAAATCGTCCTCGTTGAAGGGGACTGCCATTATGGTTAATCATGCTCAACCAGACTCCTCATCTAGGTCTGGTTGTTGCTCATGATTTGCCTTTCATTCATTGTATAAACCTCATTTTCTTCCATGTTTTCCTTTGGATTTTGGAATCTCACATTGCCAAGAAAAATTCATTTGTTTTTCAACATATAGTGTGCAGCAAATCATGATACTAGTTTATTGCATTGAGTTTGCTTTTTTGGTTAAATCTAGGGGCGGAAATGAGTCGTTGTTCAAGCTATTGTTGGGCTTTAAATTTTATGTTTGAGTTTGTTTGATGATTAATCGGGTCACGCTCGAAATAGCTTTAATCGAGTCGAACTCGAGTAAGTTTGATATTTTTTGGTTAAATCTAGGGCTGGAAAAGAGTCGTGCCGAGTTTGAAATATTGTCGAGCTTTAAATTTTATATTTGAGTTTGTTTGATGATTAATCGGGTCGCGCTCGAAATAGCTTTAAGCGAGTCGAGCTCGAGTAGTTTGACATTTTTTCATTTGTTTGATCTTTTTCTACCTATCGATCTCAAGCTCGGGTACTATAACAAATGCAAATGCATGTCAAATTGAGCTTTTATTGAACAATTTCAAATTGAGTATCGAATAGTTTGATTTTCACTGTGGAATAGAACTCTTGCATTCCCCCTTTGCTTTGGATGAGATTAGATTCATCCAAGAATTCATTTGATTAGGATTTATCTGAAGTTTGGAACCGCTTCGAATATGTTAATCAACAAGTTTTGGACAACTTTGGCTAAATTTGAGACCCAAAATATGGATTTGCACTAATTGATAACCTCTACGGAAGAGTGTATATTTTGTTTGAACGTGGTTTGACATTTTTACACTTATTTTATTTTTTTATACTTATCGATCTCGAGCTCGGGTACTATAACAAATGCAAATGCATGTTCAAACCTGTTTAATATTTATATTAAATCGAGCTTTTATTGAACGATCTCATATGGATGTGCTACACTAATTGAAAACTCTATAGAAGAGTTTATATTTTGTTTGATTGGGGTTTCAAGCCTAAAGTCTAAACCTACTTTGGTCTTTGAATTGTTGAATTAATCACGGATTTTGAGTTATGTTCACCGATCATTGTTGAAATTACATCAAATACAAAAGTCACGCTATCATGTGCACCTAGTTCACGGTGCACTCACTCAACAGTTAAATTGTTTACACTGAAAAGTTTGGTTAGATTACACTGAAAAATTTACACTGAAGATCTATTTTAAATACAAAATTTTTAGTGTAATCTAATCATATTTTTCAATGTAATCAAATCATATTTTTCATTGAAAACAATCTCAACTGTCAAAAGTACAATTTAGCATTAAAAGAAACCTTCATGCCTATTTTTACCATTACATATTTTTATGTTTAAAATTTATAAATAGGCACACTCTCACATAGTTGATATTGTTTGCACAAAAAAATATAGGTTGATTACACTGAAAAATTTACACTGAAAATCAGTTTTAAGTGTAAACTTTTCTGTGTAAATAATTTAAACTGTTGAGTGAGTGCACCATATTCCAAGTGCACAAGAGAGTTACTTTTATAAATATTATGAGATTAAGACTGTAAATTCCAAATGGCCAGATGATAATCTAGCCCATACTTTTTATTTATCATCAATTGTAGCACATATTTTTCTCTCTCCAAATCTAATACATACTGTCACTTAATACTTAAAAATATCCCCAATCACCAGTTTCGGCAAAGACCCATCTTATGTGGATGAGAATCCACGTGTTTTGCTTATATGTAAAATATTAAAATTATAAAAAATAAAAAACAAAAAACAAAAAGAAAAAAAATCTCTATGTAAGAAGGATAAAGAAAGGTTTTATTTCTTAATTTTGACCCCTCCATTTTAATCTTACGTGAATAATTTTTTTTATATAATTTTAATATTCACGTAAGCAAGATACGTGGATTCCGGCATCCACATAAGATGTGTCTCGCCGAAAATAGTGATCGGGATATTTTTAAATATTAAGTAATAATATGTGCTAAATTTAGAGAGAGATAAAAATATACTCCCTCCGTCCCAATATTTTTTTGCACACAAAAATGGGCACACATATTAAGAAAAAATTACTTTTTGAGTAAAGTAGAGGCATATGCGTAAATATGTGTATATTATTGTGAGTGTGCACGCAAATCAATGTTTCCTTTTTTAGAGTGTGCAAATAATTTTGGGACGGACGAAAAAGGAAAGTGTGCAAATAATTGTGGGACGAAGGGAGTATATTAGAATTGATGATAAATGGAAAGTACGGGCCAAATTTGATTATTGCACCATTCCGAATAAAAAGATTCTTTTAGACAGACTAATTGAACGAGTTATGGCGATATTAAGGAAAATTTTGATCATTTAACCAATGGTTAATTTGGGGTATATATGCTAAATATACTTGGGGAATTCATTAATTTGGGGATACATGCTAAGTGATTATTTGCAATCAGTATTTGATAAGTAGAATTGATTTTGTGAGTGTTTGCAATTTCTACTTTATAGGTAGAATCATTTATTTTTTGAAAATAATCTATTTTGAAGTGTTTGCAACTACTACTGTTGATAGGCGAACAGCCGGGCAAAGAGATTAACATAAAGATACTAATCTAATAAGATTAAGAGATCATCAGAATTAATAATGTGAAAGAGGGCGAGCAACAGGGATTATATGCCCTAAGAGGCGAGCAGCAGGGACTGCTGACCAAATAGATGAAGACGAGCAACAGGGACTATATGCCCTAAGAGGCGAGCAGCAGGGACTGTAGACCAAATGGAAGAGGACGAGCAACAGGGACAAGTATCCATGTGAAGGCGGCGAGCAACTGGTCATAAAGGCCATTACGAAATAGTGAACAACAAGAGCAAGAAGACCCAAAGTATTTAACAAAAAACGAGCAGGCGAGCAACTCGGGTCATAAGGGTTTCCAACACCCAACGAAGACATACAGACGAGTAGCTGGGCACCAAGGAGAGTAGCTGAGTGGTTTCAAAGACCAAGTACAACATTGGGAATACCAAGAGTCACCAACTTTAGAAATAGTCAATGTGTCTTTACACTTGGCACCCATTCATTGGGCAATAGATTAGTTGTTGTACAAAAGTCATAACACTTGGCAAAATCCCAATGGCTAAGCCATCAAGATGGTGACACCTAGCCTCTTTGTATGCCTATAAATACCCCTTCATTTGCATGAAGGAGGAGGATTTTCCCATAATAAAAAAGTTGCCCAACTCTTGCCAATTCATTTCTTGCACTATATTTCATGATCTTAGTATTTGTTTGATGATCTTATGTAGTAAAAACAGCCACTAATCATCATAGATTAGAAAAGGTCATCAACAATTGGCGCTAGAAGAAGGGTTCGAACCTCCGTTTCACAAAAAAGTCGAAGAAAGGTTGAAGAACTTCACCGGAATCTGCAAAATCCGGCCGGAATCCGGGAGGAAGCCATCGGAAATCAAGTGTACACATTATTTGAAGCAAAATCATCCATCTATACATTACTTTGAGAGTTTAAATGCATGTGTGTATGAACTAGGGTTTTCAAACCACCATATTCATACAAACAAAGCTAGTAACTCTTAAGAAAGGTGTTTGTTGGAAATAAAATCATCCCATTCATTTGCTTACCACTTGTACTTCAGTAACCAAAATGGTTCGATCACAAGAAGAACGACATTTAAGCACGTCTCCAAGTCGTAGGTCAAAAACGAGGGTTTCGTCTACCGAAGGACATGCACGTACGGTAAAAGCGACTTCGCAAAGAAACATCCAAGTTACCATTGATACAATCCCGCCAGAAGTGGAAGCTCTTGCTCAAAATCCCGAAGAGCTAGCAAAAACGATTGCTGTTTTACAAGCACTACAAAGGCGACAAACGATCGGGCCATCAGGGACGCAGGCGGCGACCAACAGGGCAGCCGAGCAACGAAGCGAAGGAAGAAAAGACGCACGAAATGACGAGGTTGACAGCGAAGAAATCCGTCGGAATAAAGGGAAAGCTCCTCTGAGTGAAAGACTTGGAAGTCGAGGAGAGTCTACTCCGGGGACAGGTGAGGAGTCGAGCAGCGGGGACACAAGAAGTATAAGCCATTATCACACAAGAAGGGCAAGATATCACGGAACGCATAGGGAGGATCAACAGAGAGGCGAGGAGCGAGCAACAGGGCAAACACACCCTGCTGCTCGCCGCTCAGTGCATGAAAGGCTAAGAAGATCAGCCTTCGGGCGATTAGGTCCCAATGGAGCCAGTAACATCGCTAGGCACGCCACTCAAGAGAAACGTCCCGTTAGCAAGGGACTGCGTCATGAAGAGGTCATTGAACCCAATCATGACGAACAGCCTTCTAGCGGAAAAACGTCTCCAGATGAGTGGCAAGCTTTGAAGAAAGCGGTAGAAGAGATGCAAAAACAGTTGGAGGAGAGGAAAGGCGACGGGTCGATGATGTTGCCATCATCACCCTTGTCCCCGGATATCCTTAATGCGCCGGTACAAAAGAAAGTACAATTCCCGGCCATTAATTTGTACGAAGGAAATTCAGACCCAAAAGTACACCTGTCAAAATATACCGATTACATGATATCGGTAAAGGCGTCTGATGCAACTCAATGCCGGAACTTTCGGTAAAGGCGTCTGATGCAACTCAATGCCGGAACTTTCCGTTGACTCTTGGTGACGGTCCTCACAGATGGTTTTCTGCACTAGCTCCAGGCTCCATCAGTTCGTTCATGCAACTCAGCAAGGAATTTCTCTCACACTTCTCCACGGTCGGGTCTTACCTTACACAGAGACACAGGTTGGCAGATCTGAGACAAGGAGACGAGGAGACTGATAGAGCCTTCCTTGAGAGATTCGATAAAGTCCTATTGGAAGGAGAACCAGTGAGTGAGGACACCAAGATAGTGGCAGTTATGGCAGGGCTTAGGAAAGGGACAGACCTGTGGAAGGAAATGCACCTCGTTTTCCCTAAAACTTATTCCGAATTCAGGCACAAGGCTGGAGTGTACATTTCGATGCAAGAAACTCTACAGAGAGAGCTAGGAGACAAGGCTGATACCAAGAAATCGGGAAAGAAGTCAGGAGGGGAATACAAGGCCCCTAGGAACATGAAAGCTTTTAGTGAAGGATCCGAATTGAAGGAGAAATTGAACCATGTCTTATCCACATCAATTGAGGCTGTGTACAACAACGTGAAAGATAAGGATATGCTGTCTGAACCCCGTAAGATACGACAAGAACGAGGAAAGATGAACCCCAACAAATTCTGTGCATACCATCAGACTATAGGTCACTTCACAAGCGAATGCCGAGATCTCTTAAAACAGTTGTGGAGATTTTACGAAGAAGGAAAGTTGTCAGAGTTTGTGAAGCGACAGCCGGGAAAGAAACCAAGGGTGGCGATATCCTCCGGCTCGGAAGATGACGAGAGCGACGAACAGCCGAGCAGGAGGGATCAAAAAAGGAAGAAAACGATGACAGCCCCAGCCGAACCCGTCCGAGAAATCTTAATGCTCGAGCCATCCGGACCGGTAGGGGGCTGTTCTGATGGTAGGCCACTGATGTCCAAAAGAAAAAGGAAAGTGGAGCTGAGGGCGGTAGCTCAAATCAGGGAAGTTGGGGTAAACCAAGCTACTACAAAGACAGGCGAGTTGGTGTTTTCTGAGAAGGACTTGGACGGGATACTTACCCCACACAATGACTCACTAATCATCTGTGCTAATATCATGGGAGCCCGAGTTCACCGTCTGCTTGTGGACACAGGCTCCTACACAAACATCTTGTTCAAAAGCACACTAGATCAGATAGATGATTGTGAGGGGTATATTAGAGAATGTGATCATAAAATAGTAGGATTTGGAGATGCTGTAACCGTCCCTTTAGGACTAGTTACGTTGGCGGTCGAACTTGTATCGACCGAGAATCCCGAAAGGAGACTGACTAGAATGGTAGATTTCTTAGTTGTAAATCAGCAGTCTGCCTACAACGGGTTTCTTGGTCGACCTTTCATAAATGAATTCAAAGCGGCCGTTTCGACGTACTACTACTGTCTTAAATTTCCAACTCCAAAAGGGTCAGGTACGGTTAAAGGCGATCAAAGAAAAGCCCGAGAATGCCTCCTGCAACTTCAGCCCACTGACAACAGAATATCCGTGATGGACGAGCAGCCGAGCAGCAGGGACGAAGGTGAACCATCCATCCTGGATGAAATCATGGAGTCCGTCGACACTGAAGTGATGGAGATGGACGACCAGCAGGGCGTGGACGAGCAGGAGGGCATGGCCGAGCAACAGGGAAGAGAGGCCGTACCCGAACTAAATCAGGTTGAAGACTTGGAACCAAGGCTGGGGGCAGAACCAATGATCAAGGATGAGATCAACTTTGAAGGGCCCATTATCGATCCTCGATGGAAAGACCAAAAAAGGAGAGCAACCCCGGTAGAGGAGTTAGAAGCAATAGGAGTTGACCAAAATCGAGAAGACTTGGAATTATTCATTGGATCTGAGCTCCCTGAGCCATACAGATCCATAATGGAAGAGTTTCTCAAGTCCAATCTCGATGTATTCGCATGGTCACATGCTGATATGGTAGGCATTAGCCCTGAGCATGCCTGTCATAAGCTAAATATTTGTCCAACTAAGAAACCGGTGAGGCAAAAAAGAAGAAAATTTGGGCCCGACAAATATGAAGCATTGGACATAGAAGTGAAGAAGTTACTCGATAATGATCTTATCAAAGAAGCCTTATGTCCTAGATGGGTAGCAAACCCGGTGTTAGTGAAGAAATCAAATGGTACATGGAGGTTATGTATTGATTTCACTGATCTGAATGCCGCTTGTCCTAAGGATAACTTCCCGTTACCTCACATCGACCAGCTAGTGGACAACACGGCGGGACACGAGCTCCTTACCTTCATGGACGCATTTGCTGGGTATCATCAAATACCAATGCACCCAGATGACCAGGAGCACACAGCATTCTACACTAATAAAAACTTGTTATGTTGGAAAAGAATGCCGTTCGGATTGATTAACGCAGGAGCCACGTACCAAAGACTCGTTAACAAAATGTTCAATGAGCATATCGGCAAGACAATGGAAGTGTACGTGGACGATATAGTCGTGAAAAGCCCGAGAAAAGAAGATCATTTGGAACACCTTGCACAAACGTTTGAAATACTTCGAGCATATAACATGAAGCTAAACCCAAAGAAAAGTAGCTTCGGGGTACACTCGGGAAAATTTCTTGGGCACCTGGTCAGTCAACGGGGTATTGAGGCGAATCCATCAAAAGTCAAAGCAATTATGGATATGCAGCCGCCAAGGTCTGTTAAAGAAGTTCAACGACTAGCCGGATGTCTAGCAGCCCTAAACAGGTTCATTTCCAGGTCCGGAGACAAATGCCGACCTTTCTTTGATGCCATTAAGAAAGGACAGTTCAAGTGGACGGATAATTGCCAACAAGCGTTTGAGCAGTTGAAGGAGTATCTGAGTGATACTAAAATTCTATCAAAACCCGTCTCCGGAGAAAAATTGTACTTGTATATAGCAGCATCAGAGGTGGCAATCAGCTCAGTTTTAGTTAGAGCAGAAGGGAAATTTCACTTGCCAATTTACTACGTGAGTCAGGCCTTGCATGAAGCAGAGATTAAGTATTCGCCCATGGAAAAGTTAGCCTATGCACTGGTGATGAGTGTGAGAAAGCTAAGGCCGTACTTCTTCGATCATCAGGTGGAAGTCTTAACAACTTTTCCATTAAGGCAAATCTTACAAAGGCCTGACACAGCTGGTCGCCTCCTCAAGTGGTCGCTTGAAGTAAGCCAATTCGGAATAACTTATGCACCTCGAACAACGATCAAGGGACAAGCGTTAGCCGACTTTATTGTCGAATTAACATTCCCTTCAGATCCGACGAGAGGTCATAATCATCCATGGCACATGTATGTAGATGGATCATCAAATAACACAGCAGCAGGGGCTGGGATAGTGTTGATCAGCCCAGATGAACAAGTATTCACCTCAGCAATAAGGTTCGAATTCATGGCAACAAATAAACGAGGCTGAGTACGAAGCATTGATAGCCGGGTTACGGTTAGCTCTGGCTGTGGGGGTTCGAAAAGTTCAAATTTATGGAGATTCCCAGCTGATAGTCAACCAAGTCCGTGGGGAATACGAAGCCAAGGATGAAAACATGGCCTTGTATCAAAAGATCGTTGCTCACCTGGCTTCGCTCTTCGAGCAAATTTATATCGAACAAGTGCCAAGAGATAATAATGCGCAAGCAGATGCACTTGCTCGTCTGGCTACAAGTACGGGACCAGCAAAGCTTTCAGAGGTCACCATCACAAGAATTTCTAACCCGTCCACCAGTGACTACAAAATCAATCAGATCGAAGAAGAATTGACAGAGGATGACTGGAGGGCACCGATATATAGATACCTCAAAGATAACACAGTACCTGAAGATTCCCAAGAAGCAGCAAAGGTGGCTAAGCGAGCAGCAAGATTCACAATCATGGATAACCAACTTTACAAGAGAGGATTTTCACTGCCCCTATTAAAATGCCTAGCAAGGGGGCAGGGTCAGGAAGTTTTAAAAGAAATTCACGAAGGAGTATGCGGAAATCACGCAGGGGGGCGAGCACTGGCATACAAGACAGTGATGCAAGGATACTACTGGCCAACTTTACTACAAGACGCAATTAAAGTTGCGAAGACTTGTCACCGATGCCAACTATTCGCCCCCAACATATACAAGCCCCCAACGGAACTGACTTCGGTAAATAGTCCATGGCCGTTCGCAAAGTGGGGAATAGACATTATAGGACCTTTCCCAACGGGAAAGGGGAATGTCAGATTTGCAGTAGTGGCCGTGGACTATTACACGAAATGGGCCGAAGCTGAAGCACTGGTAACGATAACACAAGAGAAAATGATCAGCTTTATCTGGAAAAATATAGTTTGCCGGTTCGGAGTCCCACAAGCAATAGTGACAGACAATGGAAAGCAATTCGAAGGAAAGAAGATAAGAGATTTTTGCAAAAGGTGGGGTATCAAGAAACATTTTTCAACACCGTATCATCCTCAGTCTAACGGTCAAGTCGAAGCAGTCAACAAGATAATCAAGCATATCCTCAAAATCCGTCTGGTGGATAAGAAAGGCAAGTGGTCGGAAGAACTGCCCGAGGTGCTTTGGGCATATAGGGTATCACATAGAACAAGCACTGGAGAAACACCATTTGCTATGGCATTCGGTACAGAAGCAGTCATACCTATAGAGCTCAAAATACCGACTGAGAGGGTAGCCGAGTTCAATGAACAGGAAAACAACAAGGCACTAGCTGCAGAGATGGATTTGATTGACGAAAAAAGAATCTCAGCAGAAATAAAAAACGAAATATACAAAAGAAGGATTGCAAGGTACTACAACTCACAAGTAAAAGTCAGGGAATTTGAAGTCGGCGATCTGGTGCTTCGAAAAATTCTAGCAACACCTCCAGGTATATTTGGACCGACTTGGGAGGGCCCATTCAAGATAACTCAAAAGTGGCACAACGGCACGTATGACCTTGAAGATATGGAAGGCAACTCGGCCCAATACACCTGGAACGCGGCTTTATTGAAGAAATATTATCAATGATTAGGAAACCAGTATAAAGTTTTTTATAGACTATCGTGTCGTTTATATTTTTGTAAGGTGTGAGATCGATGAAATCTTCACACTTTTTTGGCAAAATTTGTATGTGGATGAATGATGGTTCAGCGAATTATGTACATAAGAAAGCAAAAGGTGTTAAAACCCAACTGTTCGCCAAACAGAAAAGCTGCTCGCCGAAGATACTATTGCATAAAAGCACAAGTACAGTGGAGGCGAGCAACAGGGTCCATGAGACTCAGGAGCCCACCTGATCGCCCCATCACACGGAGTTGTTCGCCCAAGATACTAAATGCATAAAGCACAAGTATAGTGGAGGCGAGCAACAGGGCACATGCTAATACATAGTTGCTCGTTCCGAAGCTAAATGCACTTATGCACAAACATAGCAAGTGGCGAGCAACAATGCATAGAAAGAAGCATGATAAAGGGTTAAGTTCTTAAAGAACAAAATAAACCCATACATGAACAACATGCATAAATTTGCAAGGAAAAGTATTTTACTTTCAACTTAAGAAAGAAATACTTAAGCAAAAAATAATTAAAGGGCAAATAAGAAGCGAACAATAAAATAAAAGTGCAATTCTCATTCATTAGCACCAAAAAATTACAAGAGATGAACATACAACCATCAACCTACTACATCAGCTAGACAAAAAAAGAAACTAAGCCTAAGTCTCGGGAGCTGGCGGAGCAGGTGGCACCGAAGGATCTTGGGAAGAAGGAGGAGGTGGAACGTCTTGCACAGTGACCCCGGAGACCTGCTGCTCGCCTACCGCAGCAGAGGAGCTTGCTTCACCAAGAGGATTCGGAAGAAGGGGGCCCAGGGCTTCAAAAATTATCATGTCTCTATCCGCCTCCACTCTCTCTTTATGAGCTATTATGCGGACGTCATCTTTGAAAACACCCAGGTCGACCCCCATCTCTCCCAAATCGGCTACCGGGATCTCAAAGCCAGGTGCTGGAGGATTTTCAGTGACATAATCCGTGAAGTCCTTGATAGTCGAGGTCATCACGTCCAGACCGTTATCCAAAGCATACTTCACATTCCTCACACTATCAGCATATGCGCAGATGTAACCAATATTGGTGTTATCAGTTACATCTTGCACATAAGTGGTGTAAGAAATGGCACGCTTGTTCTTCTTCTCCAATTGGTCGACGTGGACCTTCAACGACTCCACCCTTTCCACCAGACCCACCCGCTCGGTCTCCAAGACTTGCAAATGATCCGTGGCGACGCCTAAATCCAACCTAAGCTTCTCTGAAGCGTTAGACGCTATCATCTCCCGGTCCTCAGCGGCCTTTACCTCTCGCGTCCATGTGAGCTTGGCTCGCTCGAAGTCAGCCTTCATCTTAGCCAACTCTTCATCTTTCTTCTTCAGCTCCTCGTCCCTCTTCTTCAACTGAACAAGTTGAGCATCACGATCTGCTTCAACTTGCTCGAGCCGTCGCCCCAGACCGCGATTTGTTCGCTCTAGCTCGACGGCTTGATCCAAGACTCGTTGGGCTGTAATTGATTGATGACTCGAGTTGTAGCTCAACAGACGAGCATTATCACTGAGACTTTGGCTCTGAATAATTTCTTCGCCGGTCTTGGTCCACGAGCGGGGGACGTATTCCATGGCTCTGCGGACGTGGGAGTCCTTAATCTCTTGGGGTGCGGGAGGAGACTTCACACAGCTAAACTGGTGAAGCACCTTTGAACGACCGGGATAGTCATTTTTCCGGTACCTGTTCAAAAGAAAAAGTCATCAGAAAACAAAGTCAAAGGAGTAAACAATCAAACTGAATAGGAAGATACTCACTCCCTCATTTTCACGGGGTCGTAACCCAAGTATGAGTTGTCAGGAGATGTACTTCTTCCTTGACCGGCGATCATAGCGCCCACAACTTGCTGCTCGGTCACCTCCTCCACCGACGAGGAGCGAGCAGTAGATTTACCCACTTGGGAAGAGCCTTGCCCTTTTGCCCGCTTAGCACGGTCATCTCCCCTACGAGGAGCAGTTTCCTTGGCAAATCGTTTCTTGCCCCTCGTGTCTTGGGGAGGCGGCGAAGAGCGAGCAGGAGGGCGGGGAGCAGGAACAGGAGCCTGAGGAACAGGGAGAGGGTCCTGGGGAGCTTCTTCTTCATCCTCATCTGCTTCAGCTCTAAGCCTGATCAAGGAAGTGCAAGGATCAAACTTTTTCTTCTTTGAAGGATGATTAGCTGCCATCTGTTTAACCCGACGTGCGAGTAAATGATAACTTTCGGGAATGGGAGGAACAGCGACCGTTACCCTTTGAGCTGAAAACAATACAAAAATTCAGTAAAATTGACAAGTAAAACTTATCCTAAAACGACCAACAAGGCCTAGGCGACCAGCAGGGTCTAGACAACCAGCAGGGCCTAGGCGACCAGCAGGGTCTAAGCGACCAGCAAGGCCAAGGCGACCAACAAGGACAGATAATAGAAAACACGGGAAAAATAACAAGTAATGCTTACCCTCAGGGACCTCTGCTTGTGCTTCCAAATGGTGAGCACTAGTGATAAACTGAGCGTGTTTGCGAAGGTGCGCTTGCGAGAGATGTTCAACACTCCGATCTTTAACGTCCCGAAGAGAAATCAACGCAAGGACGTATAGAAACTCTTCACTCAAATCCGGATGCCCCCACTTCAGGATACGCGGACCTGCAAAAACAAAGAAAAAGATTAAAATTAGTTCACCTAAAAGTTCGATGAACTGAGATTTAGAACCTACGCCGAATTTCACCGAAATGCGTAGGAGAGTCTATACGCCCCGGTCCTCCCGAAAAATCGGAGGACGCCCGCCAATCGCCGCCAATATAAAAGAACTGCCTGTGCCAACCCTTGACCTTATTGGGCACTCCTTCAATTAGCTTAACGCCACTACGGGCTTTGATGTAATACCAACCAAGCCCTTCCTCATGAGCAGCCGAAGAGATAGTCAGTGCGTAGTGTATCTCTGTCGTGCTGATCTTATTCCGGTACCCCTCCAACCCGAAAAGGGTAATAAAAGACAGTAGAGTACTCCAACCGTTAGGAGTAATCTGAGTGATTGCCAGGTTTATATCCTTTAGGAATTGCCCGATTACAGGATGTAGAGGAAGGGGGAACCCCAATTTAAGTATGTCGAGGTTGATGGCAGTGCAACCTGGGGGTGGGTCGTCAGCTCTCTCTCCTGGTTGGGGGGCATACAGATGGATGTCGTACGGAATACGATAGCGAGATCGTATCCGAACTAAATCCTCCTCTATAATCTCACTGGATACCCTACCAGCTGTGTATGGCGATGAACGGGCCTCCATAATAGGTCGAGCGGGAGTAGGGAAAGCCTTGTGGTACTTATTCGCATAGTCGATCCAATCTTGTCTTCGAACTACGGCTTTAGGAATAAGAGATTCGGGCATTGACCTTGAAACGGGAAAGTTTATCTCTCGGAGAAATCCCCATGTGACTCCCTCTTGCTCGCCCCCTGGTCCAGTTGCTTGCTGCTCGCTCCTTACCTGGTGCTCGCTGCTCGCTCCTTACCTGGTGCTCGCTGCTCGCTCCCCTCTCTTCTGGAAGACTCATCATATCTATTTCAGCAGCGACCTCGGAAGAATCTTCACCCAAGTCCGAATTAGTCCCCTCTCGAGCCGAGGAGCGAGCAACAGGGCTTTGGGCATCCTGCTCGCCCGAGCTGTCCACAGCATAGAATGAATCAACGGAGCGAGCAACGGAGCTCGCCTCAGAGCCCGTCTCTTCATCAACGAGCAGGGTCCTAGGGTTTTTCCCAGCTGCTCGCCGGAGCGAACGGCGAGGAACAGGGGCTGACGGTTCATCTTCCATGGGCCTTTTTCCCAGATTTCACCCAACAATCTCAACAGACGGCGTATAACTTGAGGAAGGTGACGTCATCTTCGAAAACTTTCGAAATTTTTTGAAAAATTCCCGAACAAATCAAACGATGAAGTTTGATCAAGGAGTGAACGAGTACAACGGCGGCGCGGCGGCGATACGACGGCGACGCGGCGGCGATACGGCGGCGGCGATGATGGATAAGGAAAATGAAGAACGAAAATGGCGAAATTAGAAAGTGAAATGCAAGCGATAACAAGAACAAACAAGAAAAATCAAAGGATTTACCTTTGATTTGGACGAAATCGGCTGTAGAATCGAAGAAAACAACGAAAAGGAAAGCTCGAAAACTCTTCAATGGCGGTTTGCTTATGGAAGAACGAAAAAGAAAGAAAATGGAAGGGGGGAACTATTTATAGATATGGATTCGAGGGCAGAAGTAAGGAAAGTAAAAAATTGAGGCCCCTAGTTGCAAATATAGGGGCGCACGCTTTAGGCAGACTGCGTCGCTTCGTGTTCCGTGCCTCGGGAAGCGAAACGACGCAAGTCAAAAGGACGTTCCACGCTGCTCGCCTCTTGAAGTCCCCCGCTGCTCGCCTCCTGGAGTTCCCCGCTGGTCGCTCCCCAAAAGTTCCCGCCTAAAAGAGATTTGAAAACCTATTGCTCGCTCCCTACAAAAATCAAACCCACTTTCCCTGTTGCTCGCCTCCTATTTAATAACAGCCTATCCTATAGTTTGACAAAAAGAATATATATCCTTTTATGCCAAACTAGGGGGCATTGTTGATAGGCGAACAGCCGGGCAAAGAGATTAACATAAAGATACTAATCTAATAAGATTAAGAGATCATCAGAATTAATAATGTGAAAGAGGGCGAGCAACAGGGATTATATGCCCTAAGAGGCGAGCAGCAGGGACTGCTGACCAAATAGATGAAAACGAGCAACAGGGACTATATGCCCTAAGAGGCGAGCAGCAGGGACTGTAGACCAAATGGAAGAGGACGAGCAACAGGGACAAGTATCCATGTGAAGGCGGCGAGCAACTGGTCATAAAGGCCATTACGAAATAGTGAACAACAAGAGCAAGAAGACCCAAAGTATTTAACAAAAAACGAGCAGGCGAGCAACTCGGGTCATAAGGGTTTCCAACACCCAACGAAGACATACAGACGAGTAGCTGGGCACCAAGGAGAGTAGCTGAGTGGTTTCAAAGACCAAGTACAACATTGGGAATACCAAGAGTCACCAACTTTAGAAATAGTCAATGTGTCTTTACACTTGACACCCATTCATTGGGCAATAGATTAGTTGTTGTACAAAAGTCATAACACTTGGCAAAATCCCAATGGCTAAGCCATCAAGATGGTGACACCTAACCTCTTTGTATGCCTATAAATACCCCTTCATTTGCATGAAGGAGGAGGATTTTCCCATAATAAAAAAGTTGCCCAACTCTTGCCAATTCATTTCTTGCACTATATTTCATGATCTTAGTATTTGTTTGATGATCTTATGTAGTAAAAACAGCCACTAATCATCATAGATTAGAAAAAGGTCATCAACAACTACATAAGTGAGTGTTTGCAAATTCTACTAAAGAGGTAGAATCACTTATTTTTTGAAAATAATATATTCTGAAATATTTGCATAAAAAAAAATCAATTCTATATTGTTTACAATATGTAACCGCCTTAAAATCTATTTTAGAAAAACAGAAAAAACCTGCTTTTGGATTCTGAGAATTAATTTTTTGTAAATTTATTTTCATTAATTAATTTTTATGCAAACATTTCAACTTTTAAAATCACTTAATTTCAAAATATTTCCAACTTTTAATTTTACTACAAAAATCACTTAAATTACTTTTGATTTTACAATTAGAGATTCAAAACAAGTATACTTGGGGAATTCATTAATCTGGGGATATACGCTAAATATACTTGGGGAGTTATATTTATTTATTGGCAAAGTCTCATATGCACCAAGTGCACGGTGTACCCACTTAACAGTTGATACTGTTTACACTAAAAAGTTAGTCTAAATTACGCTGAAAAGTTAGTCTCAATTACACTGAAAAGTTTACATTGAAAACTGATTTTCAGTGTAAACTTTTCAATGTAATTGAGACTAACTTTTCAGTGTGATTCAGACTAACTTTTCAGTGTATAAATTATTAACTATTGAATGAGTGTATCATACACCAAATGCACAAGAGACTTACTCTTATTTATTTATTTGTTTATTTATTTATTTATTTATTTATAGTAAGACGAATGGAGTAATGTATTTAATGCCATATATAATTGAAAAGGATAAATTTGAAAATTAAGGAATATGGGCAAAAGAGTAATTACGTATTCAAACGTAAACATTTTGACCAGCCCCGCTTCCACCAAAATTTGAATTCCGATTGAATCTGAAACTCATCCCGCTTGCATTTCATTTCTGCTGAAAAATTTCAGTATTTATGCCGCCCAATTTTGTTTCGAAAAACTTCACCTCTTCCAGGGCACCTTCTTCTTCGATTCCATAGAAGCCAAACTCCGATTGATTATTGTTAGCAATACGCCGCCGCCGGAAAACCTTTGATTTCCAGGAGAAGAAGTTGTCGCGTAAAATCCTCGGGCAAATCTTCGAAGGTGCCAAGAAGCTCTACTTTTTGTTTTCGTTTATATATACTTTAAGTTTAACCGCATTGACCCGGAAAATGATGTCATTGCATTCGATTAGTTGAAAAACCGTCGGAATGCGATAGAATATTGTTCAATTTTGGGGATTTCCTTTCGTAAATTTGAATGTGAGTGAATGTAATGGAATATGATTTGAGTTTTCATCCTGTTGTGTGTTTGATTACTTGAAGATTAATCGTTTTTAATCAAATGATCTTTGGATGAACGAAGTACCTGTACTCACATCTAGTTATGTTAACTGTTATTCGTTGAAAAACCGTCGAAATGCGATTGGATATCGTTCAATTTTGGGGATTTCCTTTCGTAAATTTGAATGTGAGTGAATGTAATGGAATATGATTTGAGTTTCCATCCTGTTATGTGTTTGATTACTTGAAGATTAATCGTTTTTAATCCAATGATCTTTGGATGAACGAAGTACTTGTACTCACATCTAGTTATGTTAACTGTTATTCGTTGAAAAACCGTCGAAATGCGATTGGATATCGTTCAATTTTGGGGATTTCCTTTCGTAAATTTGAACGTGAGTGAATGTAATGGAATATGATTTGAGTTTTCATCCTTTTATTTGTTTGATTACTCGAAGATTAATCGTTTTTAATCAAATGATCTTTTGGATGAACGGAGTACTTGTCTCACATCTAGTTACGTTAACTGTTCAATTGATGCATTTCATTTAATTTCATTTCATATCATTTGGATTCCATGACGAAGTACTCGAACTCCACCAAAATTTGAATTCGGACTGAAACTGAAACTCAATTTTGGGGATTTCCTTTCATAAATTTGAATGTGCGTGAATGTAATGGAATGTGATTTGAGTTTTCATCCTGTTGTTTGTTTAATTACTTGAAGATTAGTCGTTTTTAATTAAATGATCTTTGGATGAACGAAGTACTTGTACTCACTGTTAACTGTTCAATTGATGTAGTGCACGTGTTTGATACAATGCTTGAGGGAAGAGATCGATTAACAAGAGATGAAGAGGGGCAGGGCATTACTCAATTCCGGTGGAGGGATATGCCTATGGTAGGGACACCAGGATTGGCTGCAAGAAGAGGGGCTATTGGATCTCCAAGAATTAGGCGGTTTTCGCCGATTAGAGGGCCTGAAAACTTCTCACCAGTGGCCGGACGAGGCCGTGGGCGTGGAGGCGTTTTGCCGGCGTGGTATCCAAGAAGGCCTCTCAATGATATAACGGCTGTAGTGAGGGTAAATGATTCATTTTATTTGGAAATTCATTTATTATGTGCTGTTGTGTTTTTCCAAGAATTTTGGAAGTTACCACTTTTTGCTTGCTTTGCATATAATGTTTATATGATGTTATAAACATGGTTTTAACTTTGAAATGCTAGTTTTGGATTATGAACAAGAGTCTTTAGATGGTATGATATCCATATGTTAATCCTGTGATTGCCTCTGATAAGTAAGAATCTGTGATTCAGAGTGGTGTGTTTTTCCAAAATTTTTGGAAATTACCACTTTTGCTTGGTTTGCATATAATTTACCAGTTGCACTATGATCTTATAAACATGGTTTTACTTTGAAATGCTAGTTTTGGACTGTGAACAAGAATCTTTAGATGGTATGATCCATATGTTAATCCTGTGATTGCCTCTGATAAGTAAGAATTTTGTGTTTTTCCAAGAATTTTGCTGTTGTGTTTTTCCAAGAATTTTGGAAACTACCACTTTTGCTTGCTTTGCATATAATTTTCCAGTTGCAGCACAAATGTGTATATGATCTTATAAACATGGTTTTAGCTTTGAAATGCTAGTTTTGGATTATGAGCAAGAATCTTTAGATGGTATGATCCATATGTTAATCCTGTGATTGCCTCTGATAAGTAAGAATCTGTGATTCTGAGTGGTATAATCTAAAAGTTGAGCCTAGATTATTCTTTGCATAGGCTATTGAGAGAAGAATAGGGCACCAAAGAGATGGTGATACTCCAGAAACCGAGAGCCGAGTTCACCAGGTTAACTCTATGATCTCACCACGCCCTACACTTTCAAGCAAAATCCCAATGATATTGCTTGATATCACACATAAGGACGATGACGATTCATGTTTGACTCCAGAAAAGAAGCTCCTGAGCATCATTGATTCAGTTGAAAAGGTGGTGAAGGAGGAGTTCCGAAAGATGAAGAGGACACCCTCTGCCAAGAAGGCTGAGAGGGAGAAAAGGGTCCGTACGTTGATGTCCATGCGATGATCGATCATGTATCAAGGTTACAGGGATTTGAGGTGGTGAAGGCATGGAGTTAGATTATGGATATGGCTGATGGATCATCTACTGATGAACTAACTCTCGGTTTCTTGATCATTTACTAATGATCAGACTCTTAATAATACAACTCTAGCTTTTTGTGATCATCTCCTGATGATAGAGTATCTTGATGATACAACTCAAGATTTTTGTGATCATCTCCTGATGATAGAGTATCTTGATGATACAATAGGTTTTTGTGATCATCTCTTGATGATAATCATCTCCTGATGATACTGTTAATCATTTTATTTTTTTGACATAATACCTCTCCTATACCATCTCTCAATGGTGTACTTATGTAAGCTATACTTTTTTTCTGTCTATTGATTTGTATAGAAGTCAGTTGATGGCATTTGATTCACATTTTAGTAGAACTGAGATCTATGATTCACAGTAGTTATAGATATCAATTGTATTATGAAATACTTCTTCTGCCATGATAATTTTTATATGTGGAGTGACACACTTTTTAAAAAAAAACGTTTTAATAATATTTTGGACTGAAAAATATTTTGAAATAAAATGGAAATTGTGAGAGTGTTTTATTTTTATATTTGAGGGGTGAAAATTATTGTGTAATGATTTAAAAAGTAAATAGAAAATTATTTGGGGATGATGAAAGTAAGGCAAAGTATTATATGAGAATAGTTCATGATAAGATTATCATGAAATAATTTTAAAATATCATTAATTTTATCGAGAGTATCATTAATCTAATCAGGGGTATTAATGATACTCTAAAACTATTTCATGTTAAATTTATTATGAAGCGTTTTCATATACTTATCTTACAGATATATTCAGTCTAATTAGAATTCCAGTAGAATTGCAATCTCTACGTGGAATTGTAATCTATAACTCAGACCAATTCTTTGTCAAAATAATAATGCCACCTAATCCTACTTGGGCTAGCATGCCAATAGGCCAGCCCAATCTTCCTTTAGTAACAAATACTTATGAGTTAAATATAATTTTTAGAAAGAAACATAAAAGCATTTACTCTCTGAAAATTTGACAAGGAATTGGAAATATATATTTTTGATATTGCAAAATTTATTGTAGAGAGTGACGGAATTGAAAATTTAAAATAGAGTATACACAATAATGATAATATAAAAAAAGATTAAAATTAAAAAAATCAAAATGTAAAATACTCATTCCGTCCAATTTTTATATGTATGACTCCTTTTACACAGATTTTAAAAATATATTAATTGCTTATGCATAAAATAATGAGGGAAGATCAATAGAGATGTTATTGCTTTTTAATTCTTGGTGATATATATTCTAATTAGTTTGTAAAAAAAAAAAAATTAATATTTTTTACTAAAAACACCAACACTTTTCCATAATTAACCAATTTCAGTTTTTTTTTTTTTTTAATTGATAGCCCCACAAACCTACTTTTTGAATTAACTGGAAAAACGTTCAAAAAACAATTGCACGTCTTAATCTAGATTTCTTGTCGGATTAGGTTCCTATATTATTGATGAGAGAATTTATATTTGCGGATATTCTGAGGTGGCTAATGGGCCCTTATCTAAATCCCCGGTGTCAAACCACCTTCTCCGCCCCCGGTTTTCCCTCTCTCACACATCGCACACATTTCTATCTTAATCCCACCATAGGTCATCATTTCTTGAATTTCTCAGCTTTTTAGATCAGTTTTAGGTTGATTTACAAGACCCTTCTGCCTAAATTGAATTATCGAAACTCCTGATTTTTTATTTTTTTGGGGGGAAATCAGATCCTGTTTGATGAGGGTTTGAAAAAAAATCCAATCTTGATTGATTTGAGGGTGTGCACTATGTATAATAATCCATTTTTGACGAAATTCAGATTCTTATTTCAAGAAATGGGTCCTGTAAATATGGGGACCCTTTATTATGCTTTGGATCATGTGTATGGTGCATTGTTGCACAGAACAAAGATAAGCCCTCCATTTTTTTCAGGGGGGTGGGGTGGGTCAAAGCTTGAGCTTCTTGAGAGAGTTATAAAGCAAGTGTTTCCAGAAGTGGAAGGACGAAATTGGCCTCCGCCTACTTCGGTGCAACCCAATTGGAAAACAATCTGGGAATCCAAAGATGCTTGCCTTAGGGAAGGGGTATTTAGGACCCCTTGTGATGAGGTACTTCTCAATGCATTGCCCCCTGAAAGTCACACAGCAAGAGTTGCTTTTCTTTCCCCCAAATTTCAGCAGCCCCAAAATATGGCTTGTGTTGTTCATCTTGCAGGTATCTATCTCATTTGATCAATGGATAAAATAGTTTTGTTTCCCATTTGACTTTGATACGAGACTTGATTTGTATTATTTAAATGGATAAAATAGTTTTTTGACGATGACGTATTGTTTAATTTAAGTGAATGAAACAAAATGACAATATTTTTCATTTCTTATATAATTATTAGTGGAATGAGATATAGGGTGTGTTTGCAAGAAATTATATTTTTGAAGAATTGATTAAAATTAATAGTTAAAATTGATAGTGTTTGCAAAATAATCTAAGAAAAGTTGATAGTGTTTCAAAAAAAAAAAAAAAATTGATAGTATAAAAGTTAAGCTTGTAATCTGTGTAAGGCACCTCGTTACCAACTTTTAAATTATACTACCTCCGTCCCAGATATGTTTTCACAGTTGACTTTTTGAGACTTTAGTATGAAAGTTGGTTTGCAGTGTTTAAATGAATAAATTAATTTTTTAATAATGGAATATTGTTCAATATAAATGGATGAAACAAAGCAAACATATTTTTGTGCATAATTATTAATGAAATGAAATGTAATTTAGCGATCTTCGCAAGGGATGAATAGTCACTGTGAAAACTGATTTGGGACGAAGGGAGTAGCTTCTGACAACTTATTTAATCTATTAAAAGATATACAAAATACTACCAAATGATTCTAAAAAGTAAAATAAGTGATTATAAGTGTAATTTAGAAGTCATTGAAAGAAGGTGAATAGTGGAATGGGGAAAAAACTGGGACAGAGGAAGTATTAATAAGAGGAGTTCTTGAATTTTAAATGGTGTTAGTCAGAATAATGTTGGAGAATGCACCTAGTGAATGATTAGCATTATTGTTATATTGTATGTTTTATTTTGCATTGCATTGTTTACTAAAACTCCAATATTGTCTGTGTACTAATGTGATGGATGTAGATTTGCATGTTTGACAAACATACTACTCCCTCCGTCCCCGTATTATTTGCACTTACAACGCCTCACTTTTCAAGAAAAAAATTAATTTTCGAGTAAAGTAGTGGCATATGGATAAATATGTGTATATTATCATGAGTATGCTCGCAAATCAATGTTTTCTCTTTTGGAGTGTGCAAATATAATAATGAGACGACTTTGTTTCAGGCACCGGAGACCATTCATTTGAGCGGAGATTGCGTCTTGGTGGGCCGCTGCTGAAGGAAAATATAGCTACTATGGTGCTTGAGAGGTCAAATTGAGTATATGTTAACTAACTACATGTATTCATCACATGATGGAATCTTATTAAACTATGCATTTTGCAGCCCTTTCTACGGAAGAAGACGGCCTATGCTGCAACGGGGGTCGAAACTCTTGTGTGTTAGCGATTTGCTCTTATTAGGAAGAGCCACCATCGAAGAGGCTCGTAGCCTTTTGCATTGGTTAGACTCCGAGGCGGGGTTCGGGAAAATGGGTATATGTGGACTTAGCATGGGTAAGACCGACTTATTATACTCCCTCCGTTTTGGTATGAGTTTCTTGTTTCTTTTTGTTGTGTTGTTTATGGATGTGTATTGTTTATTAATATACGATGGGTCATATGCTGACTTTTGTGTAAAGTAATGGGGAGCTGTAAAAAAGTAAAGAGTAGTTGTTTAAGAAAGTATTTGTTTATTAATATATGGAGTGTTGTTTTTTGCTTTTTATGGAGTAGGAAACTTATAGTGGGACGGAGGGAGTACCTTTTTAGTAACAGTTACGTATAAATGCACATACATATGCAATTTTTGTGATTACTAATGAATACAATCGCATCCTTATTTTCGTCTCTGAAATATAGTCCTGTTTTTTTTCACGTGGTTTAATGCAATATGTCGGAGAGTATTATGGGGTTTTCTTGAGGTTTGTTTTTTAATAAAATGATCGTTAATGAAAAGTTCGTTTCACATACTTTTTATAAACGATCATTTTATTAAAAAACGGACTTCAGAAAACCTCGTAATACCCTCCGACATATCGCATTAAACCACGTGCAAACAAACATGACTATTTTTCAGGGACGGGGGTAGTATTGAATTATGTTGGTCTTACGAAAGATTGTTTGATTTGATGTGTAAACGAACATAGGGGGAGTACATGCAGCTATGGTTGGATCGTTGCACCCTACGCCGATTGCTACACTCCCGTTTCTTTCTCCACATTCCGCCGTTGTGGCGTTCTGCGAAGGGGTATTAAAGCATGCCACGGCATGGGAAGCTCTTAGAGACGATCTCGCTGTGCTAACGCTCGAGGAAGCGAGGGAGCGAATGCGAAATGTTTTGTCTCTAACCGATGTCACGCGGTTTCCCATCCCCAAAAATCCCAATGCTGTTATATTCGTTGCTGCTACCGTAAGTTACATGATGATGACGACGAAATTTCATTCTTTTTTTTTTCTTAGAGTGTGTATAAAGTGAAATTGGTTCATACAAGAATCATTGAAGGGTATTAGTTGTTTGCACTGAAGCGTATTTGTTGTTTTCACTGAAGAGTCTTGGTTTATTTTCACTTAACAACTAAGACTCTTCAGTATAAACCAGTAATACTTCAATGACTCATGTATGAACCATTTTCACTTTACACTTTGGCTTTTTCTTATTTCAAGTTTAAAAGTGATCCAACAAATAATGAGGAAAACAATAATGCGAAATGTTTTGTCTCTAACCGATGTCACGCGGTTTCCTATCCCCAAAAATACCAACGTTGTTATATTCGTTGCTGCTACCGTAAGTAACATGATGATGACGACGAAAATTTCATTCATTTTTTTTTTCTTGGAGTGTGTATAAAGTGAAATTAGTTCATACAAGAATCGTTGAAGAGTATTAGTTGTTTGCACTGAAGAGTCTTAGTTTATTTTCACTGAACAACTAAGACTCTTCTGTATAAACCAGTAATACTCTTCAGTGAAAAGAACTAATACTATTCAATGATCATGTATGAACCATTTTCACTATATACTTTGTCTTTTTCTTATTTTCAGGATGACGGTTATATCCCAAAGCACTCGGTATTGGAGCTCCAAAAAGCTTGGCCAGGATCGGAAGTGAGATGGGTTTCTGGCGGCCACGTGTCGTCATATCTTCTTCACAACGGGGAGTTCCGCAAAGCCATCGTCGATGGGCTCGATAGATTACAATGGAAAGAATCGCCTTTATGATTATCACGCGTAAAGTAAGTCTTATTCACAATATGTATGTTCTGAAGTACTAGTAGATTGAATGAACATAAGGGGTGCTTCATACTTAACTCTAATTTGTTTTTTGGTTGAAAAAAACTCAATAAAACGACGGAATTGTTCATAATTGTTGATATCAGAACCATGCTTGGGACTTGTTCAGGCTATTGTTCTTTTTGGGTTTTTAAAATCCGTGTTCTTTTTGGGTTTTGAATAGGGTATGTTTTAACTTTATTATGTAAAAGGAAGGGAGTGTTGTATAGATTATTTATAGGATTGTAGGCTTAGGATATCAAAAACCCAATTTTAAAACACAAACTAGAATGGGTTTTAGATTCCAAAATCCAAATCCAGGTTTTTAAAACCCAAAAAGAACATGACCAGTTTTTACTACAAAAAAAATTGAACTTGTTGGTTGGCCAGTTACATAGGGCATTGGAGTTCATAAAAGAGATGCCTTTGGAACCAAATGCTGATATGAAATTGGGAAAATTGCAGGAGATGAGCTTGAAAATGCAGGGGCTTATATGATTCTTTGTAGTCGGAGTATACTTTGAATCAGTTTCGCCGTAAAATTTATTTGTATTTGGTTTGTATTTTTTTAACAGTATTAGTTGTTTCCTTTAAAAGTATTACTTGGATAGTAATATTGTTTAATGAAAACAATTAATACTGTTTTTTTAACTATGAAGGAGTCAGTATATTTACCATGTTGGAAGATATAAAAAAAAGAAAATTGGTACGGTAAATTTAAGTAAATTGGTAAGGTAAAATATAGTAGTACTGTTTCACATGAATTTAAGTAAATTGGTAAGGTAAAATAAGGTAAATTTAAGTAAATTGGAACGGTAAATTTCACATGAATTTTGATTCACTTTCCATTGGAATTGTCACAAATTTTAATGAAAATGAGATAAAATAATAATGTAGGAATATTGTTGGATTATTGTGGGGTTCATTTAAGAATAAAATAATTAAATATTTTCAATAATAAAATGAGAAAAGATTTGAGGACAAATTTAAAAGGAAAATGAGAATAAATTTAGGATATAGAGGTATATTTACCAAATTTTGAATAAATCAATATCTAACCCCAACATTTTGACCGCTTCAAGTGATTTCAGTTTCTGTCAAAAAAAAAAAAAGTGATTTCAATTTCTTTCACACTATAGTAGATGGGCCAAGAATAGTCTTGGCCCAATTCTTTATGATGGTAAGTAGCCCATTAGAATTATGGCTTCTGTTAGGCCCAGATTATTCGCACTAGACTCTATGTTAAAGACACCACCCGGATAAATACACTACTTTTTGTTCGGAATTTGTTTTCGAATTTTCGAACATTTTTTCCGAACGTTATGAAATGCACAATATTTCGAATATTTTTTTCGAACATTTAGTTTATTTTTGGATTTATTTTTCGAAAATGTTGCAAATTTTTGGAAAAATAATTAGTGTATTTATCCAGGTAGTGTATTTAACATAGAAGTAAGTGCAAATAACCTTGGTCCTTCTGTTAGAGTGGTGAAAATTCAATGGGCCTATATATATTTCTAGGCCAAGGTTATATACAGTCCTATCTTTTATTAATACAACCCATCAAAAAGTGTTCGGAAAAATAAATCCGAAAATTAACATATGAATTTTCGAAAAAAAATTCCCAAAAATTGTTACATTTTTCGAAAAAAAATTTCCGAACGTTCTTTTTGGGCTGGGTGTATTCACAAATCAGAGTCCTATATTTTATTAATACATTTCATTTAAAAAATTGGATTTTTTCCCGAAAATTTTAATTTTACTTTTTATATTATATATCAGCTAGTACTTTTAGTATAACCAATTAATACATTTTGGTGATATATGTACACGGCATAGCCTCTTTTTTGAGTTTTTTTAGTTGTTTACTTTTTGTGTTCTGTAATTATATAAATTAACATTGTTCAATGTATGAACTATACATTTCTGTGTAGGCTTGTAATTAACATCTTTTGCATACTTAAACTAATGGGAGACAAATTAAAATACCCATTTTCAATTTCAAAAAATTTATTTTACCCACTCCAAATATAAATAATTTTTTCTACCCATTTTCAACTTCAAAAAATTTATTTTACCCATATAGCCCACAAACATCACCATTTAGTCACCACTCCCACCCCACCACCACCTCCCCTCATTTACATTTATATCAATTAAACATTATCAAATAATAATAAATAGTACAATAAAATCTTAAACAAATACAATTTTAACTCATTTTAACATATTGACTATTTTTTTTTTTATCATATATATGTGATTGTTTGTGTGTTTGTGTTTATTTCTTTAGGTTGTTTTAATGTATAGTGCGCATTGATGAATATTACAATATATAAACTAATTTTAATGCAAATTAATTAATATTCAAACAAATTTAATCAACACTAGTGCATTACCCGCATCAAAATTAAATCAAAAATTTAAATTTCCTATTGAATTGCCTTCATAAAAATTTAATTATAAATTTAAAATTCTTATCACTCGGGTACCGAATCAGTGATTAATTAATAAATTTTATTATATGAAAATATTAATTTGAAAATACAAAGTAATCGAAAAAAGTAAAATAATATTATGTTTAGTATTGAGTTGAGAGGTTTTTTTTTATGTCTTTAGGGTTTAGTGGGGTGGGGTGGGGGTGGGGGTGGGGGTGTGGGTGTGGGGGAGGAGGTGGGGCCCAATTTAAGTTTTTCAACTCTTTTATACCCATTTTATAAGGGTATTTAGGTCTTATACTATAAAATGGGTATAAAAGATTTTTTGTTATGGATGTTGGTAAAATAAATTTTTAGAAATTGAAAATGGGTATATTGGAGCATTTTCACTAAACTAATTATGCGTTTCAGTTTACATTTTAATATGTTTTATTATATGAACTAATATATATCAAACAAATATGTTACTTACTCGATACATGATTAATCAGTTGTATAAGTATAACGCCGAACTTTACAAAAAATTGTAGTCTTTACGTAAAATTAACCATGCATGCACATTTTAGTTGCTTGCTAGTATTTTTAAAATTAAACGAATAGTCAAGCCATCAATTATGAATTAACCAATAACGAATATTCCCTAATTTGATCAGTAGTCAAGTTAGTTTATAATTATGACAAAGTATAGAGTGAAACTAGTTTATACATAAATCCGTGAAAGGTATTAGTTGTTTTCACTGAAGAGTATTAGTTGTTTTTACTGAAGAGTATTACTGATTTACATTAAAGAGTCTTAGTTGTTCGGTGAAAATGAATTAAGGCTCTTCAGTGTAAACCAATAATACTCTTTAGTAAAAACAACTAATACTTTTAAGTGAAAACAACTAATACCCTTCAATAATTCATATATAAATCAATTTCACTCTATACATACTCTATACTTATTTATTTGGGAGAAGAAACTAATTGAAAATGTCAAAATCTCAAATAATTCGCGAAGAAATATTGGAAGTTTGGTTTTGATTGTTGTAAATGTGGGGTTGTATTGTAACACCCTAGATAAATTACAACTCTTATGGAGTATATATATACGTACGTATGTAGAATTGATACCTTGGATTTTAATGGAATAAATTAATTTGCATATCTCTATATAAATATCCGATATTTTATCAATTTTTAAGTGATTTATGATTTTAACGACCGGATTTGGATTGAATGACACGTAGTATTAATTTAAATTCTGGGTAGATTATTGTCATACGTGTAAAAAAAACACTACGAATATCATTAATATTAACGAAATACAAGATAAAATTAAAATTAATAATGAGACAGATAAATATATAAGGGCCCGCTTGATTGGGGGTAATGATTATAGGGTAATGAGAATTAAAGTGATTGAGGAGACATTCAAGTTGAGGATAATGAATGAGGAGGTCACTTGATAGGTAAATTATCTCTCATTTTCAAATTCATTACAATGTATTGATAATATCAAGCACTACTAAAGGAATCATTCCTATTACCCTATAATCAATACCTCTAACCAAACGGACCCTAAGTTAGAGTACGTTTTCTCTAATTCACTTTTATGGTTGATGTATCTTGATAGAGGGTGGTTGTAAAAGAAGAAAAATACAAGTAAAATAAATCCAAATATCAGTTGAAAATAGTGCACCTACCACCAGTCACACCTTTAAATTTTCCACAAACCACTATACTCAAAATTATATGGAATTAGTTCAATTGGTTGAGGTCACCACCTAAAACCCTAAAGGTCTTGGGTTCGAGATATGAAGAGTGAATTTATTTCCCTCTTGTGGTGGGGTGGTGTTCCCCTCTTGTGGTGGTTGCGGTTCCGGCTGCAATGCGGTTGTGGTTCGGAGTTGCGGGTTCGGGTGGTCCCCCTCTTGTGGTGATTGCAGTTCCGGTTTATAGCGAGATGAAAATATGTTGCCATATACCCGGTAGTCGAATGAACTATTCTAATTGATTATGTTAGGAAACTATTGTAATTGATTACGTTTCAAAAAAAAAATTTATATCGAATTTGTTTAAAAATAAAAAACCGAATTCACGATTGCTTACGTGATTTTGCATGTTATGCATTTTAATACTGTTATTATAAATAAAATAAAACGTCCCGTATTTAATTTATATTGTTGCCATATGGAACTCATGCTAAAAGGATTAATATTTAATTAAAGGGAAAATTCAATTTTTTGTCCTTTAACTTTTGTTAACTTTAATTTCCCTCCCGTTAACTTTGTACTTTTGAAATTTGTTTTATAACTTATAAAATTTGTATTTTTTGTCTAGTATCCTGCTATACCAGGTAACTCTTCCGATAATTTAGTCCTATAACTTTAAAAAAAATGGTGCCACGTTAGCTTCACTGGAAGAGTTACCTGGTGTAGCAGGTAACAGGACAAAAACACATTTTATTATAAGTTACAGGACTAAATTCAAAATTCCAAAGGTAACCGGACGAAAACCAAATTCAACCAAAGTTAAATGGTAAAAATGTGTATTTGCCCTTAATTAAAAGTACCCCCTTTCCATTATCCGCATCATTAATTTCAAGCAAAAAGACTAACTAAAGAGGCATATCAAGAAATTAAAAAGTTTAAACTACAATACTCTTACCACCAAAATTTTATATAGCTCCGAATTCTTAATTTATCTCTTCTATTTATACGTCTACCATAATAAAGAGAATTAATTAACTGACATGCATACTTATATATATATATATATATCAAGAAATATTTCATTTTTCTATTTTTGTCACCCCTTCATCTTTTACTGTTGAGAACGCTCTATCCAAAGGGCGCTGAGAGCCCGGAGACGGTGGAAGTACTCGCCGATCGCCAGAAAACAACGCGCCGATTGGCGAGGGCTCAAAATATGCTGCAGACGGCCAAGAGTTTGCAGCCTCAGGTTATCTGCCTGTAACAACAAAATATTACTCTCCACTACATAAAAATATTGTACATACAATTAAAAATTGTAAATACAGTCATTAATGTAAGTTAACCAATTTTTTATTTTTTTTTTGAATTTATTATAAATATCCAGAAAATTGTAACTTAAAAAAGGAAAATGATTGTGATTAAGTTTACAACTAATAATTTATGAATGTTGACTTTCTTACGTACTTTGATTAACCAATTATGTATACGTCTCTTATATAATTGTGTGTAAATAAATTATATCGAGAAATTAAATTAACTTATAGACAAGTCATCCTTAATTTGAATAATATGTGATAAATGCTAGATTGATTTGATTGTCTAGTGATAGAGAAATGCAGTGGCTAGTATTTGGTGTGTGATATTTTATCTTTATGTGCATTATTGAAGGGATGGTGCAAATATGTCTTTTCTTAATCTTTCTGTTCTTGAATTTCTATTAGGATCGCTCAACAAAAATAATAAAGATTATAATTATGTGTAACACTCAACACATGTCTAACTACAAAGAGAATGTATAGAGTGAAAGTGGTTTATATATAAATCACCGAAGGGTATTAGTTGTTTTCACTGAAGAGTATTAGTTGTTTTCACAGAAGAGTATTACTGATTTACATTGAACAATCTTAGTTCATTTTCAGTGAACAACTAAGACTTTTTAGTGTAAATCAGTAATACTCTTCAGTAAATACAACTAATATTCTTCAATGAAAACAACTAATACCGTTCAGTGATTCATGTATAAACGAGTTTTACTCTATACTCTGCCAACTACAAATCAATTAAATTATTTAATGCCGTAAATCGAAATAAAAGTTAAAAGCATTAGATAACGCTACGACATTTATTTTACAGACAAAAAAATCTTAAGCTAGTCTAACAAGATTGTGCATGTATAAATAAGTACTTGGGCAAAATGTAATGCACATAAACGTACAATGCATCTTATATGTAAATGGAAAACCTATATGTGCTTGCAATTTCAGAACAATATCTTTATAAATTCGTAAAATTAGGATATTATTTTTTAAATTTGACAAATTTAGATAATTTTTTTATAAAATGTGGACCAAATAAAGTTCGTATATGATGCATCTTCAACCTCAGCACCTAATCAACTAATTAATAATAAAATCAATACAAATTAATTTTTAAAAATTATAAAATAATTTTAAAAATAAATATTCAATAAATTAAATATTTTAAATTATAAAAAACATTTTTTTTGGTAAATTTATATAAAAATTGTTTAAAATTTAAAATCTATTTAATAAATCTTTTTAAAATATTATTAAACTAAACAAATTTACAAATTAAAATTAGTGTATTAAAATTTAAATAGAATATTTAATTTTATTTTCAAACCTATTTAATTCATTAATTTTTTCAAACAAATTTATTAAATATATTTTAAATTTTAAATTTTAAATGATTTTTAAATATATACCTAAAAATTAAATAGGTTTTTTATTACTTAAAAAAATTAATTTAGTGGTATTTAAAAAAAATATTATGTTATAATTAAATTAAATTTATTTTGAAATAATTTTATTGTTAATTAGATGATTTGATATTGAAGTGAAGGATATATCATATATTCATATTCGTGGTTTATTTGGCCTGCATTCTATGAAATTTGCACTACAAGAAAATTGACATTTAGTGACAATAATCCTGTCATTATAACTTCTTTAGCTAAAAAAATTTAATGACAGGAAACAATATTTAATGATAGACCGTGACAGAATTACTGTCACTAAAAGTTAATTTTCTTGTAGTGTTGGTCTAAATTTGCAAAATTTAAAAGATAATGTCCTAGTTTTGCAAATTTGTAAAGACAATATTTTAAAATTGCAAGTCCGAAAAGATAATGTCCTATTTTACAATCTACTATAAGATATTATTCAAAAAAATATAATTTTCCTTATGTATATTAAAGATGAACTTAAATTATTAACACAAATTCAACTACTAAGGTCAAAAAGCATATGGTGGGTGGTCTATTCAAATTTAATTCAAGGAAAGGAATTTGTGTTATTGACATATATATTGGTGATTCCAAATACATATATATACTAGATGATTCCAAATACATTAACCAAATGTAGTCCATACATATATATATATATATATATATATATATATATATATATATATATATATATTTTGATAATTTCATGTGGAAAAAAAAAGGTGATAACATATATAATAGCTTATGGTGGGAGGTCTATTATCCCATGTATCTTGGTCCCACTCCCATTTGTATTTCATCTGAAACGCACACTTCTCTACAAAATATATCATGAGTCTAATTTTGAGTGATTTATGATTTAACGATAATCCAAATTCTATATCATTTCATATAGAATAGTTTTAGAGTGTCCTTAAATGCATATGTATTTGGATTTTTTTTAAATACATTAAGCAGAAATTAGTAATACCCCAATAAAACATCAGTAATACCTCAATTACAAAAAAAAAAAAAAAAAGTTTGGTGTGTTTGTGTGTATTTTAAAAAAATCAAAATTGGACTTAAAATTCAAGTGCATGTTATTCACTTGGATGTACTCTAGAATTTGCCTTTCATATATTATGTTAAATATTGCTAATTAATCAATTAAAACACAATATTAAGATAAATTAATTCCAGATTAAAAAAATACCTTAAACAGAAATCAGTAATACCACAGTTAAAAAAAAAAAACATAGTTCGGTGTGTTTGTGTGTATTTAAAAAAAATCAAAATTGGACTTAAAATTCAAGTGCATGTTATTCACTTGGATATACTCTAGAATTTGTCTTTCATATATTATGTTAAATATTGCTAATTAATTAATTAAAACACAATATTAAGATAAATTAATTCCAGATTTAAAAAAATACCTTAAGTAGAAAACAGTAATACCCCACTTAAAAAACAAGCATAGTTTGGTGTGTTTGTGTTTATTTTAAAAAAAATAAATCAAAATTGAGCTTAAAATCCAAATGCATGTTATTCACTCGGATGTACCCTAGACTTTATCTTTCAGTTAAATATTGCTAATTAATCAATTAAAACACAATATTAAGATAAATTAATTCCAGATTAAAAAGATGCATGCATGCACATTTATCCACCCCATGAAATTATAGTAATAAATTAAATTCACATATACTCCTTTAAAAGTATGCACCATTTTCTGCACGTGGATTAATACAATATGTCGGAGGGTCTTTAGAGGTCTATTTATGAATAAAATGATTGTTTATGGTAAGTATGCATAGAAACGTTATTATAAACAATCATTTTATTCATAAACGAACCACTAAATATCCTCCGACATATAAAAACACAACTTTTTTCAACTTCATATATAAAAAACAAGGTTTTTTTTTTCATTTTGGGGGTGCAATTGTACCCCCTTGGTCCACATTGGATCCGCCTCTGATGGTAAGTATGCATAAAAATCATTTTATTTATAAACGAACCTCACATGACCCCTAAATATCCTTCGACATATTGCATTAAACGACGTTCAGAGAATGGTGCATACTTTTCATGGACGGAGGGAGTATATAAATTAAATTAAATGGATAAATACCTGGGTAACAAAGCCTATGAGAGTAGAGAGCTTGCTGGTAGCGAGAGCCATCTGAGGCGAATAAGCGTTCACATTTGGTGGGATAAACGCCAGCGAATCCGAAGCGATAGTTTCCGTGATTGATTGATTCAGCGCTTCGATTCCCTGCGATAGCGCCTCTTCTGCCTCCTGTGTCGATTGCTGCAGTGCGTACACTCCCATCACTTGTTGATCCGTCAACGCCTCTACTTGCCCCGATATCACCTGTACAAACAAATCATATGATAATGTATAATAATCGGAATTGTACAATAAATGACTATAAAAAAAAATTAAATTAAATTTATTTTATCCATGAATCAATTAATATTTAAAGATTATATTATAAAGGGTGCTGTTAATCAAACTCCCAGTTCTACTATACATACCCCATAATACTTTTGACAAAAATAGTCCTAACCTAAATGTCTAAATTACCCATATTTAAAAGTTATTTAAATTATAGTTAAATTTCATGGTCTTATATTTTCTAAGAATTCCATTTTTTCGGTTGATCTAACCAAGAAAAATGAATTTACACGAGGCTATATATGAACTATTCATCTTTGCTGTGAACTATCCCTTTATGCAGAAAATCTTTCTTAGGTCGCTTCACTAATTTTCTATGCCACGGGTTTTCTCCATATTATCATTTTTTCGTTAACTTAATTAAATAGAAGAAACAACTCGCAAAAGGTTCAAATTAACTCTACTCTCGACACACACGCCCGCCGGCGGCCCGACAGACGCGCCAAGTTAGCAACCGAAATCCATGAATAATTGAAAACCCTGTCGTTAATTAACACCACGAGAAACAGAGCCCATTAAGAGCATCGTACACGTGGAGACGAAATTTGTAGTGCCTTGTGTTCTATTTATCCTCGAATCATCATCCAACCAACATCATGTAGTGAATCAAAATTATCTATCTTCTGAAAAAAATTCGATGAGCAATCGTGAAAAATCAAGAATTATTTTCAAAGGGGAGTGTTGAAAAAAAAAATTCAATGATACTGGAACATGTCTGCAAGATTAAGAGTTATATTCTTGAGTTTAGGTTGAGAATAAGCAATAATATATAACCTAGCATAAATAAAAGAGATTATTTATTGTTATTTTGTAAGTTGGTGTTTGATTGATTGATTCACACCACTGGATTGATACTAATCTGATACAATTAATAATAAAACAAAATTTAAACATAAGGACATAATGGTCTATAATTGGGGTGTGTTTAGTAGTTTATAAAAAAGAACATTTTAATCATATTTAATATGGGGTATATATAGTAGTTGGGGTATGTATAGTAGAATCGGGGGTTTGTTTAGCCGCATTCTATTGTAAATATGTGAGTAATATAATTATTTAATTGTATACTAAATTTACAACAAATACTAAAATTCATAATATATAGTCTAAATAAAAATGATTTAAATTCAACCAATCATATAGTTAAAGTCAATAGAAAACACTTAATAATAAATAAATATTTTTAATATGATTTTTCTTTTTATATGTGCAGTATATATGTTAAATTAAAAATGTTCAAAAGATAATTTATTTGATATATAGTGTGTTGAAAATAGATTTAAAATTAATAACTTAATTTTTTTTGAAACTATTGGTGCAAAATAAAAAGAAAGGAAGATGGTAAAGTTAATCCACTCTCTTTAATAGAGAGTGAGACTCACCATTGCACTATAAAGTAAGTGGACTTCACTTGCTCCAATAATAACAACTTTTTCTCTCTCCTCACTTCTACTTTTATATATATATAGATATAGATTAGGGTAATTAATTAGAATTAGGAATAATGTCAATTCAAGACCTAAAAAATAGTAAAATTATCCATTTAAGTTCAAAAAGATTTTTCCTATACCTGAAATATAAAACCTACCAATTTAAAACTCAAATATATTAATTAAGATCATGTTTGACATATTATAGTTTATATTATTTTATTTATACTCCCTCAGGCCATGATTATTTGCACACTTTTCTTTTTCTTCCGTCCCAAAATTATTTGCATACTCTAAAAAAGGAAACATTAATTTGCGTGCACACTCATAATAATATACACATATTTACCCATGTGTCACTACTTACTCAAAATGTAATTTTTTTCTTAAAATATGTGCCTTTTTTAATGTGCAGATAATGCCGGGACAGAGGGACTATATATATATTTTTTTTCGTTATTATTTTTTCAATCACGTGAAATTAATATATTTTTTATATTTTTAGAACTATGATTGAGTGAATCCTAAATTAATAGTTTTATTTCAGGTCTTGAATCGATAATTTTCAATCTTTCAAGTTCTAAATCGATAGGAAAAAAATTCAGGACCTAAATTAATGGGTCGTTTGATTTGAGGGATTGTTTGGGATTGAATTTATAATATCAGGTAATCTCGTGTTTGGTTTGAGGGATTGCACATGACCATAATTTTGGATAGACCAGAACGACTATCTCGTGTACAATTCGATCCAAAAAATTTGATTCTAATCCAAATTTTCTGGTTTTAGTTTATCCGTTTTCCGATAGTCGTTCTAATCCAATCATAGCTGATCCAATCTTATCCCGTAAACCAAACGACACCTAATACTTTTACCATCTTTTATGTTTTGGATTGATAAAACTCCTTATAATACCTTAATAAAGTGAGATGGGCGGAAACCGCCCATCCATAGAAAGCAGCGTTCCGCGGGAGTCTTCCACATGCCGAAGAAGATGTAGAAAACATCGGATCTGACCATCACGCGCTTGAGTTTAACCAGCCTATCATAGTGCGCCACGTGGCTATCCACCAACAAATGGAGATGGTTTTCCGACGAAAACTGCTCCTGCACGGCGCGGCGGAGCTCCATCGTAAGGTTTTCGTGCTCCTCCACCCACCGGACGTATTCCGAATCGAACAAGGCTGTATCTGGGACCCACCCCGCACGAATTAATTATATGGAGCATTTACATATTGGTGTAAAAGAAAAACTCTAATTACAAATTGGTTCAAACTATTTGCACAAATGCATAACAAACATGTGCACAGAAGTATAAAATATCTGTCCGTGCAAATATTTTGAACCAAATTGTAATTAGACTCCTATTTGTAAACCATTTTTTATTTTTTTTCTAATTATATAGTACATGGAAATTAATTAATTAATTTAAATATATACATATGTATACCTGAAGTAGTACTAGTGTTGCCCATCATAGATAAAAGAGGGTTTCCTCCCAAGTAAAGTCCCTAATTAACCACAATTATCTGACTAATTAATTACAGTATTTATGTGGTAATTAGTTAATTATGTTGGTGATTAATTATCACCTGGGATCCAGATCTTTGAAGCTCTTGTTCTAACTGAGCAAGCCTCATCCTACTTGTCTCTAGCTGCTGAACATAAGCCTGCAATTAATTTACAAATTATAAATTAATTAATTAATTAAACTCGATATTTATTCATAATTGATTTCTCCATTCGATTCAAAATAAGTGTCGTTTTAGATATTTTTTCACATTTTTTCCTAATTTAACCTGAATTCAAAATCAAAATATAAGAGATATATATATTTTAGGAATTATATTAAAATATAACAGATCTATTAGATATTATCAAAATATAATAGATTTTTTAGAGATTTACGTGGGGTACATATGTTAAAATTTATAATTTTTAATTTGATGCGAAATCCCTAGAACGGCACGACGCTTATTTTAAATAGGAGGGAGTATTAATTAATTTTGGAGACTTGCCTTCTTCCTAAGCCTGCTCTTTCTAGCTGCCTCTCTATTCTGAGCAAGCCTCCTTAGAGTCTGCATATATATGTTAAATATAGATAATTAATTAAGTAAATAAATAAATTAAAACTAAAATTTAATTATGTTCTAATTAAAAGGGATATACCTTAGGGTCAGGAGATTTTGGTTCTTGCTCACGCTGACAAATTAATTAACGGCAAAATTAATGTTTTTTAATTTATGAAAGAGTGAAATATTACATTAATTTATTGCAATATTATATATATGTCCTAATTAACCTTAACTAATTTGGGCGCTGGAGAAGAAGAACCCGCGTCATTTGTTGGGTCCATTGAGGTCTGATCAGCTAATCCCTACACAAACTCAACATTTAATTAACAAACCCATTAACTGAAAATCATATATATAATTAAATAAATAAAAAAGGAGACCACCTTTTTTTTTAAAGGTTTTTTTGTACCTTTGATGATGTTTCGGAGGGCTCAACATGCATGGGTTGAGAAGGGAAAATATTCAGAGTGTGTGGTCTCATCCCACAATTTTCTGCAAATATATAAAAAAAAAAAAATTTACCTATGAAATTAAGAAAATGATTCACTAAACCAGAAGAGGAAAAAAAGCTGAAAGCAAAAACAGTGTTTGATTCGTATGTACGATTTCCGCAAGAGATTCAATTTTCAGAAGTTTGTTACATGTCTGTCCAAAGTTTGAAACTAAAAAATCATTTAAATAAAAATTATAGAAAAGGGAAAAAAAAATAACCATGCGCATTCATTTTTTTTCTTTTATCTTGCAAAGTGAAAATGGTTTTTTTTTTTTTTTTTTTCGATTTGGTCAAAAGACGTACAAGCTGTGATTTTGATCTGCTCATACTTCCCCCATAACTTTCCACAAAAGAATTTTTCAAGAGAATCTCACGAAAGTAGCTTAGAAATTAATTGATTTTTTTTTATTTATAAAAGAAAATTAATAAAAATTAGATTTACGTCGTTCTTGAGCTAAATGATCTTGAAGTGGCACATCAAGATATTGAAAAAGTGCTTGATCCAATTCCCCTAACTCATAAGCTCCTCCATCTTTATTCCTGCAAATTAATTTAACCAAAAAATCAAAATAAATTCAAAATTAGAAAGAAAAAAAAAATTAATCCTTACATATTGAAAGGAAGGGGAGGGGATGATTGCATCATCATCCCAAAAGACAACATATTATTTTGTTGCTGCAAAGGTATTTGTTGGGCAGCCATGAAAGCACCAAAGATCTTCCTCTGGTCTTGCGGAGAAGACGAAGAGGAAGAAGGGGTATTCTCCGCCGCAGAATACATCGCACTATGGTAACTGAACTGAAATATCTGTCATTATAAAGAGATTTCGAGTAACCGCAATAAATACAAATTTTTACATATAGACAAAAATTGTGGAACTAAAGCCTCTTTTAGGGATATATACATGTAATATATATGTATATATATTAGGAGAGAGAGTGCAGTCGGTTATGGAGTAATTGAAGGATGGCGGATATGATGGGGAGGGATAAAATGAGGAGAAGAAATTGAATGCTAAAGAGGCAAAAGACAACCTATTTTAAGGTTCTCATGTCTCTTTCTTAGCATACAAGAAGACTTTCAGCATGGAATAAATTAAATTAAATATAAAATAAAATAAAAATATTTTCTTTTCTTTGAGTTATAGATAAAGCAGTACAAAAATGAAATTACATAATCTGGACCAATTCAATGGGTTGCATGGATATATATAAAGGGGAGTATGTATAGTTAGGGAAATAATTAAATGTATTAATTTCACACCCTTTTACAAGTTCGGACTTTTAGATGAGGCGGAATTTTTTCATGGTATCAGAGTCAAAAGGCTCACGCTCTGACAAAGATCCTGAGTTCGATTCTCGTTGAGTGCAACTCCGCCAATATTATATAATTTAGGCCAATTCAATGGGTTGCATGGGATACATAAAGTGGAGTATGTATTATGTACACTTTGTATTACAAATTTTTAATAATTATATTAATTTATATAAAGTAATAATATAATATTAAGAATGTGCGGAACACAAAGTGCGCATATACTTTTGTCAGAGATATATTATTGTAATTTTCACTTTCATTTAATCCGCAAAAAGTATCCTGAGCGGCCAAAGAAAGTAGGTCAGATAAGATCTATATTTAATACACCGACTTTTGGCAGGTGGCGCGCGATAAGTTCGAGGGGAACCTACTATTACAAAATGGAGTAATAAACATAAAACATTTTATTTTTCTTTGGGTTGTACATAGGGGTGACAAACCCGCCCAGCCCGGCACTGGTACCAATCAGACCTCTATTTTAAAGGCCCAGTCTGGGCCTAGGCGGGCTATCGGGTCAAAATAGCCCGTTTAAAAATATTTATTTATATTCATAACATGAAATAAAATATGACCATTAATAATAGTTTATGATATAATTTGACTATCCGCTTCCAATAAATAGCTTATATTAATTTTTTGAAAAAACTATTGCAACATGAGAATAGTAATATTAACTCAACAAACACTCTAAAATATTACATCTTCTTTTCATGTTAATAACTACACATAAAAAATTAGACCAAAATACACTTGATATTTAAATTTTATATATAAAAAAAAGTCAGGTCAACCAAAAGTTCTAGGCCGGCCCGGCGAGCCTATCGGGCCGGACCAAATCGGTTCGGTTCTTTTTAGTCCGGCATTTTCAGGCCCAGTTTGTCCTAAAAATCGGACCAACCGGACCTGACTCATTTTACTACCCCTAGTTGTACATGAAGCAGTACAAAAATACTTTGTCATATATATTATCGTAATTTTCACTTTTATTTAATTCCGCAAAAAGTTTCAAGCGGCTAAAGAAAGTAGGTCAGATAAGATCTATATTTAATACACCGACTTTGACAGGAGGCGCGGGTTAAATCCGAGGGGAATCTACAGTTACAGAATGGAGTGATAAACATAATATATTTGTTTACGGGCCGGGTTGGGCCCATTATCAATCTTATTGTAAAATAGATTATTTATACTACATCCGTCCCGGAGGAACGTGCCCAGTTATTGTTTTCACGTGTTTTAGCGAGCGAGATTTTTATTAGTATTTAAAATGATAAAATAATTTTAAAGTTACTTTACAATAGAGGAGATATTGATAATATCATACCCTACTTTAAAAGTCACTTTATCATGTCAAATATTAATAAACAACTCGTTCGCTAAAACACGAAAATAAAGGTAGTGTGCAAGTTCCTCTGGGACGGAGAGAGTATTCATTAAAATAATCTTATTTTAAAATATATTCTATATTCCTTTTTTTTTTTGTCATAATATGAAATATAATGACCATTAATACTAGTTTATGATATGATTTAACTATCTGCTTCTAATAAATAACTTATATTATTTTTTTTAAATAAGAGAATAATAATATTAACTCAACAAACACTCTAAAACATTACATCTTCTCATGTTAATAGTTATAGTTAAAATATTAGACCAAAATACACTTGATATTTAAATTTTATAAAAAAAAAAAAAAAAATCGGGCCAACCAAAAGTTCTGGGCCGGCCCAGCAGGCCTATCGGTCGGGCCACATCGGCCCAGATTTTCTCGGATCGACATTTTCAGGCCCAGTCTGTGCTAAAAGTCGGGCCACCCCTAGTTGTAAATGAAGCAGTACAAAAATAAAATTACATGCTCCTTTCGTCCCCTTATAATAAGTTTCATTTTACTATACGTTGACTTTTGTATAAAGTAATGGGAAATCGTGAAAAAGATAGTGATATATAATGATAGTAATCATGTCATTAAAATTTCTCTAGCTAAAAACCTTTCATGATAGAAAATAATTTTTAATGACAGGATTCTGTCATTAAAGAATATTTCTCGTCACTAAATTTTTTTAACTTAAAAGACAATAATGACAGAACATGACAGAATAACCGTCACTAAAAATTTATTTTCTTGTAGTGAGTATAGGGTAGTTGTTTAAGAAAATATGTATTTACTAATATATGAAATATTGGTTTTGTTTTTTTATACAATAAAAAACTTATAGTGGAACATCTAAAAAAAAAGTAGAAAATTATTAGTGGAACAAGTGAGTACTATATAAATGGGCAAATTCAATGGATTGCAAGGGATATACAAAGTGAAGTGAAGTATTATGTATTATTAAAAATTAATACATGAGTTCATATAATAATAATTTAAGTTCATACAAAGTAATAATACAAAATTTAGTAATGTAGGGATCACAAGGTGCACATAATACTTTATCAAATATTGCAATTTTCTCATTTATTTAATATGGAAAAAGTCTTCGAGCGGTTTAAGTATGTTAGATAAGATCAATATTTAATACACCAACTTTGGTGGGTGGCACGGGCTATTACACAATGAATTATGATTTCACGATGGCCTTACGACAGAGGTAGTAATGCTCTAAACACTTGAACTATTCCACTTCGTCATTCTTTTAAATGATATAACCGAAGATAATATATTACTCCCTTCGTCCTCTCTTAATTTTCATAGGTGGAGTGACACAAATTTTAATTTTAACTGTTTTATTGACTTTTTGAACCAATGAATAATGAGTGTTTTGAATTAAAGTAGGTATTGTGAGAGTGTTTTATTTTTATACTTGGAGTGAAAATTATGTAGGATATTCCAACAAAATAAAATAGGAAAGTTATTAGGAAACCTAGAAGTATTATATAGCAAGGAGATCTCATGTGGGTACTTTATGGTTTTTTTTTTATATATAATATCATATGTAGTTATACTTTTTTGGGAAAAAGGAAAAATATTTTATTAATTAATATATAGATGAGCATAAGGGGTGCTCATTGAGAAGTCATACAACACAGAAAATGCTGTCAAAACAAAAGCTAACAAGAAGTAGCACAATGCAAAAAAAAATTAAATTATTGTTTCATGATTATGATGTAATGATAATCATGATGAGTTATAAACTTTGAGAGAAAGATACGATGACACATCATGTTTTATATGTGATGTAATGATAATCCCAAATTATGGGATTATTGAAGATGATGTAATGACTAATGAACTTCCATTTTGAAGAAATTCATTTATGTTTCTACCATTTTGTAGACTTAATATTTATATGTGCTTATGGTATGTGAATGACAAACTTAAATTTGTAATAAAATTTGTTAACTGTAACATTATATTTCAACCAATTTTCTAGATTGTGATTGTCTATGTTTAATTATGTGATATCACGACATGAAATAAAACATACTTCCTCCTTTTTTTTCCTATTAAATATCATTTTAGTTTTTATACTATTTCTTTACTACATGTCATTTTGATGATTTTTTGTCTAATAATCTGGGCCAATTCAATGGGTTGCATGGAATATATAAAGGGGAGTATGTATTGTTACGGAAAATAATTAAATGAATTAATTTTACATCCTTCTACAAGTTCGGACGTTCAAACGAGGCGAAATTCTTTCATGGTATCATAGTCAAAAGGCTCACGCTCGGAAAAAAATCCTGGGTTCGATTCCCACTGAGAGCAACTCCACCAATATTACATAATCTAGGCAAATTCAAAGGGTTGCATGGGATACATAAAGTGAATTATGTATTATGTACACTTTGTATTACAAATTTTTAATAATAATATTAATTTATATAAAGTAATAATATAATATTAAGAATGTACAGAACACAAATTGCACATAATACTTTGTCAGATATATTATTGTAATTTTCACTTTCATTTAATCCGCAAATGGTATTCTGAGCAGCTAAAAGAAAATAGGTCAGATAAGATCTATATTTAATACACCGACTTTGGCAGGTGGCACGGGATAAGTTCGAGAGGAGTCTATTGTTACAAAATGGAATAATAAACATAAAGCGTTTTTTTTCTTTGGGTTGTACATGGGGGTGGCAAACCCGCCAGTGCCGGCCCCGCCTGGCCCGGCACTGGCCCGTCGGTCTGCCTCTATTTTATGGGTCGGGCCGGGTACCAACTGGACATCTATTTTAAATGTTTAGTCTGTCCCTAGGCGGGCCACCGGTCTAAAATAGCCCGTTTAAAAAAAACTATAAAATAAATTATTTATATCATTAAATTAATCTTATTTTCATATAAATTCTATATCCCTATATTTTTTTTTGTCATGACATAAAATATAATGACCACTAATACTAGTTTATGATATAATTTTACTATCCGCTTCTAATGAATAACTTATATTAATTTCTTGAAAAACAATTGCAACAAGAGAATATTTACTTAACAAACATTCTAAAACTACATCTTATTTTCATGTTAATAACTACACATATAATATTAGACCAAAATACACTTGATATATAAATTATATATAAAAAAAAAGTCAGGCCAACCAAAAGTTCTAGCCGGGCCAAATTGGTCCGGTTCTTTTTGGGCCGGCATTTTCAGGCCTAGCCTGTCCCAAAATTCGGACCAACCGGGCCGGCCTCATTTTGCTACCCCTAGTTGTACATGAAGCAGTACAAAAACACTTTATCATATATATTATTGTAATTTTCACTTTCATTTAATCCGCAAAAAGTTTCGAGCGGCTAAAGAAAGAAGGTCATATAAGATCTATATTTAATACACCTACTTTGGTAGGAGGTGCAGGTTAAATCCGAAGGGATTCTATCGTTACAAAATGGAGTGATAAACATAAAATATTTGTTTACCGACCGAGTTGGGCCACATCGGCCCGGTTTTTTTTGGGTCGACACTTTTAGGCCCAGTCTATCCTAAAAGTCGGACCACTCCTAGTTGTACATGGAGCAGTACAAAAATAAAATTACATACTCCTTTCGTCCCCTTATCAGTTTCATTTTACCATATGTTGACTTTTGTATAAAGTAATGGGGAGTCGTGATAAAGATAGTGATATATAGTGACAGTAATCATGTCATTAAAACTTCTCCAGGTAAAAATCTTTCATTATAGAAAAAAAAAATTAATGACAGGATCATGTCATTAAATAATATTTTTTGTCACTTGATTAGGCGTGAAATTGTTAGGTTTTATAGCTCGTTTTGTCCATGTTTTGAGAGACTTCAATGAGTATCTAGAGTCAATTGAGCATTATTTTCATAAACTAACGAATTTGTCTCTTTGATGCTCGTAGATGGATAGAGGGCGAAAAATGGAGTTCGTAGGACTTTGAATCGGCTCAAACGGATACCCGGGTGAGAAGATACGGAAGAAATACGAAAATTATTAGTTCGAGGGAGCAAAAGTATCACTGAAGCACTCAAGCTGGAGGTGCTCGAGTAGTGGTTACTCAAGCACTCGAGTAGACTACTCGAGCCAAGCCTGGTCGAGTAGTCTCTACTCGAGCACTCGAGTAGACTACTCGAGTCATGCTTGGTCGAGTAGATTCTACTCGAGCTCTACTCGAGCCAGACGTGTATTTCAACCCATTCAAGCCCAATTCGATCTGTTGCCTATATATACTGACTCCGAGCTCATTTTTACACACCACGACATCATTAGAGCTAGTTTTAGAGAGAGAAAGAGAAACTCTTGATGTTTTTAGTTTCTTTTCTTTAGATCTTTATTCTTGAATAATTTAGACTTCTTTTCGTTTTATTAATTCAAATTCCGTTCTTCAATTCGTGTTCTTACTTACAAACCCTAGTTTATGTTCGTTCGTTGTTTAATTCAAATCGTCATGTGTACTTTCGTGTTTCTTCGATTATTCTTGTTCTCGTTAAAACCATGTCTAGATTAAACCCTCGCATGCTTGGGGTAGGATGAACTCGTAGAAGTAAGACGTTGATACATGATTAGGGTAACTTGTGACGTTTAGATTTGATTCTATTAATTAATGAATGCTTAAAATCAATCTTAGAATTATCTTCGAATTGAATACGAAAATTGTTAGAGAGGGGACGGTCTTATCACTCTTTAACAACGAGTAGGTTTAACAAGAGGGTTTAGAAGATGATGTGGGGCAGCTTTCGGGTGTTCGTCGGCAGAAATCAAAACGGACGTAACTTTTGGAGTCGGGCTCAGAATTGCTATTGCGATACCTTTCCGGAAGCGGGTCGACGATTCGAGTTGAACTCACTGCGCGGTGATGTACGCGGTCCTGGGCCCAAATTCCAACGTTTGACAGCGTTGGGCCTATCTTTTCTATTTTGGGACTTTATTTTTCTATTTTCGGCAATTATGTTTATTTCCGTTTTCGTTTTAGGGCTTGTTCTGGCCCCCTTTATATAGTGAGGACGAATATTGTAGACGCATTTTTGATTAATTTGATACTCAGTACTCTATTTTCCCTTTCGTACGAAGAACGTTTGTCTTCTACGGTTATCGTCCCGTGTCAGAAGAGATTAATTAATTTATCGGTTTATCTAGGGAGGACGATCGTATCATGACTTTAAGCGACTACACTAGCTTCTACTAGTAGCTACCCCGCAAGAGAACGGGTTCACTGTAGTATGGGCAAGTATAGGGACCAAGTATTATCGAACCCAAGAGATGGTGTATATGCGAATAGATCCCTGAAGATCTACGCGTCGTAGTTAATATGAGTATAATGTTTTTGGGTTTTTGAAAGATTAATTAAAAGACTGAAATAAACTAAGTAAACTAAAATAATAAAGCAATTAAATTAACTAAGGGTTGTGTTCTAATGAGAGATGGTGATGCTCAGGATAGGAATCCCTACGTATACTAACGGAGCAGGTACATAATCAAAGTAATTGTGACAACCAAGAATTAACCTAAGTAAAAGATCGTAGAATGAAAGCTCAAGATTTCTCACCCTAATACTTTATCCTAGCAATCGACTTCACTAATCCACTAACAAGTTAATGAACTGTGCTTAATTAATGAGACCCTAATTTAACTAAGGTGATGCGGTCGTCCTCCTTCGCTAAACCGGTAGATGAATTAACCTTTCCTAAACCCTCTCGTTAAGACTACTAATTGTTATTGAGTGATGCGGTCGTCCTCTCTCTAACACTTTCGTACTAAATTTAAAGGTAAAGTTCAGATTAATTATAAGAATTCATTAATTAAGAGAATTAAAACTAACGTCACCAATTACCTTAATTACGTACCCACATCCTACTTCTACGAGTTCATCCTAACCCAAGCATGCAAGGGTTTTAGCCGGACATGGTTATAACAAAAATAAAAGCAATAGAAGAAACAACGAACAAAAACATAATGAATTGAACGAAGAAAATAAGAAACATGAACTAGGGTTTTAAAAGAAAATAAATACGAAGAACTGAAATTGAATTGATAAAAACGAAATTTAAACGTGTTCAAAGTAACGAACTAATGAAAAGAAACTAAGAATTGAAAAGAAACTAGAATTCGTATGAAAAACCTCAACAAAACGTAAAATAAAGCTTGATCGTTCTTCTCCTCTTCAAAACTAAGTCTAAAGTATTTCTAAAAGTTGGGGATCCTTCAAAACGTGTTTGGAAGAGGTATATATAGGCACCGGGTCGAAACGGGAGTTAATGGGCCGAAAATACGAAACCGGAGGCAAAAGTATACGGGCGCTCGAGCAAAACGCTCGAGCGGTCCCGCTCGAGCAGTGTAGCTCGAATGATGCATTCGCTCGAGCGGTCGCGCTCGAGCTGCTCGAGCGCTGAAATGACACTGTTACTTTTGGGCGCTCGAGTGATTCGCTCGAGCGGTGGCGCTCGAGCTGCTCGAGCGCAAGAATTGTTCTGTATGTTTGCGCGCTCGAGTAAGGCGCTCGAGCGGTGGCGCTCGAGCAATGCGCTCGAGTGATCTCTAATCCTTCCAAATGATACTTTTCCTCGTCCGCACTAATACCAATCGTATTTCTTCAATATCTTCTCATCCGGGCATCCGTTTGAGTCGATTCAAAGTCCTACGAACTCCGTTTTTCGTCCTCTATTCACCTATGAGCATCAAAGAGACAAATTTATCAATGTATAGAAATAATGCTCAATTGACTCTAAATACTCTATAAACTCGACCAAAACTAGGGCGTTTCTAGCTACGAATCATGACAATTTCACGCCTAATCAACCCCCCCAAACTTACCATGTTGCTTGTCCTCAAGCAACGAAATAATAAGTCAAGTGAAATTGTTAGGAATGAGTAGGAAAAATCAATCATGCAAGCTAATGAATTCGAGCTTCAAAAGTCAATCACCCGTATACTCACTCAATTCCTTTTATCGTACTCATGCAACAATAATGAGAAAAACCAAGATCAAGCATGGATGTGCACTCAACGGTGTGTTTAACTCCCTCACAAGTGTATAACAATGGTAAAGGGACTCCCTCAATCAATCAATCACACATATTGGCAGCCATAGGCTTGTAAATGCTCTCAACTTCGACCATACTCTAGAAATCAATGCCGAATCAAAAAGGACTTTCAAAAGGTTGTAATGTAGGCTCTTTGGACAGGTGGGATAACAATATGGTAAAGTGACTCAAGTGAATGGAGAATAGAAATTCAAAACTTCGGTACTTCGAGATTAAGAACGATCTACTTCAAACATGTTCAATCACTACACTTTCGCTTTCACTTCTCTCAACACTTCAATTTTTTTTCTTTCCCACTTTTTCACTTTTTCAAACACTTCATCATTTTTTCTTTTTCGCACAAACACATGAGCTCATTTTTTCCTTTGCTCATTCTCAATTTTTTTTTTTTTGTTCTTTTCCACAACTCAAATCTCATCACTCCTTCTTCTCATATTCACTCAACAAAAAACCTTTTCCTTTTTTCAACTCAATTCACTCCCTTCATATTCACACTTTCCTATTCTCCACTCAAATTGGGACAAAAAGGCTTAGGAATTGGAATAGTGTTCATATGTGCTAGCAAATAAAATAGGCTTTAGGCTCAAAGGGGCTAACAAGGGATCAATGTCATTGGTAAAGACAATTTTGGCTAAGTGACTCAATTAAATCAAAGATGGCCTAAGATCACATTCGGCATATCAAACTAGACACAATCAAGAAGCAAGAGCACATGCAAGTTCTAGCATCCTCTAAGGTGACGATCCACTCACAAACGAAGAGATTAATTAATGCATCTAAATCTCGTAAAGCTCAACTCTCACGGCTTTCACATCCATGCTAGTCCTAGTGCATTCTCACTCTCATAACACAAGCACTCAAAAGAAAAATTCATAAGCATACAAGTTCTTTCTCAAATCAGCTCAAATTCAAACACTCACACAAGAAAACTCCTAACTCATCCTCACAATTCACCCTACTCATCAAATCATACTCAAAGATAGCAATCAACAAGCATAAGGTGATTGATAGGCATAAAATGTTGAGTAACAAAACAAATTAATAATAGCCCAAGGAGCATCTCAAGGCACCAAATAACTAACTCAACTCAAAGATAAGGGGTGCTCCGGTGCAATGTAACAAGAAAACATATAAAAAAAACTCCACCCCCCCAAACTTCGACCTTGCTAGAGGTCTAAGTTTGGGGTTGTGGGTTACCTCAACCAAATAATTCCGTTTCTCTCAATAGCTTTGCACACTCCCTTGTCTCAAGTTGGGTTCCTTCAATCTGAATAACTCCATGATACCTTTACTCCTTTAGAGGCAAGCCTACAAAATAAAACTCTCAAGTACGAGGTTAAACATACGACTCAACAACATCCTAGTAACATAAAAGGAAAATAACTAAAAAAAACACTCAAAAGCAAATAAAAATGGGTTGCCTCCCATTCAGCGCTATTTTTAAGGTCCTCATGCCGGACCAAGCTCAAAGGAGCTTATGGGACATCATACTCAAATTTACCTCTCTTACTCTCATAAGAGTGGTGTTTGAACTCCTTTCCTTGATGCCCCACCATCATGAGTTCCTTTGCTCTCTTCTCATCCCCAAGTGTTATGGGTCTCAACTCCTTCTTGCCTCTATCTGGAGGAGTCTTACTAAACAATTTCTTGAATTTGGATTTTTTCTTCTTAACTCCTCCTTTCCCTTCTAACTGGACCACGTCCACTTTCTTCACCTCTTCATCCTTCAACTTCTTCACTTCATCCCTATCAAAATAATCAAGATCATAACGCTCATGGGTTAAATAATTGAGTGAAGGATTATAAAATTCATGAATATCAGAAGGATTAGGGATAGAAGGCGTGTCTTCAACACGAGGATCAATTGCATCCATGCAATACAAGCTCTCATCCTCCCTCGGGTGCTTCATGGCTTCATATAGGGAGATCTTCACTTCTTGATCATCAACCTTCAACGTGATCTTCCCGTTTGCCACGTCTAGCACCATCCCCGCCGTAGCTAAGAACGGTCTTCCCAAGATCAGGGGTACGTGCTCATCTTCCTCCATTTCTAGCACTACAAAGTCAGCTGGAAAAATGTGATCTCCAACTCTCACTAGAACGTCTTCAACCACACCTTGAGGTCGAGTAATAGACCGGTCGGCTAGTTGAAGCGTCATCATTGTGGGTTGAAGTTCACCACCTTCCAACTTCTTGAACAGCGACAAGGGCATGAGATTGATGCTCGCCCCAAGGTCGCACAACGCTCCCTTCTTGATCCCGTTCCCAATATCACATAGGATCGTGAAGCTCCCGGGATCCTTCAGCTTTGGTGGAAGCGCCTTGTGCACTAATGCACTCACCTCGTGGTTCAGCTGCACCAACTTCGGCTCATCCACTCGCCGTCTTTTTGCGATCAAGTCCTTCAGAAACTTCGCATAATGCGGCATCTGTTCCAAAGCATCATAAAAAGGAATATTAATATGCAATTGTTTAAAAATATCAAGGAACTTAGCGAATTTCTCATCAAGCTTCTTTTTTATGAAGCGCTGTGGATATGGGACGGGTATCACAGATTTGGGTACCCCCCATTCATCTCTTTCTGTTTCTTTCATTTTCTCCCTTGCTTCCTTTGCCTTCTTCCACTTAGGAACTCTCTCTATCTCCTCAAAGTCTTTCCCCTTCTGGGACTCATCCATATCTTTATGCTTCTCAATCCCTTCACTTTCAATCCCCTTCTCAACTTCATCTCCTTTAGGCTCAATCTCTTCTTGGGGCGTCTCAGAATCAGCAGGCATCTGAGGACCTTCATAATTGGTTCCACTTCTCAGCTGGATCGTCTTGCACTGCTCTTTCGGGTTCCCCTCCGGCATTCTATTCACTGATTTTGCAATCTGGCTCATCTGGAGCTCTAAAGAAGTGAACCTTCGATTGTTCTCTTGTTGAGTTCTAGTCCACTCAACATTCATCTTCTGGAGCTCTTGATCACGTTGATCACCCTTCTTATGCAGCTCCTTCACATCGTACTCCAAGGATGACAACCGCTTGCTACCTTCCTCCACCTTCTGAAGAATAGCTCTCAACATCTCCTCGGTTGATGCACCGCCTTCTCCACCAGGAGGTTTAGACCCCGGATCAACACCTGCAGGAACAGTAACACCAGCTTTTGGGTTAGCATAAGAAAAATTCTCATTTTTTCTCCATGTGTTTTGAGGAGGCTGCTGGCCTCCTTGAGCTCCTTGTGTGTTCCTCCATTGATTTTGAAGTGGCTGAGGGCCTGGAGGTACAAATGGTTGGCCATAAGAAGGCCTTCCATACTGGTTTCCACCTTGGTAGCCATTCTGATTGTAATATGGACCTCCCATGTAATTGGCTACCTCTTGCTGTCCACTGGGTTGGTCTACTCTCTCATTCTCTACTGCATGCTCTCCACCCAAACTCTTCCCCAACTCGAGGTTGTTGATCTTCTCCATCATGGCCATCAGCAGCCTTCTCGTTCCTTCTCCCTCTTCCACCTGATGCACTCTTTGCAAATCTGCATCCACTCCCCAAGCACCGGCATTCGTGACAATGTTGTCCACGATCTCCCTACACCTCTCTATGCCTTGATTGAGGAATGCTCCGCCCGCACATGCATCTAAATGGGCTTGACCATCCTTGCTGGCACCGCTGTAAAAGAATGCCATAATATCCCCCTCATTGTACCCGTGCTGCGGGCACTCAATCAGCATGTTTGAGTATCTCTCCCACGCTTGGCGTAAATCCTCTCCAGACTTTTGGCGAAAGGACGAGATCTCAATTCTAGCCTTGATTGTCCTAGATGGAGGGTAGAATCGCTCGAGGAACAGACGCTCGAGCTCGGCCCAAGTGGTAATACCTCCCCGTGGGAGCGTATTATCGTACCACTCCTTAGCTATTCCCGTCAGTGAGAATGGGAACAGCCTAAGCCTCTTGGCATCTTCAGACATGCCATTGTAATTGAATGTTGAGGCTATCATGAGAAAGCTCCTCAAGTGAGTGTGAGGATTCTCCTTCCCTATCACCCCTTTGAACTGATTCTCGGTCAGCAGCTTTAAAATCCCCGGTGATATCGAGAAGTTGTTCGCCTCAACAGGAGGCAAAGCCACTCCATCATAGTACCGCTGTGGCTGCGCTGCAAACCTCCCTCGAATAGCCATCTGATCTGCGTTCTGAGGAACGTATTGAGGATTAGCAGCTGGTACTGGTACTTGTTGGGGTGGTGGTTGGTTATAGAATGGTGGTGGATGATATGGATATGGTGGGTAAGGATAAGGTGGGTATGGGTAATGTTGGTATGTTGGGTTGTGGAAAGGGTTATTTGGGTTTTGTGGGTAAGCAGGGTTTTGGTTCTGGTTTTGGGGTTGTGTTTGTGCAGAGTTGATTGTGTCTTGTGGGTTCGGGTGTGGGCTCTCAGTTCCCCCTATGGGTATCGGCTGATTACTGCTATTTCCATTTGCACCCTCTGCCCGTTCCACAAGAGCAGTATACTCTGCAGCTATCTTGTCTAACTCCCCAAGTTCATCAGAAATTTTGTCTTTGTTTCCCGCGGCAGTTGTCATTCTTCTCAAGAAGGCTCGGTTCCTTCTGGCTATTGTCTCAGGATCTGCAGGTAATCTCTCTTCGCTCGTATTGCCTTGTGAGCGTGTTTTCATAAACCTGAAACACTAGCAGAAGGATCAAAACGCAACTGCCGAAAGAAAAATAAAAATAAAAATAAAATAGAAAATAAATCACTCACTACTAATTACTAAGCTATCTACAAGTCCTATTCAAAAGGCATAAAACGCCATCCCCGGCAACGGCGCCATTGACTTTAAGCGACTACACTAGCTTCTACTAGTAGCTACCCCGCAAGAGAACGGGTTCACTGTAGTATGGGCAAGTATAGGGACCAAGTATTATCGAACCCAAGAGATGGTGTATATGCGAATAGATCCCTGAAGATCTACGCGTCGTAGTTAATATGAGTATAATGTTTTTGGGTTTTTGAAAGATTAATTAAAAGACTGAAATAAACTAAGTAAACTAAAATAATAAAGCAATTAAATTAACTAAGGGTTGTGTTCTAATGAGAGATGGTGATGCTCAGGATAGGAATCCCTACGTATACTAACGGAGCAGGTACATAATCAAAGTAATTGTGACAACCAAGAATTAACCTAAGTAAAAGATCGTAGAATGAAAGCTCAAGATTTCTCACCCTAATACTTTATCCTAGCAATCGACTTCACTAATCCACTAACAAGTTAATGAACTGTGCTTAATTAATGAGACCCTAATTTAACTAAGGTGATGCGGTCGTCCTCCTTCGCTAAACCGGTAGATGAATTAACCTTTCCTAAACCCTCTCGTTAAGACTACTAATTGTTATTGAGTGATGCGGTCGTCCTCTCTCTAACACTTTCGTACTAAATTTAAAGGTAAAGTTCAGATTAATTATAAGAATTCATTAATTAAGAGAATTAAAACTAACGTCACCAATTACCTTAATTACGTACCCACATCCTACTTCTACGAGTTCATCCTAACCCAAGCATGCAAGGGTTTTAGCCGGACATGGTTATAACAAAAATAAAAGCAATAGAAGAAACAACGAACAAAAACATAATGAATTGAACGAAGAAAATAAGAAACATGAACTAGGGTTTTAAAAGAAAATAAATACGAAGAACTGAAATTGAATTGATAAAAACGAAATTTAAACGTGTTCAAAGTAACGAACTAATGAAAAGAAACTAAGAATTGAAAAGAAACTAGAATTCGTATGAAAAACCTCAACAAAACGTAAAATAAAGCTTGCTCGTTCTTCTCCTCTTCAAAAACTAAGTCTAAAGTATTTCTAAAAGTTGGGGATCCTTCAAAACGTGTTTGGAAGAGGTATATATAGGCACCGGGTCGAAACGGGAGTTAATGGGCCGAAAATACGAAACCGGAGGCAAAAGTATACGGGCGCTCGAGCAAAACGCTCGAGCGGTCCCGCTCGAGCAGTGTAGCTCGAATGATGCATTCGCTCGAGCGGTCGCGCTCGAGCTGCTCGAGCGCTGAAATGACACTGTTACTTTTGGGCGCTCGAGTGATTCGCTCGAGCGGTGGCGCTCGAGCTGCTCGAGCGCAAGAATTGTTCTGTATGTTTGCGCGCTCGAGTAAGGCGCTCGAGCGGTGGCGCTCGAGCAATGCGCTCGAGTGATCTCTAATCCTTCCAAATGATACTTTTCCTCGTCCGCACTAATACCAATCGTATTTCTTCAATATCTTCTCATCCGGGCATCCGTTTGAGTCGATTCAAAGTCCTACGAACTCCGTTTTTCGTCCTCTATTCACCTATAAGCATCAAAGAGACAAATTTATCAATGTATAGAAATAATGCTCAATTGACTCTAAATACTCTATAAACTCGACCAAAACTAGGGCGTTTCTAGCTACGAATCATGACAATTTCACGCCTAATCATATCACCTTAGGTAAATTAGGATCTCATTAATTAAGCACAATTCGTTAACTTGTGTAGCGAATTAGTGAAGTCGATTAATAGGAAAAAGTATTAGGGTTTAATTCTAGAGCTTTCAATCCTTTGATCTTTTGCTTAGGGTTATTTCTTGTAGTCACAAGTACTCTAATTAACGTATTAACTCTGTTAGTATACGTATGGATTCCTATTCCAAGCATCATCATCTCATATTTTAAAACACACTTTTATTTTCTTAGTTTAATTATTCTTGCATTCGTAGAGTAAATTAGCTTAGATTATTTATTTATTAGTTCCTTAATTTAAGTTTAGATTATATAAATTCTTTAAAAAACATCAACTCATATTAGTTGCAAAGCGTACATCTTCAGGGATCTACGGACATACACACCATCTCTAGGGATCGATAATACTTGGTCACTATACTCGTCTATATTACAGTGAACCCGTACACTTGCGGGGAATCTGCTGGTAAAAGCTAGTGTATTCGAGTTCAAGTCATCACTAAAAAATTTTAACTAGAAAAACAATAATGACAGGACATGACAGAATAACCGTCACTAAAAGTTCATTTTCTTGTAGTGAGTAAAGGGTAGTTGTTTAAGAAAATATTTATTTACTAATATATGAAATTTTGGTTTTTTTATTTTTATTTTTTTATTTTTATAGAATAAGAAACTTATAATGAGACATCTAAAAAAAAGTAGGAAATTTATAGTGGAACAAGTGAGTACTATAAATAGTGGAATATGGGCAAATTCATGGATTGCAAGGGATATACAAAGTAAAGTGAAGTATTATGTATACTTTGTGTACTGTACATTATTAAAAAAAAAATACAATTCATATAATAATAGTTTAAGTTCATACAAAGTGATAATACAATATTAGTGATGTACGGGTCACAAATGTGCATAATACTTTGTCTATATTGTAATGTTCACATTTATTTAATATGAAAAAAGTCTTCAAGCGGTTAAAGTAGGTTAGATAAGATCAATATTTAATACACCAACTTTGGCGGGTGGCGCGGGATAAGCACGAGTTAAATTTACTACTCCGTCTGTCTCATACTTATTTGCTACATTGTAAAAAAGGTTCATCACATACTTGTTTGCTACATCCATTTTTTGGCAAAAAATTAACAATATTTTTTAATATCATATTCTCCATATACTAATAACCAAAAGAATCTATTTTATCATTTTAAATACTAATAAACAACTTTTTTTTAAACCCGAGCAAACAATAACCTACCTAACAAACGAGTTTGGGACAGAGGGAGTATTACACAATGGAATATAATTTCATGATGGCTTTATGATAGAGGTAGTAATACTCTAAACACTTGAATTATTCCACTCTATATTTTGTAAATGATATATAAAAAGAAAATATATTATTATATAGCAGGAAGGTTTTCTTTTTCTTTTTTTTTTATGTATAACACTATATTTAGCTATACTTTTTTTGGGAAAAAGGCAAAATATTTTATGAATTATAATATGGATGAGCATAATGGGTGCTCATTGAGAAGTCATACAACACAGAAAATGCTGCCAAAAGCTAACAAGTAGTAGCGCAATGCAAAAAATTTAAATTATTATTTCATGATTATGATGTAATGATAATGATGATGAGTGATAAACTTTGAGAAAGATACGATGACACATCATGTTTTATATGTGATGTAATGATAATCCCAAATTATGGGATTATTGAAGATGATGTGATGATTGATGAACTCCCATTTTAAAGAAATTTCATGTTATGTTTGTACCATTTTGTAGATTTTAATTTTAAATATGCTTATGGTATGTGAATGACAAATTTGAATTTTGTAATAAAATTTGTTACTTGTCACATTATATTTCAACCAAATTTCTAGATTGTGATTGTTTAGGTTTAATTATGTGATATCATGACATGCATTAACAAAACAAAACACAAACTAAAATACCATATATATGAAATAAAACATAAATAATAAAAGAAAAGAAAAATGTAAAAGGGGGGATTTAAATTAAGAGGAGGCTTTATATGAAAACGCTTCATAATAAACTTAACATGAAATAATTTTAGACTACCATTAATCTCATCAGGGGTATCATTAAACATGTCAAATGTATCATTAGTCTGAGTTCAAAACAATTTTCTTGAACTCGGACTAATGATACTTCCGATGAAATTAATGATACTTTAAAATTGTTTCATGATAAGCTGATCATGAACTATTTTCATAAACTATTTTCATATAATACTTTGCCTTAGATTAAATCTATATTAATTAGTCATACCGTGCTTGTTCTCCCTAGTCCCACTCCATCTCTTCAAATCCACTTTTTATTGAACTAGCCACTTAGAACGTGCGTTGCACGTTATGCGTAAAATGTTAGTAACAAGCAACACCAATCTTTGTTATATGATTTGGAGCATGTCACCAAGTCTTTTAGCCCATAATGATTACCTTTCAACAGATTTCCAATTTTTGTTCTATGTGTATTATCAATATTTCTTCTTTATCAACTTGAACAAAGACTTGCACATTTGACATAGTTTCATTATACAATGTCCAACCATATATTCATTTACTTGTACTTGTCTCCAGCCAAGTACTTGTAGATCCTCCTGATAATTTATTTTGGAATAAAATATATAAGTAGATAATTGAATTCAGATAACTAACAGTCTACAAATTCACCAGTTTTATCACACAACCTACAATTTCATAGTTAAATCTCAATTTATATGCACTATAGCAACAATACATTAAGATAATACTCTTCCCAGAACACTAACCCAAAGATGGTGGGTGGTGGTTGATACAATTAAGACCACACATGAAAAATTAGTTACTTCGTGTCCTAAAAGTCTTAGATCCGTGCTCCTAGCAAATAAAATTTAACATTGAAATTATTTTGGAACTCAGATGACTTGTGTATTTTTTTATGAAGAATCACCAAATAAGTTTCTCATGTTTTTTGAAACATTTCTCTTACGTTCTTGCCCATCTCAAATTTGCACTCAATGAAGAATATGTGCATATTAATGGAAGTTCTTGAAAGAAAATGGATAAGAAAATTGCTTATTTTTAAGTGCCCCGAGTACTTCGCTTGGGGCCTGATCTTGATTTTTTATAAGTAAGCCTGATTAAGTACCTGCATAAGATATAAAACGTATTTATATTGAATTACTGGCTCAAAATTCTAACCAAAGAATTATATCGGCTAGTTTTCATTTTATTTGCTCTTAAGCTTTTTTTTTTTTTTTTTGCTTTTCTTGTACATGTTTGATTAATGTAACTACCAGGCTTTGGTATTGCATGAAAAATGACATAGTTTGGTATTCACAAACAATCCTAATTGCATCCTACACAAATCGTTTTCAAAATAGTTGTTGTGTTGTGAATAAATTTGTGTAATTCCTGGAAGCTAAATTAGATAGGATTAGATTATGCCTTTTCAGACAGACAACCCCCAAACTTAGATGGCAAACACAATACAACCCTCAGCTTCATCTCTTCACCCCAAGTTTCCCCCTCAGAAGTATAGCATAATAGAGAATGAATTATGAACTGAAGGAGCTTACAATTTCAAATCATAATAAACCAGCATTCAAGGAACATATGAAAGCATCTCCGGATCCAATGGTTTACATTACAAACCAACTCACCAAAATAAGAACAGAAGTAACAAATAAAATTCATATTACATTGTGTTTGACAATGGAAGAAACAATGACAAAATATAATTGCAGTAGCAATCATCACCTAAATATTGCGTCAAGAAGGATCTAGCATGTGTTCACTAACAAAGACAAATTGCATAGATTTGGACGATTTCAAAATTTAATGCAAAATATGGGTGTTATCACATAATTAACTATAACTGCTACAATCCAAAACATATCCAATACAATTCTCACCTTTATTTCTTTACCTTGATTTCCCCATTGAACTTATATGGTTAAAGAGATAATATGAAATAAATTTATGCAGTGGAACTCTACTTCTTTTGTTGTAATTATTCTCTACAGGAAATTATTGCTATTACATCAAATTGTACATGTAACAAATTCTACATGTAAAAATGAAAACTATATCGTAGCACTAACAAAGACAAATTGCATAGATTTGGACGATTTCAAAATTTAATGCAAAATATGGGTGTTATCACATAATTAACTATAACTGCTACAATCCAAAACATATCCAATACAATTCTCACCTTTATTTCTTTACCTTGATTTCCCCATTGAACTTATATGGTTAAAGAGATAATATGAAATAAATTTATGCAGAGGAACTCTACTTCTTTTGTTGTAATTATTCTCTACAGGAAATTATTGCTATTACATCAAATTCTACATGTAAAAATGAAAACTATATCGTAGCCAGTTGATGCACAATGTCAAGAAACTGGAAATGTGTACAACCCAAAAACACATAAAACCAATACCCAAAAGTTTGATCTTAAACGTGTTTCTTGAAATCAAATAACACAACTTCATAAGCAGATCAAAGATTTTTCTCCCTTCCAACTAATTGCTTCTACACCAATAACGAATAGTAGGGAGTTCCAAATGAAATGGGAAAAATCATAAATAATTTAACATGAGAAACCCCGAAGGAGGAGGATAAAAATCGACGGCTTCAAGCAAGTTCAGTTTAAAATCCACCTCCAATTTCTCCTGAAATTCGATCAAAATCACATATGTTAAAACTCATCGAATTTTGCATTCATATAATAATATTCAAAAATCAAAAGTAACTCTATATATATATATATATATTGGTACCTTGCAGAGTGCGGAAGAATTAATTTTCCAAGGAGAGTGAAGCGAAGTTCGTAATTTTAATTAAAAATATATATTTCCACCCAAAAACTTAATGCTAATTATCTTCATTGGTGTGATATAATAGGAATGTAAATTCCAAACAAAGCCGAAATCAAATAAAAATCGTCAGGATGTAGGGAGCAATCTAAATTCATGTGAAAATTAAATCGAAGACATTACCCGCATCTGTAGCAGGGCTTAGCAAATCCATGTGATTTCAATTCTTCCTATCTGCCAAACACACGAAAATATGTAGAAGGAAATGACAAAGTATCAAGATAAAAAACGGGCGATAAAAATTAATCACTTACTGGACCACGCTTCAGTTCTGTCCTCGTCCATCAGCGAGCCGTTGAGCTCAATGGACCGCTGCCCTTGGGGATATTTCATCCCGCGAGTATTAATGAACGCAAGACTTTAGACAAACGGTGTACAAAAGCGGTAAGGTAAGGATTGCCCAGATGGTGTGCACTGTGAATGGAAAGCCGACGGGCAAAAAGAAAACAGGGAAGAGCCCAGATGGTGTACACTGGTAATGGAAAGCCGGCGGGGAAAAACTGAAAAGGAATAATGAGGGGAGAGGATCGTGGGATGTGGGTATTGGGATGATTGGTAACTGAAGGGGAATAATAATGAACAAAAGGCGTTTGGGTTGCTGTCTCTAGAAAAAGGATGAAATTGTGCAAGAAAAAATAGTGGCATGGGTATAATTGTCCGAATATGTTTCTCAAAGACACGTCACTTTTAATATATTGTAGATAGATTGTAGATAAACATTAGAAAGAAGTTGGAATAATTTGGATTAGGTATATCAGTACATTATTAATCTATAATTTGGATGGTTTATGCCCTTTTAAGCCATATAATACTTTCCAACGACTCCCTCAATTGTCCCGTTTATATTTATCCGCCCCGCATCTTTTATTAATTATGGATTGTGGGCCTATAAACAATAAATTTGAGCTATTGATGAACAAACCTAAAGTAATTATATATACTCAATGAACTTAATCTAGAATAAATACATAATAATAAAAAGATGGAGGTAATTCGATCTTACTGATAAATGTGATAGGTACAATTTTTTTTTTAATATATATGTGTGTATTAGTTTTATTAAATGTTATATCGATCATATCCAGAATATATTTGACTATGTGTAGTGTAAAACTAATTCAAACATGATTCATTTTGCAATATTTTTTAGTGTAACTAATTAATATACATTTTAGCGTAATCAACTAACACTCTCTAGTTAAACATTTAATATCCTTCATACCCTTCAACCAATACCCCTTCAGAGCTAATATCCTTAAGTGAAAATAATTAATATCTTTTAGGGAAAACAACTAATACACTTCAAATGGTTCATATATAAATCATTTTCACTTTACATTTTGTCAGTATATATTTAACGTTTTTCATTTTTAAAATTTGATATTGTAATTAAACCACTCATTATAAATACTCAAATTTATTATTCGAATCCAACACATTCAAACTCAATTATAACAAAATGTGTGTCAAAAAATATATGAAATTTTATTTTAAATATACAAAATGTGTGTCAAAAAAATTACATTTAATAAATTTCAAATGTATAGTGTACACATTGTGTTTGTGCAGTAAGATTTCCCCACCCTTTTTTTCATTTTTTACACGTACACTAACTTTCGGCTTATATTATATGACATTAATTTGTATGTAATTTAACAATATATATCGATATCGATTATATGTATATAAGAGATGCATATAGAGTCTAAATTTTTCTAATTTTTTTTTTTTTATTACAACGTAGCTTTCTAATGGAATTTAATTAAGTTTAGACTATTGTAATTAAATTAATATATATTCCTATATCAGTTTTAGTTTGTAATAATTAGGTCACCCATTCTTATTATTTTTCTTTTAATAGTACTCCTTTACAGTCAATGAATCTGTTTGACTTTTTAATTGAAATAGTCAACTCACATTCATCAATCATATTTTACACTTTTTTAATAAATATGTTTAAGCGTGAAATACGAATTCTTTAGTATAATCAACTATTTTGATTAGTTAATGCTTAATGGTACGACCATATAAGCTTAGCACGCCTAAGGGGTTTTTTTTTTTTTTATTCCATCTATTGGTACTTTTTCTTTTTTCCTTTTTAAAATTTTGTTTACAAGAAAACATGAAATAAATCTTGTTGTCATCCAATAATCACAAACTACAGAATGGAATCACACTTGATTCAGATCCGTATTTATAGAACTGTGATCTTTAGGTACAATTTAGGGCCAAAATTACCCCAATTTCCATATTAAAAAAAAAAAAATGTTCTGCAATGAAATTATGAAAAAAGTATATTTCTCATTTTATTATTTTAAAATTCTATGTAATAGTTTGAATTTTTAAAGTATTTATTTAGTCAAATTCCTTTAAGCACACTAGATTAAACCTACTTTAAAGAGGCAGCCTTTTTTTTTTTTTTTTTGAATTATTTTTCTGCATCTTAATTTAGTATATGAGTTTTTTTTTTAATGGCTGATTTTGGTGTCTGGTCCTGTGTTCAATTGTTTCCGTCTATTTAAATTTGATAATGGACTTGCCACAATAGAGGCCCATATCGAATAATCAAAGTATTTATAAGGCCCAAAAAACAAAGTATCAGTTTATCAAAGGCCCAGTTAAATACTGTTCCATCTTTTGTTAATACACTCTACCAAAAAAAATTCTGGGAAAATTTCAGAAAAATGTAACAATTTTCGGAAAAAAATTCTGAAAATTCATATATTTTTTTTTTGTATTTTCAGAAATATTTTTCGAAAATTATTAAAATTTTCGAAAAAAAATTTTGAACATTTTTTTAGTGGAGTATAGTAAGACTGCATATAAACTTGATCTTTTATCAAAATATACTTCCTTTGTCCCGATTGAAGTTTTTCATTTTCTTCATTTTTATCTGATTCAATACAAGTTTTCATTTCATTTTTAATAAATTACTTCTTACTATTTATTTCTACACTTTACACTTAATTACAATTTTTGTCACTTACTATCATAAGCGATTTATTTTCTCTCTATCACATTACTATACTACATTATTTTCTATCTATGTGTTTAAAAACTATGAAAAACTTTAATCGGAAGGAAGAAAGTACATGTGAATATATATTGATTTTACCCGTGAGTATATGTGAATAAACAAGTGATAAGATATATAAAAAAATTAAAAAAAATTGCAAACTATATATATAAAATAAGTACAATTCATTATTCATAATTCGTTGTAACAAAAAGTATAAACCTAAACCGTGTTACACATATTTGTGGGTTATGGAGGGGCTCCAAAAGAAATTTATACTAAAATTTTGTATATATATAATCACCTAACCAACTTGTGAAGATGAAATAAAAGGAATCACTTTTAGGTTTTGATGAAGAACGAAATAATGGACAGCTCAAAGTTTGATCAAAAGAAGAAAAGATGGAGAATAAAGTTCAAAAAGCATCTTTATGAGCATGTTGTTCATGGTATGAGCCTTCTTTAATACTGCATTTTCTCAAAGAATCCACTTTCTATTCTAAATACCAATTAACATAAAAAAATTAGCGCATTTTCAAGGTTTTCAAATTCTTGATTTTAATTCAAGATTTTGATCAAAATGTTCATGGTAAATAAAGATTATTTGGAATTGTGAATTTTGTGGTAGGAAAATATTGAATTTCAACATATACACAAGGTGGGATGTTCTTTTAGATTTGTAAGAAATAAACAAATTCAAGAATCCATTTTCTATTGAAATACCAGTTAACATTAAAAAAAAATCTTGTATTAATTTAATTCAAGATTTTGATCAAAATGTTCATGGTAAATAAAGATTATTTGGAATTGTGAATTTTGTGGTATGAAAATATTGAATTTCAACATATACACAAGGTGGGATGTTCTTTTAGATTTGTAAAAGAAATAAACAAATTCAAGAATCCGTTTCCTATTGAAATACCAGTTAACATTAAAAAAAAAAATCTTGATTTAATTTTATTCAAGATTTTGATCAAAATGTTCATGGTAAATAAAGATTATTTGGAATTGCAATTTTTTTTTTTTTTTTTGGATTTGTGAAAGGAATAAACAAATGCAAGAATCTTAGAAAGAGTGAATATTGCAGCAGATTTAGAAATTAAAAAGGCCAGCTTTGTCATCATAGATGTGCCATTACACCACCTTTTGTGGAACATTTGGAACTTTTTCTCAATTATTTCTTTTATTTAAACCATGCTTTACAAAAGCAAAATGCTTTGTACATACCCTTTTGATCCAAAACCAAGTGCAAATTTCGTATAGTTAATATTATCTAGAGCATTCAAGAGCTCTAATACAAACTTGTTAGCACTTTCAGTGAAGAAAGATTTGATTTTGCATTATGAATTCTCAAGATGATTACAAAATCAAAGACACCAAGCCGCAGCTCGGCGAGCGGTGGCCCCACGGAGGGGTTCGCGGAGGCTGGATTAGTGGCGAAAGGATCACGAGCACTTATGATCTCGTCGAGCAAATGCATTATCTTTACGTTCGTGTGGTGAAGGCTCGTGATCTCCCGACTAATCCCGTCTCGGGGAGCTGCGATCCCTACGTGGAGGTGAAGCTCGGGAACTATAAGGGCAAAACGCAGCGTTTCGAGAAGAAGATGAACCCCGAGTGGAACCAAGTGTTTGCATTCTCAAAGGAGAAGATTCAGTCATCTGTTCTCGAGGTTTTTGTTAGGGATAAGGAGATGGTTGGAAGAGATGATTATTTAGGAAAAGTGGTGTTTGATATGAATGAGGTCCCCACGCGGGTCCCACCGGATAGCCCGTTGGCCCCCCAGTGGTACAGGCTGGAGGACCGTCGGGGCGAAAACAAGCTCAAGGGGGAAGTCATGCTCGCGGTGTGGATGGGGACGCAAGCCGACGAGGCCTTCCCCGAGGCGTGGCATTCGGATGCCGCGTTGGTGCACGGGGAGGGCGTGTTTAGTGTCCGGTCGAAGGTGTATGTTTCGCCTAAACTGTGGTACCTTCGGGTGAACGTGATCGAGGCGCAGGACGTCGAGTCGGAGGACAAGAGCCAGCTGCCGCAGGTGCTCGTGAAAGCTCAAGTCGGGAATCAGATTCTCAAGACGAAGGTGTGTCCGACCCGGACGCCTAATCCGCTTTGGAACGAGGACTTGATATTCGTGGCGGCCGAGCCTTTCGAGGAGCAACTCGTCCTCTACGTCGAGAACAAAGTCGGCCCGTCGAAGGACGAGCTCGTCGGGAGGGTGACGTTGCCGTTGAACATCTTCGAGAGGCGTTTGGATCATCGGGCGGTCCATTCGCGTTGGTTCAATCTTGAACGTTTCGGGTTTGGAGTACTCGAAGGGGAGAGACGAAAAGAGCTCAAGTTTTCGACGAGGATTCATCTTCGAGTTTGTCTTGAAGGTGGCTACCATGTTTTGGATGAATCAACTATGTATATAAGTGATCAAAGGCCTACTGCTAGGCAGCTTTGGAAGCAGCCAATCGGAATCCTCGAAGTCGGAATCTTGAGCGCGCAAGGGCTGTCCCCGATGAAGACCCGAGACGGCCGAGGATGCACGGACGCCTACTGCGTGGCGAAATACGGGCAAAAGTGGGTAAGAACACGTACCATAGTCGACGGAATGAGTCCTAAATGGAACGAGCAGTACACGTGGGAGGTCTACGATCCATGCACCGTGATCACACTCGGCGTGTTCGATAACTGCCATTTAGGAGGGAACGATAAGCCGTCCGCCGGAAAGGATGCACGAATCGGGAAGGTAAGAATACGCCTCTCGACGTTGGAGACAGACAGGATCTACACGCATTCGTACCCTCTTCTTGTCCTTCACCCGTCCGGACTAAAGAAAATGGGCGAGCTCCAGCTCGCTTTCCGATTCACGTGCCTCTCGTTAGCGCAAATGATATATCTATACTCCCGCCCGTTGCTTCCGAAAATGCACTACATCCATCCGTTCACGGTCACGCAATTAGACAGCCTAAGGTACGCTGAAAGAATTCCGCCTCATCTAAAAGTTCGAACTTGTAGAGAGTTTAGTATTAATTCATTTAATTATTTCCCCTGCACTTCCCCCCACTCACGGGCCAGATTCAAATTTTCCTCTTTGGGGAGACGACAATTTAATATGGGTGGAATTGCTTTCAACGGGAATCAAACGCGTGCACTACAACAAAACATAAATTTGTCTACGGAAATTGTTAATATAACTACGAAATTTCCAACAATTTTTTTTTTTTAGTGGGGGTTGCCTATATAGGCATTTTCATTCTCCACCTGCAAATAAATTTGTCTGCAGGCAAATTATTTGTGGGTAAATTTTTAAGGCAAATTCGCTTGTAGGTAATTAATGCCTAGATATTTTATTTTGTAGGCTAATTGCTTGTAGGTTGAAAATTAAAGTGACTATATGATTAGAAAAATTTGTAGGCAATTCAACATTAAAAAAAAATTGTAGGAAAATTCCGTAGGCAATTTTTTATTAGTTTGTAGTGGTGAGCCTTTTAGCTTTGATATCATGAAGGAATTCCGTCTCATCTAAAAGTCCGAACTTGTAGAGAGGTTTAGAATTAATTCGTTTAATTATTTCCCTTACAGGTACCAAGCGATGAACATAGTAGCGTCGAGATTGGGACGAGCCGAGCCGCCTCTGAGAAAAGAAGTCGTCGAGTACATGCTAGACGTCGATTCTCACATGTGGAGCATGCGGAGAAGCAAGGCCAACTTCTTCCGGATCGTCTCTTTATTCTCAGGCTTAATTTCAATGAGCAAATGGCTATCAGAAGTTTGCCAATGGAAGAATCCTATCACCACCATTTTAGTCCACATTCTGTTCTGCATTCTGATATGCTATCCTGAACTAATCCTGCCCACAGCGTTCCTCTACATGTTCCTGATAGGGTTATGGAACTTCCGGTTCCGGCCTCGGCATCCTCCTCACATGGACACGAAGCTCTCGTGGGCGGAAGCCAGCCAGCCCGACGAAATGGATGAGGAATTCGACACGTTTCCGACGTCCAAACAGCAGGACGTGGTGCGTATGAGGTACAGAAAGAATTCCGCCTCATCAAAAAGTCCGAACCTGTAGAAGAGTATGAAATTAATTAAGAGTATGTATAGAGTGAAATTAGTTCATATATAAATTATTGAAGGGTATTAGTTACTTTCACTAAAAGGTATTAGTTTGTTTTCAGTAAACAGTTAATATTCTTTAGTGAAAACAACTAATACACATATAAACCATTTTCACTCCATACTTTGTAATTAATTAATTTAATTATTTCCCTTTTACACTTCCCCTTACTCATGGGCCGAACTCAACTTTCTCTCTTTGGGGAGGCTCAATGAGTGGATAATTTAATATGGGTGGAGTTGCTTTCAGCGAGAATCGAACTCAGGATCTTTGTCTAGGCGTGGGCCTAATGACTCTGATACCAAACACTACAAGAAAATAAAAAATTCCTACAAAATTTGAATTGCCTACGGAATTTTCTTACAAAAAAATTTCATAGTGGAATCGTCCACGACTTGCCTACAAAATTTTCTAATCATGTAGTCACTTTATTTCTCAACCTACAAGCAATTTGCCTACGAAATTAAAAATTAAAATTTCTAAGCATTAATTTCCTACGAGCGATTTGCCTACACAAATTTACCCACAAATAATTTGTCTACAAAAAATCCGTAGGCAAGTTTCCTTGTAGGTGGAGAACGAAAATGCCTATATAATTAGTAATTTTTGTAGGCAAATCCGTAGGCAATCCCCACTGCAAAATTTTTGTTGGGAATTTAGTAGTTATATTAACGATTTCCGTAGTGAAGAAAGAATTCTGGCTCATTTAAAAGTCCGGACTTGTAGAAGGGTGTGAAATTAATTCATTTAATTATTTTCTTTTACAGGTACGACAGGCTCAGAAGTGTGGCGGGGAGGATACAGACGGTCGTGGGAGATATGGCGACGCAGGGCGAGCGGATTCATGCACTCTTAAGCTGGAGGGACCCTAGAGCAACCAGCATTTTCATACTATTGTGTCTTTGTGCAGCAATTGCTCTGTATATAACTCCTTTCAAGATTGTGACTTTGTTGGTGGGGTTGTTCATGTTGAGGCATCCGAGGTTTCGGAGCAAGATGCCGTCTGCGCCGAGCAATTTCTTCAGACGGCTACCGGCCCGAGCCGATAGCATGCTGTAAAATGCCTAACTTTGTAAGTTTTCATTCTTGTTTTTAATGTTTAAGTGGAATTCACATACTTGTTTCTTCCTTTACTTGATCATCATAGGATAGAATATTGCTTGTGTGCAATTTTAGAACAAGAAGTTTGGAGTTTCCAAGCGTGTTACACTAGTTTATATTGGAATTTTTAATGAAATTGGGGTTGGAACTTGAAAGTATGTTTTGGTTTCATATTTCATTTTGTTTATTAGTACCTACAAAAGTAAAAAGTAGAAAGTAGTGATGCTTGTTATATGCATTATTGTTGTGTTCTTTTGGTACGATAATATCTTTGCTATCAAGAAAGGAATATTTGAAATCTTTAGGGTTCACATGTGTATAGAGTGAAATTGATTCATTCATTGAAGGATATTACTTGTTTTCTCTAAATAGTATTAATTGTTTTGATCGAAAAGTATTAATTTTTTTCACTTAAGAGTTTTGGTTTGTTTTCAGTAAACAACTAATACTCTTCAGGTAAAAACAACTAATACCCTTTAGTAAAAACAACTAAAATCTACCCCCAAACAAATCTTCTTTTACCAATGCCTTCACATATATAGTTAAAAAGATGAAACATTTGACTTAGGGGGGGAAAAGAGAGAAATCAGAGAAAAATACACCAACCCACAAAGAAACTAGATCAAGTCAAGTGTAGTAATAAACCATAATATAAAAATTGAAATAGAAATAGAAAATATCATTCAAGAGACTCACATTAAATGATGCATCAAATATCATAACTTGGATGGTTTTTGCTTTCAAAAGAATGTCGTTTGAGACAAGAAAACAAAACATGCGTCTAATGAAAGCAGCCATGATTCCAGGAAGCATGTTATTATGTCTTTTGCAATATAACAAATGCCTACTTGTCTGACTGCACATGCTTATTTTATTCCTCAACCAAATGGTTCATATTATATTCTAAAGTCATAAAGAAAACAAGACACAACACAAGATCAAAATCAATAAATAAGGAGCCATTTTAGCAGGCTTTCACAAAGCTTAGTGACATTGCATCACATTAAAATTCATATAAATGAAGTAGCAGTAAAAAACGACGACGAAAACGGTCCAGAACAGATTGAATCGAACGAAAACCTACAAAGTACAGAACGAACGGAGATTCTAAACAGATAAAAGAACACATAAAATTTCACAAGAAACCGCTCCACGAAAACAGCAAAGTGCTCATAACATACAGTCCGTCCTAGCCGGCAACCTTCTGAAGAAATTAAGAGGCACGGACGGAAGCTTGTACCTGAACCTCGGATGTCTCAGCACGTAAAAACCTGCAAGAAGCGCCACCACCTGGAAAGGCGTGACGTAAAGCACGACAGCAGCAATCAAACAGAAGATCACGAAAAGCGCGGTAGCCCGCGGGTCCCGCCAGCTCAGCAGGGACTGTAGCCGTTCCCCTTGCGTAGCCAAGTCGCCCACCACGGTCTGAATCCTCCCAGCGATGCTCCTCAGACGGTCGTACCTCATCCTCACGATGTCCGCGGGGCGGGAAGTCGGGAAAGTGTCGAACTCCTCGTCGAGCTCGTCGGGATGCGCGTTGTCGGCGCAGGAGAGACGGGTGTCCATGTGGGGTGGGTGCCTCGGGCGCCATCTATAGTACCATACGCCGATCAAGAAAAGGTAGAGGAAAATGGTGGGTAGTATGAGCTCCGGGTACATGACGAGTATGAGGAAGAGGATGTGGATGAGGACCGTCGTGATCGGGTTCTTCCAATGGCATATCTGGTCGAACCATTTCCCAACGGCGATTAGTCCGCTCAGAACACCCATGATTCGGAAGAAGTTCGCCTTGCTTCTCCTCATGCTCCACATGTGGGACCCGACGTCGAGCATGTACTCGACAACTTCCTTTCTTAGAGGCGGCTCGGCTCGGCTCAGCCTCATTGATACAATCTGAGTAGCCTGGTGCCTCAAGCTGTCGAGCTGGCTGACGGTTAAGGGGTGAATGTAGTGCATTTTCGGCAGCAACGGCTGCGAGTACATATGCATCATATTCACCAGAGACGAACACGTGAATCGCACGGCCAAATGGATTTCGCCCATCTTTTTTACGCCGGAAGGATGGAGCACTAGGAGGGGGTACGAATGGGTGTACACACGGTCGGTTTCGAGGGTCGAAAGGCGTATCCTTACCTTCCCGATTCTCGAATCTCTTCCGGGCTTATCTCCACCTTGGAGATGACAGTTATCGAATACGCCGATGGTTACGACCGTGCAAGGATCGAAGACTTCCCAAGTGTACTGCTCGTTCCATTTCGGAGAAAAACTGTCGATGATTGTCCTCGTCCGAACCCACTTCTGCCCGTATTTGGCAACACAGTAAGCATCGGTCGTTGCTCTCCCGTCTTTCGTTTTCATCGGAGAAAGCCCCTGAGCGTTTAGAATCCCGAGCTCGAGAACCCCGATGCTGGACTTCCATAGCTGTTTTGCAGTCGGTCTAAGGTCGCTGCTGTAGTGAGTCGACTCATCGAGAACATGGTAACCACCTTCCAAACAGATTCTCATGTGAATCTTGCTAGCAAACTTCACTTCCTTCTTCTTTTCCCCTTCGATAATGACGTGTTTCTCGAGATTAAACCACCTCGTATTCACGGGCTTATGATCCAACCTCCTGTCGACATACTGCAGCGGAATCGCACACCTTCCGAGAACTTCATCTTTATTCGGAGCAACACGATCTTCGACGCTCAGAATTAGTGGCTCCTCGAACGGTTCCGCAGCCACGAACATCAGATCCTCGTTCCACAACGGATTTATACTCTTGTTCATCGAAACTCTCGTCCTTAAAGCCTGATTTCCGAGGATGGCCTTCACAAAAACTTCGGGAAACCGACTTTTATCACTCGGCAGCAAATCCTGAGCTTCGATTACGTTTACCCTCAGATACCAGAGCTTCGGCGAAAGATACACCTTCGACCGCATATTAGCGAGACCATCGGCCCCGCTCACAGCTGCCGCATCGGAATGCCATGCATCCGGGAAAGCCTCATCGGCTTGAGTACCCATCCAAACAGCCAACATGAGCTCCCCCTTGGCCTTATCGTTCTTTCGATCCTCCAACCTATACCACTGAGGAGCAAGGGGACTATCCGGTGGAACCCTTTTCGGGACCTCACTCAAATCGAACACAACCCGACCTATAAAATCGTCTTTCACGACATCCTTATCCTTCACGGTAACCTCGAGGCCTGACGCCTGCATTCGATCTTTTGAGAAGGCAAATACCTGATTCCACTCGGGGTTCGACTTTTTCTCGAAATGACGAGTCGTGCCCTTGTAGTTTCCGAGCCTGACCTCGACGTACGGGTCGCAGCTACCCGTCACGTCCTTTCCGGGTAGATCTTTTGCCTTCACGACACGTACGTAGAGGTACTGCATTTGCTCAACGAGGTCATAGGTGCTCGTGAGTTTGTCTCCGGTAACCTTCCCACCACCGAGGTGGGGGTTGGTTTCCTTCAACGAAAAATCTTCTTGCGGGGGCCTCTGCATTGTGTCAACCTTTTTTAAACCTGCAATTTACAAAGCCAGAACCAGATCACAACTAATGCATAGTAGACTCGAAAACGTCAAGAAGACAGCAGAGATTATTGATTAGGCTTTCAAAAAAAAACAGAAACTATTGGACTGCCCAAATCACAAACAATCTAGGACTAAAATAGAACACCAAGGGGCCGTTTGGTTTGAGGGATTCCACAAGACAATGGTCCTGGATTATATTAAATTTTAGACATAATCAAATTCTACAATCCAAACATACAATCACATTCAAATAATCCCATCTAATCCAATCCCTTCAATCTAATCCTACCTAATCCAATCCTGTCCCGTGAACCAAACAACCCCAAAGGGTGAAAGAAATTATAAAAGATATAAACTTAAACAATGCTTACTGGAAGTTTAATCCTTTTCTTTTCAATATAAGGTATCACGAAAGCCCAAAACCTTAGGCAAATGAGCTAGATGTGAGTGCTTCAAACCTGTGGAACAAAAACAAGAAACATGAGAAAATGCAGAGAAATTATAGATAAGCAACCAATCAAGAATAAGAGAATAAGGCAAACATAAGTAGCCACAATGCAGAATTGAAACAAATTGATTCAAGAAAACCCACAACAGAAAATGGAATCTTTTTTAGCCCATGGGCTTGTAAATAAAAACAATTAAGTCTGCCAGAAAAAACAGCCACCCCATGTTCAAAACCCCAACAGATCTCAGCAGATATAATTATTTTATAATTGCCTAAGCAAGAAAGCAACAATCTTGACTAAAGCATATGAATTTGAACAAATAGACTCAAAAACAGTAGCACAAAACCTAGTGAAGAAGCATCTGGAAAAAGCCCAAAAACACCAATTCAAAGCTTCAGATCTGAGCCGAACAGAAAATCAAGAAACGTGAGATCACACGCATAACACGATTTTAACAAAAAGAAGAACAAACACATTGCTTAAACATCGGAACACACAATGTACGCCCTTTTTAGCAACAAACCCAGTAAAAAAAAATTTTAAAAATAGTCACAGCCCCACAAAAAAAATTCAGAAAAGGGATTCATAAAACATAGATCTTCGAATACTAAACCAGAGCCATAAATTAAAAATAAATAAAACACAGCAAACGCCGTACCGGAATAATGCACATAAAAACCCAACTTAGCATTCACTCCTCATACCTTCAAGATTTAGAGTTTTGCAGTCAAATAAATAAAGGGGTTTAAATAAAGACACGAATAAAGGAAGAAAAAGATGAAACGTATATGAATATACCTCGAGGTTCATGATAAGGTTCTTCAGCTTCAGAGAGAGAAAAATAGAAAAGTAGGGTTTATGCTCTCTCGGACCCTTTTTGAATCAATCAAGAAAAAGAAAAAGGAGAAGAGAACACAAACAAACCGGAAAGCTTAAAAAGAGAGGTTTTTTCTCCTTTTATTTTACAATTTTTCCTTTTTCAAAATTTGCAATTTTGCTTCTGATAAAAAGGAAAAGAGGATGGTGGGGGACACCCGGAGAGATGTGATGAATCTGCTTTTTCAAGGCACCGAAACCCAACTATGTGTGTGTGTGAAAATTTATTAAGTGTATTTTCTTGAGAAAGAATGTATGTATGTATTGTGATTGGGCGTGTACTGTGTGCGTCTTTATCTCTTCCCTAATTCATTACTAGTTTCCTTTTCATTGTCTCTGGTTTTGACTGTAGGCCCCACCTCGCGCGTGCCATGACTGTGGTCGGAATATTGCACGTGCCGCCTCCGGTTTTCTTTGTGTAATGTGTCTTAGTGTGTAAAAAAATAATCTAATAAAAAAGACAAAAACTTGTATGAGACCGTCTCATGGTATGGGACCACACAAATTAACATCTACCTCTATCAAAGTGTTAATGGGTCAATGTCCTAGTTACCTCATTCTCATTGTCTCATGTCATGAGACGGTCTCATACAAGACATAGTCAATGAAAAATCATTTGTTGTGAAACCGTCTCGTATGGGTATAAAGTAGATATCATGTATTTTCTCCGTCCCAATCTAAACTTCTTCTTTTTTTATTGAAAAGTTTAAGAAAATGTATTTGTTTATAAATATATGGTGGGACACATGTTAACTTTTGGGATAAAGCAATGAATAGTATTGAAAAGTGAATTGAATGAGTGACACTTTTGGTAATATTGTGTAAATTTGAAGGTTAAATTTATATGTAGTAGAATGTTATTTTTTTCCATTCATGGAATGAGAAACTTAGTGTGGGACAACTCAAAAAGGAAAGTGGGAAGTTTAGACCGGGACGGAGGGTGTATTGATATTTTGATAGAATTGGATGTTAATTAATATTGTCTCATGATATGAGATAGTCTCACACAAGATTCTGTCTTTGTTTCATATTTGGTGTTTTCTGTGGTGATATGTTTGGGTTTTAAGTGATTTTTTAAAATTTAGAAAATTTTAAAATCTGTATTTTTTCTTGGGTTTTGAGTAGGATAAATTTTAACTTTATGATATAAAAGTAAATGATATTGTATAAGGCCATTTATAGGGTTGTAGATTTAGGTGATTCCTAAACATTGATTTTTGAAAATTAGTGACTTTTTAAAATTCAGGGGATTTTAAAATATGTATTCTTTTGGAGTTTTGAGTAGAATAAATTTTAATTATATTATGTAAAGTAAATGATATTGTATAAAGCTATTTATAGGATTGTAGATTTAGAATTTCTATCGATGTGTATTAATAGTACAGCTGGATGAAACCCTACGTGAAATTCAAAAAGTGGAAAAAAGGAATCAGACTAAATGATAAGGACGATATTAATAATATTAATGATAATCTTATCTAACCACGTCACGTACCTACAACGTGTTTTGAATTTCACTTTCTTGTTTCAATCACATCCACATATCAATAGAGCCGTTATTCGAGTTGAGCCGAGTATTTGAAGTTCGAACTTGATCCGAACACTTATAGAGTTGAGCCGAGCCGAGCTGAGTCTAACAAGACTAATGAAGTGACGGAATAATCTTTAACTATCGAACCTATGAATCTAGCTTGAGTCTACTATTTAATAAATCGAGTATTTCATGAGCGTGAGCTCGACTCAAACTCCAATATAAACAAATAGAGTCAAGCTGGGCTACTCATTTTTCTTAACAAATCTATGTATCAATTAACATGTTGTCAAGTGTCCAATTCAGATGAAATTACAAATAAATTGTAATACCTTAGGTTTTCATGATCTTATCTGCTTTACTAAGTGCTTTATAATTCTTCATGAATCTATGTGATGCATTTACATCCAAATTTATGCAAAGGCATGTTTATGTGTTTTAATTACTCAATAGTTACAATTACTGCATTATTTGCTCAATACATGCTTATTCTTGAGACTTTATAATTTTTATATGTTCTTTATTTTATGTCTTAAAGTATTTGATATAGAAATTAATATAGTCCTTAAGTCTAGTATTTTATTTCACAAGTTATAAGTTGAAAAATGAACGTTTCTTCAAGAAACGTATTACGTATCGATTGCTCGATGTTTTTTTTATGATTAGTATATAGACTTTGTAATTTATTTAGAGCCTTAGAAGAGTTTTAATTTTACTTTATAAGATAGTATAAGTAATTTTATGCATAATGTACCTTAAAATCATTAAATAAATTAGAAAATCATAATTTCTTCTATTTTATTTTATTAAATTCAAAGCTTACATGTGTCTTAACTACAAGACACAAGCTTTCTCTTGAAATCTCCCTAAATTTCGAAAATAGAATATAAGTTAGGAAGAGGGGTGAAGTTTCAAGAATTAAGGGTCAAAATTTGAAGAAAAAAAGTCAAAATTAGCAACTAATACTAAGTTGCCATGTGTTTAATGCTTAACCTCCAAGATTATCCAATTTCCTCCACATTCTTCTTCAAAGTCGGCAAAGAGAAGGAAGGGAGTAGCCTCCAAGGTTGAATTCTTCTATAAATACATGAGCTTTCATGCAAAAATAAACATAAGAAAAAGTTCAAAGAAAATTTCACAAATACTACTACTTTTATACTTAGAAGTTGAGAAAGGAGAAGAAGAGATTTCTTGTAGCTACCTATCTCTAAGTAAACTTCTCTTCTTGTTTGAGTAATTATTTAAGTGGTAGTATGAATTTTATGCATGATATGTGAATTAAATGATAGGAAAATGAGTTTTGATGAGTAATTTTGCATGTTATCCATGTTTTACTTCATGTTTGAATGTTTAATTCAATTTCTTCATGAGTTATGACCAAAATCATGTATATTACTTGAATATATATGCATTAGAAGTAGAAATCATGAAATTATATGGTTTAAAGTGAGTTTAAGATGTTATGTTCTTCATATATGCATGAAAACCGAAAATCTGGACAACTTGTGAAGGAATTTCGTTTTTGATCCAATTTTTCGGTGGAAAATTCTGAAATTTTTATATGTAAAAATAGACTTGTGAAGGAACTTAGGTTTCAAATTTCATAGCTTTTGGAGTAGTATTCGATGCATGGTGATTTTTCAAAATTGAGCTAGGGTTTTGGACTCTATAGCAGGAATAGTAGAAGTTTGCTATGATATGAGAATAATCGGTTAGGTTTTATAGAAAACCAAAGTATGTTGATAAATTACATGAAGTTGGGAGTTCATGGTTAAAATTTCATGAGTATTGGACATGTGGTTGATTTAAATTTTGAGTTTGTAACTTAAGCTACAATCATACTTATTTACTACTTCCGCTGTGTAAATGTGTGGCGTGTGTTTATTTTAATACAAAAATATTATTTTAGTAACGTTCCTACTTGTGCCACATCATATTTTCCGTACTATATTAAGTGGGGGCGTTACAGGTGGTATCAGAGCAAGTTCGCCTGCTAAAGTATTTTAAAAAAGAGTGTGTTTTAAAATTTTAAAAAGGAAACAGCCACACCGAGATCATTCTCCACGACGGGACCAGGTAAATATTTTATATGTGCTTAAATTATGTTATTTATTTGAAAGTGTGATTGATTATTTGAAAGTTTGTTGTTATTGTTTAAACTAACCAGTAAAGTGTGTAAAGTAAACAGATATGGACGAGGATATTGGAAGACAAAACGCTAAAAGATTAGAACGAGCACATATAATGGGTAGAACCGAGATAGAAGATCTAGGGGCTCACGTCGGGGAAATATCATCACAGTATAGGCATGCATTGATGAACGGATATCACATAACTGGTGATTATTTTTGTCACTTGCTTCTTGATACCATGTCATCTACCTGGTTACGTGTATCCCTGGACATACTTGATTACGTGTTTGATAAACATGGTCATCTGTGCTTTCCATGCTTTACTTCGATGCTATATTGTGAATGGGCCCAACCAGAAACCATCCATTTTATACCACTACGTCCAAGATTTGAGATAAGGGAAAACCAGGAAAGGCAGCTTGAGGGGGAACCAGTACAAGAAAGTTGTGGAAGTCCTGAAATGGAGGAGAATAGTAGCACTTGTGGAAGACAGGAAGGTTCTGAAATGGAGGAGAATAGTAGCTATGAAAGTAAAATAGAGGTATCGAACTAAATAATAATGATGATAATAATAATGATAATCTTATCTACACATTCCTGCAACGTGTCATGGATGTCAATTTCTTATTTCTACCACGATTGCATATCAATAGAGTTATCATTCGAGTCGAGCCGAGTAGAACTGAGTACTTGAAGTTCGAGCTCGACTCAAGCACTTATCGAGTTGAAGCGAGACGAGTCTAATAATCCTAATGGAATTACTGAAAAGTCTTTAACTATAGAGCCTAACGAGTCGAGTTTGAGCTGACTAGTTAATAAATTGAATATTTCATGAGCTCGAGTTCGACTCAAATATCAATATAAACTAGTCGAGCCAAGCTCACGAGCTACCCATTCTTTTAACAGATCTATGTATTAATTAACATGTTGTCAAGTGTTCAATTTAAAAATGAGATTATAAATAAAATCTACATTTATGAATATATATAGTTATGATGTCTCACGGGAATACAAAGCATATATTGGGATGACGCTTTAATAATTTGAAAAATATGTGGATGTTGATTTATGCTTAATTTGTAAACCGTCTCATCTTAAGACAACCTCTCACAATTTTTTTCCATAAATATGTTGTGATAGTAGTTTTGTGAAAAAAAAAATTGTTGGATCATATTGTGTGCGGTAAAAAATTACGTCAACATTTCTTATTCAAATCCACATAATTAGATAATTAAAATAAATTAGTATAACTACTGTGAGGATTAAAGAAATATATATATATATATATATATATATATATATTTGTGTATAATAATGAGTAAGACTCATGTGGGCCAGTTTCATCGAGCAACTCAAAACGATATTAGTTGTTTCATTAAAATGAACTGCAATCAAACTAATATCTAAGTAATAATTCATATGTTCCCGGTTAAGTGTTCCAAAATTACACCAATTTTCACTCACTTAACACATTTTATCAACTTTTATCATTCTATCTCTATCTTTTTACTTTTTTATTACATCTCAACCAACAACTTTACATTAAGATTCCACTTGATAGCTTGTAAAAAACCCACATTATAACCTTGTTATTAATCGTAGGCCGCTTGTAAAAAACAACCAAATTCTCTAGCGCCATTGTCTTGCTCATGTCGCCATGGTGGTGGGGAGCGATGCAAAAGAGTGTAAGCGGATAATTGAAATGAATTATGATTACTTATCCTTTTAATTTATAAAGTCTCAATTAAATCGTGTTTTAAAGATAAGTAAAACTCAAATATTAAAAAAAAATCTCAATTGAAAATTTTAAAATAAATATTCGTAAATATTTAAATTAATAGATCTTTGCATATGATCTCATGTAGCATGATGTTTGAAAATACAGTAAAACACCTAGTTTTAGTCAAGGTTGAAAAAATCGGTATCGATAAAAATATCGAGACCTTGAATTTGTGGAAATATCGATAGATATATCGATATCGGCAAATTTGAAAAAATTATGAAAATTTAATAACAAACTTTTATAACATAAATTTAACAATAGAAATAGAGCAAGAAATTATGAATGTGATATTAGTCTATATTTATCGAAATTATCGATATTTCCCTATATTTTTCGATATTTTCTGATATTTTTCGATATTTTCTCGATATTTTACCGATATTAGGCTCAAATTGTATAAATATACAATTGGAATTGTTATTACATACCGATATTTATCGATATTATCAACTTTTTTACGTATATCATGGAAATATCGTTACCCCCAATATCGATATCGGTGACCACGAAAAATGGATATATCGAGGATATATCGGAGACATATCCGGATATTTTCATTCTTGGTTTTAGTAAATACTGTACAAATATCGGAAAATAATTAAATCTTACTAGCTAGATCTCAACTTAGGTTTTAAAAATGAAAATAAAATTACTATTAAAGTCGGAACTAAGTAGTTATCTAATATTGTAATTTATGTAGCATAAATGCTAGAATGTGGAGTACATTTTTGTTTGTTTGTGTTTGTAATTAAATGACAATAGGTTTTGTAGCAATCTATTTGGATATGTTCCAATTTACCACGTGCTTTTAATTAAGAATTTATGTATAGAGTGAAATTGGTTTATATATGAATCATTAAAGGGTAATAGATGTTTTCACTAAAGAGTATTAATTATTTTCACTGAAGAGTATTAGTTGTTTACATTGAAGAGTCAGTTTATTTTCTTTGAACAACTAAGACTCTTTAGTGTAAATTAGTAATACTTTTTGGTAAATACAACTAATACTCTTCAATGAAAATAACTAATACCCTTCAGTGATTCATATATAAACCAGTTTCACTCTATACTTTGTCTTTAATTAATTTCCTTGAAGGGTTTGTAACTTCTATAGAGATGATACGAATAAAGTTGGAAAAAGATGAAATGCAGCATATGAACATACTTTGAGGTTCCTCTCTTCTCTTCAGAATGTGATGAAGAAAGAGAAAAGAAAAAAAAGCAAAGAGATCGAATAATAAGATCTAGTAGGGTTAGTGTTTATGTTCTCCTTCCCTTTTTAAATCTATCAAAACAAAGAACGTGGTAGTATTAATACACTCCACCCAAAAAAATGTATGAAAATATTTTCTGAAAAATGTAGCAATTTTCAAAAATTCATATATTTAGTATTTTTTGTTTTACATTTTCGAATTTTTTTCCGAACACTTTTTAAATGGATTGTATTAACAAAATATAGGATTGCATATAACCTAGGCCTTTTGTCAAGTATCTTCATTGATAGAGTTGTTACATGAAATGAGCTGCTCGTGACCTCGGTTCGCCTCGTTAAAACTCGACTCGGCTCTAGGTTAAACGAGTTTGAGCTCGAAAAATACTCAATTGCTTAACAAGGCGAACCGAGCTCGGCTCGTTAGGCTCGATAACTAAGATTTTTCTTAAAATTCCACTAGGCTCGGTTCGACTTGATGGGCTCGATACTCAATTACACTCGTTAACGAGTCGAGCCGAGTTCGGCTCGAATAACAACACTATTCAATGATTTTTTTTTTTTTTTTTTTTTTTTGTGAAAGCCCAAACACAAATATGTGCGGACTCAATTCAAAGCGGACAATATCATTACCAATATGAGGTGGAGGTCCATCGGAAAGGGCCCGACAATAAAAATGTACTCCCTCAGTCCCTCAACACTTTGCACACTTTTCACAACATTCATATATTTACACAAAATGTCACTATTTTTTACTCCAACTCTAACCAATTTCATTACTTTAATAATAAATTTTTTGCGCATCACTAACAGGCTACAATACTCTAACCTGGACACTGAGTTCCTCACTTTAGTGAGTGACCTAGGGTCGATTCCCTTTAAGAACGAATTAAGGGAGTTATAAGGTGGCTTGGGGGATTGATGAGCTAACTTCTAACTACTACTCCCTCCGTCCCACCATTATTTGCACACTTTCTTTTTTCGTACGTCCCTAGATTATTTGCACACTCTAAAAAAGGAAACATTGATTTGTGTGCATACTCACAATAATATACACATATTTACCCATATGCCATTACTTTACTCAAAAAATAAATTTTTCTTAAAATGTGTGCCGTTTTTTGTGTGCGAATAATACCGGGACGGGGGGATTAACATTTACCGGGGAAAAGAAAAGCTACAATACTCTAGTCTTTAGTCCTTATACATTTTTGTTAAAAAATGTGTCTCCAAAAGTGTAAAGAGTATTTGAGGACGAAGGGAATATGTATATATTGTTTCTTGAAAAAAAATTAAATTAAATTAAATTAAATTATTTTGTTTGGATGTATTGTGCTCCTTGTGTGTGTACCGTGTAGCATGCGTCTGTATCACTTCCCCAATTAGTACTCCCCCCGTCCACCAAATTTTTACCCGCTTTCCTTTTTTATCCGTCCACCAAATTTTTACCCATTCCTCTTTTGGAAATAAACTACACACAAACAAAAAATGGGCCCCACAATACCCACCACAATACTCTTACTTTATCTATTTTATTCACTTTTTCAATAAAATACCAATTTTCATTAAAAACTGTGCGCAACATTAAACGGGTAAAATTTTCGTGGACGGAGGGAGTACTACTTTCCTTTCGCATTGTCTTGGTTTTGAGTTTTGACTATAGGCCCACTTACGCCAATCTAATAAATAGTACTCCCTCCGTCCCCTTTTAACTTTCATAGGTGGGGTGACACAAATTTTAAGAAAAACTATTTTGTTGATTTTTTCAACCAATGAATGAAGAGTATTTTGAATTACAGTAGGTAATGTGAGAGTGTTTTATTTCCATATTTAGGGTGTGAAAGTTATTGTGGGACGTCCCAAAAAGAAAAGTATAAAAGTTAATAGGGGACGGATGGAGTAAATACCACTACCATCTCATTGTGTACGTTAACAAATAGCAACATTATTTGAATAATAATCCACAAAGAAACTTGAATAAAGAATTATAGGTTAATGTATTGTGCCATTTAAATATATTTTTAATATTGTTTATTATTTTTATTGACAAATGTAAGTAAATTGACTGTATTTTCCAATTAATATAATCGACACTATCAAAAAGTGCATTTAATTTATATTGAACATTTTGTGCACCGTACATCTGCTCAATTCTCCGATCCAAAAAGATTGATATTTGTACATTTGTTGTTAAAATTAAGAATTAATGTATATTGACAAATATACTCTCATAATTCCTTAATTACAGCTCCTAATAAATTTATTAAAAGTAAAATTCAATATGAGTGAGATTTTTTGAGGAATTGATTAGGGGTATAATGGAGAAGCAGAGTAAAAAATAAGTAAAACATCAAATATTTTGAAACAAAAAATCTACCCTAAAATATCAATCATTTTGAATTGGAGGGAGTATCATTTTATTGTTCTTAGTTTTAAAAATAGATTTGATGTAAATTTTTTCTCTTTTTCCTTACTCCGTTGACGATTGATGTATTAGTTATATTTACTGAAGAGTATTACTGATTTACACTAAAAAATCTTAGTTGTTAAGTGAAAATGAACTAAGACTCTTCAGTGTAAACCAATAATACTCTTCAGTAAAAATAATTAATACCCTTCAGTGAAAACAATTAATACCCTTCAGTGATTCATATATAAACCAATTTCACTCTATACATACTCCAATAATAATAATAATAATAATTTGTAATGTTTGATTATTGAAAGTGAAAAAGGTAAATATTAGGTTTATAATAATAACCATAATTATAGTTCTTAGATTTTCGTCAATCTTTTAAATCTACATCTTACGCTAAATTCATTTCCTCTTTTCTTCGCAAAATTCACTCACTCGCAATGGCAGATCCCGCCGCCGTTGATCCACAACCGGAGCCGCCGCCACCGTCCACCCCCGCCTCCGCCTACCATCTCTACCCCCGCCGCGAGCCCTTCGACCACGGCCTTCTCCCCATCCCCAAATTGATCTTCTCCGATGGCGCACAAACTCTATCCCACCTCAAACCCGCCCTCCTATCACCCGATACCAATCACCGAGTCAACTCGGATACCCTTTCCCGTGTCCTTCAAATCCCGCTCGAGCATTCGCGGCTCATAATCGAGACCATCTCCGCTGTTTTGCATGACGACTCTGATCCGTTACTCAATCCCGCTGTTTCGAACGAGATCGATAAAATTGGGGTCAATGTGTTTGATTTGCTCGTGTTTTTGTATATACAGAGTTATAAGCGATTGCTGCCTAAAGGACATAAGGATTCTGCAGCTGTCGCTGATGTTTGGCCATCTACGTCGGCTTTCGATGGCTTTTTATCTGCCCTTTCGCCGTTACAGGTATTATTTGTTATCTTAATTTTCTATTGTTTGCCGTGTTTGATCGGAAATGCTTGATTTGTTGTTTTATGTGGTCGAGGAGATGCGAATCAGGGTTATTAATGATGTGTTTATAGGTGAGAGCTAGCTCTGCGATTTGGATAATGGGCGTGTTATAATTAATTGACTAGTTTGTAGAAAACCTCTAGCTTAACGTTTTGGAAAGTTTCACAAGTATTGCAGACTTATCAATGCATTTGCCTGTGAATATTATGTTTGAATCTTGACTAGACTTACTGCTCTTTGATGAAACCTGTAAGGGGGTGTTTGCTTCACGGGACTGGATTAGACCAGATATGATTAAACTAGATGGGATTGGACCGAAAGGAATTGGATTATTGAGTATGTTTGGATTGTAGGATTGGATTATTGAGTATGAATGGATGTTTGGATTGTGTGATTAAGTGGGATAAATTACTCGACGGTTATTTTTTGTGAGGATAAATCAGGCGGCCCTTATTTTTATTTTGAATAAGGGTAGTTTGGTCACTTAAAATATAAAATGGAGGATAAAATGGTAATTGTAATTCAGTAGAACAAATAATCCCACCTATTTGTCAGTACTCAATAGTCCTTAAAATGGGGGATTAGCTGGGATTATGGACTAGGGCCCTAGTTTAGTCCAGGGCCATGATCCTTTGTAGTCCTTCAAACCAATCATGAGACTACCTGGGATTATAAAGACAATTCCAGACAATCCTTCAAACCAAACGGCCCCTAAATATTGGTGTCTTCATGTCTTGAGTGTCGTAAGAAAGGCCGCGGTGGTTCTCTAGTTTCGTCGATGGATAATTATTGCGTATATTATCCAAGCCAATAAGGAGTAAATCATTAAATAATCTATTGCAGCTGGTACGTAGCAACAGTCGAAAGTTTATTCCCTCTCAAGCTGACGAAGAGGCCCATCAGCTGTCCTATTTGCATAAGCACATTGGCAATATTGTTTCTCTTTTGGCAGACTCCACAGAAGGGGAAGGTGATGAGTCTGTGGTATGTGATTTAGTTTTTTGATCTTATTCTGGATAGTTGATATTCAGATTTGAGCTTTGAATTGAAATCTTTTGTAGCTTTTTGTTGAAGTGCTAAATTTTCCTTTTGCCCAGGTCTTATCAATGGATAAATTTGAGCACCTTGGATTTTTGGTTTACTTTGGGGAAAAGGGATCTCCCAAGATTCCCTTGAGCCAAAGTACTCCATTTTTTGCAAATTCTGATCCTGACATGCCTGCTGCTCCTGTTCCTGCTTCACATGTCGTCGACTGGCTTCTCCAAAACATTTCATCCACCCAAGAACATATTGCTGATAGAGTTTCTCTGAAAGAAAATGGCCCAAGTAGTACTGATCAGGATGTTCAAATGGCTGATGCTGGCGTAAGTTCCCTGAAACCATCGAGTACGCCCAGAGGTCCAAGTTTCATTGAAGGGGTCTCCAAATCATCATATGTGAAGCAAGCGTCTGATCTTAAGGGTTCATCCGTAAAGGTGAAACTCTTGCTACTTTGCATGCCATGTATCGTCTCTGATCTTTCATATAACTTTTTTTGCACTTTCAATTTGGTCATTGTTCATATATTTAGGACAAATCATGGTGAGGTATGTCAATTCTAAAGAATCTAAACTAACACAAAGGTGGAAGGCATAGAATTTTTAGTCGAGTGTAAGGTCTTGTCATGGTTGAGCTTCATGCTTAAGTCAAAGTTTTGGGACTTAGCTGTAAAAGCTTGCATTCTGTTTGGTGTTATGGCTAGCTCGTAGAGGTAGGGTACCTCTACTTTTTTTTATGCTTCCAATGCCAATAAAAAGTAACCCATTCAATAGTATTTAACATCCAAAAAACTGCCAAATAAAATGTGTCCCATGCCGAAATATCACAATGTCTTGTCAATGGTTGAGTTTCATGCTTAAGTCAAAGTTTTGGTACTAAGCTGTAAAAGCTTGCCTTCTGTTTAATGTAGCTTGGGAAATCTCTCAAATGGCTAGCTATATGTGGATTGTAGCATACTTTCTGCTAATATTCCGTGCCCTTCTGTTACCTATCTCATGCTTTATTATCCAAGTTGAGACTGAAATTCACTCAAAACCCATCCTTTGTTCGTTTGTTCAGGTTGTGAATTGCCATGAATCAGTGATTTATATTTTGGCGCCAGTGAAATATGCGACAGTTTATGGATGCTCAGATGCAACTATAGTCATTGGGGCTGTTGGCAAGGTATGGGTACTGATGCAGTTAAAATTAGTAACATGATTGCAGTTGTTAGTATGTGGATTAATTTAACTGTAGTAAATTAAGCTGATGATGTCTACACTAGCAATTTCATTGTTGTGAACGGTATATAGACTGTACTAGATATGCTTCAAGTTGTTAAAATACGGTCAAATGTAAATGTGAATTGCTATCACAAAATATCTCATCAGTTATCAATACACAACTTTTTCTTTACTACAATGCATTACATATGAGTTACTAAAGTGAACAAGCTTATATATCTCACAGGCCATTAGGGTTGAACATTGTGAACGCGTTCACCTGATCACTGCAGCTAAACGTATTTGCATAGCAAACTGTCGTGAATGTCTGTTCTTCTTGGGGGTTAACCAGCGACCCCTCATTGTTGGTGATAATCATAAATTGCAGGTGGGTTTTGTTTTGCTGTGGTACTTCCATCCAGGTTTTATCAGGCTAAAATTACCTCTTTCTTCAACAGTTGTATGGTTGATCACAAGGCACCTAAACTCAGAAATCTGTCGAGTTTTGAACAACTTTTGAGTGAATTTCAGTGTTTTGTTTCTATTTCAACAGGTGGCTCCATATAACACTTTCTACTCACAACTGGAGGCACACATGAATCAAGTCGGAGTTGATGCTAAAATCAACAGGTGGGACGAATCTGTGGCACTTGGAGTAGTCGATCCACATGATTCAATATCCCATCATGCTGGTGTGGCCGATGTTCAAGCCGAATCTGCTACCCGCCTAGACCCTGATCAGTTTACTGATTTTGTGGTATGTGCTTTTTAGTGGACTATCTAGTTGGTGAAACATTGTAGAAGGACTACACGTTGCCTGTGAAGTGCTGATTTTTCAATTATGTAATTGCTAAGAAAATTTGGAACTGGAATGGTATCTGTATCAGTATATTTTTATATGGCATAATGACCAAAAGGCCCCTAAACTATCCAATTTTGTTTTAAAAGGCCCCTAAACTAATTTTTATATTAATAAGCCCTTAAACTATATATTTTTGTTTCATTAGGCCCCTACACTATTTTTTTTTTCAGAAAGCCCTTAAAGTATATAATTCTTGTTTCGTAAGACCCCTACTAAAAATCCATTAGAGACACATTTTTTGTTGAAAATCGATCATAATAGCATTGAATTTGGTTGGTTTATCATATTTTAATGAAAAACATTAAAATAACTTAGCAAAATTCGTAAATTTTCGTTACCAAGGGCCTCGTGAAACAAAAATTAATAGTTCAGGGGTTTTTTAAAACAAAAAATAGTTTAGGGACCTTTTGAATCAAAATGTGATAGTTTAGGGGCTTTTTAATGTATTATGCCTATTTATATTTAATCTCAATACATTTTTATTTCATGTACAATTCTGGTGCATACTAATATTTAGTCTTGATCATGCTCAGTTTCCAAATTGGCTGGAAGGTGAACAATCTGGTCCAACAAAAGCTAACCCTTTCCCTTTACCTGATGCCTACCTTGCATCACAGCAGAAAAAGGTTTGGTTTACATACTACATGCCCCATGATTCAAATTTTTATCTGATCGGTTTGATTATAATTTTTCCTTAACTTTCAGGTCAAAAATTTGGGGGAGGTTAAGCAAATTCTGAGGGAAACTCAACTTGAGGAGAACAGGAAAAGAGAACTGTCGAGTGCTCTCCATTCGTGTTTCAAAGACTGGTTATATGGTAATGCCTATTTGTTATTTGTTCCTCGATGACCATCTAAAGAAAGCGTTGCTTTGTAAGCTGTAACTCATATATCTTTTAATGATTTCAGCTTCTGGGAATATCCGGCAGCTTTACTGCCTACAGGGCTAATAAGTGCTTAACAGATCGGACCGAAGTCCCAACCAGTTCAATCTCCTCTTGCCATTTTTTCGGATGCCAGAGGTTCGTGGGACTTCAATGCTGTCATCAGGTTTGCAATTTTCGTGTAGATTGTGATGAAACGGAACGAGTTATTTCGTTGTGGCTGGATTATATACTATAGTTGTTGAATAATCTGTTAGATTTGAGTATAGGTTTAGTTGAATTTTCATCAAGATGTGACATACCTTTGCAGAGAAAACACGTGCCTTGGCGCGCTTTCGACTGCCTAGTTTAATTATACGGAATGTAACGGGTTTCGAGTTTCGACATTTCTCTTCGATAGGAAGGAGGGTGGGCGTGTTTGGTTGTAGAGAATTTGTCACATTTTCTGTTTTCTATCCATTGTTCTTTTTTAAATGTGTCGATGTTTATGAAAGATTTCCACGTTTTTTATACGTTTTTTTTGTCTCGTTTTCTCTTTTGAAACGATTCTCTTTCTCCCCTTGCTCTATCTTCTATCCAACCGATTAAGAAAACAACGCATTTCACTTAGAAATTTCATTTAAATTTGATGATTTTTAACCTCAAAGTACTCGATAACTAATCAAATGAGATTCATTTTGCATTCTTGTAAATTCTTAAGTAGGATTTCAATAAAAATATATTCCCTCCTTGAAAAATAGTCCTGGTTCCCTTATTAGGCCGTTTCCAAAAAATAGTCTTGTTGTCTAAAACAGAAATAATAAATTTTATATGCGCTTTTAAATACACACATAATATTTTTAAAATAATTTATTTTGTATTTGATGTGACACAATATTCTTATTTTTTACATATTATATCAATTTTCTTGATAACTATGCAAAAAGTAACAAGACTATATTCTGGGGACGGAAGGACTACATTACAAAAAAAACACAAAATTGTCCACAAATATTGTTAATATTACTATGAAATTTCAACAAAAAAATTCATTTTACCTATAAAATTTTCTAATTGTATAGGCATTTTTATTTTCTACCTGCAAAGAAATTTGCCTACAGAAAATTTTTAGGCAAATTGTTTGAAGACAGATTATTTTTTTAGCAATTAATACCTAAAATTTTCATTTAGTACACAAATTGCTTGCAAGGAATTTTGTAAGAAAATAGTAGGTAATCCCACTACCATTTTTTTCTTTTTAATGATAGTTGATCAAATTTATTTTATTACGTTAAAAAAAAAAAAAAAAAAAAAGAGTTACTTTGCCTGACGCTATGTATTCAATCAGCATTCAGTAGTTTCAAAACACAGAAATGAAGTCACATAAACCACAGATACAAGTCTTTGTCTCTAGAAACAAAAGCATTACAGGAAATGTAAAAGTGTTTGATTTCACCCACCCCACAACAATCTTTCCAAGATCCCAGAAGCTGAATGCTGGAAAAATTTCAGAGTGACCAGTTGATATGCTGAACCGAAGAGTCGTAGTCCCCCGACAGCTCGAATTCATGGTACCGTCCGTTGTCCAGCCGGGGCCTGCTATAGTGAGAGCTAGAAGAAGGTTGAGAAATGTGGGGCAAACCCATATCAGGAGGGGGAGGGGGAATCTCATGAAGAGAGGTATTAGCTTGATTGCCCTTAAAATCCCATGGAAATTGGGTAGCAGGAAAGTTGCTTGCATTTGACAGAAGAGAGAGAGCACCTCTGGAGGTAGAAACTCCATTGAAACAATCTTCTCCGGGCCCCGAGTAGCTGGGCTGGGGCGTCAGAAGATCGGAGGAGCTGCTCTGCCATGGAACTTGAGCTTCGTATTTCGTGGGCATGCTCGACTGGTTGCCTAATCCTCGTTCCGATGTATTTGGCGGCCAGGAGTCTCGTCCGGAATAGGTTGGGTAAGAGCTGAAGTCCATCACGAAACCACCTCCCGTTTTGCTGTCGCCATCTGTCATTACATCACTCAGAGATCATTTCGTGGTTTCGTTAAGTGAACTGGGCTCCTCACTTTAGTGAGTGACCCAAGTTCGATTCCCTTTGGGAACGAATTAAAAGGGTTATAAGGTGGCTTGGAGAATTCTTGGAGTACTTGGGGGTTTGGTGAACTAACTACTAACTACTGACTACTAACATTTACCGATAAAAAGAAAAGAAATTGAAATGAATTACGATGACTAACCGAATGCAGAAGGGGAAAAGCTTGCGTAGCGGGAGGACAGTAAAGGGCCGGTGGGTGGCTTTCTCCTACGCTCGTTGTGGCCAGCGAGGCGTCTGCGACAACTCCGTTTTCCTTGGTCGAATTCGGGCAATTGATGAAACCTAGAGAATCACAACCTCCCACAAGCTATAATTCCAAGAATAATATTATTCAGACTTCAAAATCTTGTCTAGAACAAAATTCATTTTCCAAGATATCATAATTTGATTCACCATTAGGTGATTTCCAGAAACTCAGAGCTCATCCCTTATCAAAGAATTTCAACACAAATTAAGCTTAAGTGAATACTTTAAATTCCTTTTCCCAGCAAACTTGAATGCATAATAAGCACTAGATAGCAAAGAACACCAAATGCATATGGTACAGTTACTCTAAGCAAGCCATCAATGCTATGGGGTGTTGTACCAGCTGCTATGGGGTGTTGTACAAGGAAAAAATGGGAATAAGGACCACAAAAAAATTATGCATAGGACAGGAGGCTTAGGTAGATGATCATTAACATTTTGTAAAGTGTTTAAGCATCCACTAAGGCCCAAAAAACATCACACCACCAAAAATTAATGTCTATTCCAGGACAAGAGTTTTAGTATCAAGACAAAACTCAATCAAAGAAGATTACACATACATCATAATCAAACTCCACCAAAATACAATAAACACAAACCAAACCAAACCTTATCTTTAATAAAGTGGAAAGTTGCATTCAATCAACATGAATCTTGAAAGGGACAAAAGAAGTAAGATTTTGCAAAAAAGAAAAGCTAACCTGCTACACTGCTGGCAAAACCTTTGCTCAATCCCTGCAACTATTACTTTTGGGTATTTTGAATGCATACCACACACTTTATGCCTACAGTAGTAAGACTTGGCATCACTCAGATCTACCTTACACCCCTCCACCTGGCATCTCGGCGGCTGCCCTCCCGGCGCCGCCGCGGTCCTCCCTTTCTTCGCCGGAGACCGCGGCGCCGGCGCCGGCGCCGCCTCCTCCGGCAGGAACCCGGAAGCCGCCCCTTCAAAGTAGATTTTCTTGCCAAACTTCAACCCATTGAGGGAGTCCCCCCCACCGCCGGAAGAAGAAGAAGAAGATGAACCCTTTTCCATTCTTGAAACCTAGAGGGGCCAATTCATTGCTGCTCCGAGAACAAACCCACATGCAAAAAATGATGATTCGTTAACCTAATTGGAAAATATGTAATCATAACCGAATAAAGATTGATTCTTTTGCCCCCCCAGATGAAAAAGATTGGATTTTTAAACGAAACAACAGCTGGGTTGGTGAAATTAGGGGGTTTTGGAGTGTAATTTTGGTGGAAAAAGTGAATTTAGTTCTTGATATGGGAATGGGAATGGGAGTGTGTGTGGTGGGAGAGTAATGGTGTAAAGTAGAGGCCTGACAAATGGGCCATAATGCCAGCTTGGGGTTTATAGTGATTCTGTAAAAATAAATAATTGAGAAGGGAATGGGAGAATTTCAATTAAATTACCATATAACACAGAGAGAGAGCTTGCTTTCTTTCTTGCTCCTTCTATGGCCAATAATGGCACACACCAGGCTTTTGAATTTTGCAAAAACTGACTAATATTTTCTGTGATAATTTGGAGTTTAGCTGTGGGGGCTAGCACTAGTGTACTTTCAATATTTCAAATATGTAATCTAGCCTAGAGGAATAATAACAAAAAGAATATATATATGTATAGTTTTAAAGAGAGAGAATTTTTTTAGGGTGAGTATTCTTTTTCTGGTTGGAAGTGATTAAATAAAGAAGTTGATGTGATTTTTTTAATAAAGAAAAACATGTTGGGATATATTGTGATTTTTTTAATGATACTCCTAAGTTGATGAGAGATTAAAGTAGTGATATAAATGATGTGTTTTGAAACTGAGAAAACTGTTTCACTCCCAAAGAGCCACTTATCTTGAATATTAGCTGGAAGTGAAGATTTTGAAAAAAAGAATCTATTTCTTCTGTTTTGATTAGAGCAGTATGTACATTATTAAATGTTTTGAGCCATAGATTTTCAATCAAATAATAGTATTTTTGTTTTTTCATGTAAACAATCTCTGTATTAAAAAAATACTATATGTTTTAAAATACAAATTAATACTATTATTTAAATGAACTAATATCCTCAGTGAATTTTTGGATCATATTTCTATTTAACATGTTGCAGATGGGATGCACAAGATTTTACCACCAGTAAATTGTGATTTTTTTATAGTACTTTTTTTCTTCACAATTAAACAACCACTTAATTATTTTATTTATGATATTAATTTTACGCTGACAAACAACTACTCCCTCCGTCTCATACTTATTTGTTATTTTACTGTTTGCACATGTTTTAAGAAAATAGTTGTTTATTATAATTTAAAGTGATAAAATGATAGAGTAGATGTTTGTGGTTAGGAGTGCATGTAGAATATAATATTAAAATATTTTTTTTTTTGCCAAAAATGGATGTAACAAATAAGTATAAGACGAACTTTTTTTGACAATGTAGCAAACAAGTATGAAACGGAGGGAGTATTATTTTATAAACAGACCACATAATACTCAAAATACTTTATTTAATCTATTTTATCAACGTTTTATTAAAATCTATAAATAAAATAATGTGCATACTTTTACTGAATATAAAAATAAAACATTTTCACATTACCTATTTTAATTCAAAATACTTTTCATTAAATTTGTGTCACCCCATCTATAAAAGTTAAAAGGGAACTGATGAAGTACAGTATAATACACACTCATAATTCTGTAATATATATATGTGCAAGATAAGATTAAAAATAATCAAAACTTATTTTATTCTAAAGATGGCAAGTGAAAAGAGAGCTTAAATGAAACTTGTACTTTATTGGTCATGAATCAATCATTCTTAATGATCTTTCTCAGGTGCAACCCCTTTTGCAGATACACAAATTTACCCACATTAGAATAAATAATTATATATTTGTTTGTCAATAATGATGAGATGCTTGATAAAGAAAACTATTTGCTACAAACAGAGGGAAATTCATTTGGTTTGCAACATTTTTGGTACATTAAAAGAAGAGAAAGTAATTTACTATTACTAGTAAAATTTGACTTATTGGTTTCATGAATCTAATTTCTATTTCTAAGCTGCGGTTTCGATGGACATACAGGACCAAGTATCAATGCAATTAAATTGTAATTTGATAATGGGATAAGGGTGTGTTTGAAAAAGTTATACTTTTAAAGAATTGATTAAAATTAGTGATTATGAAAAAAGTGCTTAATAGTAAAAGTAGATAATGTTTGCAAAAAAAATCAAGAAAAGTTGATAGTGTTTGTAAAAAAAATTGATAGAATTCAAATAAAGCTTATAATCTCCTAAAAGCACTCCAATACCAACTTATAGGTTATAGCTTTTATTAGATTATATAATCACTTAAAAGAGAAATAAAACACTAAAAAATACTTTTCAAAAGTCAAAAAGTAATTATAAGCTATGAAAAACTCTTGCAAACACACCCAGAATCTAATCACCATTATCATCAATTCTTCACTTTACATTTCATGAATTAGATGGTGATTAATATATAATTTAAATATAATTAATATTTAAGTATCCCCCGTCTCCGGTAACTCTTCACACTTTAGGAAACATAATTTTTAAAAAATATGTAATGAGTAAAATATTGAGTGATGTGTAAAATTTTATTATTTTTTAATAATAATTTTTTTTCGAATGAGTATAAAAATAAATGATATTTTTTGTAAATATAAAAATATTGTATAAATAAAGTTAAGTAGAAAAAAAAAGGATTAAGTGCAGAATAATACAATACCAAACAACTTTTTATAAATTAATACAAAATAATTGAACAGATGCACAAAAAAAAGTTGAACACAAGAACATATTTTTTTTAACATTGTATTATTTTATAAATAATGGCTTGTTACTGTAATATTTTGTAACAAAAAAAAATGGGTGCAAAGTTTCAAACTTAATAAATGCATGTATACAGTTAAAAAGCTCAGATATAATTAAATAAATGATGTGACATGTAGAATCATCAGGATTTTTTTAATTCATTTTTAATATTTAAAACCTCGAATTTGATACAGTTTTCGAAATTTTCTAAACCTAGAGTTTTCTTGAACTGGGCCACACCACTAATTAATATAGATGATAAACAGTTTTAGTTGATATAGACAAGGCCTGCAACCTGCAGGCCCAAACCTTGTGAAAATAAAACGAAAAATTAAATTATTTCAGTAGTATATTGTTTAAGTTTGTCATATTATTTCACTACTTTTAAATAAATAAAATTGACAAGAATTAGCGTGATCATGAGATAGTTTTATTTTTATAAATTTAAATTGAGTGATAGTCTTTTTGTCTATTATATTCAGGAAGCAATAATTTAGTACAACTTTCAATTTTGCATAATTTAAAGGTGAATTTCATCGTTATCCCTTTTATTTTTATTTTTATAATATAATAATTAGCATGTTCTTTTGGGATTTCGATTTAAATTCCAGAAAAAAATACGTATAGTGTGAAAATGGTTCATACATGAATTATTGATGAATATTAGTTGTTTTCACTAAAACGTAATGGTTGTTTTCGCGGAAGAGTATTAGTTGTTTTTATTGAAGAGTTTTAGTTTGTTTTCAGTAAACAACTTACACTCTTCAGTGAGAGCAATTAATACTCTTCGATGAAAACAACTACTCCTTCCGTCCAATATTAGTAGCCCTGTTATTTTTTGTCATAAGTTGAAGGGTATTATGTGGTATTGTGATGTCCATTTATCAAAAAAGATTTTATTTATAAAAAATATAAGTATTATATTTTTTTTTATAAACAATCACTTTATTTATAAATGAACCTCGCAATACCTCTTAATTTCCTCAACTAATGATAAAAAAATACTCCCTCCGTCCCACAAGTGTTTGCACCTCAATGTGGGTATTACTTTTAAGAAAAAAGTGTAATGAGTAGTGTTTTGTGAGGTATAAAGTGAAGAAATAGGTTGAATTGAGTAATGACAATTTATGTAAATATGTGAATATTATGATGGTGTAGGACGGACGAATAAGGAAAGTGTGCAAACAATTGTGGGACGGAGGGAGTAACAGTCTAAACAACATGATTACTAATATTGGACGGAGGGAGTAATATTTTTTAGTGAAAATAACTAATTTTCTTCAATGATTCATATATGAATAATTTTCGCTACATACTTTGTCCAAAAATATTGAATTGTAACTTGTGAGTGGCTATACTTATGGATAAAAGAAAAAAGAAAGAAAAGACCCAATTATATTAATGGCTATTTTCCCGTCAATTTTAAACAAAAAGAATAAAAAAAAAAGACCCAATTATAGTTATTAATTTGTTCATAAATTTTAATAATTGAAAACACATGAATCAGCATGTTAGAGTCGCCATTGAATAAACAAAGCTGTATCTTTAATTATTTATATTATTTATAATGAGATCAGTAAATAATAAGCTTCAAATTTGGTCCATACTCATTCAATATATTGTGGCAGTTAGTGGAAAATCAGTGTCAGAATTATATTATTTCACAAAAAACCAAAGTGAGAAGGGGCCCCCTTTTTCTGGTCCTTCCCAAATTTTGCTTTTAGCTAGATTTTGTGATCTTCAACTTCATCTCTGGGGATATGCCTTCAACTGTCATTGTTCATAGCTTTTCATTCTTTTTTTTTTTTTTTTTTTGCATTATCTTTTGTACTTATATTTTTACTATGCCTACACATCATAAGTACACATATATATGGTCCCCTTCTTGAGTTATAAGCCTTTAATAATTGACTAACCAATACTCTCCTTAAATTTTAATATTTATTTCGGATACGGAGATATCGAATGGTCTGCATCAAACTCTTATGTCCAATAACCCACATGTGGTATTTAAAACGTCTTAAAAAATTAGAAGACCTAGCATACTGAGATGTGTGATTTGATCAAAATTCTTAATTTACATATTCGAAATAAGAAACTGTCATCACAAATCACAATTAATCAAATTGAGATACCTGAATCCAACATGTAACTTGGTAAGAGTACCGTGAAGCTCAAATTTAGAGGTGTAGGTAATTTTACTATTATAATTTATCTAGCTAAATATTTTTAATAATAGAAAATAATCTTTAATAGCAGAATTTTATTACTAAAAACGATTTCTTGTTATAAAAAAAAAAACTTGACTAGAAAAATTATAATAACAAAATATTATAGTCCCTCCGTCCCAGATCAGTTTTCACACTGATCTGGGCACGGAAATTAAGAAAATTTATTATTTTATATAGTTAAAGTGATAAAGTGAAAATTTTATGTCAAATCAACTTTAATTATATGGTTGTAATTTATTTGTGTAAGAAAAGTAATGACATGTGGGTAAATAAGTGAGAATTTCGAGGGTAAAATTTATAAGAAAACTTTTCTTTTAAGGGTGTGAAAACTAATGTGGAACGAATTAAAATGGAAAGTGTGAAAATTGATTTGGGACGGATGGAGTATGAATTACTGTCTCTAGAAGACAATTTTCTTATAGTGATTGTTTAATTTTTTTTTTTTTGTTTTGTTTATCTTCATAGCTAATCACTTAATCCTATTGATAAAAACCATCAAAAATTTAAACATTGATTCTTGTTGGGGTTCACTTTATTTATTTAGGAGAGGAGGGTAAATAGAACCTAGCTAGAATAATTGGGGAAGGGCACAAATCAATTACACTTTACAAGAATGAACCCACATGGGATGTTACACCCTTCTTTGTTTTTTTTCTAAAATATTTGTTTGGAGTTTCAAAAAAATATAAAATATGAAGTGATTGAAAATACTTCGACTGAAATGCATACATCCAATTTCAAATGAGTGTGAATTGAATTTAGAGATCAATAATTATTACATGCAGGTTAACATGTACTCTTGGTCTTTTATGTGAATCAAATAATTGGACCTAACCTACTTATCAACAAACTATTTTAAATAATTATTTATGGTTGAATCACGTCACACGTATAGAATACAATTAGATTTAGGGAATGTTTGGAAAAATTAAATCATGGTTTTGAGAAGTAATTTAATTTATAGTGATGTTGGGGTTAAACCACAAATAATTAAATACGCACACGTACAATGCAATTAAAGGATTGAAGTTAAATTACACAGATAATTTTACGTGATCTACGTCCACGGGAAGGATCAAAACACTTTATTAATGCAACTTGCAACTCCAACGATTACAGAATAACACTCAATTTAGAAGCTCTCTTCACCAAGTGATGAATTTCACTCAAGAACCCTAATTCCCTAAATTGAATTACTCTCGTCGAATTGATGGATGAAAACTGTATGTAAACTCACACACAAGCCTTGTACATATATGCCATATATATATCTGAGTTGTCTTGAGTTGGTTGTGAATTCCCAGCTTTGAATTTGTCAACTCCCGTAACAGGTTAACGGTTATTCTGTTTTGGAATAACTGTCAATATTAGATACACTCCTCAAGTTTATATCTCCACACGTTTGATACTCTGCAACTATCAAACTCTGTATCTAATATCTGCAGCCATCAAACTCTGCATCTAGACTTTGTATTCTGCATCTGTTAAACTCTACATCTGTTAACAAATCCTGCAGCTTCTTCAACATCACCAATCTCTACGGTTTTCGTGAGCCAAACTCTACAGTTTTGCTCTTCAGCCAACTCTACCATTCAATGGACAAATACAGTGATGCTTACTTCACCAGTGATTTTGAGATAAGTTATTTAATTATATAGATGTGCTAGTGTTTGTAAAATTTGTTAAAAATTGAAGTTGAATGTTTAAGTATAAGGTAAAGTATTATAGTAAAAAGTTGGATCTGCTTAATTTCACAATTTTTTTATAAGTTTGGACATTAATTTAGATTTTTTTCCATGGTATTAAAATCTCTAGCTGACTCCAATGTCACTATTTAATTGAACCATCTTTACGAAGTAGAAGCTGATTTTGAAAACATCGTGAGTAGATTTGAGGATGTTAAAAGAAAGTGTAATTTTACTAAACTCAATTTTTATTTACACATATTGAAATAAATATACAATATCCTTCCTAAATATTGTGATCATTAAACGATACAAATATAATATAAATAAGAGGAGTTGTTTAAGCGAAGTGGTAACAATTCGTTAATCGTATTAATTGTTTCATCGAATAATATTAATTTTTTTTTTCACTAAAGGTACTCGTTTCAAAAAGTAATAGTTATTTTTAATAAAAAAAATTAGTTAAAGAGGTATTATTTGTCTCATTAAAGCCGTTTGATCATAAGTTATTTAATTAATTATTTATCACATAATACTTTCTTGTATAATACATACATCGTCTATTAATCATTTTTATATTTCAAGTTTATAATATATTTAAATTGTGGAGCACAAAGTGAAAAATAAAAAATGACACACGATTGGATCATTCCTTATTTCGATCATATTATGCTTTCTTTTTAGACAAAGTATAGAGTTAAACTGGTTTATACATGAATCACTGAAGGATATTAGTTATTTTCATTAAAAAGTATTAGTTGTATTTATTGAAGAGTTTTACTGATTTACACTAAAGAGCCTTAGTTATTTTTGTGAAAATGAACTAAGACTCTTTAGTGTAAACCAGTAATACTCTTCAGTAAAAACTAAAAACAACTAATACACTTCAGTGAAAACAACTAATATCCTTCAGTGATTCATATATAAATCAATTGCCATAATGAGTATTAGCAAGTTGTATTTATATAACAAATTAAATAAATATTCAGATACCATTCTTTTTTCAGAGGAATAATAATTTATACTCTCTCTGTCCCAAACTCGTTTGCTACATTGCTAAAAAGGTCCGTCTCATACTCATTTGTTAAATCTACTTTTGGCAAAAAAATAACAATATTTTTTAATATTATATTCTTCATACACTAATAACCAAAAACATCTACTTTATCACTTTATCACTTTAAATCAGTATAAACAAATCTTTTCTTAATAACAGTGCAAACAGTAAATGAGAATTTGAGTTTGGGACGGAGGGAGTATTTGTTAAAAAATAAATAATTATTTTAAGCATTAAAAAACTGGGTTCTCTCTCATATATTGGCAGGTTTGGGACAGGTTGAAACTTGAAAGGACAGAGATGTCTTTTGTAACGACTATCGAGACTCAAATTATAGGACCCGACCCGATTCAAAGTGGGTGGAAACTTGTGCACAAAGAAACATTCACATTTGCCGGACCAAAATAGTAACAAATGGGCCTATTCTTGGAGACCGTAAAGCCCAAATGTTGAGAATCCTTCATTTTTTAATTCATAATTATAGGTGGTATATCTAGTCTTATTTTATTTTTCGAAAATCATTATTAAAGAAAAAACTTTAATTGAAATATGTGTGTGTGTCGGGGATCTATCAGCGACCACTGATTTTCACGATGTATGTTATGTTTAAGTTCGTTTAGATTTTTGTGTCTGTTTTTTAGACCCAATCTGTTAAGGGTTTATAAATACTCTTATTATTTGACATTGATCATTTTGTGCTCTGAATAATACCGAAGTCTCATAATAATATATGAATCCTCTCTTCTGGACGTGGATGTAGCTAATACAACGTCAGTGAACTACGTAAATCTGTGTCGCTTTACTTTACGTTTATGATTCTTTCTTTCATTTCGTTATAACAGTTCCTTTAAGTTTTTTTAAATTGAGCTTTTGTACTTAAATTTGTAGATAAGTTCCATGTACTATAAGTATTTTATAAAATTGAAGTTTCGTTTGGAATGGAGGACGTGAGAACAAATTTGAAATCCATAATAATAAATTTAATAAGATTGCTTAGTATGACATTGATTTTGATCTCCATTAGCACCATTACAATTCACCACCACAATTCAAATCCTTGTTGATCATATTTTTCTATATCGAAAAATTAAAGAAGCCATACAAGTTTTTCGGGACCAATAAGTTTAAAATGCTTATATTGATTTTAAATCTAAACACAATCTCTATGACAAAATTATTTTAAAGTATGTCATGATCTATTAAAATGTAATTCTCAATTTTCTATTAACGAGGTTCATCGAATGTCAATATGATGCAAGCAAATTAGCTAGGGTCTCTGATGTATTCGATAGTTCTTATGTTTGGATCGAACTTCTATCCTTTATGGATTAATATTTAAATAAAATTCTTCTTTTACATAAAACACACACACACAACTTTTGAAGTTTACATTAATTAATATAATAAAACTCAAAATAAATTAATCATTATTCAATTTTAATTAACCACATCCTTGTCATTACCTCCATTTCTTAATCAACCATCACTCTTTTATCCCATTTTATATCAAATTACCGGACAATAGAGAAAAAAACACATTCTATCACAATTTTTATAAAAAAAATGAAACTAAACAAAGTAATAATCCTAATAGATTTCGAAATCAATCTCACTAATTTTTGAATAATATTGGTGGAATTGTGTATACCATTCACCTCAAACTCTACAGTTTCAAATCCCCAGAAACATAACCTTAATCAATTAAAAAGTTTAACATGTGAGAATTGATTTCTTAAATCCTTCCAACCAAACATCAGCATGAGTTTACTGCAATGAATTCAATTTCAATTCCCAGAGTCTTCAAACCAAACACAACCTAAAGAAAAACTGGTCTCAAAGAGACAAATTAAAGCTTAAGCATCAAGAAGCCAACATATTCAAAGTAAATCAAAAGAAACTAGTGATTGATCAGATGATATCTAACACAAACATATACTACTTCCGTCCCTAAAAAATAGTCTTGTATTACGGGGTTTTCTGAGGTCCGTTTTTTCAATAAAATGATAGTTAATAGAAAGTACTATTTTTCAGGGACAGAGGGAGTATAAGGTAATTTCATCTCAACTTCACCATAGATTGATCATAGAACCTCACGATTCTGCGCGATTGCCCAAACATGCATGCTAACGAAACATCTACTAGACGATCTATTCGCAACTTCTAATGCGAAAACACACCTTAGTTACAAGCATTGATCACACTATCCTTGCAAAGTCGCTCTCTCGATGAGTATACATGCAGCTGTACGAACAGATAAACGCGGTCCACAAAAGCAAAAACAAACCATCTCCCAAACATTTCCGAATGTAACCTATTCAAGACAAAAACACAAGTGATATCCGCAATGGAATGGTCCTAGGGTGGGGTGAACTATCATGTGGAAATCGAGAAGCCTTTAGTTTTATGTATAACAGAAAAGCCAACGATATCATGCACGTATATTAGACATGGGAATGAACAATTCTGGTACAAGCAGCGAGGAATTCTTAAAGACAAAGTATAGAGTGAAATTGGTTTTTACATGAATCATTGAAGGGTACTAGTTGTTTTCACTAAAGAGTATTAGTCATATTAGTCTTCAGTGAAAACGACTAATACTCTTTAGTAAGAATAACTAATACCCTACAGTGATTCATGTATGAATCAATTTCACTCCATTCTTAAAATTTTACCTGAATGGACGACTTTGGGCTTCGAAGGAGCTGATAGGCTTTCTCTTCATTGTCACAACGTAGTCCGGAAACATGTATGACCTGCCTTCTCACCACTTGCAATATAATTTTTGTAGCAAAATATCATTTAAATACAAAATATAGTTTAATGTGGATATGATACCAAACACTTGTAGTATAGATATACTAATAATGAATAAGTCTTCTACTTTAATAAAAGCAAGCAATTTCAAGAATTTCTCAGCAAAAAAACATGAACACATAAAGCAATATCCAAAGGCAAAATTCATTTGCACTCGACGCCAACTTCAGCAGCTCGTCTAGGCTTATTCTTCCTTCTGCTTCCGATTTGTCTGTATCCAACGGTCTTGATGAGGACTGTGGAATTAGCTTTGGCTCCAATTCCATTTTCCTCGGTTACCAAATCGTCACTTTCCTTAGTCTCCGTAGGCCTTTTCCTCTTTCTTAATACCGAGCTTTTCGTCTCCTCCCCATCTTCGCCTTCTTCTTCTACCTTCTCGACTTCGTCTTCCTCGTCAATACCATCTTTCATCGGTTTTTGTGGCCTTCCTCGCCTTCTCACGGGCAGCTTCTCGTCGTCACCACTTCCGGTATCATCACGAGCAACGATAGCAGATTGTTTCTTCCCTTTTCCTCGTCCTCTACCCATTGTTACGAAATCAGCAATTCGAGCGAAACAAAAACCGATCTGCAAGAACAAGATTAGACCTAAAAAGGACCCCTTTACAAGATGAATAATGATGGATTTCACAAGAAATCAGTAAAAACAATAAAACAAATCTAAATCTAAATTAATCTACCTATTCTAATCCTCAGAAGAATATCTAACCACCAAAAGAACTAAACATATCTTGAGATTTAGCATACATCATATCATATATATACTGCAAAAACAAGATTAGACTTAAAAAGGACCCCTTTACAAGATGAATAATGATGGATTTCACAAGCAAAATGGGGAGACTAAATAGAGTACTCATGACAAGAAATCAGTAAAAACAATAAAACAAGTCTAAATCTAAATTAATCTACCTACTCTAATCCTCAGAAGAATATCTAACCACCAAAACAACTAAACATATCTTGAGATTTATCATACATCATATCATATACTGCAAAAACAAATTGATCTTAACACTTACTAATAATCACAATATACCCAAGAAACATAAATCAAGTTTATTTATGCATAACATCACAAAAGAAGACAAAAAAAAAAAAAAAAAAAACCTCAAGAAGAATATCTAACCACCAAAACAACTAAACATATCTTGAGATTTAGCATACATCAGAAAAACAACTAAACATATCTTGAGATTTAGTATTTAATCTACCTATTCTAATCCTCACAAGAATATCTAACCACCAAAACAACTAAACATATCTTGAGATTTAGCATACAATCATATCATATATATACTGCAAAAGCAAATAATCTCAAAATATAGCCAAGAACATAAATCAAGTTTATTTATGTATAACATCACAAAAGAAGACAAAAAAGAAAAAAACCCTCAAGAAATCACAACTTCTGATAAATAAACAACACCAAGTAAAACAAGAACACAAGATCACCATAAAACAAGCCATCGAATCATTAAATTTTACGAAAAAATATTACCACAAATGAAGCTGGCTTCAGAGACAACAGCCCTCTGCATCCTAAATCGAAGTCACCATTTTTCAAGAAAACAGCACCAATCGACACCCAATAATCAGATTAGTATTTCAAATCTGCATGAAAAGTTTCAAGACTAAGGAAACAGAGAAAAAGGTGAAGTCTTGGTAGACAATGAGCAAAAACGGATTTAAAGATTGATCTGAAAGAGGAAAGAACGGACGGCCCAGATCAAATAAACGATTGAAGAATCAGAAAACAAGCTCAAATTTTAATTTTTTTGCCATTGGAGAAACATCCCAATGAGCTAAAGGAGGCAAAGGGAAAAGAAGTGAAGAGAAGGAAAAAATTGTGTAGTTAAGTGGGGAGTGGTGAAAGGATATTTATTTAATTTGATGGGCTGTTTGGGAAAGTAGGGTAAAGTATAAATGAAGGTAACAAATTATTCAAAACAAGAAATCAGAAAAAAGAATTAAAAAAATAAAAGAAAAGAGAAAAGTGGCAAATTAAATAAATTTAAATTTGAAAGGCCATCTTTTGGTATGTCTCTCCTGTGTACCACACACTTTAGACATAGTCAAACTGTTATCTATAACAGTTTTTTATTTCCTATTTAAGGTTGTATGTATATTCGTGTGTATTTCTTTTAATTTTTTAATGGCAAAAACTTGTGTGAGACCGTCTCATAATATGAGATCGATCAAAATAAAAAAAGTGATAGGATTATCATAAAATGTGATAATATTTTTAAAGAAAAGTGATAAGTCACTTTTAATAAAAAATATTATCAATTTTTGTTTAAACCTTATCACTTTTTAAAAGTGACAACTTTTTAATTAACAAGTGACACATTTTAAATTAAAAGTGGATCAAATATTATTGGTCTCATACTATGAGACGGTCTCATACAAAAATTATTCTTTTTTAATTGTATAGAATATCAAATTATCATTGAGATTCTCTCATATCGTACCATATTTATTTTATTTTCGATATAATATTAATGGAAACGAGATTGTAATAACTATTATTATAGGAAGATTTAGAAAATTAAGTTTACTAGAAAATTACTATTCAATATTTTTATGATTTATTATTTTTATATTTTTGTAATTTTATTTCCTATTTAATTTTCAATTACATAGATATGATATCAATGGAGACGAAATTGCAATAGCTAACTTAGATTATTATACGAAAATATGAAGAATCAAGTTTACTAAAAAAATTACTACTCAATATCTTTATTAGTATTTCTATATTTTAGTTATTTCCTTTCCTATTTAGTTACCAATTGCATTGATATGATATTAATGGAGACGAAATCGGAATAGCTATTTGATGTTATTATACGAAGATTTGAATAATCAAATTTACTAGAAAATTACTACTAGTATTTTTATGATTCAATATTTTTATATTTGAGTTATTTCATTTCCTATTTAATTATCAATTGCAAAACATTGTTAGAAGTTGAATTATGAATTAAAATTAATTGAAGAGAGTTTCTCTTTTATTTCCTCATTGCCAATATTATCATAAAAATTAACAATGATTGGAAAATATTCTTGTGTGTTTTACATATTCCCTGCACCAGATATGTACTCCTGTATGGTTATAAGGACTATAACGTAATATCCCTTTTGGTGTCTAAGATTAACCCAATATAGTTTAGTTATCGGATCTTTAAATTGTTTGGTAAGATTTTGTTGATTCAAGATAAAACTCTTTTTCCCACTTATAATCTATGTTTTCCAAATAAATAATCTCATTAATTTTGAGAGATAAGCAATATTGAAAAATAAGATAATTAATTAATATAACCAAAAAAAGTCCTAAATGTATTAGTAAAATAAAAACATAAATTGGAATATGATTGTAAATAAATAAAAATATCAAAAATTAGTATGAGACTGTCTAATATCATAAGACGTCCCATACAAAATCTACTCAATAAAAAATAACGTACAGCATAATAAAGTCTTTTTGTGACTTTATTTTGTAAATTTGATATAATTTAAAAAGTTTTAATTTGGTGGTTATTATTAGATGGAAAAATCATAATGGCCATCATTAAACTGTCAGCTTTAACCTTGCTTGGTGGTTGAATTTCAGAACCTTAAAAGAGAGTGTTGTTAGTTTAGCATCAAATTAAATATAACAGCATTGATGTTAGGATGTAACATCCCAAGTTCTGTGCCCATTTTTTTTGATAAAGTATAGAGTGAACTGGTTTATACATGAATTATTGAAGAGTATTAGTGATTTTCATTGAAGAATATTAATTGTATTTACTGAAAAGTATTACTGATTTATACTTAAGAGTCTTAGTTGTTTAGTGAAAATAAACTTAAACTCTTCAGTGTAAACCAATAATACTCATCAGTAAAAACAACTAATACTCTTCAGTGAAAACAACTAATACCCTTCAGTGATTCATATATAAACCAATTTCACTCTATACATATATATATATATATTTTTTTTACATGACTATGTTAAAATCATTTATTCACCTAGTGAGAATGATTTTTGATGATGACAGTGAGAGTAAAATGACGGAATGGGCCCTGTTTCTTTGCTGGGCTGTCTCGATCTTTTTTTCCACGAAGGGGGACCACACGTTAAAGCAGCTGTGTGCCACAACAACAGATGATTGGATTTGGATTCTCATTCCAGAATATCTATTGGGCCTTTTCTTGTCTGCAAGGTTGGGCTTTTGGGCTCAAAATCTTGTAGCTTAAAATATGGGCTCAATTATATTTCAGAACTAAAGAGCCCAATTGACATCAAAGAACAAAAAAAAAAAAAAATCCCATAAATTTTTGTGCATTTTTAAAAAATTACCTTTATTATTAGTTACCCTGGTTAGATGCACTTATCAGTATAAATAAGAACAATTTTTAGTAATAATAGGAGTAACTTTTTAGATTTGCATTTAAGTTGTACAGTGCACTTGGTGCACATTTAAGTTGCACAGTGTACTTGGTGCATATAAGACTAAGCGTTTGCCTAAGCTTATTTGAAACATCTTATAAGATGTAATTTTTAAGTAACTTATAAGTTGGTAAAGTGTTTGGTTAATACAACTTAAATCTTTGAGAAATTATAATAAATATTTTTTATATTTTAATTTTAATATAAAATAATTTATTTTATATTTTTATGTTGAGATATGGGTGGTGGAGTGGTTCCAGGATGGGATGGGCGATTGGGGATGGAGGTGGTAGGAAAATAAGTTGGAAAATCCCAACTTATTTTTTACAGCTTATAAGTTGTTAAGAACTTATTTTATGAACTTATAAATTGTTAAATATCTTATTTTGTCAAACACATTAAATGTACTTCCTCTAAACACATTTTCAGAAGATATAACATGATAATTTCACGAGTTAGCTAAAGAAATTCTGCTCATATCTATCATATTTAACAAAGATAAATCTTGCTGATTTTAACACACCAAAATCGAAAATCATACAACCAAAAAATTTGATGATTGAAACTTTTTGTTGACAATAAGCCCCCCACTGCCTGGGTGCAATAATAATTTAAACCACAAGTAAGTTGGACCCCTGAAGTATTCCTGTGACTGATTAAACATATCCAGTTATAACTTAGCTGGAAAACTCATAGTACAAGACAAAATGGCAAGTGAGAATTGTTCAGTCACATCACTGAAATCAACACAAAGATCAACCCCATATGAACAAGTAAATCTCAAGTCAGTAGAAAAACTGATTCCTATCAGATGGAATTAATTTTTCCTTTAGTCTCTTCCAAAATTCAAGCCCTCTAGGATGAGAATTTACATAACTTTTCACAAACTTTTCCTCCGGGAATGCCACGAGACTGCTGAGGGCCAATTTTCGACGCAATGCTCCTTCATCTCTAAGCCATTCGTACATCAAAACCCGAAGCTTTACCCTTTCCAGTGCAAAAGCGATGATTTCTGGATAAGTAACCAAATCAGACACTGGATACCCCAAATCTTCTACGAAAGAACCCACTTTTCTTTCGATAACATCTTTCGACTGGTTAATGACTTGGGGAGCTACTTTCACCATTGTTTTAACATCCTCGCGACTAAGTCCGGCCTTCACTAAACAATCGAACCTATCTTGGAGTTCCGTTCCACTCCCTCGGATCTGATTGAGAGCATTCTCCATTTCCCTCGATTCCTCAACATAACCCACGCTTAACGGAAACACGGTCTTGAGAAATCTAGACTCTATTTTACTCAACCTTAACCTTTTCGGCTCTTGTATCTTATAACGACCCATTTTTTCAACACGTACGGGTCGTCCTTGATCATTTCACGAATCTGCCGCTTTCCACATTTCATTGAACACCGCAAGCTCTGCGCTTTTTTGAGCTTACACGAACCGAGAAACAATGGATTCGAACAAACCATCTTGTAGATATACTGGGTAGGCATCTTTATCTCAACAAGGAAGTTATAGCAGCGAAATAGGTTTTGGATGAAGTTCGAAACTAACACGTTTGGAAACAGGAGAAACAATGTCTGTAAATCACTCGTTGTGAATCCAAATTTCAACAAGAACACGACTACGCTAAAGGTGAAACGTCCAGAGCCCTCAAGTAATAAATCGGGATGTTTCGTAATTACTTCTCCTAACTTCTCCCTATTCAGACCCAATTCACCAAATAAACACATGAGCTCAACCACACTTTTCCAGTTATAAGACTTCCCTTCAACTATATGCTCCTCGAGCCAATCATATCGAACACCTGCATTCGTTAACTTATTCAGAAGTTCGACAATTTCTTGACCGACATCTCTCAACAAAAGATAAGGACTCGAAGCGACTATTTTAACAACAAGAGACTGTCTCAACCCTAAATCCTGGAATTTTTTAAGCTTCGATTGCAAACAGCCATCATCGAACCTAAAAACCTCTCTAGCTTCTTTATAAATATTTCCAATCAAATAACTCGGAATTCCATAGTTACACAAAACATAATAGTTCATCAATAACAACTCATCATCACACAAAAACATCAAATTACGCGGAAGAAACAACGAGTATTCACTAGATTTCAAGCCTATGCTCTCAAAGAAGGGCTCAAATTCATTAATTGGATGATACCTGAGATATTTCGTCACCGATTGGTAAACTTCTTCACCATCATCGTCAACGTCAACAATATCCACATTCTGTAACAACCTATTGAGAAACTCCGGGGAGTTTTTACTCATATTTTCGGCATCCGAGAACTGCAGATTCCGAGTAAAGTGCAGATAATATAGCAAAGCAGCTTCGGCTTCTCTTCTTACTAGGCGATTTCTCTTTTCGCAGCTAATTTTAACAACTCTTTCTGTTCTGCAAAACCTAAGGAACTCTAAAATGTGGAATGTTCCATTTACATAATTTGATGATTTGAAGCTGTGTTTTGTACATATTACTGAAATTGTATTGAGAAAATGAGGTAATCTAAGTTTCTGCAAAGTGTTCATGGCGCAAAAGGGATTGAATTTGAGATTTTAGGGTTTAGGGTTATGATTGAGAGAGCTTTCATCGAGAAAAATGAAATGAGAGAAGAAAGAACAGCTAACTCAGGCCCAATTTGAAGAACGAGCGGCAATTTTGATTAGAAAAAGATGGCCTTTTCTTTTTAAATAGTAAAAACGTCATTTAGTTTTATTTTTTCGATTCATTATGGAACACAATATAAAATGATATAAATGATTTTATATACGAGATGATTTTTATTAAAAAATTAAGGTTTAATTGCACTTGCTTTATGGTGCAATAGTGAATCTCACTCTCCACTAAAGAGAGTGAATTTATTTTACCAATTTCTTTTCTTTTTTACTTTGCACCAATAATTTAAAAGTTCTTTAACTTTTTAAATTTAAATCTATTTTCAACACATTATATATCAAATTAAATTGTCTTTTGAACATTTTTAATTTAACATATATATTGCACAAATAAAAAGAAAAATCATATTTAAAATATTTATTTTATTATTAAGTGTTTTCTATTGACTTTAACTATATGCTTGATTGAATTTAAATAATTTTTATTTAGACTATATAAGTTTTTTAAATATTAAATAATTTTATGAATATTAGTATTTGTTGTGAATTTAATATACAATTAAATAATTATAATACTCACATATATATAATATGATCTTTACATATTAATTGATTTACGGATAAAATAAATTTAATTTAATTTTTTTTTATAATAGTTCATTATACAATTTCGCGTTTAAATTTATAATATTCTATCCGTGCATCGCACGGGAGAATTACTAATTTCATACAAATTCACAACCTTTATGCTTAGTATCAATTTAATCACGAACTTTTAAATTTTTGTAAAAAAACTCAACCTTTGATATTGTTGCAATTTAATACATATTTTTTTTCTTCCAGCCGGCAACCGATGATGTGGCTCGCCGGAACATGTGTCATCTTGCCACGTAGAATTACACATGTTTACTTTATTTATTTTTTAAATCCACATCACAAGTAACACTTACAATTTAAATAACACCTTTCTACTTAAAATTAAAATAACAACCAAATAAATTGAACAACAACTAGAGATGCTCACGGTTCCGGAACCGCCGGTTCCGGTTCCGAACCGGCGGTTCCAAAAATGGTAATGGAGGAACCGGAACCGAACCGGCTGAAAACCGGTTTCGGTTCGGTTCTCGAACCGGCGGTTCCGGTTCCGAACCGCCGGTTCCGGCGGTTTTTAATTAATTTTTTTTTTTTTTTTTTTTTTTTAGTTTTTTAGGGTTTTTACTTGTGTATTTGGGTTTTTTTTAAATGGAAAAAAATTTCATTAGTGATTGAACTATTACAAATTAGTGATTGAACTATTAAAAATTAGCAATTCTAATTTAAAATAAGTATTTAATATCTATTATTACAAACTAATTGAAATATTACAAATTTACATGTTTACAACTTAAAATCTTAATTTATACAAAATAAATTTTGGGGGGAGGAGTTAAAGAAATTGGACTTGAGCTTAATTTAAAAAAATGAACTTAGAAATTCTAAGTTTGAAACTAAAAAATCTAAGTCACTTTTAGTTTTTTTTTTTTAGTTTTTTAGGGTTTCTACTTGTATTTTTTGGTTTTTTAATCTAAATGTAAATGACATATTAAATGAAAAAAAATTCATTAGTAATTGAACTATTACAAATTAGTAATTGAACAATTACAAATTAGTAATTCTAATTTAAAATAAGTATCTAATATATATTATTACAAACTAATTGAAATATTACAAATTTACAAAGTGAATATTGAATTATTCCAAATTACTAATTACAAGTTTACAACTTAAAATCTTAAATTTTACAAAATAAATTTGGGGGAGGGGTTAAAGAAATTGGACTTGAGTTTACAAAATAAATTTGGGGGAGGGGTTAAAAAATAAATTTAAAAATTCTAAGTTTAAAACTAAAAATTAAGAAATAAACTCAAAATTCTAAGTGTAGAACCGCCTCGGAACCGCCTCGGAACCGCCGGAACCGCCGGAACCGCCTCGGAACCGCCGGAACCGCCTCGGAACCGCCGGTTCCGGTTCGAACCGCCGGTTCCGGTTCCGACTTTTAGTGGAACCGGAACCGAACCGTGTAATTTACGGTTTCGGTTCGGTTCCGGAACCGGAACCGTGGAACCGGCGGTTCCAAAACCGGCGGTTCCGGTTCGAACCGGCGGTTCCGGTTATTTTTGAGCATGTCTAACAACAACCAACATAAATTATATTTAATAAAATCTCTTACGTTCTTAGTTTTTTAGATTTATTTGGTTGCTATTTTAATTTTAAGTAGAAATATATTATTTAAATAGTAAGTGCTACTTATGATATGGATTTAAAATATAAATAAAATAAACATGTATAATCCTACGTGGCAAGATGACACGCGCTCCGGTGAGCCCCGTCATTGATTGCCGGCCGAAAGAAAAAAATGTGTATTAAATTGCAACAATGTCAAATGTTAGGTTTTTTTACAAAAATATAAAAGTTCGTGATTAAATTGATACTAAGCATAAAAGTCGTGAATTTATATGAAATTAACCCAAAAATTAATTAATATTTTACTTCGATCCGTCGAACCTCTGCACCAAATTAACCAGATTTTTTATTCTTTCTGATTTTGATTGTTTTTGTTGCTTGTGCAGCTCTTTTATACAAACTACAAGGGGCACAAATATGGAGTTTTCGAAAATATTTCATTGTTTTTCAGCTATATAAATTATAAATATAATGATATTAATGAGTAAATATAATATCAAATTCAAATATATTTCAAATTTAGATACTTCGCATCACACATTACACCTTACAATACTGGTAAAACTATACAATTCAAAACCTAACAATTTCTTCTCAATGCAAATATTATGAGAATTACCGTGAACAGTCAATTAAAAACCGAAATAAAAAATAAAATAAAAAGAATTCAACCATCTAACCAAAACTTATATTATATGCATAGTTTTGATTTTAGTTGTTATAGTTGAGTAGAGAAGCTCTAAAATTCCAAAGAAAAATGGCAACATTAGATGTAATGGATTTCAGGCCAATCGGACCTCAAAAGTCAAGACAATACATAATCCATTAAGAGGGAATTGCGAACCCGGGACAAAATTGTAACGGCCATTAGATAAAAGTTTCTCAATCTCATCAAAGAAATATGCAAAAGCAATCAGACCCCATCTCAGAAACATAAAAGACCAAAAATATTGTAACAAACACAGAATTCAGTAAGCATCATAATTGTGAAAAGGGCCTGCAAGAAAGCGAGTTAAGCCTACATACACGATGACATTCATGCCAATCAACTTTTAGCTGCTCTACGATCATTTCTGCTGCCAGCTGTTATGAGCTGTGTCTGGAGACTAGTAAGAAGAGAGGACGGGCATAAATGAAAGAATAGAAGAAATATGTCAGATGGTAAACGCAAGAAACGCAGTCCCTTAACATACCAAGTCTTGTGTGGTTTCACGGAGTTATTGCTGATGCATGTAGTAAGGGTATCCTCCAAGGGCTGTTTGTGGTGACAGAGAACCTTTCTTAACATTATACTGAGGATACGGATATTGTGGATGAGAACCGTAGGGAGGAGCCACTGTTGACGGACTTGTGTAGGCATTAGTAGGGTATGTTGGTATAGGTTGAGGATAATTATAGGCCATAGGGGCCACACCTCCCGTCTGTTGATATCCAGCTGTCATATGTACGGGTACTGGAACCACCGCTGTAGGTAGCTGTGGTTGGGAACCCTTTCCTTTGTAATTATCAGCTAGCTTCACTGTGATATTTCTTCCCTGCAATTGATGATAAAGAAAACATTTAAGGAACTCCATCTTTAAGGGACGAAGAATATGAACAAAGGTATTCATTAACTCACTCCAAGCAACTTTTGAGGGTCATCTATAGCTTTCTTTGCCCCCTCCACAGTCTTGTATGTAACAAAGCCAAAACCACTTCACAAACAAAGAAATACATTAGAAAGAAATGTTCTTTAAAAGGAAGGGAAAAAATGTGATATTACACTTTACCGAGATTTATTCGACTCCTTATCGTAAGCAACAGAGCCTTCTTCAATTGCCCCATGCCTTCCAAAGAAGGCGAGTAGCATCTCACTAGTTGTATCAGGTGACAAACCACCAACGTATAATTTCCTTTGGGCTTGATCAGGTGTTGTGCTGGTGCTGCTCAACCCTTCACTTGCAAGATTACAAACAGCCATACGACCCTACAACAAAAATGCGAGAGAATCACATGAGAAAGAAGAATACCAGAATACACAAATACTACTGATGAACAAACTACATTTACTCACATCGATCATTTTGCTGGGTGCTTTTAGAGCTTTCTGAGCAGACTCCATATCTGTAAAGGTAACAAAACCATATCCACGTGACTTTCCGGTTACTTTGTCGTAGATTACAGCGCCCTCTTCGATTCCACCATGCTCTTGAAAAGCCTGCATCCAATTTTTCCACTCAACAAAGGTAATTTGAAATGTTCACCTTATTACCCAAGCATGCATGAAAGAAGTTGAAGAAAGGCACGTTGAGTAAGAGAACACAAAATTCATGTCCTCAATCACTCACAGCACACAAAGTTTCTGAAGTGGTATTCCATGCTAAACCACGAACAAAAAGCTTTCGAAGGGCGGGATCAGCACTCGCAACACTTTTAATTTCGTCAGCAATAGAAGGATATTGGAACCCTCTTCACGCCAGAACATGCAAACAAGCACACACATACAATGTCAATCCACACAGCACACCACAAGGATGACCAAGAAATGGGCCAATGTCTGACAAGTATATGCGTATGCACAACAAGCATGCACTTCACATACCACACGAGCTCAATCGAACATTATATGCATTACAATATATATAGATACTTTATTCTATGGGTAATGCAATAGATATGCAGAATATATTGCTTTGGTATACAATTATCAGCCCCAAATAATAAGAAAATCAATTTGCAAATCACATCCAGGCATATATAATCTCATAAACATCATTTAATTTCTCAAAAGACTAGGCTCGCCTACGTTAACATTTTTGCAGCAAACTCATAATTTAAATTCAAACAAAAACAGTAATAGAACTAACACTCCCGCCAACAAAAAAATTGTGGAAATACAAGTTGATTCACAACACTGCGTATTCTAAAACAGAAAAAACTACAACTTAATGCCAAACCAAACCTGTATTTTCTTAACACGCGAACAGAAACACGAAAAAATCAATCAAATAAGGAGATTATAAAGAAGTAGGGTTAGATAATTACGCTCTAGCAAGGAGATCGACGAGTTGCGGCTTAGCCAGCGGGTCAAGAAGCGCTCGCAATTCTTCGACGGTTGAATCCTGAGCCGCGTCATTCAGTTTGGGCAAAAGCTCGCCGTTTCCAATTTCATCTACCTTCCTCTTCTTCGAGTCATCCATCTTATTTGCTCACTCGTTTCTTCTCGATAAACTCGTCTTCTACTCTCTCTCTGGGTTGTAGATTTCTTCAAGGAAGGACTGGGGCAGATGAAGTGGGATTTGAGGGTGGGTAGGCTGTGAAATCCGAAACTGAAACCCTTTCTGCGGGGAGAAAATATCTGTGCATTCCAATGCAAAAAGCCAATACTTCAGCACTTGGAATTTCGAGTTTCCCTCTATGACCTAAAGTCGCGTTTCCTAGTAGGTAAAAACGTGTTGGGCCTCAACAAATGCCCATATGTTGGGCCTAAATCCATTTATTACGAAGCAGCTTGGCTCATTGGGCCTTCCATAAGAGCGCAAATTTGGGTTGCTATACCATTACCTAATTAATTAATTTATAAGGCCATGTTATATTTAGTCCTACCTTTCGTTAATACACTCTACTTAAAAAATATTCTGGAAAATATCCATAATCTATTATAACTTTTGATTTTTATTTTCCAAAAATGCGAAAAAATAATGCCAAACATATAAATTTTCGGAATTCTTTTCCGAAAATTGTTACTCCTTTCGTCCACCAAATTTTCAACCGCTTTCTTTATTGGTTTGTTCATCAAATTTTTAATTATTTTTCTTTTGGAAATAAACTACACTCATACAAAAATATATGGGTCCCATAATAGCCACCACAATACACCTACTTTATCCACTTTTTTAATAAAATACTCCCTCCGTCCCTTTTTAATTGTTCCATTTTATCCAAATTGGTGTCTCTTTCACATATATCAATGTATCTTTTACCTACTTTTTTCAACATTACCCTTAATTAAATGTAAAGCTATTCATCATTTTGTAATAAATATGGATAATAAATAAGGGTATGAGTGTCTTTTGAACTCTAATAAATGAGAAAATTGGTTTGTGTGAATGAATAAAATGAGACATATAATAAAGGACGGAAGGACCAATTTTCATTAAAAGTTGTACCTAACAGTAAACGAGAAAAAAATTCGTGGACCGAGGGAGTATATTTTTCTGAATTATTTTTCGAATTTTGTTTTTGAGTTGAGTGTATTAACAAAACATGCGGTTGTATTTAACCTGGCCCAATTTATAACTGCATAGAGTGTTCTTTCATTCTATCCTCCTAGTGTTTTTTTAGCAGTGTTTGAGTGTGTTTTAACTAATTTATTACTCCCTCCGTTCAATATTAGTAGGCCTACTTTTTGGGCAGTTATTTTTTGTCATAAGCTGGAGGGTATTATGAGGTATTGTGAGGTTCATTTATCAATAAAGTTATTGTTTATGGAAAATATGATACTTATATTTTCCATAAACAATAACTTTATTGATAAATGAACCTCACAATACCTTATAATACCCTCAAACTTATGATAAAAAATAACTGCCCAAAAAATAGGCCTACTAATATTGGACGGAGGGAGTACATGACTTCAAATCAATCCCTCACCCTTCCATGGGTTATATCTATGCTACACTGTTGGGTAGTGCCCAGCAGTGCTTTAGCATGTTGTACCACATGTTTTGTAGTGTTGTACAGTACAACACTACAAAGCATGTGGTACAACATGCTAAAGCACTGCTGGGCACTACCCAGCAGTGTAGCATAGACAAATTCCTTCCATGTTATTAAAAAAAACAAAAAACAAAAAACAAAATGGTAGCAATTTGGTCCAAGAACTTGTGAAATAGTGCATATATATATCATCTTTTGTAAGTTGTTAACTTGAGACATACACATACTCCTATCAAACGAAAGAATTATTATCATCAAAGCCTTCTGAAACCAAAACCTCGGATGATGAGTTATTAGGGGGTGGATAGTTGCAGGTACTAGAATTTGTGGAGTCTGCAAGATTTAAGGCCTGCTCTTGTATCATCATTTTCAACTTCTTTCCTTGTTCCTCAATCCTCAGTTGTAACTCGTTTTGAATCTTCATCACCACAAACAAACAAATATGTAATTAATTCTTCACAATTATATAAATGGTTACCATGAATATTTTCAATTCAGTATTTAGTCTCAAAATTAATCTTTTACCGGATTCAATCCTTTAAACCCCAAAATATATAATATTATCATATTTAATCTTAATTTCTCTAATATGGTTCAATCTTGATCTCAAATCGATCGGAAAAAATGAAATGACAATGTTGTTTATCTCATTGAGTGGCACATGACGGGCAAAATTTGGAATTTCCGACGATGAAATTGATCTGACTGTCATTTCTTTTTTTTAAAATTAAATATATATATGATGCGTAATAAAATTTGTAAAAAAAAAAGGAAAAATAAAATTAAAATTAGCACATTTGGATGTCATATCAGCTTCATTGCTAAAAATCACCCATTTCAGAACTTCAAAACAAATTCGTATTGACCTTATCAGTTGATTTGACATCAAACTTGATTTTATCTAAAAGATTGGGACTAAAAGTGTTAAAAAAATTAATTTGGGAACTAAATCTATCCTAACAATGTACCTTTAATATACGCAAATTGTAGGCTGAATGCGAAAATCTTGGTACACAAAATTAATCTTTTACCGGATTCAATCATTTAAACCCCAAAATATATAATATTATCATATTTAATCTTAATTTCTCTAATATGGTTCAATCTTGATCTCAAATCGATCGGAAAAAATGAAATGACAATGTTGTTTATCTCATTGAGTGGCACATGACGGGCAAAATTTGGAATTTCCGACGATGAAATTGATCTGACTGTCATTTCTTTTTTTTAAAATTAAATATATATATGATGCGTAATAAAATTTGTAAAAAAAAAGGAAAAATAAAATAAAATTAGCACATTTGGATGTCATATCAGCTTCATTGCTAAAAATCACCCATTTCAGAACTTTAAAACAAAGTCGTATTGACTTTTTCAGTTGATTTGACATCAAACTTGATTTTATCTAAAAGATTGGGACTAAAAGTGATAAAAAATTAATTTGGGAACTAAATCTATCCTAACAATGTACCTTTAATTGCTCGTGAAGACGCTTTTGGACTTCTACTTGCAGTTGCAATGCCTCTTTTAGTTGCATTCCGCTGCTAATTTGCAAAATTTAATTATTCAGAAACTTGTGACCTTAGTAATAAACTTGAGACAAAAGTTTTTTATTTTTAAACTTTAATTTAAACATGTAACAAAAATGAAATGTTAGGTATAATTAGCAATTAATTATCTCACGTTTCCATGTCAATTTGAGCCCCACTGTTTGTACTACTCTTGTCAGATCTTCCTACATGCATAAAACAAGAATCAGAATTATAAGCCTTTAATTTTGTGAATCATCAGATTTAGTGTACCTTCCGATGAATCTGGAACGTACTTCACATTTCGATATTTCTGCGAATTAAAAAGAAGTAAATTAAGAGACGTGTTATTTAAAATTACACATGAAATAAATTAATCAAAGTGAACCTGCAAATGGCTTTTGATATGCAAAATGGTGAGTCCCTCTCTATGACCATCCTGCTGCATCAGCTTAAGTATTGCCTTTGGTGTTGCCTCTACGTTATGAAATTAATATATATGTAATTAATATTCAAGAAATTAAATAAAAAGGGGAAAAAAAATTACAAATGGTCTTGTAACTTTATTCAAACCCATAAATAGTTTTGTATTTTTTTTAACAGAAGTCGTGTATGTTTTTACTTTATCAATATTAGTCATTTGGGTATCAATTTTGGTTCTTTTCAGTGGGAAATTTAAATTTGGCCGGAAAAGTTACTGGAAATTTGGTGTAACTTACATAAAGAACCGAAAAAGGTATCAAAATGACAAGCTTAACAAGAAGAAAAGAATAATATATGTATTGACCCAAATGTTACCGTAAATTGCTCGAAAATTAGCCATCGGAATAGCCGAAATTCACGATTTTGAAATCTCAATTCTTGGGGTATGAGTAATCGAAACATAAAATTAATCGAGGGATTTTCTTCTTGGATGTGAGACGATTCAAATGATATAAGCAACAATTTTCCAGTTAAATTTTAAATTTTACGGCAAAAATGATCAAAATTAATACTAAGAGGATCAAAATTGAAAATATAAAAACTTATAGGACCTTTTATGGACTCGGACATAGTTACAGAAGATTTTTTTTTTTTCTCAACAAAAAGAGTAGGTAATAATAATATGACTTACTATCAGGACCACCAAGTTGATTCACACAATCAACGAACCGATCATGCAGATCCTCAGTCCATCTAATTCTTGTTTTGGCCAATGAGTTATAATTGCCTGATGATGTAGTCGCCTGTCCAAACTGATTTATGTATGATGGAAAAATGAGAAAGTTAATTTGTGTCACCACCACATGTATTGTCGGAAAATGTGTGAATAAGAAATTAATTCTCGAAATTGTTGTATCAAGAAATTGAAAAAGAACTGAAAAAGGAGAAAACATTAAATTGAGAAGATAATTGCTATATTCTTTTATTTTGTAGAAATTCGTTTTTATTGTGGTGATAATTGTCGGTAACTTCTCAGTTCGTCTTGAGCATTATATCGTTGTATCCTGGGAAACAAATGAAGAACATACTTTGTTTTGAGGAAATCGTGTCTAACACGAGCTTCGATTTTTCGGTTTATCTACGGTGCATATTTCATACAAACGAGCTTCGATTCTCTGTTTCCATTATTTTCAACCATCTACGATGCATGTTTTCTACATATATATTAAGAGAAATTATAACAAAATAATGAGTACTTACTCGAAGATCAAGATTTGCATCGAAAGGAAGAGAAGGGCTTATTCTTGCGTTATCTGAAAACGGATATGATGTGATGATAGGATTCTTGAATTCTTGAAAATGAGATAAGGCGTAAGCCTCGTTTGTTGAGTAAAAACCCGGGCTAAGACTCTCCGGGGCCGGGGCTCCGAATTGTTGCTCACAAGCATAATTTTGACGAAATTCCGGAGTAATGAAATCGATATCAAATTCATAACCCTCCATTCTGGAAACAAGATCTGATTTTTGAATATGTATAACAACTTGTGGAAAGAATCTTCTAAGTATTCCTTACTTAGATAGGAATGATGAATTGGAAATACTAATTAAAGCCTAAACAACTATATATATATATATTGTACTCTAATCCAATAATTAAATGCCACTTACTAATTACTCTGCTTGGCGACTAGCTATTGGTGGGAGTCCAGATATTGAAGTTATCAAAATAGTATACTAGTGATTAGCACATCATTGACCTGTAGAGTTGCCCAACGGTTCCGAACCGTCGGTTCCCGGTTCTAATTTAATGGAACCTGAATCGAACCGCTAAATATAGATGGACGGTTCCGGTTCTGTCGGTTCTGGTTCCGATTTTGATTCTGACGGTTCATGGTTCCGAACCTTTCTTTCTCTTTTTTTTAATAAATAACATATATTTTTTTCTTAATTTGAGTACAAAAAAAATGAAAATTGAATTTAAACAAGTAAAATTTTATTGTATTCAACTTTCAACATACAAAATAAAATTACAAATACAATATAAATAAATAATAACTAAGGTTTATAAATTTTTAAAATATGTAATACAAAGTTTACAAATTACAATTTTAAATTTTTTACATGAAAATAACTTAGTATTTAGTATTTAGTATTTAAAACCTACATTACAATTAAAAAATACAATAATGAATTTTTTTTATAAAATATTAATATTATCATAGGTATTAAAATGATATATATTTATATATATTAGCTCGCCGGTTCGAACAGTGGAACCGTCGGTTATGGTTCTCGATTTAGTAGAACCGAAATTGAACCTTATAATACACGGTTTCGGTTCCGGTTTAGTGACGGTTCCACTATTACCGGTTATGGTTCCGGTTAGAACCGACAAACCGTCGATTAGAACCGATGGTTCTGGTTCATTTGGGCAAGTCTATTGACATGTGTGAATTAATCATCAGAAAGCCAAGTAAAAAAAAAAAAAAAAACGCAGAAATTAATCTCAACATTTTAAAGTTAGCAAATTCTTGTCCTTTGTGATCTCATTACATGCAAAATCGAGTCGGAAATGACAACAAATGAACCCAAAATTAATCATGAGTATATGTAGGACAAAAGGCAACAAACAAGAACAGGCCACTTTGTGTTGTTTCCATACTATGTTTAATTATAAATCATTAATTATTGCATAATGCATCGAAAAGCCCCAAACTATATAATTTTATTTTAAAAGACCCTGAATTAATTTTTGTTTTTAAAAATCGTTAAACTATACATTTTTTTTCAGTAGGCCCCTAATTTTTTTTTATTATTTCAAAAAGTCCTTAAAAATATATAATTCTTGTTTCATAAGGCCCCTACTGAAAATCCATTAGAGACACATTTTTTGTTGAAAATCGATCATAATAGCATTGAATTTGCACTACAAAAAAATAATGAATTGCCTACAAAAAAAATTCTTAGTAAGAATTCCCTACGATTTGCCTATGAAATTTTCTAATTATGAAAGCATCTACATTTCTTAACCTAGAAACAACTTTACCTACGAAATAAAATATCTAGTTATAATTACCTACAACTCTACAAGTCACTTGCTTACCAAAATTTATCTATATCACAATTTGTCTATGGAATTTCCGTAAGCAATTTTTTTTGTAGGTGGGGAAGGAAAATGTCAATACAATTAGCAATTTTTGTAGGCAATTCGTAGGTAATTTCCGCTACGAATATTTTTGTTGGAAATTTTGTATCCATATTGACAATTTCTGTGGGCGGTTTTATGTTTCCTTGTAGTGTTGGTTGGTTTGTCATATTTTAATGAAAAATATTAAAGTAACTTAGCAAAATTCGTGAATTCTTCATGGGATTTTTAAATGTATTATGCGTTAATTATTTTATGTTGATCAAGCACAATTAGCGCGTAACGGATTAATGATTAGAAAGCCTTTTTTGCTATTGGAAGAAGTATTAAATAATCGAACAAGATAATGAAAAATATGTATGAATACAAAATGTCGGAAAACAACCTTTCCAGAATTCTCTTTTTCTCCGAGGAAAGGGTCAAATACAACTGGATTTTTCTTGATGTCTGTTAACAAGACAGATTCACAATTATAACAAGGAAGCAAATTAATTTCTTAATTTGTTTTGGATTTGGATTTGATATTCTTTTCATTTTTACATGAAATCTATAACAAGAATCTAAAGACTAGTTCAATATTTTGCTGGTAAATACAAATAAATTAGTTGCAAAAATAGTCGTGACAAACAGATCTTTCCACAAGTAGTAATCACAAGACGTGACGAACATATCTTTCTACAAGTGGAAATAAATCATAGTTGAGGAATTATATTGTACACACTCGGGGAGGAATTTATATTGAAACTGTTTAGAGAAATTAAACCCGGCAATTTCAGAAAACATGGTGATTAGCTATACAGGGAAATTAATATTGTCCCTTAGGTTTCTCAAAGGACAAATATTATTGTACACACACCTAAATGAAATTTGATCTCTATAATCATATACAACACTCCAAGAAAATTGTTATAGAAGGGGTGTGTGTACTTCGAAACACTGAAGGATTTATGAAAAGAAACACGAAACGAATTTGTGAAGAAACCGAGTCTAGGAATAATCTATTCCCGCAAGACTAAATACGTCCGTATAGTGCTTACGGTGAGTGCGTACAAGTCTCCAAAGGTAAAACGGTTTATCAATTCACACTGGTAGCACCACCGAGTATGAATTTCCGGCGAACTAAATCGGAATTATGAGCGTAAAAGGAATTCTGGAGCGAAAGGATTTCGGGAAATTTTGGGTTCGTAAGTGTGTTAGAAAGAATGGACGAAATGCGATATATATAGGCGGAAATCCGACCCATCTGAAGGTTACTGGAGTGGAGTACGTGGTGATCGTGGGTTACCCACGTTCTGTAGTGGAGAGAAACACAGTTTCTCATTCTTGGGAAGCAAGACGGAATATTCCATATACTCTGGAGTGTATTAATCAAATTCGTAGGTGTATTAAACAAGTTCGTGGGCCGACCCAATTCTAAATGGGCCAACCGAAGTGGGCCGACCCAAGTTCATATGGGCCACCCGAACCGATTGGATCCAAAAAGGTATTGAGCCATTTTATATTTTTGGTATTCTAAAAATATAGGTAAGACCCCAAAGCCCAAGAACCACGAACCCGGGCCCGGGCGGGGCGCGCGCGTGTGGTCCATGGTTAGGGTCCCCATGTCCCAATTTAAAGAACATGAATACTTTCCTACTTATATACAAGACAATCTTCTTGTAATTTTCTAATGTGGGATGAAACTTTGTTTTTTCATTTCCCATGGATTTATTCAACACAAATGAATAATACTACAACTTCCCAAATTAATTTCTCACTCACCGGAAATCGGTTTTGAGATATTAAATATACCACGCTCATCTACTCCGTGAGTAGAACAACATCGTTAATTTTGTTTTCCCAAAAACTAACGTTTTTACTCCTGAAAAAATTGGTCAAAGTCAGGGTATGAAACCTTCATTAAAACCAATTTCCAACAAATTAACATTTAGTGACAGTAATTCTATAATTAAAAAAATTCTAGCTAAAAGTTTTTAATGACAGTAAACATTTTTTAATGACAGGACTAAAAAATATTTCCTATCACTAAAATCTTTTAATTAGAAAAACAATAATGATAGGATATGACAAAGTGGATAATTTTAGAGATAATAACGAAAAATATGTAGTTGATCGTACAAGATTTAATGAAAATAAATACCTTAATTATTTTTACTTGTTCTTGTATATGGTAATTTTTTTTTTCTTTTTAACTACTAGTTTAATAATATGATATGCTGGATCGGAATGAAGGGCCCAATATTCTCCTGATACAACAAGGGCTTTTCTGTTGTTTCCCTCTGATGGGCCCAAAAAAAATGAAAAGGACTGGACCTTTCGTTCTTTAAGCCCGTCATATTGGATATATCGGCCCATTATGTTAAACTCGTTTGACATTAATTGCTATTTTTAATTTGAGTTAATTTCCCAAGTAATCCTGTATTTTTGTGAAAAAAAAAAAAAATCATCAATTTTAATTTTTTTTTTCTTTTTTAACTTTTTCTTCTTTTTTTCTATAAATTATAAATAAAAAAAATCACCAATAATCAAGTAACACTACAAGAAAATAAAGAATTGTCTACAAAATTTTTCCAACACAAAAGTTCATAGCAAAAATTGCCTACGATTTGCCTACAAAATTTTCTAATTATGAAATCATCTACATTTCTCAATCTAGAAATAATTTTGCATATAGAATTAATTTGCCTACGAAATAAAATCTATAAGTATAATTACCTACAAGTCGTTTGTCTATAAAATTTTACCTACATCTTGGCAATTCTTTTTGTAGGTGAATGAAAATGTCAATACAATTAGAAATTTTTTGGGCAATTCGTAGGTAATCTCCTCTACGAATTTTTTTGTTGGGAATTTTGTAGCCACATTGACAATTTCCGTAGACAATTTTATGTTTTCTTGTAATGTAACATATATTATACATCAAACCACAACAAATATCGATAATCAGTCATAAAATATAGAGTATGTATAGGGTGAAATTGGTTTATATATGAATCATTGAAGGGTATTGGTTATTTTCATTGAATAGTATTAGTTGTTTGTACTGAAGAGTATTACTGATTTACGCAGAAAAGTTTTAGTTCATTTTCACTGAACAACTAAGACTCTTTAGTGTAAATCAGTAATACTCTTTAGTAAATACAATTAATATTCTTCAATAAAAACAACTAATATCCTTCAGTGATTCATGTATAAACCAGTTTCACCCTATACTTTGTCTAAAATATATAGTTGTAAGATGACGAAGTAACCCATGTGATGACTATTATTTTCCTACATCTTTCTTACAAGAGCACGGAAATATATATCATCATAATACTAACTAAAGATGTGTTATATGTCATATCTTGATTGAGAAGTAAGTAATTGCATGTAATATCAAGACCAATGATTGATCGTATAATGTATGAAGTCATTAGAGTTTCCCATGATTGATCCCAATAGTAGCATTAACGCCACCAAAAGAGTTGTGCAGCTAATTCTTGTAATAATTTGGTGAATTGGGTTTGGGTAAGAGGAGATTCAGTGGATCTTCACAGCCTTGCAATTCATAAAGCTAAATATTTCGTTTTGTCACACTCTTGATTTTATTTAATTTGAGTAATTATTTATTGGCAACCAACCTCCCTGGTCCTATATATTTTTCTGCAGATTGAAAGAATTCCGCCCCATCTAAAAGTCCGAACTTATAAAAGGGTGCGAAATTAAATCATTTAATTATTTCTCTTAACACTCCCCTCACTTATGGGCCGGACTCAATTTCCCTACTTGGGGAGGCCCAATGAGTGGACAATTTAATATGGGTGGAGTTGCTTTCAACCATAGAAGAATTCCGCCTCATCTAAAAGTTCGAACTTGTAGAATGGTGTGAAATTAATTCATTTAATTATTTCCCTTAACAACCATGATTAAATGAATTTTATACAAGAATCCAGATGAACAATGGGAATTTATGTATATATTTTAAAGAAAATTTATTAAAACTTGCTTGTAGTGATCTTGCTTCGAGGTTGTGATTTTGTCTCTGAATTCAGGGTATGATTTTGTATTTGATTTTTGATGATATGCAACAATTTAATATATATATGTTAGGTTAATTGAAGTATAGTCCTCAGACAAATAATTATATGAAAATAGTTCATAAAAAAACTTATCATGAAATTATATTAAAATATCGAATATTTGATCAAGTGAATCAATAATTTTACCAGGAGTATCATTAATTTGGATCGGTGGTATTATATTATAATTGTTGTAAATTTTCTTGAACCTAAATTAATGGTATCCCTGGTGAAAATATCGACACTTCTGATCAAATATTCAGTATTTTAAAACAACATGATAAATTTATTATCAATTATTTTCATATAAAACTTACTCTAAATCCTCGACCTTGATACCTAAACAAAATTTTCATAAATATGCAAAAAATATTTGAAAATTCAAATAATTATTCATTGTTACCCTTTAAGTTAAATAGGTTTTAGGTTATAAATTGTATTTGCATTAGCATTTCAAGAAAGTGGACAAAAGAGAGCATGTAAGAAAAAATAAAAAGGCGAAGTATAAATTATTGAATTACATTTGTTCCTGCTGGATCACGGTGACAAAAAGATTCGAGAAAATAAAATAAAGTGAACTAAAGTGCAGCATTCCAATCTTCCATTGATTTGATATTAGATGAAATTCTAGAACTCAAATAATTAAAGTCTGTCCCCTCATCTACTATTTAACATTTCCCTTTTGGGTTCGCTTTTATTTATTTAAATTAGATACGAGTTTCTCTAATAAATTGATTTGCATGAATTATCACAATTTTGATGTTGTATATCATTTAAGAGTTTTAATTTTGTTCCTGATTTATCCTGAATTCTGAATTCAAAATATAAGATATATTTTAGGGATTATATTAAAATATGACAAATCTATTAGAGATTATCAAAATATAATTAGATCTTTTAAAGATTTATGTGGGGTATATATGTCAAAATTTATAATTCTTAATTTGTCTTAAAATCTCTAAAACGACACTTATTTTGAATCGGATGGAGTATTATTTGTTGTTTATTTGTCATGCTTGTATGTAAAATATATATGAACGTGTCACTTATTAATTTAATTACACGTATATATTTTATTAATAGATTAAAACAAGGTATTAAAATATTGGATAATTATACATTGAAATTATCTGTGGAAGTCTCTAATTAAATTATTCGTAATTGGTTTATCTAGTGAGCCAAACATAGGCCTTTTGAATCTGGCTTGATTCCTAAAAGCCCAGCAAGGGCATCCAAATTCTACTGTTTACTTGCTTTTTTGCACATTATATTACTCCAATTTAAAATTTGACATGGTCCACTTCGATTTTTATTTTTATTTTTTTTATCCCTAAATCACCTATGTTTTGAGCCCCTTTTCAATTAATTGGCTACTCAAAATTGGCTCAAGTTCAAAGTTGCAAAGCGGGCTTTGGTATGAAATGAAATAACTTTTTGGGAATTGTGTGGAAAATGCATGGTAACATTCTCAATTAATAAGAAAACAACTTGTAATTACCTAGCCCTTAACATAACAAACAGTACTCTTAAAAGTTAAAAGTAAAGATTAAGATCACATATGAGAAATAATCTATTGGTATCAAGAATATTATTATTAAACCAACTCAAATTTACGTGATTCACTAATTTTGTGTTAGCTACATTCACAAACAGAAGAGAGAATCATATAGTATCATGTGATCTCAATGATTATAGAGTATAAAATTACATAGATCAATAATAAAGATATTTAATTATTTATAGGCGATTAAAACAGACCTCAGCCAGCAGGGGTTCAAGGCATCTCACCAATTATAAATCTGAATTGTCAAGAATATTATATGCACACATTTTGTGTTGTTGATGATTTTAAAATTAGTGAAAATATATTCTGATTTAGATCTCACGTGTAGAGGGAAACAATTAAATGAATTAATTTCACACCTCTCTGCAAGCTCAAATATTTAGATGAGTTGGATTTTTTTTTAATCGGTAAATGTTAGTTGTTAGTAGTTAGATTAGTTCACCAAGCCCCCAAATACTCCAAAAAATCTCTAAGCCACCTTATAACTCCTATAATTCACTCACTAGAATGAAGAACCTGGTGGTCAGGTGGGCTAGCTAAGCCACCTGGTTTTAGATGAGTTGGAATTCTTTCATGGTATCAGAATAAATAGGCTCACGTCCGATCAAAGATCCTGGATTTGATTTCTCCCAAAGCGGAAAAGTTGAGTTCGGCCCATGAGTAATTTCACATCTCTGTGCAAATTTGGGCTTTTAAATGAGGTGAAATTCTTTCGGAACAAACACAAAGAAAAAGTCTTGATATTTAATCTGCAAAGTTGTTACCACTTTATTTAACCTCACCTACTAACTAGTCACTATTTTGGAACCAACTCTCCCTCTATAAATTAAATCCACTCATGCATGTATTTTCACCATCAAGAAAAATGGCTGGTCCCTCATTTTTGAAACCCCCAAACTCACTTCACATTTTGCCCTCTTCTTCCTTAACCTCCATCAAACTCAAAACCCTCTTCCACACCTTCATATTCTACAAAATCGCGCGCTTTTTCGCCAAGGCGAAATCGCTCCTACTCGAGCTTCTAGAAGACACACACTTTCTAGAACTTTCCATTTTGAAGAAAAACAAGAGGCAAAAAAAGCTCTTCTTTGGCTCATTTAGGCTGCATTACAATTGGTGCACTTCTCATGTCATGCCTTCCAATTCCCATGTTTACTACGATGCCAGCTGGAACACGGCGACGCCGTTGGATGATGATAAGGAAATGGACGGCTCGGATGAGCTCGAGAGGTACTTGGAGTGGCTTGAGGAGAAGAAGAGTGGTAATGAGATTGATGAGCTGGCTGATTTGTTCATTGCTAATTGTCATGAGAAGTTTAGGTTGGAAAAACAGGAGTCTTATAGAAGGTTCCAAGAAATGATGGCTAGAAGTACTCTTTGATAGTTTATGTTTGAATTGAGATAGGTGGGTGGGGCCCATTTTTAATTTTACTTTAGTTTTACTCTATGTATGGATTGGGCTTTGCTTTTGCTTTTTCTCTTGTGGGATTTCTGCAAGTTCAATGAAGAATCTTGTTTGAATTTTGGATATTTGTATGTACTCCTCCCTTTTTTTTTTTATTTAATGTCATTTTAGCTTTTACACATTTTTAATGGGTTAATTGCATTTTTATTTCAAAGAGAATATTTTACTTTCAAAATGATTTATATCCAGCAATTATAGACCCATAGTTTTTTTCCCATACTTTTGGTCCCAAAAAAATAGAATAAATTGCAGTTTGTCTCAAGAGATTGAGTAAAATTGCAATTTTGGTTCCAAGAGAATATGACAAAATTACAGTTTTAATTTGGACCTAAAAATTAACAATGAGACCAAAACTGAAAAAAAAAAAAAAGGACAATTTTCGCACATAGGTACCAAAAATGTTTTGCACTCATTCTCTTGGGACCAAAATTACAATTTTTACCTTTTTTTAATATATATTATTTTAATAATTCTTCATCAAATATTTCAATTTAATCCCTATTGATTTCTACTCATTTTCTTTTTTAAACAAATTTTTCCATAATTTAGGAATTTTATGGGTAATATTGGAAAAAATTTATAACCTTAACCTGTTTTTTTTTTTTTTTTTTTCCGAAAAGGACATCTGAATATATATGGTAAAAAGTATTTAAGGACATGCATGAAGTTTATATCAAAATTTTATAATTTTATTTTAATATACATGTCACGTTAATAATGCACTAGCATATATTTATATTGATAGAAAATCAAAATTATGAAAACCATGTTAAAACTCAACTAAAAGATGGTTGCTGCAGCTAGCTAGTAATTTGCTTAATATTATTGACTGGTCAATTCATGGTTACTTGGGTTGGGAGATTTGGAGATCTTCTATTAGTTCATCTAACAAACTTTTTATTTGAAAAAAAAAAAAAACTTTTTATTTGTGAGTTCATCAGAACAGACTCGGTCTAATTTTGTATTTATTTCATCACCACAAAATAATATAAGAAATTTTAACATTGCTATCAAAAAAAAAAAAAAAGACATGGACAATCTGGACTGATGCACTAATCTGTGTTATTTACTTATGGCGCAGGTTATTTGCACTAGCCCCTTTGTTAAAAACACTACCGGATGAATACACTATTTTTTTTCGAACTAATTTTTCGAAATTTTTCAATTTTTTCGAACTTTTTTTTCGAAACTTTTTCATTTTTTCGAACTCTTTTTCCGAAAATAACTAAATTCACAATATTTCGGAATTTTTTTTCGAATTTTATGTTTATTTTCGGAATTTCTTGCCGAAAATGTTTCAATTTTTTGAAAAAATTGATAGTGTATTCATCCGGGTAGGGTATTTAACAAAGAGGTTAGTGCTAGTAACCGGTCTTTACTTATTTGACCTTATATGTCAGTAACAGGGCCTTGATAGTCCCAAACAAATTGGGCTCATAATCGGGCTCAAAAGTTTGGGTTTATAGCCGGCCCAGGCTATACACATTCCTACGTTTCGTTAATAAATCCACCGAAAACATATTCAGACAAAAAAAAAAAATTGTAGCAATTTTCACAAATTTTTTTTTCCGAAAATGCATATATTTAGTGTTTTTTTTTTTCAAAAGTTGTCAAATTTTTCGATTTTTTTTTCCGAATATTTTTTAGGTAAAGTGTATTAACAAAAGATAGAACTATATTTAACTTGGGCCTTAAGCCCAATGTTATTCTTTAAAGCCCAAACTACTTGGGCTCATAATCATGGTTCAAGTGTGTGGGTTTATGATTTACGAGTGAGTATTTCACCCCCAAAATTTTTGTTGAATTTTTTTTAGAACACTTGTCATTTGTTTAAAAATACGATTAGAACATTTAGATATTTTTGTGGGGCGTCAATGATGTTCTAATCATTTTCTCGAACAAATGACAAATGTTCTAAAAAAATTCTCGAACAAAAATATCCCTACTATTTACGAGTTCTTCTTCTTAGAAACCGTGAAAAAATAATAAATCTATTTTTATTTTTTTGGATGGAGGGTGTACACACATACAATATATTCTAGATCAAATTGGATTAGTTTTGAGTTTCAATTGTATATTCTTGACAATATATATTGATCAAAAGTTTCTTCCGGCCCCATTCCCCACTCCCACGTGTAGCAGGTAGCATGATCTTTGTAAATCAACACTACCTACAAACTTTGCCATATATTACAAACAAATTCGGACAAAAGCATAAATATATTAAACTTAATTATAATAATTACATCATCAAGATTAAGAAAAATCCATTAATTAATGAAAATGAAACAAAATTTACAAACTTTAGGAGGAATGCAGATCAAATCTTCTTCATTGGCGCTCCGCCTTGAGTTTCCAAGAATTGATTAAAAGAAATAAATGCACACTCTCATATGCACCAATGGTGCATTCGCTCGATACTTTTCAATATAATTTAACCACATTTTTCAGGGTGCATTTACTCAATTCTTTTCAATATAATTTAACCACACTTTACAATGTAACAAAAACATATTTTTCAGTGTAAACAGACTCAATTGTGAATAGGGTTTCTACCGCTGGGTGGCCGGGTCCTGAGGCTTTGCTCCACAGCTTTCTTGGGCTGTTTTTTGGCTCCGGAATGGAGTAATTTTCTTGTCTGAATTTGTTTATCAACAAATCTTGTAATAGTAATGGCCTCTTCATCTGCAAATTGATGATGATGATGATGATGTGGGGAAGAAAGAACAAATATTGAATGTAGAAGCAAAACCAAGAATAGAGCTGGGATTTTGTGTTTTATTCTCATCATTAATTTGAGAGATAGGCAAAGATCTTTAAGAGAGTATATAGTGAGATTTGGTACAAATGAAATGAAAGAGATGGAGTGTTATGAATATATATACATGTGTGTGATTAGTTAATCACATGCATAAATATATTAATACAAAAACGTACTAATAAAATAACCTCAATTTTGGTCATGAATTCAAAGACAATTATTGTTGACTTGAAAAAGAGCAAGAATTTGCAGCTGGCTATATTGTAATTACTTATACAGTCATGGACAGCACATTCATGACTCCCCTTTTTTACTAAGATTTTGTACACAAGTACATGTTGCTATATATCTACATTTTTATTATTGTCTGATTAATGTGATATATTTTTTTATAATAGTGTGAATTTTGAAATTTTAGAGCGTGCTTTGAAACCCTACTAACTCTAGAAAAGTGGTTTTAATTGATTTTTGTAGTAAAATAAAAAATGTGGCGTGTTTGGAAATAAACTGATTTAAAATTAAATTGAAGAAATAATATGTTTGCAAAAAAATCAACTTTATTAATAGTGAGGTAGTTAATTGTAAGAGTGGTTATGTTATAACTGATTATAGAGAATTCAAAAGCATGTAAAATTAACTTGTTTTGTCAAAATTGATTTTAAGTGTTTAAAAAAGTAATTGCATGTAAATATTACTTTAAAATAAAAATGATTCTCTCTTAGGCATTATGATCGCAAACACACACTTAAGACAAAGTATAGAGTGAAACTGGTTTATACATAAATCACTGAAGGGTATTAATTATTTCCATTGAAGAGTATTAGTCGTATTTACTAAAGAGTATTACCGATTTACACTAAAGAGTCTTAGTTGTTCAGTGAAAATTAACTAAGACTCTTCAGTGTAAACCAGTAACACTCTTTAGTAAAAACAACTAATACTCTTCAGTGAAAACAACTAATACCATTCGGTGATTCATTTTTTTTTTTTTTGATCGGTAAATGTTAGTTGTTAGTAGTTAGATTAGTTCACCAAGTCTCCATACACTCCCAGAAATCTCCAAGCCTACCTTATAACTCCCTCCCAATTCGTTCCCAAAGGGAATCGAACCCAGGTCACTCACTAGAGTGAGGAACCCGGTGGCCAGGTGGGCTAAGCCACCTGGTTCCATTCGGTGATTCATATATAAACCAATTTCACTCTATACATACTCCACACTTAATTATGACTTATGAGTATTTCTCCATTGCGCTTAACTTATATATATATATTCCCAATAAGGAGAAGAATTAATTGCATGAGTCAAAACACATCTTTTCGACTAAAAAAGAACCAAATATAAATTGTGATTAAAAATAATTCGTTGCCTTTCACCGAAGCCATAATCAATTGAGAACAACTTTATATATAAAATTGAAAATCCGAAACTCATAACGAATCGAAGTTGGAAAAAAACTCTCATATCACGTGAAGGAAGAATTAACTATTAGAGCTCCACTAAGTTAAATTAAATATGTCAATTAATTTAAATTATATACAAGTAACAAGTACGTGGTTGGCATGCATGTGATGTGTGAATTACTAATTGCATCTTAAAATATAGACCTCACATTCTAAATAACTCAATACTTTCCAGGCGTATATATTGATCGATATTTTTTATCAGACAAGTTTTCACATTAATGCATCTCTTTTTAATACCATTTGATTTTCAATAAGGTGTGCTATGAATATTTTATTGTAGTAGTTGGAAACTCCATAAATATCTCTAATCCCTCTATATACTAATAGAGAGTTTTTTTACTGATGTGTTAATTTCTGGTGCGTTTTGCTTGTGTGTCGTCTTCTGGTGCATTTCACTTATGTGTCAAGTCTCACGTGGCATGATTGTGCGTCGCTTTATCCTATGTGTCATTCATGTGGCATTGTGACCTTTCATAAGAAGAAGTCTAATAAAAAAAAATACCTCATGAGTATTATATATTATGTTTACCAATTAAGCTAACTATAAATCGTTGTGAAATTTAAATATTTATTATATACAACTTGAGTTAAATATATATATATATATATATATATCTTCTGAAAGACTCTTAATTATTTGCAATTGTATTATTCTAAACTCTATATTTTTTTTTATTTCTTCTTTGTCTTTTTCTTTTTACAATATTTTAGTTGTTCTTCGATTATTTGTCCACAAATAAATGTCTAATTGCTAATATTTGCGATGTGTTAATAAAATATAAAATTTTAAATTAATTTTACGAACAACCCGCATAATATGCGGGCTACTCATCAGTTGTAGGTTACACGAGAGTGGAAGAGCATATCGGTTATGGGCTCGCAACAAAATTAGTATAAGCTTTCCTTCTTTCTCTCCCTCTCTTTTTCTTTTCTTTTCTTTTCGTATTTATATTGTTCTTGGCAAAGTATTATATGAAAATAGTTCATGATAAACTTATCATTAAACAATTTTAAAGTATCATTAATCTCATCGAGAGTATAAATAAAGGGGTATCATTAGTCTGAGTTCAATAAAATTATTTTAAATTTTCTTGAACTCAGACTAATGATACCCCTGACAGGTTTAATGATATCCCTAATGAGATCAATGATACTCTAAAACTATTTCATGTTAAACTTATTATAAAGCGTCTTCATATAAAACCTACTCTTGTTCCTATATATTTGAATTAGATCGAACTATGGGACAACACATGCATGATGTAACTTACCATGAGAAGAGACAATGTGGTTTTTTTTTTTTTTTACCCCAATATATCAAAAAATAAATAATTTATGAAGTAAGTAGCTATGGATTCATACTAGAATGCTGGGCAAAATTGTGAGCAATGGAAAGAATATAGAATTAAAGTCATATCTCTTAAATAGGTGAACTAAGCTAAATTTCTTTATCTTTGTTAATCAAAACCATAGTAAAGTGATTCCTTAACTTCTAAAGAACCCAACCAAGCACCCTTCAATTTCACAAATAATTTTTTTTTTTTTTTTAACTTAGGTAGTCTAAATATCATCTAAAATTTTGAGGAACTTTCAGCAAAGGTATATTATGTAGACAAGAAAACTGGCGTTTGTTTATCCAAGAGTAGATATGTACTGCATTATCAGGGAATTCTTTTAATTTATTAATTTCACACTTTTTACAAATTTAAAATTTTAATTCTTCTTTGTATAGGGATGTGTATACATGATTATTCAATTATTTGGGCCCTCTGTTGGCTGCCATTGGGTCATGGCCCATTGGGTCAAGAGTTGTTTGTAGAGTAATTTTGATTTATTTGCACTAGCCTCTCTGTTAAATACACTACCAGAATGAATACACTACTCGGTGTTCGGATTTTTTTTCGAAAACTTTTCATTTTTTTGGAGTTTCTTTTCGAACATAGTGTAATTTAAAAAAATCGGAATTTTTTTCGAAAACTTTACAAATTTTCGAAAAAGAAAGTCGAGGGTAGTGTATTTAAAAAAAAAGGCCTTTTGATTCATTTGAAATGTAAAGTTGCTGTGTTATATTATTAAGGCCAAGGTTATATACAGTCCTATCTTTTGTTAATACCACCCCACCAAAAAATGTTCTGAAAAAAAATCCGAAAATTTTGACAATTTTCGGAAAAAAAAATCCGAAAATTTTGACAATTTTCGGAATTTTTTTCCGAAAACTAAAAAGAAAAAAACACTGAACTTATGATTTTTCGGAATTTTTTTTCGAAAATTGTTACAATTTTCGGAAAAAATTTCCGAACAATTTTTTGGGTGGGTTTGTATTCACCAAACATGGGACTGTATTTAACCTTGGCCATTAATAACCAGGACTAAAAATGGCCGGAAAATACTGGGCTTGTTATCGTGGACCATTTGTTAGGCCCAAATTAATTATCAAAACTTTTTTAGCCGTATTTATTCTGTGATAAATAAACAAACAATAAACTGTAATTTCCAATTTCCGTTTCTAATTCCATTCCCTCTCGTCTCTCGTCCAAGGTTCACGAATACAAAATTGTCGTAATTCTGTCTTTTAATCTTCTTCATCGTGCACGTAGCGTCTGGAAATTGTTTCGATTCTTAGAGGGCAGAGTAGAAGAAGAAGAAGGGTAGGCAAAATCTGCGAAGTTGTTGCAGGAAATCGAAGTTGGATTGGCATCGTCTTTCTATGGAATATGGAGTTATAGACAGCAGCGGTAAGTTTGATTTCCATTTCAATTGCTTCTACGCGCTTTCTTCTCTGAATTTCTTGTTTTCCGCTTCATGGATTTGCGTACGGGTGGATTTCTAGATTTAGATCCTGGATAGCTATTAGGTTTTTTTAATTCAATTATTAGGTTTCCGAGAACAGTTTACGGTGCGAAATTGTGGTTTTGGAGTTGCGGTTGCAAATTGGGGTTTAATATTTGAGATTTAGGGCTTAAAGTCCAGGTTTTATTGATTCAGCCGTTAGCCCCCAAATTGGGGTTCTAGAGCCACCCCTTTTGTTTGGTCAAGCAACTTTAGTGGAAGTTTGTTTTGTTCCTTTTGCATGAATTTAATACTAAATTTGTTGGTTGAAATAAATGTAGGTACTGATGATGATAATCCCCAACCAGTGTATAATAGAGGTCCAGCTGGAGGTCGTGTAGTGGGGAACGGAAGATCGTTTATTGGCGCGCCATTTCAAAGGATTCAAATGGATATGGAGTACGAAATCCACAACTTAGAGCAGATTGCATATGGTGCAGTCCTACGAGCTTTCAAAGCTCAATCCGATGCACTTACATGGGTATAGAGTGTTGCATATTTATTTCCTTTGCTCTCTAATTTTTGTATTTCTGATGTTTGGAAGATTTGTATGCTTTATGATATGATTGTTCTCCAGGAGAAAGAAGGTCTAATCACGGAATTAAGGAAGGAGTTAAGGGTGTCCGATGATGAGCATCGAGTGCTACTTACTCAGGTCAATGCGGATGATCTCATTCGCAGGATTAGAGAGTGGAGAGAGGCCGGCGGAACACGAAATGTGGGCCCCACCATCCCCCAGCTTGTTAACAATCAGTTACCAAGTCCGACTATTCCAGCATCTCGTAAAAGGCAGAAGATTTCCCTGTCAGGAAATCCATTTGGCACAACATCTCAGTCCTTGATCTCTCAGTCGCTGCCGTTACCTTCGTCTGTGAAACGAGGACCTACTCCAGGGATTGGTGGGCGAAGGCCTAACGCTGTATGTCCACACTGTCAATATATTTATATCAAGAATTAGGAATATCACATTTATTCAACTTTTCAGCTAATTTGTTTATGTTTCCATTGTTTCATAGGGTCAGACAGCTTTTAATCAAGCAAAACCTGGGCAATATCAGTTTAGTGATCATGTTTCTTCTGGGGCTCTAATGGATGAACCTTCTGAAACAATCCATGACCCATTAATCGGCAGGCGAGTAATGATAAGATGGCCTGCAGACAGCAACTTCTATGAGGCTCTTATAAGTGATTATAATCCTGTAGATGTATGTTCATTTTCCTTTTTAGTTTTTATCGCTTTTGGCCCATTGGTTTGGAGGATGTGTTTGATGTGTGTTTATAGTATATTCCGTGGCTTGAAACGTGTCCAGGCAAATATATTTCTCGTTACGATTGAATAGAAAATGGCTTTTCAAGATTGATGTGCTTTTTAACGGACTTAAAGCATTGGTTTTGAGTAGGAAGTTTGTCATGCTGGTGGCGTCTATGAAAGTTAATGTTTCAAGGGATTTCTTATCAATTTTCTTCTGAATTATTATTAGGTTTGAGTAGGAAGTTTTTCACGCGCCTTGCCTATAATGAGATTATATGATAAAGTTGTGTCAAATTCCGTCAAAATTGACTCCTAACTTTTTCTCTTTTTTTCCTTGTATATATTCAGGGCCGCCATTCTCTGGTTTATGATAGTAACACGCCAAGTGCAAGTGTAGAATGGGTTAACATCAAAGAGGTAGCTATCTTTTTGTTTCTACTCCATAATTATTTACGTAACTTTACACCGTGTCACTTCTAGGCATTATTATAATGTTTTTTTTTTATCTGAGCGTCAACCCTTGAAATCTTAACCATGTATGTGTATATCAGACTAAGATAACCATCAGAGATAATTAGTTTTTTCAGGATTTTTTAGCCTATTTATATGAGATATTAACTGTTGTTAACTTATTCAGGAAAAACGTGAAATTTGAAACCTCATATTTAATAAGGTACCAAGGTGGTTGAATGGAAGCTTAAGATATTAATAACAGCATTTATTATACTTCTTGACTAGTTGATGTTGGTTTTTTTGGCTTTTTTTTTTTTTTTAATTGTATCCTGTAAGTTTGTACTGTTTTATACATACATAATTTATCTGGAGTCGTTCTAGTATTCTCTGCGTTTTGTGCAACATATTATTTGCTGACAAGTTTGGAGCTTAGTTATAAAATTAACCTTAACACAGGTTCCGCCTGAGGATATCCGGTGGGTTGGTGATGATCCTGTTATACCTCGACTAGGTGAGGCCGGTGCACCTAATTCTGGAAGAGAGAGACCATCCTCAACTAATCAGTTTTCAAATGAAATGAGACCTTCACGAAACGGGGTTATGAAGGACGATGCTGAGGAAATTGAAATTTTGCACACCGATACATTAATTAAGAAGGTAGCATACCATGACCTTGTTGGAATCTCGTGGACTCCTTGCAAATTTCATATTCTTTTCCTTTTCGGTAGGTGGAGAAGGTGCTTGAGGCTAGCCACCCTGATGCTTTAGAGATTGACAAGGCTAAGAGAATGCTCAAGGTTATTATCGATTGGAATAAAAAAATTATTAGCTCAAGTTCCTACTTTTTTGCGCTAAACTTCCTGTTCTAATTGTTGGTGCAGGAACATGAACAAACATTGGTTGAAGTGATTCAGAAACTTGTGGACGCATGTGATAGTGGTATGAATATAGTCTTGGAACATGATATCAGTTTGAGTATGTTGTTTCAATACTATGCTTTTCATCATATTGCTTGGCCACACTGTCATAGACTTGTAACTCTTTCATTTTCTCAATTTTAGTCCTGGAGTTGTCAATTTAGTCCTTATATGGCCTCAAACTTTAAAAAAAAAAAAAAACTCACTGAAGGAATTGGAGGTTTTTAATTTTCTGGTAAATGTGTACTTGGACTGCCGTGTAATAAAAAATTGATTGTCACATAATCAAAATGAATTTCTGTGAAATTGGGGGAGGATTGGGTTTGATTTGCGCCGGGGATGTTTTTGTTTCCAAACGGGTCGATTATAATTAGATGGGTCAATTAATTTTTTTGATTATATACCCCAATTCCTTCGGTGAGTATTTGAATTTTTATACCAAAAAGGACTAAAATTGAGAAAAGAAAAAGTTACAGGACTAAAATTGAGAAAATGAAGAGTTGCAGGACTAGTTTTGGTATTTTCCCGATGATTCTGGGTAGAAAAATCACACACCTCAAATGTAGACAACTGTAAATAGTATATTGATCTGTGTTGCATTTGATATGATTCTCTTTGCTTTACTGCTTTGCTTCAGAGGACGAGCGAAATGCCGATAATCATGACCCGAACAATGAGCTCGAGATTTCTGGAAGAGCTGGCAGTTATGAACTGGCAAGAGGTTGAAGTGCTGTGGTTTCCAGAATATGATGTTAAACCCCTTCCTTTCCAAGAAATAAGACTCCTGTTAATGGCTCATTTAAAGGTCTGTGATGATGTGTATCTGATGGGGAAAGAGATTTGCTGGATATCCACGCCATGGTTATTTTAATTTTATGTATACATATGATCTCTATATGGTGATTTTATTCGTTTGTAGGGCTTTTTTTTTCTTATGTATATTAAGATGTGTTAACTGGTTTTTTACCTGCTAGACTAGCTAACATATTGGGTGGCAAAATCTATACTTTGAAAGATAGATACGTGCAATTCATTTTTTATTTACACAAATGCACACGTATCCTTACGTGTTTGTTTAATTCATCAAATAAAGATCCAAAAAATTCAAAAAAAAAAAGGGTTTAAGGTTCTCAAATTTGTGTTCTGCCAAATGGCACTGTCAAGAATATTTGGCTATAAGTAGGTGATTGTAAATTTTACTCACAATTTTAGAGTATTTCTCAAAAGCTTTTTGGGAAATATAGAATAATGCCACTTTCAAGTTTTCATTTTTAAAAATACTATCCTAACATTTTTTTTTACAAAAATGCCCCGCACGATCCTTGTACGACCCCCTGCGTGACCATTTTGTAAAAAAAAAAAAAAAAAGATGTTAGGTGATATTTTTTAAAATGATAACTTAAGTGTGGCATTTTTCCAAATTTGTAGAGCTTTTTTTTCTTTAAAAGTAAATAAGCGATTATTCCCAGCAAACAGAAAATTGAGGTCACATTTACACACATCAATGATCATACAATACAACAAAACACAGTTGACGTGTGAGTGTAGAAACAATATTCTAACATGATTTGCATCAGTAGCACACTTTGATAAGTCTACAATGTTGAAATGAATTCCAAGATTAGATTCACCATCTGCCCATCAAAAGCCTGTCCTTCCATTTGGAAATGGCTCGCGCCCTCGATCAGATGCGTTTCGTTCCGCCCTGCAGCATTCTTTAACTTGTTCTCGAGCTGTTTGACGCTCGTGAAACCATCTTTCGTGCCCATTACAAAGAGTTTAGGCTTCGGAGATTGTAGTATGCCTTTGTGGTGCCTTCCGAAAAGAATAGACGCAGTTAATCCGAACGGATATCCTATGCTCACATACGCAACAACTTCCTCGATCTTGTCGACTGCAGAACCAGCTATGGGTGCACCTGTCAAGAAGGATCACATAACTACTTATGTCTCACAAATAACAGAGAGAATCTACTTCATAAACTGATTTGTGTCTATTTGTGCATATTTCTTTCTCAATGATAAAAAAAAACAGTGTATATGAGCATCTATAAGCAATTGATATCCACTTCAGAAGAGTACTTCTACTTCTAGTGTGCACTAGAATGCATGGTATGCACTTAAATTTAAAAAAAATACTTTAAGCAGAAATCAGCAATACCCCAAAAAGTAATCAATAATATCCCAAGAATACATTAGTAATACCCCAATTGCAAAAAAACACACAGTTCAGTGTGTTTGTGTGTATTTTGAAAAAAATCAAAATTAAAGTCAAAATTGAGCTTAAACACCCTAGAATTTGTCACTTGAGAACAGTGATGCAGAAATCAGGCTAGACAGTTGTCTAGACGGCCTCCTCCCAACCCGATTTCTGTAAAATCGTCTATTTTAGGTGTTTTCGGGTCTAATCGGACATAGGCGGACCTATTATACAAAAAATAAAACAAAAATTACGACAACAAAAAAAAAATTGGCGGCCACCAAACGCCCGATTATCGATTTTTCACTTTTGCACCCTTGCTTGAGAAACAAATGCATTGATCCATTATATAAAACTGAACAAACACTTGAGAAACAAATGCATTGATGGCTTTGTTTTTTTTTTTGGATTTTAAAAACTTGGATTTGGATTTTGGAATCTAAAACCCATTTTAGTTTGGGTTTTAAAATTAGATTTTTGAAATCCTAATTCTATAACCCAAAAACTACACAAATTTTAAAAAGATGGATTACAAAAACCACTACATAGCCTTAGGCATTCGAAAATATAGTCAAAGCCGATAAGATACTTTAGTCATTTACTAGCAATATTTTTAGCACAAAGAAGTGATACTGATTCAAGAAATACAAGAAGCCAACGAAGTTTGTCATTCAAAATACACTCCTAAATTTCTGCATCCAAGGTTTGGATACTGGTTTAAATTGAACCAGAAAAGTAAAATTCCAATAATTACTATCTAAGCGAAATTCGATTATTCCTATCAGTTATGCTTCAATTTCAAAAACCTAATCTCAGTCGATTTCTAAGGTTTATGCAGTTGAATGATTAAACCAATAACAAAATCAATTCCAGGAATTCGACTAGTAACCATGTGTGAATAGAATTACCTGCAGAAGATCCGACGAGGAGAATTCGGTGGGCGGAGAGGTTCTGGGATGCCCATTTGCAGACGGAAACGACGTCGTCGACCTCGGTGAAGCCCGTGAGTGAGGCCCGGCCCGTTGACTTGCCAACGCCGCGCATGTTGAATGTGAGAGCTGTGAGGCCCTTATCGGCGAGCCCCATAGCGATGCCCTTCATTAGGCCCTGGAATCCCCCCAATACAGAGTAAGGGTGCACCAAAACGGCGACCAATTTGTCGTTTGAGGCTCCGCCGTCGGGTCGGAAGATTCGGGCGTCCAGGATAACGCCGTCGTTTGCCTCGATCTCGCAACTCTCCCTGCTACTACTACTCATTCTTCTTCTTCTTTTTCGAATAAAAAAAAAAAATGTTGGAAAGGTTTAATCAGATTGAAGAAAATTGGGGGAATCTAGTAAAGCTTTATTAATGGGCGTGGTTGGGGAGGTTGGGGGAATCTTGTACGGAATTTTAATTTTAATTTTATATAAAAAATAGTTTATAATAAGTTTAATTTTAAAATATTAAATATTTAATCAGAATTATTAAAAATTAGAATCAGTGTGGAATTTGACAAAAGTATAGAGTGAAACTGGTTTATATATGAATCACTGAAGGGTATTAGTTATTTTCATTGAAGAGTATTAGTTGTATTTACTGAAGAGTATTACTGATTTATACTAAAGAGTCTTAGTTGTTCAGTGAAAATAAACTAAGACTCTTCAGTGTAAACCAATAATACTCTTCAATAAAAACAACTAATACTTTTCAGTGAAAACGACTAATACCCTCAATAACTCGTGGAATTTTTTATACTTTTGATCAAACATTTCCATACTTAAAATAAATTTCATGATAAGCTTATCATTAACTATTTTTATACAAAATCTATTCATTTTCTTTGGTGGTAAAATGAAGATCCCTTCATTATTTTTAGTAGTACTCCCTCCGTCCCTAAGTTGTTTACATCTTAGGATTGGACAAGGGTATTAATGTATGTGTTGTTTATTATTATTGTGTGTTGTAAAGTACATTTATCATAAGGGTAATATAGTCAATTTATCAAAAGGTGATTGATTTATTACAAAAAATAACAAGAGATGTGGGCCCAGTAGTGGCATTGTGTAGTAAATAAGAGATGTTTTTAGGGGTGTGAGTTAGAATTATAATGATGTGTTATTTCTATTTTAGGAAAGAGGTAAATAACTTTGGGACAGACCTTTTTGAAAAAGGGGGTAAACAACTTAGGGACGGAGGGAGTATAATTTATTATTTAAATAAATTTCAGGGAATAATTTATAAATATGACATAAATTGGATTGTTCATTTTTTAAGGAATAAAAAAAATAATAAATAGGATATGCTATTGTAATTTTTGTAGGTGGGTTTTTGAAGGAACTGTACTTGGGGTTGGGGTAAGAGTGATTCCTCCTCAATAAATTTGACTTTTCATCGTGGATTATTGAAGGGGCGCTTGGTTAGCAATTCTTCAATGGTAATGAGAATGAAAATTTATTTTCATCTATGCCCTTATAATAAAAATGATATGTTAGGGGAAGAAGTGTTCCAATAGTGACACATTGTTAGTGTCATGCCCCAATTTTGGAATAGAAGTAGACACCAACTGGTTGTTGGTGGAGTAAGAGGGGAGCGATTGAGGAGGATGATTGTAGGAAGAGAATAAGGTAATCAAAATGGAGTAGTGATTACCTTATTTAGGAGGAGATGTAGTCATTTTGTTATCATGAACCATGCTAATTACACTAATTTTCAATCTTATTCCCATTATCATTGAAGAATTGTTAACCAAGTGCCCCTTGAGTTGATATTCTTCAATAGCATGCATTTAATTAGCACGATTGAAGGATATTAAAATTTTACCAAGTATCCATTGGAAAGATGAAGTGTAAATTGTTGTAAAATAAAGGATGCTAAGTAGAAACACCGATTTGTTTACCTGATTCGTCATGAATGATTACATTTGGGGGCATACCAAGTAAAGAGTTTTTCACTATATTTCTGTGTGTTTATAATATGAAGTACATAGATATATTTATAATATCGAAATTCTAATCGAAACCCTAAAGCCTGTTTAGGTTACTAGGCCCATAAGTAATGTCCACACCAAATTTTTTGAATTTGGCATATTAAATCTTCTAGATTTATAATATAAATGTTAATCACAATATATGTGAGAGCATAATCTCTCAACTACCTTACCTTAATTATACAATAGGGGACCGTTTCACAGTTTGGTTTGAAGGACTGCAAATGATCATGACCCTGAACTAAATTAGGCCCGGGTTCATTATTCCGGATAATCCCCCATTTTAAGGACTATTGAGTCCTGACAAATATATGAGATTATTTGTTCTATTGAATTACAATTACCATTTTATCCTCCATTTTCAATTTTAAGTGACCAATCTACCCTTATTCAAAATAAAAATAACCGCCGCCCGCTTTATTCCACTTAATCACACAATTCAATTCTACAATCCAAACATACATTCATACTCAATAATCCAATCTAATTCAATCTCTTTCAGTCCAATTCCATCTAGCTCAATCCTATTTAGGCCAATCCCGTCCCGTGAAGCAAACGGCCCCCAAAAAGTACGAAATGAATAGTACGAAGAAACCAGCACAGAGAATGAGGGAAAGGGCCAAACAAGAATCATTTAGATCAATTTTACATCAGATCAATCTATTAATACTAGAGGTTTTTCTTCATTGTTGAGACACTAAAAACGTGTTCTTGAAGTTTTAAAAAGCAGTCGTTGTCTCCACTACATTGAAACCAACCTTTACTAATCCTAGGTTCCATTAGACTAAATAGACATTGCAAAAGAGACTTTGTTTCTAAGGACCCAGCCAATATGAGGGGACTATGCTAATGGCCAATCAAAAGACAAAAACCAAAAGTGACCAAATCTATAAAGAAAGAAGATGAATCCATACGCTAAGTACAAATGTGCCTATCCCTTTTTTCACTATAATTTCCTCGATCTTTTCTTAGGCTGTTTCGACGGTGGAGTTTCGGTTTCGACTCGTTCCCTAGATCGTTTACCGAGCGATGGGGGTGGGGGTGGTGGAGCTCCTCTTTTAGGAGGCCTCCCGACGTTCCTCTTTGCTGGGCTTCCCTTCTCCTTCTCTTTCTCCTTCTCCTTGCTTTGCCTCGTTTCCGTAACTTTCTTACTGGACGGTGCTTCTTTCTTTTCGCCTCTCTTCGCACTGTCGTTTTTCTTCGTGTCTTTTCCGCTACTGTTGTCGCTAGTTAATGGCGTGTTCTTCAGTGCGTCGAGCAAAACACCGTTGTTTGAAGACGAGCCTTGCTTCATTCTACTCAAGAAGTTCGCGGCCCCCCGTTTCTTGGAGTCTGATGTCGACTGGCTCTTCTTGTTGCTATCGCCTTTGGGCAAAGGCTCCGACTGCTGAGACGAAGACCCTCCCTTTCCCTGTTTCGTTGATTCAACGGAGTTTTTACTGGTGTTCTTGCCGTTTTTCTTGGTGGGGGCAGCGACGGGAAATCTATCTCTCGTTCGCTTCTTCGTGATCTTGGGCTCCTCGGCATCACCCGATAATTGGGCTCTCGTATCCTTCTCTTCTTTCTTTTTATCGGTTCCTGAAGTTGACGCTGAGGCCTTGGCTGCAATTGAGCTGCGTTTACGACACACTATCAACGACCCCGATATTCTGGGCTTTAACATCAGCGAATGCGAAGGCGGGTCGGCCTCCCCTTTCTTGAGCATAGATTGCAACGAAATCTTTTTCTCCGACTTGGCATTCTTGTGGGACATCTCTTTCATGATCACACGACGTACCTCAATGGCGGCATTGGACTCGCCCGAGTTCTTGCTGAAAAAAACGAGCGCATTGTTCACGAGCAACAAAAGATCGCGAAAGAACTTGGGCGACGACGAGCCCGAGTACCACCCCTCTTTCAACCTTCTTTCGATTGTCTCAAGATCAACGTGCTGCAGAATCAACTTCTGATACTTTGAGCTTTCCTGTAAATATAAATAAACAAGTATCTTGAATTATGATCCAAAAAGGGAAAAAGATGAAACCATTTTCATGTCAAATTTAGCAAGGGGAATGTGCACATGATGACATGACTCTCTCCGTAGATGTTATCCACACAATGTTGTGAGCAATGAGTGAAATTTGGATAAGGAAACAAAAATGGAAAAAAAGGAAAAGAATAATCTTAATGTTTCTTAAAATGAGCGGTTTAAAAATCTCTGATGATGGAAATAATAAGCAAGCAATAGTGATGGATTAATTGAAGAATAATAATATTTTGCAGTCCAAAAAGTTGCTGGCCAGGAAGCTGTCTGACAGCAATAATACACAACCAGACAGCTATTATGAGAGTTTATGACCAAAAGCATAATAAATCATTTTTCTTTTTAGAACAGAGTAATTATCAAAAAAACAAGCTCAACTTACTATCAAATGGTTACAAATTACAATTTTATTTTTTTTATATTTCAAAATAAAAATAAAGTTCATTCATTTTTTAAAATTTCATCTAAAAAATATTTTATTCATTTAAATACTATAAATTAACTCTCACATTAAATTCACATGGGAAAATAAATGGGAAAATAAAACTGGAATAGAGAGAGTAATACACAAAAGCACTTTACACGACACTTATAGCTAGCATTTATGTTACGCTGCAATTTTCTGTTTCATTAAAAAATTTCACTAATTTGTTTCGTTTTAAACATGCGTGTGGCATAAATTCGGAAGGATAAGATAAAGAATATTAGTATAGAGAGAGAGAAAATATATAATAGAAAAGCTTTAGTTTTGCTGGACAAAAATCATCCCAACTGATCTTAATTTTTCTGAGAAAATAAAAATGAATTTTCAATAAAAGCAGAAATGATTCTCTAAAAAACAATTGAATTTTACGTTACTCATTAGAAACAGTAATCCGTTATATAAGAAAATTATATATTTTTCAGTCTTCATCATTGGGCTAGAAAAAGAATATCATTTGACTTTTATATGTTTTTTAATTTAAAAGAAAAAGGAAAATAACCCAAAAATTAAAGTAAATAAAGAGATTAAAGAAAGTGAATAATTTCAGCGTAGATTGGCTAAAATTCAAAGACGCAAACTTAATGATGCGACCCACATCCCAACCCTATATTTTAATGAGAATATAATTCAAAAAAAAATCCCAATCATAAAATATACGACATAATAAAATCAAAAGAGAGATAAATGTAATGGAGATTCAAATGAAATTTGCATCACTTGAAAACGCGCAAATTTAAAAGTAAATAAATTAATAATATATGGATCCTTTTTTTTTTTTCTTTTTTTTTTTGAATTCGTGCAAATTCGCACAAAAAAAAACGTTAAATAAAAATGAAAAATATTCACCTGGCTCCGGAGCCGGCGCTCAAAAATAGAGCCGAGTTTATGAGCCCGGATAGCCTGGAGCAAGTCAACTAACGGCTGCGATTCAGCGGACAATTCTTTTACGGTACGAGATTGATCCTCGTGGTCACGCTCATCGCCACTCGTACTCCCGCGCCGCACCTTATCATTCCCCTCCTCCTTCCTCGATCTACTTGCGGAGCTTTGCACATCTGAGTTTTCCTTCATTGCCTCCGCTCTTACGCCGTCGGACTCGGCTTCAGATTCAACCAAATCGGCCGACTCTGCCGCCGGTCCAGCCTTCACCTTCCGGTCCGGTTCCTGAATACTATTTGAACTACCGTTGCAGGAGTCCGCACGAACCGATTTCTGATCAATTTCCGGCTTTGATTCAGCCGGTTCTTCACCGATTCGCTCCTGCCTTACCTCCTCCCCTCCCGTCCGAACCGGTTCCGACTCTTTCTCGCTGGTTCTCACCTTTTCCCCGCCGGGATCTGTTGAATTCGATTCGTTTACCGACAATTGATCCTTCTCCGATTCTTCTCCCGCGGTAGGTTCTCTGCCGGTGGCCGCCTCCGCCTTCGGCTCCGCATCTCCCTTCTCCTCACTCTCCTTCTTTAGATCCGTTTCGCTATTCTCTCTCCTAGAGCTTCTCTCTCGCTCATCCTCCATTCGCTTCATCTTCGACTCCAACGACCTGTGCACGAAAAACACATCAGAAATCAATTTTCCCTTCCCCGAAACCAAATCTCTCTCTCCCCACCCTCCGATGTCCCCAGATCTCCCATCAATTAACCATACACAAATCATAAAAAAAGTACTCGATGTTGAGATCGTAACGTTGCACTTCTCGCCGGAGCTCCGCGACGCGTAATTTCCTGAGCTCCTCCAACAACGGCACGGACTCCTCAACATTCGATTTATCATCCCTAGCGTCGGCATCGTCCAAATCCCCATTCGCCGCGACGAATCGCCGCTTCAGGTCGATATACTTCAACCTACAGTTGTGTGCGGTGAGGGCGAGGTTTGAATCCGACGTCCTTTTCCGGAGTTCGGAGGCGATAGAATCCCAAGCGCCGGTCCCGTGGCGATTGACAGCGAAGGCAAGAAGAAGCTCCTCCCAAGTTCCCCAGGCGGCGGGGGAAACGTCCAGTTTGCTGTCCGGTGCGACACCGTCGGGTTTGGTCATGAGAGAAGGTTAAAGGTTGGGGTGGGTGGGTGAAATGTTACGGTGCGGTGCGTACAGTTTCGTTTCGTTTCGAAAATGTTTTAATAGTTTTCGCGTTGATTTATTCCATTTTTTTTGTTTTTAAATTTGGTGTGTTATCAGAGGTCTAGGGTTGTATGTTTGGTTTATAAAAGACACCCACATACACAGTATACTCCAACCATTCTCTTATCATTATTTTCCCCTCTTATATAGTCCCTCTTTTCTGTTTATGGGCTGGCCTTATGTCGTGTGTGTTTGGGTTTTACGCTTTAGACCGGCTCGGCTTAACTCGGCTCAATTCCTAAACTCGATGCTAATGAATTTAGGCCAAGGTTATATACACTCCCATCTTTTATTAATACAACCCCACCACGGAATTTTTTTCCGAAAATGTAAAAAAAAAAAAAACTGAAAATATGAAATTTCGAATTTTTTTCCGAACACTTTTTTTGGTGGGGTTGTATTCATAAATCATGAGACTGTATTTAACCTTGGCCATGGATTTATTTGGTTGCCCACTTGTTTTTTAGGCCCTTGATTGGGCCTTTCTTTTGTTAATACAACCCCACCAAAAGTGTTTGGAAAAAAAACCGAAAATTTTGACAATTTTCGGAAAAAAATTCCAAAAATACTAAAAAAGAAACACTGAACATATGAATTTTCGGAATTCTTTTCCGAAAATTGTTACTCCCTCCGTCCCAAACTCAACTTCTCATTTACTATTTGCACGATTATTAAGAAAATAGTTGTTTATATTATTTAAAGTGATAAAGTGATAAAGTAAATGATTTTGGTTATTAGTGTATGAAGAATATAGTATTAAAAAATATTGTTACTTTTTTGCCAAAAGTAGATGTAGCAAATGAGTATGGGACGGACCTTTTTGGCAATGTAGGAAACGAGTTTGGGACGGAGGGAGTACTTTTTTTGGAAAAAATTTCCGAACATTTTTTTGGGTGGGGTTGTATTCACCAAACATGGACTGTATTTAACCTTGGCCAACAATTATTCCGGGTAAAATGCATCTGAAATAGAATTAGTATTATCCAAATTAATCTTTTGGGCCGATCACCATCTGTCCAACCTATAACTTTTGTTGATGATATTTTCCGTCTGATCCGGATCATCACGTACATCGCGTGAGTTTTCAAAGTGTATTTTTATGTTGTCTTGTGTCTTTTTGTAAATTCCTATTCTTTTACAGGGTATTTTTGTCATTTTAGTGCTAATTTATTAGGGCTTGTTTGTTTCGGGATTTAAGTGTGGGTGTGAAGTCATTATTTTATATTGATGATAATAAAAGTATTTACTTGTTTTGAGATTTTGGTAAGGTGAAATTTATTTTATATCAAATCATGTGTAAGTGAAAAGTAAGAAAGAAATTGTGAGTGAGAGACAATTGATATATGAGTAATGATTGAATGAGAGAAAAGTGATAAATGAGTAGTGATAAGTTTTATAGGTATTTATAGGTGTGGATGAAGAATGAGATGTAAAAACTGGATGTTACATCTCTAACTAGAATGAGACGGAGGTCGAAAAATCCTACTCTATCCAGGTGAATCCCGAAACAGACAAGCCCTTAGGGATGCTTGATTTGGGATATTAAAATTGAATTTGAGATTTTGAAATTTAAATATTGAATTTTCATGTTTTTCCTTGTAAGTAATTCAATCATTACAATCGCTATTCCGCAGTAATATAATATCATTCACTTTTACAAATAAAATCAAACTCCACCCTACTTAAATCTAAAAAACAAACATATACTAGATTTAAAAACTTAAGGCTCTATTTAGTTAAGGGTGGTGGTGGATGAAATAAAGATGAAGATAGAAAAATGAGGATGGAGTAATCCAATAAATAGTAAAATTGTGTTTAGTTATGCATGAAGAAATAATGTTGAATGGAACTTATATCAAATCAAAATTGATTTTGTAATATTTTATTATTGTTAGTTAGTAAGATAATAGTTGAGTGAGAGAAAAGTAAGAGGAATATATGAAAAAGTAGGAGAGTGAATGAATGTGTTAAAAAGTAGGAAAGAAAATTAATATGTGGGAGAAAAATATGAGAGAAGATGATTGAGTTAAAAAAAAGTGATGTGATTGTATAAAGTATGATGAAAATAAGTGTGTACGTGTATTATAAAGGTAGATGTGTATTTGAATATAGAATGAGATATATTCATCCAAAATCGGATGAGATTCATCCCCATTTTGATGGGTCTATCCTTAAAACATAGTCTAATTGTTTTATAGCTCAGGTTAAATACAATCCTCTTTTTAGTTAATATACCCCGCTCCAAAAATATTCGAAAAACTTGACAAATTTCGATTTTTTTCTTTCTAAAAAAAAAAAAACATACTGGACATATGCATTTTTGGAATTATTTTCCAAAATTTGTTAATTTTTTTAGTAACTCTCTTGTGCACTTGATGTATGGTGCACTCACTCAACACTTGACCATGTTTATACTAAAAAGTTTGTTCCAAATACACTGAAAAGTGTGGTTGGATTACACTGAAAATCAATTTTTAGTGTAAGTTTTTCAGTGTAATCCAACCACACTTTTCGATGTAATTGAAACAAATTTTTCAGTGTAAATATGGACAACTGTTGAGTGAGTGCACCGTGCACTTGGTGCATATGAGGGTTTGTCTACTTTTTTTTAGATTTTTTGTGAACATTTTTTTTATGGAGTGTATAAACAAAACATAGGACTGTATATAACCTGGCCTTGTTTTATTTATTACAACTGTCAATTGGGTCAGTTCGGTATTTGTATATTTGTCCATTGGGCCAACAAATATCTTTGTCCAGAAAATGTGACTCAACTTTTCAAGGACCACTAATTACACGGGCCGACCCATTCATACGGGGCTCATTTTGTTTGTCTTATCTGCTTCTAATGGTGAAGGCCCAGGTTATTTGCACTAGCCTCCTTGTTATAACCAAGGACGAAAATATCCGGAAATTTTCACGATATATCCATTTTTCGTGGTCACCGATATCGATATTGGGGGTAACGATATTTCCATAATATCCGTAAAAAAATCGATAAATATTAGTATATAAAATCAATTTCGACTATATTTTTGTGCAAATTGAGCATAAAATAGGTAAAATATTGGTAAATATCGAAAAATATAAAAAAAGTGTCGAGAAATATCGAGAAAATATCCATAATTTTGTTAAATATCACAAATTTAAAATATGGTCAAATTCTGTTGTAAATTTTATGTATTAAAAGTTTGTTATTTAATTTTTATAATTTTTTAAATTTACCGATATCGATATATCCATCGATATTTCCACAAAATTAAAGTCCCGATATATCCATCGATACCAATATTTTCAACCTTGGTTATAACAAGACACTACCCGGATGAAACACTACTTCTTGTTTGAAAATTATTTTTGAAATTGTTTCAATTTTTCGTACATTTTTTTCAAATATAATGGAATGCACAATATTTTGATTTTCTTTTTTGAATTTTATGTTTATTTTTTTTCAAAAAATAAGTAGTGTATTCATCTGGACAGTATCTTTACCAAAGAGGCTTAGTACAAATAACTGTGGCCAATGGTGAAAGGCATAGAAGAAAATGTTTGAATGGTGAATAAAAGTGAAAATCTTCATGTTCGGATTGGAAATGAGATAGGGTGAACGAGTCACTATCATTGAAATATTGTACGTTAAAGCATGTGGTACAACACATTAAAACTTTGATGTGCACTACCCCTGTAGGGTAACAAAGACAAAATCAATCAAATGTAGAAACTACTCGGAAATGCAATGAAAATTATGTGGACAAAAATTTATAAATGCATCAATAATACCAACTATATGAGCTAAGATGAGTTCACCTGATTACTGAGTTTCTCACTTTAGTAAGTGACCCAAGTTCGATTCACTTTGAAAACGAATCAAGGGAACAATTTCTTGGAATACTCGGGAGCTTGGTTAACTAACTTCTAACTATAACAACTAACATTTAGCAGTAAAAAAAATATGAGCCAAGATGAGATGACATTGGCAACCCCTTCACTACAAGGGATATCAACACATCCCAAAATTGAATGCAAGATCTTCAAACCAAAGACTCATATATTTTGTTCTTGGGGAAAAACTAAACAATGTATAGCTATTTAACAAACAAAATTGACACCATTATGTAATCAAGATTGCAAATAAAGAAACTCAACATTTATTTACAACATCATAGCATAAAAACTGAATCTTTAGAACAAAGATACGTAAATTCAAAACCATAAATATAAGAATGAAATGCAAAATCAACCTTAAATCAATCATTCACATCAAGCAGCCTTCAATCCTCCTTCAGTGCCATCCCCGCCGGAAAACGCTTCCGGCGACTTCTTATCGCCGCCGCTGCCCCTCCAGTCACCGGAGAATTTCTTATTCCGGTGGTGTTCGGAGAACAAGTCCATTTTTCCGGCAGAAATTTCCGATCTTAAATCACTCAAAGCTTTGCTGAGTAGCCCATTCTCAGCTTGGATTACCTCAAGCTGTTTCTTCACATCCAAACACACCGCTCCCAGTTTGTCGTATTCTTCATTACTGGACCCCACTTTCTCCTTCATCGAATTAGCTTTCGCCACGTGTTCGATCCCGATTTTGTTCATCACCAACAGCGGCAGCTTAATCCCATTCCCGCCCGTCCGATCGTCCCTCCTCCGCACAACCACCGTGTCCACCTCATCCGCCGCCGCGTCCCGCGGCGGAAACCTAAGCCCCCACCGGAAATTCACCACCGCGTAATCCCGCAACGGCATCGACGTGGTGGCGCTCATCTCCGCGCCTTTGATTACGCGATTCACCATCATCCCCGCCGCCGCCTTCGACTCGACCGTCGCCGGGAAGAAACCGTTGCCCTTGAAGTAGCCACTGTTTGTGAAACTGTCTTCAACGTCGTCGTTTTGCTTTTCCCCCAAATTTTTGACGAAAGCGGAGGACTGCGATTTCTTGAGCGAGAAGTCGCCGAATTCGGGCTTGAAGTGGATGAAGAAGCTAGGGTTTTGATTGCCGATTAGGTTGATTTCGGCGCTCATGGTTAAGGGGCTTTTGTGGGGGGAACCGAAATTGCCGATTCCGGTTTTGAAAATGAAGCTGAAAGGGTTTTGTGAATCGTTTGGACGGTAGGAGAATTTGAGTGAAGGCCCGGATTCAAAGAAGGTGCTGAGATTCAGAGAGAGCTCCTTAGATTCTCCGGCGACAACCCCCGATTGAAACGGGAAGCTGACAATATTTAATGGGATTTTAGCCCTCAGTAATGGCTTCTGCTCATCCCTAAATTTGATTGAAGCCTTCATTTTGACTGAATGATTTCTTCACTCTCTCTCTCTGTGTTTATAGTGGTGAAGGGGCGGAAATTTTGGGGAAGAAGGAGGCGGAGGAGAGAATTGGGGGAGATTTGTTATCTAATTTTTTTGTCATTATTTATAAGGAAATGGCCATTTTGCTCTTGCAGTTTCATGTGATTTTAAGGTTACTTGATTGAACCTTGGGGGTAATATTGGGATTTTGGTTTTAGTTAGGAGTTAGGGTACAATGAATGAGTTAATAATTTAAATTTTTTGAATATTTGAAAATAGTGCTAATTCATTTCAAATTCAAATATTTTGGACTGATTGCATCTTACTCGAATTATTTTTTGACTTCGTCATAAGATCCCAAAATTAATGGTGGAAAACTAAATTCAATTTTTTTTTGCTCACTGATATATGGTAAGGCTATTATTAAAACTTAAATTTTCTCCTGTAATTTACCAAATACTCCCCCGTCTCACCCAAATTAAAATATATATATATATATATATATTTCATCTATTTTAAAATAAGTGTATGTTTTAGAGATTTTGTGTTAAATTAAGAATCATAAATTTTTTACATATATATTCAATATATATCTCTAAAAAATCAATTATATTCTAATAAATTCTAAATGATATGTTCTATTTTATAATCTCTAAAAGATTTTCTTATATTTTAAATTAATATTCAGAGTAAATTAGGAAAACATATAGCTAAAACAACTTATTTTGAAATCAAATTTATCATTTAAAACGAAGAAAATATATATACATGTATAGAATGCTGGCATTTTCATATTTTATTTACCTATATAGTCATTTGTACGCATATTATTACAAAATTAGAATATAATGTTTATTTTTCCTAATTTAATAGGATTTTAAAAGACAAAACAACTTATGCACGCAATTTTGAATGATTAAAATCACTTATAATCTTTCTAAGACAAGTCAAACACGATCTCATCTAGTTGGGACTTTCAATGTACAACTACATTTGTTTTAAAATCATAAATTTGAAAGAGGTATGTTAACGAAAATTAAATTGAATTACAACTTGCCCTTCTTTTCTCCTAGTATTCGAGAGGGGGTAATTTAGGAACAAAAATTCTAAGACACCTTTTTAGGAGACTGATAAATAGGAAGTGAAATAGATCATAAATTAAAAGTAATACAACAAAGAACTCAAACTGTTACTACAAAAATTGCTTAGCAGGTTGAAATGAGATTGCTCGACAGTCTATGAGAATACAAAAACTGGCAAGAAAATACAAGCCTCAACATTTATTTAATGTTCAAATTTTGAATTCAAACTGCAATATAGCTTCTTAACTTTTCTGGGCTTTAGGAATAGCAAGATCCCGGAAAGCTGGGCTATCAGTTCCGACTCCCATTGCGTTAAGACCATTGTCGACATAAACAACAGCTCCTGTGATGGCGGATGCTAAAGGTGAAGCCAGAAAAGCAGCAGTGTTTCCAACCTCATCTGTTTCATTCACATGTCAAGATTAGTATTGAGAAATAAGAATTCCAGACGATATTTATTCTCTAAGCCTCGAAGTTGCTAACATAAACATAAGCAGAGAAGGAAATTACTGACCAGCAGTTAGCTCTTTCTGCAAGGGTGCATTCTCCAATGAATAGTTGATCATCATGTCGATAAAACCAATAGCTTTAGCAGCACGGCTTCCTAACGGCCCTGGAATATGTCAAGTAGCCAACTCAGACTTTGCGGTTGAGGTGTAAAGCGAATGCAAAAGAGATATATATTTTTTTAACAAGTTTCCTGAGTCCTATTTCTCAGATTAGACTATCCCTATATGATATACGTATAACTCGGAAAATTGAACAATTCGAAATACCTGCGGATATGGTGTTGACTCGGATATTTTGTTTTCTTCCAGCTTCAAAAGCAAGCACCTATATAAAGTGGATAGGCCTCGTGACGTCATGATAATGTAAGAGAAGAGGTAAAACGAGACGAAACAATGAATAGAGAGAAACAAACCTTTGTGTCACTCTCCAGAGCAGCCTTTGCAGAACTCATTCCACCACCATATCTGCAAAAAAGGAGACATGGACAATAAAATCACAACATGGAAGTAATTGAGATTATATTACGTTGTTACGGTTATGTTTACCCTGGTATTATCCTCTCGGATGCAATGTATGTAAGAGATATTGTGGCACCACCTGTTAACAGGACCAAGGGAAAAGGTAAGATATGATGCTTATTATTACATTATTTGAAAAGGTAAGATATGGTGTTTTGTATTAATTTTACTTTCTATGACATCAAAGGTACACAATACCTGGGTTTATGATGGGAATAAAATGTTTGAGAAGAGAAACAAACGAATAACTCGATGCGGAGATGGCAGCAAGATAACCATTTCTGGATGTTTCCAGAATAGGCTTACTGACCTACATATCCCGCAAAAAAATAGAAAGTATGGTGAGTAAGACCATAATATCATGGAATTGTAAATAAAGGAAAGCAAAGTAAAATATGAGGCAATAAATACCTCTGGACCATTGGCAAGTGAATGCACAAGAATATCAATTGTGCCGAAATCCTGTTTCACTGATTCAGCAACTTCCTGCAATAGAAGACAACTTTCAGTGTGCGAACTAGTTAGTATAACTAACTGAATGTCCTGAAAACTTATAAGCAGAATAAATAACGTTGGAATTTGCTTGATTGGAAAATTGTGACAGCTCCAAATTCTAGTTTCAAAATAGCATACTGGTCATAAAAGGGACTTTACACGAATTTAGTTTTCAAGAGCCATCACAAAAATGAACATTAGGACAGCCATTAAAACCATTTAGTTATCTTTAATAATAGAACCAGAGATACAGTTCTATACTGTGACAATTTCTTTTTTGCCCTTTGATAAGAGAGAGCGTACAGAGTGCTAGGATATGTCAAACCATGCTCAAAGTACCAAAGATAATGAAAGAGAAAAAGAAAAGAAAATGGGAAAAAAAGAGCCAAAACATGACCTTCACGGTCCATTTAGACGACCCCGCATAGCGTTTATTTGCTTTTACCTGCATCATGGTACAAATCAATTTGTAGAAAGCAAAATCAAATAAAAATATCGAACTTGCAAAATATCAAGAAAGAATTTCTTACGTCTTCAGGAACATCCTCGGGAGAGTCATAAACTGCATCCAATGGGTAGACTTTCGTAATTTCCATCAAAGAACCATCTGGCAGCCTACAATACAAAATTATATGGTTTATTGGTATCCAGAGACAAAACAAGCTAAATAAGTACATGTTGACAGTACAAAAATATCAATTCTTACACGCGTGATTCGTCAAACTTTCCACGTCGTAGGTTGGTCTCAAAGATATTCAGTGCCTAAAACAGTTCATCATCATTTGGAGAAGATCACATTGTCAGAGTTAAAAAATTATTCCTAAACAGAGAGAGAACATAAAATTCATTTACATACAGGAACCCATGTGCCGACTAGAATTTCAGCACCAGCAGCTGCAAGAGATTTTGCAATTGCCCATCCATAGCCATTATCATCAGCTATACCAGCAATGAATGCCCTCTTCCCTGCAGCCAATGAAACATATGTGAGTAAGACTATCACCAGGTTATAATAAGACATAAAGATTCTATTGATACAGGCAAAAAGTTCGTATATGAGCACAGAATAAGAATGTCACGGTGAATAAAATAGAAACTTTTAATAGCCGGAATATAGGCATTGTTAAAAAGGAAATAATGAAAGCAAAGCACAGGAAGGTCCAACCTCTCAGATCGATAGGCAGTCCTGGCAAAGGCTGTTTATCACCTGATGCTGCCATTGCTTTTATACCATGGTTTTCAAACTTCAACACTTTGCAGCCGTAGGTCTTGGAAAAAGTTTGTGCAGCTGGTACAAAAGACGAGCTCCTAAGCTTTGTAAAAGATGTGCCTTTGGTTTCATTACCAACACATGCAATGCTTGATCTGGAAACTTTGTGAGATGCGGAAATGCAAGACTTTGGTGTCGCAAGTTGAGTGCTGGGAATTGCGCTGGGAATTGCCGTAGCAGCCATGATCTTTTTAAATTAGAGGATGCTGCAGATGGTTTTCAGAGAGAATCAACACCCCAAGAAAATGTAGCACAAATCAAAACAAATAAACAGATAACAAATGAATTTGAAGAAAAAATTTAGTCGTCCAAGTTTTTATGATTAAGCAAACAATTCAATTAACATCTTTCTAATAATAAACACAAGGCTTCATAGAGAGGAAGCTAGTCGTTCAAATAGCCACCCTACTTGTTTCTAAAAGAGTATGAGGCTATGAGCATACAACAACAACAAAAATTCTTTATCCCACTAATAGAATCCAAGTGCAGCTTCTTCAGAAAAACCAAACCTTGATTTATCCATCACTAAATAAGAAAAACAAAGCAGGATAAAGATCCAACAATCAAACCAGGAGGTTAATTTTTTGCACACATTTTTATTATTTTCGTAGAAAAACACACAAATTAATCAATTTTTACTTGCTTGGTAAAACATACAGCTGAACGTAGTGCCATATCATTTATAACCTCAAGGCATAAAAAATCATCCCAATACAACAATAATAGCAGCAATAATAACAATTAACCTCGCCATTAACTGCAATTAATATGAATTAACCAATTTCCCCAAGTAACCCTATTTATTGCACCACGCTCGATCAACCTCCACGAAAGGCACACAATAATACAACATCAAATCTACAAAATCTCATGCTAAAATGCAGAAGCCAGGCATAACAATCACATCAATTAACAAAAAAGAAAGAAAAAACGAGTGCCCACTGGAGAAATCCGCCATGAAAATGAAAGGGAAAGCCGTGGAAACACAGATATACTGTAACAAAAACGGATCAATCTATAAAAAAAATGAACCTACATTATGATTAGAGATCAACCTTTCTGCGCGAAGGTATAAGCTTCTCTCGAACGGCGTTCTTCGTCTCCCAAATGCGTGAATTTGACGAATAAATTATGAGGGCTTCGATGAAAACTATGCTGTTGCTAGTTGGGAAGCTTTGAAAATGCCGTTGGTGGTGTGAGTGAGTGAGGTGAGAGAGAGTTGAAAGATGCACATGTTGTTTAATTTACGATCTTATCCCTGGATATGGCCCGTGGGCCTGCATTGGGCCGATTTTGTTAGCCCATTTATTATTAAAACCCAAGGGCTACGGTTATTAGCACGAGCCTCTTGGTTAAATACACTACCATATTATATTAATTATAAACTTGTATATGCAAAATATCAATAATGTCCTTCCAAAATTAATTTAGTAAATACACTTCCTCAACTTTTCCACGATTTTGGTCGAAAATCACTCAAGAATTCGACAAAAACGAAGGAAACTTTGAACTCCATGAATTTGTTGAACCACTGACGAAAATTTGCGTGTTGTATGGCTTGTTGAACGCCTATGTACTCAAGATGATGAATATTCCAAGCCCTAATCACAAGTGTTCACAATTTTTTGAGTGTTAAATTTTTTAAAAATCGCGAAATCAATTTTCATGACTGGTTCTCCGAAACTGATACGCAATTTTGGGAAAAAAATCAAAATTTATTCACAAATTCGAAAATATTTTCCAAAATTTATGTTCGGTTGTGAATTCCGATTTTTAATGCCAATTTCAGAAGAAAAAAATAGTTGAAAATTTGTTCTGTTTTCGGAAATCCTTTCCGAACTCTCCTGTTCGAATAATTTTTTCGAATTTTGTCCAGTTTTTCATATATTTTTTTCAGTCGAAATTATGTTTGAAATTCGGAAAAAAAAATTCCGAACACGAATTTCGGCAAAAACTTTCGAAATTTAGACATAATTTCGGCAAAAAATAGCGAACAACAGTATTCGCAGATTTTCTCATCAAATCTTGCATCAAATTGAAAAAAAAAAGATGCAAATCATACATATTCGTCCATTAACATGAAATATAAATGTCCAAGAACAGTGAATAAATCAAACCATTTAACTTCAAATAATCACCCTGTAAGCAAATAAAATTTGCACCCAATTAAATGGTGACACATGTACAAATCAAATATTAATATCAAATAAAATTTACTATTTTATTTTAAGAATTTAATTAAATTAATTCTTGAATTAAATAGTTAAATTGATATTAAATGTACACGGTACAAGTCGGACAAATTAAATGAGTGTTCGATACTCACATTGGGTAATAAATACGCCTTATTTACCATTAAAACGAGAATTAAATGATATCTCGTCAAAAATGGAAGCGAATTAAACTAATTCGCAAATCACGCCAATCAAATGTTGTGGGCCAATCAAGTGGCGCCACGTGGCATGACAAGAATGAATAGTTTTCCATCCTTCACCCTATAAATAGGGTCTTCTTCTCATTCATTTGAGGACAACCAAGACGAGCACGAGTGAAGACGAACAAGCAACCGAAGCGAACGAGCATCCAGACGATCAACCAGCGAATCTTCTGCAACCGTTCTTGAAGACTCAAAGCGTTCATCGCCGTTCTTCGTGGAAATCAACCGGAAGCAGCTCCAGATCGAAGATTAAGGCTTGAAGCCCCTCCGATCCGGAGTTTTCTCATTGAAGATTTGAAGATTCTTCAAGATCGTTCTTCAGCGTTCTTCGCCGTTCTTCGTGAAAGTCAACCAGAAGCAGCTCAAGATTGAAGATTAAGGCCCGAAGCCCCTTCGATCCGGTGTTTCTACTCGAAGACTCGAAGATTCTCCAAGAACGTTCTTCGCCGTTCTTCGCTCAAGTCCGTCTGAAACAGCTCGAGATTGAAGATCAAGGTTCAGAACCCCTTCAATCCGGCGTTTACCGTTGAAGATTTGAAGAAAACTCCAAGAGCGTTCTTCAGTGTTCTTCGCCCAAAGCAGCTCCAGATCGAAGATCAAGGCTCGAAGTCCCGTCGATCCGGCGTTTGCATTCAAAGATTCAAAGAGCGTTCTTCACCAAATTCGAAGGCGTTCATCCAGAAACAACGTTTAGTCCAAAACAAGGTGTTTTCACCCTTGGATTAACGTTACAAACATTCAAGTCCGAAGATCGAAGTCAAAGTTCAATCAAGGTCAAAGTCAACTGAAGAGAAGAATCAGAGGTCAAAGTCTAGAGTCAAGAACCCGCACAAATCTCTCGGTTCGATCCGATTAAAATTCAAGTTGTAAACGATATTCGTGTTTATTATATTAATAAAACGAATTCTGCAGTTACACACCCAATACACTAAACCCTAAATATAGATTCAAACAAAAAAAAGAAGCAACAACAGAGGCAAGTGTCGGCGGAGAAACCCTTGCTTTTTCGCCCCTTATTTCCGAATAAATACATACGTATCTTTTAGGTAGTGTATGAATATGAAAAGGATACTTGAAAATAAAGAGGTAGTATATTTCTCCAAGAGGTAGTGAATTAATCTGAGTAAGGTATTTAACCCAAAGGCTAATGCAAATAACTTGGGCCTAACCCAAGCCCATAAAACATGACTCGGATGGTGTATTAGTGGCTCTCTCTCAGAGCACGTGATATCATTGTCAAAGAAAAGAGTGCACGTGATATCCGCATCGTCCTTCGATTTTTACAGAATTTTTGAATTAGTAAAATTCATAATATAAATAAAGTCCCCGACCTTATCAGTATTATTATTGTGTGCCCCTCCTTTTATAAGATTGTTCCCTCATCCGCGCACGCTCTCTCTCTCCATCTCTAAGCTTCGAGAAAACCCTAGTTTCAGAGTAGGATTAGGGTTCGGCTAATTGATTGGTGTTTTTTTCTTACTCTAGTTAGAAATTACCCTATCCTTTTCGAATTTTCCTTCATTCCCGAATACGGGATTATTTTGTTGTTGTAGAGTCGTTTTTTACTCGATTTAGTTTCTTTAGTCGGTTGATTATCTTTTTTGAGTGATTTAGTTGGTTCATTTTTTATCTGTGAGCTATGGATACTCGCAAAAGAGGCAGAGGTGAATTTTCAAACGGCGGCTACAAGAAATTTAAGCCAGGTTATCTTCTTAAGAATTAGGTGTTTTGTTTTGTTTTGTGCTTGAACTGCGTATGGTTCGAATGAATTGCGCAGACGCGGGAAAATTTATTTGATTTTTATTTTTTCTTAGTCTATTTCCTATTATTTGCCTGGCTTTGTTCATGAATCTGATGTAGATTTCTGTTTTTTAGTTTTTTGTGGAGTGTTCAATATTCTAATTGCTTGTAAATAGCTCCGTCCTATTAGTGATTTGCAAAAGAAGTAGGAGGGCTTCCATTTATCGGAAAAAAGAAAGATGTTTTAGATCTGCATTAGCACTTGAGCTTTTCTTGATAGTGTTCAGGTTATAGGTTTAAGTTTAATAAGTATTCAATTAAGAATTTAGAATGTGTTTATTCTCGTTAATTTTTTTATAAGAGGTGGTTTTGTAGGGAGAAGTTTCAAAATCTGGCCGGTTTAATAATTTATGTTGTGGATTATATTTACTACATCTTGCTACTCTAGATTTTGTAAAATTCATGTTAAAAGACTTCTTTTTATAAATTTTGGGTGCTGGTAATTACAAATAAAATTGCCTAGATATTTACATGAATAGTGTTAAGAATCAAGGAAATTCTAATAAAAAGTAATAAATGTTTTGCAACAGAAATCGACTCCTTATCAAGTGGTATAGGAAGCAAATCGAAGCCATGCACGAAGTTTTTCAGGTTCAGATCTCAAACTGCCTAATATAATTTTGAAATCTTAACATTCATCAACAGGTGCTAGTGCTAGTTATGATGCAAGTTTATAGTATTCCAACACATTTAATTTGTAACTGTCGCCAAGGGTTTACACATGGATGCAACATGATTCGTGTAATATTTAAGTTGTTATTCTTGATAGTAACAGATTGTATTGCCAATTTTCCCTTATATCATAATCCAGATGTGATGCACATAGTAAGACAGTTGTTTCAGATTTCTACAGTAAGAACCAATCACAATTTTCAAAATAATTGGAGTGTCCATTCAACTTTCATGCCAAGATCTTTATGTGTTTTTGTAATTCAGCTATTTCTTTTATGGTATTAACGAGCGTATGTTTCTGTTCTATGAGTTATGATTTATTTCCTTTTGCTTCTTTGTGAATATTGAATTCTTCCGTAATCAATGTTTCAAACCAACTTAAGCTGTCATCCAAAGCTATACACTGGCTAAGCTGTCTAAAACAACCATTAGAATTAAATTTGTTTTTGTGCTATCCTTTTTAAAACCATAAGAAAAAAATCCATTCTAATTATTTTCGTTTCCCTAGAAAGTTCCTTTACAGTTTGTCTTTGTTCAAATATCTTTTTGTGCTCCAAATCAATTATGTAATAATTGAAGTTGGAGAAACAATGCTGTATTTCAATAATTTACTGATGAAATCATTGAGTTAATTTACGTAAGATTCTGTTGGCAACTTCAGATATTTTAAAATTGTACATTGGCATTTTGTGTTACCAATATATAAAGTATAAGGCAGAATCATTCATGGGGTTTCTCGGGTCGCGCAACTTGAGAAAAGATTGTGTAAATGGTGTGCTGCACGTGTAACATAGGGTGGCAAAATTTATAATGATTTGGTTTCTTTGTTTCTGCAGCACTTCTGGTTGTCCATTTGGTGAGAATTGCCACTTCCTTCACCATGTTCCTGGTGGCTACAATGCTGTTGCCCACATGATGAACCTCGCCCCTGCTCCCTCACCAGCCCCCAGAAATGGATCACATCCTGTCCAGAATGGTTCCGGTCCAGGTAATGTTAAAACCAAAGTATGCAACAAATTCAAAAACGGTGAAGGATGCAAATTTGGTGACAAATGTCACTTTGCTCACGGAGAATGGGAGCTCGGCAAACCCATTGCACATCCTCACGAGGATCCTCGTGCTGCTGGACCTGTCCCTCATCGATATGGTGGTCGGGTCGAACCACCCATGTCAGGACCTGCAGCTAGTTTTGGTGCATCTGCCACTGCCAAAATCAGTGTGGATGCTTCCCTGGCCGGTGCTGTCATCGGAAAAGGAGGAGTCAACTCCAAGCAGATTTGCAGGCAAACTGGAGCCAAGCTTTCTGTGAAAGATCATGAAACGGATCCGAATCTCAGAAACATTGAGCTGGAGGGCACATTTGAACAAATTCAGCAAGCCACTGCAATGGTGAGAGAGCTCATTGGTAGCATTGGCCCAGCAAGTGGGCCACGGAAAGCGTTCGGGCCTAGTGGGGGCCACAGTAACTCAGGTGCCAACCTCAAGACCAAGCTCTGTGAAAACTTCAACAAAGGGTCGTGCACCTTTGGGGACCGGTGCCATTTTGCACACGGGGCATCCGAGCTACGAAAGACAGGATAGGATGATACAAGGGGCCATGCTTTTATGTTGTAGCAAAAGATGGTTTTGATGCGCTTCTGTCATATTAAAGAGTTGTGAAATTTTTGCTCTAGATGTGCAAAGTAATAGAAGTTATTGATTTTGCTCGTGTAGTGGCTTACTAGTTTAGTTTGTAATATTTTAGACTAGGTCAGCATCATTTGCAGGCTTAATTCTTGTCTTACCATGGATGATATTTTGGCTTATGTTACGTTTGTTTACTGGCTTCAAGCATTACTATCCATTCGTTTTCCTCTTCATTTCCTTGATTTGTTTTAGCAATGGATTTCAAGTCTGTTTTATTTGTTATTGCAGGTATGATTTCAATATCAACAAAATGAAATTAACACACTTTTCATGAACGGAAGAGTATTTATTTACTGTTGAGATTGATAAACTTTATACACCTAAGAGAATGTCAACTAATTTGGGTCTTTATATTGTAAAAAAAGATTTTTTTTTTTCGACTTCAGGAAGCCCTTTAAATAATATCAGATTTAATTCAATGTATAATTTTTTTTTTTTAATAATAATTGTATTTTGCATTGGAGTGTTTGCCCTAATAAATATTTCGGGATGGTGGAGTGATATATGTAATTTTTATTGGGGGGAGAGGAGAAAGTGGAACAAGAGACGATCTGCTTAGAGTCTTAGGTAGAGGAAACAAGACATTGTTTTGGTTCGATTGGTGGGTTGGGGATAAGCCTCTTAAAAAATATTTTCCAAGGTTATTTAGATTAAGTGTCAATTAAAATGCTTGGGTTATCAATGTAGGCTTTTGAGTGGGTGAGGAGTGGGTAGGGATGCTTCGATGGAAGAGGGAATTGAGGAAGAGTGATAAAGTTCAAATTAATGAATTAAAGGTTGTTTTAAACATTCTATTGTTTAAAAGGTGGTGGAAGAAAGGTTACCCACAAAGTTACCCACAAAATAAGCTCTTCAAAGGCGTGAAATATTAGAGTAGTTCTAGTTTGCACTTTGCATTTGAGTGCATATCATGCACTTAAACCAGGTGGCTTAGCCCACCTGGCCACCGGGTTCCTCACTCTAGTGAGTGACCTGGGTTCGATTCCCTTTGGGAACGAATTGGGAGGGAGTTATAAGGTAGGCTTGGAGATTTCTGGGAGTGTATGGAGACTTGATGAACTAATCTAACTACTAACAACTAACATTTACCGATCAAAAAAAAAAAAAAAAAGAATTAACAATATCTTAAAAAGTAATCAATAATATCCCAATAAAAAAAATACAATATAATATATTTGTGTGTTTTTTTTTAAATTTTTTTTAATTGAATTTAAAATTCAAATGCACGTTAGAATTTATGTCAAGATTATGCCCCCATAGTGTGCCCCAAGTTTTCTAAGGGTATACTCCATAAATTATAATAAAATTACTTCTTCCTTAATTTATTTTTTTACGATCTTATCTCGGACTCGGTTATGGTCCGTGGGTTAAGGTTCCTGGATTGGGCCGACTTTATTTTGATTGCAAGCCTATTTTTTTATGGGTCCGGCTAAATACCCCTCCATACATTATTGATACGCTTCTTTCATTTTTTCATTAATTTATTAGAATTGTTAAATTACACATATAACCTTGATAATTAAAAAAACCTAATAATTACTACTTCATACACACACCCTCATCTATTTAATTTTTGCGGTTCACGTTGACAGCCAAATATTTATCATTTTCACCGTGAAAACACATATTCATGTTGTCACCGTCATATCACGATTAGACACCACAACGATTATTTCATATTTTTCAATGATAATCTAGAGAAAATGAAAGAGTTTCAAAATACATATGTATATTTTTTTTTATTCCTTATTTCATAGATTCATAAACCCTGGTATTGAATGTTAAATATTGTTATATTATTTATACTATGTATTTTTGTGCACGAAATGTTGGAATTTTGAGCATATAACGAAGTTGTAAGTCATATGATTGTCATTCGCGCGTTTTTTTCTTCAAATTTTCCGCCAAGAAAATTTCAAATCTGGTTTGCTGAAAATTTTGTAATATTTCGGAAAAATATCCGAAATTATTTAGTGTTTTGTGCAAACCAAAATTCTGTCCATATTTCGGTTAAACTTTTCCGAAATATTGATCTTTTTCCGGTAAAATATTTCCGAAAATTTTCATTATTTTTGGAATCATACGGGCCGAAATTATTTTAACAGTTTATTCTCGAATCAAATGTCAATGATGATAAAGTGCCACAAAATTCCTCTTCTTCATTCTTGCCATCACGTTTGCTGAAATTTGGGAGGGAGTGTGTATTTGTTAATTAATTTGAAAGAGGGAAGGTAAGGGATAAGGGCAATGTTGGAAGTTTTGGGATGTGTATCAATAAATATTTAAAATTTATGGTTGGTGTATTAATCCGAAGGTGTATCAATAATGTATGGATGGAGGGGTATTTAGCTGGGCCCTTTTTTTTATTAAAACAAAGGCCCATAAAGCATTACCCATAAGGCCCATAATAGTGTATATTGGAGCACGTGATATCCGCATCGTCCTTCGATTTTTACATGAATTTTTGAATTAGTAAAATTCATAATATAAATAAAGTCCCCGACCTTATCAGTATTATTATTGTTTGCCCCTCCATTTATAAGATTGTCCCCTCATCGGCGCACGCTGACTCTCCGTGCTTCCAGAGAAACCCTAGTTTCAGAGTAGGATTAGGGTTTGACCAATTGATTGGTGTTTTTTTCTTACTCTAGCTACTAATTATCCTTTTGGAATTTTCCTTCTTCGCCGAGTTTTTTTTTTTTTTTTTCGATTTTTAGTTGGCGAAGCGTCTTTAGGTTTTTTAGTCGGTTGAGTATCTTTTTTGAGTAATTTAGTCGGTTCAATTTTGATCTGTGAGCTATGGATACTCGCAAAAGAGGCAGAGGTGAATTTTCTAACGGCGGCTTCAAGAAATTTAAGCCAGGTTATATTCTTAAGAATTAGGTTTTTTGTTTTGTTTTGTTTTTTTTTTTTTTTTTTTGTTCTTGAACTGCGTATGGTTCGAATGAATTGTGCAGACGCTGGAAAATTTGTTGGATTTTTTCTCTCTTCTCAGTCTCTTTTGCTTATTATTTGCCTGGCTTTGTTCGTGAATCTGAGAGAGCTCTATTTTTTAATTTTCTGAAGGAGTGTCAATATTCTTATTGCTTGGCTTTGTTTGTGATTTGAAATAGAAGCCCGAAAACTTCCATTTGTGTGAAAAAAGAGCTTTATCTGGAAGTATACAAGTTCACGTTATGGATTTAAGTTAAAAATGTATTCAACTAAGAATTTAGAATGTGTTTATTCTCGTTAATTTTTTTTAAAAGAGGTGGTTTTGTGGGGAAAAGTTTCAAAGTCTGGCCATTTGAATAATTTATGTTGTGGAGTATTTATTACACCTTGCAACTCTAGAATTTGTAAATTTCGTGTTAAAGACTTCTTCTTAAAAGGTTTGGGTGTTGGTAATTACAAATGACATTGCTTAGATATTTACATGAATGGTGTTAAGAATCAAGGAAATTCTAATAAAAAGTAATTAATTTTTTGCAACAGAAATCGACTCCTTATCAAGTGGTATAGGAAGCAAATCGAAGCCATGCACGAAGTTTTTCAGGTTCAGATCTTAACCTACCTAATATAATATTGAAAATCTTAATATTCACCATCAGATGCTAGTGCTAGTTATGATGCAAGTTTACAGTATTTTTTCCTACACATTTGATTTGTAACTGTCGCAAAGGGTATACACATGGATGCAACATGAATCGTGTAATATTTAAGGTGTTATTCTTGATAGTAACTGACTATTATCGCCAAATTTACACTGATGTTATCATAATGCAGATGTGATGCACATAAGATAGTTGTTTCAGTGTTCTGCAGTAAGAACCTATTATAATTTTCAAAATAATTGGAGTGGCCATTCTACTATCATGGCAGATCTTTATGTGTTTTATTTAATTCAGCAATTTCTTTTATTGTATTAGCAAGCGTATGTTTCTGTTCTATGAGTTATTAATTATGGCCTTTTGCTTCGTTGGGTTTATTTGTGATATATTATAGTAGGTTTCTGCTCTATGAGTTATGAATTATGTCCTTTTACTCCGTTTTGGGTTTCTTTGTGATAAATTAAAATATATATATATGTCCTTTTGCTCTGCTTTGGGTTTCTTTGTTATAATTTAAATATGTAGATGAACACTGATTTTATTAGAGTCAGTCCTGATGTGAATATTGAATTCTTCTGTCTTTATGTATCAAACCAACATAAGCTGTCTTACAAAGCTGTACACTTGCTAAGCTGTCTAGAACAATAATAAAAAAAGTATGTGTAAAATGGAAGAAAGAAACCCCTTTGTGTCATCCTTTTTATCCCTCTTATTTTCTCCTTTTGATGTTCTTATACCCTTAAAAACCATAAGAAAACATTTCATTCAAGTATCTTTTTGTGCTCCAAATCAATTACGGTATAATTGAGGTTGGAGAAACAATGGCTGTAATTCAATAATTTACCGATGAATTCATCGAGTTATATTAAAGTTTTGTAGGAAAATACTATACTGGGCTTCATTTTAGTGTTCTTGCTGTAAGATTCTGGAGGCAACTTCAAAATTTTTAATATTGTACTTTGGCGTAGTTTCCAAATTTTTGGTATATTAAGTAAAGGCAGAATAATTCATGGGATTTCTCCTGTCTTACAACTTGAGAAAAGATTGCCTAGATTGTGTGCCCGCACTTGTAACACAGGGTGGCAAAATTTATAATCTATTGGTTTCTTTGTTTCTGCAGCACTTCTGGTTGTCCATTTGGTGAGAATTGCCACTTCCTTCACTATGTTCCTGGTGGCTACAATGCTGTTGCCCACATGATGAACCTCGCCCCTGCTCCCTCACCAGCCCCCAGAACAGCACCGGGATCACATCCTGTCCAGAATGGTTCAGGTCCAGGTAATGTCAAAAGCAAAGTATGCAACAAATACAAAACCGCCGAAGGTTGCAAATTTGGTGACAAATGCCACTTTGCTCACGGAGAGTGGGAGCTCGGAAAACGCATTGCACATTCTAACGAGGATCCTCGTGCCGTTGGACCTATCCCTGGTCGATACGGTGGTCGAGTCGAACCACCCATGTCAGGACCTGCTGCTAGTTTTGGTGCATCCGCCACTGCCAAGATCAGTGTGGATGCTTCCCTGGCTGGTGCCGTCATTGGAAAAGGAGGTGTCAACTCCAAGCAGATATGCAGGCAAACGGGAGCCAAGCTCTCTGTAAAAGATCACGAGACGGATCCGAATCTCAGGAACATTGAGCTGGAGGGCTCATTTGAACAAATTCAACAAGCGAGTGCAATGGTGAGGGAGCTCATCGTTAGCATTGGACCAGCGAGTGGGCCGGGGAAAGCTTTCGGGCCTAGCGGGGGCCACAGTAACTCAGGTAGCAACTTCAAGACGAAGCTCTGTGAGAACTTCAGCAAAGGGTCGTGCACGTTCGGGGATAGGTGCCATTTTGCACACGGGGCATCTGAGCTTCGGAAGTCAGGATGATACAAGGTGCCCTGTTTTATTTATGTTGTAGCAAAAGATGGTTTTGATGCGCTACTGTTGTGAAAGTTTTGCTCTAGATGTGCAAAGTAATAGAAGTGATTGATTTTGCTCGTGTAGTTGCTCTCTAGTTTAGTTTGTAATATCTTAGACTAGGACAGCATCATTTGCCGGCTTAATTATTGTCTTACAATGGATGATATTTTGGCTTTTGTTACGTTTGTTTACTGGCTTTATGCATAATTGTCCATTCTTTTTCCTCTCTTAATTTCCTTGATTTGTTTAGGCATTGGGTTTCAAGTTCGTTTTATTTGTTATTGCAGGCATGAAATCAAATTTATTCTATTTGTTTACTTCTGAGATTGATATATAACAATAAATTGAGAAAAAATCTATCAAAAGTCAAAACTAACATGGCCCATGTTTTGGTTCTAGTAAAAATAAGTATGTGATTGATGACATTTTGAACAAGATAGATAACATTGGTGTATGTGATAATTTCTTTCATTCAATAAGGGTGTCCATTATGATTGAGGTCAGAATTGAATTTAGTTAGGCATGTTAGCTACAAAATATCACATGCCTACCCGTGAACACAAACTTATATATTCAGGTGGACATAAATTTATATACCACCGCGAGTGTGTTGAGGACACATATACAGAAGCCCATTATTATTTTAACTAATTGCTTATATCATACTCCTTTCGTCACTGAAAAATAATCTTATTTTTTGCACGTGATTTAATGCGATATGTCGGAAAGTATTACGGGATTTTCTGATGTCCGTTTTTTAATAAAATGATCGTTAATGAAAAGTTCGTTTCGCATACTTTTCATAAACGATCATTTTATTAAAAAATAAACCTCAGAAAAGTAGAAAACCTCGTAAACATATTGCAATAAACCACGTACAAAAAAATTCGGGGACGAAGTTTTTAAATTTATAGCCACTGGTGAACATGTGATCAATTCTTTCTATTGCCAAAAAGTCCAAAATAGTAGCACAAAGGCATGTCCCCAAACCAAACATGTACTACTATTATTTATGGTTTAGCTACAAATACTTCCAACTATGACTAAACTTATGCATGGCCAGGTCCTAGCTTGGGGGCCGGGGTGGTCCCCTGAGTTTGAGGAGAATCAGCACGGACTCCAGGCTCCACCGCCGTGTACCCTGTGCCGGTGGTGGTGGTGGCGTAGTCGTGCACTCCGCCGCCGCCGGCAGCCTCTTTCTTCTCACTCTGTGTTTCGGATCATCACCATTAGTTAATATGGAATGAGAAATTAATCAATTGAAAAATGTTTGGACAACCTTATCTTGGACGACGGCTTTGGTTTTCTCCAACCCAGCCTTGGCTGTTTCCTTGACAGATTGCATTTTCGTACACAAAACTTGCTTTTTCTTGTTTCTCGTTTTGCTTTAGATATGTTTAGGACAGTATAAATAATAAATGGCAGTTAAGTGGGCCTTTGTTGATATCTGTCCAACACGTGTCCACTGCCTATACTCCCCACCAGCCGAAATATATATATTTGTGCACACTCATCTTTTATTTACATAGCATTTAATGGATATGGATTGATATTATTAACATATGCATGATTTTATGTTAGTATTCAATATGACCACGGTTATTAGCACTAACCTCTTTGTTAAATACCCTACCCGGATGAATATACTATCAATTTTTCCAAAAAGTTGAAACATTTTCGGCAAAAAATTCCGAAAATAAACATAAAATTCGAAAAAAAAATCCGAAATATTGTGAATTTAGTTATTTTCGGAAAAAAAAATTCGAAAAAATGAAAAAATTTCGAAAATAAAGTTCGAAAAAACTAGTGTATTCATCCGGTAGTGTTTTTAACAAAGGGGCTAGTGCAAATAACCTGCGCCATTCAATATATATTGAACATGACGTCTTTTGCATTGTGGGTCGCCTCTGACTTTTAGTGATTCGTGTGGGCCGGCCCAGCAAGTGTTATTATCTTAATGGGCTGACCTCTCTCCAAATCCTAATACTTGGCCTTCACATAAAGTAGTGTGGAATGATTTAATATGAAACAGTACAATTTAATATTTAAAGTATTTGTTAAAATGTCTTGAATTTTGTGTTGAGCTTGATTTACTGAAATAGTTAGGAGATTTAGTTTCTGTTTCTAGAGTTTGCTCGGGAGCCAAAATGTTGCCTTCTAGAGAGTTTTTTTATTGAGGATCGAGTTATGCCTTCTGAAGACATTTACTTATGGGCTAAGTTGTTGCCTTATTTGAGCAAATCTAAATTTTTTAGCATAAATAACCCTTGACATAAGGCCATACTGTACACAATCGATCTGATCAGCATAATATAAGGTGTTTCTCTCTTCTTTTGTCGTAGACGTAGTTAACACAACGTTAGTGAACCACGTAAATTTTTGTTGTTTTCATTTACATTTATGTTTCTTTCTCAAATCTCGTTATAACAGTATTAATATATCATGCCTAACTTATAATCCATTTTATTAGACAAATTTATGTTTATCTATTTGTTTACTTTGATGTGCTTTATGTCAACTCTTGTTAAAGTGATCATTGCTAAGAAATTCACTCCACGTTCGTTTTTTTTTTTTTTTTTTTTTTTAAAGAAATATAACTAAAGTCAAAGTTGCATAGAAAAAAGAGGAGGGGAAACTTGACTATTGTGTGGAAATTTCAAAGATCATTAATGTGAGGAAACTACTAAGACAAATTTTTACTCCATCCCTTCTTTTCTTTTTTCTATTAAATTATTCATCGATTCTACACGCCCGTCTATTTAACTTTGTTTTCTTTTGGGATTAAAAAAAAAATTGGCAAAAAACATAACTCCATTTTCAAGACTGAATGAAATATGTATAACTGATCATATTCAAAGAGTACTAGATGATCATATCTAATTATCTATGTATAATTAACAGGGGTAAATGTGTAAATTCAACGTTAGATAAACTGTGGGACGTCTAACTCATATTTTCAGTTGAGGTGTCGCTCAACTCCATTGAATTTGGAAAAAAATCATTGCTGTCAATATAAAATAAAGAATTAAAGAAACAAAGACAGTATTGGTTTTTAATATGTTGGCAAGTTGACAACTAGTGTTAGATGGTACAATTAAATTTAATTATTGTTGTTTTATCTTCATCTATAAGAAAAGAAGAAAATTAAGAAATCCATGAGATGCATGGGCACATAAAATAGTACCATATATTTCTTAATTCTATTGCATTTTGTATAATTTTATAATAGTGTGTACAGACTGTTAGGAAAAATAAATAAGTAATTAATTTCACATCTCTCTATAAATTCAATCTTTTAGATATGAAATTAGTATCAGAGCGAAAATGCTCACGGTCACACGTCTTGCTTCCCGATTCCCATTGGAAATAACTCCACGGTTTAGAAAAAATAAATAAGTGAATAAATTTAGGGAAAATTGTTTTTTTTTGTCCTATAACTTTAGCTCTTTTTTATTTCCGTCCTACTAACTTTCAAATTTTGATTTTCGTCCTGTAACTTACATAGTTTTTTTTTTTTTTTTTTTGGTCCTACAACCTACTAACCCTTATAGGATTAAAATAAATAAAAAAGGATAAAAATACAGGACTAAAATAAAAAAAATCAGTAAAGTTATAGAACTAAAGTCAAAATTTGAAAGTCAGCGGGACGAAGATCAAAAAAGTATGTAAGTTATAGGACTAAAATCAAAATTTGAAAGTTAGTAGAACGAAAATAAAAAAGAGCTAAAGTTACAAGATGAAAAAAATCATTTTTCCCATAAATTTAACACCTCTCTACAAGTTTAAAATCGTGAAAATCGGACGGTTACATCAGAGGGTGGACACATTGAGTTATAGCATGGGAAAATGATAGAGAAGTAGGTATATGAATGAATATGATGATGTGAACAATTTGGGGGACCATTTAATTATTGACTCTCCAATTAATAATTTATGTGAGATCAAGCAAGATATGATGATCCAATCTTTAATTTCCTCTAACAGAAACTAGCTAGGATATATTTTGTCCAATTGTTCCCATGATTAAGTAAGATTCCCCTGCCTTTCAAACATATTATATATATATGTGTGTGTGTGTGTTTACATATCTTCCAAAATCCAAACAATTCCACCAACTCTCCAAAACTCAAATTAGTGAATGAGATGATGGAATTAGAGCCAAATAATGGTAAAAGCAGAGGTCCAGGCATTTCAAAGAGTAGGAGTATATCAAAAGCCAAGTCGAAAATCCGAATAATCCACATATTTGCACCAGAAATAATCAAAACTGATGCTGCAAACTTCAGACAGTTGGTCCAAACACTCACCGGAAAACCAAAACATGCAGATCATGAAGCTGGGTTTAGAGAGAGAGAAAGAGAGAGAATAAAGGTGGAAGAGATGATGATGATGAACACAAGATCAGGTGGGTTTTCTGAGTTTGATCACTACTTTCCATTTCTGGAAACTAACTCATCAGATGTACCTGCATGTCTCTGAATTAAGACCCGGCTTGATTGATGCATATGTGATTGTATCATTAGTTTATATGATCATAATTCATTCATATGTGTGCATGCTTTTTGATTACTAGCTGGAGTTTGATTTCTGATATGTAAATACATGAATGATGACACTTATTATTTGATTTTTTTTTTTTTTTTTGGTTTATTGCAAAATATAGATGGATTTAATATCTACATTTGTGTAAACTAGCTAATTAATCATCTATCTGATTTCTTGTTGACTTTGCACACATAGTGCTAGACCTTTTGAACAAAGTTTACATATGTTTTCATATGAAACCTTATCCCATAAGTTGAAGATTCTTGAGCGTCACAAAATATTAGAAAAAAGTGCAAACTATTGGTCATTAAGAACATGATGATTAAAGGGAATGGGTTTATTTCTTTCCCAAAAATTTGAATAAATAAACTTGCGGAATAAGCTAAGGCAAGGACACAAGAATTTGAGACGAATTCATGTATTGGGTTGGGTTTCAAATCCGAGTAAGTACAAAAATTAACTCTACCTAAAGTGCAGTATCTTAATTCCATGAAACACAATTGTTACTCTTACATATGTGAACAAATTAAAGGCTTAATTCAAGAATCATCACTTACCTGCATCAATCACCTCCGAATTTTTATATCGAGAGATCAAATGGACGTCCAGCTACCATTTGTTGTTGTGTTTGAATGCACGTTTTAATTATATATAGCTCCGGGATCTAATCTTGTAAGGACTTCAGCCGCTCCAGCAGTATCTCTTATTATCTGCATCCAACATATCTATTATTTACTTGCACGAACGGACTGACTCAATCAATCTATTTGCATAAACAATCCATTATTTACTTACCAGGATCTCATCGTCAAGATACGAAATCATGAAAAACCTCTGCAACGACCCTCCTGATAAGGTCGTGATAAAAAGCCATAACATAAGAAACTCTACTACATTTTTTTCGTCGAATTAAATTATAATGTATATGAATGCTGACCAAGCGGGAGCGTAAATCCAGCAGCAACGGCATCCCTAATAGGTCTTAGCTGCTCAGGTACGGATTCTTCATTCGCTTTCGGCCATTCTAGTAACCCTTCAAGAAACTCCTGTTTCATGCGTATAGGTCCCTCGACAGATAACCTGCTCGACATGGTATATTTCGTTTCTATCTGCACCAATATTTCTAGGTAATTAGTACAAGAATTAATAAAGATATGAGCAGGAGTAAACACAAGTAATCCCGTTTGGTTTGAAGGAATGTCTGAGATTGCTTTTATAATCCCAGGTAATCTCATGTTTAGTTTTAAGGATTGTAAAGTATCATGGCCCTAGACTAAACTAGGGTCCGGGTCCATAATCCCAGCTAATCCCCCATTTTAAGGACTATTGAGTCCTGACAAATAGGTGGGATTATTTGTTTTACTGAATTACAATTACCATTTTGTCCTCCATTTTCTATTTTAAGTGACCAATCTACCCTTATTCAAAATTAAAATAACCGCCGCCCGATTTATCCCACTTAATCACACAATTCAATCCTAAAATCCAAACATACATTCATACTCAATAATCTAATCTAGTCCAATCCTATCTAGTCCAGTCCAGTCTCGTGAAGCAAACGGCCCCTAAAAGAAACAAGAGCAAAATGCATGTCTAAGGAGACAAAATTAAACTATTAGGCAAGAATCGTGTTCCTTCATCCAATTACGATAAGAAAACGAGTTGCAAAGATTGAGGTTATAACTAGATTTAGCAATTTCAAACTTGCTGCAACGGTCGTATAAGTATCCTTGATTGCCACATCCAATTTCAATAAAGATGCGAATCCCGAAGGGAGCCTCCTGCAAAGACAATAACTTTCTTCAAACTTCTTGAAACACAACACTTGTATACTGGAACAGTACTTACTCATATAGAAACCATGCAGAGAGGAATCCCAGGCTTCCTGATCCAAACCACTCGAAATTCCATTTGCCTTCCAGATAAGGCGACCTGAAAACTAGATAAAACCGAATCAATATCCACATTTATATAAAGTTGAGAGATGAAATAAAGTGAGTCGTACGTAGTTGGTCGAGGTGAAGGATTCAGGCGCTCGAGGCTAACGATCCTCTCGTTCACATCAATTCTTTGCATATCTGTTGTTTTCCCACTCACCAGACCCTCAAATCCCCCACTATATCTGAACTGAAACACATTTAACCATTACATATCTTATTAACTATAACACCTACCTTCTTCATAAATTTAAACACATGATTGATTGAGTAAATGTGCTGATTTTTGGGCTTTCATATGCCACATTATGAATAAACTAGAGCTAGAAATTATTAACATTTGTGTGTGAAATCAAGCTAAAATCTTTCATTCACCAAACACACTTGAAAAAGAACGGGGTACAAATCCAAAAATTCAAACAAATTGGGGAAAAATATTTGGAATAAAATAAAATAATTGTAACAAATAAAGAAGCAGAGATTTTTTAGCAGAAAATCTTTCCATTTCTTTGGCATAAGCATTACTTATCTTGTTAACTATAGCAGCTAGCTTCTTCATAAATTTAAACACATGATCCATTGAGTAAATGTGCTGATTTTTGGGCTTTCATATGCCAATTATGAATACACTAGCACTAGAAATTATTGATATTTATATGTGAAATGATGCTACAATCTTTCATTCACCAAACTGTCATGAGCATGAATTATGGAGAAAGGGGTGATACTCAAACAATTGAAGACATTTGAAGTTGGGTCTTTTATCTTTTAATTACTTTATTTAAGTATCAAGGGATTAACCCATTTAATTAGTTAATTTTGTTGGACTTTAGTATTTTATGTTTTAGGCCCATTTATATTCTTAGTTGTATTAAATAGGGCAAAATGGGAAGCGAATGAACAAGCAGAAAATATTCAGTATCATTTTCTCCCTCAACTCTCTCTCTCCCTCAATTCTCTATCTCTCTTAACTCTCTCTTTCTCAGTTATACTCTAAAATCATACAAAAAAATATGAATCATAATTGTGGTAGTGATGGGTTCACTACACAAACATACTTGAAAAAGAATGGGTTACAAATCCAAAAATTGTGGCCACAGAAACCCATATGGGGAAAATATTTGGAATAATAGGGAGTAACAAATAAAGAAGCTTATTAACTTTAACAGCAACCTTCTTCATAAATTTAAACACATGATCCATTGATTAAATGTGCTATTTTTGGGTTTCAAATGCCACAATATGAATAAACTAGAACTACAAATTATTAACATTTGTATGTGAAATCATGCTACAATCTTTCATACACCACCAAAAATTCAAACAAATTGGGGAAAAATATTTGGAATAAAATAAAATAGTAACAAATAAAGAAGCTTACAGCAAGAAGGAGAGATTCTTTAGCAGAAAGTCTTTCCATTTCTTTGGCATAAGCAGCTGAAGGCCCTTGCTGCTCCATTGCTATACATTTTCTGCAAAATTTTCTTCTCCCACTTTTTAATTTTGTATAATTAGGGTTAAAAGAGGAGGCAGGGGAAGAATGCGCTTTCGAGAGGATTAAAAGGCTTTGCATTGAAATTGAGGACGACATTGGAGAGTTTTCAGAAAAGATTTGATGAAACAAACAGACTTGAAAAACCTATACATTTTCAGTGCCAAAAATAGAAAACTTGTGGTTCGCTGCAGTTTGATGAAGGCCGACTTCATTCTTGACTTTACTTTACTCTACTTGCTTTGAAAAGATTTAAAGAAGGGAAAATTAATTTTTTTGTCCAGTAATTTTACCATTTTTTTATTTTCATTCTGATGACTTTCAAATTTTGATTTTAGTCCTGTAACTTTACTTCTTTTTTTATTTTCGGTCTGCTGACTATTAATTTTTTATTTTCATCCTGTAACTTATATATATATATTTTTTTTTTGGTCCTATAACCTACTAACCTTTGTAGGACTAAAATAAAATATTGGTAAAGTTACAGGACCAAAATTGAAATTTGAAAATCAGCAGGACGAAAATAAAAAAAGATAAAGTTACAGGACTAAAATCAAAATTTAAAATTCAGTAGGACGGAAATAAAAAAGAGGTAAAATTACCCGACGAAAAAAAATCATTTACCCTCTAAAGAAAGCTAAAAAGTAAGGTTTATTTTTTATATTTTATAGCTTACTTAATTCTGAAACATAATATCTTGCCACTCATAAAAAAATCTGAAAAAATCATAAAAATCTAGTCTTGCTATTCATAACTTTATTATAATTAAGCTTATGTAAGTTATAACTATATAATATATTTTATTCTTGAAATTCATGGAGTAGGCAGAGCATGGCTCGATTCGGTGACCGAACCGAAATAAACCGAATTATATATAAAATTAAACAAAATCGAACCGAAATTTCTTAAAATAAAAAATACTGGAATCGAAAATTTCGGTTCGGTTTCGGTAAATAATCGAAAATTTGAAATATAGTAGACTTTTAAATTGGACCATATTTTTACACTTATAACTTGCTAATAGCTCATATATATTAATATATTGCAACCAAAACAAATAATCCACAATAAAAAAAATCAAAAAAATCAAAAGAATACAACCACATTGAAATATCATATACTCATAAATTCATAATCCATTCATAATATGTCCATCAACAGTACAACACAACCAAAATAAACATTATCCAACAACACAAATCAAAATAAACATTGTCTAGATATTAGATACTTAATATTAGATACCAAAATAATCGAACCGAATTGATATTTCGATTCGGTTTGGCTCGATTTTTCGGTTTTAACCGAACTCTGCTCTCCCCTCTTATGGAGTATATTTTAGACAAAAAATTTAGGCACAAGTTATTTGCACTATTCTCTCTGTTAAACACACTATCAGGATGAATACATTACTCGGTATTTGAAAAAAAAAATCGAACATAGTGAAATTGAAAAAAAATAGCAATATTTCTTTTTTGAAAATTTTACAAATTTTCAAAAAAAAAAAAAAGTCGAGGGTAGTGTATTTAACAAAAAAGCATGTTCAAGTAACCATGGCCAAAAATTTAAAGTGGTCTGCTAATGGGTCATTAATTTGGGCCACTAGGCCATTCGGTACAGACCGGTTAGACACGGGCCAGAAAAATGAAGCCCAACTATATCATGAAATACAGCCGTGACCAAATTCACACAAATTAGGCCTAAATACAGTCCTTTCTTTTGTTAATTCACTCCACCCAAAAAAATGTTCGAAAAATATTTCCGACCAAAAATGTGTAAGCTTGTTTGTATTAACAAAAGATAGGATTGTAGTCTGTAGGAAACCTTGGCCCAAGTGAAACAGGAAATCATCAAACAGAAACTGAAAACCTTTGAATTACATCCAAGGGAACAAATGCTTTTTTAGTCTAGGACTCTACTACTATATAAACTCTACAACTGTCTCTATAATGTGCAACAGCTCTCTACATTTCATCATCTGTCTCAAAGGCAATGTTCAGAACTACGGGTCGAATCGCCCGTTTCTCAACATTTCAAATGATGGTCGAACGATTGGGCGTTAATCTCAGACGCGGCTGACCCGGGCCTGTTGACAATGAGTGCATGCAAGAATAATAATCAGCATTTACACCAATTTAAGCATATGCATGTTTCTCTTGGTTTCTTAACTAATACACTCATTATCAGAATTTCATGCATTTGTTACTTATAGATTCATACTCTTTTGCATCATAAAGAAAGGAATCACCTTTTGTTTATGACGCCATAGTGAAACTTGGGCCTCCCCATCTTTATATCTTCCAAATACTGTAGCCACAATAATACACATGAGCAAAAGAAATAGAGAAAAAAATTCTTGGAGTTTTCGTAGCAAGAACACACCATTTGTAAAGTGACCAGTATTGACGAAAATGCCAAGGAATCAAGCGGGATATCCTCGAGCGCAAAAAGCTGGCATTCCGATGATTCTGGGCCTGGTGAGAAGTGGGGTCCCTTCAACTTCGCCAGGAATATAACGTAAGTCTGTCCACACCAAATAAACAGCATAAGCTCTCAAAGCATTCAAATAAACGGCATTGGCATTATTCAAATCAGGAAGAATGGTTACATGGCCAATAAGAGGGATGTCCAAAAGAGCAAACGGAGACTGGACTTCAACTTCTGCATTAGCCTCCTCCCACGTTTCTCGAATGGCTCCTTCGATAGCGGACTCCCCAAGCTCCATGAAACCAGCAGGAAGTGTCCTACACGTGCAGTGTTAGGCATCGAAAAGTTTTTAACTTCCTTTTTTTCGATTGAAAATGCTTACCAAAGACCATGTGAAGGTTGAATATTCCTTTTGCACATCAGGATCTTGTTTTCATGCTCGACGAGGCAACCCACAACCTGTTAACCCAACATCGGATAACGGTTACTAATGCAATTCTTGAAAATATTTATAGCTTAATATACAGCAACTATAGTTTCAGAACTGTACTTCGTATAAGAATGATTTCTAAATTTTGGCAAAGAAAATAGAATGATGGAGCTTCTGTACATCCGAATTACTGGGATTCATTCAGATAAAGATACAATGCCCAAAAGGCATATGCATCCTCACACCAAACAGTTAGCAACGGGTTAGTGAATGCATAAAATCAATAAGTAACCTAACGCTTTTTATAATCAGCAAAATAAGTAAAGCATATTGTTGCAACGCAAAGCGAAATGAGCTTAAGTAATTATTTCATTTACCATTTTTGGATTCTCATAAGCAATTGCTCCGCAGCGTGTGCAAATAGCTCTCGTCTTATCATCCCCATCAGGTATCTCATACTTTGTTGGGCTACCACATGATTGGCAGAATTTGATTTTCCTATTAATGCCCTGACCATTGTCAGAAATTTGAGTTTAGTTAGCAATATTAAATGTATAACAGTAACAAAACCCAAACAGAATTTACAAGCTTTCGAAAAATATACAAGTAATGATAAAAGAAGCACATTGATTATGAAAGAGCAGAATATATACGTCGTAACAACATCATATGACAGAATAAGAGAATCATAGGGTCACTAGTAATTTCAGCAATTATAAGACCGTTGAAACAACTATAAGATGTGCTTAATGCAATAAGTTAATTTATGCATAGAAAATCCTAGTTACCCTCATAGTAAAAAGCATTTATATGTTCTTTCGATCAATTTCAGTGCAACTGTGCAAGTGGTCTAACTACACTGTATGTTCTCAAAGAAAAGAAAAGGAGTAGCTTAATAATTTCATATTAGAGTATCTCCGTAATTTATGAGGGCTTTTCACAGACTAAGAAAACAACTTCTTTGGAGCATTATTGAAATTAGCTCTTAAGTTGATCTTGGGACACAGCCAAATCTTCTCAAGCACCCGTGAAAGGTTATTTGGCAAACAAGATGAGAATTCAAATATCTCTTATCAATCTGTGCATTAGATCCATAGTCCAAACAACAGCTAACTGGTCAATATGCAGAAAGTCTAGCATCAAATTTCCACACACTAAGGGCTCGTTTGTTTTAATGGATAAACTCGGATTGATTATTTTATACTACTTAATCTAGTGTTTGGTTTGTAGGTTTACGGCCCGGGACTCAAGGCTGGCCCGGGTTTGGTAGGTGTGATTACTTAATCCGACTTGTCAAGATCATATAAAAACAATCAATCCATCACACATACCAACTACTTTTAAGGATTACAATCCAAACAATATTTATATAATCCTACACAATCCTATCCATAGTTATCAATTCATCCTGCAAAACAAGCATATCCTAAATGAACATCAAACATACTGTAGCAAGAAAGTTCAGTACTCGTGGAATACAAATCCCAAATACTTCCAGTTCTTATGTGGATTGTTTTTACATTCACAAGTTTCACTCCCTCAAACTGAAAATTCATTTCATGTTTAACAATGCAACATCATACAATATTCCAAAAAACTTAGACTAGAACTAGACTTGTTACAACAGATCAGTGGTTTAACTCTTGTTAAATTAACACTAAAGAAAGATAATTAGTGCACAACTTTTTTTATAGAGCACAAGGGAGACAGTAAAAACCTAACATCCGATCCTGCAACTTACTCCACAAGAACAACTAATATAATTCCAAGAACAACTATAAAATTCAAGAAAGTTCAGTACTCGTTATTTCCAAAGTATTTTATATCAATTGGTGGAATACAAATCCCAAATTCTTCCTGTTCTTATGTGGATTGTTTTGACATTTACGGGTTGTTTGGTTTGTTGGATTGGGTGGGACTAAAGTTTTAGTCCCACTCAATCTCATGTAATATTGCGTTTGGTTCGCAGGTTTACAGCCCGGGATAAAATTGAGGCCCGAGTCATAAACCTATCTAGTCCATCAAATGAGGGGCTAAATAATCCCTTAGGGGTGGTGGGACTACATAGTTTCATGCTTTAAAAATTGTATATTGCAATCCTACAATCCAAACATACAATCCTCCTCAAATAATCTCATAGAATCAATCCCATCCCGTGAACCAAACGGCCCCTTACAAGTTGCACTCGCTCAAAGTGAAAATTCATTTCAAATTAACAATGCAACATCATACAATATACCAAAAAACTTAGTCTAGTACTAAACTTGTTAAATTAACACAAAAGAACGATAATTAGTGCACAACTTTTTTCATAAAGCACAAAGGAGCCACTAAAAACCTAGCATCCGACCCTGCAACTTAATCCACAAGAACAACTAATATAATTCCAAGAACAACTAATATAATTAAAAAATAAGCGCTCACATTAGACTGAATTGCAGTAGATATTGAGGGGGAAGGCCCATCTGGAGTTGACCCGGAATGAATGTGCGACATTTGGAAAGCATTGAAGAAGAAACCTCTGCGGTATCTCGAAGCGGAAAAATGCGTTGGTGAAGACTTGGAAAGTGATGCTTCGATGGGTTTTCTTGAGAACAGAGAAAAATTCGAGCAAGAATTCTTTAATCTGTGGGGTACGCAGAAACAGCCGCAAGCAGACGACGAAGAAGAAGCAAAAATCTGTTTAGCTTTCAGCATTGTCGTCATATTCTTCTTTTTTCAGCTATATGGATATACCTAACCTATTCATCAATTGGGCGAAATCCTTCAGAAATCGGAAACCCAGAGCAAAATTGAGATGAAACAATCAGGGCCCAGAAACGTGGAAAAGATGGGGCAGTATATTTGTGAAGATGAACTGTGAAATAATGGCGGTTTAACTCCTAATTGTAATTTATAAGTGAAACGATTGCGAAAAAATGCAGTTATTTTTGGGGCTGGAATTGGAATTAGGTCGTTGTGTTGTTTAACTGATTCAGGTTTTGTTACCAACTTACCGTCTAAATTCACTTTTGAGAATTTAGGCTTAAACCTTCATAAATCTTTAAGAGCTTATTTATATATTTTTATTTAAATAATACTAGTAAGTAGTCCATTAAAAATGGTGTTATTAGTCCTTACTTGATCATATTACATTTTCTAAAATAAAAATAATTAATTTTATTTGTACCCTTCAATTTGTTTTCTTGAAATATTAATTTTCAACTTAAAAAAAGTAACTATATCCACATGGTTTACTGATATTAACTTTAAGAACTCTTTTATACCCATTTGTTGAGTACTGGAATATCCGTCCTCAAATCTTTATCTTCTCCATAGAGTCGAATTTGAACACGATATGTCGGACCTGCAAAAGACTAGTCGGGGGAGGCCCCGGCGCGGGGACTCCGATACTCAAATCAGTAATGTATCATTTCGTACGGTAAAATATAATAAGAGAGGTAGGGAAGATGAGTATTAAAGAGTTACCTATCTTATTTGATGAGAGGAGCACATTTATATTGTTTTATACCTGAGGATATTATTGTCATTTATGATCTTATGACACCTTTTCTATTGGACTTACCAACAAGCTTTCATGTTTGGGCTTAAGCTATTTATTATTCATATTGGACTTGAGTTTAGTTGGGCTTCAACCAACAACGATTATTTATTCAATATAGGTCAATGTCATTATTTATAAGGGTGACGGACCACCCCTTATTTTCATATCTTATCCAACTCTAGAACTTTACAGGGTAAAGTTTAGAGAAATCCAACACTGATATTAATTCCTTGAAATATGTTTACTGGTTGAGAGACATGTTTGGCTTAGTCCACTTCAATAACCATTTTCAAGAATATTTTGATCTCAAAAGTATAAAAAGTGTGAGTAGGATTATTTATTTATTTATTTATTTGGAATGGATAAAGAAAATTGTAACTTCAAAATGGGTTTCTTGAAGCATTATTAGTATCTCTAAATTTTATAAGTCAAGAAACATGACAATAATTGAACCAATGGCCTAAAATATTGAACATAATCTCAAAATAGGAATCAGAGGTTCCAATATCGATCAATCCTGATTTTAGGGTTAGACTCGTTTTTATATAAATGTGTATTCTCTTTTTGTATCAGAAAAATAGAGTGAAAAACTCTGGCTTGACCTCGCCCCCACACGTAATCGTAGGATAAATTGGATGAACAAATCTTGTGTTCTTCTATTTTCCATAATTGCACACATGAAGATGGTTTCTTCATTCTTGATAAAAGAGTCACGTCCATATGTACTTAGGCTATGAGAAGGACAGTGTGCACCACTCAACACATGTTTTCCATCAAAGCAATTTATATTTATTTGCACCTTTTCTAAAGTTGGATCAAATGCTTTTTTATAAAAGTGCATTACTACATCTTGATTAGACAACAAAATTGGTTAGGAAATAAAATAAGTGATTCAAACTATTTTAATTTTCTTTTTATCAACTTCTGTTGTATTTTCGATCCCATTATGTATATAAATATATAGATATGGAGTGATAAAACAATTATTAAAATGTAGTAGAATTTTTATATGCAATAAAGGGTCACATATTGAATATAATTTTATTTAATTAAACTTAAAATGTTTTATTATATATATAATCGTTGGAATGAAATGTTCAGCAGACATACCCCACAATTATTCTATAAATTAGAAGTTTTATTTAATTATGAAAATTGGGTGTGACAGATCATTGCTCATCACTAACCCACTAATCCACACGTAGGAAAGGCATGCTAAATGAGTATTTAAAAAAAAAAAAAAAAAACACAGAAGTAATGAAATATTAGTGTTACGTTTGGGATAAGACAAATATGCCCTTTAGCAATTAGTGATTGTTTAAATTGTGTCCCTGGTGTCATTTCGGGAACTAGAAATACTCAACTACCTCTAGTTATATGAAATAAATGAAGAATTATAATTTTGTTTAATTATTAATTTATTATTATTATTATCAATAACATATAGCTGTTTTTGACATATGGTGTAAAATTAGTAAAAAAAAAGTAATAATGTTTGAGTTATGAAGTAGTAATATTTAGCAATTAGCATATGCAGTATTATGGTTAAAACTTAAAATAGTATTTGGGTATTATTTCATTTATAAAGCAATACTCGTTTTACATTCAAACTAAACATTTTTACAGATAAATGTACAAATCAAGAATATTAATATTTATTAACAATAATCTTGTCATTATAAGTTTTCTAGCTAAGTCTTTAATGATATGTAACAATTTATAATAATAGGATCATGTCATTAAAATATTGGTTATTATTATTAAAGATTTTTAACTATAATTTTTTAACATGATATGATTACTGTAACTAAAAGTCGGTTTTCTTATAATGGTAGTAGAATACCACTTTGTTTTATTGAAGAGTCAAGAGTGTACATTTTATGTTAACTTTTTTTTTTCTCAACTAAAACTTATGATAAAAATGAAATATTATTTAATTAAATAGGTAATACAATACAATTTGTAACTTGTTCTTAATTTAGTTTAAAAACTTGTTTCATTTTCTCTTTAAAGATGTTAACTGCAAATTGTCAAAACATATATTCATTCGAGAATAAGATACCAATTGGTGATACTCTCCCAACAACAGTTGGATGTTTGGTGTGAGAGGAATAAAAATAATAATGATTATTGTAGTATTAAACTATTAATGAATGATAACAAACATTATTATGCACCAAATGCATGCTACATGTTTAAATTTTTAAGTCAATTAATTATCTAAATCAAAATTGAATTTTATTGAATTTTGAAAAAGTAAAATTTGAAATAGAATTTAAAATTCAATTCATAGTAGAACTACTTATGAATATAATGGATATGCATATTATTATTGAGATCTTTGGTTTGAAAATATAAAGGACTATAATTACCAAAGATGTTGATTGGTTTATGGAATTTTTACCAATAATAATTTAGCATTAGTGTTTTTATATTAAAAAAAATACTACTACCTCCCCCTTTTTTTTATCTTCTCATTTATTGAAGATACAAGTTTTAATGTGGACCGATAATGCAAGAATCATTTATAGTATTTAAGTAGATACAATATTTTTTTGGAATATGTAAAGTAGAAAATGGGAGTTGTTTATTACTCCTCCGGTCCTCCCATCCAATTTTATTAGTTCCACTTTTTTTTTTTTATTAATATTTTTGTCATACCTAGGAGTGTATGATGGGATACTGCGAGGTTCATTTATGAATTACGTTATTGTTTATGCAAAATATTATACGATCACTTTAGAAAGGTCTCATATGCACTTGGTGCATGATGCATTCACTCAATAATTGATGCTGTTAACACGAAAAAGTGTGAACAGTTAAGGATGTTTACACTCAACTGTTCACACTGAAAAGTGTTGACACCCATTAATTATTGAGTGACTGCACCGTGCACCACGTGTACAAGACACCTACTCATCATTTTATTTATAAATGGGCATTACAATACCTCATATGATTCTTTAACGTATAACGAAAAATAACATGTAAAAAAACAAAATTTGTAAAATTGGACAGAGGAAATACTCCCTCCGTCCCTGAGTAAACTTCTCACTTTCCTTTTCGGACCGTCCCTCAGTAAATTTTTCATTCCATAATTGGCAAAAAGAACACTTTACAACATATAAACTTTAACATTCAAATTCACAATATTGCAAAAAATGTCACTCATTCAATTCACTTTCAACACTACTTATTACTTTATCTCAAAAGTCAACACGTGGCTCACCATATATTAATAAATAAATAAATTTTTTTAAACTATTCAACAAAAAGAAATGAAAAACTTATTCATGGACAGAGGGAGTAGTATTTAGGAGATAAAATAGTTTTTGGGAAAAGATAAAATAGAAATGAAAAGATAATAAATGGAAAATTACAACATGGTTCTAAAAAGTGACTCTAGTTACAAATAGGTTCAAAACATTTGCACAACCACATTTTTTCTGCTTCTGTGCAACTATTTTTATGCGTCTGTGCAAATGCTTTGAACCTATTTGTAAATAGGTTATGTTTGGTGATCCTAAACCGAACTAAAACAGTCACTAATCCTCACGATTAAATTTTTTAGTTCGATTTAGGATCATCAAACAGGTTCACTTTTTTGAATCAATACGTAAATGCCCCAAAGATAAAAATAGGACGAACTAACATGAAAATGTGAAGATGAAATATAAATTATAATCTATGGAAGATAATTACATATATAAAATATAATAGTACAAAATAATAATTTGGAGGACATAAAAAATACACGAATCTTGATATTAAGAAATGAATAAAAGACATACATGTCAAAAAGATACGAAATGAAGATTTCCCCATTTTTGAATACGGAAGTTATTTCGAATTCTTGCATGAAATCAAATAAGTGCTATTGAGTAATGAGTCTTGAGCAATATAAAATTTTGAAAATAGCATTAAATGTATCAACAATTTTGGGGATTCAAAATTCTCCTTGTTGTCCTATATTTACACCTTCCTTGTTCACCATTATTATCCTCAAAATTTTACAATAATAATACATAAAAGCCACAAAAATTATTCACAACGCCATAAAAAATCATACCGAATAATACAAGTAATAAAATAATCTAATTATATGTGGAGGGAGGTGTGTGTAGATAATCTTAAATCCGAAAATAATATAAACGTGAGTGCCCCAAATTAGCCTCAAAAGGTTCATGGAGACAGATTGGAAAGTGGTCTTTACTGTAGGGGTAAAACTGCCCTCGCAACAAAAGCCATCCAGCTGACCGTATTGCTGTCATGGGGCCCACGCACATCATGGTCCCAAACCATAATAAATCAACGGCTCAGATCTCCCGAGGCGTAGATCTGGGGTTCAATTTAAGCTGAATTTCATCCCTCATTTATCGACTATCATCCTTTGAACAAAGAGGGGCGGCAAGGGAATACAGAGGTCTCTTCTCTTGTCGCTGAGACACACAGAGAGAGAGAGAGAGATCCCATCGTTAGAGCGAAGAAAGAGCGAGACCTATTTTCAACTGAACTTCTGAGGTATGGTTATAGTTTGGAGTCGATCGTGTTTCAGTACACATATCCGGTTTTTTAAATCAATTTTTGGCAAAAACGATTCGGTTTTTATGGATCTTGTTATGCATCCGTTTCTTATGAGTTCATTATCTTGATCTGTGGAAATGAGTTGCTTTACTTTTTAGATCCGTGTGTTTATGATTTTGAATCCGTGGATCTGCAAATGGCTTTTTAGAAAGCTGAATCTGATATGAAATTAGTCGATTTGATTTTTTTGGTCGGTGAAGTTCGTATATGATCTAGTTCATTTTTAGTCTGTAGAAACGGCGTTGACTGAAATTATCTGCGATCTGTAGTGAACTTACTAAATTTAGACAAATATGTGTGAATCGTAAGGGTTTGGACCGAAATTATAGTGAGCGATTCACTTTCTATTTGTAATAACGTGGTTGAGTCTGCATTTGTAAATCTTATTATATTTTCTAAAAAAATGGGAATTCAATTAATATAATTTAGCGGCAGGATGACAAGGTTCCTTTCCCTGGGATTTTTTTTAGTATTTATAATTTCTCTTTTATGGATTGTGTGAACTATAGTAAGCGATTCACATTCTATTTGGTTGACTGTGAAGCAGTTGGAAAATGTTCTCCCATTTGTCTAAAACATTAGTGGCAGAGAGGGAAAAATTAATGTTTTCATGGAAAGTCTTGATTGCTAAAAAATTACTCTTTTTGGAGGATATGTGACTGTTACCAACATATCTTACTGGATCAATTTTCAAGTATACATAGAATCGCGATGGGCTTTCCTGAGAAAGAAACATCATGGGTTGTTGCACTGTAAACTATTATGATTAAATCTTGGCATGAATAAATGAACTTCATCATATCAACTTTCGGTTTATAGGAGACGTTGCACTTGTGTTATGAACATCACTATCTTCCATATATTAATCATCAACTTCAATTTTTTACAGAGCACATCAAGAGATGGCAGAAGCCGAGGATATTCAGCCCCTTGTGTGTGACAATGGTACTGGAATGGTCAAGGTAATCTTTTTGATCCAATAAATTGTAAAATCTTAATGTTCAGATGATTGGAATCCCTGCATGAAATGATAAATAGGAGTTTTAATGTTTGAAGGCTCAATGTTTATGTTGGATATCAATGTTTTCAGGCTGGGTTTGCTGGAGATGATGCTCCAAGGGCTGTCTTCCCCAGCATTGTGGGGCGCCCTCGTCACACCGGGGTGATGGTTGGCATGGGGCAGAAGGATGCCTATGTTGGTGACGAGGCTCAATCCAAGAGAGGTATTCTGACACTGAAGTATCCAATTGAGCACGGAATTGTGAGCAACTGGGATGATATGGAGAAAATTTGGCATCACACATTTTACAATGAACTTCGTGTGGCCCCAGAAGAGCACCCGATTCTGTTGACCGAAGCTCCACTTAATCCCAAGGCCAATCGTGAAAAAATGACCCAAATCATGTTTGAGACCTTTAATGCCCCTGCTATGTATGTTGCCATTCAGGCTGTTCTCTCTCTTTACGCCAGTGGTCGTACAACTGGTAAGAAAATGCTAAATTGAACCATTTTATTTGTATCCATGCTATCAGTGTTATTTATTTATTTTTGATTGCAGGTATTGTTCTGGACTCCGGTGATGGTGTGAGCCACACAGTCCCCATCTATGAAGGTTATGCTCTCCCGCATGCAATCCTTCGTCTTGATCTTGCTGGGCGTGATCTCACTGACAGCCTCATGAAGATCTTGACCGAACGAGGCTACTCATTCACGACAACTGCCGAACGGGAAATTGTAAGGGACATAAAGGAGAAGTTGGCTTACATTGCTCTTGATTACGAGCAAGAACTAGAAACAGCAAAGACCAGCTCTGCCGTGGAGAAGAACTATGAACTTCCCGATGGACAGGTGATCACTATTGGCGCTGAACGGTTCCGTTGCCCTGAGGTCCTCTTCCAGCCATCCATGATCGGAATGGAAGCTGCTGGTATTCACGAGACCACCTACAATTCTATCATGAAGTGTGACGTCGATATCAGAAAGGATCTGTACGGCAACATTGTCCTCAGTGGTGGATCAACTATGTTCCCGGGCATTGCTGATAGGATGAGCAAGGAGATTACTGCTCTAGCACCCAGCAGCATGAAGATTAAAGTGGTGGCTCCTCCTGAGAGGAAGTACAGTGTCTGGATTGGAGGTTCCATTTTGGCTTCTCTCAGCACATTCCAGCAGGTACACTCAATATTTCGATGCGTTGTTATTTCAATCTCCGGTGCTGGTATAGGTTAATTGCTTGTCAGTAGGTGTTTGGTGAATTCTTTTATAAACTGCTTCCAACTATTAGCAATAATTGTATAGTCTATATTGGGGTCTTGGTAAATATCTTTAATTGATCTCTTTTTTCCTTTCTAATTTAAAATTACAGATGTGGATAGCCAAGGCTGAGTACGATGAATCCGGGCCGTCGATTGTTCACAGAAAATGCTTCTAAGGGACCATTATTTGCATGTGATGAAGAGAATTTATGATGATGCTGTTCCTGCTTTTTTTTCATTTGTTTTTTTTCTCTTTTTTTTTTTTTCGTTCCTTTCAATTTTAAGTTTGAACAATGAACTGGCAACGAAATTCATTTTTCTTCTCATTTATGTTATTTTGTAGAAGGGTTGTGTATTTAAGGTATTATGATATGATTATGATTCTGAGATTTTGAATGTAAGACAACTTCTATTTATCACAAGTTGGATTTTCACTAGTTTGCTATCTATCCATCCGTCTATCTTGGGTAGTTTTTACACGTAATCTTATCTTATGCGTTAAATATTTTTGAAAATAATGTAAAATTATCCTACGTTTTCCCGACTACCAAACTATATACTTTGTCTGTAACTTGTAAGCATTCATGTTGGTTTGCTTGCAAAGATGGAATGCTCTTCTGTGTGGATACTTCAACAGGAAAGATGCAATGATGTCAAATGTCCTTACCTTTCAAAGAGTTAGCATCTTTTGGATGGAGTCATTTGGATGGATTTAAGAATTCATGGATTTAAATAACATAGTTTCAAAATTTGTTCAGAACTTGAATTAGAAATTTGAAATCCATCCATTTAAATATTTTTGCTAAACAAGTGGTGTGAATTTAAAATCTTTAATTCAAATCTCTTCATACAACACAACCTCTCAGAGTGATCACCTGTCTTGGTTACTATTTACAAGTTTTTGTCTTGTACAAAAAAAGGAAAGATCTAGTACTCCTCCCTCCCCTTGATGAAACAAGTTTTGAAAAAGTATTTTGATGTAAAGTTGATAGAAAGTGCAAAAAATATAAGAGTAAGTCTCGTGTTGGATCGTCTTATAATATGAGATTAATATTATTTGATGCACTTTTAAAAGTGATTAAGTTTTTAAGAAGTAATAATATGTTTTGTCTTGTGAGATCGTCTTGTGTTATCACTTTTAAAAAGTGATAAAATTTTAACAAAAAGTGATAATATTTTTGTTAAAGTAACTTATCATTTTTATATAAAAATATTGTCACATTTTATTATAATCTTATCACTTTTTTAATTTTGATAATCTCATACTATAAGATGGTCACACATAAGTATTTGTCAAAATGTAAAAAGGTAGAGATTAGAGAGAGTGTAAAAAGATATAAAGAATGTGTAATGAATATAATATTTTATTGAAAAAACTTTCCAAAATATTAAACTTATCCAGAGACCCTGATTTAACAAAATAGTAAATTTAATGGGGGCAGATGAAATATTATTACTATAATTTATGTAGAGACAACACCTGATTTTTTTTAATTGGACAAATAATTGCTCTAACGCATTGCTTCAAGATAAGAGAGTGGAACTCTAATCACTTAAGTGTTATCACGTTGTATTTTAGTCGTACTTTAACCAATACTAATTTCATAGTGATTTTGGTTAATCAGTTGTCCAACCGACTTGTAAAAATATTGTGAGAGATCGCAAAACCAACCTGCAACTGGCAACGGAATCTAGGTCAAATGTGTATTCGAGATCGAAACTCTACATTAGATGATTGTGATTATAACCATAAGATAAGATTGTGACCCTATAAAATGAGGCCTTAGCGTTCATGTCTAATGGTTGAATTATATTTGCAATTAGTATCTTCAATAAATATGATTTATGTTTTTAAGCAAATTGGTGTAAACAATAATTATAAATTCCATATTGACGAGGGAAAGATCATTAAAATTATTCAAATTGCTTGTCAAGTTCTGAAAACCTTATTATATACTCCCTCCGTCCATGAGTAAACTTTCCACTTTCCTTTTCGGGCCGTCCACAAGTAAGTTTCCCATTCCATAAATGGAAAAAACAACACTCTACTATTTATAAACTTTAACTTTCAAACTCACACAATATTACCAAAAATGCCACTCATTCAATTTACTTTTCAACACTATTCATTACTTTATCCCAAAAGTCAACATGTGGCCCACCATATATTAATAAACAAATACACTTTCTTAAACCATTCAACAAAAAGAAGTGGGAAACTTACTGGTGGTCGGAGGGAGTAAATCTTATTTCTAAGGTTAGGGATGTATAAATCGATATATGAATATGAGGCATTTACATTGTTAAAATGAATTGAAATTCAAGTCTCAATCATATAAATTTTACTGCACTTGGAAAGTGGGATATGTGAATTAATCTTACAAGCCAAGCAACATGGCGCAATAATTGAACCAATGACCTAATAATATATTGAAGAAAATCTCAAAGTGGAAATCAGATCTTCTAAAACACATGAAGATGGTTTCTTCATTCTTGATATATGTAGTTAGTTAGGGACAATGTGCACCCCTCAACACATGTTTTACAGCAAAGCAACTTATATTTACTACCAACTTAATCACCCTTTTCCAAAAGTTAGACCAAAGACTCTTTATAAAAAGTGGCATTACCATATCTTTATTAGACATCAAAATTGCTTCTTTTATATATTCCATCACATTATATACATATATCGAACAAATTTTAGGACGCATTCAAGTGTATAACATGCACTTGAATTTTAAACTCAATTTTGACTTCAATCTTGATTTTTTCAAAATACACATAAACAGTTGGACTATTACTGATGTCTACTTGAAATATTATTGATTACTTCTTGAAGTATTGCTAATTTCTGCTTGAAGTATTTTTTTCAAAATTCAAGAATGATTCAAATTCAAAATGTTGAGATTTTTAATGCAATAAATGTTCATGTCACGCTGCTTTTACTTTGAAATTGAATTTTAATTTATTTAGTAATAATATTTTTATCTTCATGAGTACATTCGTGGTGACGTGTAGTGGCAGCAATATTGACACGTCAACATCTTCACGTGTTCATGAAAATTGTTTAAGGAAACATTTATATATAAAATATGGGTAAATAAATAATTAAGTTTAATTAACATGTATTATATATATAATAAAAAGGGTTGACTGCAAATAAAATCACAAAATTTTCGCAAATTGCAATCCAACCTTAACTTTTGAATCTTTGAAAAAAAAACTTAAATTTAATGTTTGATTGCAATTTGAACCAACAACCAATTTTTTTACGGTCCGATAATGACGTTTCACCTACCTGACAATGAATAAGTATCGTATTAATATGTTTAGATTGGTTCGAATGAGAACGATTAGTTAATCATTACGTTTGGGTAGATTGAAATCGGTCTTTTAGTTCGAATTGCTAACAACTTTTGAATTGAGATTTTGTCTGCAAATATTCAAAAGTTTAGATTAAATCGCAATTTTGCGAAAAAATGTGATTTTATATACAATTAACCATATATATATATATATAAAATATATGTATATAATTGTTGGAATGAAATGCTTAGCAGGCATACCCCACATTTCCATCGACTCACGTAGCTACTTATCATTGCTCACCACTAACCCACTAATCCACACGAAGGAAAGACGTTTTAATGAGTAGAAAAAGAAAAAGAAAAAGCTTAAAAATATTAGTATTATATTTGTGATAAGACAAATATGCCCTTAAGCGTGTATTAGTTGTACAAGTTGTGTCCCTAGACTCATTTTGGGAACAAAAATAAAAAATGAAGAACTACATTTTTTTTTTATTATTAGTTACTATTACTTTATTATTATTATCAATTGTGGTGCTATATAGGTATGGTCTATGTATAATGAAAAATGGGGGAACTTGGAATTTTTCACTAGAAAGGCAAACTTAAAAAAAAAAAAAAAAAAAAAAAAAAAAAAACTAGAACGTCACATAACTTTCACTTTGTCCAAAAAATTTATGATTAAGATGGCACCATATTATATAAACATAATTGGATTGAGTCGGGACGTTGAATTTACTCAAAAGATAAACTCAAATTCAAGCTTAACCCTAAACTTATTACTCCCTCCGTCCCGCTATTCTGTTCCCATTGCACTATTCACTTCCCTTCAAACTTGTTTAAATTATATCTCATTTCACTAATGATTATATAGAAAAACATATTCGGTTTGTTTCATTGACTTAAAATGAATAATATGTCATTTTCGAAAAAATATTTTATCCATTTAAATACAACAAATCGAGTCTCACATTAAAAGTAAAAAAAAATCAAACGGGAACAGAATAGCGGGACGGAGGTAGTATTTATTATTGTTTTAAAATTTCGTTTAAATTAACTTATAATTTAAATCTAGATTTATACCAATTAAATTAAAAATTATTGATAAAACTCAGTAAAACTCAAGTTCATTTACTAGAGATTGTTGATCTCTTCTAAAAAAATTCACCCTACACATTGCTTAAAATAATAGGTAACCAAAATTTCACTTATCATTTTGGGTTGACGATGTTACTTATCTAATAGTATTACATTTAAAACATAATAGTGTTTGCCTTATAAAGTAAAAATATTTAGCATATATAGTAACATAGTCAAAAGTAGTGTTTAAATACTGTTTAATTTGTACAGTAATGTTAGTTTAATATTAGAATAATACATTTTAGAGAAAAATATAGTACAATATCACTTTTTCTGAAAGAGTATTGCATCCTATGTTGAATGATACTATTACTTTAATCTTGATTCAATTTCTTTGAAGCTGTTACTTGTAAATTGCCAAATTAATCAATTCAAAAGTGACATTCCAATTGGTGATAGGTCCCTTAGTTTAAAAAATAAAACCCATAAAAATTAATTGAATCACATTCAAATTAGAGCCAGGATTTCACTAAATTGAATGGATCCTATATTAAATCAGATGCTATTGAGCAACAATATCCTTGGGAATTGTAAATAATTTTGTTGAAAGTTGCTTCGTCGAACCAAATTGTTTGCTTATAAATGTGATTGGAGTTTAATATTTAAAAAATGCACAAGAGTTAGCAAAATATATTTAATTTTATGTGGAGGAGTGGATAAAGTTAATTTAATTTTCAGTGAGCAATAATTTAGTGAAAAGTAAAAGACATTATTCCTCCTAAACTTATTTACTACTACTTACTAAAATTATGCTCTTACTTAATTCATATTTTTATAGATAACAATATAACATTATTTTTTTCTCTAAATACACATACTAATTCATATTTATTAATAGCAAATAGTAAATAAAATTTAACTTTAGGACATATAGAATATTATTGAGAAAATTATTTTTTTAGGACACTATCTTTTCGGGCTTACAAAAGTAGGACACTATCTTTATGGACTTGCAAAACTAAAACATTATCTTTATAATCTTACAACACAAGGACAATATCTTTTATGTTGAGAATTTAGGCCAAATTTTATAAATGCGGGTCAAATAAAAGCTAATTATGATGTGTCCAGTTGACTCGGATTTATAAAATTTGGCCTAATTTTACTAAAATTAAAAGACAGTGTTCTAGTTTTGCAAATTTGTCAAGATAATGTTCTAATTTTGCAAGTTCGTAAAAATAGTGTTCCAATTTTAGAAGCTTATAGAGATAGTGTCCTAAAAAAATATTTTTCATAAATATTATTTAACAAGTTAGTTATTTAGTTTTCAGAAAGAAAAAAAAAAGTTAGTTATCAAACACAAATGCCATAAAAAAAAAAGACCGAAATAGAAGTAAATGAAATTTATCTAATTTTATGTGGAGGAGGAGATGAAGAAATACGCGTGTATAACTTTTTTTTTTTTTTTTTTATCAAAATAATATAAATGTGAATGCCCCAAATTGTCCTCAAAAGGTTCATCGACACAGACTGGAAAATGGTCTGAAATGCAGGGGTAAAACCGCCCTCACAACCAAAGCCAGCCAGCTGAACGGTCTGTCATGGGGCCCACACACATCACGGACCCAAATCATAATAAATCAACGGCTCTGATCTTCCGGGGCGTAGATCTGAGGTTCAATTTAAGCTGAATTTCATCCAAGGCTTAGTCTCATTTCTCGTCCTTTAAACACGAGGGGCGGCAACGGAGTACAGAGGTCTCGTCACTGAGAAAAAGAGAGAGATTTTCAGCACAAATTCAAAGGTACGGTTATAGTTTGGAGCCGATCGTATTTCATTCCACATATCTGGTTTTTAAATCCATTTTTGGTGTTTTTTCAATCGCAATTTTGGAGAATCGATTGGATCTTGTTATGCATTTGTCTCTTTCGATTTCGTTGCCTTGATCCGTGGTTTAGTTTTTAGATCCGTGCGTTTATGCTTTTTATCATCTAGGATTCGTGGATCTGCAAATGAGGTTTTGGAAATTTGAGTCTGAAGCGATAATTAATCGATTTGACGTCTTTGGACTTTGGTTTGTGAAGGTCGTATATGCTCTAGTCCAGTTCTAGTGTGGAAACTGCGTTGACTGAAATTATGTAGGATCTGTGGTGAATTTACTAAATTTAGACTAATTTGAATGAATCTTAAAGGTTTGGACCGAAATTATAGAGAGCGATTCACATTCTGTTTGGTCGTATATATTTGTGATTTCTATTATCATGACTGAGTTTGATATGCGTAGCATTTGTGAAGTCTTATATCTAAAATTTGAAACTCAATTAATATGATTTGGCGGCAGGACTATAAGGTCCCTTTTCTTGAATTTTTTTTTAATGCGTAGAGTTCTCTATTTAGGATGATGTATGCACTATATGATCGACTGCTTATTTTTTTGACATATTTAATGTAAAGATTGAATCTGGTCTGTGAAGGCTGTGAAGCAATTGGAAAATCTTCTTCCATTTTTCTAAAACCTTAGTGGCATAGGAAAATCTTGTTTGCTGAAAATTGCTCGTTTTGGAGGATATATTATAGTAGGGACTGCTACCAACACACCTTAATGGATCAATTTTCAAATATAGATTCAATCATGGTGGCTCTGATTTGACTTTACATTAATTTGGTCACATTCCCGAGAATGACACATCATGAGTAAATTATTATGATTAATTTAAATTTTTGCATGCATAAATGAACTTCATCATATGAACTTGGGTTTATAGGAGACATGCACTTGAGTTATGAACATCTCTATCTTCTCAAATATTAATCATCGACCTCAAATTTTTACAGAGCACATTAAGATATGGCAGAAGCCGAAGATATTCAGCCCCTTGTTTGTGACAATGGAACTGGAATGGTCAAGGTAACCTGTTTGATCCAATAAATTGTAAAATCTTAATGTTCTGATGATTGGAACCCCTGCTTGAAATGATAGAACGGAGTTTTAATGTTTGAAGGATCAATGTTTATGTTGGATGTCAATGTTTTCAGGCTGGGTTTGCTGGAGATGATGCTCCTAGGGCTGTCTTCCCCAGTATTGTGGGGCGCCCTCGTCACACTGGGGTGATGGTTGGCATGGGGCAGAAGGATGCTTATGTTGGTGACGAGGCTCAATCCAAGAGAGGTATTCTGACACTGAAGTATCCAATTGAGCACGGAATTGTGAGCAACTGGGATGATATGGAGAAAATTTGGCATCACACATTTTACAATGAACTTCGTGTGGCCCCAGAAGAGCACCCGATTCTGTTGACCGAAGCTCCACTTAATCCCAAGGCCAATCGTGAAAAAATGACCCAAATCATGTTTGAGACCTTTAATGCCCCTGCTATGTATGTTGCCATTCAGGCTGTTCTCTCTCTTTACGCCAGTGGTCGTACAACTGGTAAGAAAATGCTAAATTGAACCATTTTATTCGTATCCATGCTATCAGTGTTATTTATTTATTTTTGATTGCAGGTATTGTTCTGGACTCCGGTGATGGTGTGAGCCACACAGTCCCCATCTATGAAGGTTATGCTCTCCCGCATGCAATCCTTCGTCTTGATCTTGCTGGGCGTGATCTCACTGACAGCCTCATGAAGATCTTGACTGAACGAGGCTACTCATTCACGACAACTGCCGAACGGGAAATTGTAAGGGACATAAAGGAGAAGTTGGCTTACATTGCTCTTGATTACGAGCAAGAACTAGAAACAGCAAAGACCAGCTCTGCCGTGGAGAAGAACTATGAACTTCCTGATGGACAGGTGATCACTATTGGTGCTGAACGGTTCCGTTGCCCTGAGGTCCTCTTCCAGCCATCCATGATCGGAATGGAAGCTGCTGGTATTCACGAGACCACCTACAATTCTATCATGAAGTGTGACGTCGATATCAGAAAGGATCTGTACGGTAACATTGTCCTCAGTGGTGGATCAACTATGTTCCCGGGCATTGCTGATAGGATGAGCAAGGAGATTACTGCTCTAGCACCCAGCAGCATGAAGATTAAAGTGGTGGCTCCTCCTGAGAGGAAGTACAGTGTATGGATTGGAGGTTCCATTTTGGCTTCTCTCAGCACATTCCAGCAGGTACCTTCAATATTTTTGCTACATTGTTTTTTCAATCTCCGATGCTGCTATAGGTTGCTTGTTGGCATAGGTGTTTGGTGAATTGTTTTAAATTGCTTCCAACTATTAGTGATATAATTATATAGCCTATAATGGGGACTTGGTAAAAATCTTGGATTGATCTCTTTTTGCCCTTCTAATATAAAATTGCAGATGTGGATAGCCAAGGCTGAGTACGATGAATCTGGGCCATCAATTGTTCACAGAAAATGTTTCTAAGTGAACATTTGCATGTGACAGAGACTTTATGATGATGCTGTTTCTGCTTCTCTCATTTGCTTTTCTTTTTTCCTGCTCCTTTCACTTTCAAGTTTGAACATTGAAGTGGCAACGATATTCATTTTTCTTCTCATTATGTTATTTTGTAGAAGGGTTGTGTATTTATGGTATTATTATATGATTATGATTTGAGTTTTTGAATGGAACACATATTTGACTTCTATTCATCTCTACTTGTTGGATTTTCACTAGTTGCTGCTATGTTTTGAAATTTTACTCATATTTTATGCATTAAAAATTTAGCCAAACTTATTGTGCCTGTAACTTTTAGCATTCATGTTGATTTGCATTGCATAGAATGATTGAATGCTTTTCTATTTCACCAGGTAATATACAATGATGTCAATTTTTCTTCCATTTAAAAGTTGTAATAGCATTACCATTTTTTTTTACTGTCTACAGGTATTTATCAAATTTAAAAGGAGATGACACAATATCACTTTTATTGTTGTATTTTAAAAAATACCACCTTACTTTTATTTTTTTGGTTAAAATGTCCCACTCAAGGTCGCATTCGACATTTTTACAAAAATAACCATGTGTGATATTGATACCCAATTTCTCATTTAAAAAGTTACAGATTTAATTTTGTAGTAATTTCGAAGTGGTACAAACAGTGAGAAGTCATAAAATTGTGAAATTCTTGAAGTAGCGCAGCTTTGCTTAATTGTCTAAATCTCACTTTACTTTAGTAACGGCCGTTTGGTTCACGAGATAGGATTGGATTAGATAGAATTATATTAGATGAGATTAGGCTGAAAGGATTGGATTAGATGAGATTATTTAAGTGTGAATGCATGTTTGGATTGTGGGATTGAATTATGTCAAATTTAATATAATTCAGGGCCATGATCTTGTGTAATCCCTCACACCAAACATGAGATTGCTTTGGATTATAAAAGACAATTCCAGACAATCCCTCGCACCAAACGGCTCCTAAGTTTACAAGTAATAATGTATGTGTAATTAAAATCCATCTCGCGTATAAATTTGACTTAAAAATATTAGATATAAAAAGAAACCGACATGTATTCCCATTGCTCTAAAAAGAGGTGTATTAGTATTACAATTACATGGCGAGAGCAAAGAGCGTTACGGGCACATTGAGTTTATTCAGCAAAAGCAAGCAAGTCCGACATCAAACAAAGAAAGTGGCCGTCAGAAAATCAAATCAAATGATACACAAAATTTTTGTGAAACTCCAAGCATGGAGGGGGAAGGGGTTGTCACTAGAAATCGAAATTGGATGGTCCTACAGTGTCCACAAATCCTCGTACAGACAGTTGAGGAGGAGCAAAGTGTTTGTTGTCTCTCGTCTCGTGGTCGATGAAGATTACGACAACTGTAATATCATCGTGAACGCGCCTCCGTACGCCCTGTTCCAGCTTCTTCACTTCCTTGTACGGAACCTTCCTCATCTTGCTCGCTTTCTCCAACACCGCGATTACCAGCCTTCTAGCTATACCCTGAATAATAAGCAAATATAAAACAAGTTAGAGGGTGTTTGCTTGAGCTTATAAGCACTTTAAAACAGCTTATAAGCATTATCAATGTATTTGGTAAAATAAGATATTTAACAGCTTGTAAGATCATAAAATAAGCTTCTAACAGCTTATAAGCTGTAAAAAAAACTTATTTCCTACCATCCACCCCCACCCACCTCTACCTCAACATAATTTTTTTTATTCTATATTAAAATTAAAATTTAAAAAGCATTTATTATATTTTCTCAAAAATCTTATAAGTTGTATAAGCCAAACACTTTAGCAACTTATAAGTTACTTAAAAATTACGGGTGTGTTAGCAAAAACTTTCCATAGCTTTTAATCACTCAAAGTTAATTTTTAAAATAATTTTAGTGTTTTATTTCTCTTCTACCAAATAAAATAAGTTATGGGAATCCATCAGTCAAAAGTTGGCATCCCCCAACTTCCAACAAATTACGTACTATTCATGTACTATTTATATATTAAAAATAATGATGTTAAAAGACAATTGAGTCATGTGAATAATTTACATCTAGTTATTTTGCAAACACATTAACTTCTACTTCTATTAGTTTTTGAATTTTTTTCCAAACACTACCAACTTTTACAATTAAGCAATTTTTACATAATCACTAATTTTAATCACTTATCCAAATATACAATTTTTTGCAAACACACCCTACATCTTATAAGCTCTTAAGACAACTTATAAGATGTTTCAAATAAGCTTATAAGAAGCTAAACACTTTAGCAACTTATAAGTTACTTAAAAATTACATCTTATAAGCCCTTAAGACAACTTATAAAATGTTAGAACTTATAAGATGTTTCAAATAAGCTTAGCCAAGCGGGTATCTTCTAAGATAGAAAGGAGGAGGAGGAGGAGGAATTACCACTCGTGGGTTATTATGCACTATCTCCACAGCCTCCTGGTTCGTCAACTGCTCCCAAAGACCATCCGATGCGAAAATGATGAACTTGTCGTTCGCCTCTAATTCTTTAACGGATATGGACGGATCTGCCCGTAAAACGGGTCGACGCAGAGGCTCCGGAAGGTGGAATCTAGGAAAAGAAGGATCTAGACCAAACTCCGGCCTCTTCAGATAAGCATCACCTATGGATCTTGACACCTGTCATTCAAACCACATTAGAAAATCATAAACACTGCAGAAAAAAGAAAACTTGTTTTATGAAATAACCTGTATAATGCCCTTGATGCGCCAAACGCCTTGCTTCAAAACTACGATCTGCGAGTCATCTGGGTGTAAGGCTTTCAATTCTTTCCGAACCTCCTCCATACAGGCATTGTGATCTCGGGTCAGTTGCTCGGCTACGATTTTGTTTGATGTGTTTAAAGAACCTAGTACGGCTCTCGAGTCTCCTATATTAGCGGTGTATAATGTCCCCTTCCAGATGACTCCCACTAGACAACACGATCCAATTGCTGCTATATCGGGTTTGATTGTGTAAGCTCTTCTTACCATAGTCAGAAAACCATTTTCTGTATCGGACAATGCGTTTTTAATGATGTCTTCCGAAATTGTTCCCTTTTCTTGTGCTAGTTCTGAAAAACAAAAGATGACGACGGATAAAGGAAAACTAAAATACAAGAGTCGGACGATTGCAAGTGTTATTGAAAAATAGAGACAAGTGCAGATAGCTTTTCGTGAATGTATACATTATTATGCAAAATTCAAAACATACTTACCTACTAACACAGAAATATTTCCTCATTTTGATTTAACGTCAATGAAAGGCATAGATAAGAGCAATACGAAAACTGCTATCAGAAGATAGAAAGAGGAAGGAAAACAATACTGACTAAGTAGATGGCAAAATACAAAACATACTTACCTACTAACATAGAAATACTTCCTATGACCTCTCTCAAGCAACATATAAAATGAAGCAATCTCGTAATATGAAACATCTGTGCTTCTAAGATCAGAAAGTAATACCATACATAACAACCTTCATATCATTTACGGTTGTCTTATTCCCTTGTCTCATTAGTTTCACAATAGATTATTGACCACATAGTAAAATGAAAAGCATAGATAAGAGCAATACGAAAACTACTATCAGAAGATAGAAAGAGGAGGGAAAGAATACTGACTAAGTAGATGGAGAAACAAGTGGTCATTGATGTATCTTGCGGTCTCGGGACCACCATGGCCGTCGTAGACCCCGACAAAGGTGGCATGTCGACCTGTCTCGACTTGGCTCTGGTCCTCAAGGGCTTCATTTGCCTGGACAATTGCAAAAGAAAATTCGCCATGGGAATGCTTCTCGAGGTCCCTGGACCAGAGAAGTGCGTCGTCGTCACCTCCCGAAATGGCATCATCATCCTTGTTCATACGGGCATATCGACTGAAAGGGCGCAAACACGAGGACACTGATCTTCCAAACCAAGAACACATCCCTCATTTCCTTCTAATTCAGGGCAGAGAAGATGCTGAGGTTGATGTAGAAAATAACCACACCATACCACACACTATCACAATCTAAATCCAATAACAAATTTAGAAAAAAGTCAGCAATTTTGTTTTCAACAGAAATACATGAACCTTGAACTCATCAAGACAGTGAATACAATAAAAAGAAAAGATGTATATAATCTACAAGATTTGTCCTATTGTTAATTCAACTAAAAATAAATAAAAAAAATCCAAGTGCAATCTAAATCACACACTATGACAATCTAAATCCAATAACAAATTTAAGAAAAAGTCAGCAATCTTTTGCATTCATCAGAAATGCACGAATCTTGAACTCTTCAAGACAGTGAATACAAGAAAAAAAAAAAAGATGTATATAAGCAAAATTGATCAAAGATTGTTAGAGGCGTCTACAAGATTTGTCCTATTGTTAATTCAACTAAATGGTTGAGGAATCAAATGAGCACAAGAAGCCAGAGAAAAAAAGATACCAAAGATATTCCTGATACGTATTATTTCATTAGCATATTAGTATTACAGAGTACGCCCAATCAACAAAATCTATAACGATACCAATAAAATGAAAATTCACAGAAACTAATCTCAAATTGAATCTCTAATCAAGTTAAATTTAAACATTGCTGAAAGAAAATTAAGTAAAATTGGCACATGGTATCTCAGAATTAAACCCTTGATCCAGTTTCCAGGAAACAAATCAGAACTCCGTGCGAAGTAAAATAGGACGGAGAATTCAACTATTATTCAAAATATTTCAACTATTAATCAATAAATTAAGTAGAAGAAACTCACCAAGATTATCAATGACAGATAAAAACCTCCGAGATCGAGATATGATGAATGCACAGCAATAAATGGCGATACTCTTGATACTTTTAGCTCCGCAAAGAAAAGATTTCGGGGGGCGTGCGATGTGGAGAAGACTTTTCTTAAAGTAAAACAAAAGGCGTTAAAGATAAACGAAAATCGAAGATATTTTGCGGGGAGAAAGGTAAAGGAGAAGAAACTATGAGATCTGAGCTTTCCAATTACATGAGGGATCGATCATGGCCTTCTGCTCTGCAATTCCCAAAATTTCATATACATACACCTTTTGCGTGTACGTATAGGTTTAGAAAGAGAGAGAAAGTGTGTGGACTTGCACACAGAGCTGTTGAAGAGAGAGAGAGAGAGAGAGAGAACGTAAATTTCAATTTGAATTTTTCGACTTTTTTATTATATTTTTATTGCTTTGATTTAGACTTTAATAATTAAAAACTAAATAAAATAAGGAGTATCTATTTTTGTGGGTGATGATTGATAAGTGAAGTAACTGATACAAATGAAAATATCATAAATATTGTAATTTAATTAGATTATTTATTATAAATAGTAGGATATTAACATACACGTAGCGAAAATGGAATATTATTCGTAAGATGGGACAGATTAATACATAATTTAATAACAATGTAAGTTTATTAATGGATATTCTCGAATAATTAATAGTACGTACACTTCAGCTGTTTCTATTTATTTTAACAAAACAAAAAAGTAAAGAAAAATTAAATGTCGTCATTACAAGTGAATTATTTTAAGCAAATTATTTTTTCAAAATATACACAAGCACACCGAACTGTGTATTTTTTGCGGGGCAAAATATTATATGAAAATAGTTCATGATAAGCTTATCATGAAACAATTTTAAAATATCATTAATCTCATTAGGGGTATCATTAGTCTGAGTTCAAGAAAATTTAAAACAATTACAATATAATACCACTGACCCAGATTAGTGATACCCCTGACAGGTTTAATGATACTCCTGATGAGATTAATGATACTCTAAAAATATTCCATGTTAAGCTTATTATGAAGCGTTTTCATATAAAACCTACTCTTTTTGCAGTTGGGGTATTAGTAATGTCTTTTTGAGGTATTACTGGTGTCTTCTTGAGATATTGCTGATTTCTGCTTAAAATATTTTTTTCAAAATCCAAGTGCATATTATGCACTCAAGTGCACACTAGAATTATTCTTATATTAAATGAGATGATTTAACTAGGGATGACATACCGTACCGTACCGAAATTTTCGATATGCAAAAAAATGCATACCGATACCGTACCGAAAATTTCCAAAAATGCATACCGCATACTGTACCGAACATTCGGTATGCTGTACCTTACAGATATTTCGGTATATACCGATCCATACCGAAATACCAATTATGTCGATATACCGGTCATACCGGCCCATACCGAAATATTTAACAAATTATTTATAAAAATAAATTAAATATTAAATTTTAATTATAAATTATCGGTACACCGATATATACCGGTATACCGAAATATTGTCGGTATACCGGTATATACCGAAAATATTTTGGTATTTTGGTATGATACTGTATACCGGAAATTTTTAAATATTGATACCAATACCATACCAAAAATTACGGTATAACGAAATTTTCGATAAATTCAATTTTTTTTTTTTTTGGTATGGTAAGTGCAGTGTACCGATATTTTCGGTATTTGCTCCACCCCTAGATTTAACAATGTAAATGTAGAAAAAATAAAATATAAGATCTGGAAATTTGTTGGCCATCCATGTGAAATAAAGTCAAAATATTTATTGATCATCCCATGTGAATAATGGTGTTCTTTCTGGTTACTACCGTGGGCAAGCTACTTATATGACAATTAAATTAAATAAAGTGAAAGAAGTTAAAAAAAAAAAAAAAAAAAAAGGTATACAGTCTTAAATTCTTTCCCAATTTCCAAAATTTGTGATTCGTTAAACCTTTTTTTTTTAGGAGAGAATCATTTGCTGTTGTTCGGGGTACAAATAAATCAAATTAAAATTCTAGAAAAATACTAATAATTAGTTACCTATGAGTTTTGGAGTGTGAAAGAATATATAAATGTTATTTTGAAAATGTTTATATATATCACAAAAAACTCGTGATCATGTTTCTTTTAGTTGTTTCTTTTTGTTTCTTCCGTGCACAAATCTATATCTTAACAAGACTCTTGAAAATAAAAAAGAATTAAAAAATGGAGAGGAAAAACATCATGAATATATTATTATCCACCACATAAAAATGTGAAATTATATATATATATATATATATTCAAATTACAATTAAGTGTAATATAAACAACACAATATAAAGGGGTTTAAAATTTTGTTGTACTATACAACAATTCTTTATACTATGTTTTGATGTGTAATACTATGATGGACTACTTTATAATGTGTTTTTTTTTTAATATTTTTATATTTTGGGTTTAGAGAGTGGTAATTTATTAATAAATCTAATGATGAAATTGCAGAAAAATTAAGCATTTATTTAATTTGTTTCTTGGCTATTGTTAGGCATTGATCTAAAAGCTAGCACTGATTTTTTTTCTAACTTTCACATACTTCATGCGTCATAAATGATTTATTTTGTTAAAATGGACGTCTCAACCAACGTTATCATTTTTTTAAAATAAAAATGTAAGTTCCTATTGATTTATTTCAGAAATTATATATATGTTTGATCATACAACATTGTTAATTTCAAATGAGTGAATTATTAAAATTAAAATTACTATTTATAAATTAATAATTTCCTTTTAATAAATGTGCACACATATTAAAGAGTGTGTAATCGAATTAACTTCGAAGGGAGTTGATGATTCACTATAAAAAAGTCCAACAATTAATTAGGATTTGGAGCCTTGTTTTTTTCCAAGAGTGTTCCTAAATTTTCAACCACTTTTCCCAACAAATGTATGCATGTCATTTTCCATTAATTAAATAAATAACCAATGTGGTCTTTAGTCCTCCTTTTCCATTTTCCATAACTTGAAATATATTAATAAACTAGTTTCATATTTAAAAGCGTTCTGAGACGTGTTCTAATCAACCTAAATGGCCACGCCTTGAAGATTAAGGTTTTGTATGAAATTTAATTATGTCTCCTTTTAGATCAATTGTTAGATTAATTTTTTAAGGTTTCTGATTTTTTATTTTCTTTCACTTTATCATTGGAAAGTTTTGGGAGAATCCTGCGTGAGAATTTCATACTATACTATATCTTATATATGAAAATATTTGTGTCATGTTTCCTTTTAAAATATGATTTTAATTAAAATTTTAGCCTATAAGTTTCATAGCATACTTTATTCAAACCATTTTCGTCCCGTAATTTTTTGACCTTTTTGTTTTGGTACCATAAAATTATTTATTTTTTCGATTTAGTCCCACATCAATTCAAATTTACCCAAATCAGTCCCAAGTGGACAGAAAATGTCGTTTTGGCGCCGTTTTGTTCATCCTGATCCGCCGAAAAATAATAGCATGTGACCGGCATATGACCAAAACTACGTCGTTTCATGCGCTGACCATTTGAGACTGATTTGGGTAAATTTAAATTATTGTGAAACTAAATAAAAAAAGGTAAATAAGTATGAGACCAAAAGAAAAGGTTAAAAGTTATGGGACGAAAATAGTTTTAATTAATCACTGAACAAGTTTTTATAGAAGGTATATGTTATAAGTTTTTTCTACATTAATCTTTCTATTTTATCCTTGAGCATCTCCAATGGTTCACTCTAACTCTGTCGCAGAGTTTCGCTCTACACTGTCGCAAAGTTCGCGCTACATTAACTTCGTCTCCAACGGTTCGCGCTACATGTATTTATTTTATTTTAGAGTTAAATTTATATAACTTTAAACATAATACTTACATAATTTTTTATTTTATTTTATATCAATTATCAACTAATATTAAATATTTTTTAATTTGAAAAGAATATATATCCAATTATATATATTTATATACGCACTAAAAAATATAGACAAATATTAAATAAAATAACATGATACAATCATACATATTAAATTAAATTTCATAATGCAATAATACAATCTTACATAATTATTAGGACATTTACTTTCAAGTATTTTAGGACGTTTAATTTAAGTATTTAAATTGCTAGGATGTTTAATTATTATGTTTATGTAATTTTTATGTCTTTCAATGTATTTTGTGTAATTTAAATATGATTTGAAATATTGTAGCATATTATTTATATTTATATTTGATACTTTTTATATGTTCAAAAGATAAATATAATTTGAAATATGATAATATATTATTTAAATTTTATTTCATTAAAAAAAATTATACATTTAATACCCTAAAAAAAAAAAAAAATCCCAACGCTGACTGTTCACATCTGTTATTTGGCGCAGGAAACTAGCGCTGGGTTGGAGAGGTATTTTCGCTTCACGTTGGCGTTTGGCGTTGGAGTATGTTCACGTTGGAGATGGTCTTGGATGATAAAACACTAAATCTTCATTGACATTTGGTTAAATATAATTGCATCAAATAAAACCACTTTGATTAAATGAAAAATATTTAATACTTACAATAAAGAATATGTCGGCTATTTGTTATGCATGAAAATAGAAAGGGAGTGTATATTAATATTTTTAATTTCATGTCTTTGGATGTCGGCTTTCTCCATTTGAGGCCATAAAAGTCAAACAATTAGTCCCCAATATTTGATCATCTTTTCCCTTTGATTGCGCATTCAAAGCATTTTATATTAGTTAATCCACAAACTCAGACGATCGAGTCATTATCTATTGAAATTCATCTTCCATATTTTATTTAGTGAAACTAGTTTATACATAAATCTGTGAAGGGTATTAGTTGTTTTTACTAAAAAGTATTAGTTGTTTTTACTGAAGAGTATTACTGATTTACATTAAAGAGTCTTAGTTGTTCGGTGAAAATGAACTAAGATTCTTCAGTGTAAACAAGTAATACTCTTCAGTAAAAACAACTAATATTCTTCAATGAAAACAACCAATACCCTTTAGTGATTCATATATAAACCAATTTCACTCTATACATACTCTTTTATTTATACATTGTGTGTATAATGGTAATTAATGCAGTAATAATTAACGTACAAATCATGTATTCAAAGTGAGTGAAGCTTTAGATTTGTTGTTAAAATTAAGAAGTGATGTATGTTGACTATTATACCCTTAAACTTTATTGAAATTATTTATTCACATTTTTAATTGTAGTTCATTCTCGTTTCCCCAAATATCTCTTTCCCTATATATATGGACTATGGTCATGGACTGTTTTATTTAGAGAGTAGAAGTAATAAAAGGTAAGGTAAAATTTGAGTGATATATAATTTAGGGGGATTGAAATAGGGACATAATAGAAAAATATGATGCAAAAATGTAAAAACATCAAATATTTTGAAACATGAATTACATTCTAAAACTTCACTAATTTTGAATTGGATGGAGTAATGATTTTCGACCGTCTGTTAATACTTAATACTCCCTCCCTTTTTTAATAAATGTCTTTTTTGGAATAAAACAACAAATTAAGGTTATAAAATTTTGCCAATAATCTTTAAATCATGGAAAAAATAAACGGAAAGATACGTGAAAAATAGAAAGTAAGTAGAAGATTAATAATAGTAAAACAAGAATATTTGATGAAAACCATCAAAATGACATTTATTAAAAAAATAGTGTAAAAGCTAAAGTGACATTTAATAAAAAGCGGGAGTACTAATAACTTAAGTTAATTAATAATAATTATTTTTTTACCAAATATATATGTATTTTTAATTACTAAATACAGATTAGAAGAGACCAACTATATATTGTTAACTAGTGCAAATTCTATTGCTATCAATAACTATATATATACAGATAATATTATATTAAAAATAATAAAATGAAAATAAATTAAGATTCTCACTATATTAATTAATGGCCTTTTGTTTCGATGTTTTTGGTATCATAGTACGTGTATAGAAGCAGTGCTTCTAAGCACAATTTTGTTATGATTGATCAAACTTAAAAAGATATTATTGTGGAAAATTAAGTATTACCAACCTCACTATATATATACTTGACTATGACGTTGATGGTTAACAACTTGTGAGTTTCTTTTATTGATTGATATTATAATTGATGTCACGGTTCCATAACTAATTAATTTTATTCTACTCTATTAATTTTAGCACATTAAATTGAAAATTGTTTGGATTTCTTATAGCTTGTCAGCTTAATATGTTGTTTTCAAAAAGCTTGGACAGGATTAATTATTTGAATTTATTATCTTCGGTTTTAATTTTAAATTGGAGAACAAGAAAAAATACAAAACAAATTGTTACGCCATGCAACTCATCTAAATCCATACATTAATATTTGTGCCATACTATAACCCACCCAAAAAAAAGGATTATGTTAATTATTTATTTCAGATATACATTAATGAAACTTTCATTCTCATCAAAAATTAAGAAAGATTTCTAATTTTTGCTCATGCGGCTGGAGAAACATTGAGCATTATAAGTCATTTGCGAAACCATTATTATTATTATGCTATTAAAAAAATTGCATTTAGAGTTTGAAAACACAACTCTTGAAAATAAATTTTTGTTTAGGAATTTTTTAGTGATTGATTTTGAGTATATATTTATTCATTTTAATTTCCGCTGTAGATTTTAAAATAAATTATAGGTATATTTGCCTTTTTTTTTTAATGAGGCTGAGTTCATGCTCAAATTTCTATTGGGCCTGGCTAAATACCCTTCCAAATATGGAAAATGTACATCCATCTCTATTCACCTTCTTTTTTAATTGGTATTAGTAGATACACAATTCATGTACTATCTATTGTAATAAATATTTTCTATTATTTTTAGATACAAATTTTAAAACAAGCATACACACCCCCTCTCCTCAAAGTTTACCAGCTACTAAACCTCTGGCGACCAAGATGACGAAGCGACGACGCTCAAAGTCTCAGACGACGATGATCGACAACGACATAGAGAGGTTAGTTTTATTTTCTTTTTTTCATTTCGACAATTTTGTCTTAGGGTTTTATCGTACCACTCCTTAGCTATTCCCATCAATGAGAATAAGAACAACCTAAGTCTTTTGGCATCTTCAGACATGACATTGTAATTGAAGGTGGAGACTATCATCAGAAAACTTCTTAAATGTGTGTGAGGATTCTCCTTCCCCATCACCCCCTTGAATTGATTCTCGGTAAGTAGCTTAAGAATTCCCGGGGAAATCGAGAAGTTGTTCGCCTCAACAGGAGGCAACGCCACCCCATCATAGTACCGTTGCGGCTGCGCCGCGAACCTTCCTCGTATCGCCATATTATCTCCGTTCTGCGGAACGTGTTGAGGAACAACTGGTGGTATGGGTACTTGCTGGACTGGTGGTGGTTGATAAACTGGTGGTGGGTATGGGTAATGAGGATACAGGTATGGTGGATAAGGGTAAGGGTAAGGTTGATTATTTGGTGGGTAAGCAGGGTTGTTAAATGGTTGCTGTGGGTTTTGGTGAAAGATCTGGTTTGGGTTCTGGTTTTGAGTTTGTGCAGAGTTGTTTTGGTTTTGTGGGTTCGGGTTTGGGTTCTGAGCTCCCCCTGCAGGTATCTGCTGGTTACTGCTCTCAACTCCAACCGTCTGCTACACTAAAACAGTATACTCTGCAGCTATTTTGTCTAAGTCCACATCTCCATCCAGATTCATGTTGTCTTTATCTCCAGCAGTAGTCATTCTTCTCAAGAAAGCCCGGTTCCTTCTGGCTATCGTCTCAGGGTCTGACAAAATTCTTTCTTCGCTCGTATCTCCTTGCGAGCGTGTTTTCATAAACCTGAAACACTAACAGAAGAATCAAAACGCAACTGCCGAACACGTACGAATAAAACAGAAAAGTAAAGCACTCACTACTAACTACTAAGCTATCGACAAGTCCTATTCAAAAGACATACAACGCCATCCCCGGCAACGGCGCCATTGACTTGAAGCGAATATACTATCTCTAACTAGTAGCTTCCTCACAAGCGTACGAGTTCACTGTAGTAAAAGTAAGTATAGCGACCAAGTAATATCGTACCCAAGGGACAGAGTGTATGCAAATAGATCCCTGAAGATCTACGCGTCGTAGTTAATATGAGTGTATTGTTTTTGGATTTTTAAAAGTAGTAATTCTAAGCTAAATTAAACTAAAGAAACTAAGAACGAATTTAAACAATTAACTAAGGGGTGTTTTCAAATAAGGAATGATGATGCTTAGAATAGGAATCCCTACGTATGCTAACAGAGCAGGTACATAATCAAAATAACCGTGACGCGCAAGAAATAACCTAAGTAAAAGAGTGCAAGGTGAAAGCTCAAGATTCTAAACCCTAATACTTTACCCTAACACTTGACTTCACTAATCCACTAACAAGTTAATAGATTGTGCTTAATTAATGAGACCTCAATTTAACTAAGGTGATGCGGTCGTCCTCCTTCGCTAAACTGGTAGATGAATTAACCTTTTCTAAACCCTCTAGTTAAGTCTACTCGTTGCTAAAGAGTGGTATGGTCGTCCTCTCTCTAACACTTTTCGAACGAAATTCAAAGGCAAAGTCAAGATTGATTTTAAGAATTCATTAATCAAGAGAATTAAAACCTAACGTCACAAGTTACCCTAATTACATACCCACAACCTACTTCTACGAGTTTATCCTACCCCAAGCATGCAAGGGTTCTAGCTAGACATGAATTTTACGTAAACAATAACAATTGAATAAGTAACGAACATGAACATGATAATTATAACTAAGAAAAGATAAATCATAAACTAGGGTTTAAAGAAATAAAGGAATAAACTAAAATTAAATCAATAAAAACGAAGTCTCAACTTGTTCAAGAATAAAGATATGAAGAAACGAAACTAAAACGTAAAATCGTAACGCGAATTCGTAAGAAAAACCTCAAAAACGTAAAACTAAAGCTTGCTCGTCTCTTCTCCTCCTTCTCTCTCTAAAAACTAAGTCTAAATCTCGTGGGTGTAAGTGGTCATTTAAGTCGGGGATCCTTCAAAACGTGTTTGGAAGAGGTATATATAGGCAACGGGCCGAATCGGGAACGTATGGGCTAAAAACGCGTTTGCTCGTGCACTTGCTCGTGCACTAGTGCACGAGCACCATCAACTCGAGCGCCTCATTCTTCCAGAGAGTCAAAACTGCACGACCTATCGAGCTCGTGCACTTGTGCATGAGCACATGCATTGCTCGTGCGCCTTGCACGGGCACTCGTGCACTTGTGCACGACCGGCTTTAGCTCGTGCGCCTTGCACGGGCACTCGAGCACTAGTGCTCGAGCTCCTCTAGCTTGTGCACTCCAATGATACTTTTGCTCCCTCGAACTAGTACTTTTCGTATTTCTTCGATATCTTCTCATCCGGGTGTCCGTTTGAGTCGATTCAAAGTCCTACGAACTCCTCTGATCACCCTCTATCAATCTATGAGCATCAAAGAGACAAATTCATTAGTTTATGAAAATGATACTCAAATGACTCTAAATACTCAACAAAATCAACCAAAACTAGGGCATTTCGAGTGACGAATCATGACAATTTCACGCCTAATCAACTCACCAGATATAAATATTCTAGACTTGGGTTTTTTTAGGGTAATTCAGTCACTACAAGTGGACACTGCTAGTTACACAATTGATGAATTGGTTACAAATGTGTTGCAGTCATTTGAGAGAATGACTGCAGTTACACTTAACAATGTTTTTCTTACTATACAAAGTTGATGCCTAGTGGAAATCATGAAGACCATGGGACACAACAAATACAATGTGCCACATATGAACAAAGAGAGGCTCATAAGGGAAGATAGACTGCCAATAAGCCTAGAAGTGGATGAAGATGTTGTAAGGGGTTGTATATAGTTCTTGATTGAAGTTGGGGAGGTGGATGGACTGACAAATGATGTAGAAGGTCTAATGACAGCTCTAGGATATTGAAGATGGATTAAGCAACATAGATTTTTGCTCACTTTTTGAAGTTTAAAGCTTAAACACATTTAGATTTGTAAGTCTTTTTGACCAAATAGGAGGTGTTTATGCTGTAAACAAACCTTTTGTGTACAAGATCAATCATATTAATAGATTGATAGTTTGTTTAACCCCTTGCCCTCAGAATAATTTCATCACAGGGCAAAGAGACTCCTAAACTAGTTTGTTAACCTAGTGGTGACTCTAATGAATAAATACAAATGCATATGATCTCCTAATCTAGGAACAATGCCTAGTGGTGACTCTAATGCATATAGTCTCCTAATCTAGGAACAATGCCTAGTTGAGTCCAATTTCACATGTACAGACTCACAAGGTTCAAATATGGTATAAATATGACTGTCAACCAAGTAATTCCACATGTACAGACTCACATGGTTCAAATATGACTGGTAAGTACCAATTCCTGCATCAATTCCACATATCAACTAAGGAAATCATCATGTATAGACTCATAAGGGTTCAAATATGGCATAAATATGGCTGTTAACCAAAGAAATCAAGACGTACAGACTCATAAAGGTTCAAAGATTGCATAAATATGACTGTCAACCATAGAAATCATCATGTATAGACTCATAAGGGTTCAAATTGGCATAAATATGACTGTCAACCAAAGAAAGCATCATGTATAGACTCATAAGGGTTCAAATATTGCATTAATATGTCTGTCAACCAAAGAAATCAAGATGTACAGACTCATAAAGGTTCAAAGATTGCATAAATATGACTGTCAACCATAGAAATCAAGATGTACTTACTCATAAAGGTTCAAATATGGCATAAATATGACTGTTAACCAAAGAAATCAAGATGTACAAACTCATAAAGGTTCAAAGATTGCATAAATATGACTGTCAACCATAGAAATCATCATGTATAGACTCATAAGGGTTCAAAGATTGCATAAATATGATTGTCAACCATAGAAATCATCATGTATAGACTCATAAGGGTTCAAATTGGCATAAATATGACTGTCAGCCAAAGAAATCATCATGTATATGTTGGAGTTATACGTGAAAGTATGCTTTTACTTTGTATAACTCGTGTATCAAACACTCGTTTTATGGTTAAAATATTTACGTAAATCACCACCAATAAAGTATTTAAAATACAGTATATAATATATATATATATATATATATATATATATTGTGAATGAAAAGTGCAATATTAAAATTATATTGGTCGTAATTCATGACACAAGGTACACCATATCCAAGTTTTTGTAAGAAATGAATATACATGAACAATGAAATTAAAAGAATAAGAGATTAAATTTAAATTATTTTGATATACATTTAAACATAAGTTAACATTTTAAGAACTTAAAAGAGAAATAATATAGTGTTTGTGTTAAGAAAATGAGCAGAAATTATGAAATCGCTTAGTTGTACTTAAATTCAATAACATTATAATAATGTTTGATAAATAAAAAATAATTAAAACTAATACATATTTAATTCGGTTATTCGGTTCGGTACGGTACGGTACGGTTCGGTACGGTCACATTCGGTTTTTCGGTACGGTTAATTTGGTAATATCCAGATCCGTACCAAAAAAATATTCGGTTCGGTTTCGGTACGGTTAAAATAAAAAAATCCATAATTTTTTCGGTACGGTTCTTTTTCGGTGCGGATTTCGGTACGGGTTCGGTAATCTCCGAACTCCGTGAACAGCCCTAGTAGGATATATATAATCTTTTAAACTTATGATCAAGTGCTCACTTTGTTTCTTAATGATTTGCACACAAAAAAAAAAAAAGGATACAATTTAGACAATTTTACCATTAACCAATTAAAAGTTAAAGGAATTGTCACTTATGATTTAAGAAAGATATGCGAGATGAATTATAGAATAACTTTAATTAAAAAAAATTATGAGATCTTGGAAGAAAGTAGATAAAAAATAGTTAAATGAACAAATAATTAGGAATAAAATTTAGAGCTTAAAAACCCGCTTAATAAGGTACGGATGAAGTATATGACAATTGACATTTTCAGGTGTTCACTCACGTGATTTCTTAATTTCAATCTCTTCAAAAATCGATTTTCAGTCATTCGAGGATTAAACCATATATCAATTCTCCGAAACAGCCAGTTTGATACAATCAATTGTCAATTTCGTATACCACAACCCCACAAATTTTGTTGAATCACGAGTGAGTATTGAGACACTCACAAATTCATGGAGCTCTAGTATGCAGAATTGACAATTGATGGAACCAAACTGATGGAATCAGTAATACGAAAAAAAAATTGTATATGACTTGTTCCTCGAATCACCATAAATCGGCCTAGTAAAGACTAAATCAAGAGTACCATGATACAAAATAACAAATTCATAGGGTATCAAACTGATAGGTTCAGAGAGACGAAGAAAATAATTAATATATGGCCTAGCTCTTGGATCGATATGTGATATCAAACTTAACCGTAAACATATATAGATAAATGATAGATAGCTTGACCCTCAAATCACCGGAAATCGGCCTAAATTTAGCCTGAAAGAGGGTGAAATTAAAAAGCCACATTCAAAATCAAGTGAGAAAAAGCCAAAAAAATATCAAATTTGTCCTATAATTAAAATTTAAAGTTTTTTTTCCGTATTTTGGTGTCCTAAAAAAAACTATTCTTCAGAAATTCCATGTCAGCCTTACAACGGATTAATATGTGAAAAACAGAATAAAAAGTCAAAAAGAAATGGTTCAGCCCATTGACCTATGGCAAAATATGAAATAAGCTGCCCTAAACTATAAGGTTAGCCATGTAGTGTAGTCATTTCTTCTTCATTACCAAACACTCAACACATTTGTCAAACCCAACTATCATATTTTCTCCTATAAATAAGACACCACATTTTGCATTGAATCCAAGTTCCATTTGAGATCAAATATATTATTTGTTTCGTGCATATATCCAAACACCTTCTCCAAAAAACATTCATACTAATAATGTCACTGCTAAGTGTCCAGCACTTGGCCTCTTATTTGGTCTTCTAGGTAAAATTTTAAGATTATTAATTAGTTTTCTTATATACACTACAAGAAAACATAAAATTGCCTACGAAAATTGTTTATATGGCTACGAGATTTCCAACAAAAAAATTCGTAGTGAGGATTACCTACGAATTGCCTACAAAAATTTCTAATTGTATAGGCATCTTCCTTCTCCACCTACAAAAAAATTTGCCTACGTAAATCCCGTAGGCAAATTGTGTTGTAGGTAAAGTTTTGTACGCAAATGACTTGTAGATAATTATACCTAAGGATTTTATTTCGTAGGGAAATTAATTCCGTAGGCAAATTGTTTCTAGGTTGAGAAATGTAGAAGATTTCATAATTAGAAAATTTCTTAAGCAAATCATAGGCAATTCTTACTACAAACTTTTTTTTTGTTGGAAAAATATTGTAGACAATTATAATTTTGTAGGCAATTCTTTATTTTCTTGTAGTGATATATATATTAATAATATATATATAGAGAGAGTAATACATTTGTGCATCTTACAACTTCTACTTTCTTGGAATAATTGGATTCTCAAGGGTAGGTCCCTTCCCATTACAAACATGTTAGAGTATATTCGTAGTGAGCTTGGTCGGTGGTTTGTGGAAAGACGCATTCAGGCCGAAAAATGGAATGATGATTTTGTCCCTAAGTGGCAGCAGATATGGAACTCCCTCCTTCAAGATGGCAAGTCTTGGTCTATAAGCAAGAGCTCGACTTCTGAGTTTCACGTGAAGTCCGATATTTCAGTTGTGGTAAATTTGCAAGGCAGGGTCTGCTCTTGTTTTCAATGGCAACTCTCTGGGTTCCCGTGTACCCACACCATAGCTGTTTTAAGTCGTAGTCGCTGCGATATAACTGAATACATTGATTCAACATTTTTCACAAACACATACCGAAACTGTTACAAATCGGATATTCATCCAATTCCCCAAACACTGAAGTTTGAGCTGCAGAACATGGTTGGCCAAGAGAAGATTCTCCCACCTATCCTAAAACGACCCCCTGGTCGACCTAAAATGAAGAGAATTCCCTCTCACGGTGAACATGTAACGAAGAAGAAGGCTCGACCATCACCCCAGTTGTGATAGGGTTTACTTTGGTATAATTTTTTGCAGTTCAACCTCTTGTATTCTTATAACTTCATTTTTTCATACCTAACATGATAAACTGTTATGACTGATTTTTCTTTTTTACATTGACCTGTTTTGCAGTTTGCTCCTTATTCGTCATCAAAATGTCCATTGTTCATACAAAACATTACGGGATGGGGTGTGTCAGGCATCTGCTATTTTTTGTTATCTGAAGATCTTCAAGGTCAGTCTAGCGAAACTGTTATGCAGAATTATGTGGTTTTGTGTGCTAGTTTTGTTGGGGTGAATCAAGTATCTAACATCTGCTGCAGCGCAACGCATCTCAATGGTCACTTGTGAATTATTTTTTGCTGATTCACTTATTTTTGGAGACCAGGTTGATCTAGTTATTTTGTGATTAAGCACTAGGTTTTTTAGATGCTTGCTACTGCTTATTTTTGTAGTATTTTCATGGGGGTATTATTTCCTCTTGTATTTTGACTGATTACAAATCAATGATATACAATTTGTTCATCTCGTTGGAACTTTCACATTGGTGGCCTTTATGTCAATTTGTTTTATTCGATTATGCATCTTTATTTAGATACCTCATACTGTTATGGCATGTTAGATTTCACAAATAATTGACCCCATAAACACATTACAATGTTTTGGAATAAGCAAAACGATATTTTCATAAAGTTACATAATATTCATTCGAGTCCTACTACATCATGTCACTTTAGGGTCCTAGACTGCTAGCTGGAAAATAGATTGTTGTGGTATTTTTATGCATTGTAATTTTGACCGTTACATAAACTTCACTGCTATGATAGCAAATATTAAAATCATTGCTCCAAGTGTTAGTGCATTTGCTAGCAATATTGTCCCAAGTGTGAGGTTGCACCGACCGGCGTACTGTGTTCCAAGCCCCATCTGTTCGTTTTTGCACCTGCCCCGTCTTGACGTTGTAGCTTCATCGTCATTTCTTGTGTTGACATACTCTATTGGCACACACCAATGCGACCATCCGGGTACGTCACAAGAGTAGAATAACCTACCCGGGTTGGTTTGGGTCTCGGAAACCTTGATGGAGGCTGGACAACGACATACATGGCAGTACGAACGTGCGTATTTAGGATATGGTGCATCATTTTGACTGTTACTGGCCTGAGACATGGTAGTAAAATATCACTTCCTTTAAGCTGTACTATCTTTTGGTTGTAGGCAGGATCTATATTTTGTGTTGCTCAAGAGTTTTGTGCGCGTTTGATATGTATTTTCTGCAATGGGGCATATATATAGATCTTTTTGTCATGATTAGTTCAAGTTATGCCAGCAGATCAAACGGTCTGATTTTTGGAGGTTGACAAGCAACGGCTATAAAATGGACAAAAAAAATCTGAGCCATATTGGGCCTGACTTTTTAGTTTAGTGGAAGTGTGGCCCATTATAAATATACAGATGGCCCAAAAAAATCCTGAGCCATATTGGGCTTGACTTTTTAAAATTTTTTGTGTTTTGTACGGCCCTAATGTAATACAAAATTTGCAAAATCTTTTCTGAATGAATAATACAAATATTCAAAATCTGTTCTGAATGACTAATACAATTATTCCCAAAAATCTTTCCGAATGAACAATACAAATATTCAAGATCTTCTCTCTTATTCAAAAAATGTAACCATTTTTTTCTCTTATTATGCTCATAATAACATTTTGAATAATATATACACATTGACACATCATTTTTTCCTGGAATACAGCAAGCAAATATCCAATCCAGAATGAATACAATAAACATGATATTGGCCACATATGAATGCCCAAAATGATTCTATATATTCAAAATACACATTTTACAAAAGCATATTACATTGCTTTTCCACAAAAGAAAAAAAAAATTAATTAGGACCCTATATATACAATTTGGGCCAGCTAATTGGAGACCCAATTCAGATGTACTCCAAAGGAGATAACATACTCTCCACTACCACATGCTTAATGAGCACACCCTCCCCTATTGTATAGTCAGCAGAGACAGGGCATGTTTGACACTCTATGTCATATACCAAAAAAACACCAGCAGGGAAAACCTGCATTAAAATTTTCCCTTCGTCTGGGCTTAAAACACGTAGTGGGCGAATCATCACAATCTCTCTATTCATTGTCACCCCACTCCCCAAACTGATTTTGTAACTCGCCCAAGACGAACAATCAAAATAATTTTGCAGGATCCAGAAATGACACTCATCACAACTGTTGTATCTATACTTAAACAGAACTAACTTTTCCTCACTAACAGCACACAGGTCACAATCCTTAGTGCTAGTCATCGAACCAACAAGGGAATCAATCAAAGTATACTCCTCACTCTCCAAATTTAGGGCATCAATATAACCCTTATTATTGAGAAATATCTGCCAGTGGAGACTTCCCAAGACAAACACCCCTGGCCTGGGGATGAATTCAGCGTAGGGAAATGATCGTCACGTAGACCATTGCCCTGTCGCGAGAGACCACATCTTCACCTCAGTCGTAGAGGTCGGGGCTGGGAACCAAACAATTCTCACAATTCGGCAATCCTATGCCACAGAAGAAACCCCCATACCCCAAAACACCCAAGTATTTTTTGATTGGACTGGAAAATGGATTTTTTCGAAAGGAATAGGCCTTAATTTTTTAATGGTTGGATTAATAACATAAACCATGTCTCGGCGTGTCACACATAGGGCAAAATGGAAGCAACTGGCCATATACTCGACCTTCCCGTCCAACTCAGGGGCCGACCTTTGATTAAAATTGCATCCACTGGCCGTAGAATCGTATTTCAACGGCACACTCCCGTAATATGAGACGGACAAAAAGACGAACTTGTTCTTTGCAACCATCTTCTCCAGATGTCTTTTTTGGAATTCCTTTGCCTCAAGCTTCTTCAGGAAGTCTTTGCTCACACATTTCATCGCTCCTATCGACTTGGAAGAAGTCAGTCCTATACTCCAGGTCGGCTCAACATTCTCATCATATGAATTACCAGAAACACCAACTTGATCCAAGCCATTTAACGGTTCCGCACCCCCAGAGTGGTTCACCGAGACATCATTATCTTCTACATCCATTCCATCAATGCACACTGCTTCATTTGTTGCCGCTGGAACATCCTCCTCATCACTCGAAATTAAACAAGCTGGATCAGTTTCAAACTTTCCACTGTCCTTGAATTCAGCATGTCGCATATCACCCAACTTAATCAACTCCTCCCTTTCAAAAGAAGTAGGTCTAAGCCACAACTTTTCAACCTAAATACCAATCATAAAAAAGAAATCAACAAAAAAAAAAGTCATTTTTTTCAACCTAAATACCAATCATAAAAAAGAAGTAGGTCTAAGCCACCAACTTTTCACCTTCCCAATTTTCGATAGTCTGACACGACCAATGGCATTGTGCACTGCCGTCATATCCCAATTCAAAAATCGAGGGAATGCAACATTACTGGGTGATGCAACTATGTTTGTGTGCTCGCAGAACCAATACTGAAAGTAAAAAAAAAAACAAAAAATACTTGATCAACCATACGTCATATTTAATTGTATTAAAAAAAATAAGTAAAGAAAAAATTCATACCGGCAAAATCACCACACACCCTCCAGCATTCATCTTGTCGCTTGTTTTTATCTGACTCTTGAAGTAATAAAAAATATACGTGCTCCAATCATAATGGCAAATCTCTTCAAACTTCTACAGGTATTCCGGAATGTGAGGTTGAATAACACCACTTTTGTTAGGACTAAACAAAGAAGCCATCATAAAACATACAACCAGCCTGGCAACATCCATACAACTTTCCTCATCAAACCCCCCAATGATTTCTCCAGTTTTTTAAAAATCACAGATCTATACAACACCAAGTATTTTGTTCGGTGGTTTGTTAAGCCCTTGAACACACGCTTCACCCACTCTGGCGTGGCATACTCTGCTCCAGTCTGATCTATATCTCTTGACCCGCAGCTAATCCCAAATATTAGTTGTGCATCATTACTCAAAAGCGGAACTCTTGTACCCCCAATAATGAAGGTCTCCGTCTCAAAGTCGAAAGTCCGCATTATCCTCATGATGTCATCCTCGTACTTTTGGCATGGTTTCAACATTTCTCATAACCCCTTTTATATATAGACTTGAATAAGAACCAAAACGGTGTTAACCTTATTTTTTGAATATGCCCTTCCTTAAATTCCAACCCGTTGATATCTTTGATCAATGTACGCAGATTAGACCTATAGTAAGTCTCATTTTTTGCAACATATATTCCACCTGAAAAATATTATTCATCAAGTCAAGTTCTGCATAGCAAAGTAAATTTAGGTGGTAATAACATTCCGAATACATCAGAAACCTACCAAATACGTTCAAAGGCCGCAACACATGATTTGACTGTTGTTCCCTATCTCTACAATTCTTGGGTTCAGTAAATAGAACTTTATTCTTTGATTTCCCTATACATCAATTATTTCCCGTTTTAAAACCAAAATTCCAACCTATACAATCATATAATCACCAAGGTAACTATGAAGAACACCTTTCTTGTTCTGTGGCGAGTCCGTATCTTGTTTTAATGTTTCATTCCGGGATACCCTTTCTTTCGGTACTGCAAATTTACCAGATTTAAATAAAATCAACACATCAATATTTATTTTCGTGAGCATAAAACTTTTACCTGGACTTAGCTTACAACCACTTCGACTTCTCTTTCTAAGCTCTGGACTTGAAGCATCTGAAATAAGAACACCTTTTAATACGGGAAATAATTGCACTTCTTTAATGGATAGAAAAATATTAAGAATCTTACCCGACTCAACAACCTTCGACCGTGTTCGTCCTCTTCTAACAACCACTGGACTATTATTTTCTAATAAAAAAATGTGTTCAGTTAAATCATTTTAACAACACAGATCAAACATGAGTCAAAAGTACCTGTTTCAGTAGTTTGGTCATTCATTCTACCTCGCAATCTACATGAACTTCTATGATCATTTACTAAATTTTAATCAATGCTTATTCAGTTACTGAAACATAATTTAAAGGCACAACAAGTACAGTTATTTTTGTAATAAAATCTTGTACCTATCTCACTTGTATTCGACCTTCTCCTGCTTACCCTAACTACCTCAGCACTCTCAGGTTCTGCATAATAACATAACACCACATTACTCACAGTAGCAAAACTGTATAAATCTTCACAAATTATTTAACCAAGATTTACAGTGCTCTGTTATATTTTACCAGAATCAGATGTATAAACATATCGAAGGACCCTTCTACCTGAGATTTGGAGTCAATAAGTCAAAATATTATCACACAATAACATTCTGTAAACTGCAGAAATCTATAAGAAATAAAAAACCAGGTTAAAGATGAATAACCTCTCTTCTTGTTACCCCCTTCCACAAACAGAACTTTTGAGCTACGGGAACCTACATATTATCAATTTTTTTACAGAAGGTATGCATGTCATTAACCAGCCTGCAAAAACCTAGGACTTTTAAAAAAATTAGGATTTAAACAACAAATAAAGCTACCTCTTAATCCAAGTCGATTTTCTTTATCAGCACTCTTCCTCCTTCTAGTGGTGATCGTTGAAACATCCTCGAACTCACTTTCAAAGTTCGAATCTTCTTCTCTAACCATGCGCCTCTTTTGCCCCATCTCCAACGCATAAGCAAATCTAGGTATCGGAACTAAATGTTGAATAATCGAAACAAATATCAGGCTTTGATTGAATGCAACAAAACAAAAATATGTAAACAACAGCGGAAAGAAATGGAATAACCAAAATCGCACATTGATCGCTTCCCTCTTCTTCCGCTCCCCCAAATTTTTGAAATTTCAAAATTACTCCTCTGGGGTGGGTGGGGGTAACAACCGGGTATATCTACTCTCAGCCATCAAGTCGGCGTGTCTAATCACGCCTTGGGAACCGGCGGGAGGGGGGGGGGGGAGGCGGGGAGCTGAAAGCTGGAGGGGTGGGTAAGGTAAGGGTGGTAAGCTGGGGGGTACTTTTTGTGGTGGGGGCCCACCAAAAGTGTGGTGAATGGTAACGAAGGGAAAATGGTGGGGTTAATTGTAATAATAACTATAGAAGTGGGGGTATATGTTACTAACCCACATATATATATATATAAAATAGTATACGGCTGATATAATTTTAAAAAACAATGTAATTTTATTGTTATTTATAAAAATATTAATTGAATTGGGAACTCAATAGTTTTTTTTTTTTTGTTTTCAGTAATTCTCTTGTGCACTTGGTCTATCAGTTGAGACTATTTGTATTAATAAAATATGATTTGATTAAACTTAAAAGCGTGGTTAGATTACACTGAACAGTTTATACATTGATTTTTAGTGTAAACTTTTGGATGTGATGTAATCTCATTTTTCAATGTAATCAATCTATATTTTTCAATGTAAACAACTTCAATTATTGAGTGCATCGTACACCATGTGCATATGAGGGTGCCACGCACCAGGAAATAATTAAATTAAATTAAAGAAAAAAAGGGGGAAGATACCATATGATATGATTATATTGCAGAAATCGCGGCGGGCGGGTATATAAGGAAAAGAAATCTATGCTACAACTTCCTTCCGCCCCCTAAATTATAATTTGGACAATCTGCTTTTCTTCTAGTTCTAGGTTAGTCCACCGACCGAGATTCTTGATTTCATTACAAAATTCACCGGAACCCTAGCTCTATCCCCCTTTTTTTGTTTTTCCCTCCATTCGTCGTGTGTATCTATCTATATGTAAATTGGTTTTGCAGTGGTGATCGAGATGGCGAACGGAGAGGCTTGTGCTGAAATCCGTGTGGAGGAAGCTGCGTCGAACCCTCCCAATGGAAGTAATATTGAAATTGCAACACAAGATGTTGAGGATAAAGTTGACGACTTGAATTTGGATGGACCCCAAGGTCGTTTCTTCGCACTTAATCTGAGTTTCTTCAAAACATTGATTCCATATTCTAGCAAATATATATGAGTTAAAGTATATATGTCAAACTTGGAACTGGGAAAGAATGGTTTCTGATCAGTTTTGATGGGTAATGAACCTGAGGTCTGTCAGTATATTTAAGTGCCACATCATCCTTCTGAATATGTCACCTGTTTATTGTCTCTTAATCCATTTCCCCTCAATTTGGTTTTACTTGTTGCTAGTTTTTTTTTGTACTATGTTGTTTGATTTTGGAAGGTCTTATTTGCTCATGTTTCATTTAAGGTATTGGTTAGGAATGGCGATTTTTCTGTGCCATATATTTTTTATTAATATTCCACCTGACCCATTTTAACTTGTTCTAGTACTATTCTTTGATGAGATTGAATGTGTTGGTTGCTTTTCATTTGTATTTTTCCTTTTATTCCTAACTTGTATATTATGTTTTTGATGTTTTAGAAGCTGCAAAGAAGAAAAAGAAGAAAAACAAAAGCAAGTGAAACAAATTCCTGCATACTTCTTTTTCTTAAGTTTTTTTTTTTTTTTTTTTAATTGTTTTTTCATGCCAATCAGTAACATCTTTAAATTTGCAGGAAGAAAAAGGAACCACCTCAGCAAACCGATCCCCCATCTATTCCTGTTTCTGAACTTTTTGCTTCTGGCGAGTTTCCAGAGGGTGAAATTCAACAGTACAAAGACGAGTAAGTCTAATTAAAATTGCATCTTCTTGCTAGGAGATTTTTATTGGTCCCTTGCATAATTTGTCCCTTGTTGAAGAAATAAATGTCTGGTTTAGGTTTTATACTTCTCCAGAACTTTATGCAATTTTTTTTTAGCCAAGTGAGTGTTGGTCTGAGGAAATAGAAAAATGCTATTAGGAACAAAAGGAAAGGTGAAAAGTTTAGGAAGCTACAGTATTTTTTTTTTGAAAGAATATCCTTAGGCTAATTGAAAAGATGTTTTTTCTTGTATCAGAGGGTCGCGGAAAATTGGCCTTGGAGAGATGTGCTCTTTTTCCTTTCATAATATACTAACATTGAGGTTGCAAAAGAACATTGAGAACACTTTTGTCTTTTTTTCTCAACTCCAAACATCATCCCCGGTGTTTCTTTTTTTGGATATCTTATATTATGTTTGTTTAAAAAGAAAAGAAAAAATTCTAGACATAAATCCTGACCAGCTCTCATAGGAGAAGATGTTTGCAAATTTCAAAAGATCTAATATAGAAAACCTGTTTATACATATCTTGTTTATCAGGGTTTTTTTTTACTCTAATAAGTTTATGGACTCATCTGAAATCAATCACTTATAGTTGATGTATGTAATGTAAAAGAAGCTTTCTTTGTAGAAAATTGTCTTACCACTTACCATGTATTGATGAATATCAACCTCTGGGTACTGCTACATGCACGTCGTATATGTCTGGTGCTCAAATTCAGCGATTGACGACCAATTAATGAAAGAAAAAAGTGAACATTCGTAACCCAGATTGATAAATTTTGTATCCATGTCTGATTTTATCAGCAATTTTACTTAACTCTGGCCATTTGTATATAATGTTGAGCCAGTTAATAAATACTATATGGTTCCATATGCTGAAAAAGATACGTACTCTAATCTATTGAACTATTAACAAGTTATCATCTATGAGGTTCTTAATTTGGATATCATACTCCATAGGAAGATGGATTCTATTGTGAGAAATTGCTGGTTAAGAAAAGTCCAACTTCAGTTGCAAGTTATCTTTTACTTGGAGGCTTTGGGGAATAGGGCCTAGGAGGGCTTCCTAATGATGCTAAAGAAGAGGGTGTATTCTGTTGATGTGTCATCTATTCAATAGGAAAATGAGATGTATTCGCATGAAAACAAGATATTGCCCATATTCAAGTGACTGCTCTAAACAGTTCTTGCCAAGCAGGGAGCAACTTTTATATTCTTCAAGTAGAAACAGCGTTTGAGGCGATAATGTGTCATCACTAATTTTTTTTTTCACATGACACAGAGAACTCCTGTTGTGATATGTTTAAGTGTTCTGATTATGCCTTTCTCTTTTCTGCTAATGACCGTTAAAAACACTACATGTATATGGAACTGGAGTTTCACGTCACTTGATCATTGCCTGCATAGTTAACTATGGTTTCGTAGTGATCTAATTAGCAATTGACTGCTACCACTCATCTGTCATGAATAATAATATACTTGTCTAATTGTTAAAATTATGGATCAGCTGCGTTTAGACTCTAATTGTTTATTGTTGGCATCATCTTGTGTGTGTTCCCTGAGGAATCTAATGCAGTTATTTCATTACTAATGGTTAATAGTAACTTGTGGAGAACAACATCTGAGGAAAAGAGAGAACTAGAGCGGCTAGAGAAACCACTATATAATTCTGTTCGCCAAGCAGCAGAAGTCCACCGACAGGTACCTTCAAACTTCATTTGAGCATATATTAAATAGACCATGGTGTTTCTAATCCTGTACGTTGCCAGGTTCGGAAATACATTAGGAAAATATTGAAACCTGGAATGTTGATGACTGATCTGTGTGAGACCTTGGAGGACACAGTTCGTAAATTGATATCAGAAAATGGTTTACATGCTGGCATTGCGTTTCTACTGGCTGCTCATTGAATTGGTAAGGTTTGATCTTGGATAAGAATCATCTTTTAAGTTCATATATCTAAGGTTAGAGCCTTTGAAAAACTTTCCCATTTCTCTAATGTCTTCTTTCGTCCTGTTTTTATTGCAGGGTAGCTGCCCATTGGACTCCAAATAGTGGGGATAAAACTGTGCTTCAGTACGATGATGTGATGAAACTAGACTTCGGAACTCACATTGATGGTAATCCAGCTCCCCGCAATTGATAATTGTTCTTATATCAGAAGTATTAGTGGATGCTTTTTTTATTCCGTATGCTGCTATTTAATTCTGTTTTAACTTCAAACTAAGCTGTCACTTTATTTCAGGGCATATAGTGGACTGTGCATTTACAGTGGCATTCAACCCCATGTTTGACCCACTGTTGGAGGCTTCACGTGAAGCTACGAATACGGGTATTAAGGTGGGTACTCGGTATTTTTACTGTATTCGTTTTTTACTAATGGCATTGGTGAAATGTCGTGAGAATATTTTTTGAGTTTTTATTTTAAACTAGGAAGCTGGAATTGATGTGCGCCTATGTGATGTTGGTGCTGCAATCCAAGAGGTCATGGAGTCGTATGAGGTCGAGATCAATGGAAAGGTTTTCCAAGGTATAGTTTTAACTGTCTACTTGAGCAATTAGGATGGGAAGTTTATTGTTATCTGGAAAATAAATATTTTCTGCCCTTTTTTCCCCACTCTCTTAAAATGACTAAGGCAAACAACGCAAAGAGCGATTTTTTTTATTTTACTCTTGGTGCGGTCATCAAGCGTGGTTAGTTGTTTCAAGTTTCTTACCCATCTCTCAATGTGCCTGGGCTCTCATGCGTGGCGTAGTATTTCTACACCAACTTTAAAATTGGGATATGGTTACAATTTTGATAATTAGGTTATAGGCTTGTATCATTCGTAGTTCATTGATATAAGAAAGAGAAGGATGTGGGGGAAGGATGAGAACAACAACGAGTGTTTCAGACTTTCAATCCACAGCGATCTCTCTTACTACAAACGCCTAGCACCACAATTCCAGGTTCAGAAGCTCGTAAACTTAAAAGTGGTCAACTATGGAGCTACTATCAGGATCATGGAAAGAACATGATTTTTAATAAAATATATTGTTTCTAATCAATTTTCTTTTGGGTAATTTGGGTTCTTAGAAAGGGTCTTTCAAATTTGTTTTTGTTTAATTGGTTTACATTTTTAGAAATTTTAGATCACATGATGACCCTAGGTTGATAAGCAGCATGCCTTCTACTGTTTAGAACTAAAAGGGCTTCTTGGCCAACTCTTTTTTAATCAAACCATCATAATATATGTGGTTAATTTGTAGTGAAGATCAAAAGTGAATGATAAATATATCATGCAATATTTTATTGGCATGATCTTCCTAATATACCCACATAATTATTGATGAGCCCAACCTGTTGACTGGATTGTTTGATGTTTTGGCAGTTAAAGTATCAGAAATTTGAATGGTCATAGTATTGGGCCTTATCAAATCCATGCGGGAAAATCAGTTCCTATAGTAAAAGGAGGAGAGCAAACCAAAATGGAAGAGGGTGAATTCTATGCAATTGAGACTTTTGGATCCACAGGTGAGGTCTTCTACTTTGAGAGTGAATTTTTTTTGTCAAAGCAGTTATGTTCAGATGTGCAACTAGAATCTTTGCCTGCCCTTGTGTGGTAATGCAGGGAAAGGATATGTGAGAGAAGACCTTGAATGCAGCCATTACATGAAGAAATTTGATGCTGGTCACATTCCACTGCGGTTGCCCAGAGCAAAACAGCTCTTAGCTACTATTAACAAGAATTTCTCCACGTTGGCTTTCTGTAGACGTTATCTAGACCGCCTTGGGGAAACTAAGTATCTGATGGCACTAAAGAACTTGTGTGATTCTGATATCATTCAGGTACGTATTTTGCTGTTTAAAACTTACAAAGGCTTGAACGACTGCTGCTTCTTATATATCTATAAAGAGTCTAGTCTCTCTGGCTTGCTTCAATGTGATTTTGATAATTTCACCGATGAGGCTTTGAATGAGAGATGCTGGTGCTCATAAAACCATATTGCTGAGCAGACTTTTTTGTTGTCAAATATATGAACTCTTGGTACTTGGTAAATGGTAACCACCACATACGAGGTTAAAAAATGGATAACTACCATCTACCATACGTAAAACAATCTGAATTAAGCTAGTAAATATGTATTTTGCCTTCACTGATGCATTATATTGTTTTTGTGAAGCCCTATGTGTCACAATTTGAACACACAATCATGCTGCGTCCTACATGCAAAGAGGTGGTATCAAGAGGTGATGACTACTGATAAACAAATGCCCAATGCCCAATGCCTCATATCGTGTATAAGAAGGAAGGAAGGAAGAATCGACTCTGTTTTGCTACGGACTCCTTTTTTTGTTGGATTCTTGATGAACAGTCTCTCGTTTCTATGTGATGTTTCTACTCACTATCAACTTCTCTTGTTCCGGCTGTGTTTGCTTCTGTTTTCATGATAATATTATAAGTTGTCTCGTCACAGTCGCTTCTTGTGCTGGCTAAGTGTTTCTGATGTTAGTAGATTAATTGAAAATAACATGCATGAGCCTTTTTGCCTCACCCGAAAAAACTAAATCATGTGTACTACTTTCATGTTATGATAGCTCAAGTCTTTTGATCGGTAAAGTTGTGATTCGAACACAACCTTTGGATCGGGACTTGAGCTAACGCCTTTTGTTAATACAACTTGAATTCAAAATAAATTAGTTTGTCATAAATCCATAATACAACTTCCATCCAATTCAAATTATACCGCTTTTTACAAAAGATCTAACAATCTAAAACTTTTCATGGATTCCAGATTCAATCTTTAAATGAAAAATTACAAATAGAGCACCAATTCCATAAACATTATCTGTTCCACGATTTTCTTCGTATTCCCCTTTCTTATCTTGGAAGATGGTCGGAGTAATGGAAAAAATTATCCTTAACTTGATTGTGCAAAACCAAAAAAAGTGTTTTAACATCTAACATATGTAAACATGAGTATGAGATTTTTTACAATAAAAAGGGAGATGATTCAAAGTCTATATTTTATCTCAACAAACTTGTTCCACACCAACTTGTCATATTCATTTATTTGTTATACAAGTACCGTCTGATGACTCCTTTTCACTTGATCAAAACTCATTCTATAGAGTTGGTTAAAATAAATAAACTTAAGTTAAGCCCAACAATACTTGATCAGCCAATGTATGAGCTAGGGTATTTTGATATTCGATTCAGTGTGATAATTTTCAAGTCATAAATAAGTAAAATACTTATAAAATTTAATAATAAGATTGTAGTGCATAACTGTAGAGTGTAGCTCTTAATTCTCATGATCATGCATTAAGTTCAAGCCATGGTCGAAAACGGATGATGTGAGACCGGGTGTGACAATATGTCACATTGTTGCAAGTAAGACAGTTATAACAGCAAATAGTTAAATAACTACCTTCCATCTCAAAGCTTTCTGATATGACTTTGCACAACTCATTGTGTTCGGTTAGGAGGTTATTTGTTCCAAAACTTTCCATAATTAACAAGATGAGGTGGCAAAGAGATCAGCTCATAACTGCCTCACAACATCAAGATATAATGCCTCAAAGTTAGAGGAAACACATACTTTCAATTTAGCATTATAGAGTTATCTTCATTCTTAACTTTATATCTTGTAAACGTTCATCTTAGTTGTTATCAATAAAGAAGATGCAGAGCTCCATAGTGGATGTAGGCCAATCTTGGTCGAACCACTCTAAATCATGTGTCTTTCTTTAAGCATCTGTTCAATTTTTCTTTCAATCTTCATTAAATGTCTTTGTTGAACCAAGTGTGAAGAACTAATTCACAACAATAACTAAACAATGTTGAGAGAATTGTTTTTTCTTCAAATTTTTTAGTTCAAATATGTATTTAAATGTTGACTTTGAACAGTGATAGTATGTTTTGTTGAATGACATAGTAACTGAACCCCTAAAAAACGCTTGAGTGAAACAATTGAACAAAAAAATAATTAAATACGATGAATTATGCACTAGATAATCCTCTATAATACTAAAAGGGAGTTAGTCTTGCTTATGTGTCGTAATATGGTTGATTTTGCATATGTGTCGTCTTGTGGTTGATTCTGTCTACGTGTCATATGTTTATGTGTCATCTATGTCTTACGTGGCATCATGCGTGTCAATTCATTATGCTTATGTGTCATTATATAACAAATAGTCTAATTAAAAAATATATGCATATACATGGATTCGAACCTACGACCACATGAGAGCATTAAATCATTTTAACCAATTAAGCTAAACTATGAATATATACAAAGTTGAAATATCTATTGTATATAACTTGAGTCTATATATTATATTGAATTGATCAATTAAATTTAAAACTCTAATTATATGAAACTTTAATGTTTAAGTAACTTATTTTATTGTCTCACTATATTTGAGGATTTTTAATTTAGAAAATTCTAATTTGCTAAAATAAATTAAAACTGGAATTTAACATATTAAATACTTTTGATATTTTTTATTGATTAAATGATTGATTGATTTTTTTTTAAATCGTATAATTAAGAAAATTAACATTTAATTGAAATTTTTTTATTGTATTGAAAACACAGTGCACAAATTTTTTAATTATTTGAAATTTTTAATCTCAATGAAATTTAATATGTTGTTATATTGACTTAACTATGTTTAACATGTGACATTATTTTGAATATATTTACTATGTAATATAATTATATTATTTTTGCAGTGAATAAATTTATAATGTTATTGTATATGTAATACATTATAATGCATAATTAATTTTTTTATGAAAATCCCGTGTAATACACGGGACACTCATCTAGTAGCCTATTAAATTCGAGTTCGAGGCTCGTTAAAAAAAAAAAGAAAAAAAAAATCGAGTTCGAGGAGTGAATTGAAAAACTAAAAAGATCAAGGGCAAAATATAATATCAACAAAATCCAGTTCTGCGGATGGGAATACATAGATACAGTATTGATTTTGAGGCCCGGCGACTGGCCTGGAAATTATGGCGGCGGCTGCTGCTACTGTTCTCACTTCTGCTCCTTTCCTCCGCCGCAGCATTCCTGGTGTAGGCAGATTTACATCTTTGCTGCTGCCCATTCACGCTAATGACAATGGAAAATCAGCTTCGCCAATTAGAGCAACAGAAAGAAGGCAATTATTATGTTATTGCACAGAAACGGAGGTACAAAATAGTGTTACAGAATCAACGACACTAGATGAGAAAGATAGTGCTGTAAAGGAGGCGGCGAATACTCTGGATATTAGGGTTGGGAGAATCCTCAAGGCTTGGAGGCATGAAGAAGCCGATTCTCTTTACGTGGAGGAGGTGGACGTCGGTGAGCCTGAACCCAGAATCATTTGCAGCGGCCTTGTCAAATACATTCCCCTTCACCTTCTCCAGGTTTTCTTTGTCATTATATTTCCAATTTGTTCTTCTTATTGGTTTCCAATTGTTGTTTTGTCATTATTTTGGTTTCCAATTATATCTGGAATCTGTAATTCATACTGTTTCAGAACAAATTGTTGTTATTCCACTGCATTGATCAGTATTGTTTGTTGAGTGTAAGTGTATTGATAATTGCTAACAAATATAAATGAAGAAACCAAAATATTCACAACTTCTCTTTAATTTTCAGGGGTGCTAATTTCTCCCCTATTAACCTCGTACGAGCACAAGGAACAGATTATTCTGCAATATCTATACAATGTTTAAAACGGATCTAGGATAAAACAATGATATTTCTGAATATAACTACAAGTCTAGAATGTATTTGTTATCTTCTTTCTAATACACAACTTACGATGCTGTGGTATTTTCATACAAATGAGTATTAATGTCGGAGAGTATTAAACAATTCTTTTGCAGGATAGGAATGTGATTGTTCTTGCTAATCTAAAGCCTAGAAATATGCGTGGTGTGAAATCCAATGGAATGCTGATGGCAGCTTCTGATGCCTCACATGAAAATGTAGAACTTCTTGTGCCACCTGAGGGCGCTGTCGCAGGCGATAGAGTATGGTTTGGTTCTGATGATGAAAAAGAGAGTCTACCTGATGTTGCATCACCAAACCAGGCAAGTCTCTTATCAATTCTTGTTTTGATTGCTAATGGACATTGAAACCAAATTGCTAATCCTAAAATTTGTAATCAATTTATGTGGACAAAATGAGACAAATTAAATGCTTATGAAGCTCTTGCTGGTCAAAGTATTTTATCCTTAAGTGCTTTGAGATTCATAGGATCAATTTGTTTGGATTGTGGTATGGATTTGAACTCCATCACTTACTGTTTATGGTGCTTGCACCAGATCACTCTAGATATTGGTAGTAGAAAGCATTCCTTTTCTCATTTCTGTCATCTATGTTGCAGTTTTTGTAGTTTAATAGTGCCGAAATTATAGGCAAGATTAGTATCTTTGCTACAAGGCTGTCCTAAAATGCTTGCAGCGATGTCAGGCCATGAAAAGTTACACCAAAACTTGCATCAACACGCAGTTGAACTTGTATAGTAGATTAGGATTTGGGAGTTGATGAGGAGCCTTCTAATACTATAATATTTGATTTTTTTTTCTCCAGAAAATGATCTTTAAGTAATAAACCAGGAAGGCGCATTGTAGTTTTTCCTAAAAGCACATTGAATGGTTCAATGTGTAATTTTATGGAATTGGAAATCAATGTTATATTCATGCTTTAAAATCAGTGTGGTTTTGGAGGATTGAAAGGCATGCCAATGTGGGCAGGTGATAACACAGTACAGGCTGAAGGTTGGTTGATTGAGATGCCTAAACTGATGGATCATTGACTTTTTGAGTCAAGAAAGGTGATTTGAAGTAATTGACAAAGAAAATAAAAATGAATGGGAGGATAAACTTTCTTATGGATACATATTTTGCTGGGGAGGATTCTCCGTGTCTCTCTAGTCTGACTTACATTAGCAGCTTCAAAAGCCTTTTATAGATAGAGTTGGATCGAATTAATGAACTATCGAAGCTCATAATATAGAAAGAGAAACTAGTAAAGGTGGATAAGTTGCACATTTTGTTGTGTAACTGGATGAATACCAAGTGTTGCTTTATTTGACCTTCTCTTTCTCTGCTATATCATCTGTTAGGCTGAGTTGTTAACGTGTTGGATACCATGCAGGTTCAGAAGAAAAAGATATGGGAACTGGTGCAACCTCATCTGAAGACAGATGATGCTTGTGCTGCTACACTTGGAACCAACCACCAAATGCGAACATCTGCTGGTCCCATAATCTCCCAATCTCTCAAGAATGGTAACATTTCTTGATCACAATCCCTCCCATAACATAATAATATCCTTCCATCTCCAAAGTCTAAGATAGCGATGATACAAAGTTGGGTTAATTGCAAATAAAATCACGACTTTTTCGCTAATTGCAATTTAATCTAAACTTTTGAATCGTTGCAAATAAAACTTCAACTTTAAATTTGTTAGCAATTCTAACCAAATAACATATTTCAATCTGCTCGAAAATGATGATTAATTATGTGTTGTCATCCGAACCAATCTAAACATATTAATACAATTAATTATTCATTGTAGAGTAAGTGAAACATCATTTTTTGACAATAAAAAATTTATTTGTTGGTTTGAATTGCAACCAAATGTTAAGTTGGAGTTTTGTTAGCAAAGATTCAAAAATTTAGCTTAGATTGCAATTTGCGAAAAAGTTGTGATTTTATTTGCAATTAACCCTACAAAGTTTTATGCTTTAATTCAAGGGATGTTTGTTTTGTAGGGCATGTAAGCTTATCGTTGATATAGAACCCTCTTCTTTTCATACTGTTTGGTTGTTTATAATATTTATTCGATTGATTTTTTTTTTATATAATATCGGTGTGGCCATTTTCATTGTGTCCAAATGTTAATCATGATGGTAAAGTCTAAGCCCATTCAACTACTCAATTTAGGGTGAAAAAATGACGATAAAATAACATTACTGCCCATGTTTTTTCATTCATGCTATTATGGTTAAAAAAAAAAAAATGCTTCACTGTAATTTTTAGACCCATCCATCCGCATTAGTTCTGAAAAGAAAGTAAAAGTGAATTATTAGTGTGGTGCGTGATAATTGATAAATGAAAGCACGTAAGAAAGTGGTGTGGGAAGATGGTCCACGTATGACATCTGGATAAGGTGGAAACTAACTCAGAATTATGATGATAATAATAATCCAATCTTCCCGCCATTGTATCCCACCGGCGTCGGCCTTGTGATATGATTGGTAAAGAGAATGCTCTCCGGGGCTGGGACTGCTCTTATCAACAATAATGTTGTTGTGTCTGCTGCAGCATCAACGTTCTCCATGCCCATCCTATATCGCCCTCTCTTCCTCTCTCAATCTTCCGATAATCATAGGAGATGGAGATTGCGTTGTAAAGTGGATGATCCCCCCATCATAACCTCCAAAATACCTGAGGACCCAATCTTCCCCGATGACGATGACGATGAGGAATCTCCATTGCTACAACTAGGCAACTCTGCAATTTTATCCGCTTGCTTTGTTGGCCTCTTCACTGGCATCACTGTCATCCTCTTCAACTACACGGTACGCGCGTCTCTTCAATTCACTTCATCCAATGCCAATCATCTCTTTGTCTAAAAAAAATCATCTCCATTTAGTAAGTGAAAAGTGTTGCTTAGTAGGTACATGAGATACAAGAGGTGTGTTGGGGTGAAATTCCAGAGCGAGGTGCCTCCTGGTTAAGAGAGCAGCCCATAGAAACCAAATGGGAACGTGTAATAATAGTTCCTGCTTTCGGTGGCCTTATAGTTAGTTTGTTGAACATGGCTCGAACTGCTTTAGAGGATTCAACTGATGGAAGTGCCATCAAATCTGCACTGAAACCCATTCTGAAAACTGTGGCTGCTTGCGTCACCTTGGGCACAGGGAACTCATTAGGACCAGAAGGTCCCAGTGTTGAGATTGGTGTATCTGTAGCCAAGGGAGTGGGTTCTTTTTTGGATAAAAGCGGTCAGAGAAAGCTCTCTCTCAGGGCTGCAGGGTCAGCTGCTGGAATCTCCTCTGGTTTGTTGTGTTGCATATTCTATTAATATGGTGCATCATCTTCCGTCCGTTCTTTAATGCATCAAATTTCTGTATTGACTAGCAAACTCTGCAACAAAAAGATTGGTGTCCCTTAAAGTTGACTTCTTTTGATAATTATTGAAGTTTCTAATGAAAATATATATCCATACTAGGTATATTATATGAATATAGATTTCTGCAGTTAAAACAATTTTAGTTGTATAGGTGTGAATGATCATAAAATGAAGAATGGATGGGTATAAATTACAAATTCTAGGAAGCTTAGTAGACCTACAAAATCAACTAACTAACGAGATGCATGTGATGTAATAGATTACTCTTGCATTTTTTTCATTGTGAAAGTACCTATCTATTTAAATAAGCTAAATTGGTTTAGTCAGGTCAAGTACCATTTTCTTGTGCATAGTGACTGTGGATTCTTGTTGTATGTGATTGATAGTGGTGTATATCTAAAAAATAACTACTATGGATTTGTGGTGAATACTTTCTTTTTCATCTAAAAGGATTCAATGCTGCTGTTGGTGGTTGCTTTTTCGCCGTGGAGTCAGTTCTGTGGCCTTCACCTGCAGAGTCATCACTATCGTTGACGAATACAACTTCAATGGTCATTCTTAGTGCTGTTATAGCTTCAGTCATATCAGAAATCGGTTTGGGCTCTCAACCTGCTTTTGCTGTTCCGCTCTATGATTTTCGTTCTCCTAGTGGTAATTTTTTTCCTTATCCTATATTCCTATTCCTTGTTTCATTCTTCCTCTAAATTTACAAAAGAATACTATGACAATCCAACATTAGTGTTTTTATTTGTTATATACTATTAATCTGTAATCTCCGTCATTGTCAGTTCAGAACTGCCACTCTATCTTTTGTTGGGAGCCGTGTGTGGGTTGGTTTCAGTTGGGTTAACTAAAACTACATCTTTTATGCTGACTTTCTTCGACGGTGTTGAAAGAAGTGCTGGAATTCCGAAAGTAGTATTCCCCATACTTGGTGGTGTAACTGTGGGATGTATAGCCTTAGTGTATCCCGAGATTCTCTACTGGGGATTTCAGAATGTTGATACTTTGTTGGAATCTCGACCTTTTGCAAAGAGTCTTTCAGCTGATTTGTTGGTTCAGCTGGTGGCTGTCAAAATAGTTGCAACATCCTTGTGCAGAGCTTCTGGATTAGTGGGGGGCTACTACGCCCCCTCATTATTTATTGGTGCTGCAACGGGCATGGCGTATGGTAAAATTGTGGGCCATTTGATCTCTGTATCCATTCCAATGCTTCATCTTTCCATCTTGGAAGTTGCGTCGCCTCGAGCTTATGCTTTGGTAATTTTACTCCCCCGAAATGAAATATTACTTCCTCCGTCCCCTAAAACTTTGAACCACTTTTTTGACACACAATTTAAGCAAAATATGTAGCAAGTAGAGTATTGAGGGGTAATTTTGCAAAGTTTTATTGTTAAAATAAGAAATTGGTTGTATTTAGTGTAAAAAGTAATGACATTTTGTATAAATATGTGAATATTATTATGATAAAGTTTAGGGAGAAATTTCATTTTTTGGGTGTGCAAAGTGTTGTGGGGCGTCCCAATAGGAAAATATGCAAATTGTTTGTTCAAAATTACTAAACAGTGACATTTCATGTGCTTAACAGTATTACAAAGAGTGTCCAACAAAAATGGACAAAGTTTCCTTAAAAAAATTCCCATTGTATTAGCAATGTATGTTGGGACGATGATTTGGTGGATGTTTGATGCAGGTTGGTATGGCTGCTACTCTCGCTGGGGTGTGCCAAGTACCCCTTACGGCAGTTTTACTTCTTTTCGAATTAACACAGGATTATCGCATTGTTCTGCCTCTTCTGGGAGCAGTGGGATTCTCAGCATGGATTACATCAGGCAAGACGAGGAAAAGGGGGACTGCAGATAATGCCAAACAACAGAATGATGGGAATGCTTCTACAACTTCATCAGAAAACAACATTTGTGAACTTGAGAGTTCACTTTGTCTAAATAGTGAATCAGACAATGAGAATTTGAGGGATGAGATTCCGGTCTCACTAGCCATGAGAAGAAGATATGTAAAGACAGAGTTGAGCAGCCGTGTGACAGATGTGGTGTCACTCATGCTGGAAGAGAAACAGTCATGTGCATTAATAGTGGATGACAGCAATTGCCTCATCGGTCAGCTAACCCTGACTGACATTCAAAACTTCATTGAATTGTCCATCGGAAGAAACAGGAAGCCTGAGGTAGCTTGCTTTTTCTGTCTGAATCTTGTTATCCATGCATAATATACGCTTTACCTATCTCCACTCTCTATGCCTTCATGAATGATGAAATGGAATAATTGAATTACATACATATAGGTGGCTAGAGTATCAGAGGTTTGTTCATCATATGGTGGTAGATGTCAAGTTTTATGTACGGCTTTCCCAAACATGAGCCTTCTTACTGCTTTAAGCCTGATGAATAGACATGGAATAAGCCAACTCCCCGTTGTTGATGGGGATGGTAGAGGCTGTCCAGTTGGACTCTTAGACACAGAATCCGTCAATCTTGCTTTCAGGTTGTGTCCACATCTTTTCTATGTATATATGCCATGAGAAATCTTGTTTTTCTAATCCTGAATTCTGTCGTCTTGTCTCCCACAGAGCGTTTGCAATCCAAGATGGGCTCAGCAGCTCGTTTTTTATGGAGGAGGATAAATTCAAGAATTGAGAGAAATTCAACAACTTCGATACTTACATACATACACTGGAAACAAGATGACATTTTTTTCTTGTACATATATCGGTAGCCTTCTGCCATGTGTGATGACCGTTGGAAGAAATCACATGATTACAACGGGTATCACTCAATTTATATTCAAGATTTAATCCCCACATGTGATACTTAGCATCCAAATAGCAACTCTTCTAGTGGTTACTATTTTTTGTGAGACTAATTCCATTTAGGCGCGTCAATGAAGACCACGAGCATCTCCGTCCCTTATGACCCTTTTGTGGAGCATGAAGAAAAGCACGCTCACATGATGGAGGTATTCCTCTCATACCATTTCAGAAATTATTCCGTTCTTATTTTCAGGATTCGAGTCTCTCTGTTTTGTTAATCATTCCTGTTTAGTCCATTGAATGCTCATGTTAATTTACCGAGTTTCTGTAACTGCCTTAGGAATCTATAATCAAGCGATCATATATTATAGTTATCGCATTTAAGCCCTGTTGTTATTACTTGGGACATTACACCATGTATGTGCAAACAATTTTTCTTTGCTTTGACTAGAATGACTTTGTTTTTGAATTTGTATAGCTTGAAGCTAATATATGTATTATGAATCTTCTTTTGATGTATCAGTTTTGTCATGATTTGACTTGCTCAATGCGATTCTGGTTGGATAATTGAGAAACTAATTATGGAATTCAAATTATACACACATGCATTTTTTCATTTTACATCATACACTAGTAAATTCCAAGTTTTAGATGCATGGATGATAATCCTATTACATTGCCGTAATTGTAGCTTGAAAAATAAGGGAGAAACATGTCTAAGAGAACAATAATAGATCATTCAAGAAAACAATACTAATTTTTCAAGAAAACATAAATTTGAGGAACAAGGAGAGCCATGTCACAGTAATATGTATGTAAATAATCTTTTAATTTTAGAAATTTAAAATCCGACTAACCTCTTGCTGTAATTTTTTGGATGAACCGATTTCTGGGTAGAGTGTAGCCCATCCTCATAACCATAGTTCAAATGCTTCATCCTTCCATATGACAAAGTTTTACAGGATCCACTGGGTAAGTAAATACTGTTGTTACTATATGATGAAATTGCAATTAATAGATGAGTCAACTCTAAAAAATATCCTCTAATTTGGTTATAATATATAGATTTGGTCAAGAATTAATAAATAATAACTCCTACAATTAAGTACCTAATTACTTAGTATACAGAGTTAATATATATCATTTACAAATTTTATTTTGTATTGTTGTTATAATCTGTAATACATAAAAGAAAGATTAATTATTGTTGTGATTATATAAGTAAGTTGCCATTAATACATGGGTCAACACTTATACTTATATTTCACGTCTCATTATCAATATCATAAGAAGTTTGTTGTTTTTTATATGTTTCATTATTTACTTATAGAATTAAAAAGGTTCATACATGAATAATTTATAATGTATTAGTTTTATTTTGAAATATTATTGTAAGATTGACTTTGATTTTGTATTTCAACAAAATTGATTATCAATCTGAGATCTTAGTATTCAATTTTGAAATTCTTCATACAATGATTATCGTAGAAATTGAGTTTAATCCTTCTTTTCTCCCCCAAATTATATTTAATATTTTGCAGAATGAACCAATATTAGGATTTGTTGTAATTGAGTGCATAAATTAAAGGCACAAGATTTAATCACCCAATTCGTGAGAACGACTACGTCTGGGGGCGAGTCAAGCCATGCGTTTTACTAATGTTCTTGTGTATCAGTATATACAATTATGAGTACAATAGTCTATTTATAAGAATAAAACTCTAGTCTAAAATATGAAGCTCATTGGGTTATTGGTCCATTAGTAATGTCCACATCAAATCTTCTAGATTTGGAATAATAAATCTTCTAGATTTACAACACTCCCCCTTGGACATTACGACATAACATAAATGTCTTATCATAAAAACTACATGTGCTAGGTATCGGCCAAATAATAAGTTAGGGAGGTATGTAATCGATCTTCTAGATCAAATCTTCTAGATTTATTTCGGGGTTACCGCTCCCCCTGAAGACAACAACACTTTGAGTCTTTGCATCCCAATACCACGAACGTACTTTTCAAAAGTAGACGTAGGTAAGGACTTAGTGAACAGATCTGCTAGATTGCACCTTTTGAATGGTAATCACATTACCCTTCTGGAGTTCGTATGTGCAGAAAAACTTAGGTGAAATATGTTTCGTCAGGTTTCCCTTGACGTACCCATTACTCATTGGTGCGATGCAAACTGCGTTGTCTTCAAATATAACAGTGGGAGGTGTATCGCCTTTAGTGATACCACACGAGTCACCAATGTGTTTTACCAAGGACCTTAACCAAACACATTCTCGTGCGGCTTCAAATAAAGCTATTATCTCTTAGTGGTTTGAAGACGTGGTAACCATGGTTTTTTTAACCGATCTCCATGAGATAGCGGTACCACCACAGAGAAAAATGTAACCAGTCTGGGATATGGCGTTGTGGGGATCAGACAAATAGTCAGCATCCGCATAACCTACTAAGGTTTTGTCTTGGTTCTTATGGTGAAACAGTCCAAGATCTTGAGACCCTTGGAGGTACCGTAGAACATGCTTAACACCATTTCAATGTCTCCTTGTAGTAGAAGCGTTATGTCTCGCAAGCAAATTGACAGCAAATGCAATATCCGGCCGAGTGCAATTTGCGAGATAGAGCAATGCTCCAACAACGCTAAGATAAGGAACTTCTGGCCCCAGAATTTCTTCTAAATCTTCTCTTAGTCTAAATGGGTCCTTATCCACTTCGAGGGATCGAACAACCATAGGGGTGCTAAGTGGATGAGATTTATCCATGTGAAATCTCTCCAATACCTTCTTTACGTATGTCGACTGATGTATAAGGATTCCTTCTGGGAGATGCTCGATCTGCAGGCCGAGGCAGTACTTGGTTTTACCCAAGGCTTTCATTTCGAATTCGGCTTTCAAGATTGAACTGGCTTCTTCAATCTCTTTGCATGTTCCAATTATGTTCAGGTCATCAACATAGACGGATATGATGCAAAAACCATTTTGCGATTTCTTCGTGAATACACATGGGAAAGCTTTATCGAACGTGTATCCCTTCTTCTGAAGGAATTCACTAAGTCGGAGGCCCGATTGTTTCAGGCCGTACAACGACTTCTGCAGTTTTATACTATACAAACTGCGATTTTCACCATCCCTTATCTGAGGAATGTCAAATTCATCGGGGATTTTTATATAAATGTCGGCATCAAGTGATCCGTATAAGTATGCGGTTACTACGTCAATTAATCTCATCTGGAGATTCATTTTAACTGTCAACGATACCAAGTAGCGGAACGTTATTGAGTCCATGACGGGAGAATAGGTTTGATCGAAATCAATCCCGGGTCTCTGCAAAAACCCTTGAGCTACAAGCCTCGCTTTATACCTCTCCATAGTATTGTTCTCATTTTATTTTCGTACAAAAATCCATTTATATCCTACAGGGATAGCGCGCGCGGGTGTACGAATGAAAGAGTCAAATACTTGTCTTTTGTTAAGCGATGCGAGTTCTGCTTCAATTGCCTCTTTCCATTTTACCCAATCGGAGCGCTTCCGACACTCAACGATAGTTTTGGGTTCTGGATCCGGATCGTTAACGGAAAGAGCAATTGTCGCTGCAAATGTGTCGTCGACGACAGTAATATTTATATTATATGTTTCTCCCGTATCTGTGAAATTCACAGAGACTTCGACGTTTACGTCAATCAGACCTTGCTCATTTTCCATTGTATTTGGGTTTGGTCGTTCCACAGTCCTAGTGCATTGAATATTTTGTGCACGTGCTTCATCACTAGGACTCTCGTCTCCTAGAGACTTGGGGTTATCAAGACGGATCTCTTCTAGAGATTTTACATTCGACTGACCAATTTTGCTAGCATTTCGCTTAGGTGTGTTACTATCTCTTGAGGGTCCCTTACGCTTTTGGAGTGTGGGGGCATGAGTACTCGTTTTGCGTGGGACCTCAACCCTTTGGGGGTCATTTACTGTAGGTATATGCGATTTAGTTACACCTCTATGGTCAGTGAACGCGTCTGGCAGATTATTTGCTAAATTTTGCAAGTTAATGATCTTCTGAACTTCTAGTTCAGATTGACTAGTGTGTGGATCTAGATACTGAAGATCACCTACGTTCCACGTAAGCTCCCGACATTCATTCAATTTTGAATTCGGATCTCCCCCTAATGCCGGGAAGTGATCTTCATCGAACGTGTAATCAGCGAACCGGGCCGTTAATTGATCCCCGGACAAAGGCTCGAGTTATTTCACGATGGATGGAGAGTCAAATCCGATGTAAATACCGAGGTTTCTTTGTGGGCCCAAAGAGGTCTGCTTCGGTAATATTATCGGAACATATACCGCACATCCGAAAATACGCAGATGGGAAATGTTAGGTTCTTTCAGACGCACTAGTTGTAGGGGGGAATGATCATTATATGTAGTTGGACGGATTTGTATCAAGTGCGATGCATGTAGGACTGCATGCCCCCAGCATGAAGTGGATAGTTTGGAGTTCATAAGTAATGGTCTCGCGATAAGTTTGATACGTTTTATTAGTGCCTCATCAAGACCATTTTGGGTATGGACGTAGGGGACCGAATGCTCCACTTTAATTCCTAGGGCCATACAGTAATTTGTAAAGGCCTTTGAGCTGAACTCGACAGCATTATCCATGCGAATTGACTTAATTGGATAATCCGGGAATTGAGCTCTAAGCTCGATAGTTTTCGCAATGAGCTTCGCAAAAGCTTGATTGCGGGTGGGCAACAAACAAGCATATGTCCACCTAGTGGAGTCATCAATAAGGACCATGAAATAACGAAATGGTCCTGATGCTGGGTGAATCGGTTCGCAAATGTCTCCTTGAATTCGCTCAAGAAAAACCGGAGACTCTAGTCCAACCTTAGTGTGCGACATGCACACTGTTAACTTACCCTTATAACATGCATCACAAATAAATTCATCAACAGTCTATTATTCGAAATATTATGACTAATTGAATTAGATAGAATCTTACGTATCATAGATTGTCCTAGATGACTTAACCGCTGATGCCATAATTTAAAGAAGTTCGGGTCATGAAATTTCATACTCATGGCTAGATGGAGATTGGACGGCCGGATGTAGGAATAGTACAATTCGGAGGAGAAGGAAGGAAGTTTTTTTTATAACTTGTTTACGGCTACCTCGAGTAATAGTCATCAAAAGGTATTCGTTATTGTTCTCAGTTTCAGTTTCAATGTGATATCCATTTATCCTAATATCTCTAAAACTAAGCAGGATACACTTAGATTGTGGAAACAATAAAACATTATCGATTATGAGTTCGGTACCCACGGGGAGGACAATGGAAGCTCTTCTGGAGCCCACTGTTAACATACTATCATTGGCTATTGTAGTTATACTCCCCTAACGTCCTACCAAGTTATGAAAATACTTCATATCTCTTAAGATTGTATGAGTGGTGGCGCTATCTACCAAAACATGAATCACAATCTCAATCTATCATGCCAGAGGAAATAGCCCAAACCTAATAGCTGATATGTTTACTAGCCATGTATAACAATATCCAAGTAAATTTAATGGACAACGTTAAGGTAAACACATCGAAGCTAAAACATAATATCATCCATAAAATAAAGTATCCGAAAGAAAGGATCCAAAAACATAAATTGTTTTATCCAAAAATAAAGTACTAAAACAATCAAATACACAAATCACTCATCATCTCCAGAGTCCTTGAGCTTGATGCTCAGAGGATCGACGTTGTCTTGGTCAAAGTCTGCTTCAGGCAGGCTGGCATGGTGAAACTCGACTCTAGGGGCCTTTGATTAGGCGTGAAATTGTTATGTTTTGGTGCCCGATTTGCTCATGTTTTGAGTGTTTTCGATTAGTGTTTGGAGTCAAATGAGTATCATTTTTATAAAATCATTAATTTGTCTCTTTGGATTTCATATATGGATAGTGGGCGAAAAGAGGAGTTCGTAGGACTTTGAATCGGCCAAAACGAACTCCCGGTTGAGGAGATATGAAAATTTTACGAACAAGTGTACTGCTGCTGAAAAGTGCTCGACCACTCGAGCAACTCGAGCGCCACCGCTCGAGCGTGTTGCTCGAACACCCAAAAACTTGCAGAAAAATTTCGGCACTCGACCAGCTCGAGCGCTAGTGCTCGACCACTTGTTTCATTCGACCTATATGCTCGAACAGGACCGCTCGAGCGTGTGCTAGCTCGAGCACTTTCATATTTTTGCCTCCGGATGCATTTTTTCGGTCCATTAACTCCCGTTTCGGCCCGTTGCCTATATATACCTCTCCAAACTCATTTTTTTAGGAATACCACATCATATACCACATACCAAATCACTTTTAGACTTAGTTTTTAGAGAGAGGAAGAGGAGAAGAACGAGCAAGCTTTACTTACGTTTTGTTGAGGTTTTTCGTACGAATTCTTAGTTTCTTTTCGTTTCTTAGTTTCTTTTCATTAGCTTGATTACTTTAAACGCTTTAAACTTCGTTTTAGTCAATTAAATTTCAGTTCTTAGAATTATTTTCTTTTAAAACCCTAGTTCATATTTCTTATTTTCTTCGTTCAATTCATTATGTTTATGCTCGTTGTTTCTTCCATTGCTTTTATATTTGTTAACATCATGTCTAGCTAAAACTCTTGTATGCTTAGGTTAGGATGAACTCGTAGAAGTAGGATGTGGATACGTAATTAGGGTAATTCATGACGTTAGTTTTAATTCTCTTAATTAATGAATTCTTATAATTAATCTTAACTCTACCTTTGAATTTCGTACGAAAGTGTTAGAGAGAGGACGACCGCATCACTCAATAATAATTAGTAGTCTTAACGAGAGGGTTTAGAAGAGGTTGATTCATCTACCGGTTTAGCTATGGAGGACGGCCGCATCACCATTAGTTAAATTAGGGTCTTTTTAATTAAGCACGATCTATTAACTCGTTAGTGGATTATTGAAGTCGATTGTTAGGGTAAAGTATTAGGGTTTAAAATCTTGAGCTTTCATCCTATGATCTTTTACTTAGGTTAATTCTTGGTTGTCACGATTACTTTGATTATGTACCTGCTCCGTTAGTATACGTAGAAATTCCTATCCTAAGCATCATCATCTCATATTTGAAAACACATTTAAATTTCTTAGTTTAATTTTCCTTTTGCATTCGTAGAAGTAATTTAGGTTAGAATTAATATTTTCAAAAAAAAAAAAAACATCCACTCATATTAGCTACGACGCGTAGATCTTCAGGGATCTATTCGACATACTCACTTCCCTTGAGTTCGATAATACTTGGTCGCTATACTTACTTATACTACAGTGAACCCGTACGCTTGCGGGGAATCTACTAGTTAGAGTTAGTATTTTCGGTTTAAGTCAGCCTTCCCCTTGTCTTCCTTCTGCTGCTTTTGATAAGCCTCAACCAAGTGCTTGGGAGTGCGACACATGCGAGACCAATGGCCTCTGCATTCGCATTTGTAGCAGGACTGCTCAACCTTTTCTTGATTGCCAGATTTTTAAAGAGCGAAATTCGAGGTTCTGTGACCACCGGATGTACTATGACCTCGGTTTTAGCCCAGATCATCTTACTCTCTCTCTCCCCCTTCCACGTTTGCAACTAATCATCGTATACTACTGCTGGAGTATAAGGTTGCTAGCGTGGAATGTCGACAGAGTGTTCAGCATCAACAATATTACAATACGTTGCAAAGCAGAGTTGTACTCCGTTATAGACTTAAGGTCTTGGAAACGAAGCCTCAACCAATCGTATTGTACCAGATGGAGGAGTATATCGTTTTGTTGTTGAAAATGATCCTTCAGGGACTTCCACAACATTCCGGGATCCCTGAATGAGGATCTGAAAAATGAATTCCTCACTCAGGTGATTCATGAGAAAAATCAACGCTTTCGCCTTCTGGGCGTTAGTGGATTTCGAACCTTCGATAATTGTTTCGCTCAACTCATTTAAGGCTAGATGGATCTCGACATCTAGCACCCATGTCAGGTAGTTGTTACCATCGAGAGCAAGCTCATCGAATTCTTTCATGGTAATATCAGACATTTTTCACTACGATTTTAAAGTGACATGGTAAGAGTTGTGACCAATTTATTAACAACAGAGAAATAAGGATTTATTTGATTATTCTAGAGCACATAGAAGCAAGAATTAGGCGCTGTCTACCCAAAACATAAATTACGGTCCGACAAGTACTGGGCGCCGCCTACCCGAGCATGATATGCGGACTATAAATAATAAATTATGTGCGGGAGTAATAATGTATGTAAGATAATTAAATCATAGATACATGCAAAATAATTTATTATGAACGATAATCACATGAAAATAATTTCAAGGAAAATTTACGACTTAATAAACATGCATATTCATGAGGCTAAATATTTCATGTATATTAATGAAATTTAACAAAATATTTTCAGGATTTTAAATTAATTCTAAAATATTCGTGCAAGAATTATTACCTTGGACACGTCACAAGTGGATGGAGCAATCATTCATGTATCAAGTTCAAAAGAAAGCTCAACACAAAATTGGTTAGTAAAATTCAAGAGACGATTTCATTTTAATACAAATGAATAATTATACAATCTTCATGTTTGCTTCAGGAAAACTGGCAAAAGGTAAATTATCAAAGAGGCCCAAGTTAAATTAATTAAAAGGGCCCGTTTTTTTTTTAAATTTGCTCGAACCTGGTTTTTCAAGATTGTACCAATATTTCGGACACTATCTTCTGAAATTTGTCAAAAAAATATTTCAGCAAACTTGTTCTGAAACTTTGACATGTTTTCGGAAGTTATGTTCTGAAATATTGCAGAATTTTCACCACACCAGGTCCGAAATTTTCTTGACGGAAAATTAGAAAAAAAATGCATGAATGACAATCATACGTTTTCAAATTTTGTTATACGCCTAAAATACCAATATTTTGTACACAAAAATCAACAATATATATAACATTCAAAATGATGGTTTGTAAACCTATGAAATAAGGAACAAAGAAAAATATGAACTAATAATTGTGGCGTCGTGTTTTTTATGTACATAACCGTGTGAAGATGATGAAGAACGTAAAAATATTTACGTGAAGGAGAAGAAGAGAAGAGGGGTTGTGTATGGAGTATTGATTGTTTTATTTTTTAATTATTAAAAATATGTGTGTAATTTAATAATTTTAATTAAAATATAAAAAATTAACGAACGTGTTAGGGGTATCTAGCCTGGGCCATTTCTTAAATGGACTCAATTTATACAAGGCCTAAGCCCAACCCATACAAATTCGAGAATGTTCTCTGTTTATGATCCAATTTGGAGCGCAATTGGGCCCATATTGCTGACGTGGCACTACTGGGCCCCACCAGCGCTGGTGTCCAGCTGCACCAGAATTACTACTTGCAGAGAATATTTCCTCTCTCTCTCTCTCTCTCTCTCTCCCCAGCTTCCCTCCGAGTTGAATATCTCATCGCTCCCAAACCCCCAAAATTACAAACCCAGATCCCTATTCTCGCAGCCTTCACTGAAATACTGGGTTTACTCCTCGATAACTCCATTCCGTTATCAAAGCCTCAACCTTTCTCTTGTCAACTCGCCCAATTTTTTTAAGGTCTTTCCTTGAACTTTATCTTCCTTGCGTAAATTCTCTGTTTTCAGCAAAAAGTTGAATATCTGGCGCTTTTTGTCTCCGTTAGAAATGGAGACCGTAATTTATTTGTAGGTATGGAGTGTTGATTTATTGTCTCCTTTTTTGTTTGGTTCAATAGCTTATTTGCTTGCCCCTTTTCACCGATGAATTTCTAGGTTTTTTTTTTTTCATTTGGTGGCTCGCTTGGTAAAGCTAGGGTTTTTCGCCCAATTTTGGTATTTGATTTGTTTTAGCGATTGAAATTGGGGGTTTGATTCTGTTGACATTGAATTTTTCTAGTTTAGAAGAAGGGGATAGATATCTGAGCTCAATTGTTAGGTTGATTTAATATAACAGTAGAAATTATGTATTGTTGTTACAGTAATTAGGGTTTTGTCACCAATTTGAAAACAAGTGGCATCTGAGTTTTGTGTTGGAATTTTGGTTCTGTTTGCAATGGCAGAAGAGAATCCTAATCCTAATACAAATACTAATACCAACACTATGAATCTAGATCTCAATTTGGGGCCTATAGATAATTCCAGTGATGATAGTGAACCCCCATCAGGATCATATCCTAATGTAGCTATGAATTTGGAGGATTGGTTAGATGGTCCCGTTCACCGTGTTAGGGAAGTTGCCCGCCACAGAAACCATCGGTGGCGTTCTTTGTGGCGGCAACTCCCCATTCCCCCGGAAACACGCAACCTTGCATTGGAATTAATAGGTGGGAATGCACCACAAAGTGGGGAGGGTAGTGTAGCATCCGACGAAAGGCCTAACGAGCTGGTCAAAATCTGCGAGAACCCCACTGGTTTTGTGGAAGACGAGGCTTTAGGTAAGAAGAAGGATGGTGGGAAAAATAACGGGGACGAAGGGAGTTTCTTTGATTGTAATATATGCCTAGATTTGTCCAAGGATCCGGTCGTTACTTGTTGTGGCCACTTGTTTTGCTGGCCTTGTCTTTACCGTTGGTTACATCATCACTCGGATGCCAAGGAATGCCCCGTTTGTAAGGGCGAGGTAACGACAAAAAACGTTACCCCTATTTATGGTCGTGCTAATAATGTCCGTGAGCCCGATGTGGATCCTAGTCTAAAGATTCCCATTAGGCCCCAGGCACGTAGGGTTGAAAGCTGGAGGCAGACTATTCAGAGGAGTGCATTTAGTATTCCGATGGAGGAAATGATTAGGCGACTCGGGAGTACGTTTGATTTAAACCGGGAGTTAGCTCAGTTACAGTCGCGAAACCCCGACGAATCACCCGAGAGAAGCAGCACGTTGCTGAACCGGATTCTGACTTCCCGAGGAATGCGTAGGGAGCGGGGCCCACCCAATGATGACGTGATTGACCTAACCGAAAGCAGCCCTCCCAACTACGAGACGAGGGATCGGGAGAGGGATAGCCGTCGGTTTTCATCACTGTTGCTTCGTCGATCGAATTCTCATAGAGCTGCTTCGTTGACGAACCTCACGTCCGCGATAAGCTCTGCCGAGAATCTAGCTGTGGTCGAACTCGAGTCGTATTTCCAGAGCAACCCCGTGGAACGGAATCTGGAACTTCCTCCGCCCTTTGATGATAGGGATTCGGTATCCAGCATTGCTGCTGTGATACACTCGGAGAGCCAGACGATGGACAACGCGATAGAAATTGATTCGACGGTGGCGCTCTCGACTTCGTCTTCGAGAAGAAGAAACGAGGCGTCGAGAATTTCGGATGTCGATAGTGGGGACTCGCGTGCGCCCAGAAGGAGGAGATTGAACTGAAGAGTTAGAAGAATGTTTCACAAGAATTATTCTAGTTGTCTTTTTACTACACTTTTAGCATCTACATTACATATCATGTTTCAAGTTTTGTTCTCTAAGTTATGGTATTGCTTCTCATGTAATTGGATATGGTTGGATGGATGGATTGATTATATGTTGTATATCAAATTTGTAAGCAGGGTTGGTTTATCCGTTGCCCCTGGAAAATACCTTGCATATCTTCAAATTTTGTTCATTTATTGATAGCCGAATATCTATTTCATTTTTATATGGAAAAAAAAAATTCTTGACTGGAATTAGATGATTTTATCTGTCGAACCTTGATCTAACCCACCTAAAAAAAATGCAAACCCAAACACCTTTTTCTGAGTGTTTAATTTTCCAAATATAAAATTTAAACGGAATAAATCTTTGTGGAATTTTTTGAATATTAACTTTTTTTACAAATTAAAATCACAGTTTTTTCAAATTTCATGATAAGGCCGAATTTTAAAAAATGCACACCCAAACTTTTTTTTTCGTGTGTTTTATTTTCCAAATATTATCTCACTTGAAAATAAAATTTAAATGGAATAAGTTTTTATGGAATTTTTGGAATATTAACTTTTTTTACAAACTTAAAAGGGGCATCATTACATTTTTTTTTTCAAAAATTTCACGATAAGACCGAATTTTAAATAATGCACACCCAAACCCCTTTTTCGAGTGTTTTATTTTCAAAATATCATCTCACAAAAAAATTAAATTTAAACGGAATAAGTTTTTGTGAAATTTTTTAATATTAACTTTTCTTACAAACTTAAAAAGGATACCGCCACAATTTTCTTCTAGCCTATACCACAAGTATTTTAAAAAAAAAAATATTGAAAAAAAAAAAAACGGATACGTATATCTAGCATAGGTGAGAGTGAGAATGCATGATAGAAAAAAAACTGGATACGCATATCTAGTTTCAAGTATACGCAAATTCTTGGAACATGACATGTGTCTTGTCATTTTTAAAAAATAAATTGGTATTTTTTTTAGTTAAAAAGTTAAAATGAATGCAATGAATTAAAAATTAGAAGATAAACACTTCACTTACTATCCCACACAGTATAAACATGTTAGTTCTGCTCTCTTCATTCAAATGATGTTAAACAAATTTTTTAGGGTTTATGTAAATCTAATTTTATAAAATTTTTATGATTATGACTTTTCAAGAGAATTTTTTTAAATGTAATCATGATATAAATGGTCAAGATGATATTTGGTCTTATGTATTGGATTGATGATGATATTTGAATGGTTATTTTTATATATTTTACAGGTATTATATATAAATATAAATAAATACACTTCTTTTTATCGAATCATACACAAAAAATTTCACATTAAATAATGGGCTTATGCCAACTTATTTGTAGTCAATATTCTTATTGGGCCTATCGTGTAGCAAAAGTTTTTGTGTTGGATTTGGATAATGGGCCAAGCTCATGTTCTATTAAAATGGTACTATTACTCGAGGAAATTGTTTGAACTCTAAACCAGAAGTACAAGGAAAGACCAACTGCTTATTGAAAAATAAAATAAATATATTTAGTATCGTATGTAAGTATATTTACATATTCCCGACCCTTTAATTAATATTCAAATTGCTCCATAATTAATTAAAAGTTGTGATTTTAATTTCTTGGTTCCAATTACAGTGGCTACTGAAGAGGCCGAAATTAATACTCCCTTCGTCCATGAAATATAGTCTTGTTGTTTTATGCACGGTTATTAAGAAAGTTGATATAATATGTAAAAAGTAAGAATATTGTGTCACATCAAGTACAAAATAAATTATTTTAAAAATGTTATGTGTGTATGTTGAAAAATGTAGATAACGTTTATTATTTCCATTTTAGGCAATATGACTATTTTTCATGGACAACCAAATAAAGCAATCATGACTATATTTCATGGACAGAGGAAGCCACCGCAAGCATCAATATTTAGTTTGACCGAATAATTTGGATTGAGTATGTGCAATATTTTGATTCAAATAATTTGGATCTGAACATTGAGATTTGTAGTGTTTAGTACTCATGACTACCATAACATAAATTATAAATGATTAAATTTAGTAGGTGGACCAATATTGTACATAGTACTAGTACTTGGTAATGAATAACCATAAGTGGAATAGAGTAGAAGCCCATAAAAGCCATATTAAGTGCAGTTAAGTCAACAATATTATCTAATTGGTCCATGCTAAATACCTTCTGGAGATACACTTCCGTCTAAATTCACCTACTTATTTTAATTAGTTTTAGTATATACATAAGCCTTATACTACAATTTATACCCTTATTAATAAAAGAAAAAAAAAATATGATAAGCAGTATTCGGCAAACTTTTCCCAAAACTAACACAATATTTTGGCAAAATATTTCCAAAAAGTTAACCAGATTTCGAAAACTCAAAACTCGTAAATCATTTAAAGTTTTGGCAATTGGTATCCGAAAATATGTAAACTTTTCGACTAATCAGGTCAGAAAACTGGCTTGGCGGAAATTTGAAAAGAAAAAATGTGCAAATGACAATCATTCAACTTTCAACGTCGTTCAATACCTAAAACATCAATATTTCGCACACAAATACACACAATATAAACAACTAACAACATTTTAAACTAGGGTTTATACATTAAAGAGAAAATCTATGAAATAAGGGGGAAAAAAACATACATAGGAAGGTTGGAATGCCCTCATTTTCACCAGAATCTAGTTCAAAAAAATGAATTAATCGTTGTTGTGTCGTCTGATCGTATTATGATGGAAACAAGATCAATTTCTTTTTTTCCCTTCACACGTATATGGTTGAACGTCTTCTGCGTAAGAATAAGATGGGGGTGCATATAGTCTTAGCTTTTCTTTTTGTTTAAATATTAAGGCTCCACTTGATAGGGTATAAAGGACATTTATTATATGAGGTGAGATAAAAATAGGGGGTACAAATTTAGTAGAGATTTGGTATATTATATTGCTTGGTAAATTGTATTATGAAGTTTTTATTCCTTAATAAATTTGTAAGGGGGTGAAGTCAATACAATTTTTTTATTGATTTGAGCATATAAAGTCCATTTTGTACCGGGTCGGTGGTAATAAATATGGGTCATTATTATATTAGTATGCTCTACCAAACAAATTTTATTTGGATAAAAAATGGTAATAAGGGTCTTTTATGCCCTACCAAGTGGAACCTGAGATTATATATGTAATTTTATAATTTTAATAAAATATTAAAATATTGATGGAGGTGTATCTTTATTAAGGGCTCGTTTGTTACCATGTTTGTGATAAGGTGAGATAATATACAGTTGATTAGTTAACACGTGGTAGATTTATTCAAGTGTTTGTTACAAGTGATAAGCTATAAGTGATAACTCTTATTTCGTGTTTGTTATTATGCATTATTTAATGGGATAACATAGTAAATGACAAATATACCCCTCATTTACACTAATAAAGTAAAAAGTAGGAGAGGTATTAAGTAATACCATGGGGAGGGTGGGATGGGTAATACCTTTAAAAAGGTATTGCAATACCGGGTCAAAAAATTATAACGGGTTAAAGGTATTATTCCACACGGTAACAAACATGAGATAGTACGGGATTGAACATTAATACCTATCTTATCAAGCCTAACAAAGTATTTAGTCTGGCCCTATCCAGTGACAATTAAATGAGGCCCAAGCTTGAGACGGCCCATCAGTTGGAGTATTGCATTATTCATCGCATTTTTTTTTCTTTTTCGAATTATTTATTATTTGCGTGTCATCATATGATAATCTTGGAGGGTTGCTTCAGGGTGAAATCTTAAAGTGCATTATTACTTGAATGAAACTCGTCATGTCCAAAAAGACGAGGTAAGGAAATTTATTTGCGGTAAGAAAGTAGCCACCTCATGAGAAAAGACAAACATGAACATGATGCATGTGAAGTTAGTGTTGCTTCAAATCAAAGCTAAGGAGGGAACACAATAATGGTTTCATTGACAAACTTTTTCTATTCTAAGTCTAAGTCTAAGTCATGCCCATCGCCATCAATATTATCTTCATTTTACTATTATTTGTTTATATCATCTCTTTTATTATATTAGTTAAACTCGATTGGTCTTTACTTACTTGCATCACTACATAGACTATAAGTGAAATTAAACTTCATGATGCTCAATTAGATGCAAAATCCAATGTGGATCACTCTACTTTCAAGTTTATTTCTATAGACGGGTGGGTACTAAAGTAAAAGTTAAAGTACAAAAACAATATTATTTATAGTATCGACTATGAAGCCTCAAGGGCTTAACCCATATTAGGGATTTTTTTTCCATGTAACTTTACTTAATTTTGATTTTCGTCCTGCTGGTTTTCAAATTTTGATTTTTATCCTGTAACTTACATATTTATTTTATTTTGGTCCTATAACCTACCAACTGTTACATGACTAAAATAAAAAAATGGAAGTTACATGACTAAAATCAAATTTTGAAAGTCAACAGGACGAAAATAAAAAAGAGGTAAAATTACAAGACTAAAATCAAAATTTGAAAGTCAACAAGACGAAATCAAAAAGAGGTAAAGTTATAGGACGAAAAAAATTATTTCCCCCCTTATTAATAGTGTGTGTGATACTAATATCATCAGCACATACTCATATTCTCTCTGCACAATTATTAGAGTATCACACATTCAAGTAGGATTTCATCCTAAAACAATTGGTAATAGGAGGAGTAGCTTGCTAGGCTTATAAAATAGTCTCATTTCTTTCAATTTTTCAATACGAGACAATTCACATGTATAATTTATCATATGTGATGCATTTAAATAAAATCCCAAACTTTCCACAATTAAGACCCAATATCTTAAACAATGTTAAGTAGGTCTTATGGAATATAAATTATACACGATACATTAATATTTTAAAATAAACGAGTGTTAATTTTATAAACCATCTCACATGAGTATCTACCAATGATATTTTATCTCATCACACTATAAGAAAATTGACATTTAATGACAAAATTATGTCACTATTGTTTCTCTAATTAAAAGCTTTTAGTGATAGAAAAATGATGTATAATGATAGGGCATGTCACTACAGATTATTATCATGTTATTAAAGACTTTTAAATTGAAAAATAATACTGATACATCTCCGTCATTGTCACTAAAGATGAGGATATCATAAAAACACGAATTGAATGTTTGAAACAATGGAATTAAGCGACATGATCATATATCAAATTGCAGAATCATAATTTGTAGCTACTAAATGGGTATACATATTAATTAAATGCATTAGTAAAGAAAATGGTGAAAATGTAGCATGTGAATGTCTGACTAAAATTGTGAAAATCGAAGCAAAAGTGTCAAACACAGACGTGAAGGAAAAACATCAACAGGTGTTGTAAAATTTTCATGCATGAATTTTTTATTATTATTACTTATACAACAAACAAAATTCTCAATATGATTTCACATTTATCCTAGACATAAAACTCCCGAATCACACATCACCGTAATGCAAAAATCCCTCTGAACGGTCATCAACCGACCTAATTTTAGTATAATTCGTTTAGACAGGACAAACGTTCATTATTTTATTTTTTTCGGTCTTAAAACGACGTTATTTAGATAAGAGAATTTCACTTAATTTGATGTAAAAAATTATTATGTATTTTTTATTTGTCATTTTTTTTATCAATTTGTAACTTACATATGTATTGATTATTATATGTTGATTTATTAATTTATATCGTTATAAATACTAAAAAAAATTCAACAACATGTAAAAGGTTATCAAATAATTTTGATTATATTAATGAGATACATAAAGTAAAATTTTTTTAAAAAAATCCTAGCGCTCCAAACCCGCCGACTAGCGATTTCCGATTTCCAGCCCTAGGTGACACATAAAGTATCACTTAATCTCCTCATTTTCAGCACAATAACTTATTCAATTACAAAACATCTCTGCTTATCATAATTTATTTATATATATTTACATCAGCATAAAATCGTTGTATATATTTCTTGGATCTTCTCCAAGTTGATTATATTTATATCGACCTCCTACATTCCATCTCCAACTAAAAAATGAAAATGTACGATGAATCCTCACATATATATATATTTACTTATGTCCTCTTCTTGTGATCTTGTGGTTGTGATGGATTCTTGTGAAGCTTCACGAGGAGCTCGGCGTAGAGGATTTCGTTCCAAATGTCGGGGACTCCTGGAAGACACCAATGGCTGCAATCTTGAATCATCAAATCGAACGAATTTTGTTTCCTATACAAGGAAGGGTGGCCATCTTTGCGATAATCGGTCATTTTGGTGACGTTCATATAAGTTACGCGCGTTTTCATTCCGCTCATAACTTGCTCAAGAAGCGCCATTTTGGAGGGATATTGTGAAAGATAAGCATCGTTTGTAATCGGTTCTGTTTCGTTGTCGCATTGCCCTCCTGAATTCCACTGCCCTCCGCTACAACAACAACAACAACAACAACATTCACTATTTATAGTTCTCATTATTTACGCAAAATTATAGTATCCATTATTGAATTTGTTACCTGAAATGTGATGCTGAATAGCCTCGGAAAAAAACGAGTGACTTGTTGGGGTTCACCTTAGCGTCGATCCATCTTCCCCACGTTGTCATGGCTTTACGAAAGGCCTCCTCGACGTTCAACTCGTCGTACACATGGCTGCCTTCTTGATAATAGTCCTTTCTGGAAAATTAGTGATTCTTAATTTAGCAGGAGATTCGCTATAAGAAAATTGATCTTTAATGACAGAGAGCTTGTCGCTATTGTTTTCTAAGTTAAAAGTCTTTAACAGAATAATCCTGTCATTATAGATCATTTTTCTGTCACTAAAAACTTTTAACCGAAGAAGTAATAGTAACAGTAACAATATTATATCATTAAAGGTCAATTTATTCATCACATAACAAATTTGATTGGATTAATTTTATTTTACCCTTTGGAAGTCTTATCATGAGTCCACCAATGACCCGTGTTGAAAATAATTATATCTGCATCTTTATATTGATCAGCAAACTTGCTGATTAGATCCAGTCTAAGTGTTTCCTTCTTCGTACCATTCTTGTCGGAAACTTCCCATTCTTGAACCAAGAACGGGGTTACAAAGAACTCCACAGTGAATTTGTAGTCCTTATAATTGGAAATCAAGTTAGAAAGCTTTTTTCATTAGGATAATGCATAAAGTCAAAATAATTAATACTCTTCTGTAAAATCAACTAATACCTTTCAATGATCCATGTATAAACCAATTTCATTCTATACATACTCTTTCATTAGATCACGGGAGAATTAACTTACTTGGAATACAAAGGAATAGGAAACTTCTGATCGAAATTGTTGCTTCCCAGATGCTTCGTACACTTTGGTCTGATCTTTTACGGAGTTTTTAAGGATGCAAATAAGAGATTCCCACATATTTCTATTCAGAGAATCACCAACAAAAACCAGTCTTTTTCCTCTCAATAATTCCAGCATGTGACTTCCATCCAACCTGAATATATATACATTTTGCTCATCAGAAGATAAATCATAAATTACTGCCTAAAATATTCTCAATATTCTACTTACTTTAAACCAACTTTACAGACAAGTATTGCAGTGCAATAATTATGATTCCGAATAAGACAAACAAGTTTTAAGAAAAGAGATGGAGTAATTATTATTACCTAGGGAGAGTGCAGGCTTTTGGCTTCCATTTGAGTTTATAATAGCCGCTATCAGGCCTACCGTTAAAGAAACAGTTGAATTGTTCATCAATGATGGAGCAAGAATTAGGCTTGTATAACGGGTAAGAATTATCTCTAACCCAATTCCCATCAAAGAAATCACAATTCAACAGATCATCAAGATTGCTCTGTTTCTTGATCAGACCAGAAGTTAAATTCTTAGCCCCACCAACTCCCTTTTCTCCATTTGCACCGACACTCTTCTTCACTGATGAATTCACAGCTTTACTAGCAATTTTGGTCTGATTCGCCTTCAAGACTCCATCTTTATGCTCAAATTTTCCTCTCTGGCTCTGATTTTGCTTCAAGACTTCATCTTTACGAGTTTTCTCTTGATTCGAAGTATGATTTTTGGGCTGAGGAGGATTTGCATTGTGGGGTTGCGAAGAGGAGGAGTTGGGGAAAAAGTAAACGTAAATGGAAGAAATATGAGATCTGTAAGAATCATTATTCGAGACTGAGGGAGAAGTAGTACTAGTATTAGTTACGGTGAATACTTGTGTGAAAATGGGAGAAGAAGAAGTTGAAGAAGGGGTAAAAGCGAGGAAAATGGTGAAGGCAATGAATATAAAGACGAAGGCAATGGCAACGGGGGCTTTGGTTCTGAAAATAGAGAAGTGGGTTTTGAAGTCGGAGATCAAATTGCACTTTGTTATATCTGCCATCTCCTCTCCTCTCCAAACTTGCTTCCGTACTTGCCTCTCTGTGCAAATACCGGAAATGTAATAAAGATTGTTTGTAGAGAGAGAGAGAGAGAGAGAGGGAGTGTCCTAGGCAGTATAAAGTTGTTATTTGTGAAGGACTTTTTTGGGGTAGTTGTTTGAGTGAGAGACAGACAGAGGGGTGGTGGTGTATCATTCAAGAATGCCAGGTATGTATTGTATTGTATTGTATATTTTGTATTTGTGATTTTGTATCTGTATGGTGATCCAGGTATCATATGGGGTGGGGTGGGGGGGGTGTGTAATAATTTGTGGGATGCAAAATGGATGTGTAATGAAATTTCAAACAATGGAAACGTGGTGCGTGAAAAGTAAAACCCCATCCCCATCAATCGCCATATGGCATTATATGATGTTTGCCTTAGTTGATGGTTCAAAAATATTGATGTTTGTACTTTTTTTTTTCATTTTTATTGTTTTATTATTTCTACTCTTGTTTCCTAGGCTAATTTTCACTCTCACTATTTCTACTCTACAAATGAATAACTTGCCCAATTTTGATGTTGTAGTTAACATAATTTATTAGTGCAATCTAAAGGTAACTAACTCTATTATGCACTTGATATATGATACACTCACTTAATAATTGAAACTGTTTATATTGAAAAATATAGTTTAATTACGTTGAAAAATGTGGTTAGATCTAACTAAAAAGTTTACACTGAAAATCGATTTTCAATTCATGTAATTAACATACACTTTTCACTGTAAATAATTTTAATTCTCTCTTAGGCGAATTCTAAAAGACCAGCGTGTTTTCACTCACTATTTTTACCGTACAAATGAATAACTTGCCCAATTCATTGAATTCTGACGTCGTAGTTAACATAATTTCTTAATATAATTTAAAAAATAGTTTTATTGTGTATTTGGTGTATGATACACTTAGTTAACAATTGAGAGTGTTTACATTAAAAAAATATAATTTGATTATACCGAAAATTGTGATTAGATGTCACTGAAAAACTTACATTGAAAATCGATTTCCAGTCAGCGTAATATAACCACACTTTGAATGAATGCACCATGCACCAGATGCACATGGGAGTATGTCTAATTTAAAATGAGAAGAGTTGCTTTCTGTAGAAATCAAAATCATAAAAATGAATTTATTTACTTTGATACCATGAAATAATATTATTTCATCAAAATTTTAATTTGTGAAGAGATAGTAAAATGTAACAAATAAAGTATTTCAATGAGTAGCAATAGCACTCCACCGATTTTTGGTGCGTCTCCAGTGTGCACAAATGTTATCTCCTAAGCACTCTAATATGTTTTTTTTAAATAAAAATAAATCAAGAAATTAATTTACGATGTAGTGAATATTTCCACTTGGCATAAAGTGGAGATGGGCCTGCCGACACTATTTTCGAAAGTTAGAAACAACAGCCATCAATTCCAATTATAACGAAATGGGCCGGCAATTACTTCAGTGTTTTATGGGTTTTTTTAGGAAATAAATAACAATTGAAAATACGAAGGTTATAGCTTTGGTGTGTGTGGTGCTTTTCACATATATAATGCCCCATTAATTGGGATGTCCCCTCCTAATTAATTATCAACCAGAAAATATTTTAATTCTTGTGGAGCACATGAAACTTTGAAAATTGTCTTATAAGTTGGGTTTTAGGAGAAGTCCAAGCCATTTTTCTTTGCTAAGATTGCCACCTTTTATTTAATTAGGTTAAAAACAATTTATTACAGTAACTTCTATTAGAGGTTTGAATCACTAATCTATATGAATATATTTATTATTAATAAGTAGTAATCACTTCCGATTTTTTGCAAACTAAATAGGCACACATTTAAAAAAAATGCATTTTTAAAGTAGAGTGGATATGGGTGACATATATTTTTGTGATTGCGCACAAAAATCAATGAAATATTTCTCTTTTTGGAGTGTGCAAATAATTTTTGGACGAATGAATAAAACAAGTGAACGAATAATTGTTGGAGAGAGTCTGAGAGAGTTATATTGAGACATTGAATTCTGTGATAAAAATATTATACTCAAATTATATGCATATATATAAATGATAAAGATGAGAAAAGAAAATATGAACAAGAATGAGCTAATTTTTTTTATTTTTTTTAGTTAAACAAAGTATTTGGAGTAATGTGATTGGAATGAAACGTAGGAAAAATGTATATTGAGGTAATGGTGAGTTGGAGCACAAATGAAGAGGCAAAATTTCATCAATCTTTTTCTGTTGCATCGTATTTATAAAGCAAAAGAAGTAAGGGAATAGGGAAAAGTGATGTAACAAGTAGTATATTTAGTGATAAAGTATGTAAAATTAGAGAAATAAAAAGAACATGGTAACGGGGTACTTTATGGCATTGATTTGATACCTCAGCAAAAGTCAAGTGTGAACACTGATTGTGAGTTGGGAAAAAAAACGTTAATATAATTGAAAAGGTGAATCAGCTTTCAAAGGTTGTCGCTTTGGCCGAGTGGTTAAGGCGTGTGCCTGCTAAGTACATGGGGTTTCCCCGCGAGAGTTCGAATCTCTCAGGCGACGATGTTTTTGTTTTTTTTTTTAGCTTTGTTCCAAAAAGTAAGAAAAATAAAGCATTTACTCGTTCTTTGCGACTTAGGAGTAAGCACTAATTGGTTAAAATCGACCAAATCGATTCGATTACGGTTTTTAAAATTTAAAATTTGCTATTTCGATTCGTTTTGATTTTTGTATGAAAATAACCGAAAACCTAATTTAATTAATAATTATTATAATAATATATATAATTATTAAAATAAATATTATCAAGTCAATCTATCAATCACATATTATCTATTTTTTTTTTAAAAGGACATATTATCTATTTTAGAATAGGTACATTGGACTATTATGTTATTTTAGTATTTCACCAATTCTTGAATGTTATTTTTAATTTTTTTGGACTTTTAGTTTATTAGAATGTTAATATTCTTTTGTAAATGATTTATGAATAATTGTTGTTGTTTTATGGACATTTATCGAATTATTTTTTTTCATTGGGTCCAAAAAATAAAATAAAAAATGTAGCACATAGTATATTTCGGTTAATAACCAAACCGAAATTCGATTTTAGCTATTCGGTTGGATTTTGGTTACCGGCTAAAGGCTTTTCGATTAATTTGGTTTTCACTACTTGATTTGGTTCGGTGACCGTATAATCGAATGCTCGCCTTCCATGAAATCATTTAATATTTATTTTGTAAATAAGAATATAATCTTTGTTCGATCTCCATAGAACGCCAGTTAATTTATAGTCGGTTTAACGGTTGAAAAAAGTTGCATGGCCGTGAATCACGAAATATGAGTAGGCCCTCCAAATAAGAGAGAAAATTTAGACAGAAAGATCTTCCTCCTCTCCTCTCCTCTCCAGCATTTTCTTTCTGTCTCCTTGCAGGTTGGTTCAACATCTCTTTTTCTTATTAATTTTCATCTGATTTTGGGTTTACATGCATTCCATCTTGTTTTCAAAATTGGTCATCAAATGTAATTAATTAATTTGAGAATGTATTCGGGTTTCTTCCAATAATTAATCGTATTTGTTTTATTGATTTATTAATTTGAAATTGGGAATTGGTGTGACAAGTGCAGAATGTTGTGCTGTGGAGGTGGAGAAGAGGAAATACGCAGTGCTCCTCCACCACACCAATATTCTGCCCCGCCTAGAGCCGGAGGAGGAGGTACTAATTAATTTATTCTTCATAATCATCATATATTTAATTAATTAATTAGGATGAGTATATAATATATAAAATGGCGGAGCTTTTGGTTGGCTGGGCTGGACCGTAGCCCAACCAGCTTATAAAAAATTTATTTTTAAAAAAATGAAAAAATCTAGCTAACCAATTAAGAATCGAACTTGTATTTATATTAGACTTTCAGTCCATCCTAAATTTTTTTCCTGACTCAATCCTTGAATAATATGTAGGGAGTGATAGAGGAGAGCCAAGGGGTGGGGGTGGGGGTGGAAGAGGAGGTCATGATCACAAGGTATTGCCTATAGAGTTACCTGCTTTGTCATTGGATGAATTGTACCGATCAACCGATAAATTCGGAAGTAAAGCCTTGATCGGGGAGGGGTCTTATGGGCGCGTTTATTATGCAACGTTGAGCGATGGCACCCCTGCTGCCATCAAGAAGCTTGATACTACCGAGTCCGACGCTGATTTTGCAGCCCAGCTATCCACAGTTTCCAGGCTGAAGAACGACCATTTCGTCCAGATGCTTGGATACTGTCTCGAGCCTAACAACCGAATCTTGGCTTATGAGTACGCCACGTTGGGCTCATTACACAACGTCTTGCACGGTATGTACATGCACATTCTTAATTGGAAAAATGAATGACATAATAATCAAGAGACCCCTAAACTATTCAATTTTATTTTAAAAGACCCTTAAACTAATTTTTGTTTTGAAAAGCCCTTAAAATATATATTTCTTGTTTCATAAGGCCTTTATTTAAAATCCATTAGAGACACATTTTTTTTTTTAAATCGATCATAATAACATTGAATTTGGTTGGTTGTCATATTTTAATGAAAAATATTAAAATAAGTTGGCAAAAAATTCGTGAATTTTCGTTACCAATGACCTCATGAAACAAAAATTAATAGTGCAGTGGTATTTTAAAACAAAAAATAGTTTAGGAGCCTTTCGAAATAAAATGTGATAGTTCAGGGGTCTTTTAATGTAGAAATTATATATTTGTAAGTCCCGTAACTATGCACTGTTTTGAATTTGGTCCACATAAATTACAGGTTTTGATATTGGTCCCGTAAGTTTGGAAGTTTTTTTATTTTAATCCTTTTAAAACTTATAGGACCAAAATCAAAACGTGTAATCCAATTTTTTTTTTAAAAAAAAAAAAACTCAAACTTACATGACCAATATCAAAACATGTAATTCACGTGAACCAAACTCAAAATAGTGGAAAGTTACAGGACTTACACCAATGAATTTTATCATCCATCCATCCATGAGGAAATGTATTAATTAAAATGAATGTAACTAGCTAGGTAGGAAAGGGGTGCAAGGCGCAGAACCAGGTCCAGCGCTGACGTGGAACCAACGAGTGAAGATTGCATATGGAGCAGCAAAGGGGCTTGAGTTCCTACACGAAAAATGTCAGCCTTCCATTGTCCACCGCGATATCAGATCCAGCAATGTCTTGCTTTTCGACGACTTCCTCGCTAAAATAGCGGATTTCAACTTGAGTAACCAGTCCTCCGACACTGCTGCTCGGTTGCATTCGACCAGAGTGCTGGGAACATTCGGGTACCACGCTCCCGAGTACGCAATGACGGGGCAGATTACTCAGAAGAGCGATGTGTACAGCTTTGGAGTGGTTCTTTTAGAGCTTCTGACGGGGAGAAAGCCGGTGGACCACACTATGCCCAAGGGGCAACAGAGTCTGGTGACGTGGGCAACTCCGAGATTGAGCGAAGATAAAGTGAAGCAATGTGTGGATGCCAAGCTAAATGATGACTATCCCCCTAAGGCCATTGCCAAGGTATGTCTATATAATTACTAGGGAAAATTGAGTTTTTTGTCCTCTAAGTTTGGTCAACTTTGTTTTTCGTCCTCTAACTTTTGACTTTGTTTTTTAGTTCGATAACTTTCAAAAAATTAACGTTTTCGTCCTAAAACATAAGTTATCGGACTAAAATGTTAATTTTAGGACTAAAAAATTATCGGTTTTAGGAAGAAAATGTTATTTTTTTAAAAGTTATAGGACTAAAAAATAAAGTCAAAAGTTAGAGGACGAAAAACAAAATTGACCAAACTTACAGGACCAAAAAACCAATTTCCCATATAATTACTAGAGAAATTAATTTTTTTCGTCCTGTAACTTTACCTCTTTTTTATTTTCGTCCTGCTGACTTTCAAATTTTGATTTTAGTCCTATAACTTTACTTTTTTTTAATTTCGTCCTGTAACTTACATTTTGTTTTTATTTTGGTCCTACAACCTACTAACCCTTATATTACTAAAATAAAAAAGTGGTAAAGTTATAGGACTAGAATAAAAAAACAGTAAAGTTACATGACTAAAATCAAAATTTGAAAATCAGCAGGATGAAAATAAAAAAATATATAAGTTATAGGACTAAAATCAAAATTTGAAGTTAGTAGAACGAAAATAAAAATGAGGTAAAGTTACCAGACCCTTCTTAATATTCTCTTAACTTGTCTCCTTATTTATAAGTATATTGATTAATTGCAGATGGCTGCAGTAGCAGCACTTTGCGTCCAATACGAAGCAGATTTCCGACCAAACATGAGCATTGTTGTCAAGGCTTTGTACCCTCTCCTCAACTCTAAACAACCTCCTAATTCTACTTAATCCTTTTTCCACTCTCTAATACCAACTTCATTGCTTTTCCCCTTTTATCATAATTTTCTATCTTTATTGTATTTAATATATACTACATTTTAATTGGTGGTTGTTCTATTCCCCTATTTTTAATTTAATTCCATGCTTTTATTACTCAATTTTGGCTAGTTTTAATGTAATACGGAGAAAGGTTGTGTTTTGTTATTTTTTTAAGGAATATTGAGAATTTTTTGATGCAAAATACGACTCTTGCTTTTAGTGAAATTAAACAAAGGAATAAGTCGAGATCGAGAGCGAAGCGTGTCGATTTAATTAATGTTTATTAAATTAATTTCAATAATTATATTATCATTCTATCGTAACAATTAACTCTTTTAATTTTAAAATGAATAATAAGAACAATTTACCAAAGAATTATCAAACAATAGAACAATAACAAATCCATCAAATAATATTTTAATTTATATTTAATATATATCTTGTGAAATATTTCACATGTAGAATACTTGAAAGATGCAAATATTAGATTGTGTTTATTTTTATTGGTGTGTTCAAGTTTTTATTGCTAATTGAGCATAATTATGTGCTTACTCATTGTTAGTGGAGATATGATTAGGAGATCTATTCTTGCTTATTGATTTTTTAACACACCACCTAATGATTATGAGCTAGGAATATAATTAATTGTTACGAGGATTTATGATGATCTTGAGTGCTCTTTCGGATTGCAATTGTTAATGGGGTAGGGATACGATATGAACTGATATATTATTTTCTTAAGTTTATTTGAGACATATTCGTCACTTAAATATTTATTTAAGTGATCAATCTCATGAAAATTAAATACTATCATCTCTTAAGTAGAATTTTATTTTATAAATAGATAGTTGAATGTTGAAAGTACTTTGTAGTTTTTTTTTTCTGTTATTTTCATTTCATTAGCTTGTAGTTAATTTGAATTTGACTACTTTTAGTTTGTTTTTTTAGTAACAATTTTAGATAGCCTTTAAAAATTAGTAATAATTTGTAGTATCTTCCTTTAAATCAATCATATTTAAATAAAATTATGCTAACCTCAATTGTTTTTACACTAATTTTTTTGTGGATCAATTCGCACTTACCACACTAAAATAGAGGTTATGTTAGGGTTGGGAAAATGTGAAACAGTTGATTGAAATGCTTACAATTTCTTTTCTTAACGGTAAATAATTTTTTTTTTTTAATAAAATTGGGAGAATAAGATACTCCAATCCTTTACGTTACAACAACTAACTTAATAATCCAGTCACTGATTTTCCCCATGATGATAGATAGTAAATTTTGTATATGGACATATGGGAAAATATCAAAATTTGTCCCGTAATTTAGGTTGATTTCAATTTAAGTCCTGTAATTTTTTATTTTTTCAATTTTAGTCCTGAAGTTGTCAATTTTAGTCATGTGACTTTTTATTTTCTCAATTTTAGTCCTGGAGTTGTCAATTGTAGTCCTGTAACTTTTTATTTTCTCAATCTTAGTCCTAGAGTTATCAATTTCAGTCTTTTTTTTGTATTAAAATTAAAATGCTCACCAGAAGAATTGGAGTTTTTTTATTTCCGGCAAATTGTACACGTGGACTACCACATAATCAAAAAATTAAACGACCATCTAATTATAATTGGCCCGTTTGGAAACAAAAATGACCCCGATCCAAATCAGTAAGTTTTTTAATTTTGAGGCAATATAAGGACTAAAATTGACAACTTCAGGATTAAAACTGTGAAAATGAAAATTTACAGGACTAAAATTGACAACTCCAAGACTAAAATTGAGAAAATGAAAAGTTGCAGGACTAAAATTGGAATCAACCTTAGTTACAGGACTAAAATTGAGAAAATAAAAAGTTACAGGTCTAAAATTGGAATCAACCTAAATTACAGGACTATTTTTGATATTTTCTCATGGACATATTGAGTTATAACTTAGAATCCATTTTAAAATGTATGTCAATAATTTTAATATTCAAAACGTCCAATTTAGTGTAATTTTGTTATGTTCAATCGGGATGTTGAATACTTTGTATATGGTATTATTATGGTGTTAATTGCAAATAAAATCACAACTTTTTTTGTAAAATTGCAATCTAATCTAAACTTTTGAATACTTGCAAATAAAACTCCAACTTAACATTTGGTTGTAATTTTAACCAAAACGTAGATTTCAATCAACCCAAAAATGATGATAAATTACGCGTTGTCACCCGAACCAATTTAGACATACTAATACTATTAATTATTCATTTTCAGGTAAGTGAAACATCATTTTCGAACAATAAAATTTTTATTTATTTCGAATTACAAACAAATGTTAAGTTGATGTTTTGTTTGTCAAGATTCTAAACTATTTGCGTGTGATTTAATTTACCATTAACCCTATTATTATTCGTGTGAGAAATCTACTGAGAGGAAGGATTTAAAACAATATTTATTTTAGTTGTGAAACATAATAATTTTCAGGTCTAAACTACAAAAGGAGTACAAATTTTAAAGTTGAAATATGGGGGTCAAAAAGCAAAAATTACTAGTTTAGGCAGAGTATTAAAGTAATAGACCTAAAGATTAGGGGGCAAAAGACAAAAATTGACTAAAGTTAATAGTGAGTAGAAATGAATCACTCAAATTTTCAAATCGAAACGGAAATGGAAGCAGAAACGATAGAGATATGGAATCGAGAGACAGTCCCGAAGGTGATGAATATTGTGAGCACCAGACTTCCTCAGAGAGACCTCGTTACTCTTTTGCTCGTCAGCCCTTGCATTCATCGGAATTTGATTTCTCACCCTTCACTCTGGCTGGTAATTTCCGCATATTCTGTTTTTAGGTTTTTACTGTATAAGAATCTGGTTTTGCTCAGTGAGCTTTAATCCTATATGTGGTGAAGGTAGATATGAGAAGATGTTGATATTTTCTTTTGTGTGGATTCTTTTCCGTGTATGAAACCCTACTTTATCCGCCCTACAAATATAGTCTGTTTTACACCAATCGATGAAACATAATTATGTTGATTGGAAAATTGAATATATAACATACAAATTTCCTGGTATTTTTAGTAAATTGCACTCTCCTAGTAAGGAAATGACTAGAATTTGGGGAAAACAAAAAGGAAATGTGATTATATTTGAGGGAACGGAGGAAGTAATATGTGATAATGGGAATGTCAGTTTCTCGTTATATTTGAGCTCACATTCTTACACTTGGGTAAAAATAAAATGAGTGTGATTTTTACATTATTTTTGTCTTTCTGTCAGGTTCTTGATTTTCATGAGATGAATAGTGCTGGGGATCGGCTTATGGAAGCTCTCTCCCTGGTTAATATTTTCGTCTCTCTATTATTTTTTATATTCCAATGCCAAACCTTTTCGTATAGTTGTGTGGTATCGTATTCATAAATACAATTAAGGGAATTATAAATCTAATTCATTTGTAATATTTCAATATCATGAAATAATTGACAGTAAACCTGAGGAATATTGCACTAATATGCACTCTTCTATTGAAACTTGAACACAAGACCTGTTTATGTAAGTGAGCTGAGAGTTTAATGTACTCTACTTGAACTAAATTGCTCAAGATTAAAATTTAAAACCTGTATACTTACTTTATCTTTGAATTAGTTAAAGCAAAAACCTTACTCTCTAGAATGATGTCTAACAAATGGACGTGTAATTTTTTTGCAGCCAAGATACCAAAATGTTAAGCATATAAACCTTGAGTTCGCACGTGATATTGAAGACAAGCATCTTGAAGTTGTTAAGACCAAGGTGTTATCCAGACTATATGAGTACCTCTATATCTTGCTGACTCTTTAATCATTTTGGCTCAACTGTTGGATACACTGAGTATTTTTTGTTTTGGAGTCCAAAGACATGAGATCTATAAAAGATTGAGGAATAGTATATAATTAACAATTTAACACATAACAAGTTATAGATATAGTTAGGGTAGAAAGAGACAGATGTAAGAGCTTAAGGTTCTTGAAAATATGTGTGAATTAAGAAAAGATGACCATGGGTTCTTTAAATTAGGACAGTCTTATCCATATTCATCTCTTTTCCTACAATATTCATATTTTACTAATCATATGCTTATCTATGCAGTGCGGACATTCTATTAAAAATTTGGAGGTTCTTAATTTGAATGGCTGCCAAAAAATATCTGACGTGGGAATTGAATTTTTAACGAGCAATTGCCCGAACTTAAAGGTTTTCTCGATTTACTGGAATGTCAGGTACTTCATGGCTGTGCTGTGCACTTGAATGTATTCACTAATTTTGTACTTTCACGGAGTAATTTGACATAAAAGTCCAAATCTATAACTTATGGATTTATTATGCAATTTCTGTTTCAGGGTTTCAGATCTTGGCATTAGGAACTTGGTGAATAATTGCAAACTCGTGATTGATTTGAACCTGAGTGGTTGTAAGGTAAGCTGAACACAGTTTTTTTGTCTGAACTGATGTATCCTGCATGTTCTTTTGTCTAAAATGATTGTCTTACATAGGGTAGTTTATGCAAAACTACAGAATGTCACTGATGAAAGCTTGAAATTGATTGCGGAAATCTATCAAGGATTGCAGGTGTTGAACATAACAAGGTATTTGCATTTTCCTTTTTTAACCACTGTAATTATGTTATGTGCGTTGAATACAGCTATCTGCTCTCTTTCTTCTGTTCAGTTTTGGGTCTTTGCCTTCAGCCTATGAAACTGAATGGTTCTGTTTGGCCACCTTTTATTGAAATTAACTTATCATGCAAATGATTACATATTTACGTCTTGCCTGATAGATGATTGGATAATGTAGGAGAGACGATATAGATGAGACAAAGTGGTTTATATCTTCATTTCGGAAGTCAAGTATCTTCTCCTGACACTCCATGGTTTAATTCATGTAATTAATTAGATGCATCAAGCTAACGGATAAGGGTTTGCAAATGATATTGCTCAAGTGCTCCTTACTTCAGAGTTTAAATCTTTATGCCCTTTCCAGGTAAAATAAATAAAGTCTTTTGTGCTCACAGTTATAATTTGAACAAATTAGTCCCATCTGTATTTACCTTCATACAGTTTCACAGATGTTGCTTACAAGGAGATATCACTTTTGACTCGCCTTCAATTTTTAGATCTCTGTGGTGCTCAGGTATTATTGTAACCAAAGCATGCACTCTAATACTTTCTGTTTGATCAAGGAATTTAATTTTAACACAATAAACATGACTCCTCTCCACTTCACATTTCAGAATCTGTCTGATGATGGCCTTTCATGTATAGCCAAGTGCAAAAACTTGAATTCACTCAATTTGACATGGTAAGTAGAATAGTGGTTTTCCAATTGTAATCAAAATTAAAATTATCCACTGATCTGGAGCTTTTGTGAAATATGAGCAGGTGTGTCCGACTGACTGATCAAGGTGTCGTCTCTATTGCGGAAGGCTGCAGGTCCCTCGAATTTCTAAGGTAAGTGTTCAGATGTGCAAAACTCTGTTTTTTTTTTTTTTTACACTATATTTGACGCTTTGATTTAGTAGTAGGTTTGGACAGAATGATCCCCCTTACATTATACCAATTCGTTTGTATTTGGACTAGCAGCCTGTTTGGAATAGTTGGGGTTACTGACAAGAGCTTGGAGGTGCTTTCAAGCTTCTGTTCAACTACACTTACAACGCTCGATGTCAATGGTTGCATTGGCATTAAGGTAAAAACTTACCATTATATAGCAGCCACCTACCAATGCAAAACTTTTATTATGGTTATTTATGTCGGTCTGCATGCACTGCCAATAATTTCCCTTGCAGAGACGAAGCCGTGATGAACTGCTGCAATTGTTCCCGAAGCTAAAATGCTTTAAAGTCCATAGCTGAGGTCTTTGTCAGTGGACAAGAATGATTTCGTTTGGAGTGGGTATATCACATTTTATTGAAGTTGCATTGATGTTGTTACATTTTAAACAGAGTTTGTATCCGATTAAGTTCACGTGATTCAAGGAGTATAGACCAGAATGTAAAGTTACTTATAAAACTGTAAAATTCGAAGTTTTATTAGCCTGTATGATGTACTCGAGTCGAGATGCAGTTCTTGATTATATTTCCTAAAATTGGATATGCAGCACAATAACGTTTCGTTGCAATGTTGATTGCTGAGGTTTTCGAGCTTTGGTTTCCACAATACGTGCTAAAGGGTAGTTTTTGTTTTTTTCATTTAACATCCACAATACGTTGCAATTTTTAATATACTTAAATCTACATCGAGGATTGACCAAAAATATAGTTAGAATATAAAAAATGCTGTTCAGCACTGGTGCCACGACCAAACTACTTTTACCAGCAATTGAGTTGGAGGCAAGAAGGGCATTCTCTTTCCAAATCTGCTACCAAGCAACTATAAACTTGATAATAATTTGAACAAAAAAAACATTACCTATATCTCAATTTCAGGAACGGATTAAATTTAACAAGGGCACTATCACAATTTTTCTATAGGTCAAAGGTGACATGATACACTGTAGTTCATACAAAGACTCCCAAGGTAATGTACCTAGAAATTGACCAAGGGGATGACAACTTATCGTTACAGTAACTTTGCTTTCTTCTTTAACAGAACCAGCTACTATATGAGAAATCTTTCTTCAGACCAGACCACACCTGCGGGAAATAAAACACATCTACCGATTAGAAACAGTAGTTAAGAACATTGCATGAGTGAGAGTGCTGAGTAGAAAGAGAGACAAGAGACCTGTTATTAGCTAGCGTCTAGTCCTAGACTTGCAGCGGAATTCAGCTAAGAGTGCTATGTGGTCTGAAGACCATTCTGGAGAAGGAAGTGCAGTATCTTTCCGCAAACTATCCTCGTCCAAGAGCTCCAACAAAGACTCCACCGTTAAAGAGTCAGCTACATAGATGTATCAAAATTAAATGATACAATCAACTTTTTAAGGGGAAGCATGAAGCAAATATATAGAGATTACAAGTAACTGAAGAGCTTTCAAGTTTACCTGAATAGAATATGTAATCATGGGTACCAATAAAATCTCTTGAGCAGTTGGTAAATAGTGGTTCATTTGTACCAGGATCCATCCTCCTCCGCTGTTCCAGACTAAGTCTAACCCCAGGTCTTGCAAAGGATGAGTACGCACTTACCTGAACAGAATAGATTGCAATGCAAAATATTGATAAAATTAGGCAATACATAAGTTGCAATGCCTATCCAACACTCAAGTACATCACGTAATTACCAATGGCAGATGATGTGCTAATTTGCCAGCAGGACGTAGAATTCCAAGGGGATCTATGGCCAAGTCCGGATGAAGTGGATCAACTTTCCCCATAGCAAGTAGGGCATGAGGAGCGCTGATGTTATAAACAAAACAAAAAAATGTAAATTTAAATGTACAATTGAAGCAACAAGCATCCTTGGGATAAAAAGGAACTGATAGAGCACCTTCCAGGAACTGAATTGAAATCACCACACACCAACATTGGGATATCTGCACTTGCAGCTATTTTTTCAAGTCCTTTTAAAAGTGTATGAACCTAACATCAGGGAACAGAGACTTCAGTAACACACGGAAAGAAATCATGTTAAGAGAAAGAAAATGGAGTGTGACTAAAACCTGCCAAAGCTTGACATCTTTCAACTCTTGATGCACATTAATATGTGTGTTTGCCTGTAATAATAAAATAGTAACATGATGATCCTCACTAAGAAGCCAAATACAAATACAAATACAAGTAACTCTTCCCAAGGTATCAAGTAAAAACAAATCTTTGCCGGGAGAACTAATAAAAGCTAGGCAAGTTGACAATAAAAAGAAGTCCAAAACATGTGTATTTTTTTTCTTTTGTTACTGTTGTTTTGGAAAACAAGGAAAAGGTAAGCTTCATCATCATGCTTCCACCAAAATGAGCAAAAGATAATATAAGAAGACAAACATATATGCTCATTTTTTTAAATTGGTTGCTTATTCATTTCACATAAATAATCTACAAAAAAATATTTAGGGAGTCAGCAAAAAAACATGACCCAAAATTATAGCCTAAGGAAAATATTTATCATTGTCTAGCCAAAGGCTATCAAATTACAGTTCTCGATAACACAATTATATATATTTAAGTTGGAATATTCGATTTCTAGAACTGCACCAGACTACCACTGCTTTACTATATAAATTGGCCTAAGATTTCTCAAGCAAGACCAGACTAATGGAGTGCCAGATAACCACAAAAAGCCTCAACAAAAGAATAATAGCTTAGACAAAAAGTAACTCTAGAAATTAGCCTATCATTTGAAATTTCATATCTAGAGAATTTGATGGTCATGAAATTTTATATCTAGTTTTTTTTATTTTTCTAAGCCACTGAAATTAAATTTGCCAATACATAGTGGAATCTTACCACACAAATGAGCTGGCGTTTCCCGAGATTTTCAATACTCTGATTATTGAACTTGGCCTCTAGAACTAAGATCAGTGCAACATTGTCCTGTATGAAAGATTTAGGATATTTAGTGAAAATATCACGAGTATTAGCTAAAATCCATGAAGCAAATTTGTACTTTAAATGCAGTACCTTGACCAACCGATTTAAAGCATTTTTCTTCTGAGCCATTGGAAGCAAAGCTTCAGTTAGAGACTGTGCAGCTTTGTTGAACTCAACCTATTTTGATAAGTGCCATTGATTAAAACTATAGGCAACATTCTCAGATATGTTATATGGACTGAAAGAGTTATATGACCTTAGAGAGATTTGTTACCTCATATTTTTTGACATGAGAAAATCTATCACGGCGGAAAAAAGTAGCACAACCATCAATACTGTTGATACTCCCAACAAAAACCTGTGCACAACAATAGCATATTGCATAAGTAATATCATGTCTTAATTATTGAAATTCAAAAGAGATGTTTTGACCAACCTCTGCAGTTTTCCTTTTAAACATAGCCTGATAACCATGCTTGTCCAGTTCCGGTGCAAAGAATTCCTCAAAATGGTCACTTTGAACCTGACAGGAGGTTTTTTTATTTTTAAGGTATAAGTTACAAAAGGTCAATTGTTGAATAAAGAACATGCATATCACAAAACTCAGTAAGCACAAAATTTGACTTCTATGAGACAATCGACCTTACTGACCAGCCATTTCTGTCTAAGATGATACTTGAACCAGGAAAAGTAAATATTTGGGCAAACAGATTTATGTATAGTTTAATTAGGAAAAGTAAATATTTGGACAACAGCGATGCTAATATACTGGTTACTACACACCAAATACTGGAACAGGAAGTGGAATATCAACAAATTAAAAGACAGCTACAAATAAAACTATAAAACTAAGAGACCCTACTGTTTTCAACAAATCATAATGAAAATATGTTTGAAGTCAAGCCTAACATCAAAGGGTCTGAAAAAGTATAATGGAATTTCCTGCATGCTTGCTTACCTCTTGAAGACAAACTATGTCTGCACGATAGCCAACTATTTCTCTTAATAGATTTTGCCTGCGGTAAGGCCAAGACAGAGCCCAAGTTGGGCAATAGCCGTATAGTTCATTTGTTGCATACGCATCAGACAGGATGTTGTATGAAAGCACTGTAAATGTTCCTGCTGACAAAATGCGACCATCCAAATCCAAATTCCCAGGACCATCCATTCCATTCACAAGAACCAAGCGTCGTGGACTGGGTGATGGTGCTGGAATCACACGGGAAGTTAAAAATGTACTGGGAGGTCCCACAGCTAACTTTGTTTCAGCATCTACCACAACACACTCAAATTTAAGGACATGGCCGACATCATCGGCTGTTGGTGTGTACAGCTTAGAATATCCAACTTCGACCCATGTTTCACCACCACTCCTATGAGTAACTGCAGCAGGGTACACAGAAGTGTTCCCATTTGCCAAGTTTGGATTGGATTGAGATGTTGACAAGCTCACATTACTACCAGTACTATTGAAGCGCCCAAAGAGTTCTTCCTCCTCGTTTCCATTTTCATTCACTGCACTAGCAGCACGCTCGTGCAGAACACGATGATGTTGCCAGGCATCGGAAAAACACTTTGAAGAACAATGGTAACTCTTAGCAACAGGTAGTTTTGCCTTAAGACATCCAAGGCATTGTAATGTAGCCTGCTCAGTTGGGTGAATACTACAAATGGCAACGTTTTTGTCACTCTGTATGCGATACCTGCGAGGAAACCCAGTTAGATTTAATGTATCAAACTGAAGTCTCCCAAATCGTAAAAATCATTTAACCACCATATACAACCGAGCATAGAATTATCGCAAAAAAACATTCCTTGCATAAGATCACCAACACAATATCATGAACTAGCATGAAAACTACATGACATATTTATATAATTAATATAAGTGTCAAAAATATCGCCATTTTTCCCTAAATTATCTATACACTACCCAGGAGATTTAAGGATCTATGAAGCAATCCTCAAATTTAAACATAAGCGAAGCAGAAACTAAAAGACATTCAGAGGCAAAAAGATAAGCTTCCCCAGATTTTAGAGGTAAGACAGATATCTGTTTAAGATGCCAGTGCTAGCAATCAAAACAAGATGGTTTGCTAAAATTGAGGTTTATTTAGAACAGCTGTCATTGGACAGCGTAATACTTAGGAAGGTTAAAGACCATAAGTGCTCCAACATGACAAAAACATTACATTTACAAGTTCTCCTTTTTTAGAAAATAAATGTATGAAATAAAGTACCGGATAAAACCAAAAGCCGTAAAGAAAGAATACGAGCTACCTTATTAATCACAAACATTGAAATAAATGAACCTAAGTAGTCTCAAATGATTCCCTTCCAAAAAAGGAACTTTAGGAAAACATGTGCGTCAATCTGCTGTGGAACACGTGTCGCGTTGCGGCTGACTAACGAAAATATGTATGTTTTTTTCTCCAGGAATCACGTGTCATGCACTTAAGTGTACCAAACAGATAGAATCAAAAGGCTTCAAACCCCAAGCTAAGATCATGGAGCATTACAAGCTAATTACAAGCAACTCCAGCGATAACTAGCAATCAGCAGCTCGAGAAAGCAAACATCCAAGAACAACTAGGGAGGACTTTATCTAGTTGCAAAGATATTCATCTAAACATATTCCTAAAACTGTTATTCAATGGAATGATTCTCCCACAAGTTCAGACGCTGAAATCATAATCCCTCTCTGAATGTTTGCTACAGCTTTCACTGTTTCACATCTAAATGTCATTCAATTATGATTTGCGACTATTATTAGCCTAGGCTCAAATTTAAAATTAAAAAACAACTCCAGACCCAATAATTAATCCCCTTTTCCAGACAATTAGAAGCCAAAGATTAAGAATCAGAAGAACTTCACTGAACCATTTATTTAATGTGAATGCACAATCAGTCTGACTTAAGTGCTAGGGCAACAGAAATCATGAACAAGAAGCGGGAATGAAGAAAAAAGAAAGTCACCATTTATATCTCAGGAAATGGCCGTCAATGGGGTTGAACTCAGTAACATCATCCGAAATAAGAGTCTTATCGAGGCGCTTCAGAAGCACATATGGAGTCAAGTCGCATCCCACAATTGGTATATCGGACGGAAGGTGCACCCGAAGCACACTCAGCATTTTATCCCAAGCGAATTCAATGCCTTGACAAAATATAAAATTGAAAGAGATTTAAGAAACAAGTATCGGCGGAATTCTGGCGGATCCGCCATCACCTGTGTGCGGCGTCAATCGCCAGCCTTGCACTCTGAAAACCCTAACGAATCGGAAAATGGAGATCAAACAAATAAAAATGGAGATTTAACGATCCTGGATGGAATTCAATCAGGCAAAAGGAGATGATTTGATTGAATGGGGGTGAGAATGAGAGTCTGCATGAAACGTATAGAGAGGCAGGAAGAGATTTTGAGAGCACAAAAATGGATTGATGAATATGGAGAGTTTAGGGTTTTACAGCATGAAAATGTGGGGGGACGAGGGTGGGTGGGTGAAAACGGAAGGGTCAAGCCTTTAGCAACACACGTTTAAATAATACTCCCCTAAATTAAAATCAAACATTCGTGTCCACGACACAACCTAATTACATAATTAAAATTAAATATTCGTGTCCAAATTTAAAAAAAAAATATCAAACATTCGTGTCCACGACACAACCTAATTACATAATTAAAATTAAATATTCGTGTCCAAATTAAAAAATATATATATATATATATACATGTAATGATATTATCGCGTTTTAAAAGTGATAATTTTTTAGTTAACAAGTGATATATTTTAAATTAAAAGTGAATCAAATATATTTGACACATACCATAGGACGGCCTTATAAAATTCTTTTTTTTTATCAATACGTACTTATTCACTATTTAGTTTGATATCACACTGATAGTAAATATTCGTCTAAACAAAATATTTCTCACAAAATTCACAATTAAAACTATAAAATAAATCGATGGTGACTCTATAAAATTAATTTAGTACTAGTAAATATATTGAAATTGACAAACTGATATAATTCAAGTGGTTCAAGTTCCACTATCTATAACTGAGTAGTTTTAAATATTACTTCCCCGTTCTCAATTAAATTTTACAAATAATTGGACATAGTGAAAAATGATTTTTTAAAGGTTTTATTTTAATATGAAATGATATTGTGAACAACGGTGGATCTATGCAAGAGGAAGGGTATGCGAGTGCATACCCTCGATTTTGCCCAATAAACACTACACACGATATTAGCAATACTTTTCCACAATATATTAATTCCTACTCATTGAACAAATAAGTGAATTTTGTTGTTAAAAAAAGAAAAGTGAATTTATTGTTCATGTTATATGCATTAATGTAAAAAGCATATATATATATATATATATATATATATATATTATTTATTTTAATTGTAATTTTTAGGCTATAAAAATATAAAGAGTATATATTTCACTTTAGATTAAAAGAAATTGGTGTTTATAATTCTTAATATTATATGTTTTCAAGTTTTACATTATCTATGTGTTTTTGGGTTAAGCAGGGAGTGAAACTGGTTTACACATAAACCACTTTCAAGGATATGAATTGCAAAGTAGTTTATGCATAAACAAATTTTACATTCTACACTCTCTGTTTTTTTATATTACTCATATCTTTATGACATACTCCCCCCGTCCAAACTTAGATGTTGATATATATATATATATATATATATATATATATATAGAGAGAGAGAGAGAGAGAGAGAGAGAGAGAGAGAGAGAGAGAGAGAGAGAGAGAGAGAGAGAGAGAGAGAGAGAGAGAGAGAGAGAGAGAGAGAGAGAGAGATGCTCTTATATGCACCTGATATATGGTGCACTCAATCAACTATTGAGGTTATTTACACTGAAAAGTGTAGGTTGATTACACTGAAAAGTTTACATTGAAAATCAATTTTCAGTGTAATTTAACCACATTTTTCAGTGTAAACAATATCAATTGTTGAATGGGTGCACTTACTTATCTTCTTCCTATTAACATCTCTATTACCCTTCACTTTACCACAATCATTATTTTATACATAAACAATTAATATTCTTAAATCATGTGTAAAAGGAATCATACATTTTATTTATAATTGGACGGGATGACTATTTTACATTTTGAACTTTATAATTTTAATTGTTTTAATATTGTCATAATTGTGCATACCCTATTTTGAATTTTTAAATTTGTCACTGATTGTAAGAAAGTGTTATTTTAATTTTAAAAGTGTGAAAATTATTGTGAAACAGACGATAAAATAAAGTGCGAATTTTATTATGGGACAGATGGAGTATAAAATATTTAAATATTGTTTATAACATTGGAGTACTATTTGATATTAAATGTTTATAACACTTTCATAATTTGATGGTGTCAAATGTTTAATTGGTTCAATAAATGATCGGTCCATTTGAATTGATCTTAAAACATCCATGTCCAAGTCGATTATTAACAAATAAATGACCTGATCTACAAAATGGTCAAAACTTAATTCTTCTATTTTTTTATTTATTTAATGTTTGGCTAAAGGCAAAATACAGGTTTTACTTTAGAATGGTATAAATGGTCTTGTTAAAGGATATTAATTATTTATATTATAAGGTAGTATTAGTTTTGAATAATATTAGTTGTTTTATTATAGCGTATTAATTGAAGGATAATAGTTGTTTCTTTAAAAGATTTCAATTGTTTAGTTAAATCATTATGTGCATATGCACCTAAACTTTAGATTTTCAAATTTTATTATTTCATTATATTTATGAATGTTCTTTCTAAATGAAAATTTTAATAAACAACGAGCGTATCATTTTAGAAGAGATTTTGAAAAATAAATTCCAATCAACCGTTTTGAAGAATAAATTGAAGTACTAATTCGAGATTATGAGAATTATTATTATCAATTGTAGTAAAAGACAGGGGAATTGAAACCTTCAGCGGGATTCAATACATTTACTTTTCTTCTTGTTCAAATGAAATTGGAGTAACAAAGCAATTTTACTATGTACCAAAAGAATGTATTATAAGCAAAAAGTGATAGTGATGAAATCACTCGAATAAAATGGGATTCAAGAATGAAATTGGAGTTACAAAGCAATTTTGTTATGTACCAAAAGAATGCATTATGAGCATATTTGAACTAAGCAAAAAGTGATGGTGATGAAAATCACTTAAATAAAACGGGATTCAAGAATGAAATTGGAGCAACAGAGCAATTTTATTATGTACCAAAAGAATGTATTAGGAGCGTATTTGAACTCAGCAAAAAGTGATAGTACTTGAATAAAACTCAAAAGACGAACATTTATTTTGAAGGATCGGTGCAGTAAAACGTGCATAAACAATAGTTTCCTTTTCCCGTGCATCTTCCACGACCTTGAGGCTTCGTCGAGCATTTGTTCATACATTTTTTTGCGCCACAATTGCCATAATCAGTCCTTTCAAGGCACCTATGCTCTGGAACCCATACTGTCAAATCCATCATAAACATCTCATTCAACCAAGAAACATCACTTATCAAGAGAAAATCGAAATAAGTACCTGAAGCAACGGAGAGGATGAAGAGGAAGAAGACCGCCACATATACAAGTTTCATTCTCTTAGATAGCACCACTGTTTGTACAAGAAAGAAAATAGGCAGGGCTACTACTTATATAAAAGCAAGAACAATGTGTTACTTGTAGATTAAGATATGTGCTATACAAGATTATAATAGGATTTACAGTCGATGAACAATTTAATGGCATCACATAACTAGTGAAGCTACAGAAAAGTTACCATTCATAAAGACACTAAACAGAACTCTTTACTTCAGAACAAGTTCTTTCCTTTGTGCTCACTCATAATGCCAAACAATAAGGATGAACTCAAGGTAGGTAGTATTGCCCTTATTCCTATGTGTATTAGAAGCAATACATTTACAAGCATACTTCCTTAATCCATCTCTGTCAGATCAGATGCAATCAGCAACATACATCAAAGTAAATTTTCAACTAGATATTCATCTTATGTAATCAACACAAGCTGCAATTGATTTGGTCTCACTGTTCTACCATTCCACGCAACCCCAAACATAAGGAAACTAAATAAATTCTTTTTAACATTATAAAGCATGATCACAGTCAAAAAGAAAACAAATTCTTCCAACTTGCAACAGACGGAGAAAGTCATAAAAAACATAGACATAGTTTCGTGTTGGCACACACTAAAATTGCAAAAGCCTCAGTAACCACCCTTGAGATCATTAACCACATCATACGGAATTGGAGTGACAGTTTCCAGAGTTGTGCCTTCCACCATGAATCCAGGTTTTGGCCCTAGAGGCTGCCTCTTCGTGCTAATGATTTTACCTTGGGCCCTTGCTTCAGCCTTCAACAGATCATTCTTTTTTACCCTCTCTAAGAAATCTTCATGGCATCGTGATGGCTGAACGTGTTCCACACGGACATGGATTCTCTTATGAATGATTTTGTTACGAACCTGAATTCAAGGATGCACAACACCACACTTAAGTATAATTGTTTTCAAAGGTCAAATAAGACGGAAACAGCAGACAAGTAATAACCAACAGATCACAAGTCAGAGAAACCATGTCGTAGGATACACCTTTTGATTAAGAGGGTGTTTTGCTAAGAGCTTATAAGCACTATCAATGTGTAATAATTTGTCAAAGATCTTACAAGTTGTATTAGCCAAGAAACACCATATTATAAATACAGTGGTTATGTAAATCTCCATCCATAAGCATACAAGAAATTATGGCACTGCTTGTTTCAAGTTCTACTTCCCCGGAAATGCTGGAGGAATGATTATTTCCATGTTGGTTATATCATTAGTACTATGCACTAATTTTGGATAAAAGGGAACAATAAAAGGTTGTTGGCTGAGACACAAGGAATGACTGATGATAAACGATTTTAGAAGGAATATATTTAATCAAAATGGGCAATGATTACCTTATTTAGAAGGGTAGTAGTGTCTTTGATCTTCTTTTATTCTCATTAAAGAAGATAATAAACTTATACCCATTCTCATTCCCAATGAAAATTTCCACTTAGATAATTATTAAATTAGTTTGAAAACACTCCAAGCAAAAACTATAAACTACAACCCTTGTTCAGAACATAAAAACAAGTCATCATGGATTCTATCGTTTTCTGCCAATAATATTTATCTGGGCGACTCACATCCCCTGAGAATATGCTGTTTACAAGCCTTAGAATTTGTCATCATAGACATATTAAATAATTACTTATAGAAAAGGATAATACATCAAAACCTAGTCGGTGCATGTTTACAAAAACTAGAGATTGTTATATAAATGAATAAATCAGTTTGCAGCTAAGGTCTTTGTAAATTTGAAATTGAAATTCCGCTTTAACTGTAAATTTGAAATTCCGCTTTAATTGTTTCGATTAGAAGAATTCGATGGATAAAAACACTTCAAACAGCTAAATGCAAGGCAAACACGGAAACCAACAATACTAATTCAGCTCTATTGATTGAATTCCTCGATTGAATTCCGAACATATTCCAAAAGTGAGACGAGACGATACAACAAAATCGCAGATGATGCAAAAATTACTAGTAAAGATGTTTATACCTGCTTGTTGATCTCAACACCGATGGCGCGCTTGGTGACATTCCAGACCCGACCCGTACGACCATGGTAAAACTTATGGGGCATACCCTTATGGATCGAGCCGTTAACTTTGACGTCTACATACTGTCCGACCTTGTAGGTACGAAGATAGGTAGAGAGGTGAGTTGGACCCTTCTTTCTGAATGCCCGGGAAAAGGAATCCCGAGTTCGCGATCTCAAACCGTGCCCAGCCGGCATTTTCTCCCGCCGTTAATTTGTGTGGAGGATGGTGAACTAGGGTTCGAAGAATGATACTCCATATAAATAGGGCTTCCCATGTGGGCCGACTCCAATTGGGCTTGAAGAATGAGTAGTTCTGTTGAAATGGGCCATAGTGCCGAATTCAATTGGGCCCTTAGTTTCACATTAGATTTTTGGGTCGATATATATATGGCCCAGCTAAAATACAATCCCATGTTTTGTGAATATACCCCACCCAAAAAAAATGTTCGGACTTTTTTTGGAAAATGTAATAATTTTCGGAAAAAAATTCGAAATTTCATATCTTTTAATGTTTTTATTTTTTCATTTTCGGGATTTTTTTCTGGACATTTTCTAGTGGGGTGTATTAACAAAAGATAGGACTGTATATAACCTTGGCCTATATATATATATATATATAAAATCTCTCTGATTAAAAAAATTCAGAACTCTTTTTCAATAATTGATTAATTAGTTTTTAACATATTTAATAATAATTCACACAAAATTGAAAAAATACCATATTATATTTAATTGTTTCAATAATTCAATAATATTACTAATTATAAGATCTAAATGAAAGCACAGGAGAAAATCTAGTTGGTAAAATAAAAATTTAACTACTCCTCCCTCGTCCCCGAAAAAATAAAGTTTCTTTAAAATAACTTTTTCAATTTTTTTATACTATTACAAGTATATGTATTTTGTTAGGTTAATTTATTCAACATGTATCTTGATTCCAGTTTTTTATAAATGTATTATAGAAATTTCAACTAATAACTTACTTTGATACTATATTTTAAAACAAAGACGAGATCTTTGAAAGAAGAGGGAAAAAATGACTCCTTTTAATTAAGTATTGGGATCGTAGGAGTATTGTCTCTTGCATGGTTATAAATTTCATTTGTATAATTGAATGGTCAAGATTTTAATATATTTCTGAATTTATGGTCGTAAGAGATCATATATACTCGAATTTATTGATAATTGCTTCCAAATTCATGAGTTATTTGGAGCAATTATTAAAGGCTCAAATTGTACTGTACAGATCTCCATTGATTGCTTTTGTTCCTTTTTAAAGTGGGAATGAAGACAAAATCGGACCTACCCTCAGAAATTAAATTCAAAACTCCAACTACTTTCACAAATTTATTCAAAATTCTGCATACGTAGCAACGTCTATATATATTTATATATAGCTTTGCTTGACTTTTTTAGCTAAAGTTTCGTCACCTCCCAAACAGCAACCAGATTCCCAAATAATACTCCCGTGAAAAATAATATTAGTGGGACTCCAAAAATTGGATTTAAAAGAATCAACCAAGTATATATATATATAATGGTTGGATCATATATGTTATAATTTATGTAACAGTACTATTTTATAATTACGTTTAAATCCTGTCAATATCTAGCTCGTAATTTTTATGTCTTATTTGAATCCTCATTAATGGTTGGGGACTCCATTATTTATGGATGACATAAATTTTTATTTGCTGTCGTTGTCCTTGATTAAAAATAATAAGGGACCGTTTTATTTACGGGATAGGATTGGATTAGAACGACTATCGGAAACGGATGGATTAGAACCAAAAAATTTGGATTAAAACCAAATTTTCTAAATCAAAGTTTATCTAGTCTATTCAGGGCCATGGTCCTGTGCAATTTTTCAAACCAAACACGAGATTATCTTGGATTATAAAGACAATATCAGGCAATCCCTCAAATCAAATGATCCCTAATAGGTTTTGTTGATACCATCTCATTAGAGCTGTTACACGAAACGAGCTGCTCGTGAGCTCGACTCGGCTCGACTCGTTAGGTTAAACGAGCTCGAGCTCGACAAATACTCGATTTCTTAACGAGCCCAACCGAGCTCGGCTCGATAACTAAAATTTTTCTTAAAATTACATTAGACTCGATAGGCTCGACTCGATGAGCTCGATAGGCTCGTTACACTCGTTAACGAGCCGAGCCGAGCTCGAATACTCGAGCTCGCTCGGCTCGAATAACAGCACTACATCTCATGACACGAGACAATTGAATAGATTATAAATTGAACATAACGAATTAACACGTTGTTGCCTAGAAAATTGATACATTTGTTAATTTCGAAAAAGTACATGTATATGCATAATTCTTTTTTTTTAAAGATAATAGATAGTAATATTTGCATTTCATATTAGTAAACATATGGTTAGGTTAGTAAGTGGACCAAAAGTTTTAAAAGTCATGAAAACTCAAGAGTGTAAAAGGAACTTGTTTTAACAGCTAGCACCAGTATATAAGAAGCTAAATTATTTGTTCAGCAATGCATCTTTTAAGTTTAACTCTCTCTATATTTCTCTCTCAGTCATAACTCATAACTCATAACCAAAGTGAGTATGAAGGTGATGGGCGCATCCACCATTTTGGTCATTTCCTTGTTGTTCCTATCAACAATAATTAATTGCGAAATGGAATTTTCAAAAAGAGTTAGGAAAAGCGAAATGGGGCTGAAACGGGAGAAGCTAAGCCACCTGCACTTCTACTTCCACGACATAGTGAGCGGGCGCAAGCCCAGCGTGGTCCACGTGGCCCAATCCCCGCTCACCAACTCCTCCGCCACCGCGTTCGGGATGGTGGCCATCATGGACGACCCATTGACTGTTGGGCCCAGCATCGGGTCCAGGCCCGTGGGCCGGGCCCAAGGAATGTACGCCTCCGCCGATTTGACCAACCTCGGCCTTCTCATGGTCCTCAACTTCGCCTTCTCGGACGCCAAGTTTAACGGCAGCACGCTCAGCGTCCTCGGCCGGAACGCCGTCTTCTCCGCCGTCAGGGAGATGCCCATCGTCGGCGGCAGCGGCGTTTTCCGGTTTGCGCGTGGGTATGCGGAGGCCAGGACGCACGACCTTAATTTGGAGAATGGGGATGCTGTTGTTGAGTACAATGTCTACGTCTTCCATTATTAATTACCCTTTCTCAATTTTCAAATACTAATCTGCGTTTTCTATTTTCTTCTTCTCTCTTATTATTTTATTTATGGGGAAATGATTTTTTTTTGTCCCGTAATTAACCTCTTTTTTATTTCCGTCCTGTTGACTTTCAAATTTTGATTTTAGTCTTTTAACTTTACTTCCTTTTGATTTTCGTCCTGCTGACTTTTAAATTTTGATTTTCGTCCTGTAACTTATATATTTTTTTGATTTTGGTCCTATAACCTACCAACCCTTATAGAATTAAAATAAAAAAGTGGTAAAATTATATGACTAAAACCAAAATTTGAAAGTCAGAAGGGCGAAAAAAAAAAACATGTAAAGTTATAGGATTAAAATCAAAATTTGAAAGTTAGCTAGTGGGATTAAAATCAACATATGTTACCTCATCATATGATTTCTCAACCTATATTAACTCATAATGATAAAACATTGCCATCAAACGGGGTCTTAGTGTTTTCTAAAGTATATTATCCGCATTATTTGTGATTATAAAATCTGATGCATATATGAATAGTTGATTAAATTGAGGTTTAAAGTGTACCGAGTATGGGGTGGGGTCCCCTAATACGTGACTTGATTCTCCACCATAAACGCTTTTACATAAACAAACACAATATCCGTAATTATAGTACTATAAAAAAGTAGAGGAATTTTATTTAAAGTCACCGACACTTCACTTGTTAAATGGAGTATGCATAAAAATATATGATTTTCTTTGTTCCACAATTATTTATATTTTTGTACTCAATAATTATTGCGCACTTAAAAAATAACTATTTTCATAAATTTTATCCTCGGAATACTCATAGCCATAAATTTATACAATTTTTTCTTTTGAACCCACACTACAACTAATCCACCCAATTTCTTTACTTTAACAAATTTACTCATTACTTTTTTCCTTAAAAAATATTCATATTTTATGATGCAAACATTAGTAGAAGAAATGGTGTATATGATCATATTTGGTTATTAAAGAATTTTTTTTTTTTTCACTAGCATGAGAAACAATTAATTAAATATTTCGCACTTTGAATCTATGATCATAAGAAATTTGCAAGAATTTAAATACATCGTGATCAATTACTCAAATGTTTGAACTCAATTTTCATGACTGACTCTTCAAATCCACTGTTTTTTATCTCAACTTCTTTCCATTCTCTTGGCAAATAAATACATGTATACCAATAGAGTATATATCCTCAGTTGTTAGAATTGTTATAAACTTCTATATTAGCCGGTTATTAGGGAGGTAAAACTGAAAAGGGTACATTTTATGTGTTTGTTGAAAAAAAAAATTGGGGTGGTGTATTTAACAAAAAGTGAATGAGAATAACCTGGGCCGAACTCAGGCTTCCGAATCAGAAAGCGTGGGTATTGGTTTATGGGCTTAATTAGTTAATGGGCCGGCATAAAGATTGGAGGCCCAAGTCCTTACAAACCCGAAAGACTCCTTCCCGAATAACCAGAAGAAGGTTTTTGTGTGACTCTGATATTCAGAAAACACACTGCTACTATTCTGGAAAGATGGGGACGCGGGAAGTGTATGAAGAGAAGCTTCGAAGAGGAAATCTCCACCACGATCCCACAATTAAACCGGGTCTCGGCTCGGCCCGCTGCCCTCGCTGCCTCTCTCTCTTAAATCCCACCAAAGTATGCTGATTAGATCCTCTCTCTCTGTTGATGTAGCCAATTCTTTTGTTCATAATAAGTTTATTGGACCATCTGGATTGATTTCCCCTTCTTATCTGTATTTATATGCTGAATTTTTGTTGAAACAGGAAAATTCCGAATGGGAAATCACCCCAGTTCTCCACGATGCCACCACAGTGGTATGTACATGTGATCTTTTAATATTTGTTCCTTTCTCCCGTTTTTTCGCGTTAAATTCTATAAGGATACTTGAATTTATAGTGATTATATTGCTAATTTCCAGTGTTACTTATTTCTGCACTGCTTTGTTTATGGACGGAGGTTTTTATTAATGCTTCAAGGAAATATATTAATGGTTATTTTCCTCTGGGTTTTCTGTTTTGAATATTAATTTTGAGTATGTGGAAAACGATCAACATTTTTCAAAGGCGTAGAAGTCCAAAGTTGAGTAATATATATGTGGAAAATAAATCATCCACCAAGATATCTTCTGAATGTGATGAAGCTATATACTCTTCTTGCATAATGTGTAACCCTATATACTCTTCTTGCATAATGTGTAACCCTAACCCATTGGTTTCTATATCAGACATCCTTTTCCAAGTCCATTAAAACTAATGTATATATACTCATTGTGAGATACGTCTGAACTGCAAAGATTTTGTGGAAAATTACATTATGTTATAGATGCAATTGTGCTGAATGAAGATGGTCCTCTTACTCTAGTGATTTTTTCTCTTAAATAGTTTAACTGAAGGCAACTTGATCCTTTTATTTTGCTTGCTATGTTATTCTTCACCTCTTTTGTATCACAGTCTTTGCATCAAATCATCCTAAATAGGCCGTGAATGAATGCTAATATTTGGGGTGGGTTGTTGTGTTAATTTATTTGTCTTTGCCTATGTATCCTGATTACAGTTTAGTGAACATGCAGAAGTAGGTTCTGAATTTTGATGACTATTGTTCACCGTTATGTGACTATATCAGGTCCTGATTACACACTAAATGACTGCATGTGTACGTTGAGTTTTTTTTTCTTCCAAGCAAGAATATGTTGAACTTGTTGCTGAACGAAGAATGGCTTATCTAAGAACCCTCAGTTACCCTGATAATAATGACCTTGCCATTTCTGTTTTATGATTTATGCTACTTTGAATAGGTTGGATCTGGAATTGGTGGGTTGCTCAGTACAGTTCATGGCTTCAACACAGGTAGACAACTTGTTCCATTCACTTGTTTATCCAAGTGTGTTTTGTGGTTGTTGTCTAATAATCACTTGTTACAAATGTATTTCTAGGAATTCCTTACCTCCAGAATCGTGTGAAGGGGCCAAAGTGGATTCCTTTTGTTATTGGGGTATGGCTAATATATCGTTGTTTTCTTCTCTAGCACTAATCAATCTCATAAATGTGTTTCACTACGATAAGCACCAAGACATGTTCCTTTTTTTCGTGGCCTCCTTGCATTTTTCTTACTGTTTTGCCCTTTCCATTTGGCAGCTTCCTCCCCTTCTAATGTTTGCTGCAGCTAGTTCAGCATTTGGAGGTATACACCTCTCGTGTACTGATACCTGGTCTCATGTTATACTATTCTCCCTGTATATTTCCTTTTACCTGATTGACCGATTAATTCTTTTTCCACTAGATAACTGATAGACCATCTTACGCTCTTTTATGCTTATGTCACTGCTTTCTGGAATGCAATCGACTCATAGCTGTTTAGTGGATCGATTGAATAACATCAATGATACACATGTTTTAAGTAGGACAATTAAGCTGATTTGATATACCAACATGAATTTAGCTTTAAATCATCTCTGAAATTAATTTTTTATTTTTATTTTTGTATCTTTTTTTGAAAGCTTTAACATCCCTCCAATACGAGAATATTCATTGACACCTTCATAATCTTTGCAGGTTATGCACTTCCCAAGTTTACTCAGCTTAGTGTGACATCTTATTATGCTGCTTCAAGTGCATCCCACTATGGGATTTCATTGCTCACTAGATACATTGAAGACAACCACGCATCAAGAATTCAAAATAAGCAGCTTAGATGATTTCCTGGAGGTGCCTAAAATCGTAATAATTCTACTTTACTTTGTTCAGTTTTGCTTTAGCTCTACATCCCTGTAACTGGAATTATCATGTATATCCAAATGTACTTTTTTGTTTCTGTTTAATTTCAAGGTGTAATATGCTTCTCCTACAATACATGTCTATTTGATCTGCCATTTTTTAAGGAGTATAAGATGGTATACCGTTACTGTCTCAGTTTTAGGAAAAAGCTCATCTGAAGTTTGGATTATTTGCAGCACATAAACTATTACAAGAAATCAACTTCATAATATATTACCGTCTCAATTGATTATGGAGAAGAATGTTAAGGTGCCACTTCACTATTTTCCAAGAAGGGAGAAGTTTCCGTGGGGACCAACCTTTTTTATTGAGTTATTTATTTGTTTATTTGCAATTTGATGCTGTCTACTAGTGTCTATGCTGGTTTCAATGATGCGCCTCTGGTGTTTTGAATCCTTCCAACATAATTTAATTGCATGGATTGTACAGTGGGGCATTCTCTATGTGTTTTAACTGTTTCTTAAGTAGGTGGAGTTGCCATTATTCTACAACAATTGATGAATTGCTCATTGCTTTTCATTTATTATTGGCTACTTGCATAGATTCTTTCGATCCCCTGAATTCTGATCCCCATTGCAATTATACCTGTCTGAAATGCTCAATATTAGGCTTGTAATTCTTCTATACTTAGTTGAAGCTATTTTTCAGTGTTTTGTAATCTGAGCTAGACTTTTGAATCAATACATAGAAAACAAGACACGTGTTGACTACTTGTTGCATTCATGGACCATGGTTGTATCTGAGCATTGTGGCTGGTAAAAAAAAAAATAGGAGCATAGTATTCCTTTTATTCCCGCACTTTGTATTTTTGATATGGTCTTTTGAGTTTTGAAGTATATGTTTTTGTCCAAGTACAGCAATTAGCTGACCATGCATGCAGTGAATTTGTTTTTTTTTTTTTTTTACCCTGGTAGGAAGTTTAGAACTTTAATTTTTTTTTGACATAATAATTCCTGTTAATTACAGGTTTAAGGGGAACTATATATGTGATCAGTTCTTCTGGTATGTCTTAACCCTATAAATATGATCATACTGTGCATCTGACTTGTTATTTCATGCGACGATATCAGCATAAACCTAATACCTGTGTTGTTGCTGCTGCCTTTGAAGAATAAAAATCCTTCCTGTACCTTATTTTTCCGAATTGTACAACCTTTTGACCATCTCATTATTTGTTGGCTTTAATTTATTCAATCGCATTTAACTTGTGGAGTACCATATGTCGATGGCATGCATTACTCAGTGGTTTAAGTAATTCATGAAGCTTTGGACCTTCCCGTTATTGTACATCAATGTTTTTCTATACATACAGGCGCGCGTGTGTATAAATATGTGTGTGAGTGTGCGCATTATCATAGATGGGTGTGTACTGAATGTGTGATTCAAAATGAATAGTGTGTGTCCTACATGTATGTATGTATGTTATGTACCCAAAAGCCAAGAACCAGGTTTATTATTCTGCTTCACTGTGTAAGTTAGCCTGGCTCAAGACTGTCAACCTCGTTAACAAGCTTTATATAGTTGTGGTCCTATGTTTTTACTTGAATCCCCACCTCTGCTCTCTCTCTGTTTGAGGCCTTGTGGTCCTAGGTTCCCATAATGCAATGTATTACTTCTACTGTCTTTATATATCTCTACTTTTTCTGCGCATTTTTTCTCTCTGTGGGTTTCCTCTGTCCTCACCCAGTGTGTATTAATTCGTGGGCCTTCTGATTGTTGGACATCTCCTTCCTTTTTTATTACCATTATTATTATTACTGTAATGTGGTAAACTCCCTCCTATGCATTTATTTTTCTGGGGTTTTTACTCGAGTCTGAAGTTCCTTGGCTTAAATGCATACTAGTTAGTTCCAATTTGAAATTTTTGAATGGCTCCTTTTCTTTATTCGTAGATTAATTAATGGGGTATCTGAAATGCGTTCTTTGTCTGTATGTGCTGGAAAAGACGATTAGAATCTGTTCAGGATTGGTGCCCTTATATATATTTGCACTCTTAACTTTTGTTATGCATTTTTTTTTGTATGAACAACCACCAAAAGTTCTCGAGTTTTACTCCTTTCTTGAGAGTACACGTACACTCCTAATGTAACCCCATTTATTAAAGCCTTTGGCGATATAATTTTTCTACGAGTTAGGATTAATTAAGGCAGTGTTTAGATTGAAGGATTTGGTTTAACAATGTATTTGAATACAATAGATTTAAGTACTTTTGTTTGGATCCTAAGTGAATTTATGAAATGGTTTTTTTTTTTTTTTAATTCATACATTTGAGATCGATTTTTCGGTAAAATAAATACTGAAGTACTTCATTAATTTAATTTTTCATTCAGACAAGAGGATGAATTTTAATTAAAAAAAAACCCTCCATCCAATTCACCCAATTTTTTTTTTTTTTTTGGTGAATTAGTTTAAATTATGAGAGAGAAATATTCAATTGAATATAAATGAATGAATTAATGTTTGAAAAGTGAAAGTGTTGGCGATGTCCATGCAAGTGAAAGAGAAGAAGGGTGATGATAATGCAATGCAAAGACTAGATTATGTAATTAAGCATGAAAGGTCGGTGGGGGCGGGGCCCATCCCAAAGGATCCATGATGATTAAAATCAAGTTAGTGGTTGCTGCTAGATTTTGGTTTCACACCAAATCTTCATCTAGATACCTTCCAACTTAAAATGCTTACATTAATTCTCCTTTGCAAGTAAACTAAAAATCTAATCTTTTCTTCATGATCATTTTTGTTGTGTATATGTGCCCTACACAAATTAATTAAGGCACTTCAACTATGGTCTAGCTAGTTTCTTATTTGAATGATTAAAAAAAATCAAGAAACACACGAGTGTTAATGAAATAGCAATAGCAATAGCAATAGCCTCTGTGAGAGAATTAAATGTGTGTGTATACATATAAATATAATACTGGATTAAGAGAATGATTGATTGATTAATTAAAGATGTAAATCTAAACTCACATGTTCACGAATATTATTCTGGGGCTTGGATTCATATCCACCAAACCGAATTAACTGAGAAGAAGTAGAGTTGGATGAGTCCTTGGATCCAAACAAGGGCGGCTGCTGTTGGGAAATAGAGTTGGGGGGACGGTGTTCACGTCCATACAACGGCGCAGGAGGAGCCGCCGGGATTCGCCACAACGCCAATGGGCTGCCGTTGATGGGCTGTGGCTGGTACGACCCCCCGTACAGCCTCGTGCTCCACGAATGGTGGTAAGGCATCGGCATGGGCATGGGCATGGGCATCGGAGGTGGGGCCGTTCCGGTTCCCAAGCGCGTGTAGTTCATTAGTTGGCCGTAGACGTGCGCGTCGGCATGGGCGTGGACCATGGCGGACTGCAAGTGAGCTCGCTTGGCTTGCTGGCGTTCCCTTTTGTGGGCGTTCTGGTGACCGCCCAGGGCCTGAGAGGTTGGGAAGTTTCTGCAGCAGTAATGGCATTCGAACTTCCTGCTGCTGGTGCTGCTGCTGCTGTTGCCCCCCTCCGCGTCTTCTTGCAGGCCGGTGGAGGACTCGGACGATTGATCTACGTCGAATTCTTTTCCGAAAAGACGAATGGCTCCCTGCAGTTTGTCCGCTTTGGGGGCGGGCCGGATGAAGGGGAGCTGGGAGAAGGATTCCACGTTCATGAAGTCCCGAGTCTCCCTATCGCTCTTATCCATGGATGGAAGCTAGAGAGAGGGAAAGAGAGAGAAGATATACTATTACTAAGAGTGAAAATAAAGAGGTTAAGGTGTGTGTAGATCTCTTGTATATATGGTGGGGTCTAGCTTAGCTAAAATGGATTGGAGGAGTGGCCACATTCATAAACATACTGGGTTTAAAATTGGATGAAAACTCACTCTAAAATTCTAGTGATATACGAAATGAGGGGAGATAAGGTCCCCAGGCCAGTACTAGTAGTACTGAGATATATATGTGTAGGGTGCTACTCAGGCTTTGTTCAATTTTGGTCCCTTTTCTAGCTACTTCTCTCCTCCACTTAAATATTGAGAGAAATTGCACGGGAAAACAAAAACACACACATATATATATGTAACTCTCTTGTGCACTTGATGTATAGTGTACCCACTCAATAGTTGACAAAGTTTATATTGAAAAGTTTGTTCCGATTACACTAAAAAATATGATTGAATTACATTGAAAATCAATTATCAGTGTAAACTTTTCAGTGTAAACCGCGTCAACTGTTGGTACGAGAGTTTGCCCCCCTCTCTCTCTATATATATATTTTGCAATTATGCATCTAATCGATATTTCTTTTTACTAGTCACTCAGCTTGGAATTAGACAGGTGAAATCATCGCCCTAGAGATCATTCTTGCATGATAATCATTTTTCTTATTCACAATATCATGAATCACATTAAAGTTTGTAAGTAGTGATGAATCAATGGATTAGGGATAATTAATTATTAGTTTAAGATTGCACCGGCCAAATATTTAGTTTTCAAATTTCCACGCATTAATCATAATCCAAATCCCAATCCTAATCCTAGTCCTAGCAAGCAAATAATATATATATCTCTAGACAATGTATAGAGTGAAACTAGTTTATACATAAATCACTGAAAAATATTAGTTATTTTCACTAAAGAGTATTACTTGTTCACACTGATGAACAGTCTTAGTTATTCAGTGAAAACAAACTTAAACTCTCCAGTGAAAACAACTAATATCCTTCAGTGAAAATAATTAATACTCTTAGTGATAACAACTAATACCCTTTAATGATTCATGTATGAACCAATTTCACACTATACATACTCATATTTATAGTGATGAGGAGGATGAAGTTCATGGATTGGTATTATAAGGTGAAGGGAGTGAGGACCATACATCTGCAAATTTAAGTACTAACTACTTAATTGTTGGTGTAGCTTCTTAATATATATAGCTACGTGTTTTGGCTACTACATGTATGTTGGACCTTTTCCCAAAAGTGGTCCACACAAAGTGTAACATTACTTGAAATATTGAAAGAGATGTTTAATCATCATTATCCCTCTCCCCCTCACAAATTTAAATTATGTATCACCTTATTAATTATATCCAGGCGAGGGAATATAGATGCATGAAAAGTCGAAAATGGACCATGATATATGCTTTTTTATTTTTATTTTCTGGCGAAGGGTTTACACAACTTTAATATATAGTATATAATTAATTGTGATATTTTAATGTGTGTGTACATATATGTATATATACCATGTTAGGGTCCTTTTTTCCCTTTGCAGGAGCAAGATCTCGAAATTAATAATTTGCTCCTCATTTATATATATTAATCATAAATCTGTAATATCTTCAACATAAATTTACACCACGTTGTCGATCGTAGATCATAAAAATTAATTAATACTATTAATTAATGTTTCCGAGATCATAAACAAAATGAACAGGTGTGGTTGTACGCAATAAATAATATATACACTTGGGTTAGTCATTACAGTAATAAAACAATATTTTTATTGAACCATGCCCACGTTTTGATTTGATTAGTGTTGAAGCATGGATGGATTATGAATTAGAGATAAATAAGTGTTGATGACAAGTGAGAGTTGAAAAATTGACAAAGTATAGAGTGAAAATAGTTCATACATGAATCATTGAAGGGAATTAGTTGTTTTCACTAAAGATTAATATTAGTTGCTTTTACCGAAGAGTATTACTTAATTACACTGAAAATTCTTAGTTGTTCAGTAAAAACAACTAATACCCTTCAGTGAAACCAACTAATACACTTCAATGATTCATATATGAACAAATTTCACTCTGTACCTACTCTTGAAAAATAAGTAGATGCAACTTTATTATGTGTGTAAGTGGTATTAAATATATTAATTAGAAAGAAGTTAGTAATTTGTTAATGTGATGTTGATGAGGAAGCAACATTTACAGCTTTCTAACTTTCACTTGTCTCAAGGCCGGAGTACAACTGAGATGTATGTACCATGCATACCATTTCAGCTTCTTTTTAATTTAAGTCTTTGATATGCACATGCCTTTTGCAATTATTCTCCATTTGAATTTGAGTAGTACTTGTGTTTTGTACACCTTACATACACTAGGTAAGGCAAATAATTCTACCTTTTTCTTTGGAATTTCAAGATAAGTCGCTATCATTATTTTTCGATCGATTAATTTCATTTTATATATGTTCTGGGTTTACACTAGTTTCGCTTTATTTATTTTATATAGTAAATGCAATGCAAGTGTGGTAGTCTGCAGCATTTCTTCTTCCAAGTGGGGCCCATATATGCAATTGCCACCCTTCTTTCATGCAAACTCTTACCTTACCCGCCCCTCACGTACAGTGTGAAATTTGTTTATATATGAATAATTGAAGGGTATTGGTTGTTTTCTTTGAAGAGTGTTAGTTATTTTACAGAAAAGTATTAGTCTGAACAACTAAAACTCTTTAGTGTAAATCAGTAATACTCTTCAGTAAATACAATTAATACCCTCCAGTAATTCATGTATAAACCAGTTTCACTCTATACTTTGTCCTTATTGAATTATTACTCTCCTACCCGACCTGAAACATCCATCCATCGATCCTATCCTTTTTTCTCAAATGTAACAAAAAAAATAAAAAAATAAAAATTACCATGATATATACACTTGTTAAAGAAAGGTACGTAGTGGATGAATGAGATAGTACGTTGGAGTTGTGAGTTGGGATGGGACCCCTCCCGCTTGCATATGCTTGTGTTTCCCGTGTATTGGACCACATCCATCTCATCTCATGCATTAATCAATTCCTACACAAAACTTTTTAATATCTACTACTAACTTCTTATATAAAGATTACACAAATTATCACTAATCTAATGTTAACTGGAGAAAAACACCAGCCTGTATACTCTTAACATCGTGAATGTGTCCATATATATATGTTACTAGCTTGTAACTAGTATATGTGCATATTGGAAAGCCAATTCAAACTCGAGCCTTGGACTTTGGGTTGGTTAATTGCGTCCAACATGTAGTATAATTTTGTAGAATATACTCTCCCGTCCAGTCTTGTTTTTTTTCTGACATATTTTGTAGGTGTCACTACAAGAAAATAAAGAATTGCCTACAAAAAGTTTTCAATAAAAAAGTTCGTAGTAAGAATTGACTACGAAATTTTCTAATTACGAAAGCATCTATATTTCTCAACTTAAAACACAATTTGCCTACGAAATAAAATTCCTAGGTATAATTACCTACAAATCATTTACCTACAACACAACTTGCCTACGAGAATTTTCGTAGACTTGTAGATAATCCCCGCTACGAATTTTTGTTGGAAATTTCGTAGCCATATTAACAATTTCCGTAGGGAATTTTTTTTTTTTTTTTTGTGAAACTGGAGTGATGGAGCAATTGTAGGATCAAGCACTTGCCACTAGACTAAAAGCCCGGACTTGTAGTGAGGTGCTACTTTATTTCCTTTAACCCTATCTAGCTGCAGCGCCACGGATCGAATAGCCTCCGCCGGACTTGGCGCACCGGACCTTTATCGCACCCGACGTGGCTGGGAAATGCTGGACTCCGCGCCCAACAATCCCCCTCCAGCATCTGCCAGCCCTCTTGGCCAACAAATGTCTTCCACTGAGATTCGAACCCGTGACCTGTGCTCTGATACCAATTGTAGGATCAAGCGCTTGCCACTAGACTAAAAGTCGTTGATATGGATATGCAGAATTAATATTCCTTTGGATTATATGATATAACAATTCCACATTAATTAAAATAATTAAGCAAATTTGGAGCAGATATTTTTGGGGTAGTGATTAAGATGTGAATGTGGAAGCAATGCAAGGTAAAGGCATGGCAAGTGGGGAGGAAAATAACATGGGGCCCCACCCCAACTACTTTTGAAAGGATATATACATACACATACACTCACTCACTCATTCACATTAATATTAATTTGTTTATTTAATCATGTGTGTATATATATACACATACCATAGGTTGATACATTAATAATTATAGGGGAGGGGGGGTCAAAAAAAGAATATGTGAAATCCCTTTCAACACTTCATATAACAACAACCAATTGAACTCTCTTTAAAAGCTTGATGTGCAATGATCCATCATTATTGTCTGGAAACTCTTCAAATTCCTGGACCACTATATACTTAGACTGCAGACGACGACATCGTTTTCATCTTTCTTATAGTTACCAAATATCCTCACTACATTCATAATTAATTTCTTGTTTTAAATTAAAACCACAAACAATCATTAAGATTAGCTAGTAAAGCATGCAACCGTGATTTGATACTAACACTGATTAAATCATTTGAAAAATCAAGGCGACAAATTATTTAAAATTAAAGAATGGGACACCTAGCTAAGTTATATATAATGAGTGGACTAGGATTATAAAAAAAAAAATGAATGAATGAACATGGGCATAGGCAAGTACAGTTCAGTTTGTGGAACCCTACTAGTTCATTGAATTTTAGCTAAAATTCTGGTGAAATATCCTTTTCCTTAGATCTTTACAGGATCTTGATGTTGAAACTTGCAAATATTGTCTCTTTTCAACACATATATGAGACAATTTCTATATACATAGTATACCTGCATTCCTGTTATTTCCTTCAACTCTACCACCTTCATCATCATGCCCCCAAATATATCTATACTTCCACATTAATTAATTAACATTTTTTTATATAAGCATACATATATAGTATTTACTAAATGAGTAGTTCTAGTGTACACTTGAGTGCATAGTATGCACTTGGATTTTGAAAAAAATATTTTAAACAAAAATTAACAATACCCCAAGGGTTAATCAGTGATACCCCAAGAAGCAGTCTGTAATACCCCAAGAAGTAATCAATAATACCCCAACTACAAAAAAAAAAAAAACACCCAATTCGGTGTGTGTGTGTATTTCGAAAAAATCAAAATTGAAGTTAAAATTGAGTTTAAAATCCATTTTCTTACTATGCTAGGGATGTTAAACGGGCCAGCCCGTTTAACCCTGAACCGCACAGGGCTAGGTTCGAGGAGTCTAATGGACCGATTAAAACCCGGACTTTTTTGACCCGGGCCGGTTAGCCCGCTGGCTAAACGAGCTAGCCCGCCGGTTTACCGGGTTGGCCCGTTAGCCCGGATTCTTTTTTATTTTTTATATTTTTTATATTATTATATATCTACTGTTACTATTACTTCATTTATTTACATTCTAATAGTTTTTTTAAGTAAAGGTTCATCTTTAATTTTGCCATATTATGAGAATTTTCTTTGCTTGAATTATGTAAGCATCCCTTTAATTGTGGTGATTACTTTACATTAATTTTGTGTGTGTTCTGTAGTCCCTTTAATATATTTTGAATAACTTGTTTTTCATATTATTTAGTTATTTTAACTTTTTTTTTATTAAATGTATCAATTATGAACTTTATGAATAATTTTTTAACAATTACAAATTTATATTTTATATTAAATGTATCAATTTTGAATTTTTTTAGTTTAAATGGTAGTGTATTACAATTACAAATCTATATTTTATATTAAAAATTAATTTTTTTATTTTTTTCTCGGAGCCCGTTAGTAGCACGTTTAGCCCGCGGATCGCTAGGGTTAGGGTTAGGTTTCGAGTGTTAGTGGACCGATTAAAATGAATCGATAAGGCCCGAAACCGTTTAGGCCTGTAGCCCTATAGGGTTAGGGTCAGCTCGTTTAACATCCATATACTATACACTTGAGTGCATGCTAGAATTTGTCTTACTAAATAGATAAAAAAAAATGGTGTGAAATTGTTTCACAAAAAACCTACTTCCAAATTAAATATCAATGGAACCCTTTATAGATTTTTACTTTTTGAATTTGTTATTTTTTTTTTTTTTTTTTTTTGTGGACATTGGTGTGAGGAACCTTAAAAAAACAATACAGAAAAGAAGTACATCAATTTCTAATTAATTGCAGTGTTTCTATTATTTCTACCTCTTTTACTCCTTCCTGAAATTAGTTTGCAATGGATTAATTTTGAATCCAATTTTAATTTCTTTCTTTTTTATTTGGAAATAACAGCCAAAAAAATAAAAAAGCTAGGCCAAAGTTAAATTAATAGATTTTTGGCAGTTGTAAGGCAATTGCATTCACAAGAATGATGGTGTCTCCCTATTTACTGCATAACTAGCACCAAATAAAAAATGGTCCACGTTCTTGATTTCAGATGTTGACTGTTCATTCGCACACAACCACTTGTACGTAATTTAATTTATTATTTATAGTTATCTTCTTTAATTTCCAACTTTAGCAAAATGGCAAATTACAATTGAGTATATTTTATTTAATGAGACGGATCTACATTTAATTACAAAAAAAACAAAACTAATTCTACATTTTTATTTTTTTGCTTTATGTACTAATATTAGTTAAATGGAGTTTCCGGAAAATAATATAAATCTCTCATTACAAGAAAATAAAATATTGCTTACGAAAATTTCCAACAAATAGTTTTCATAGTGAGATTGTCTACGACTTGCCTACAAAATTTTATAATCATTTAGATATATTCATTTCTTGACCTACAAACAATTTGCTTACAAAAATTCAGTAAGCAAATTCTTTTGGTTAACAAATAAAAATACTTACATAATCAGAAAATTTTGTAGGCAATGCCCATTACAAAAAAAAAAATTATTAGAAATATTGTAGCTATATTGATAATTATTGTTGGCAATTCTATTTTTTCTTATAGTAAATTCGAACTTTTAAATGAGATGAGATTATTTCATGATATTAGAGCCAAAGGCTCATACCAGCACGTTTTGGGTGAGTTTCCTGCAAAAAGTAATTCCGTCCATATGAATTTGTTCATTCATTGAACCTCCTCCAAAAGGAAAAGTTAGGAATTCAGTTACGAGTAGGAGGAGTGTTAGAAAAATAATATGAATCAAACACTTCTTTAATAATTCAGTCATAGGGCGGAGTATGAGAGTCTTTGACTCAAGAGAAAACAATTTCATCCAAATTAAATTGTTTGTTATTAGAAGAGTTGAGAATGCGTTCTTTCCCGCTAAATTTCGTAGGACAGTTTCACATGAATATTTCTTAAATTGAATTTATTCGTAAAATATAATCAGGTAAATGAATATTTCAGCACTCATAAAAATTTGATTTATCTAAATTCAAATTTACACAAAAGACAAATAAACAGAATGTTTTTCTCTCGATGATAAATATAAGTAAAGAATATTTGGTTCAGCTAAATAAATTGATCCCCCAAACAGAGCAGTATATTATATATGTATATATTATTTGTAGCCATTGAGTTTATTTAATATCGACCGTCTATTCTTCTTATTGGTGATAGTTTAATCAATCATTTCTGCCTCCTTCATTATGATATAGCAGTGCAACAGCAACATAGTGACTTAACATAGGCAGCATGTTTTTTAATAAAATATAAAATGTGGGCCCTTCCCTACTTATTATTCATATAAACACTACTTCTTTTTTGGCATTACTTCACCTGGTCCCACTATTGTCCTTCCTACTTCCTACTTTTACTCCCTTCACAACAATATTTATATACCTTTCTCATCTTTTTTTACTTTATTAAATAAACCAATTGGGGACCATTTTGTATTATGGTAAAATAAATAAACACCAATGGGAACCACCTACCTGGCTAGAGATGGTGACAATTGTAATGTAAACTTTCATTTTTATTCAATAAATTTGGGCCCTTAAGGGTATATCTTATTAATTTTATACATGGAATGATATTTTTTAAGAAAAAAATGTTTTATTGCCTTTTTGGATCACTGAATAAAAATATTTTAAAATAAAGTAGGTATTGTGAGAGTATTTTATTTTTATATTTGAGATGTTAAAATTATTGTAAGATGGTTAAAAAAAAAAGTGTAAATTTTTTTAGATTGCTATTACTATTTTTAGTGTTTCCTATAACTTTTGAAATAGTATATGTGAGCAAAGTGCATGACAACATTAGCAGTACTATTTAACTAATTGTAGTAACCTAGGAAGACATGATAGTTTCCTCTTCTAACAAATATTTCCGTGTTTGCCTTTATTTCTTCTTTCCGCTTTTATGGTCAATTCTGCTACAGTTTTTATTCTTAATCATGTACAAAAAGGAACTATTTTGATGGGGATACATATGTAACTTCTTTTCTCTATCTTCTTTTATTAAATTCAATTATAATCGTAATTTAATAAAGATTCAAACGTCAAATCAGTGTGTGGATATGAGTATATGTAAGGTGAACTCACAATCCTTAACAAATTTAATTCATCTTATACTTTGTCCTACATATTTTTGTCTTATAATTAGTCAAGTTTACTCTCAAAATCTATAATTTTTTTCTTTGTACATTTCAAAATTTATGTCTATTTATAAATTATAAATGATTATGTGGTGTAGTTTTCTTTATTGCATCCGAACTTTAAAATTACTTAAAACATGCTTTAAGTATGTATTTGTTCTTTTCGTTAATAATCGTATTGAACCCTTCCATTGAAGTTCTGGTCCCAAAAAAAAAAAAATCACAACTATTTGTTATTATCGTAGTAAATAGTTAATAATTGATCTGATTTCGAAAACCGTCTCGTCTTTTACATATATATACACTTATTTACTAGAAGAAATAACTTTTTTTTTTTTATATATCGGATATTGTATGGGTACAGATATTTTCATCCCCCCTCCCCCCAATTTTTGTTCGAATTTTTTTTAGAAAATTTGTCATTTGTTCGAAAAAATGATTAGAATATTATTCACCCCTACAAAAATATTAAAATTACATAATGTTTTACTCTTTTTTCGAACAAATGACAAATGTTCTAAAAAAATTATCGAACATAAATTTGGGGGTGAAGTATTAAATTATGGGGGTGAAAATATCCGTACCATAATGTATTCGTTGAAAAATGAAACAGCAAAAGGGCCAGAACTGTAAAAGCCCAGTATTAATGGAGCCCAAATTAGGTAATTCCGCATTAGACAATGGTGGGCTTAGGCCCAAACTGTCAGGTTATTTGCACTAGTCTCTCCCTATTAAATACACTATCAGGATTTTGGGTCGAATTTTTTTCACTTTTTCGGGGAAAAAAAAAGTCTGAGGATAGTGTATTTAACAAAAAGGGTAGTGCAAATTACTGTGTCCCAATAAAAGCGAGGCTATGCTAGGATGAATGTGAAATTATTTATACACAGAGAGAGGAGAGCAAAGCAAAAGTAGGAAACCCGCCTCCGTGATTTGAATCGATGAAATCTTCATTTCCGCTTCATAATCTTCAGCAAATCCGTAGAATTAGCAAAGTCCGATTGAAATGGGTGAAAAATCGATCCCTGGATCACATTATCGACCTCCAAACAGACATTAAAGCTGCTTCGTTGATTAAGGACGCTATAATCCGGTCTCCCACCGGATACTTGACCTCCAAATCGCTTCTCGATTCTCAAAAGCTGCTCGGTCTCACCGTCCCCACTCTGCGCTTTACGCGGAGGTACCCCACGCTTTTCCAGGAGTATCCCCATCCCAAGTACCCTTCTTTGCCCTGTTTCAAGCTCACCGATTTGGGGAAGATGATTCACGACAACGAAATGAAGGTCTTCGACGAATGCGAACCGGATATCGTCGAGAGGCTTTGCAGGCTTCTCATGATGACCCACAGTCAAATGGTACTACTAATTACTTTTTCTTCCATACTCCACCAGATATTATAGACTAGCCCTAAAATTGGATTTTTAGGGTTCATTTGATACTTTTGATCCTTTCATTTGATTCATACAATAGCAATACATATCTCACTAAAAAAAATATATAAATTTGTCTACGAAAAATTGCCAATGGATATAAAATTTCCAAAAAAAAAAAAAAATTGTGTAGTGGGAATTGCCCACGTGTTTTCTAACAAAAATTTCTAATTGTATATGCATCTTCCTTCCTAACCTACAAAATAATTTGGCAAATTGTGTTGTAGGTATATTTTTTTTTAAGGCAAATGACTATACCTTCGTAGGCAAATTAATTGCATAGTCAAGTTGTTTCTAGGTTGAGAAATGTAGATGCTTACACAATTAGAAATTTTGTCTACTGAGAACTTTTTTGTTAGGGAAATTTTGTAGACGATTCTAATTTAGGTAATTCTTTATTTTTTTGTAGTGTCTGTTCAAATTGCTGTGATTGGATGGGGATGTTTGGTGCAAGTAAAGTAACTAGTGATGTTTTTATATGCCCACAGCTGCCATTGCAGTCCTTACATCCATTAAAATGGGACTTAGGATTGCCTGATGATTTCGATAGAAACTTAATCAGAAAATATCCACATCATTTTCGATTGGTCAAGGGAACTGGTGGAAGTAACTTCTTAAAGCTTGTTGAGTGGAGAGAAGAATTTGCTGTTTCCCTGTTGCAGAAGATGAATGAGAAGAACATTGATGGTTATAAACAGTTCAAGAGGGGAAAGGCTGCATTACAATTCCCCATGAGCTTCCCAAGGGGGTATGGAGCACAAAAGAAGGTGAAAGAATGGATGGATGAGTTTCAGAAGCTGCCTTACATTTCCCCTTACGAGGACTCGAGAGGGATCGATCCCGATAGCGAGCTTATGGAGAAAAGGGTTGTTGGGGTGCTGCATGAGTTTTTAGGCTTGACTGTTTACAAGAAAACCAAGAGAAATTACTTGAGGAGCTTGAGAGAGGAACTCAATCTTCCTCACAGATTTACCAGAATTTTTACTAGATATCCCGGCATTTTTTACCTGTCGTTGAAATGCAAGACGACAACTGTGGCGTTGAGAGAGGGTTATCAACGTGGCAGATTGGTTGATCCGCATCCTCTTGCTCGCCACAGGGATAAACTTTACTATGTCATGAGAACTGGTTTGATTTATCGAAATAAGGCATTGGATGTGTTGCGCTATCCTGAAAATTTTGTTGAGGAAGAGAATGGAGGAGAAGAAGTAAGTGATGAAGAAGTCGAAATGAGTGGTGAATACTACGATTCGGAGGGTGGAATCGGTTCGGATGAGGATTAGTTTTGGTCTGATGACAAGTAGTAGATTAGATAAAATCTCTTGAGAAGGTAAGAAGATATGATGCTGTAATTTTCACTCTTGGTTGTTTTTTATTTTTTTATTTAGTATTAGACAGTTTTGTTTGATGATGGACTTTTTACCTCTTAATTAATCTTGTTACTTGTATACTTGAAGAGTTGAGAGCAATATATTTTACTACAAAAAAGGAGGTTCGTACAGAGAGTGATCCAAAATGTATCCGTTTCATAGAGTGCATATATACACCATTCGTTTTGTCATGTGAGTGTCATTGTGCATAAATTCCCTAAAATAAATGGTATAGAATAGAAATAGTCAAGTATGAACATGCTCAGTTTTCAGAAAGTAATTCTGGAGCAGCAAAAACAAATGCATTGTATATTGAGAAAGGAAAGGTTCTCAAAGGGGATGAACCCTAATAGTAAGCAGTCAATAACTATGTACTTGGTTAAAATCTGCAAAAAACATATGCATCGAATATTGAGAGAAGAAAGATTCTCAAAGGGGATGAACCCCAATAGTAAGCAGTCAATAACTATGTACTTGGTCATAAAATCTCTGCCGTAATCCCATGCGGATTACACAAGTTAGTTGGTATTTGAGAAGGAGGTCAAAAGGGCACTTCTCTCGTCGAGAAGCATTATAATCATCAAATTCGATACCAAAATATATCTACTCTTCACATTAATCCCAGGCACTAGGTTGGCCTCCGCCGCCTCCACCACCATAGCCACCACCACCACCATAGCCACCACCGCCTCCATAACCACCACCGCCTCCATAACCACCACCGCCTCCATAACCACCACTGCTATAACCACCACCGCCCCCATAACCGCCTCCTCCTCCATGGTAATCACCGCCACTCCTATTGAAAGATGAATCTCTCCTAAAATCACGACCACCAAAACGACCACCTCCACGCCTACCTTTACTTCCATAGGAGGCTCGACTAGCGTAGCGAGTCAACCAATCAGGCACCTCTTGATTAGCTTCTTGCATCAAATCGGCAAGTGGCTTTGCCAATGATGTGTTATTGTCACTGAAGAATGCTGTAGCCAATCCTGACTTGCCAGCACGACCAGTACGCCCTATGCGGTGAACATAGTCATCAATATCGTTTGGGAGGTCAAAATTGATAACATGAGCAACACGAGGAATATCGAGACCACGAGCTGCCACATCAGTTGCTACTAGTATAGGTGTATTTCCACTCTTAAATGATCTCAGCGCAAACTCTCTTTCCTGAAACCACCAACCAATTGAACAAGTTAATAAAAATGGTATTATGAAAAAAAGTAAAACTTAAGATTATGAAGAAGCATACTCAATACAAAAATCACCAAATCAGGTAACCTTCTTAAAGAACTGACAATGGATCCACAGGACAATATCCTGATCATGTATGTTATAGCTAAATCGGTCAAACACTTAACAGGAATTTGACTATCATTCATACAGGAAGTATTTCCTAATGCACCGGCAATGAAACAGTTGCACAATTTTGGCTATCACTCAACTCAATAAAATGATTTCTTAAGCCAGTTGCAATGAATTCAGGAAGAAACCAAAAAAAAAAAAGGTTTCAAGGCTCTTTCTGATTACCAAAAGAAATCTTTGACCGCAATCTGTGGGTGTTTGGAGACGTCTAGCACGTGTTGAAAATGCATTCACATCTTCACAAACTTGGATCAGATGTGACAATCAGCCATTGATGCAGCAAATAGGGCTTTATACGGTGATTTGTCATCTACTGGCTCCATAGCATATAGGATAACGAGATGGAGGACAGAGTTTCAGATGTATTTATGAATCAGGCGTTACAGAATGTTCCCCAACTCCTTTCCCTACAGATGAAATGATGGGTCATTTCCCCAACTAGGCAGGACCATACCGGACAAGAGAGAATCGTGAGTAGTACGGGTATTTCTGCTTAGATTCCCCTATGATGTGACTGGGTGGAAATGAGTGCATGTATCAATGTGAAGTTGGTATGCTCATAAAATGTGACTGCCAGTTATAGGATGGATTTGGACAACAGCAAATTATGTTAAAAACTAACCGAGCAGGACAATGGCTTAAGCCAGTGTTAATTCTCTGGTGCAGAATGATTGAGCACAGTAGTAGTGGGTGTTTTGTTCTCTTTTTTTTTTTTTGTTTGTTTATTAAAAGTGGTTGCTCTTACTACATGTGGTTAGCAATATAGTGACGTAAATCTAACACAGCTATTCTCCTGTCCGCTATTTTGGGCAAAGTGTAACAAATATTCTGCCATGCGAAAAATCGAAAGCTAGGCTATAGAATAGGTGTTATACCAACAGATCAAGCCACTTTAGAAAGTCCATAAGACCATATCAAGGAGTACCTTCTGGAATTTTACAGATGTAGCATTACTAGACTAAGTCCAAGTGAATTTCCTAAATGACTAAAACAATCATTGATTCATTGACTGCAGATATTTAATGCAGATCAGCAGATGCCATATAAACTTTAGTCATTCCAAACTAAAATAAAGTCGAGCATAGTTCAATACAAGTCCATTCTGCCCACTGAACATCAGAGTACAAGCCATATAATGTTAATAATTGTATCAATTCCATTATATACTGACCTGTTGTGTTCTATCCCCATGAATTGTAGTAGCCGGAAACCCATTAACACATAACCAATTCTCCAAAGAATCGGCTCCTTTCTTTGTTTCCACAAATACTAAAGTAAGAGATTGCTGCACCAATTGGTAACAATCAGGAATTAGAAATGTTATTGACATAAACAGACAACCAAAGAAATGCAGAAGGCTAAAAACAGACAAACTCAAGATCCAATTCGACAACATGTTGAGGCATCATACATGGGATCACTGCTACTAACGGATAAGGTGCAAGTTGCCTATTTAGCTAGTGGCGGTGTGGTAATTTTATTTCATAGATATGAATTACATGAGTTATTTGCTTATTCATTTTTATGCAAAACTAATTTAAAATTTTAATTTGTTTGATGTAGAAGCAGATTATAAGGTAAAGGTACAAACATTTTGATTCTAGTCAACCAAAACCACTATCACGTCCTAATTAATTTGATCAATAACCATTTTTCACAATCACTTCACAGTAAAATCTGTTTATTCCAATCTACATTAACCAAGGCCACAATTAGGTTTTAACCTGAATAAAATTAGACCAAAAGATCAAACAGAAGTAAACTCTACTTTTGCACTAGAATGTCAACCTACCTTTCCTTGAGCCCCATTTGCCCTTTGAGCATGCAGAAGATCCATCAAATAGCTTCTCTTGTCATGTTCATGAACAAATTCAACTCGTTGAACAATTAGGTCTGTACTGGAACCAACTCTTCCAACCGCCAAAAATATGTAATTTGAAAGAAAATCCGATGCCATCCTCTGAACACAATAAGAAGAAACTTCAAAAAGGTTGCTGGAGATTGTGTACCAATTTTCATGACGATGGCAGCCCATGAGTTCACAATATAGTCAAATGCTAGTTAGATAGGGGGCAAACAAGCAAAAACTTTACAATCCATGATATATGTTATGGGAGAGTTGTATATATTTATTTAATATTGAAGTCCAAGATTTTCACTTTTCTTCCCAAAAGTGTCCTAATTACTTTGTTCTAAACTATAAATAAAAAAAATCAACCATTTCAAATCACTTAATCCCAAATCAGGGGTAGATTTGGAAATGTTACTGGATAAAGGCACCAAAAAACTGAGTTTGCTAATATGGTTTTTTTCTGAAACCTCTCAAAAGCACATTTCAAATGTAGGTCCCCAAATTGTTTTAGGTTTTTTTTTATGGATTCAATAAATTTGAAATCCAGTAATTGGGTTTTATGAATGGTAAAAAGTGTATTTGGATTTTGTATATGTCCAGTAGCGTGGATTTTGTAGGATTCACTAGGGTAGGATTTTGAAAATATAGGTGATAGATGATTGATTATATATGGGAAATTGTGTGTGAAGTAGGGGAGAGAATGTGTAAAGTAAAAAGGAGGAGAGTGTTGAGTTGAGTAGATAATTATAAGTAAAAAAAGTTGAAATTGATGATAAATTGTGTATTGGAAATTTTGTTTGGAAAAAAAAATGGGTGTATTACAGACAGGTAAAATAGGGTAGAATTTGATGGACATGAAATCCTATACTGAAATCAGGTTAGACAAACGAGGATTTGGATTTGAAATAAACACGCCCTTAAAGAATTCAGAAGGTTTGAGAATCAAGTGAGCACAACTGGAAATGGAAAGATTCATAATTAAGACCTGGATCTCTTTTGGGAATGTTGCACTAAACAGCATTGTTTGTCTTTCACCACGAGGTGGCATATCCATTTGTTCCACTATCTTTCTGATTTGAGGCTCAAAACCCATATCCAACATTCTATCTGCCTCATCAAGAGCCAAATATCTTATCATTTGTAATGAAACTTTGGCTCTCTCAAGCAAATCAACCAATCTTCCAGGAGTTGCCACCAATATGTCAACTCCCCTCTCAAGTTCACGCAGCTGCAAACAAATGAATGCAATTTAGTTGTGTCGATTATCACAAGAACGTCTAATCTAAGCATATATCAAGAAAACAGGACCATTTTTTACAGAATAAAAAAGAGATGAATCCTTATGACATCTAAAGAACAAAAAACAACTACTGAGCTTGTATCCACTCATTTTTTATTCATATTTAGTGCCCAACCTCTGATCCATAAAGCATCCCTGCCTTATGGTTGTTTAAAACATTCCTTTTAAACTCAATGCTTTACGATCACAAAGTATAATGGTGCATTTCAATGTTGTGGTACTTAGAGGGAACAGAAATTACCCAAGTGGGTATTATTTTGATGTAAAAAATAAAAGCAATTCATTATACTGCTTGCTTCATTCATCCCATAAAGACATATACTATGAAAGAGCAACCATAACTGGAGCTACTTATAAAGCCACATATTAACTTATAAAGCAATTCATTATACTGTTCGCTTCATGCATAAAATGATCAATAGCACAAGACAAGCATCAAACAGAGAAAACTCAAACTGCAGTGAGTGAATGTCAGAATTAGTGTGTACTGTGTAATGTATGTGTATGTGTGTGTGTGTGTGTGTGTGTGTGAGAGAGAGAGAGAGAGAGGGCAGAGGGAGTAGTTGATTGCACGTCATGTATATTGTTCTTGAAGCACTGATATATTATTTCCAGGTTTATTGATGCTCTTGTATAATTGAACTTGGAGAATCAACAAATGGTGATCCATAAAAACTATTAATTTATCTGTTCACCATCTACGAAACATTTCGTTTCTGACTCTTTCTCCCTAAACACCATGCAACACATCACATTATTCAATGCATTTTCATACTGACTCCTATAAATCTTAAAACTCCCAATAATTAAAAATAGCAAATGCCTCTACATAATGTAAACAGATGCATCAAGTGAGCTTATCCAAAGTAATCTTGGAGGTCTTATCAACAAAAAAGGATAAACTCATTGGAGAATTGTGGTCTTCTTGGATAAAAAGAAATAAGAGGATTTTTGAGGATTGTGGTAAGTCTATAGATGAGATTTGGGATAGAATTAAACTTAAAGTTGCCTTATGGTCTGTGAGTCATCATATTTTTAGGGGTCTATCATTGTCAGATGAAACTAGAAGTTGGTCCTTTGCTTTGTAATAAATCTGCTGTACTTGATAGGGATCTCTCATCCCTAATTTTTTGGCAATACAATTTCTGTTTCTTATAAAAAATAAAAGTCACATACTTTACCTTGGTTCTTTCCACATAGAATAAGATACTAAGATCATTCGCAAAACATAATATTCAAAAGTAAAAAAAAAAAAAGGATAGTATGAACCTGTTGATTTATCGGTGCCCCTCCATAAGCAACAACTACTCTAACACCAGTTTGGTACGAAAACTTTCTAGCTTCCTCATGTATCTGCAGGTCAAGTGAAACGTAGCAACCACAGCTACCTACTTAGAAATAAAAGAAATCAAAATGAAGAGCACCAAAGCGAAGGTCATCAAATGATAGGCCCACCTGCATTGAGAGTTCTCTCGTTGGTGAAAGAATAAGAGCTAGTGGGAAAACAGTACGAACTCCACGTGGCCTTTGTGGAAAATCGCCTCTCAAAATTCCACCAATGATCGGGAAGCAAAATGCAGCTGTCTTTCCAGAACCAGTCTGAGCACAAGCCATCAAATCACGGCCAGCTAATGCTATTGGTATTGCATGACGCTGAACGGGAGTTGGTTTCACATATTTGCACCTACGGATATTCAGATTAAGCGCATCCCCCAAATCTATCTCTGCAAATGTATTCACGGGTGGAGGCACGTTATCCCCACTAGTCTCCACAGGAATATCATCATAAGCATCGAAGTTGATGCCAGTGTTTTCCTGCTCGAACTTAAGCTCCGTCTCATCATCAACGTCGTCATTATCAAAGGGATTGATCTCACGCTCCCTTCCACCCCAACCACCTCTGCCACCCCCACCCCAACCGCGACCACCACCACCACCACCACCATATCCCTGACGTCCATAATCGGTCCTAGGACCACCCCATCGGGACCCACCAGACCTATCACTACCAAATGATGGAGCAGGTGGCTCGGACGATGTAGGTCTGTTCCTAAGGTGCGGGGGGACATAAGCAGGCTTGGATGGCCGTTCATTCCCACCACTACCTACATTCTCAACAGCATCTGCCCATGAACTACTCATTTTTCCAAAACAAAATCTGTATAAAGGAGAAGAGTCAAATCTACAAGTTAAAGAACAAGTCAACAGCTAGAGTATTAGTTGTTAGACTTAAAGGTATTAGTTGTGTATAGTTAGCTATCTTCATACTTTATTTTTCCAATTACAGATTATAGAAATACAACTCTCCTCTCTGTAAATCCATAACCGTTTCTCAATTTACAATGTTCATTTCCTAAATTTGCCTTTCTTCATAATCTGCGATCCCAGAAATGTACACAAATCAGACTATCACAGCTCAACACCCGATTTCACCAACCAAGAAATTAGATTGCGCATCAATAATACAAAACATAAAGAAAAAAGAGTTTCCACTAGGAATCAGCAAAAAGCACAGCTCGGCACTTGGAAAATGCAAGCAAACGAGAAAAAAACGCAAACAGATGCTCGAAGAGGCAACAAAAAATATTAAAGATTAGTATTTAAAAAAATCGGCGAGAGAGAAGCAGATGTTTGGTGCAATGTAGGAAGCCATCCATAGATACACATTTAAGCATGGTAAAGAGAAGACATTCGATTGCGTGTAAATGCAGAGAGTTGAGAGACGAAACCTGGGACTGGGATAGAGAATTATGAAAACCCTAGCCACTAATACAAGAGGAGAAAATATAGGAGCCGAGCGACCAAAACCAAATTAATCGGGATTTGATGTTTTCTTTTCTTGCATCTTTTTATTTGGACTCTTCTTCTACTTTTCAACTTTATTACACACAATAAACGTACTTTCCTTTCCTCGCTCACTTCGCCAAAGTCGTGTTTTTACCACTTTGGCCTGCCCTCTCATACCACTTGATGAATTATAATATGAGTTTTTTTTTTATTACAAACTTTATCACTTTTATTAATTATAATATAATATGATTTTTTTTAAGATGCATCAACTTTATTAGTTTTGCAATTTGAAACATTTGATAATTTTATGTCATCAATTAAATGACATGTTGTCGGATATGCCATATAAAATACATGTAGATGTCAACGAATAAAATTATAATCTTTTAATAATGAGAATAATGTCCTTGAAATAAGTTTTAAATTTTACAACATAACTTAAAAAATGTATTTTAAAGATGTTTTTTTATAAATAATTTTATTTTTTGGCTTCTGCGTGGATACTTATGTGAGACATTTCGAGTAGGGACGTCATATAATTGTTATCGAAAAATTATCAGATGTTTTAAATTGCAGAACTTAAAAAATTGGTGTATTAATTTGCAAAGAAAAAAAATTCATGCTGTAACTGATAAAATCCATAAAGTTTGTAATTAATTTTTTTTTTTTTTTTTTGCAGTTAACTCATTTCAATTGGGTTGCATATTAATAGACTCATTTAAAATTCAAGGGATTTGAAAACGAATGAATTTAAAAATTAATGGATTTCAAATGACTTGGTTATGTCAAGCATTTGAAATTTTCCCAATTTACACTAGAGTTAAAGTTAAGTATTTAAAATCTATGAATTTAAATATTTTATCCAAATAAATGGACTGGATTTAGCCGATGGATTAAAATCTATTGCCACACAACCTTAGAGAAAACCGCAAAAATTGTTCATTAGGTTAAGGAGTAGCAAATATTGGGCATTAAGTTGGAGGTAGCAATTTATATCTCTCAATTACCAATTATTAATAATTGAGAGATATAAATACCAATTATTAGTAATTTATAAATTGAGAGATTTTATTTTCGTCACAACCCGTTTGGTAGGTCCGATAAGGCCAAGCAAAAGGAGGTTTCAGGGTTTTTAGGATGTTTGATAGCACATAAACGTCTTTCCACCTGCCTAACTCTTTTCACGATCATACCATCTACCCTACAATTCCTTACAATTTCAATTAAGCACTCAGGAAAGCTTATCCGACCATTTAGCTCGGATTCCTTTTCATGGTTGTAAATTCAGTGAAATCAAAATAAAAATTTCTTAAATCCAGTGAAATCAAAACCAAAATTACAATTTCCCACCCCAATAAATTAATCTCTTTCTTCTTCTCCTTCTTAATTGTTCGTCTGGTAAGGCGGGAACAACTTCAAATCGCTGGAATCGGAACAAAAATTCAATATCTCAAAGTTGATAAATTTCTGTTTCGGAAAAAATTCTGGAACAAATGAATTTTACACCAAATGGCCGCCGTAAACGCTTGAAGACCACCGGAAAAGACTTCCAGTCGTCGGAAACGTAACAAAAAATTCAGATCGAAAAAAATTGCAAGGGGTAAATTGCGAACGAAATTTACACGCAATAGTCTGCAACCGACAGTGAAAATACAAGGAACATGGTCCCAGCCATCGGAAAATGAGAGGGTGAAGTCCCAGCCGGCGAACAAACCGTTCCAGTTCCCGACTCGAGATAGCTCGCGGCAAGAAAACTCTTTCTCAACACAAACAATGTCCACCACGAGTCCAAAAATACAAGCGCTTCTGCATTTTGGCAGTGGAGTTTCAATGGAAGGAAGGAGAAAAATAAATTTGAGAAGGAGATAAGACCATTTTTATATCAATTATATTCCCTACCAAATAAAAATTCGTATCATTTTAATTATATTTTATCAAACACCATATTAAATACCCTTTCTCACTTTATCTAAAACCCCACCATTTTTCTTTTCTCACCTCTACTTATTACATTCCTTTCTCATATGACCTAGTTACTCATAATAATTAAAAAAATTGCCCTCTTATGTGGTTAAAACAAGAAATGGTAAAAAGTGGGGTATGTTTTTTTATTAATTCTAATTTAATGGGTATGATCTATGCATAGCAATTTCGTGGGTATTTTCTTAAATGTTAATAAATTTGCTTATTCAACGGTCAAAAGCCGCCAGGTGCTGCTGGTGTTTCCTTTCCATGTATAATCTATTGTTCTTCTGAATTCGATTACTCGAATATTATTTTGGGGAAACAGAGAGAGAAACAAGATTTTTATTTGAGAGTCGGACAATTGCTGCTGGGTCTTTGTAATTTGTGAAACTTTCTTGGTTTCATCGATCTCGGGCATGGAAAGCATATCGGGGTGGCAAGTGATTTCATTATGTGGGATAGCATTGTGGATTGTGATTTCCTCAAATTTGAAGTTGACTCAAAAGATCAGATCCTTTATACAGCCCTGGGTTTCTCGCCATGTGATCTCCGGCACTCCTATGATTGTCAAAATTCAGGTTTCTTGTGGAAATATGGCTAAAGATTGGATATTTTTTTTTTTTGTTATGATCTCGACTGAACTTTTCTTGAATTTTGCAGAAATACCAGCATAGACATTTGGATGCCTTCTTTTCTGGGTTATCATGTGGTGTTTCTGTGCCTTTTTATACTGCCTTTCTGCCCTTTCTCTTCTGGGTATGCTCCGTAATTATTTATCATTCGTTGGCAAATTTCATTTTTCTCGCTTTATCAGTAATGTTTTGCTTCTTCTATATGCTAGAGTGGGCATTGCAAATTGGCTAGGCAAATGACTCTATTGATAGCGTTTTGTGATTATATTGGAAACTGTATAAAGGTACTTTTTGAGTATCCATTATCTAGCAAATTACATGAAGCTTGGTTATTTCCAATCTTGATTTCTAATTCACTTATATGGCTGGCGATTAGGATGTGGTTTCAGCTCCTAGACCCAGATCTCCACCTGTCAGGAGAGTAACAGCCACCAAAGACGAGCAAGAGAATGCTATGGAATATGGCTTACCTTCTTCCCATACTCTTAATACTCTATGCCTATCAGGGTAATGCAAATTTCTTGCATTTTTGCTGAAGCCAACTATAATTATGTTGACTTTTCACTTTCTTGTACCACCATATCATGTAAGTTTGTCTTTTCAAAACATGTTGCATGTTTATCCAGATACCTTTTACACTACATTTTGGATTACACTGAAACTAATGATGCCCTTATAAGAGTTGGGGCATTCACCTTGGCCTGTTTGATTGTTGGTGTAATTGGATTCGGTAAGTTTCTACTTATTTGATTAGGTTTCTTTATTCTTGACATGTTGTCGTACTAAAAGGTGTTGTGTTATATTTTCAGGAAGGATGTACTTAGGAATGCATAGCTTAATCGATATTATTGGTGGCCTAGCATTGGGACTGGTGATCCTGGCAATATGGCTCTCTGTTTCTGAATACATTGACAATTTTGTAGTCTCAGGTCAAAATGGTAAGATGCTAATTCCATCATCATTCCAGGCCCGTGTATTAGTTAATTTGAGGGGGCACTCGGTTAGCATATCTTCGATGGTAATGGGTATAAGATTGAAAATTAGTGTAATTATGATGGTTCATGAGAACAAAATCATTACCTCTTCTCCTAAATAAGGTAATCACTACCCCATTTTGATTACTCTTTTTCCCTCCTACAATCCTCCTCCTCAATCATTCCCCTATTTCCCAACCAACAACCATCTGTTGTCCATTTCTATTCTAGAATTGGAGCATAAGACTAGCAATGCAACCACCATTGGGACAATTCTTCCTCAAACATATCATTTTTATTAGAGGGACATGGATGGAAAATAAATTTTCATTACCATTACTATTGAAAAATTTAAACCAAGCGCCCCCTTGAGTTAGTAAGCTCTTTTTATTGGATAATTGCTTTTGCATTTATCAACTAATTATCAAAATGGTCAGTTCTAAACATATGATCGGGAAATGATAAGTGTAAAGTTACTGCTTGGATGATGCATCTACTTTTTTTTCTGCTATTGGGTCATACTTTTACAAAATGAGTCTTTCGCCTGCAGTTATATCATTTTGGGCTGCCCTTAGCTTCTTGTTACTCTTTGCTTATCCCACTCCTGAACTTCCGACACCAAGCTTCGAGTATCATACATCCTTTATCGGTGTTGCCCTGGGCATTGTAAGTGCACATCTTCCTTTCTCGGTGTGAGTATACTCACTGTGCATGTCATATCTGTTATAAAAGTTAGCCAGATCTTTTTAGAATCAGCTTTTGTATCATTTGATTTACATTGGCATAAAGACATTTTTTAAATTGAAGTCCTTTCAGTCTCATTGTAACACATTATCTTATACTGGCATAATCAACATAAGGTCATTGCACAGAAACCTTCATTTTTAGCCGCTTCCTAAAATTTCAGCCTCTCTCTCTCTCTCTCTCTCTCTCTCTCTCTTTGACCTTGCTAGTTTCATTAATTGGAAATTTTATTATCCAGGTGATTGGTATCCACCAGACGTACCATCAGTTTCACCATGAGAGTGTTGCACGCATACTTTCCCCAAAGCTTACACTTCCAGTGTTTGTGGGTAGAATACTATTGGGCATCCCCACGATCCTTTTTGTGAAGTTTTGTAGCAAGTCCCTTGCCAAATGGATCCTTCCGATCCTTGCTAGTACTTTAGGAATCCCTGTACGATCAACAAGCTATATACCTACCTTAAATGGAACAGCCGCTGATAAGAAGTCCGACGAAAGAAAGCAGTCATGCGGTTATATTCAGAAAGTCTTATTTTTCTCCAAACAGACTTCATTCGATGTTGATACTGGTATAAGGCTCCTTCAGTATGCTGGTCTTGCTTGGTCCGTCGTTGACCTTGTTCCTTCTATGTTCTCTTACCTGAGCTTGTGATGCCTGAATTGTGATGTATAATAGAAGCAGTATTCTTTTCATTTTTGTTCTATATAGGTTTGTGGTTTCTGAGGTGGGGAGTGGTGGGTTATGTAACCTGGATAACCAAGAATGTAGGTCTTGCTAGATGCTTATTGTATAAAGACCTATTCAAATTTTGTTACAATTTGTAATCCATTGAAAGTGGAAAGTGAGTTACTTTTAGAGTGGAAGGAAACAAGATGCTTGCCCAATGGAAACCCTTGTCTTGGTGGATTTTCATGTGATGCTATATGGTTATTGCATTAGAGTAGTTTGATTGTTTTAAAAAAAATTCTAACTTTGGAGCTCAAGGTGCATTTACATTTGTGGTTGCCATACATCTTTGCTTCTATTGCTTGTTTTCTCAAGAACCTGTCTGCCACTTTAAATTCCGATATCCAACATTACTTTGTCGGTGTTCTTCTCTGTATCAGTCAAGCTATGTATATCTGCTATCTTCTTGTTGAATTGCAGTTTGTTTGCAAGAACTAATCCTTACCTGCTAGTCTAGTGGAAGCTTCTATGTTGGAAGTTTAGGTATGACACATCTTCTCCATTCAAATTCTGCAGTTATGGTATATTTAATGCTATTATAACTCTATGCCTATTTCAATTTTGGAGCATCTGGGCATGTTGCTATGTGGCATATACTTAGGAACCCTTAAAATAACGTTTTACTAGAACTATAGCAAGATCTCGTGGCCTTTCTGATTTATAAGTGATCTCAAGTATTTCTTACACTAATGTTTGGTTCAGGAATTGTAGAAACTGAAGCATGTACAAGTATAACTTACTCTAAATACACAGGTTGATAGATCTCTAAAATTTTATAAACTGGCAATAACTTGCCTCTTCTTATAGGGGAATACATAGATATAAATCTCTTAATTATGAAAATACATGAAAATGAAATAGAATATAAAAACACCCTTAACTACAGAAATTTAATAGTTATCTTGTGTTTAAGTGAAGCTTCATTAACTGCCGAGACCTCTTCCCTTCATCACATGCGTCCTCAATCCCGGAATGTGAACATTAGTGATATAATCTTTCCAGTCTATGTTCTCAACATCGAATCCAAACTGTTGCCTTTCTTCCTTAGACATAAACCCCATCAATCTTTCGGTGTTTCTGTTGTCAAACCTGCCATTTTACAGTCTTTTGTAACTATAATAAAGCATTGGATAAATAGAGGATTATTTCGAAAATTTGTTGACTTTTACCTTCCACCATAGAATGTATATGATTCGTAGATACTTGCTAGATACTTTGCTTGTTCCACTGATTTTCTGCAGATGAGTTCAAGCTTCCGAGACAGCCCCCCATCAAGATTGGTCAAGGCCCCTAATCCCATTCGGTTGATTGCATGCCTCCATAAATGAGATGAGAACTCTTCCATGGAGCTGAATAGCTTCATCTTTGGAACACGAACTGGATTCCCTGTTGAATCCATGAATGGGGATGCATTGAAATGCTCATAGAGCAATTTGGCGAGCTCCCGGAAAACTAACGGGTTGACTAGGGATGAAGCAACTTGATAGATGCTGTATTCGGGTTTTCCGGATGCTCCGTGCTTTGCCATGGCAGCTAAAGTTGCGTTGACAACCATATCAGCTGGAACCTAAAACAGAGTTACTAGCTTTCAAGTCCCAAACAGGCTTTCGATTTTCTTTTGCAATTAAATTGGTTTATTTGTAACAACTTACCACATCAAGAATTCCATTGGGGTCGACCAGAAACCCTGTGAGCTGCCCCTTTCCGTATTGCAGAATGATTGGATCCATCATCCTGGTGAAAATACATTTTGTTTTTAGTTAACTGGAAAAATATTTGCTTGACTAGAACTAACTGAAAATACCTGTTTCCTTCCATCCATCCAGGGAATGGATCTTTATACGTGCTCTCGATCACACTTGGTCTTATTACAACTACTGGTATGTCGCCCCTTAAATTATCTATCATCATTTCCCCCATGGCTTTTGTAAACACGTACGTATCTTGCCATCCAAATTTGTTTGCCCTGAGCACAACACGCTTGGAAATTTGATTAGAATGATGGGAAGAAATGTTAGAATCTTTTATTTTTTGATGATTGAATTACCTCTGCATGCCTAGTTCTCTCATTTTCTGAAGCACTAAATCGTCATCTCTAAGAGCTTTCTTTGATTCCACAACTATCTTTATTTCATCTTCAACACTCAATATATGTTGGTTCCTATAGAGAACATTCTCACTTGCTATACTTTCACCTATCCCAAAAGGTTTTTCCATTATTCTCCCTTGCCTTCGTCCATTAACATAAGCTGAACAAAAACATCTTGTTAGATCTACCTACAACATGTGAATTTAGGTAGAGAAATCTGATTTTAGGAATTTTGTTAGAAGTTGGATGGTATGAGGATGAACAGTTCAGTATTTGTTTTAAACTACCATGTACTTGCCTGTAGATACTTGTAAGAAAAGTTTCAGTTTCATGCATTGTTTGGCTAAACTCATGAGTCGAGTCGGTCCACCAGTGTTTATGTCCAACGCTGTATCGTACCTGAAATCATCATCAAAACTTCTTACCAAAAGTCATATTTTGATCTTGGAAAGACCAAGGTAGAAGAAAGAATCTGTAACCTTTCGTCGAAAGTGGTATTAGCTGCAGAATTTATGATTACATCAACCTCTTTGGTTATAATATCAGCTGCTGCTTCATCTAATCCTAGATTAGTTTCACACACATTTCCAACCACAGGAACCAGCTTACTCAACATGAAAGCTTGATATGATTTTCCATGAATTTCCTTGAGGTTCTTGAAAAGTTCGGCATTAATGACCTAAAATATGCAAAATTCGAAGGTTAATGAAAAAACGAGACTCAGACCGAAGCATTGAGAGAATTTCGTACTTCATTTTTCAGTCTTTCTACTACAGCTTCTTTGTTCCTAGCCTTGATCAAGACAAATATCTTCTCAACATCAGGAGCTGTCCTTAGGATTTTCTCTATGAGAACTGGAAAAAAACAAGTATTTTACTTCAATATATTTTATGATAAAAGCATTATGTTATTTCTGTGCAGGCAACGGGGGATTAAAGTTGAAGAAAGACCACACCTTTTCCGAGAAAACCAGTAGCACCAGTGATGAGAAAGGTTTTCCCTCCGAGAAATTTGACAATGCCGATACCTTCTTCTTCTTCATGCATCTCCAAATCCTTCCCGTTTGAACTCAAAACTAAACTCCCAGTTTCTATTAACCCTGGTGCATGATCTGGGCTAATCAGTGCTGACTTTTCTGTAAAAACGGATGAAACTGCGCTAGATTTTATCGCATGATTACTGCTCTGGCAACAAATCATGTTCCGTTTGTTTCGCGAAGAAAGTTTTACATGCTGGAAATTCGATACTTTGACGGTTGAAATGGAGGAACTCAGAGAGAAAGCCTCCATTGTTGCACAAGACAAGTATGTATGTAAAAGAGGGTGCAAGATGATGTGAAGCTTTTTTGAGAATGGAAGTTTTGGTGACTTGGCTAACCAACTTTTTTTTTCTCTTTCTTTTTCCCCCCTCTAGTGTTGTGTGCAAAAAAAAAAAGTAAAAAAAAAAAAAAAAAAACAAGCTAACAAACAATCTTGTTTAAGATATGAGTTTGGTTGGAGTAAGAAAAAGAGTGAATGTGATTAAAAATGGTGATTTGTTAATGATTTTAAGGAGGTGGGGAGATAAGAATTAGGAGAATAAGAAGAAGGCACTCTTTTTGCCACCCCTTCACACATTTACATGGAGACGACTAATTTGGTGGAAAATTGATTATTTTTATACCTCAACTTGGTTCATCTTATATAGTGCATAACAATAAAATCAGTGAAATGGAACAAAGGGTGTGATTTTGTAATTACTTGATTGGTATTCTTGCAGTTTTGGGAATGACAACCAAAAGACAAGCAGTCGTGATCCTGCGTTTTCAATGTCTTTTCTTGTAGTGGACAATTAGTGGTCAGGTTACATTATCAACATAATTTAAAATTAATACGATGCAACAAAACCTCCCAATTAGTTGTCAGGTTATATTATCACTTATCAACATAAATTAAAACTAATACGATGCAACAAAACCTCCCAATTAGTTGTCAGGTTACATTATTGCTCATGATTTTTGGATGGAGTGTGTCAATTGGATGGAAATCGAATTGGTACTTTCATCTTGCCCAATAACAAATTTCTTGCAGTTACGGGGGGATCGGGAGTGGAAAAATGGAGAGTAGAATAGCGATTAGTATTTGGGAATGTGGTGTTTGATTGTTGTAGAAGGCGAGAAACGAATGCATTTTTAGAGGGGATCAAGTTCGTAAGTAAATTTGTTGAACCTGGAGATAGTAACATTGTTGAGCAAGTCAAACTCAAGAACAAAAAATACAAATAAAAGCGGCTGATCACCATTTAAACTTGGCGGGCAGAGTTGCAGATATATTCTTCAGCACCTTTTTTAAGGCCTATTTATACCTTGCAATCCATGCACAACCATTATCTACTAGTTTGACTTACTTGAGGATTTTCCTAGAATTACACTACAGTGTGCAATTGCAAATATATTCTTATATCCATCTACTTCTCTCTCTGGTTTTCCTCCGCAACTCTTCCCCTTATTTTATCATTCATACAGTATGCTTATGTGATTGACATGCGTAATCAAATAAATTATATATAGGATCCATCACAAATATTCCAAGTCTATTAAATAACAAGATAGCATATTTTTAACAGCCATTGCTGGAGTAAATCCACGCTTAAATATAATATAAGCATAGACTATCTGGTATGAGATTAGTTCCTTCCTACCTTACCTAGAAAAAGTTGAAGAATAATAGCTGCTGACTAACCTAATGCATAGATGTATATTTTATTTTCCCTACTCTCTCTCTCTCTCTCTAGTTTACTCCTTGGCCATGCATCTAGAGCAGTCGCACTTGAAACCATATCCTTCATACAGGAACTTTTGTCGGGCCTCATAACCCATGCTTGCGTCAAGATAGCAGATTCGCATTTCTTCATCTGCAACATTAACCAACAAACTCTCACACTCTATCAACAACAAAAAGCTTGATTCTTTCCTTTTAAAAAACACCAACACACAAGGGGTAGTAGCAATGTCCATTCGATAAATCTTCCCAGTTTGACAAAGAAAACATGCAAGGTAATGACAAGGGATGGTAAAAAGAAATATGTGTGGATCGATGCTTATTTTCCATTGGATTAATCTTTCCCAGTTTGACAAAGAAACCATGCAAGGTAATGTGAAAAATTGAATAATTGAGTCTTGGGAGTTAGATGATTTGGGGTGAGAATTTTTTTTTTTTAACTATACTAAGGCAAAAGGTTGAAAATGCGGGTATAACGTCATAAGCTCTGAATAACATAAACAATTGAAAATTTGCACCAAGTTAAAAGAAAGGACCTTGTTCAATATCACGGAGAGCCATCATTTTAGCATCCACATTTTCGTTCCATACAATATTCACATTAGGATCTGCAGTAAAAGGGGAAATCGTCATCATAAACACTATGCAAGACTAAATTTGTAGCAAAACGCCATAGACAGTCAAAGTTAGGCAAGTAACAAATGACAAATTTTAGCCAATAAGGGAGAAGGTCAGCACTAAAAGCTTGCCGAGAAACAAGAGATGTTACCACAGTCATGATTGTAAAAGGCCGGAAGCATATACATGGCATTTCCAACAGCAGCTTCTCCTTCTACTGCTGCTGCTGCTGAGGAATGAAGATCCTCATAGGATCCAACGGGTAGTTCAACACGGAAGGCATTGATCCGTATCCGTGCCATAACATCGACATACCATTCTTCAGTGAGAACTAACAAGTCAAAGAAATAACACAACTGGCATTCAGAAATAGAGTAATAAATTCAATATTGATGAACTTTTCACTTCACTAGGATACATGACATCTGCTCAGGATCAATGCCAGCGTCCTCAAGAGTGCTTCTTAGCAGGACAAATTCCTCCTTTATCTGAATATGATTGAATCAAGAAATAACATATGAGAACCGTTTAAATTAAATTTAGCCCTTCCTTCCCTTTTTTCTTTTGTGCATGAAGAAATTTCCTAACCCTCAGTCTGTTTAATTCATGAATATTACATTACAAAATTTTCATCAAGCATCCTAGAGCACAACACATTCACCTTTTAGAATTATTATAGGAGGATCTTACTATAGAAATTTTATCAGGAGTTAACTTCTCCGCTTGATGCAAGTCAAAAATGGCAGGGGTAATGAATCCAGAAATAGCCTTGCATACAAGCCGCTTGACTAGAAGCGGATATTTTAAACCCTGCACTCTTCAGAAATCAGAAAAATGAAGTGAATATCCGATATCATCAAATCAAATAGTAGTATTATACAACTCTTTCATACCGGCAATACTCATTCAATTTTGACCAATCTGCCTTCTTCTCAACACCGTAGAATTTCTAACGTCATGAAGCAAAATGAGTTAGTTAAGATGGACAATATACAATACAGATTCGTCATTCGTGTGTAAATTACCTTGGATTCGTCTTCGCAATGTTGGCTGCAAAAAGAGATAGCCGCGTTGTCCTTGTTTGGAAGTCTCTTTAAGCAGAAATAGCAAACTTTGTGGAGTGAAGATGGAGAGGGGTGACATATAATAGATTTTGCAGTGTGAATAAGTTCACCGGCTTCGATTTTCCGAAGTGCGAACACGGCTCGGCCAGCGTGCTTAGTACGCGCTACACTGACCGGCGGCGGCGTATACGGTGGTTTCGGCTCAGTGGCCGCCGACTCAGCGGCGGAAGTGGAAAAGGAGGAGAGGGTTTTGAGGTGAGAGTCGTGGAGACGTACAAGACGACGGCTGAAACTGAGTAAGCGCGACATTCTGCAGGTGAAATCAAAATTTGGCAGGACGTAGCCCTAATATCAATATGTGAGTTGATCCATTATTCGTGTCATATAAATATCAGGGAAATTGATTTTTTTTATTTTTTTTATTTTACCTCTTCTTTATTTTCATTTTACTAATTTTTAAAATTTGATTTTAATCCTATAATTTATGTATTTTTTTTTTTATTTTCGTCCTGCTGACTTTCAAATTTTGATTTTAATCCTGTAACTTTACCACTTTTTTATTTTAGTCCTTTAACTTTACCTTTTTATTTTAATCCTATAAGGCCTAGTAGGTCGTAGGACCAAAATTAAACATATATGACGACAATCAAAATTTGAAAGTTAGCAGGACGAAAATAAAAAAGAGGTGAAGTTCTAAGACTAAAATTAAAATTTGAAAGTCAGCAGGATAAAAAGGAAGAGATAATGAAAAAAAACGAGATATAAGGGATTTTTGTTTTTGAAAGTATTGTTGAATAGTAGTATTTAATTAAACTAAAAATTAAATAGTATCCAGTGAATTTAGATTTCCAATTTTTTTCTTCAAATTTTATTGTTTTTTATATGACTTATCACTATTTAATATACAAAGTATTACTTAAAATATGTTACTACTATGTGTTATTTTTCTCAAAATTATAAACAATAACACTATATATATATATATATAATAATAACAATTGTACCTTAAATAAAAGAGTTCACGTAAACTTTAGGATACATTTTGTATTGAGATTTAGGTGTGTGGGGGAAGTCATGACTTTGAAATCTTGAATGTGAAAATCTTGATGAACAATATAAGTATGTATTTATTTTGGAGTTTTAGTAGGGTGAAATTTTACTTTACGTCAAATCAATGTTTATTAGTGATAGCTGTTGTATTATTTTATTATATCATGTAAGAGAAAAGTAGGAGAGAGATTGGGTGGATGATAAAAAAACGATGCTGTGATTGTATTTAATTATGTAAAAAGTAGTAGTAATAGATTTATAGGTATTGATTGAGTTTGAGATTTGAAAACCCGATTTTAAATCCCAAATTCGTATGTAGCATGGATCGCAAAGTCCAAAATCTATCCCGGTGAATCCCAAAATAAATGAAAGTTTTGTGCAAATGTGGAATAACAAATTCGGATATTATATGATATGAAGATTATGAAAGCTCATTTAGTGAATTAAGCTTTAGAATTGTGCATATTATGCATTTGGACATATTTAAACACTACATGAAGCCCATTCCACAGAGTCGGAAGATGTTTTAAACTTTAAATATACACCTCAGAAACTATCTATAAGAACCCAGAACACAAATATTAGCTAAATAACCAAACATTGCCATCACATCAGTAGCCCTCTGAGCTCCTACTTCTGCTCCTTGACCCGTATGAAGACCTCGAGTAGGACCTCTCTCTATACCTTCTGCCTCGTGGTGAAATGGATCTGCATTCACAGCAAATATGTTTTGAGATCATTGTGTTGAAATTTCGAGGCAAAATATTTCAGTGAATTGCATACCTTGAAAAACGTCCTCTCCTTGGAGAGGGAGAATAGTAATCGGGACTTCTAGAGTAAGTTCTACGATAGCGTGGTGAGGGAGAACGGATGGGGGTTGTCCTGCGCCTGCAATGACAAACATTTACTTGAAACCACATATATTGCAAGTGTTATCAAAATCATTGAACCAAGATTAGAAATTCCATTGACCTTATACGCTCCCGTGCCCTCATCTCTGAAGGTTTCTTTCTATTTTCCTCAGCGAATACAACAGTCAACTCACGTCCACGAAAAACCTGACCATCCATCTCATACTTGGCTTCAGCAGCATCATCAGGGTCAACATATTGCACGAAACCAAATCCGCGTGGCTCCCTGCATTATTCAAGTCACAGCGCTCCTTAAAAGTGAATAATGCAGTGAATAATGATTCAGCACGCTCATAGACGATTAACTGCAGCCTCCCACTTGTCATTTGAAAGCTAGGAACATCAAGAGAAAGTAAGCTCACCCATGACCTTGTGAGAGCAAGGTAAGACTCAAAACCCTTCATTCATGTCTTGAACATAGTCATAATTGAATTCACACTCAACTTCACTTCAATCTCCAAGTTCATTAAGATGATCTCGACTTCTATCTACTTCATTCTTGTCTTGAACACTTCCAAATAAGAAAATAAAAAAATCTTATAAAACAATTGCCAAATATCCAACAGATTATGCCATGACCTCATGTTGCATGATAAAGCAAACACCATTTGTCATTTTTTCTTTTTGCTTTTTAATCAGTTCAAATCCATTCTCATTGCAGAGAGAGTAATTAGCAGAAATTACTCACCCAGTGTAATAGTCGTGTGGCAGGTAAACGTCCTTTAGTGGACCAAATTCCCCAAACGGTCCACGCAGATCTTCGGGCCTAGCATGTAGGTCAATAAACGCATTAGGAGAAGAAATATACAGATTAAAGTTGCACACAAAATGATACAGAATCAATAGCGCATACACAAGGGTGCAATCATTACCATCGGGGGCAGTTAGAACTAGTTTTGCTAAGCCAACTAGTTTTAATATGAACCACCCATTACAATTTACACAGCTTCAAGAACTTGACATGGAGAAAGGCTTAGAAATGGAATTATCCCATACCCAGTTTTTGGATTTATGCTGAGTTAGAACTAGTTGTGCTAAGCCAACTAGTTTTAATATGAACCACTCATTACAATTTACACAGCTTCAAGAACTTGACATTGAGAAAGGCTTAGAAATGCACATATCCCATACCCAATTTTTGGATTTATGCTGCTGGCATTCACCTCCTTTTTGCCGTCATAAATTTCCTTTCTCATTTTTTTCTGTCTGAATGAGAATCTTATATCCATCATTCTTTGTATATTAGTTTTTCCAAACTTATTACATTGTCAATGGCCTCTAGAACTCTTTCATTCAAGAGAAATTCATCAACACCCAAAACCAGAATATAAGGGGTCTTAAGTATCCTACTATAGTGACATTTTTTATAGGGAATTTTGCTGTAGATATTCATTCCAACTCATAAAGGTTATCACAAGAATTCAATCTCAAAACCAGGTGCAAAAGAAAACAATAAGTCACCCATTCGAAGGATTACAAAGCACATTTTGACAATTAAAGTAAAGATAAAACATATCATAAGAGCACACCTGCAATCATGGCGAAGATTGCGCACCAATAAGCTAGTTGGTAGATCTTTCCCGCGGCTTCGGTAACGACCCCTTGGACTCGGACTTCTGTACCTTCTGCTGTAACCCCTAGGAGGACTTCTGCTATCTCTTCTACCCATTTTTCAGCCTATTTTCCACATTAGAGCACAAGGAACAAGTAAGTACAATAATCTCCCCGAAAATTACACCGTAAAAATCCACCAGAAAGAAACCACAAAACATATAAAAAAACGTGGATGCATATCACAACACATCACTTCCAAAATATAGTAAAGAAAAAATGATGACATCTAGAATAAACTCAATTAATTTTATTCCGGGAAAAGAAAATCAATTCAGAAAAAAATGGTAAAAACTAAAACAGCAGACGCCATTATCCACCAACTACCTCGAATCAAATCCACCCAAAACTCAGAAACCGAAAATAAATAAACACTAGAAATAAAACATGACAAATTATTATCATCAAATTTTACAAATTATCATAGGAGATGTTACCGGAGACGGAGAGACGATGGCAGGTGCGAAATAGGAGAATGAATCAATGGTGCTTTTTTCCCGTGCGAAATAGGTATTAATAAAAGAAGAGTTTGGATTCTTCTAGAGAAAAGCAGTTTCTCAATTGGGCTTTGATTTAAAGCCCATTAGTGTAATTTTTATTGATATTGGGCCAAGGTTATATACATTCCTATCTTTTGTTAATACACTCACCAAAAAGCGCTCAACATTTTTTTGGTTGGGGTGTATTCGCAAAACATAGGAATGTATTTAACTTGGGCCTTTATTATTTTGTATTGGGCCAATTAGTGGAGCACAAGCTTATAATTCAGGTTCAAGATTTTAATAATTTATTTATTATAAAACCCTCTAAAACCCCTCGCCGCTGCTCTCTTCGACCTCCGCCGTCGGTGACAATCATCGGGAAATTCGAGCGAGAAGTTCAGAATGGCACCGAAATCGACTTCGAAACCCAAAAATAACCTGCGGAGCAACTCCGGTGTCTCGCCTCTTCAGCTTGAAGATGATGCCCCCGACTTCCCCAGAGGTCCCTCTACCACCCTCTTTCACGAATTCAATATCTTCTTTGTATGCATATTGCGTGTATTTCCTGACTTTACACTGAAAGTTGCTTGCACAGCAGTAATACACACGTCTCAATTTCCTTTAGTTCTACATAACCTTTATTTATTTCAGATTAAGGAGCGGTGGCATTAATTTTTAGTTTTTCTACACTTGTACCCAATTTCCTTGTCTGAGTGATATTTATAAACCTCCTAGTTTGTTTACTTTTACTTCCTACTGAGGTGTAGGAGGGGGAAGTTCGTTGAGTAGAGAAGAGAGAAACGGGGCTAGGGAAGGAGCTAACAAGGAATTTGAGACAGAACAGAGAGTCCTAAAGAAAAGGAAGAAGGAAAAGAGGGTGCAAAATAGTAACCATTCCACAGAGGAAGATTTGGGATCACTCTTTGGAGATGGAGTTACAGGGAAATTGCCAAGGTTTGCTAATAAAATTACTCTTAAGGTATGCTTGTACTCTCTCTTCGTGTTCCTTGTTCTTTGCTCATCTCAAATCTGTTTAATAAATTTATAATGCAAGTACAACTATGAAAAATAATCAGCATGGCAGCATGAACACTTTTTGGTACATTTAAATATATTGATTGATGTGGTTAACCTCCAATTTGCCAATTGCCACAAAGTAACAAATTGGAGATGCCTCAACTCAACAATTTATTTATACACTCCTAACATCCTAAAAAACCAAAGATACTCATTATTCTTGGCAAAATATGGAATAGGACGCAGATCATTGTTATTGTTAGTGCATTCTTGTGTTAACCCACTTCATTCTTCGGAAAACACATAAGTCTTGTGTGCTGCCACCTGTCTTGCTTATGGGGTTGGTGGTTTTTCTTTTCGGTTTATGAATTTGTGGTATGAACTAATGACATAACTTGTATTCTTGGTGTATCTCGTTCATTTGGATCTCCATATTTTCTGCCACTACATGCTTCTAAATAGGGTTTTTTTTTTTTTTAATGTGGATATGTCTTTACCAAAGCTATCATGGGATATGATGAAGCCAACCTAATCGAAGAGAATGATTGTGTATACTTCTTTTGAGGTTTTTTTATTAAATAATGTGAATTATTGACTTAGATGGCTTTTTTCCCTTCGCTTGTGAAAGTTAGAAAGTTCATTACAATTTTTTGTTTGTTTTGTATTATGAAAAGGAATTTTAACTTTAACTTTCTTCCTGATGTGTTCCAGAATGTTTCTGCCGGAATGAAGCTGTGGGGTGTGATTTCTGAAGTGAATGAGAAAGATATTGTAGTCAATCTTCCAGGTGGCTTAAGGGGACTAGTCCGTGCATGTGATGCGTTTGATCCCATTCTGGATGTTGAAGTACAGGGGGTATGTTTCTTTTCATTGAATATCTTTTTGAGATTTTTCCTTTTTTGTAAAAATTACTTACTTTTTTAGGGAATAGGGTCAAATTGACCACTAATCTTTTATCTCAGGATCACATAAGTCCTTTATCTTATTTTCTGTTCATTCAAACCCCTTTTCTTTTAGAAACCAATTATACGAACCCCTCCTATTATGGAGACAGCGTCAATATATAACGTTTTGCAATCAAATATTTCTCAGCATATGATCCATACTCCAGATTGATAACAGATTTAAATTGAAAAAAATCAGCATCTTTCATTTAAAACTCTAGCACATGAACAAGATTCTTTGCGTATTGTGTCCAACCATCTTACTCCGGACCTGACAAAATCCAGTATTACAACGGCAACATGGATGGTTTCCCCTCATAGCCCACTTGAATTTTTTTTGCTAGATTACAAAAATCCCAACATCTAGTCTAAGAAACCCAACTAAAGATTTATCGAAAAGAAAGGAAAAAGAAACAGAGGTGAAAGCAAAAATCAAGAATCAGAGGACTCACATGGAGGGTGGAGAGTTGGCCATATTTTGGGGAGTATTGGAAATAAAAATGCCGCAAGTTGCAGGGCTTTACTTTGGACAGAGTAGACGCCACTGTTATGGATGACGAGGAACCTAAGGTGGCGATGTGGAGAGGTGTTCGGCCCAGTACCCATTCATTTTGCAAGGAGAAATGTCAACCCTTGTGGTTGTGGGTTTATCTGAAAAGTTTAACTGCACTGCATTCATTACAGGCTGAGGGGTTTAATTGTTTTGTTCTCATAACATGAAGGGTTTATTTGATCTGATTAAAAAGTTTAATGAACAAAAACTTAGATAAAGGGCTTATGTGATCCTGAGAGATAAGTGTGAATTTGACCCTTTTCCCAATTTTTTTTATTATGAACTAGATGTTCCTTCTATTCTTCCTTTCTTGGAGAGTGATACACTAATATATTGATGATATTCAGGATTGTTTCTCCTTTCTTTCTGATTTTACTCTATCTCCACATGGCAGGATGTGGAGGCTAGCATCATTTCTAGAATGTATCATGAAGGGCAGCTTGTGTCTTGCATTGTATTGCAAGTAGATGATGATAGAAAAGAATTATCACAAAGAAAGATCTGGCTTTCTTTGCGTCTGTCCATATTGCACAAAAGCTTAACACTGGATTCTATTCAAGAAGGAATGGTATGTAGTTTAAAGGGTCCAGCCTTGTATAAGCATTGCTTATGTTTAAAGAAGTTTTGTTCTGTTGTTTCTTGTTGTCTATAGTATTTTGCTGTTCATATCAGTTTAAGCAGCATGGAACTTCCTTTTAGTTACTAGGCTGGCTCATGGTTATGGATTGTGTTGCTTGATTAAAGGTGACCAATTTTAGAGTTGGTGATTTTGTATGTTTGAGGGTTCTCAAACTGCCTGTAGAAAAGAGGTGGCAGGTGCTCTGATTTTTAGATCATTGAAATTGAATCTAATTTCCGTGTATGATATAATAATCTTTTGCTTTCCTGGGTATGTAAACTTTCCCACCAAGTTGAAGAAATCAGATTGGCGAGTTTAATATTTTTGAATATTATGTTATTAGGTTCCAAGATATTCTTAAATTTTCATGAATTTAAAATTGAATCAAATCATTTAACCAAAAATTGTGAAGCCATGGTTTCATGTATACTTGTTACCAAGTTATGTGAATGAAGAGTTTGCTTGTTTCTCTCCCCCTAATTTTGAGGCAGTCGTATTTTTTTACACATTGAGGCAGTCATATATTATTTTCTAGCATATTTAGCAGGTTGTTAATTTACACTTTTTACGTGATTTAATGTGATATTCAGGTGCTTAGTGCATATGCCAAAAGCATTGAGGATCATGGTTTTATGCTTCATTTTGGATTGTCTTCTTTTGCTGGATTTATGCCAAAGCTCAACCTATCAGGTAATTGATACTTTGCCATGCTTCCTGGAATTGGTTTTAACATGGGTTTTGCTTCAAGACTTCTTATCATTAAAACATTTGTGACTGTTCGTTGGGCCCTCTTTTAGGTTATTGGTATTCCAAGTGTAATTTGAATTAAGCAATTTAGAGGGAACATAACTGCCTTGGTAGACATCAACTTATGCATTTCCTATTGTCGATCTGGTTAGTGCTGTATAATGATGCTAATCAGCTAGTAGTTTTGGATGTCATGATATGATATCCTGGTTAGGCATGACTCCGAAGTTTTCTTCACTATGATAATCTGGAAATATATTTCTTTACTTAATGCAGCGAACATGCATCAAGATGATTACAATTTATAATATGATGTCTTTTTGAAATTAGAATACAATACTACAAACAATAAGGGAGATTTAGGGATTGAGCTTTTCTTCAGTATATTCTTCATTGCTCGCATCCTCTTAATTTGTAGAGAGAAGAAACACTGAAGTAGGCATGGGCCAGCTTTTACAAGGGATTGTAAAAAGTGTAGACAGATCTCGGAAAGTAGTCCATTTGAGTTCTGACCCTGGCATGGTTTCAAAGTCTGTGGTATGTTTCTTGCTTAATTGCCTGCATTCATTGCTCTGGAGTGTCATTCTTCTAATAAATTTTCTATATTGACGCAGACCAAGGAGCTTAAGGGTATTTCAATAGATCTTCTTGTTCCAGGCATGATGGTTAATGCACGTGTGCAGTCAACCCTTGAAAATGGCATCATGCTATCATTTCTTACTTACTTTACTGGAACTGTATGTGACATTATTATTATAGTCAAAATATTACATACATGTTCTTGTCTTTCAAATAACATATCTTCATTTACAGGTTGATCTATTTAATCTCGATAAAATATTTCCTTCTTCAAACTGGAAAAACGATTATGCCAAAAATATGAAGGTAATATTTTTTTCAATTTATATTTGATGGAATTGGGATTTTCAATTTTTCATCTGGCCTGGATTGCTACTAGTTAAAATTATTGAATTTGTTGTCTCAGTGGTTCTGAGAGTCCTTTGTTGAAGTTCGTATTTGAATCTCATGGACATGATCTAATTATGTAGTTCTATTGTCCTTTTTGTAGTTTTAATGAGTGATGAAGTTGGTGTTTACACTCTCTTTTTGCTGTTGTGTAGTTCAATGCTCGGATCTTGTTTATCGATCCTTCAACTAGGGCTGTTGGTTTAACACTGAACCCTCACCTTGTCAGTAATAAGGCTCCATCGTCTGTAAGTTTGTTTTACATAGTACACCTCTAGTGTTGTATTCTTTATGTTCTCTTTTTAGCTTTCCGTTATACTCAACATGTTTGTCTATCTAAGTTCTCTGCTTGACTGTTTTAGCTGCTTGCCTTTGATCTTCTGCTGTATTTTAATCTCTTCTCACTTCTCTCATATGAGCTTATTTGTCAAGCAGCTTGTTAAGATTGGAGATATCTTTGACCAATCTAGAGTAGTCAGGGTTGATAAAGGATCAGGCCTTCTTCTGGAAGTTCCTACCTTACCAGTTCCGACCCCTGCTTATGTCAATGTAAGTTTATTAAGAATCAACTTCTTAAGAGCTGGCAGTCTATGTCTGGGCTTGATCTTCTAATTTTATTGAGAAAATTTCAGGCAGCTGACATAGCTGATAAGGAAGTTAAATTGGAGAAGAGTTTTAAGGAAGGAAGCTCTGTCCGTGTCAGAGTACATGGATATAGGCACTTGGAAGGGCTTGCAACTGGTACTTTAAAGGTAGTTTGTGCTTTATTAATCAATAATACACTTTGCTAACAAGTAATCTTGTGAAACAAGTTCATATCCACTGAATATGTAGTGGACTTTTTTATATATATATTGAATTGGGGAAACATAAAAGTCATAGACCTAAGTTTGAAATTTGTTTGATGGAAGTCTGGGGCTTTAAAATATGAAGGAGGGGGGGGGGGGGGGGGGTATTGAAGGGAAATCAATAGCAGATGTTCATATCTATTACAGTTGATGTTTTGTCACCTTTTTTTTTTCTGTGGCCAACTGCTATCAGAATAATTAACTCATATTCACTCCTTGCTTGTTATTCTTCTAAACAGACTAGTGCTTTGGAGGGTTCAGTGTTCACTCACTCTGATGTGAAGCCAGGAATGGTGGTAAAAGCCAAAGTTATTGCCGTTGACAGTTTCGGTGCAATTGTCCAATTAGCTAGTGGTGTCAAAGCACTCTGTCCTCTCCGCCATATGTCAGAATTTGAAATTGCAAAGCCTAGGAAAAAATTTCAGGTTGTTGAAAATTCTTGTTTTGTGGGACTCTCTTTTGCATTTGTGTGGACAAAATGGTAACTGTGGTTCGTTTTCTCAAATCTAATTGCTACCTATTATTAACATTTCACAGGTTGGAATCGAGTTAGTATTTCGCGTTCTTGGTGGCAAGTCCAAGAGAATCACCGTTACGCACAAGAAAACTCTTGTATGCTTTCTCTTGGCTTCTATATTGTCAATTTAATCCAATAGTCTTTTCCTTTTCTGATATATATATATATATATATACATATACATATATATGTTTTACATTTAGCCTTGTCTGTGGAATGCCCATTCTTTTTCACTTAACCTTGTGTAAAGTTCTGAAGGTTGAGGTTGATATCTTCCACATATGAATTGTAATCTTGATCAGGTGGTGTTGTTGTGTCGAAAGAGCCACATAAAATTTTTAGTACTAACCTTTGGTTAAATAGTTCAACTTGGGAGTCGAATTTGACGATATACGCAGAACAGTTAAACCATAACTTTAACTTCATCCTGGACCTGCACAAGGAACTGTTCAAGTCAATTATTGGCGTATTTAGTTCTTATTTGCGACAGGGGATTGTCTATGCGTCCACGATTTTTGTGTTTATAGCTCTTTAAGTCTACTTGTTTATAGACGTTGACTTTTTACTGAATGGTTAGTTCATGGAGTTGGTGAATCAAGTTGTACTTGCTGGCAGTCCCCTAATTTTCACATTACTTCATATTCTGGTATTTTCTTATCTTGCTTCCCTGAATGTATTTGTTCCGGGATTATTTCAGGTGAAATCAAAACTAGAGATTCTTAGCTCTTATGCTGATGTGACTGATGGGTTAGTCACTCATGGGTGGATTACAAAGGTTGAGAAGCATGGGTGCTTTGTGCGGTTCTACAATGGAGTTCAAGGATTTGCCCCCAGGTCAGTTTCTGCAGTTCAAAATATAAGTTTGTGGACATTGTTGTGTGGTGTTATTTTCTTGAGCGTATCTCTTCTGTGCCACTCTTGCTGCCTTGACACCATTGCAGGAAATAACATATTAAGGCGTATAAGTTTGGTTTGACTATGACAACTAATATTGGAACTTTACTGTGCACTCTGTTGCAGATCAGAACTTGGTTTAAGTCCAGGCAGTGACATTCATTCTGTGTGTCATGTTGAACAAGTTGTTAAGTGTAGAGTTGTCAAATGTATTCCTTCTTCACGCCGAATAAATCTCAGTTTCAATGTGACACCTACGAGGTTTGTATTCCTTCTAAACCCTGTGATATTTGTGTCATATAATACATGTTTTGCCTCATTATTCCCTTTCCTATTGAAATATTTGATAGGGCATCAGAGGATGAGAGCATCAAACCAGGCAGCATAGTCTCTGGAGTTGTCGAAAGCATAGCACCTCACGCAATTGTAGTGGCTGTCAATGATGCAAGTCGCACGAAAGGCACTATCTTTCTAGAACATTTGGCAGACCATCGTGGTAAGTTGATGCCCTTTTCAGCTTAGGCTTCTTGATTTCATTTGGAATTTTCCACTATGTTCTACTTTTCCCTATGATTCTGCAGGTATTTGTATTTAATTTTGCTCCTGGTTCTCTCTGTATATGGAACAGGGCTTGCCACTTTATTGATGTCTGTTATGAAGCCAGGATACCAATTCGATAAGCTCTTGATTCTTGGTAATCTTTCCATTGTTTCTTTAACACCTATCTAATCTAACTTAAGATGAGATTTGGAATAATAGGATAATATAAAGAATGGTTGTTATCTTGCATTAGACAAAAAAATTAGGAGTAATGAATCATAAAGAATAAATTGTGATCTTTTTTTGCCTGCTCAAGCATATGCAGCTTATTTTGGGTGAAAAAAACAATGTGAGAACTGTGTTTGTTGTTTTGGTTTAGTACTTATACCTGATTTGAAAAAATGTTGCAGATATTGAAGGAAACAACCTTATACTCACTGCCAAGTATTCACTAGTTAACTCAAACAAACAGCTTCCTCTTGATGTTAGCCAAATCAGTTGTAATTCTGTGGTTCATGTAAGACTTTTCCTTTCATTTTCTTTTGCTATTTCCTGTTGATTGTTGGCCAAATTCACTAGAAAAGGTTCGTCATTAAATATTTTTATATTTGGATGACAACCAGGGATTTTGACCTCTTGGGAGCCTGAGTTTATAAGCTTTTTCATATTATCCTTGGCTCATGTACATTTTTTTCCAGGGTTACATCTGCAATATAATTGACTCTGGATGCTTTGTACGCTTTATTGGACGTTTAACTGGTTTTGCTCCAAAAAGTAAGGTATGAAATCAGATATATCTCATCTGTCTAATTGTATAACTATCAACTCACCATTTACATTAAATCTGGATTTTGGGATGTTTTTCAGGCTACTGATGACAGGAGAGCGGATCTTTCTGAGGTCTTTTACGTAGGGCAGTCTGTTCGCAGCAACATAGTTGATGTAGACCCAATATCAAGACTTAGTTTATACATTGAAAACTTCAGGATTCTTCTTGCTTAATCTTTTCTTTCTTATCTCTTCCAGGTTGCTGGTGATACAGGTAGAATAACACTATCATTGAAGCAGTCATTGTGCTGTTCGACTGATGCATCTTTTATTGAAGAATACTTTATTTTGGAAGAGAAGGTAACATCCGAATTTCTCTCATTGACAAACTGCATTAGAGTACACCTTGAGAAGAGACATGTGGCATCAGTGTCATGCTTTGAAATTTTTTCTAGGATTAAAGTACTAGGATAGTAACAAGTACTATATCTAGCAAATTGATCAACTGGTTAATTTGCTTTCGAAGCAAGTTCTCACTTAATCTGAAATAATCCTTTCCCTGGTTATGGCTTTAAATTAATTGCCATAATCTTGTTTCACCTTGTTTGTTTTTCACACTTGTCTGGTTTTGAGTTTGTTGAACTAATTGTTTTTTTAATTGTAAGTTCTTTTTACTTACCTTATTTCTTCTTATGGGGAGGGAGAATGCAAGTGGTGAAAGTTTTGTCCTTTTATGAAAGTTCAGTCCATATGTTAGTTGTTTTGGGGAGGGAAAGTACTGTCGTTGAAGTTTGAAGGCTCCTCGTCTGGCTGATAGGCCTGGGCCTGCCAGGCTTCTGGGATGGCTCTGAAGTAGCAGCTGTGAAAAATGGTTTCTTAATTAGTTTTTTGGTTGTTACCTTACCTGTCAATGTAATTGATGTGAGTTTTCGCAGGTGTATTAATTGTCAAATCTGTCTGCAATCATTATCTTCATCTGTGTCTTGTGTGGGTTCTATTACTACTTATTTTGTGGGAACTTGTTATACTTGTTTTATTTCCTTACTTTGAGTTCATTTTACTCTTCTTTTGGCCAGATTGCAAAGATACAGGCATTGGACTCTGACAACAGCCAATTTAGATGGGTGGATGAATTTGGTATTTGTAGCATTGTAGAAGGGAAAGTGCACGAAGTTAAGGATTTTGGTGTTGTTATCAGCTTTGAGGGATATAATGATATATATGGCTTCATTTCACATCATCACTGTAAGTCACTAACCTAAAATTGTCTAGGCCCTTTTTTTTCTTGGGTCTTGTCAAATTTTGACAATATTTAATTCTTTGCAGTGGCTGGAAACACTGTGGAAAACAGCTTGATTGTCAGGGCTGCAGTTCTTGATGTTTCGAAGATTGAACGCCTTGTTGATCTGTCTTTGAAGGCAGAGTTCATCAATAGCTCCAAAGGCGAGAGCTCTACTGTAAAAACACTTAAGAAGGTTTGCAATGTTGTCTCATTCTCTGGCATGGTTTCCGTAACAATAATTGTGCTGACTGTTATATATATCTTTCTTTCCTTGGTGTTTCTGAGGCCGCATAGGTATTAAATGTTGCACTGTCATAGAGACTTAAACTCTTTGTACTTAATTATTATTTCCTTGTATGCAGAAACGTAAAAGAGAAGCTCATAAGGAGTTAGAAGTGAATCAAATGGTAAACGCAATTGTTGAAATTGTGAAGGAAAATTACTTGGTGAGTTTTTAGTCTCCCTTTTAATATTTAACTCATTTTAATATGCCATGGTGTCTATGTGAATGCTAAAACCTTTCCCCTTTCCTCTAAACAGGTTCTCTCACTTCCAGCTTATGATTTCACCATAGGCTACGCATCACTAACTGATTACAACACCCAGAGGTTGCCTACTAAACAATTTGCTCATGGGCAGAGGTAATAATGCAAATGCTGGTTGCTTTAAATGATACATACCCTTTTGACTGGTAAACTCTTAGCAGTGTTCATCAGTGCTTAACAAACTTTCAATTGCTCGGTAAAATGTCATAGGTTTCTTGTCTGTTAGTTTATAAATAAAGTTTGCCTCCTAAACAGTCTTCCCATGTGCAGAGGTAATAATGCAAATGCTGGTCATAACTTTTAAAATTGTGTGGCTGGTAAAATCCGGATTTGGATTTTGGAATCTAAAGCCCATTTTATTTTGAGTTTTAAAATTATGTTTTTGAAATCCTAATCCTACTACCCTATAAATATCCTATACAACACTCCTTTACTTTTACATAATAAAGTTAAAACCTAACCTACTCAAAACCCAAAAAGGACATAGACTTTAAAACCACTGGTTTTAAAAACAACTTAAAACCCAAAAAGAACATAGCCTTAGTGGGTTTTTTCAGTGCATGGAAAACTTTCAAATGCTTGGTACTATGTCATATGTTTCTTGGTTGTTAGTATAAATAGAGTTTGCAACAATTAGCTAATAAGTGCCATACATTATCATATTAGATATGTAATCTCATAAGGGCATGTCTGCTCAACTTATCATGTTAGCAGGCAGATTTTACTATGCCTGCTAGACAAAAGGTTTCAAGCATCAGTCAAATTAATGGTGAAGATGATTATAAAAATTATAGTTGGTGGACCTTAGTGCACATAAATGTATACATAGTTTAGTTCAGCTCAATTGACCATGTTGTTTGTTGTATTTGGAATTTCTAATCCCTACCTGAAAAACTATTGAACCATTAATCAAGCATCAGTCAAGACTGTTACTATTTAAAAGAAAAAAGTAGTAATTACTTTTGTGAGGACATGAATTGTGTGCAGATATAAATCTGCCTGCACAAGATCAGGCTTTCTGCATGTATTAAGTCAAGAGCGAGCTAGGGCAGAAAAGAAATATATTTTACAGTTCTTTTCTGTTTTAATAAGAAATGAAATATCATTTTAAAAGCTAGCCTGAAGAGAAATATTTTTATTTGTTAAATAGTGAAGATTATACAAAAAACTTAAAAGAGGATAACCTAAAGATGTTGATTTTTTAGTGGGTTAGCAAATGTGTTGTTTCTACTTCGGACATGATATAGAATGTTGAGCTACTGACCAGCAGGTTCAGGTGCTTCTCCAAAAATTAAGCCCATTAAGTAATATCGATAAAAAGTTTTATTGTGAAGATAGGGGAATGGCTTTGCTCTGCGCCTAGCCAATCTACAGTAATATAAATAAAGCGTTCCATCAGATTCAGCAACACCTGGCTTGTCTTCTGGAAGCTATTGTGGAATGCCTTCCTTTGAGAATGCTTTCAGAGGTTATGTTTAAAATCTAGGAAGCCTTCTTTGGAGGCAAATACTAGCGTAATGGAACATCTCCTGCCGTAAACATGTTACTTCAGCCATGAAAAAATGCGTTTCTAGGCATTGTGTAAATTTAAGTTTGAACTGAGGTCCTTTCTCTAATGCTGTGAACTATAGTCTTGACCAGCTTTTTTCCTTGTTCCTTGTAGTTTCTAGGTTCTATTATTTGTACTGCTACATAATTGTCATGTTTTTTGTGTTTGCAGTATCTCTGCCATTGTAACGGCTCTTCCAGCTCCTGCAACTGGTGGGAGGTTGCTGCTGCTTCTCAAATGTATAAGTGATGGTGTGGAGACATCTAGTTCTAAGCGTGCAAAGAAGAACTCTAGTTATGATATTGGATCTCTCATTCAGGCAGAGGTTCAAATTATTTCATTTTCTTCTGTTGGGAACTATAGTTTTGGATGCAGATTATTTACTACACTTAAATGTTGTCTTTGATTGATTTTCAGATTACTGAAATGAAGCCTCTTGAAATCCGGGTGAAATTTGGATCTGGATTTCTTGGAAGAATACATGTAACTGAGGTTGTGAGTCTTTATCTTCTAATGTCGAGATTTGGAGCGAGTGCTTCCTCCGTTGGTTTTTATGTTTTAGTTTCTGTTTGACAGGCAACTGATGGTAATTCTGCTGAAAGCCCCTTTAGTAACTACAGAATTGGACAAACGTTGACTGCAAGGATTGTCTCAAAGGGTATCAAGCTTGATAACGTTAGAGGATGTTTTGAATTATCGGTCAAGCCATCCTTGCTCGAAGGTAAGCATTATTATTCATCTGATGCTCATATTTAGCATGATGATACCCGTGGACTGATATAAGCATTATATCCTAAAATCTGTACTGTTAGCTATCAAAGCATGTATTCTCAGAAGTTTCTTGATGTTTAAGACTGCATTTAAATTAAGCCTATTATTGTTGCTGGAAAAAATTCACGGAAAATTTGGAAGTGTAAAAGGTTTAATTGTTCTCTTTCTATTGACTGATGATCTTGTCATGTCTCCAACTTAGATAGCACATATGCATACTGGTCATTCCATTTAGTCAACAATGAGTTGTGGGAGCCTAAAACTGTGATATGTATATTTTTCTAAAGTTTTTTATTTGCTGAATCACATTGAATACTTGCATTCAAATTTCATACCACAGTTGCATACTAAAAATTTCCCAACTAAATAGTTTCCAGCAGTAGTTCTGGTGCTCAATGTGAAAACATGACAGTGAATTTTGTTAACGCATAATTTTTCCATTCCTTATATTTAGCTTCCTTCTCTTTTTTATAGAAGTTGGGAATTTAGAATATTCCAAGTAGTCTTTAGAGGAAGTTTGGAAGAAAGAGGAACATTGGAAATTTGTTCTTTTGTGTTAGGACTGTTTATATGTGATTTTTCATCACTTGTATCCATTTTTATTCTAACCTCTAAATCTTATAAAACGAACATTGATAAATGCTTCAATATATCACTTCCATTGGTAAAGCTGTTAAATGATTTATGAAGTTGATTAACTAATCTTAGTTGCATTGTGTATACAGGATATAATGAAACAGATAATAAGTTGTCTTCTGGAGAATTCAACTACTCATATGGAGAGCGTGTTTCTGGTTTTGTGTATAAGATTGACCCTAATTGGGCCTGGTTGACGGTATCTCGAGATGCTAAGGCTCAGTTGTATATTCTCGACTCTTCTTGTGAGCCTTCTGAACTTGCAGATTTCCAGAAGCGATTCTATGTGGGTAAAGCTATTTGTGGTTTTGTAATCAGTGTGAACAAGGAGAAGAAGTTACTTCGTGTAGTCTTGAATGCACCAGTTGGTGGTACTGAGAAACTTAAAGGAATTGTTTCTGACCATCATTCATTATGCCATTTAGTTGAAGGCAGTGTTGTGGGTGGCAAGGTTTCTAAAATTCTTCCTGGTGTTGGTGGATTGTTGGTCCAAATTGATCAGAACCATTATGGGAAGGTTCATTTTACTGAATTGACAGACTCGTGGGTCTCAAACCCACTTTCTGGTTATCATGTAGGACAGTTTGTAAAATGTAGAGTTATGGAGATTAACTGTGCTTTTGAGGGAGCTGTCCATGTTGACTTATCCCTGAGATCAACTCCAGATGTTTCACGTGACCTGAAATCCGCCGAGTTTAATGGCAGGAAGTAAGCTTATATCTTTGCTGAGTATGGATTAGTGAACCGTTTTTAAAAGCTATTGTCTATCACTCATGCTTCTTTTTTGACATTATAGGTTCTAGTAATCATAAGTATCACTGATCAATGTTGCAATTGGTTCCTTAGTTTTCCTTGCATTCCTTTGACAATTTTTTTCATTGATATCTATATGCTGGTTGCACTAATATTAGTGCCTTGAGGAAGTGGTAAATATATATATACCTCACTGGTTTACTATATAATTTTATGATTAGCTTAGGAAAATAGAGTATTTAAAAAGGTTGAAGAAATTCTTGCAAGGTCATTGTTCCTTTTCAATTTAGAACTTATATGATAAACACATGTATGTGGAAATCTGCTTGCTGGATTGAACCTGTAGGGTTGACTGCAGAATCTGCATGCTGTCATTGAATCATCAAAAGTATGACACCTTCGTCAAAAGTTTGAGTAATTTGAACATTTAGCTATAAGGTTGTTAATTTATGTGTGCATTCTTCACCAATTAGGTCCAGGGGTAGGATACATGGGAAGAGCTGGCATTACCTATTTGAGGCTGTATTGTTAGATGCATATTTATTGATTTTGTAAATCTATACATTATTAGATGGAACTTGATTTAATTTAATAATTAGGTCCTGTTCTCAGATCCTTAGCAATTTCAGATATGTTGACTTTTTGGAAGTTGATTTGGTAGCCTGGCATTGATCATCATAGTTTCGTTGCTCTTCTATAATTACATATCTACAGTTTCTGGCGTCACAACACAAGTTCATGATTGCAGGCACAATTGTATCCAGCGAGTGGACAAAATAACAGACCTTCATCCTAATATGGTTGTACAGGTATTGTACTGTATTACTTTTCTATCCATTGAGTTTCATACATCAATATGACCAGGATTCTGGCATTATCCTTTCCTAGCATGAGTATCCATGTCTTAGTGTTGATTCTTGCTCAAATTCTCTACATTTTGTTTTTTGATTCATCATTATTGACTTCTGTAGGGTTATGTTAAAAATGTCTCTGCAAAAGGATGCTTTATCATGCTTTCACGGAAGATGGATGCCAAAATTCTCCTTTCTAATTTGTCGGACAATTTTGTTGAAAATCCAGAGAAGGAATTTCATGTTGGAAAACTTGTGATTGGAAAGTAAGTATATATAATTGAAACAATTCCATGTTGATGGCAAGTATGCAACTCTGACATCTGATGCAGGGTGCTATCAGTGGAACCATTATCAAAGCGTGTTGAAGTCACCCTTCGGACTTCAAGTTCTGTCGATGCACCAAAGTCAGAAACTAATCATCTAAACCAATTTATTGCTGGAGATCTTGTTCATGGAAAAATCAAGCGCATTGAGTCTTACGGGTTGTTTATATCCATTGATCACACAAACGTGGTATGTTAACTGGTTTCTTGCTTGAAGATGTTTAATTAAATTTGTTGGCTTTGATCAAGAGCTTATCTTTTGGCTATTATCAGTGGGTTGCATGTATGTAAACCAAATCACATGTGGACTATAGAGTTTACCTGTTATCTTTCTTTATTGACATCTACCGTCCAAATTACATGCCAAATATTTCCATCTTCACTTGTCAAGATATACAGGGACCTATATATTGAACTAGACTCATGCTCATTGGACTCGTATGTTTATGATTCTTTCTTTTGCCGTTTTGCGTAGGTTGGATTGTGCCATGTGTCAGAGCTTTCTGATGATCATATAGATGATATACAGTCAAAGTTTAAAGCTGGTGAGAGAGTGACAGTGAAAATCTTGAAGGTTAGTTTACTATTAAAAATCAAACATTGTCAACTTTACGTCAGTATACAGAAAGATACATGGAGGGGTTACTTTAAGATATTTGAATGCGCTTCTTTTTACTTTGGGATGGATGGGAGTAAAACAAAAGCAATATAAAATACGTACCTTTGCATGGATGATGGTGCTGCTTTTGAAGCTGTTCAGGTTGTCCCTTTCATTTCATTTTCCAAATTGAATAAACAGTGTGTGTGTTACGTAAAGTTGATCCAAGAGTAGGTTGTTGAAAGAAAAAAAGGGAGTTTTATATTCTTAAACTTTCAATTGATTTGTCACCTTAGGCTCCGATATTTTCTTTCAGGTGGATAAAGAGAAAAACAGAGTTTCTTTGGGGATGAAGAAATCATATATTGATGACGGGGAAGTACTGCAGACACCTTCAATACAGAACCAAGATTTTGCCGTTGGCATGAATGGTTCTGTTGCTCTAGCCGAACCAACAATTTTACCACAGAGCAACTCGGAAAACGTTAATGATGAATTTGATAATCATCATTCCATACTAGGTGATGCTGAATCTAGGGCTCTTGTACCTCCTCTCGAGGTTCCACTGGATGACATGGAAAGCTTTGATGTTGAAGCTAGTGTTGCTCAAGGTGTGGTAAATTCTACCACTGCAGATACCACTGAGGATAAAAACAAAAAGAAAGCAAAAAAGAAAGCTAGAGAAGAAAGGTAAGGGACACTGTACAAGAATCCTTTTGCTCTGATTTTATGTAGGGGAAGTAGTACTAGTTTCACGCTTTTGTTTTTTTTTTTTTTTAATATTGGTTGCTGTGGAATTAGAAGTGTAATTTACTAATGGTTCTGTAAAGGGAGCGAGAAATAAGATCTGCCGAGGAGAGGCTGCTAATAAATGACATCCCAAGGAGCACGGATGAATTTGAGAAACTTACTCGGAGTTCCCCTAATAGTAGCTTTATATGGATAAAATACATGGAGTTTATGGTTGCTTTGGCAGATATTGAAAAGGCACGATCTGTTGCTGAAAGGTACCTAATTCAGTTAGTGATCTATTTTTAGTTTTCGTCATATCTAAGAATTTCAGCATCAAAATCATCTGTGGGTATTTCCAAGCATGGATGCTTCATAGTTTCTGACTTCATATATGTACAACAGTGGTTTACCTCTCTCTTTCTTCTCTTTCCCATGAAACTCATCACTCGACTGTTATATTAGGGCTTTGAGAACAATAAATATCAGAGAAGAGTCTGAGAAGCTGAACATCTGGGTTGCTTATTTCAACTTGGAAAATGAGCATGGCAACCCTCCAGAGGTAATATGATTAGGCCCCAAATTTATTTTCATTTTCTGAATTCGATTACTCTTGATGCTAGTTTAAAGAAGAAAAGAAGCATTTAAAAGTTGTCTCAACTTGAAATTTTGTTTTTCAGGAGGCTGTTTCAAAAGTGTTTCAAAGAGCATTGCAGTATTGTGATCCCAAAAAGGTACACCTTGCGCTTCTGGGAATGTATGAGAGAACAGAACAGCGTGAATTGGCTGATGTGCTTCTTGACAAAATGACAAGAAAGTTTAAGAAGTCGTGCAAGGTAGAGACATATTATTGTGTGGGTTTCCATTAATATTAATGCCACAGAATTTTCCCCGAGTGATGTATATTTTTCTGTTTGTCATCCAGGTGTGGCTAAGAAAGATGCAGTTATTTTTGAAGAAAAACAGTGATGGGGTTCAGTCTGTTGTAAATCGAGCTCTTATGTGCCTACCGCGGCATAAGCATATAAAGTTTATTTCACAGTCTGCGATTCTTGAGTTTAAATGTGGTGTTCCAGATAGGGGAAGATCCATGTTTGAGGGAATGCTTCGGGAGTATCCCAAGAGAACAGATTTGTGGAGTGTCTATCTGGATCAAGTAATACAATAAAGTCATTGTTTCTTCAAATTAAAAAAATGAAACATGTTGAAGAAAAGATAAATCTATATTTGTTGGCTCTCCTTGTAACTAATTGTTTTCAAAATTGACAGGAGATTCGGCTTGGTGATGGGGATTTGATTCGCGCGTTATTCGAGAGAGCAATAAGTTTGAGCCTTCCCCCAAAGAAGATGAAGGTGAGGAGATTAATACTTAATACTAGGTTGCTCCAATCATATCTGCTAACTCTGGAGTATTAGCATCAGTCAGCCTTAGTATTAGTATTGTAAATATATTAATACTAATAATAATGCTGTGTGGTGCAGTTCTTGTTCAAGAAGTATCTTGAGTATGAAAAGTCCATTGGTGATGAAGAACGAATTGAAGATGTGAAGAAAAAGGCTATGGATTATGTTGAGGCTACCCTCTCATGATGGATGGGGTAATATACATACTAACTCATTCCATGTACCATTTTTGTATTATTATGTAAAACCATTTTGGGAAGAATGCTTCCATCCATGTCACTAAATTATTGCAACCTTAAGCCCATATTAACTTTCTATTTTTGTCACTCTGGTTTTTCATTTTTTATAGCTATATGTTAATCGTCATTTAACTTTATATTTTATTGTCACTCTGTTTTTTTTTCATTTTTTCTGGCTACATGTTAATCGTCATCACTACAACCATCCATCCATCATCTATTCTCCTATTCTTATTTCAATCTTACAATTATAAACCGCAGCTATTTGGTTTGAAGGAAATTAATTCATTTGCAAATATATCCGCGAACTGTTAATAGGGCCTGATTTAATTGCAAAAGTTGTATAACAACCCCACTTTTTATGTTCTTTAGTGTTTCTTGAGTTAACAAGGTAACAAGGCGGGTAGTCATGATAATTATTAGTGGTTGGTTATTTTTTTAAATGTTACTATTACTTATTAATATTACTCGCTTTAGATAATGAAAAAAAAAAAGTGGGATAGCTGATCATTCCGTATAATTTGTATTTGCTTACCTTTGAATAGTTTGTGCTGATTAAATGCTTCAAGTGCTCATCAAATTTAAATATAAAAGAGTTCTTTTTTTGTGGATAAAAGAAAATAAAACATGATTGTTACTCTTGTGTGAATAAACGAGTGCGATTCTCTTTTCAAGGAACTAGAAAACATCCCACCGTGTGTCATACTTGCATTTTAAAAGGTAGGCCTATTTTATTACATTTCATATTCTCTCCATTTTTTCTTTATTTTCTAATTTCATACATTCGTCTTATATAAATGATTTTAGTCATTCAACTTTTCTTAGGGTTAATTAAATTTAAAGTACCACTATTCACACCTCATAAAATTGTATACACTCCAATTATTATACCCAACCCATTAAAATTAAAATATTAATTTATATTACTGTACACACTCCATTATTTGATAAATATATCCTTAAAACAATAAAGATAAAAAATATCTTGCCATTAAAATAAATGATTTATTAAATTATAAATAATAATTAAAATAACATTAGATTTTCTCATAAATTCAATAATAGTTCAAATTTCAGGAACCACCACATATATCAATCGCCCATCCCAAATCATGAATCAATTTTATCATTCGTTTATACTATATAAAAGAATAGATAGAGAAAGAACAATGATGAAAAACGAAAATAGAAAATATGCCCATGTGTAAACACCGAAAGAAAATCGAGATAAGTGGATTGCCAATCGTGATATTTCTCAATTGTGACAATTTTTTTGTTCAATTTGTTGATGATTCTAAAACCCTTTAATTCGTATTGTTTCAATTTAATTTTCATCGATTTGTTTGCTTTATTTCGTATATAATTTACTGTAATTATTATAGTGAATAACAATAATTTTTTCTCTTGTTTATAAATAGACCTCGCAATATATATTGGTAATAAATTTTATTTATTAATAATCTTTTAAATTCCAAAAATCCCCTCGCATTATATGGGCTCACAGTTAGCTTGCATTTTTTTGGGCCTGCGAAGAGGCCCATGCCATGGATGAGTAGTGTAATTTTGTCATAAACTGAAGGATATAATTGTCATTTGATTCCCAAACCCCCACGGCTCCTCTTTCTTATAACTGCGATTAGGGTTTGGGCCGTCCTCTTCCCTTCTGCCCCCTCACTCTACAACCAACCAGACGCCACGCCGTCACAACTCAAAAGTATGGCAACTCTTTTCTCTTTCATTGTTATTCAGGGCTAGGTTGGTGATGGATGACTAATTCTATTTATTTTTGGTTTGTGCAGGCGAGCCAGAAGACATGGAGCCCGAACCAGCGGTAGTTGAGGTGAACGAGGTAGACAAAGTTCATACCGGCGTTATGCTCTTCAATCGCTGGTCCTACGAAGACGTCCAGGTCATTTCTCTGTTTAATTACTCATCCGATTTATTCTGTTAGTTTTATGTGATGGGTACGCGCTCTTCTTAATTTGGTTTATGATTAGTCGTCTTCAATTATTTTTTGGCTGGAGGTAGCCTATAACTCACAAATCAATCTTTTTTCCTTGGAGTTTCTCGTTACAGATCAATTTGGTTCAAATGAATCAACACTCAGCATTAAACAAGTGTTAAATGAATTTACCTATAATTTTTCTTTTCTCTTGTGGATGTGTGATTTTTGAAGCCTCGGCAATCACATGATTTGGGTTCCGCTATTTCATATATTCTTGTGTAAATTAAACTACCAAGTGTTGCTGCAAAAAATATTCTTTAACTCTAATTTAAGTCTCTACACCAACACTTAGAATCGACTTTTACCCAACTATCCCACTTGTGTCATGTTTAACTGACCGAGTCTAAAGTGTAGAACAATCAGGTGAAGAATAAAGTTCATCGTTGTATGAGCAGGATTTGAATCCCAATATAACTTCCATTTCCAGAAGTAGTGTGATTAAAATAAAATACTTGTTTTTATTAGCATCATTGTATATGGATTCCCCCACCCCACCACCATAAAAAGACTTTTACATCTTTGATGGTGTATAATGTGTGTGTAAGTCTCCTGGATATGAATACTGAGAAGTAATTTAAAAAAATATTATTATTATTTACACCAAAAACAATTGTTTCGAAATTTGAAAACTAATATTCTGAAATACCACATTTTTGTGGTTATAAATGTTAGTATTGGATCTATAATTATGTGTTGTGCTTTTGGGAATTCACTCATTCCCTATGTCTACATAAGATAAATTTCTTCATTTAACTAGTACTCCCTCTGTCGATGAGTAAGCTTCCCCTTTCTTTTTGTTGTTTTGTTCAAGAAAGTATTTATTTATTAATATATGGTGGACCAATATGTTGACTTTTGTAAAAAGTAGTGGATAGTTGTGTAAGAAGGTATCCCTTTATTAATATATATGTACTCCCTTGGTCCCTCGTTAAGTGTCTTCTTTTCTTTTGCACAAGAATTTAGAAATATAATATTAAATGCGTAGTGTTGTGTGATAGAAAAGAAAAGGTAGAGAGAAATAGACAAAGATGTTGAGACAGATACTTCCCAAATTAGGAAGGATGAAACTTAACTTGGGACACCTGTTTTGGAAAAAAAAAATTAACAAGGGACGCAGGGGTGAGTATATTATTAGCTTCAACTATTGTCTCTTGTTTTGTGTAATTGTGTGCCAATACGCTGATACATCTTGAAGCATAGCTTGTTTTCTATGAAGGGTTATTGAGATTAATTTGGTTTTCCCTCGCACCTTGTGACCGGTGACTCTTATTTGTTATAGATTAGTGATATTTCCGTGGAAGATTACATCACTGCTACTGCAGCCAAGCATCCTACGTTCATGCCTCACACAGCTGGCAGGTACCAAGCAAAGCGTTTTAGGAAGGCTCAGTGCCCTATTGTTGAGAGGTTGACCAACTCCCTGATGATGCACGGGCGTAACAATGGGAAGAAGCTCATGGCAGTTAGGATTATTAAGCATGCCATGGAGATCATCCACTTATTGACTGATCTCAACCCCATCCAAGTCATTGTTGATGCTGTTATCAACAGGTTTGCAACTCCCTTCTCTGTTTTGTATATCATTGTTAAAAGAAATTGGGAACTGTAATTGAAAAATTATTAGTAACTTTAACTCGCATTTTGTGTAGTGGGCCAAGGGAAGATGCCACTCGTATTGGATCAGCTGGAGTGGTGAGAAGACAGGCAGTCGATATCTCTCCCCTACGTCGTGTCAATCAGGCAATTTATCTGCTCACAACCGGTGCACGTGAAAGTGCTTTCAGGAACATCAAGACCATTGCGGAGTGCCTTGCTGACGAACTTATCAATGCTGCCAAAGGATCTTCAAACAGGTGAGAAATGCCTTGTTTCTCGAGTCTCTTTTATCTGGCGCTATTACTTGTGTAGTTGAACTGATAGTCATACAATTTTTCATTTGCAGCTATGCTATAAAAAAGAAAGATGAGATTGAGAGAGTTGCCAAGGCCAACCGTTGAGAGGAATTTGTTTGTTTCAGAAATTTGTGGTATATCCACCTGGCCTGTTATGTTACATTAGTAGGGTATAGTGCTTTTTGTAGGCAACTATGATTCTATCTAGAATACGTGAGAACCCTGAACTTAATCGCATTATTTTTTTTTTTGGATGAGAATTGGTAACTTTGTTATTTATACAATTGCATGTCATTTAGATATATATTTCATTGTTTGGATATAATGAAGCAGACATCATCTCTTTTGTTGCAATGCAACACAAAACATTACAACTAATGCGTAGGAAACATTTGTGTTAAGCATGGTTGTTTATTTCCTAAAACCTGAGTACAAAATCTAGCAAGCTATTGAATACGACAGTTAAATTTAACTGCAACTTGGAATCCACATTAAAACTTGTCAGTTGCTTTTAATATATCTCCTGTCCCATTTGAACTATTCCTTCATGGAAATGATCGTGTGGCCTCTCAATGTCCAAGTACCTTCTGCTAAATATTATATGGAAACTAAAAAAATTAAATTGATAATAATTTTAGAGGAGGAAGTAAAGTAAATAACCTAAAACTAAAAGTCGCCGCACACTTCAATCTTCATCCCTTCTGTGCTATCGATTGCCTTCATGGAGGCAACTTCTGTGTTCATAACTCTCAAATTGAAATTAAATTTGAGCATCTGTAGAATAATGGGTGAATCTAATGTGTATCTCGCACCCAGGAGGCACTGCTACATTGGGTCAGTTGAGTTACCGATTTATATTGGGTCAATTGAAACCCAATTCACATTAAGAATTGGACAGGCACCATGCACGTTCCCAAAAAAAAAAAATATCTAATGTGTTCATATCCCTAGGGTCTCCATCATACCTATCCAACTACAACAAGCAACTGCTATACCAATTACTTCTCTCTCTCTCTTTTGGTCTTTTTTTCAAATAATAATATTATATTCTTTGGATTCGAAACAAATTGTATAGTTTACCAAAGTAAGAATGTTTGGGAAGGGCAAGGCAAGTTTTTGTTGTGTGTTTGTAGAAGTTGTTACAAGGATTTTCCAAATCAATTTATAGGTCACTTCCCCCTAATAATCTTTACATTTTTTTTTAGAACGTTCCACAATAATTTTCACACCTCAAATATGGAAATAAAACACTCTGACAATATCTACTTTATTTTAAAATATTCTCCATTCATTAGTTTAAAAAGTTAATAAAACAAGTTTTTCTTAAAATTAATAGATATTTATGAGTTAGCAATGAAAAGAAGCAATTAGAAAATTAAGAGTGGCTGGCCAATAAAAGAAGAAAGAGTGGGCATACAAAAAATCAATCCTTTTCCTCCTCCCTTGTCGTCTTTCTCCCAGTCTCTCTCGTTGATGTTATTAATAGTGAAAAACATTATTGAATGAGAAATTGATTCCTTAATTGGTTGTATTGAAATCGGAATGGACGTGGATGAGTGGGAGGTGGTTGGTGGTGGTGACGATGGATTTGTGGAGATGTATGATCAAAGTGTTTTGGAGACGAATTACTTCAATATCTTCTCTCCGGAGATGGAATATTGTTTAAGCAATAGAGGAGAGGCGGAGGAGGAGGAGGCGGCGGCTTTGTTGAATGATGAATTATTCGAAATGGAAATGGAAGATGATTCAGGGGAAGAAGAAGGGGCAGGGGGGATTTGGAAGCGTGGTATTTGGTCATTTGGAGTAGCTGCTGCCGCTGCTGCTTTGTTTGTGCATCATATTCTTATGACCACCCACCACCCTCCCCCCTTTCTCATTTACACCTCCCACAACTACAAGGTAAGCTGCTTCCATCAATCAATACTTACAAAATCATATAATACTCCGTTTGGTTTACGGGATAGGATTGGATTAGAGGAAAACGGATAGACTAGAACCAGAAAATTTGGTTTTCTGGATCGAATTGTACACGATATAGTCGTTCTAGTCTATCCACAGTCATGGTCTTGTACAAGCCCTCAAACCAAACACGAGATCACCCGGGATTATAAAAACAATCTCAGGCAATCCCTCAAACCAAACGAGTGAAATTGGTTCATACTATTAGTTGTTTTGACTAAAGAATATTAGTTATTTTTACTGATTAGTATTAGTTGTCAGTTTTAGTTTAACTAATACCCTTTATTCAATGAAGTTGTCCTTTTTGTTTTGTTTTGTTTAAATAAATTGGTTTGAGCAGGCAAGTAGAAGCAGGGAGCGGCAGGCCATGGCCATCAGAGGAGAAGGAGGAGTTCCGATGACCACAGCTCGGATTACTTGTGGTGGTTATTATGATGCACCATCTCTTTAATTCACTCACTTCAGTTTCTCTCCACTAATACTAATACCCATACCAATGAATACATATGGTGGGATTGGCATTGGACTAGTATAATATATGAATGAATATTCGAGTGTTGCATAAATAAAAAATTACTTGCATAACTCTCTCTCTCTCTCACAACGGATAATAGCATGACGGGGTGTTAATCCATCGGTATTTGTATTTAAATATTCTCAATTTTATGATTTATATACGAATATTTAATTTGATTTCATAAATGCATAAATTCAAAATACTCATATGAAATTTGATATTCATAAGTATATATATATATATAATATACTCGATTATATATGTATTATACGATTGGAATAATTCTAGGAATTGGAAGAAAGAATCATTATTTATGCAGTTATACATCAAAGAATCATGAGTAGGTTTTATAATAATAATAATCATTTATTTGTTCAAAAAATCAACTCACATATCTAATCTAATCTAACTATATTTAATAACAAAATCTACCTCTAAAAGTAGTACTAAAATTTCTAAAGATATTTGCAAAGACGTCCATTATTTTTTTTTTCCGCCTTGAAACGACGTCATTTAAAGAATTTCATAAACATACTTCTAACATTAATTATTTATTTTTCAATCTTTTAAGGTTTATATTAAATATTTAAAATATATGATATATTATTACAACAATAATATATTGATTTAGAATGGCTCCATGCATCTTGTGTCCCTTCCAAAATTTAAATTGGATTACAATTAAACAAAATGTGGTGATTTAATTTACAATTAAATCAAAACCTGTAATATATACACTTCGTCTTATTCAATTTTTTTCAATTTAATTTTTTGTTATAATACTCTACGATCTCAAACTAAAATTTATTAATATTCAGACTGTAGTATCAAAGAATAATTAAGGGTCGGAGGTGGATCGAGCGAGACTCCCCACCAAAAGGAAGAGCATTATTGGTAGTAAGGCCACCACCACAACCATCTTCATCAATCTTCATTGCCTCACTAGCAATTAAATTAAACATATGGAATGATGGATGTATGGTTGACCTTATCGTGAAATTTTTTAAAAAACTGCAATGGTGCCCCTTTTAATTTTGTAAAAAAAAAAATTAATATTCAAAAACTTTATTCCGTTTAATAAAACACGAAAAAGGGGTTTGGGTGTGCATTTACAATTTTGAATGTCAAATTTTCTACGGCTTGCATACTCTTGGAAAATGGCTTTGCTCATACGAGTTTATTTTTTAAATTAATCTGAAATTGAAATGTTTTATAATCTCTTGAGGCAAACCTATACCAAAATAAATAAGAACAGTTATTATGGCCTGGGAGGTAGGTTTTGTATATATTTGGTTGAGAAGAGAAGTGCAGATTAACTGGCTTTGGCAGCTTGAAGCATTTCTACTATCAGTGTCTTCACATCCCTACAATATTAAGAAATCCACCATCAGAAACTGGGCACCAACATGTTATGTTAATTTAAAAAGATAATGGAAACCAGAGACTAATACTGATCTATAACTACACAACAAACACAAAAAATGTTCACTCTTTACTTCAGCTAACTGAACTAAACCACTATCTAATTATCCATCATCTCCATTCATTTTCTTTGGTCCCTAACATGTATGATATAAAAAAATGGTCCTACTAACCCACTTAGGCCGTTTGGTTTGAGGGATTGTCTTTATAATAGTACCGACCCCTTATAGCTTATTGTTGGATAACATTTCAAACGACCCCTTATAGTTCAGAGCATATTAGTACCGACTGATTGAGATTCTATTACTCACTTTCTGTCAGCAGCACGCCTTGCAAAAGGGATTCGGAGCTTGAAAGTATTCCCCTGACAACCAGCCTTCACATACAATAATTATTAAATAAAAGAAAATAATGGAACTTGTATGGAGGTCAAGATATATGTCAAGGAAATAGGATGTGAGTTCTCAGTATAAACCTTCACATTGAAACCGAGACTGTCTATGTCCAACATGTACGCAAAATCCACCTGAAAAGTAAAAAACAAATTACTGTCAAGCATAAGCGGACTTGCCCTGATATTACGCTAAATAATGAATATCAACTATCGAACTTATTCTAGAAAGGAAGGGGGGGGGGGAATCAACGATCTTTTTCTTGTTCACAACCAATGCAAGTCAACATTCCATGTACTTCCAAATTCATTCAAAAAAAAGGAAATCTAAAAATGCACATATTAATAATTATAGCTGGAAAGAACATTGAAGAGAAATATATATTACAGGGACAGAAGTAGCGTGCTGTACTATCAGCCTTGTATCTTCTGTGTGATCTTTATTCATGTGAGACTGCAACCAAAGTTTGACGCCAGTAAAATTCAGGCAGCCAAAAATAATAATAGTGGTGTCACGGACATGGCTAGTCATACCGTTATAGGCTTTGAATATTGATAAATAGGATCCACTTTTGCTGTTCTAAATTCCTCTTTGCTGAACTCTGCAAAATATTTGGGTAGAGAGAGGCCACTATTAATCAACAAGAATAGATCACAAACCAAGATACCGTGTAAATGTGAAGTAATGAAAAGAATGACGGAAAACTAGTGAATAGACAGACCTCCTGATCCTAATACAGCTGTTGCAACGCCGGATACATATCTAATAATTTTAGGTTCTATCCGCAGGAATTGGAAGTCACCAAAATCAACCTTCACAAAAGGTACCACAGTACATCATTGGCTTTAGAATGTAGAATGGAAATAAGATAGTCGAGTGTTACCCAAAACGCATCAGGATGTTGAGCCAAATATGCAGTACGAGTGGCTTCCCTATCAGTTTCACTGACCTATATTGACACAGATAATCCGACGTCAGTGTTTTTTTAAGGGAATAAATAAATGTGGGGGAAGTGATGCTTACAGAGATGGCATCACCATGCACTACAATTACTAGGTCTGTCCTATCATCGGGATCTTTTGCGACAAGCAATGAGCATTTGGCATTAGCTAAAAGATCCTGCATCGAAATTACGCATACACAGAGGGAATGTTGAGAACAAAACCCCATTCCCTTCCCCCATAAAAGACAAGCATGAAATTAAAGACCTTTGTGTGAAGAGCCAAACTACTAAGTGCTAAAATTGGAGATCCATAAGCATCACAGGCAAGGTCTACCATGGAGCCTGATGGGTAGCCAGCGTACTTCTGGAATACGAATTATGAATTAACAGATACAGAGAATCTATTCAATCGATCAATCAATCAGGGCTAGAAAATGAATGGATATTCAATCAAATGACCTGAGAGACAGTAGAGAGGAATCCGCGTGAGGTGTAATTGAGGAGTGTCCTAATTTGGTCAATAGGGGGTAGCCTAGCCGCTTTCTCCTAACAAGATGAAATAGAATGATGAATATACATACATACATACATACATACATACATAGAGATGCTTGTTTAGCTACCTGATGAGCTTGAATGAGCTGAAAAACATCGGCGGCATTCTGTGTGTGAAAACAAGATTGGATTTTACTTTATTTAATTTAATTACTCCACAATTGAACAAAAGGAAAGGGTGTGGAGATAGAAATTGACCTGAGTGGTGGAGGAGGATGCCATGCGTATACGAATTTGGGAGGAGGAAGGTTTGAATGGAGCATGATTAACAGTAACACCAACAAGAATTGAGGAAAGTGAAGATAGAAAACGTTGTGGAAGCGTGGAAGGTAGCCCTGCAACACTCCTCATCTTTCTGGGCAGCAGGGCAGGGCAGGGCAGTTGGAGGCTTAAAACTCAAAATTAAAACTGTGTTGGATTGGAGGATAGCCATTAGCCAAGCCGTACATATTCGTGAATTACTCATACTCACACCACCCACCTATTAAAAAATTAATTTCTTTAATATTTATGTTCCATTAAAATAAAATAAATTACACTTTGTTAAGCACCCTTCTACAAGTTCGGACTTTTAGATGGGGCGGAATTCTTTCATGGTATCAGAGAGAAAATTGAGTGAGGGGGAGTGTTAAGGGAAATAATTAAATGAATTAATTTCACACCCTTCTACAAGTTCGGACTTTTAGATGAGGCGGAATTCTTTCACACTTCTCTATCATTTCACATTCTCACTAATATCATTCTCTTTAAGAATTTTTTTTTCCTTCTTATTCTCTAGCATGGATCGAAATTTGAAAAAAACAAAAAAGAATTTAAAAAGTTAAATATATTTTAAAAAATCAACTAAAACTTCAAATATAGATAAATTTAAAAAAATTAATAAAATAAATATCTTCAAAAGTATAAAATAAACTAAATAAAATATAAATAATATTTTTTTAAATCAATTAAATTGTAAAAAATATTTAAAATTAAAAACATAAAATAATAAAATTAATCTACAAAATATAATCCAATTAAAAATTATTTGTTAAAAATAATTTAAACCTAAATAAATTGACAATAAACAAATATATAATTTAAATTTTAAAAACAATTAAATTGAAAATATGAGTTAAAAAGGAAAATTTGAAAGAAAAAAACACTACATAAAATAAAATAATATATAAAAAATCAACTAACTCTTAAAAAAATTAAAAATCAATGAAAAACTTCGAGAGGTAAATGTTAAAGCCAAATAAATTAAAATAAGTATTTTATAAATTCAATCATTGTAAATAATTAAACTTAAATTTTTTTATTTAGTTTAATTAAATTTTAAAGATTTTTTAATTAATTAAATCATTTGCAAATTGTCGCAAAATTTTAGATTGATCGAAGATATACTTCTCATCGCCGCTTCAATTGAAGACCTTTGTTGCGCGAATATAACAAGAACTTCCGTCACTGCCAATTCAAATTGGTAATATTTTCTTTATTTCTCATTTTAGATTTTTGCATAGCATATTATTCACGCGTATACTAATAATTTGATGTCATATATAACTCATTTGATGTTTCGTTATAACTTATTGATTAGATGGATGAAGACATATAACTCGTTCGATATGTTGCTCTTTCAAACACCACAATTACAATTACAAGAAATATCGATACCAACAACGTGATCATTAAAATCGGAGCTAAATCATATTTTATGTTGAATTTTGTGTATGTCGATTGAATTTTATTTAAAACTTCCCGTGTGAAAATTGAATATTACAAATTGCACTGTTGAGGGTTAATGTAATATTGTTTCATATTAAGGATTAATATTATATTGTTTAATGTACTCATCCCAAAGTATTCACCATTACAAATTGCGCATCAAATAAATTACATTGAACTGAGGATAGGGCATACGATTGAAATTTTAACAAAAAAAAAACATGAAAACACCACAGAGCAAAAACTTGCAAGGTCCTAAAGAAGTTAACCCAGCGTCTGTCCTATCTTTTCTTTTTAAGAACAAATGTTATATATTAATATAGCACGCTTATCTTGTACTCTAAAAGGCAAGTCATTGTTTTCAGCAGATATGTCAATGGTTAGCATTACTGAGCTTCTAGATATCCTTTGCCTTCCAAGTATGATACCACCTGCCCAGCCATCTCGTTGGGTGTTGGACAAATTCCATCCTCTGGTTTTATCTCAATCTGGAACACCCCCGTAACAAAGTGAAGCAACAAAGTAAGAAATGAAATTAACAGGTAACAAAACTTGTGCACACCTCACAATTCAAAGGAGCTTCATAAGGATCATCTATTCCTGTAAACCCTGCAAAATTGTCTACTTGGTTTAAAACACTCTTCAAGTTTCAAATTTACATGGCATCAATACTTTTATTAGCAACTCACCTTTGATCTTCCCAGCTCGTGCAAGCTTGTAAAGACCTTTTGGGTCCCTTCCTTCACACAATTCTAGAGGCATGTTTAAAAATACCTGGAAATTTTCATTATACATAAATTAATTACATTTCCATATCAACCCAGTAGATGACAATATTCTGACGAGACCAAAGCCTTGCCTCAATAAAATTTTCAGGAAGTAATGCACGACAAGCATCGCGGTCTTTAAGATAAGGAGATATCAGACTAGCAATGCATATTAATCCAGCATCAGCAAACAGCTTTGCAACTTCTCCTAAATAGGTAAGAAAAACACGAGTAGTTATCTTTATTGAATAAAGCATCAAGCAGATTAAGCTCATGAGAATATTCTCATATCATCATATCAAATTGACAGTTTAACGTATGGTCACATGATCATCCTTATTAATGATCGAAAAGTCTCAGAATATAGCATATCCAATGTTCAGCTTCATGCGAGCAAAGGAGTAATTTGTTAGGCAAAAAATCAAGCAGCTTAACCTCATGATTTGCACCAAGAAAGAAATAAATATCCTTGAATTCTTATCTGTACCAGTTGGCCTCAAGTAAGGGTAAGTAGAACATTGACTACATCAACGAGGATGGATTTATGGTTTTGCAACTAGGGGCGTTCACAAAATAATACAATTGAACACCACTATTTACAAGATAGTACAGTGTTCAAAAAATATATACTTATGTTCAACTTTTTTTTGTGCGTCTGTTCAATTATGTTGTACCAATTTGTAAAAAGTGGTTTGGAATTGTATTATCCTGCACTTAATCCTTGCAACTATTATGCACTTGAAAAGGAGAAATGTAAAATACAAAATTCAAGTATCTTTATAAGTATGTCCACATCTAAACATACCGAATTAAGGAATTAAATTTCTAGGGACTCTAGTGTTCTGCAGTACGCTATTATTGAGTAATTAACATCCTCACACCCCACAAAAAAAAAAAAAAGGAAGAAAAACAAGAGAAATGAAATAGCAAAGCATACCAGAGAAAAAGTAAAACAGATTCAGATGTTTGAATCCATAATGCAAGAAGTAAAAACTAGAACAAAGATGAGATGAATCGATAGGCCCAGATAAAAAAAAAAAGAGAAATAATTTCCTACATCAAGCAACCGTATACTTACCGACCCTGCGTATATTTTCAGTCCTATCTTCCGGTGTGAAACCTAGATTCTTATTCAGACCATGCCTAAGGTTGTCTCCGTCGAGAACATATGAAAGTTTACCCCGGGAGTGCAATGTTCTACCCAGTGAGCCTGCTAGAGTGCTTTTCCCTGCAGAAATGTTTTGAAAGACATTGACAAGTGCTGCAATTTTAAAAGGGCCTGCAGTTGAATCTTATTAATATTCCAATGTGCAACAGTTAACTCAAACCCTTCAACGCATCACAAAAGGGTCGGCTCATGCTCCAAATGGTGATGAGGACAAGATGAAGGCAAAATAATGTCAGCTCAACAGGGATAAGCTTACTCAAGGATGGATATCTAGAGCACTATCACCACTGGATGACTCTTAAAAAAAAAACTATGGGTACACACTCTCATTAATATTCGATCTGAAACGATAACACAATGAAATATATGTCCAACATTCACCTGATCCACTTAATCCAGTAATCCATACAATACATCCCTGTTGATTGAGCAGCTTTTGCCGGTCAACCCTCCCTACAGGACATTCATGCCAGAAAATGTTTGTTGAGCTGCGCACAGCAGACATTCTTCCTTAACCTGTTAGGTATGACAAAAACTTATGTGAGATCGGTCAGACAGTTCACAAATTAGCAAAAATTACCCATTCCTTCCAAAGTGATAATGCAGCATACCCAACTCAAGTTCCGTCTCACGCAAGAACTACTCGTTAGGTGTACAGGCAATCAAATTCTGATAACAAAATATAAATAAACAATATTAACAAGATCTCAATTTTAAGGCATCATTCTGGGTCCTAGATTCCAAATTTTCTTATCATATTGGCAAACATTAACCACATCACCGCAAATAATTTGTTTTTAAAGTTGTGAGAAAGAAAAAGATGGACACTTGTCATGAATATTGCCGTCCTTTATTCTTTTTCGAATGTTTTCACCTTAAAAAAAAATGCTTGTAGACCAAACGACAACCAAGATCCGAAACAAGCTTTAAGTAGAATCATTTTTACAATATTAAAGGAAAAAACATAAAATCAAAACAAAATACTACGCAACTAGTCTTCAATTTCTCATAATTTTCGTTCAAGTTATTCATCCCGACAGCGATTAATTAAGCATTGTCCCGGAAAATGGTACTGTGAGCAGGAAAAAAAAAAGCCACATACCCAAACATGTCATGAGAAACAAAGCAAGGCCCAGATGAGATATGGAACAAGGAAAACAAATATGAGAACGCATAAAAGGCAAAGATGGCAATGAGATCTAGAATCGAGATTAGCATATTCAGAGCGAAGAAAAAACACAAGTTGAATTAATCAAGGGCAAGAAATAACCTGGAAATAAAGAAATGGGTGATTTAGTGATGATGGGGATGGACTTTAACAAGAGAAGGGAGAACTTGGGAATTGTTGAATGTGGACGTAATCTGCGAAGAAAGGTTCAAATTGAAAAGGGAGTTTATGGATTGGAGCGCGATTCTGCTACTGAATTCAGTAATTTTGTTTTCCCTTTCGATCGTGGGGCATTCTTCAAAACTTCCCTTCCATAGTTTATGGTGAATGAATGCGAATTATGCGATTCCGAGGCCCATCCCATTTTTGTCCTCAAAACACATTGGACACTTTATAAATAAAAATCACTACTGAACTTTAACTTCATAGTATGCATATATTTATAAAAAATATCATTACTTTTTATACCAATTTTATTATTCTAATAATAATATTTTACACATTACTCTCAATATTCTATTCATTACACATTTTCCTTAAAAAGTGCACTTCAAAGATCAAATTTCAGACTCTTGTTGAACTGATACCAAACCTTCAAATTATTGGAAAAAATAACATCGAACAGAACTTACTGTACAAGAGGAACTCTCTCGTAAAATATTTCACATGTGAAATATACTTAAAATTGGCAAATATTAAAATAGTCATGGGTCGGATCGCTCCACATAAAAATTCGCGGATCTTGGCCGGGACGGGTCGAATTTGGTATTTTATTTTCCAAAATTTCGCGCAAATCAAGTTTCAGGATTTTCGCTCCCGGACAAATGTATGATACTATTTGGGTAAATGTGTGTTACTGGTCATTAAAAAATAGATTTTTCTACTTTAAAATAACAATAATGACAAATATATATATTTACAAGAACATATATGTATTTTTTATTTATTTCTCATCCCTTTAAATTTAAATTTATTGTTTTATATATTATAACATATCTGCTCCAACAATAACACATATTTGCTATAACATTAATACATTTTTGCTCCAACATTAACATACATTTGCAATAATACACATTTACTCTAACATTAACATATATTTGTTCTAACATTAACACACTTTGTTTCAATAGTAATACATATTTCCTCTAACAGTAGCACACATTTACTCTAACATTAACAGACGTTTACATTAACACATATATACTCCAATAGTAACATAAATTTGCTCAAATTGTAACACATATTTACTCTAACAATAACATACATTTGCTCAAATAGTAACACATAGAACACACATTTGCTCCAATAGTAATATATATTTTTAGTAATACACATTTTCTCCAATAGTAACATATATTTCCTCTAAAAGTAACACATATTTTTAGTAACACACATTTGTTCCAATAGTACACATATTTCCTTACAGTAACACATATTTACTCTAATGTCAAGACACCATTTCTTTACCACTAACACACAACTACAAATGCCTTAACGGAAATCAGAATCAATGTGCATTATAATTTCCACAATATCGAAATTTTACAGCAAAGATCCAAAATATCAATACGCTCAATCCACAAATTCAGTGTGGATTAAATTGCAATTTACACTTCTGATTCACAATACGCATTTACATTCATATTCTCTCTCTAGATGCTTGAAATCAGGATTCTGTTCATTGGTGACGAGGATTTGCAGGGAGGAGGAGTCGCGGAGTTCCTAGAAGAATTGGCGGCAGTGGCCGCAGGGGGCGGCGGAGACAGCGAGGGAAAGGAGGCAGTGGCATCGGTGGACGGCGAGGTTGGTTAGGAGAAATTGCTTTGTGTGCACGAAGTGATGGAGGAGCAATCTGGGGAATTCGAGATTGACGTTGACGAATATGCGGCCGTCAGAGCTAAGGTTGACGGCGCTGACGTGGTAGTTGGTGGTGGCGGAGCGTTGAGAAGAGTGCCGGCAGCGGAGCTCTGCCGTTGATCATCGTAGAGTGAATTTTCCATTTGTGCGTCTATGTTTTGGAGAGAGAGATAGGGCGAATAGCGGGTAGCTGTGCAAAATATGGGTTATTTTACAAATTTAAGATCCGTAAAATATTTCATATAACAATTTGTCTAAAAAAAATAATGTGCACAAAAATTAATAAAATATCAAAATACAACTCCCTCTGTCCCAATTTTGTTTACCCAAAAGCCCAAAAAATGAAGGTTTTTTTGGTTTACCCATTTCCTAAAATGGCAAAAAGCAACATCACTTTTTCAAACTCAACCTTTAAAAAGCTACTTTATACTAAAAAATATTACTCCCTCCGTCCCCTAATAATATTCACACTTTCCTATTCGGGAAGTCCCACAATAATATTCACACTTCAAAATACCCCCAAAAAGGAAAGTTTTCAAAATATAAATACCCTTACAACATCAATTTATTTACCCTTTTGCCATTATGTTGGCCCACATTATCAACTTAATTATTCATCTTAAATTACTTAAACACACTTATAACAATCCAACCCAATTAACACCCTAAACCCAATACACATAAAATACCCAACCCAATACAATTAAAATACCCAACTCATTCTATACCCCAAATTTGGATCCTTCTACACTCTTCTCTCTATTTCTCTCGTACGAAACCCTGTCTCATTCCCTCCCCATTCCTCTCTCTCTCGTACGCAAACCCTAGCCATTCACATCCCCCTTCATCTCCCTCGTACGCAAACCCTAGCCACCCAATGGCTTCCTCCAACCATGTTATTCCCTCCGATTTTTCGGAGTTGGAATCCATGGTGGTGGGTGATTCAGAGGATGGCGATGACTTCGTCGTTCCGGAAAGCCCTGTGCTCGATTCTTCATCCACCATAAAATCAAACGTTTCCATGTTTGATTTGCTTATATATGAAGCCACTATGTCCGATTTGTTTTTTTTCGGAGGCCGCCATATCCGATTCTGAGATTTCGGAGGCCACCATGCCCGATTCATTGATTTCGGAGGTCACTATGTTCGATTCGTTGATTTCGGAGGCCCCCTTCCTCGATTCGGTCCATTCTCAGGCCGATTCTGAGCCTCTCATGTCCGATTTGGTGATTTCGATGGCCGATGATGTCCGATGTGAGGCCCCCGTGCTCAATGATGTCCGATCTCGTCCTCCGATGGCCGATGATGTCCCAGTTGAGGCCCCCGTGCTTGATTCTGAGTCATGCATGTTCGATTTGCCCTGTTACACGAAGTCAAAGTTCGATTTCCCCGATCCCTCTGAGCTGCCTTCGTTTTATGCCCCACCATCCAGAATTATTTGGCTGGATGTGCCAGGTTCTGACCTCCAGATGCCTTACTATGGCCCTTTGTATGAAGGACCTAAGGCCAAAAGTGATGATTTTAAGGCATTCCTCCAAACTATGGTGAAAATTTATTGTCCCAGTTTTGAGGTATATTTATTCTTCCATTTTTTTCGTTTTATACCCTTATATGTGCCTATTTGTGATGAAAATAAACTGATGTGCCTATTTATCTTCCTATTTGTGATGAAAATGGGCTTGTATGATCAATTATGTTCCTATTTGTGATTATCATGGTCTTATATGTCTATTTATGATTCTGTTTGTGATGAAAATGGGCTTGTATGATGAATTATATTCCTATTTATGATTATCATGGTCTTATATGCCTATTTATGACTCTGTTTGTGATGAAACTAGTCTTATATGATGAAATATGTTCCTATTTGTGACTTGCATGACCTTATATGCCCTTATATGCCCTAATATGTAAAAGTTTTGTGATGAAAATGAACTGATATGCCTATTTATGTTCCTATTTATCATGAAACTGATCTTATATGATGAATTATGTTCCTATTTGTGACTTGCATGACCTTATATGCCCTAATATGTGAAAGTTTTGTGATGAAAATGAACTGACATGCCTATTTATGTTCTTATTTATCATGAAACTGATCTTATATGATGAATTATGTTCTTATTTGTGACTTGCATGACCTTATATGCCCTTATATGTTCCTGTTTGTGGTGAAAAAGAACTGTTCCAGTGATGAGTATGAGCATATATGATGAAAACCTGTCAAAATGTGTAACTTAGTTGGTTGACAGCTGATATTTATGCAGGAATTGGTCAATATCAGTCCTTGTATTAGCATTAGACTCACAACTAGGCATTGTTACTAGTTTAGGAGACCATGTGCAATTGTATGATGCATTAGAGTCACCACTAGGCATTGTTCCTAGATTAGGAGACCATATGCAATTGTATTTATGCATTAGAGTCACCACTAGTTTAACAAAGTAGTTAGGAGTCTCCTTGCCCTGTGATGAAATCTTTCCGAGGGCAAGTGAGGTTAAACACAAACTATCAACCCAATTATATTGATTGATCTTGTACACAAAAGGTTTGTTTACAACTTAAACACCTCCAATTTTTACAAAAACACTTTCAAATCTAAATGTGTTTAAGCTGTAAACTTCAAAAAGTGAGCAAAAAAACTATCTCCCCCTTAATCCATCATTAATATCCTAGACTTGTCAATACACCTCCTTCATCTGTCAGTCCATCCATCTCCTCAGCTTCAATCAACAAGTTTAAACAGTCCATTACAATGTCTTCTTCCACTTCTAGGCTTATTGGCAGTCTACCTTCCCTTATGAGTCTTTCTTTGTTCATATGTGGCACAAAGTATTTGTTGTGTCCCTTGCACTTCATGATTTCCACTAGACAACTCTGTAGGGTGAGAAAGACCTTGTTTAGTGAAACTGCACTCATTCTCTCAAATGCCTGCAACACATTTGTAACCAACTCATCAATTGTGTAACTAGCAGTGTCCACTTGTAATGATTGAATTGCCCTAAAAAAAACCCAAGTCTGGAATGTTTGTATCTGGTGAGTTTGGGGGTTGACATGCAAGTATGATGTTAAATCCATCTGAGGTTGCAGCTGCCCTAAAGTCTTCATCATTGTTGCTTATATGTGGTTTGGCATTATCTTGTTGAATAATGATGTTCTTGCTTGCATTAGGAGGCCATTTAGCTTTGATAGCTGGTATAACCTGAAAAATTCAAAAAAATAAACATGTTAATGTCACCAATAGGCCTACACAGCCTATTATGGAGACTTAACTATGTTAGTATGTACTGTATGATGATGATTTATATATTGACAGTCCCTTATATGAGCTTATATGCAATGTATGAAAACAATAAGCATTTTAATGTCACCAATAGGCCTAAACAACCTATTATGGAGACTTAACTATGCTGTTTTATACTGTATGATGATGATATTCCATCTGACAGTCCCTTATATGATGAAATGTGCAATGTATGAAAACAATAAGCATGCTGAATTTAATTACCTGATTCAATAGGCATGCTTTTGTGACTTCCTTTGTGATTGAATCTATTGGTTTAGTAACCATGGTTCCCCTTACTCTATTCTTGGAGTTCCTTTGTGCTGGTTCTAGCTTTGTGAATGGCCAAATGCCTATTTTTCCATCAAATGTCTGCTGTCCAGCATATGCATTTTGTGGCCTAGCAACAGCACACATGAACATAACCTTGGGTATATACCTTTTTGACTTGCATGATCTGTAAGGTTATTCCTCCCCTTCTGCTAAGTAAAAATCCTCAGTTGTTCTTGACATGTAGAACCATTTTTCATCTATGTGTACAACATGGAACATACCTGAAAATTTAATTGTATTGCCTATACTATCAAGAACCAATGCATTCAAACTGAACTTGATCCTATCAAGCTTGTTCTTTTATGTGAGAGTTGGTTTAATTGCATTTTAATGCTTCCTGATCTTCCCTGACTTAATCCATCTCCAAACTTGTGATTTGCTTACCCCCAACTCCCTGGCCACACTCCTTAATGTGGCTCTTTGGTGTAATGGAATGGCCTTGAACCTTTCCAAATCAAAATGTAAGTGCTTCTTCTTTGTTTACCCCTTTTTGTTGGTCTTTATTTGAACTGGAATGCCTTCTAACATTTGATTTCTTGCAACTTTCCATATGTATTGCACTCCCCTTCTTGTAATCTCAAACTGTGCAGCAGCTTCCTTGACCTTTCCATGAAGCACCTTACCATTTTTACTGTTTGCAATAAGGAATTGAGCAACTAGGTTTTTCTCATCTAAGGTGAGATCTTTTTTTTTTGGTCTCATTTTGTGTTGTTAGGTAGAGTATTGAATGTTGCATTCAATACAACTAATGATGCCTATTTATTGTCTTGAAACAGGGGGGAAACTGCAATTTGGGGCTGTAATTAGTGTTGATTTGACACTTGATTTGGCAAAAAACAATTTGGTGGGAACTTTGAATTTTTTGAAAATTTTGGGCTAATTTCAGCTTATAAATGTTTGTGTTTTGGGCTGAAAGCTTTGTTCATATTGGTGTTTGTAATTTTTGGGCTGTAAGAACAGTTTATGTAAAATATGTATTTATGAACAGTGTATTTTTTGTACTGTGAACAGTACGTATTTGTATTTATGAAAAGTGCATATTTGTATTCATGAACATTGTATCTTTGTATTTGGTGGGAGTCATTAACTTTAAACATAAAGTTAAACTCTTTGACTTTCATCTTTAATATTTGGCCAACAAGTCAATAAAGCAATTTTTTCTTAAAACCTGTGCCCAACAAAGTGTGAATATTATTGAGGGACGGAGGGAATAATAAACAATTCCTGAAAAGTACTTTGTACTCAAAAGTATTACTAATAAACAACTCTTTTCTTAAAAACCGTGCCATTTAAAAATGTTAAATCTAAATTGGAACGGAAATATTATTATTTTATTGGTCCCCAATCACATATATTCATTTTTTCTTTAAAAAAAATGTCTAAATTTTGGGACAAACACATTTAATATTGGGTTGGGCTTTGAAAGAAGATGCAGTACTTCCCTTGCTTCCTCTTCCTCGCGAGCGAGGGGGATTGAGAAAGAGCGCTATGCAGGCTTACAGCTATTTAATGTTGGGACCAACCTCGTTCGATGGTGGTGGCTCCAAATTGAGTGTCCCATGGTCTCGGCCTACCTACCAGGGTCGCCGTCAATTCACAGCTTCTGCCGCCGTCAACGGCCACAATAATCACTACGACGTACTGGGAGTCCCACAAAACGCTTCATTCTCTGACATTAAGAGGGCCTACCGTCTCCTCGCTCTCAAGGTATCCAATTACATACCAAAAATTGAAATTGTTATCGAATTTTTTTAATTGGTTAGCTCCATGATCATCTTAATCCTAAATTAGTAGCTAAGGCGAGGAGGTCATCATCTAAAAAATTATACTAGTTTTTCTGTTATGCATTCCAATTGCTCATCCTCGAGACTTGATTGCATTATGCATTTTAATTCGGACTAATATGAAATTATTGAAATTTTATTTTGTTATTTGCTTCGATCACTTCAGATCCCGGTGACCATATCTGTTATAGTGGTACATATTTTTTTTAGTGCTTATGAGGATCATCTAAAAGGTAGTGCTTCTCTTCGGTTATCCGCCAAGCACTTAGATTTGCAATAGAGAAACACTACACTATGTTTGGTGGACTTTTAGGGCTTTTGGGTGGAGAGTTTTTTCAGGGAGAAATGTTAGAAGTTTGAAGAAATAAGAATGTTTTTAGTTTTGCTCATGGGGAAGGGATGTATAATGGATCAAACATGGCCTAAATAAATGGTGCTTCAAGAAGCAGGACTGGTTTACCTTGCATGTATTCCTTTTCCTTCAGGTCCTTTTTGCTCTCATTTGCTTTGTAGAAAATTAATGGACTTGGGTAAAGGGCATCTATAAGTATGCGGCAACTTTGAAATCATCCTCATTCTGAATATTTGTTGCCTAAACATAGTTTCTTGAATACTAAAGATTGACTTATTGTGCATTATCATTAAGGGGGACTTGGTATGGTAACACCGGATAAACTGCCTCTTAGGCTTATCTCTTTTACTTGATTTGTGACTGCAGTATCATCCTGATGTTAACAAGTTAGAAGGAGCTAATGAGGATTTCAAGAGCATCCGAGTTGCATATGAAGTAAGCGTCTTTCCATTTGAATTGATTTCACTTGCATTCGAGTATTCATTAACTAGAAACTCTAGTCTGTCTGTCTTCTATCAGCTTCAATCCATTGCGTTCCTGAATACCACATAGGTTAAAATTGGAAATTAAAAGCAAATAATTTTTGATACAGATACTGATTGATGAAACAACAAGAAATGAATACGATAAGGATCTCCGTTGTCAACATAGAACCAGAAGGCCATTGGGAGAGGAATGGACAATTAGTCCAGAATATGAGGATGACTTAAGGCTCTATAGATGGGCGTACTTGAGGCGCAAAATGCAACGCGAGAAATATGGGGAACAATATCACGCTCGGCAAGAGCAATTCTCATTTTATGACGATGCAGATGATGAAGAAAGCCCAGATGAGGAGAGAGACTCCTTCATGGAAGTGCTTAGATCAGCATTTCTCTCTCTGTTTTTGATGCAGACAGTGGGCATCCGACTCTCCCTGATGTTTAGTAGCGTTATGGCCTTGTTTGATCGGAAATTGGATGCAGGATATAAGTTGGGTTATATAATATCCTGGATATTGGGAGGACGGGTCGGCATTTTGCTTACGATGCTCCTATCATTTGCAAGTTGGGTTTGTGGCAAAACAAGCAGCAGTGTGGTTGCTCTTGTAGTTGTTGCTATGTGGTTTGGTTCAAATCTTGCAAGGTATGCTCCAATTCCCCAAGGTGCGCTTCTCACTCTTCTCTATATGTCAATTAAGCTACAAGTTGATCTAATCTAAGTATGTTGTTGTTGCTTCCGGGATTCTGTCGCTTCAATTCTGCCATGGGGGTGTGTAAATATGAATCCCCAGGACAAGATAAGTGTAAACAGGGGTTATATATACTGCTACTTTGTCAAAATAATGTAGTAAATTTAGGTTAATCTGTTTGATTAACTGTAATCAATCCATGATTGGAATTGTAAATTCTTGATTTTCTTACCATGTTTGCTTTCTCTTTTGTCTTCTTAGTTGAAAATGCATTTTTTTCCCAGAGTTGCAGCAATAGTACAAAACAGAATAGAATGGTGGTGTTATTATAAGGAGTAATTAGCTTTTGTTGTTAGCATAAGGTACTTCGAATTTTTTCAATTATCAATTACTTCAATTTGTGGGGTTATTTTACTTCTTTGTCCTTTTGTATGATATAGTTTGTATCGTCTTTGTAACAGATTGATAATTATGTTATGGCGTACATTTTTTGTGGGTTTATATTCAAACTTATTAAGTTGATTTGAGTTAATTTAGTTAAGTTCATTCAGTTAGTGAAGAGGAAATTTTGCACGCATTAATCGTTTCGTGTCCTTCCAAAATATCGTTTCTTTTCCAACATCATTTCTTTTCATTTTTCTAATTAGATATTAGGTTGCATTTTGATTTGTATTTGTTGTGGTTGTAATGTGTTTGTTTTGTGCTTGTTTACCTATTTTGTTAGTTGTTGCAGTGTTTTAGTTTTGTGGTTTTGAGATTTATGTGGTATATGAGCTTGTTACCACATGTGAAATGCTAATATTCTGGATTTAAATGAACATGTGAAAGAATTTTTTAAATTGTACATTTATGGGGTAGATAGTTATATGGTATTTCTGGGTGAATACCATCACTTTATATACCATTCATAATGGAATGCGGTTGAACTAATCAAATGTCCCAGCATTTTGGAATTGTGTACATATGTAGATTTTCAATGGGTAATAGTTTTTAAATGAATGTACATTTCGTACACTATGTTGAGTTTTTATGAATATTTAATCTTTGATCATGTGCAGTATCGTTTTCAAGATTAACAGGTTCATGTGCAGTATCTTTTTCATTAAATTTGCACATTACGATTTACATTTTAAAAAAATGACATGTATTTTCACATGTGCATTATTTATAATTCCTACATTTGTCCAGATGTGCTTTCTTTTAGTGATGTCCTATCCTAACGCATCTTTTTCTTTTAAGTTGTGCATAAAGTGCATGTATCATATTATGAACGTATTTAGTTTGTATTTTTAATCAATTGAAAATTTTCTCCAAATGTCTCCTTTCCACTAGCAAAAATTGCACTTGGAATTTTTTTTTCCCAATTTATACAATATTGTACATGTGCAATATTACACACGTTAAAAATGTACACACTAGTTGTTACTTTAATTTCAAAATTTCTATTACTAAAAAACACCAATATCCAAGCACATTTATTTTTTCATGTTGTAAACGTATTAATTATGTATATCGTCTTTACTTGAAAGTTTGTAGTCTCAGTGTATCTTTGAATCTAATTAGTATTGCACATGTGAAATGTTCATTCCACTCTTGTACAATATTTTTATAGCCTTAGATCCCAATTTCTATTTTAATTATTTTAATGTACAAATCTGGTTGGTTTTTGTACATTAGCATAATTTATTATTATTACCAATTCAAATTTGCGTCGATCCTCACACATACATATACAATGTAAAATATTAGACTTAATAATAATGCACATGTTCACTTCATTGATTCATTTTTCTTTATCTAACGAGACAATTACAAATCAAAATCCAAATAAATGTGATAAACATTCATTGTCCAAAGTTTACTGACTTTCTAAAATCTAAGTCATAAATTCAAATACATACATATATAATGTTAAATATTTGACATTATAATGATGGACATGTTTATGTCATTGGTTCATTTTTGTTTATCCAAAGGGAGAAACAAGGATACTTGAATCTAATTCTAACAAATAACAAAAGTGTGTTAAGCACAAATTTTATTCCAACATGTCACGATCAAGCAGAATATACTCCAAAATCAAAGATAGTTTCAAAAATAAAATATTTGTGATAAACATTCATCATCCAAAATTCCAACTTTCTTATCTCTCAGTCATCTAAAACCATGGTGATTGGGTCCATGAACTAATTTACCATTTTTTGCTCTGCAAGTTCCTGTTGATTGTTTGGAAACATGTGTTTCCACTACAGGGTTGTCAGTTATGGTGTTTTTCCATATAATAGCAGACAACCACACCACAATCTAGAGTTCCAGCACATTGTTGTACACAATTCTTAGCGACTGGTTTCCCCAATCTCCCATTGTTTAATGAGTGTTCAATTCTTGAGGTTTGAATATTTTGCTCAACATGTTCTCCGTGTAATCAACCTGGATATATATATATATATATATATTTTATTGGTTGTCAGTTATTTATATTCATAGTATTATAATTTATGTGAAGGAATCATCATACAATTATTACCACAAAAAAAGATTGTGTTAGATGAACGTCTTATGGTCTTCGGTTTCTTGGCCTTGGGGGATTGTAAAAAGGGAAAACTACCATTTAGTTCTACACTTAAAAAAAATAATTTGGTTCAAAAATGGACTCCACTAAATAAAATGTCAGTCGCTCACCCCCATGCCTGCACAATCCCCCACCACACGTATTTCTCTCACTTCTCTCCTCTCATCCCATACTTTCTCTCCCTCGGTCTCTCGCTCATTTATCTCTCTCTCTCTCTCTCTCTCTCTCTCTCTCTCAATACTCTCACTCTCTCTCTAAAACTCTTCACCTCTCTCGCGATCCTGTCTCTGACAGCCAGAATTAAACCTCCGACGGCCCATTTTCTCCACCTGCGCCAGACCATCGACCACGGCCCGAATCCCCCACCCTTGCGTCTCCACGGCCCATCTTTGTTAATGTATAAAACAACAAATCTAGATTTAAAAGGATGATGAATAAATTAAAATTCACATATTTCTTCTTGTAAAAATATATATTTTTTCTTATTATTATTTTAAAGTACAAAATCTATTTTTCAATGACTAGTAACACACACTCAGCTCTTCAGTAAAATGCATCTGCCCATGTAGTAACATAAATTGGGAGTGAAAATTCTGAAACTTGATTTGTGCGAAATTTTGGAAAAAATTCACCAAATCCAACCTGACCTGGTCAAGATCCGCAAATTTTGACATGAAGCGACCCGACCCATGAATTGAATAAGGATAAAAATGAATCTTAAACTGAAAAAAAAAAATCTTAATTTGAAACACTTAAATTAAGACCCAGTTTAAAAATTGGGCCTCATAAAAAAATTTAGGCCAAGGTTATATACAGTCCTATCTTTTATTAATACAACCCCACCAAAAAGTGTTCGGAAAAAAAATTCGAAAAATTTGACAATTTTTGGAAAAAAAATCCGAAAAAAAAAACACTTAACATATGAATTTAAAAAAAAAAAAGTTCCAAAAATTGTTACTTTTTTTGAAAAAAAAAATTCGAACATTTTTTTAGGTGGGGTGTATTTATAAAACATGGGACTGTATTTAAGGTGCGCCAAAAATCTATTCAACTCAATATTAAGGCCCAGGTTAAATACAGTCTCATGATTTATGAATACAACCCTCCAAAAAAAAAATGTTCGGAAATTTTTTCCGAAAAATGTAACAATTTTTGAAAAAAGATTCCGAAAATTCATATGTTCAGTGTTTTTTTTTTTTTTACATTTTCGTAATTTTTTTCCGAAAATTGTTAAAAATTTCGGATTTTTTTTACGAACACTTTTTGGTGGGGTTATATTAATAAAAGATAGGACTGTATATAAACTTGACCCAATATTAAAGGGCAATTAAATTTCAGCACACTTATTGGGCTGGACATGAAGTTTCCGGGCCAAGAGCGTAATAGACGGCCCAACCTGGGAAAGTTGGTAGTTTACTTAAAACCCTAAACCCTACTGCATTTGTATCCTCCCCTCCGAAGCAGCATCAACCAAAGCAACAACATGAGACCTCCAAGGGGACGCGGCGGCGGCGGATTCAGAGGTGGCCGTGACGGTGGCGGCCGTGGGTTTCGAGGTGGCGGCCGTTTCGGTAGTGGCGGCCGTTTTGGTCCTCGTGACGAAGGCCCTCCTTCTGAAGTTGTTGGTACGTCTCCCTCTCTCTCTATCTCTCTGTACTTGAAAAAGCATATCAAGTTAATTGTTTTGTAATGTAAAGCGCAGAAATCTCGACATTTCTTCATGCTTGTGAGGGCGATGCAGTGACAAAGCTCACAAACGAGAAGATACCTTACTTCAATGCTCCAATTTACCTTCAAAATAAGACTCAGATTGGTAAAGTTGATGAAATCTTCGGTCCCATCAATGAATCTGTGAGTAATTTTATTTTTCAGGTTGTTGATAAATTTCTTCATTATTCTCTCTCTCTCTTACCTAGGGCTTGTTCTGTGATGCAGTATTTTTCGATTAAGATGATGGAGGGCATTGTTGCGACCTCGTATTCTGCGGGTGATAAGTTCTACATTGACCCTGCTAAGCTTTTGCCACTTGCAAGATTTCTTCCTCAGCCAAAGTATGCTGTTTTACTTTGCTCTGTTTTATCTATTTGCAAATATGTCGTATTATATGTGAAGGCTTGTTTGGATAATGGATGGATTGCTCCATTTGATATCCATCCAAAATTGATACAACTCTGTTTAGGGGCTGTTTGGTGTACGGGATAGGATTGAATTAGAACAACTATCTAAAAACGGATAGACTAGAACTAGAAAATTTGGTAATTTTCTAGATTGAATTATACACGAGATAGTCGTTCTAGTCTATCCAAATCATGATTCCCTCAAACCAAACACGAGATTACCTGGGATTATAAAGACAATCCCTCAAACCAAACTGCCCCTTAATAAATAGATGCCATTTGCATATACGTATCTTGATGTTGACTTGTTTTTACAGGGGACAAGCACAAGCTGGCAGAGGGGGAGGAAGAGGTGGTGGTGGTGGATTCCGTGGAAGAGGTGGCGGTGGTGGTTTCCGTGGAAGAGGTGCTCCCAGAGGTGGAAGGGGTGGGGGATTTAGAGGTGGTGGTGGCCGTGGCGGTGGTGGTTTCAGGGGCAGAGGAAGATCATATTAGCTATTCCATCATTTCACATATGGCTTTTTATTAACAATGAGAATTAGTTTCATATCATGTGTTGGGAGGTCTTTTTATATGATAGTTGGTTATGTTTTTTCTCTAGTGCCTGTGAAAGAAAATCACTACTTTTTCTAGACCGATGCCATTTGTTAACTTGTTAAATTGATGTTTAAAGCATCTTTGTCAATGATATGCTTCATTGTATGTGCCAAGATGATTGTCTATTGAGTTTCAACTTTAGGTAAAAATTTGTATGATTGGTCTACATCACAAATTAACATTCATCTCTATCAAAGTGATATCCTGGTTATAACGTTTAGCATTCAAATTATTAATGAATCAATGTCTTAGTTATACCTATTCTCCTATTGGCATGAGGGCAAAATGAGTGTTGTTCATTGTGGCATTTGGGAATGATTGTAGAGGATTATAAAAATATAGATAAATAATCAAATGAAATAGTGATTACCTTATTTAGGAGGTAAAATAATGTCTATATCATCTTTTGTTTTCATTATCAATTATAATCACCCTATATTTATTAACCCCATTGAACAAATTTACAAACCAAACACAATCTAATAGTAAAATTGATCCAATTTATAAATTTGATACTCCCTCCGTCCACCAAATTTTTACCCGCTTTTCTTTTTTGTCTATTCACCAAATTTTTACTCATTGTACTCTTGGAAATAAACTACACTCACAAACAAATAAATGGGTCCACGACACCCACCACAGTAAGCAGGTAAAATTTTCTAGGATTGAGGGAGTATATATCAAGGATTTTAATGTTTGTTTGCACACCTGTTGCGCTGATAGTTGATTCATTCTTATATATATATTATTTTTCAATAGAGTGTTGTGGGATCTTGTATTGAGTTTTAAGATCCAATTCCTCCTATCTAAACAAAATCAAAATGCAAAACACGACACTTGGATACCATAATAATAAAATTAAGTTAGAAACAATTTTACTCGTGTTCATATAAGGCCAGGCCAGGCCAGGCCACGTGTTGGCAACTTTTGTTGTTCAAGGTAGAACCATTACGAGAATTTTACAGGTGCCCATGAATACAGTTTTTGGGACAAAATCAAACACTCCCAATGAGTTGGATAATCTCAGTTTTCAAAGTTTCAACTCCAAGAAATAGAGATTTTACATGCGATGCAGCTTCAGCACACAGTACGACCATAACATATTGATGCAATGTAGAGATTTTTGGACCACTTCTCCTGCAAGCATCAAAACAATTGTCAAAACTAAAAACAATAAAATAAAAACACCAAGGCATGTCCAAAACCACAGCAAAAGATGTCCACTCTCCCTCTCAATGTTGAGATACTATAAAATCCTATAATATCTGAATACTATCAAACAAGAGAGAGAGAGAGGTAGTTTGCACCTTTACATGGGTACTCGGGAATGCAGATGTGCGAAGGGTCTCCTGAGTCTCATCCGTCATTTTACGTCTAGGTGTACTCAGTATAAAGGCGGCTTGATCAGCCGTTGCAGCCATTGAGGTTATTCTGTAACCATTTTCCCATCTGCGGTGTATTCCCTCGCTTGGATAAAGAAAATCAAGCTCTACAACCTATGAATCCAATCCAATTTTTCATTAGTACCCACACATAACTAAATACACTTATCAATAATCGAATTTTACCTGTTCAGAATATCCAGAATTTCGAGACATTACAACACCCCAACGATTGCCAGCAGTAGTCATGGATGTTACATGGAAACCTTCTTTCCACTTTTTGTTTATCCACTTGAATGGAAATGATTCGCTAACTTTATACGATTGTTGGGTGTAAGGAGTTCCTAACAGCAGAAAAATGCAATAAATCACATAACTATCACAGCCATCATGTCATCCTTGGAAAGAAAGATTATAACAACTGTACAAAATGTATTGAGTTTTAAGGTGATGCACCTCCACAAAAATAATAAATGACCAACCTTTAGACATAACAACGAGGGAACTTCCGTTAGTTGCACCAGCTATAGAACTGATGTAATAATTCTTCTCCCATTGTTCCATGATCCAATCCTAACAAGAACAATAGAATACTTAGTGAAACAGAGGAGTACCAGCAAGTAAAAGAACAAGGAACTATTTCTTGAATTATGAGTGTAGGCAAACAAACCTTATGAAGGAAGACAGGTGAAAGTTCATACACCTGCGAATTGAAACCCGTTCCAGCATCCATGATCAAGGCCCACAGATTTGTGGCCGATGCCACACAGCTAATATACAAACCATCCTCGTTACCCTTTTCCACGTGCTGACGGAGCCTTGAGTCTGCAACATTGTAGTGGTATCTACAGGACAATAGTAACAAAATAAAACAGATAATAAATTTTCCAAGGTTAGAACTTCCATAATTAAAAAAAAAATCTACTTGCCACATGTACATGCAAATAAATGAAAACTCACAACAAAAAATACATCTACTTGCCACACGTGCAATGTACTATCCAAATAAACTACACAAGAACATCTGATCTTCATAAGTTTGAGTAAAACACAAAAAATTCCCAAAATTATCCATTTTTCCAATGAGACTTTGCATCATCATTTGTCAAGCCTGAAATTCCTCCATATGAAGGAATAAAAACTGCACAACTGTTGTAATGTAACTCAAAGATCCAACAAAGAATTCTTTAATCCCCTGAAAGTAACAGAGTTATCTGTATTTTTATCAATTTTGTGTTGCCTTTATATTACCGCATCTGCATACATTTCCTCTTAGACCTGACCTCTCAGGCGGACAGACCTGTCGGGAACCCAAATTCAACGTTAACAAAATCTTTTGTTACATTTTTTTTTTTTTTGACAAGATCTTTTGTTACATTTCTGGCACTTGAAAATATATTTTGGACTGTATGATGGGAAAACATGAGTAAAACTGTAAAAGGAGAATAAAATGTGTCAACTTGTTGCTTTGGATAAAAGAAGGGATTAATTGGGGGAAAATATATATGTCCAGATTTGGTCAACGTTGTTTTGTATTGGCATTGACACTGTAGAAATCTTATCGAGGTAGTTTTGCTTTGTATAAATGGGTCAACAAAATTATCATTTAGGGAGAAGGAACATAACAGAGGACAACTATGTCTACGAAATAAAATATACAATCAAATTGTGGGGAAGTCACGACATAACCCAACCACAAATACAATAAAGCCATGAATTAATACTTTTAGAAGATATGCATAGAAGCTGTTTACCTTACATGAAAATTTTACACAACTATAAGAAAATTTAGGTATATATGATAAATGCCGGTGACTCGCAATTCTTCACATGAAACAAACAATTGGCAAAATTGTTTATTCCATCTAACAAGCATGAAACTACGTTCTAGCTAAATTTTGGTAGAAATTTGATGCAATGTAACCTCCATATGCAATAAAAAAAGCATTAGAAAAAAGTAAATTGAACCCAGGTCTTTTAAACACTAACTTCATTATAGATACACGCCTGCACCAAAAATCTGTAAACAGCCTTTAGTAGAAGGTTTTAAAAAATTATTTTAGGTAAGACATGCCTACATGTAATCATTCAAATATGAGAAAGACAATAAAATTTCAATAGATATTGAGCCACACGTAAAAGTGTAAAACCATTCATTGGCTGGTGCAACTTCAAAGAAAAAGGCAGCAGAAATAGGGTTGATTTAGTTTAGTTGACTTACTTTCATGGCTGTTTTCAAATGATCAGCAAATGGATAAAGTGACCAGAGAATGGATACAAAAGTTCAATGAACTTATGCATGAGATTAACAAAAGGTGCATTTAATTAAAAATACGACAACGCGTATTTACGAATACATACTCACCTCTGTTTCATGGGTTTCCGTGCATTATACACTGAAATCCACTGAGTAGCAGGACTACCTAGTCGTATTTTCTTCTTTGGTTGCTCTTCTTCTTCCAGGTTTAAGAGCATTCTTCCACGCTTTTGTCCCACCTATTAAATAAAGATGAACAATTCAACATATGAATATATTTTACTAAATGAAGTTAATCCTAGTATGTTGTTTCCCTTAATATGTTACCTTGAGAGCTCCATCAATTCTTATTGGTCGCAGGGACGAGCAAGGTTCAATAAGGCTTTCAAAAAGTGATATCAGTTTAGAATAATTTGGCTCCTCATCAAACTTCATATTACTAACAGCCTCAAGAAACTGTTTAAATGGAGGGGGGCAAAAGCAACACATCAACTCTGCCGAAGTGGACATTTTTTTTTTACAGACTAGAAAACTCTTGTTGTCACCCTGCACCATCCCAAAATAAGAATGGAGAGCAATAAGTCTAATGAGGTAAGACACCATAATTTACTAAAGAAATTATGCTAATTCACCTGATAGCCTTGCCATGGTAGCCTCCCCTTTATGAGAAATATTAGTGTGTATGCCAGAGACTCAAGATCATCCCTCCTACTTCCTGTACGACCCAAATGAGCATGCACACTTGCATATCGAATAGTACCTCTGTGTATGGACCATGGAAGTTTATAAGTTCACAGTAACCAGGAGCGTCCAATGTGGTATTAGATGTCGTCTAATCTATTACTCCCTCCATCCCTCTTTAAGTTAAACATTTTGCCAAAATAGGTGTCCTCCGTCCCCTTATAAGTTTAACATTTCATTTTTTGGAAAGTTTTCTTCAATAAAATACTATATTCATAACACTTTCTCTCTACCTTATTACACTCTCTCACTTTTTAATTTTCTTACACTTTTCATCAACTTTCTAATAAAATATTATATTCATTAAAAACTGATCATCCCCCAAACGTTAAACTTAAAGGGGGATGGAAGGAGTATCTATTATATCTGACTATCTCATCTAAAAGCATGTTTACATTGAAAAAAAAAAGGACGCAAACTAAAAATTAAATATCTAGCCCAGAACACATCAATGTTTTAGATGAGAACTAAAAGTCCGCAGTGTGCTGAAATAATTAAAAGCTGCTAGCAAACATAGGATGACTGAGAAGAGTAAGGAAACCTGGATGTGTCACAATATTACAGCTTCTCCAATTATAATAATTAGGCCCACTTTATAAACAAATGAAGGTCGCACGAAGTTTAATCTTTAGTGATCTCGACTCAAATGGATAATAATCAAACGAATTTTCAGGTCCGCATGATAAGACTAACAAAAAAACTATGTTCATTTGTGAACCAACAAGTCCACATAAAGCAATTTGACAGTGAAACAAACCCTGTAAATAAAAAAAATTAAATATACTGGGATTAGGCCTTGGGGCTTGTTTTTCAATTTCAGAATGTAAAGTTGCAGCGTACTGGTCATGTGTAGTTATTACACTTAATAGTCCATCAAAGTGCACTTGAGATAATAAAATTCCTAAATATACCATCCCATCAATCTTGTTAAAGACAAGTGATATTTGCTGATATATAAGACTAAACCTCACATCTCATTACCGATCCTTATGAAATTGTGCTCTTACCCAGATGAGGAAAATTATAAATAAATGCAATCTTAAAAAACCTGAATATATCTGGCCTCTGATCATAGTCAACATGCTGGCCAGATGATGTGTCTTTCCACCTAGAAGCTGCATCAGCAGTGTGTTAACAACAAGCAAAACATAGATCCAAGAAGTAAAAGGGTCTCAGAAGAAAAGCCGCTTTACATGCGTAGTTGCTGGATATTCAATTTAAGGTAGTCAAGACACATAATAGGATCACTATAATGAAGTATCATACCCAGACCAAGATCAATAAGATACAGCTTTTTCTCTTCAGCAGTCCCAGGTTGACCAAGTAAAAAGTTCTCTGGCTTCACATCTCCATGGACAAATCTAGATAAGAATCAGAGAGGAGTACCGATAATCAATTGTATATAGAAGCGAGGAAACCAATTTGGAACCCCCACGAAGCAAGAATTGGGATTGTAAAATCAACAGCACTGTTTAGGCTGTGTTATGGATATGTGCTATAGTGATATTATATCATTGGTTTTACCCCTTCATGTGAAGCTTTTCCAATATTGATATAGCCTCAACAGCAATGCAAGCCGCCATATTTGGAGACATCCTGTTTCAGGTGGTCATCATCAAGGTAAAAACATGACACAAAAGGACAGTACAGGGTGGGAGGGGAAGGGGACTAAAGAGAGGGAGAGGGGGTCCTACGACTGGCCCAAAGAATTCCAAACATCCCAAAGACTGGGTCCAAGCATGTCCATGACCTGAAAAAAAAAAAATCATTGTAACAATGGATAAATGCAGAGCCTAATGCAGAAATCAAAACCCACCAGAATGTAAAAATCCCCTTGGCGACCCTTGTAGTGTACCCATGGGAGCCCATAACATCCATTCAGCGCACTTTGTTGAAGGAAAGAAATATTAGAAAGCATGAATTTGAATCTAGAAAATAATATCCTCAAGTAATCAACAGATAGCTTACTTGTACACCTGCCACTCGTATGGAGGGCCATAATTGCAGCCCTTACTGCTTCGGTGTTCACACTTCAATGCAACCTGCAAAAGGATAAATATTTGAATTAACTTCAGAAAACAATTAGTTCTAAAAAGACACCATATTCAATAGTGTGTGCCAAGTGTTACCTCTATAGCATCTGGTCCCGGTCCTTCAGTGCCACCACTTAACCGTCTGCCGACGTAAACTTGCCCAAATCCTCCCTTACCTAATTTCCTCTCTGTCTTGTACATGGGAGAGTTTCCCACTTGCACCTATACCAACAAAATTGAAGTAAATAGTTGATATTTTGCCAAAGCACAATAAGTAGATAGATACTGAAATCAATTCAAGTGATGCATGCATGCAATTCAGAAGTTTAGAACTCATCGATCATGGAACGTACTCATACCCTCAATGTTGTTTAAAAATATATTTAATAATGTAAAACAAGAAATTACCCTATCAGGCACTGGAGTTGTACTTGAGTCTTCTTCAACTCCCATTATTTTATCTGCACTTCCACCATCCATGGCAATTTCCTTATCTGGAACACCCTCAACTCTATTAAAAGCAAGTTCAGGAGCCCCAAGGCCAACAGTTTGAGGAAGAAGCACACCAGGTGGCTCCGGGTCTAAATCTACCAACCTAGCCCCCCTGCCTCTACCAGCAGCACTTGGTCGTGAGGGAGTTGCTGCAGAAGGCCCTTTTGCTATAGCAGCTGCATTGCCTCTCCCTCGTCCTCTCCTTCTGGTTCTTGTCTGAGCAGGTGCAAGAATTTTTTCGTCTTGATCAGCGGGTTGAGGTGCAGGATGGAGATCACCAAGCCGTTTTGATCTCCGTGCTCCGCTACGCAATTCTGGCATCCTCACCCATACAAAATCACCTCCGAGTCATTCCCCACCTTCTGCTCAAAATATGCACTGACCTAAATAAGACATACCATCTTTAAGCTATCAAAACCAGAAAAGAACACAAAAACTCAAATTTTTAACAGAACATGACCAATCAATTTGTGCGAAAACCATCACACCAGAAATTTTGAAAAAACGGATGCATAAAAGATACCACGTTCAGAAAATTAACATCTAAGCACAGGCCTAAAATTTCTACACACACGTAAAACAAACAATTCAGGTGTTGTTTCCAAATCAAGAGCTTCCCAACAAACAATAACACGTCGAAGTGTAATCCAGCTGATTCAACTCATTCACAAAAAGTAAAAGGAAATAAACTCCATTGGAGATGCCCAACCATCCACGAAGGCTTATGGGTGAATACACCCTAAAACATAGATAATCGTATGCAGCAGAATAAGCACAGGAACATAAAACATTGATTAATCCATCGACGACCATAAAAGTTCAAAAAGGCAAGCTGTTCAAATAAATTAAATTTTAAGTTTAAAAAAAAAAAAAAAAACAGGCAGCAATAGCATCACAATTTGCACGCTGCTTCAGATGAACAATCAGATCTCGAAAAACAGCAGAAGCAGGAGGATCGCTTTCTAGATAGCAAAATCAAATTGAAGAACCCAATTCGATTAGCCGATCAAAAACAGATCTTCAGTGAAAATACGTACTTACCAAAAAATGGAGATGAAACTGGGTGCAGGGGATGAAATGCTAGGTTAAGATTCTGGATAGAGTTGTGTGTGCGCAATGGTATTCCACGCCTATCCTCCTCGTTTCTCTTTCTACGACAAAAATAAACATCTACTGCCTTCCTGCCTGCCCTTGCCCTTGCTGCCTTTGCCCTCTCAGCTCTCCATATTTCCTTTTTATTTTATTTTTTTATTTTGGACCTTCTATTAAAATTGGATGCATTATTAATATTTTATATTTATATTTTAGGGGGTGGGGAATCAAATCCACATGTTATAGTCCTCGTTTGGGTGATGAATTCAATTACATACCCATTTTTCACTTGGACACACCATATCAAACAATAAATTCAATTACATACTTATTTTTAGTGTTCAAATTGCTCAATCAAGCACTCTTTAAATTTACTTTAGCAAGAATTAGAATTATTGAAATATAAATCAAGAAATATTGAAATATGTATAAACTTATGATTAAAATTTGATTTTCTTATTTATCATCGATCGTGGTCTCAATAAGATACTACTAAAGAAGTAGTATTTATCTGTTCTTGGATTGGGACTCGATAATCTCATAAACCATCATGGTTTTTGTATTACTCTTTGAGAATTATTAATTGTATTTGTTTTCCGTCCATGAATTGCTTTTATTTGGGAAAAAATGTGAAGGTTGATTAACTCAGTCACTAAATGAATAATAATGTTATCCAGATTAAAAGGTTCTTCCAACAATTCCACATCTCAACTTCTTGGAACCCAGAATGAAAAAACATGCTACCATTATGTTACGCGTTTGTCATGGGTGACAATGGATTCTTTGTTAAGCTGGGGAAATGGTATTTGGCTCAAGCGAATTGAAAATCCTCAATACCTCAATTCTCTTCTTCTTCTCTTTAAATTGATAGCGTAATATCTAATTAATCTCAATTTATTTTTTTGATTGATGCTGGAATCAGTCTTGCTTAACTACAAGTATGCGGAGAGTGCTATAAATTTGAAGTGTGGCATTAAAACGATTCTTTGTGAGAAATCCCAAAAATTTAGTGATTCGTGGGAGAGGGAAAGAAGGGGATTGGTTTGTGTGACTGCTCCTTCGGTCGAAACGAGAAAACCTGAGCCTGTTACAACCCTCGCTCTTACGGTGGAGAAGATGACAACATCGGTCCCTAACAGTTATATATCAAGAGCCGAGTTAGACGCCGCTATTATTCTTGTTATGGTATGCATCCACCGTTGTGTTGCCTTTGTATGGGGCGTTCGTCCAGACTTTATCTAGTTCTGCCACTTCTGTGCGCCTATCGTGAGCTACCGTCATCTTCACCCTCCATGAGCAGTAGCCCCCCTATGTGTTGCCCCTCGTCACCACACCAATTTATTCTAGATTTGCATCATTATCGCGTGCACTAATCTCGTTGTTGTTGATCTATGCCACCGGTGAATTGATCCAATCTGACAACCGTGAGTCATGTTGTTATGGTGAATAAGTAAACAATCTCCAATCCAAATCACTACTCCCGAGTCACTTTTGGTAAAAAAAAAAGTAAATTTTTTTATTGTTATTTTCAATTTGTTTAATTTAAGTGAGTTCCTCTTGATAAAGGGGGTAAAATCTATTTTATTTTCAATTTGTTCGATTTGGGTAGCACGCATATTCGGTATTTTGGTGCAGTTTCTATTCATTGTTACTAAGAGAAAAATATTTTTCTTTTACTAATTTACTTGTCAGAACTAACATTTTGGGTGTATAATTTAGTTCCAGTTGCAGATCTAATTGCAAGATATGTATCTTTGTGGTGAGTACCTATTGCACTAGTCTATATTGTGGGATACAAGGCATCTGCAGTTTTGTGGTATACGTTGAGGGAAAATTAGGCGACAAGAAATAAAAGTTTGAGGCTATTTGGAATTCATACGTTAGGATTCCGCTCAAGTATAAAATTTAGTGCAACCGTTTGGCGCATATTATTTTGATTAGGTTTTATTGAACCCGTTCTTTATGGAATTTGTTGCTTCCGCTTAATTGTCTTTGTGATCACTTTGTGTTTTTTAAAATTATTTCTTCGTTCAATTATGTCTTGACCCCTGTTGATGGAAAAACCAACTTTGCTATGTGGAAACAAAGGATGCAGTGTGTTTTGATTCAATAATGTGTTTATATAGCTGCTGATCTTTTCTGCCCTAATGGTATGTCTGATGATAAAAAGACTTAAATGAATGAACTTACTTTGAGTGCTATTTTTCTGAATTTGTCTATTTGTGTAATGAGAAAGATTGGTACTTTTGATGATGTTGGTAAAATTTGAAATAAGTTGCATGAGTTGTATATTGAAACTTCATTGCCTAGTAAACTTTTTTTGCTTGAAAAATTCTCTAGGTTTAAGTTGTAGACTTGAGAAAAATCATAAATACGAATTTAGATGAGTTTACTAACTTATTCAGGATATCAAGCAGACTAGAGACAAGCATGTTGATATAATATACCCCTATTATTTTGTTAAATGTCATTCTCGATTCATATAGTGATGTGAAATCAGCGATCAAATATGGTAAGAATAATGTTACTCTTGGTGTGGTAGTATATAGTCTGGAGAGTAAAAGAATGAATTTGAAACAAATTAGGGGTAGTAATAATTCAGGTGATTAGGTCTTTCATGTTAGGGAAAGGGTTAGTAATAAGCGTCATGACTTTGATGATGAGAACAATGAATCTAATAGTAAGTCGAATGCTCGTGGTAAGCCTAAGCATAGAGTTATGAAGGGCTATAATTGTTGTGACATTGGTCACACAATTAGAGAGTGCATTAAGCCTAATAAAAACCAGAAAGAAGATTGTGCTAATATGAATGTTGATAGACGAGCAACTAAGCAAGGATTAGTGCAAAGAAAGAGTAATTAAGGCAATGGGTTAAGAGGGGAGCATCTGAGTAGACAATACACAATGGGTAAAGAGCGAGCAGTTGGTCAAAATGTTGACCACTCGGACGAGCAACTGGTCAAGGGTTAGATATGATGAGCGAGCAACAAAGGAGGAAGAGGTGCAAGTACCCAATACAAGAGCTTGCAGGCGAGCAACTAGTCACCTTGAAGAACAACTAAGAAACTCCACTATTAGACATTGTATTAGAAGCAAACAAATGTCTTAACACTTGTCATTTGTATAATATACAATAGCTTAGGAGTAAACAAGTGTCTTAACACTTGTCGCTATGTAAATAAAAAAAGGCTAAAAGGATGACACCTCCTACTTGCTTAAATGTGTATAAATACCCCCTCATTTGAATAAAAATACAAGTTTCCAATATTGAAAAATAGACCCAATTACTGCCAATTTATTTCTTGATTAATACTTATCATATTTCATCACCTCTGATCTTGTTTGATGATCTTTTTAGCATAAAACAATCACTAAATCATCATTTAGAGATAAATGTCATCAACAATTGACGCTAGAAGGAGGGTTCGAGCCTTTGAGTGTTGAAGAATCCGAGTAAAGTTGGGACATTTTGGCTGATATCTGAAAAATTTGGCCAAAATCCGGGAAGAGATCGCAAAAAACTAGAAATTCTTTGTCTTTTATAATATTTATGACACTTATACACTATCTTAAAGAGTGATTGAAGGCATCATGTGAGAATTAGGGTTTGTAAACAACCACATTCCCACATACAAGGCTAGTTGCTATTAAGAAAAGTATAAGAACAAAATCATCTTAATCCATCATCCTTAACACACACCTAAACAATCGGATGGTAAGATCACAGGAGGCAAGATCATCGAATGCGCCTAGTCGTAATCCTCAAACTAGAGTTTCATCTACGAGCAGACATACGAGAACCGTGCAGGCATTTATTGAAGATTTTATTTCTAAAACAAATAGATAAGTTATTGATGATTTATTTTGTCAATCAAATTGCTCAAATCAACTCTCAAATCAATGATCTTAGCCCGATAATCAAATCATGGAAACACAACAAATCTTAACATCATGGAAACACAACAAATCTTAACATCAACAGAGTTCAAGTTGATCGAAACAACATAAATATTGAATTCACAAAAATCATAAGTCCTAGAGATCGAATTCGATGATTCATTTTTTTTAGTTATTCATGGTAGTTCTTCACGGTCTTCACGCAAAACATTTGACAACATTGTTTGATTCGAGACCAAGGTGCAAGACCACTCCAATTGGTGTTTTCCGCAGAAGTCCCCTGAGTTCCTTGCAACAACAATGTTCAAGGTGCTCCACCCATTCAATTAGTGCTGTCTAATGTCTTTACCAACGACAAAACTTAATCTGAGATCAAAGAGCTCAACCCACTAGATCCACATTTCTTCATCAAGCTCCGACAACAACTTCAGTTTCTCCACATAATTCTTCTCCAAGTCTTTGTAAAGCTCTTTAATGTCTTTACCAACGATAAAACTTGACCTGAGATGAAAGAGCTCAACCCATTAGATCCACGTTTCTTCATTAAGCACCGACAACAACTTCAACATTGAGAAAAATGGAAACCAAGTCAAAGTCAACCCAAAAAAAAGAATCAGAGGATAAATTAGAAAGTGTACTCAAATAAATACTCGTTTGATTAAAAAACATAACTTTATAATTGATTTTCGTGTTTATTGATTTTTAAATACAAAATTTGTGATTAACAATCATAATTAATACAAATAACGATAAACAATCATACTTACATATGCTAAACAGTCGTAGTTCATATGCTAAATAATCTAGTATCATATCGTGTTGATTTTAAGTTGGGGGCATAATGTGTGTGTGTTTTTTTTTTTTTGCAATTGAGATATTATTAATGAATTTATTAAGGTATTACTGATTACTTCTTGAAGTATTTTTTTTTTCAAAATCCAAGTGCACAATAACACCACTCTTAATATAAATATTCATTCCCTATCATCTACCAAACATGAAGAATATTCAATATATTTCTCACTGCTGTCCTTACCATTTATATTCTCACCAAACAAGCACTTAAAAAAGTGAAGTATCATTGATCAATACTGTAATTTTAGAAATGCAACCCACGATATTAATTAAAGGAAAAAAGGTAAAAACATTCTTTGCTTTGCTATGCTCAAACGACTAGATGATCTAGAGCATGATTTTGTGAGATTGAATCCCCCATCAAATACCCAATTTGTCGCCATAATTAAGAGCTCATGACCAACTATACTCAAGCCGACGACATTGGCACCGAAAACACACCGACCATTCATTTCAATGAATCCCACCATTTTCAAAGAGACAGAACAGATTAACTTATAGACATAAAAACCGAGTAACGAATAATCAGGATTTAGTTTCTTCACCATTTTTTATTTATAAAATCACATTTGATACTTGAGACATCAATTCTATGCCATATAATTTAGAATAACACTGATTGTGGACTAATTTATCATTTTTGTTGCTAAGTAGGCATATTATTTCATCTGATGTATTGTGTATATCTAGATATGCCAAAGAATTGAGTGTACCTCATATCAAGAAAGAAAAAATCAATGGTAGTTGCGGAAGCCCTGAGGACTGAGGTTCTGATCCAGCTGCATCATCAACTCTTGACATTGCAAAGACATTAGGAGCAACATACGAATAACAGATACAATTCTGAATTCACATAGCCATCATACAACACCTTGGTTGGTTGCAAATTAAAATTAAATTCAAGAAATAACTGGTCTACCATCAAATTAAGAATTCTGAGTGCATCATTCATTGGATTGCTCAAACAAAGAGAAGCAAGCAGTAACCAGATAATAATAATCGTCTAAAATCACAAAATAACGCCAACACTGCAGATTATTTTCACGCAATTAGGATGCAGCTAAAGTGTGGTTGAGAAGGAATGCAGATTATGATAGTAAAAAAAGAAAGGAACGATTTTTTTTTTTAAAGGAAAAGCCCGCGCACCCATCATCGCCGCATGGCTCCGACGGCAGGCAGTCTTCATCGCAGTGAGGGTAGGGGGTGGGAAGACGAGAAGACGGAGCCTCCGGCAGCCAATGATGGAGGGCGGCATCCCAATCTCCAGATCCCCCAGCCGCCGCCGCCCCACTGCTCGGATAAGATCAAGTAGCGTTGATGAGGAGGAGTCCTGCCCTAATTTTATATATATAGTATTCCGCATTCACTAAATCCACGTTTCCTTAAACACCCCTTCTGTACTTGGAAACCTTGACTATTTTTGAGGGCAAAACCGTGAACAAAAACAATTTCTTGTCGAGAAAACCCTAACCCTACTCCCAAGTACAACGCTCAACTTCCTCCATTCTCTTCGCTCCCTCTGTCGTGTCACCCAAGGTAATTCTCCTTCTCTTCTTCTATGTGCTGATAGTTTCTCAAAGAAATAGAATACATCTTTGTTCTCCTAATTTGATGCCGTTACAATCGCTATTTCTTCTTCTGGAGCGGGGGATGGGGATGTAGGAATCGGTGGAATTTTTTTTTTTGATATTTCAAGCATGTTCTATACACACTAGTTTCTTGCAGGCTGCTCGGCCACTGGTTATGCTCATTCCGTTTCTATAAAAGCCTGATTCAAGAGCGCGACTGCATTTTTAATAAGGTAATAATTAAATTTGTACACACCAACATGATTTACGCTATAGCATTTTGGATTCTAGCTGGCCTTTTTCAACCTCTGGCTAGTGTAGATTTGCTATTTCAGGCCAACAATTTGAATTTTATAAAATCATAGTATCTTGTTTCAAAACTTGGACCATAGTTTTATTGTGCTTCACTGACTTGAACATGAGCCTTCAAACTCAGAGCCTTTAATTTGCTCCTTTGCCTGGGTTCATGGGCTTTGACTCCACGCGTGTAATTGTTGGGTCATAAATGCTAGCAGCTGATTGTCTGCATTCAATCTAGATGCCACACATTTACATTCTGCGTTTTCAGGTTGTTGACAATGGCAGAGCCCTCAAAAGTCATTCATGTTCGAAATGTGGGGCATGAAATTTCGGAGGTAAAGTATCTCCGCATACTGTGCCTTTTTGTTGCAATAAGTTTCATTCCGATTTTGTTATTTGTTGGTAGTACATTCTGGGAATAATGTTCACCTGATTTTATATTCTAAAATGGTGTCCAACCCAAATCTGTAATAACAAATATATGCATGTCTCTTGTGCTCCTAATGCACATCTTTTTGCTTCAACGTATGGAGTAGTAGTTAGATATGGATGAGATTACAAGAGACCAACCAAAGTATTAAAACAATGATTTTACAATAAACGACTTCCTAGCGAGGAGATTGGACGATGGCATGGATAAGTCTACACTAACCTGTCAATCTGGGATCCAACTCAATATATTCCTGTGGGCTGGCTCCATATTATTTCAAATGATACCATGACTCGTCATTATAGAATTAATGAGTGGCCTTCTTACTAAATAGATGTTCCTTTGGGTCGTATCCTGGATCCGTGCATTGCCACAACTCTGTCTGATTCTCCAACTTCTACTTGTTGAGTGAATGGTTTTAAGATATTGAATAAGTTACTGAATCATTTTTGGATTTAGAAAATCTTTTATGCTTAGTTTTCTTATCTGCATTAGTTGATTGCTTAATACTAAAAAGGCTAATAACAAAGAGTCGATCATAATTCAACTCACAGCCTTTTTCTCCTTTTCATTCTTTTGATAAAAATCATTCAGGGGTTAACAAGTTATATTACCATTTGGTTCATGTTGAATATAAATTTAGTTTTTTGTTGTTGCTCAGCTACTCTAGGGGTCAATATTTGATATATTTCATCCTTTTCTAGAATGACTTGCTCCAGCTGTTCCAGCCGTTTGGAGTCATCACCAAGCTTGTGATGCTTCGAGCCAAGAATCAGGTCACAGTTTAGAAATCATGTCCGAACTTTGCTATATATTTGGTTGACAATTGAATGTCTGATATTGCTATTTGTACCAAAATTGCAGGCTCTCCTCCAAATGCAAGATATCCCTTCGGCAGTGAATGCGTTACAATTCTATACTAATGTTCAGCCAAGCATAAGGTATTTTTATTATCGGACATATGCATTCCTACTTCATTGTCAGATTTCTCCCTCATGATTTATGCATCATCTTATCTCTTACTGCATCTATTTAATGCCTATCAGGGGAAGAAATGTTTATGTTCAATTCTCATCACACCAAGAACTAACAATCATGGATCAGAACACTCAAGCACGGGGAGATGAGGTGACTATGTACTGTGGCTATTTTTTCCTTGGCCTTCATGATAGTGATACTTTGATGAGGCGCATTAAAGTTGCTAGTTGGTCGCTTGGTTCTTTCTAGATAGTAGCTGTTTTATGACACATACTTGCAATGAACTTGGTTGAATAAAGTTCCTAACAGATAAAGATATTTTAAATAGACAAAACAATGAAGTAATTTCCCTAGAAATATATGGGCACGAGGATTAAGCAATAAGGAAATTAATTATTTAATGCTGAGCAACCTTTGTTGTATTTTCTTGTGGATTAGGAAGTATATCTTGCTTGATGACTTCCTCCACTTCTCCTGAAGGATAACTTACACTATTGCTTTTTGGGTGATTGGAGATCATTAAATGCCCCCCGCCCCTTTTGGTTCATTTGTCTATGCTTAATTTCATGTGTTTGCATATGAACTGATTGCTTGATGCTGGTTATTCTAGTTACATATGTCCATTTCCTGTTTTTGTCATTCTGTATTCTTTTCTATTCATTCCCTTCTCTTCTCTCTCTGCTGTCTCTGTGCTGGTCTGCTGTTGGGGTCTTCTCTATTTCTGTCTCTGTGCTGGTCTGCTGTTCGGCTCTCTCTGGATATCCAGCCTAACCGAATCCTCTTAGTAACAATACATCACATGCTATATCCTATAACTGTGGAAGTGCTGCATCAAGTTTTTTCTCCACATGGATTTGTAGAGAAGATCGTCACATTTCAGAAGTCTGCTGGTCAGCATCTTTTGTATTTTCTTTTTTCTCACTTTCTTATTTTGATACTGGTTTAGGCGTTTAAAGAATTACATGTCTAATTGTATTGAGGAATACCTCTGTATGGATTGTTTGCTATTCCTTTGTTTTCTTGACGGATCAATTTAATTAGGGCTTGGTGTCTTGTTATTAATTCTGTTTCTTTGTCATGAGATCAAGATTCATAATCCCTTTACTGTATGAAATGCATAGTAACTGCCAGTATTTCTAGTCAAATTGTAGTCTCTGATGGACTCCAATACGGAAAATTCTGTAGGTTTTCAAGCTCTCATTCAGTATCAGTTGCACCAAAGTGCTATTTCAGCAAGGAACTCTCTTCAGGTACATTGGATGCTAAACTATAAGCAACATATCACATGCTATGCTGACATTGACAAGTTTATAACTTGCTATAGGGACGAAATATATATGATGGCTGTTGTCAGCTGGACATTCAGTTCTCAAAGTGAGTTAATCTTGAGATTAATTGGTGTATGCATGTTACAATGTCTTGGGATTCTCTTTGTTGCTTTTCTTTTTCCTAGTCACCAAGTCTTCCTTTTATGCAGCCTTGATGAACTGCAAGTGAATTATAATAACGAGCGTTCTCGGTAAGTGTGTGAGCTTAGTTTCGAGTTAGTTGCCTGTTTGTAATTGTACTGTAAAATACGAATACTTATTTCTTGTTTATCTTTCTTGGCTTAGGGATTTTACAAACCCTTCCTTGCCTTCAGAACAAAAGGGCAAGTCCCCTCAAGTAAATACACTCTTCTCCAGTATAAGGACTAACATACATTCTCTTGTCCTCGACTGTTTTCTGATTGACAATTCAAATATTGTTCCTTTCATGGCAGCCTGGGTATGGAGATGCAGGCATGTATACCCATGCAGGTGTGTAATTATCTATTTATACTGATTCCTAGTGGCATCATGTAATTATTAGATCTATTCGAGTTCCCTAACCTATCCCCCCCCCCCCCCCCCCCCAGTTGGATTTCCACAGGTGTGTATCTTGATGTGTAGCAGCTCAAACTTATGTACCATATCTTTAACACCCTGGCACAAATATATCTGTAATGCAAATGTGCAAAGCATGCTGTGAGTTTCTTAATCGGAGTATGGGAACATCAATGTTTGTTTCTCTCTCAAAAGTTCATATCATGCCCTTGCTAGTTGCAAATCATAATACTTCGTAGGTATGGTCACTTCATAGTTGTAAGTGATGACACATCTATAAAATAGTAAAAGTATGATTCAGTTTCCTATACTTTTATCATCTAATTTCACTTTAAATTGCGATTTGCCACTGTTGCGCACTCTGAGATGCTGCTCAGTCTTTGAGTGCATACACATGCTTCTCAAGGGGTTGTTTATGGTATTTCTGCTGGAATTTTTTTTTCTTGTTGCTCATTGTAGATGGGCAATGCTGCTGCCATTGCTGCTGCGTTTGGAGGTGGACTGCCACCCGGTATTAGTGGTACAAATGATAGGTGCACAGTTCTTGTATCTAATCTGAATCCTGATGTAAGTTTTACCTCTCTTCCTCTCTCACACACAGTATGTACCATATGTGCTGTTCCATTTTTTTTATGGCTTTGTATGTCTGCTTAAAATTATAGAAATCAGCACTAACCAGTGCTCACTCCATCCCTTGTCTTACCTTATTTTGCAGAGAGTAGATGAGGATAAGCTTTTTAATTTGTTCTCAATATATGGAAACATTATTAGAATCAAACTTCTCCGAAATAAACCAGATCATGCATTGGTTCAAATGGGCGATGGTTTCCAGGCTGAACTGGCTGTTCATTTTTTGAAGGTCCAGGAATTTATTTTAATGTTACTTGTGCCGGTTACTGATTGAGATGCATTTTATAATCCTGCTGAATCAGTCGGACCTCATCTTGCTGAATCACTATCCTCTGCCTATGATTTGATCTGTCTACATTTATATACTGTTTTTTAATGCTATGCTAAAAAACATCCGGGTTTTGATATTTTGTTGTGATAGCTTATATATGTAGCTTTAGTTTCAGTACCTTCAATCTTCTATATTGCCTTTTTTATGATTGTGATTGTAAGTTTGCATCTTTTTTTTTTTTATGTCATGCGTTGTTGTAACATCTATATGTGTGGCCTTAGTTTTGGCACTTTTCTATCTATTTTATCATTACATTTATGTTTGTTACTTTAGTTTCACAACCTTCATCTGATGACCATGCTAGTAACTTGCGTCTGTTTTTATATAGAGAGCCATGTTATTTGGGAAGCATTTGGAGGTGAATTTTTCGAAGCATCCAAACATTACAACCGGAGCTGATACCCATGAATATTCCAACTCAAATCTCAATCGTTTCAATCGTAATGCAGCCAAGAATTATCGGTATTGTTGCTCGCCCACCAAAATGATCCACATCTCCACTCTTCCCCAGGATGTGACTGAAGAAGAAATAACAAGTCACCTGGAAGAGCATGGAACAATTGTTAGTACAAAACTATTTGAGATGAATGGAAAAAAGCAGGCTCTTGTTCTTTTCGAAAACGAGGAGCAGGCTACCGAAGCTCTTGTGTGCAAGCATGCTACATCCCTTAGTGGTTCAACTATTCGAATTTCCTTCTCTCAGTTGCAAACCATATGAGGAACTTCCCCACAAAATTTCAGATGTGTGGTCCCACAGATGGTATGTTTTTCTTTCCCAAATGAATTCTGAAATGTATTGGCATCTAATGATCCTCTAGCACTTGGGTGATTACAGTTCATCTTGTACAACTAAATGGAGTTGTAATATTGGGAATTCTGGTTAGCCAGCGACATGTTAATTTATGGTTTCTTAATCTCTTCATTAGCAGGTTTCGCAGTTCAATTGCTGTTTAATCTGGATATTATCTTTAGTATGCACAGTGAACCAATACAAACTGAACATGGAAATTCTATGTTTCTTGATGGCACTTTAGCTTGTTGAGTTATGGTTGCAAATTCACGTTTCTTTTCTTGGTTTCATGACCTCTTTAGTTGGTATGTAATATAAGCATTCTTTGTTCAGTTGAAAAATATTGGGATTGCAAATTTAAATATCTATTATAGTACTCACTTTCCGGCTTATGAAAACTTAGCTAATGCTGTCTTAAAAAAATGTTAATTGGTGAGTTGTATCCAAATACAAAAATGGAGTGGTGATGTGCTTTTCAGTTACTGTAATTTCCATAGCCATGAGAAGTAAGTTGGAGGTGTAACATGTTTTGTAAAACTAAATTTATGAAGAGATGCATATTAATTAGAGAAGGCAATCAGTTGTAGAAACTGTGAAGATTGTTCATGTCATCCAGCTATTGAGTTCCATGTAACTGTGCTTTTCATTTTCAGACAAATATGAGTTTTCTTTTGGTTTGACTCAGGTGCAAGAGATTGAGATGGAGATGGCGAGAGATGAGTTAGCTGCCAAATTTAATGGTCCACCAAGACATTGTGATGGATCGGATAATAAAATTTGTGATTTTGCACTTCCATATGTGTTTTGTAACTGCTTTTCCATTAGAATGTAAAAGGCCGGCCGTGTTTGCTGCTTCATATTGCTATCTAGTTAACAGTAATGGGGATAAATCCTTTCTTGTGTCAAATAGTTGGTCAATTTCGACTTCTTTTGTTTCTTTCCTATAGTTTATACATAATGATAATTATCTGTATCTACTCTCCCAAGATTGCGTAGAGATACTTTGTTAAATAAATTACAAAAATTGTGTTTGATTTGCCTTAGTGCATTCCAAGAAAAGAAATAAAAATGAGAATTGCTTATTTCCCTACTTGGAACCGAATACTGCTGCTGTGGCCAATATCGAAAGAAAAATGCAAAACTGGAATATAGCAACAAAGATCAAGCTAGTTCAACTATAAATAGTAGGGCAAATTCAAAACTGGAATATAACAACAAATATCATGCTAGTTCAACTATAAAATTCAGTTTAATAAATAGTAGGGGAAATTCAAAACTGGAATATAACAACAAATATGATTCTAGTTCAACTATAAAAATTCGTTTAAAAAATAGTCGGGGAAATTGCCCAATAAATAATCTATAAGAATAAGAAAAGCAGTAATGATGTAATAGCTAGCAAAGACGTCGACCCCTCATCCGATAATCTAGTGGAAGTGGATGTAGTAGCCATCTGAATGGTGAAATTGCAATTGGCCTGGGATATATTCTGATCAGTCACCACGGCCAGCCCCTGGAAGTTGCAAGCCAAGGCTTTCTGATTCTGACCCTGAAAATACATATTAAACGCGTATGATGCATTGCCATTCGCATCTAACCCATTGCATGAAGAACCATATCCAAGGGGAGTGCAGTCGGAAAATGTACAGGCGAAATCAATATTTTCTGCAAGCTTGCTGAGATCCTTAGCATCCGGCCTTAGCATACACCATCTGTTGGGAAGATAATTCACATCTCGAGCCCCCACCAGATACTTGTCTAAACTATTTTGTCCTGATAAGTCCATAGGAAACTTGGGTTGTCCATCGTACCTAAAGATTCCCCAGTGACGCTCAAAATTACCCGGAGCAACGCTCTTTATATCCTCATCAAGAAGGCCAAACAAGTAAACTTCTATATACGTGGGGCGTAGAGGGGTGCCCTTATTGGATGCAAGTCTTGGTAAGAGCCCTCTATAGAACCTCAAAGCGTAATTTATGTTGGCGTTTCGGTCACCATCCGTGGGCCACCCTACCTCCCCTACGATAATTTCCATATCACCGAACCCCACTGCCTTGAGCGACGAAACCAAGGTGTCGAAATTAGCATCAAATACATTGGTGTATGGAGTTCCATTATCATCAATGGGATTAGTCACCCCGTCGAAGAAGGCATAATCAACAGGGAAGTGTTCATTGGCGTAAAGGCTTAAGAAAGGATAGATGTTGATGGTGAAGGGTGCCTTATTTTGGTTCAAGAACTGAACAATCTGGGTCATTTGATCAGAGATATCTGGGCGAAATCTTCCCGCTGATGGGACGGGGTTGGAGACTGGTGAACCATAAACATCTGCATTGGAAGGCACAGTAGCTTTGATGTTGTCCCCAAGCCCAGCTTCATTGAGGGCATTCTGAATGTTGCGAAGAGCTGGAAACGTAGTGTTCAGGTATGAGTTGTTGTAGGATGTCAGGAACGGCTCGTTGCCTACCGCCACATATCTGCAGCCAGTGGCCAAAATTCAGTATCAAAAAAGACATGGAGAGTGCCAATAATCTGATTGTGCAACGATACACTCACATTTTCACAAGCTAACCAATATTGATTCAGGTAGTATAGCAGGAAAGAAAAGCTTCCAAACGATGTCTATGCCAGCAATATAAATTTGGTGCTTCACTTGTTTAAAAAGTAGACTGTTTCTATGCTAGCTAATGAAAGTACCAAATCCAAGAAGAAAATTTTCATTTCTTATAACAAGCATATATAAGTATAACCAACCCCAGGCACTCAATCTGTGTATCAGCAATCGTACTCTTTTTACATTCCAAATAGCAAAACTTATAAAAGCAGAATCAATCAATCAGAATCAGAAATAAGACGATTAAAATGAAATAAGCTTTCAATTGAATAAAAGGGAAAGGGAAAGGGAAAAGAAGAGTACTTGATGTTAACTCCGCCATTGAAATTGTAGCGGGTAACGTTGCGGCGGACCCACTCCTTAGCTCGATCGTAAGATCCCATAGCGGAAAGTTGATCATTAGGGATTGCAAGCATGACTTCGATCTCGGTTCCTGCAAGAGCACTCATGGTGGATTCCTCTGCATCGAATAGCTTCACTTTCTTTATCCCGTTGTCTTTCAGCATTTGTACCACTACCTTGGGAGGTAATTTGTGGGTAGCCATGGTACCCCAGTTCACACCAAGGCTTTCAACAACCCTATTATCCCAAAACAAAACTACTAATACAATCCCCAAAACGCCTAACCTTGACATTCTCTCTTCTCTTTTCCCCTCCCCTCCCCTCCCCAACACGAATGGAGATTAATATCCTATTCTGAATATGTGGGTGGATGGATGTGTGTTGGAACGTGTGGAGAGCTTCAACTGCCAAAAAGCGAGGAGAGAGGAAGTAGTGGAGAGAGAAAGTAGGAGTGGTGGTGGTGGTTTAAACAAGGAAGCAACGCTCCTTTTCTGTAATAGGCAGCAAACACTCACTCTCACCGACTGAAAAGAAAACTAATCTCGAGAGAGGAAAGTTGCACCCTAACCCATGATTTACGAAATATAATAAATGAAAAAAAATAATTAGGAAAATTGTTTGAACATGGGCCCTAGCCTGGATGGGGCCCACGCGCCTCTCATTAGTCATTAGTAATTTTCAAATTTGGAATATGAAACTGGAAACAAAACAAGGGAGGGAGGATGATGGCATCAACGGCTATTCACAGGGATTATCAATACAAGATAGGGGAACATATATTTTCTTTCCTTTTTATATGTAAAACTACATATTTGGTTGCTCACCCTTTGTTTACTTAATACTAACCCCTCCAAAAATACATTTTACATTTTTAATGTTCCGGAATGTCTTAATTTACATAAAATAATACTCCCTCATCCCTTATAAGTTTCTTTTTTCATTTTTTAATTTATTTTAAAAATGCATTATTTATTAATATATAGTGAATTATATATTGATTTTTGTGTAACGTAATGGAGAGTTATAAAAAAAGTAAAAAATAATTATTTATTAATATATAAAATGTTATTTTTATTTTTTATGAAATATAAAACTTAAAGTAAAAGAAAATATGAAACTAATAGTGGGACGGGGGAATACTAATCTACAAAACTTACCATTGAGTGGCCTGGACGGACATTGGGAATAGGCCGTTAAAGTACTAGGTCCAACCCAACATATTTTTGCAAGATAAATATATTGTTAAATTAATTATCTTTATTACAAAACGAGGAATGATGATATTCACTCTTTTATACAAATTGATAATAAATTATATTTATCAATAAAATGATTTATTACTTCCTAGTACACTATTATACATACAATTGATATAAGTCTTCGTATCTATCCCAATTACACTAAGCTACATTTGAAAGTAATAAAGTACATTACATGGTTGTTTTACAGATTGACATAACCCAGTACCTCATCATTTTTTTATTATTTTTCATTACCATTTTTTCTTCCAACTGTTGAGAGTCGGCTGCTTTTAGTCTCCCCTAACAAAGCCTCCAATTTCAATCTCAAAACTCAAGATATTTAACATCCATTCTGATATATGCCTTCGAATTTCAATCCCAAACTGTAACCTAATATCCATATATGCTTGATTTCCCAAATCTCAAGGAATTTCCCGTGATAAACGCCGAATGAGCTTCTATGTTCTATTACCCACAAGGGCGAGTGCATGATCGTCAATGGTATTGGCGATCAATTGTTCGCGGATTTTGCACAAAAAATATTCCTAATGTGGCCTGATTTGCAATCGGACTCTACATCATTCAGGTACACCGTTGGTAGTATTAGTAACTGCATATTGAGTTCCGATGAAGATATCAAGAATATGATTTTGGTGTGCCACCATGTGTGTCAAATGATAGTTTCTGTTGACGTAGTAGTTTCAATTGACTCCATTTTTGTTGGGAGTAGCAGTAGCAGTAGGAAAATCAATTGATCACAATGTTAATGTTGAAGAATCCATACATGTAAGTGATGATTATTATGAGCATTTTGTTGGTAGCATCCCGCTAAAGAGCAATGAAACAACTCATTTGAAATAAAAGATTTATCGCCAGAGTAAACTATCCTTTAAGAGTGCTAAGGTGTTTCGTGATGATGGCCAATATGATGAGTTTAACGATATGGGTTCCTTGCCAATTTATGACATTTGTCCTGCGATAGTTGAACAACCACTATTGTCATACCTATGAAGTGACATATTTAAGGACGGGGTGGGTTCTGTTTTTGTTGGTGGTGCGGAATGATTTAGAACTGAACTAATCAAACACTCAGCCGTATTAGGGTACAATTTCAACTACCTGGGGAATGCGTCTGATTATATTCATGTTCAGTGTAGCAAATACTCGAGTTGTCAATGTGAATGGTACATCAAAGCTAGACTTCAAGATATTTCAAAGAACTTTAAGATTTACCAGGCTCACTTTAGTCACAAATGTTTAGGCACATGGATATCTCCACAACATGCTCGCCTTAGTCCAAAGATTATTGTGAAGCTTGTTATTTACGAGTTTATATCCGGCAAAAGAAATGTTGACATAATATAACTTAATTATGGTATAGCCATACCATATTACAAGGGATGACGTACAGTCGAGCAAGCAAGGGACGCTGATTTATATGACCAACTCCGATAGTATTGTAATGCCGTCAAGCAAACAAACCCAACATTACATTCTGTGTTAGTGCTTTTAAAGATGTCTGCAATATCATGTTCTTGTACTCCAATTTTCTTTATTTCTAAACAAGCAGTGTAGCAGACTTAGAGTATAATCTTGAGACATACCATTTTGAACGGTTGTTCATTGCTTTCAACGGTTGCATAGAGGGGTTTAAGAGATGTCGTCCTATGTTGTTCATTGATGATACTTTCATGTATGGGCGTGCTAAAGGGATAGTCCTAACGGCCACATCAAAAGATGAGAACAATGGTTATTTTTCTCCCGTTATTTTCAAACTACATGTTACATGCATATCTCCATTTGATTTAAATATCTTATATAATTTCATTGTCTTTGTTCCCATATATTTTTTGACAGGTCTTTTCCCCATTGCATTTGCTGTTGTTTTTGTCGAGAATACCGACAATTGGGTTTGGTTTCTTAAAAAAGTCAGCAGTGTTTGCCTTCACCCTCGACAAATTTTCTACATATCCGATACGAATTGCAGACTAATGTCCTCACTCCCGCTAGTATTTGACAGAATTCGACATACTCTAGAAATAAATTTTTATTTAGTTTTGTTCCGTACTACTCCAGAAATTTCATCATTAAATTTGGGTTCTTGAAGTCTAGTATGCTTGACAAAAACCCTAGACTCGTAACCTAGAATCATTTTACACAACTACAAATGCTGAAAAACACAACATGGCAACATAGCAACTAAACAATCATCTTGTTTCTGTGTTTGGCCAGAAAAATTTTCTGCCTCCTCAATCTCCTCGAAGAGTATCTCGGAAGGAAAATAGTACACAAAATTTTGAATATTCAAAAGCTTTAACTAGTTTAAATGTGTGTCGAACTGAGTGAAATGCATAAAGCTATGGAGTCACATCAACTCTTGGGCTACAAACGCCAGTTCAAACAGTTGGCTGGGAAGCCCAAAAGTTAGGGGCATGTTAGTCATAATATAGTGTTATGTAATATCAATAAATGTGTATTGCTATATGTTATAGGGGGTTAATTTTTGTAGTAGGATGTAATGACCCCAAATATTTTCTTATAAAATATGTAATGAAAAAATTGACTACTATACTCTAAATTGAGAATTAAAATGTGATAAAAAATTGACTATGAAAACAATAAATCATAATAAAATATAAAAATACAAAAGAACAGTTTGGAAGACATTGTTGGAAAACTATTAAATCTTGGCAAAGTATTAAATGAAAATAGTTCATGAGAAACTTATTATGAAATAGTTTTAAAGTATCATTTTATCAGAAGTATCATTAATATGAGTCAATGATATTATATTGTAATTGTAAATTTTCTTAAACCCTAATTAATGATAGTATTCCTAATGAACTTTTTAATACTCCTTATTAAGTATTCAATACTTTAAAACAATTTTATGATAATCTTATCATGAACTATTTTCATATAAAACCTACTCTTAAAACTTAATATGATACATTGTATATCTTTATTATAAATATAGGTCTATTTATACAAATTCAACGAATGTAGAAAACAATTAATGAACTAAGATAAAATTATTTAATACACATTCTTACGGAGCACTGCCAGCGCATTTGGCTTATTAAGAATTATATTGGTACCGTTGGATCAACTTTCATCAAACGGCTGTGGTTTCAAGAGAATTCGACCGTTGGGGATGAATCGGCGCCTTCTACAGCTTCAAAGAAGGGCGTCACTTTCACTCATTTCCAAATTACCTGTGTTCTTCGTGGAGGCCAAGCGAGAAAGAGAGGGGGGAAAGAGAGAGAGAATATAAAGAGAGTTTAGATTTTTCAACAATGGCTTCAAGACCTGATGCCCAACAGCAGAACAGAGGTATTGATAAGAAGACTCTTTTTCGTCTGTTGGTCTGTTTTTAGGGTTAGGATTGTATCTATATGCGCGTTTAAATTATATCAAGATTTCGTTCTAACTAGATATGGGCTATTGGGTATACTGATTTTTGAAGTTATGGGTTTCAGCATCTCTTTAATTTTCTTGATTCAATATCATGTGAATGATGGGATTTTTTTATGTGTTTTGTTGTAATCAGATAATGGGTTTTGGGGTTTTATTATTTTGATGATGTTTCTGGGTTTAGGCGTTCATAATCTTCAATTTTCTTGATCCTTGATGTAATTCATGCGAATGAGGCTGAAATTGATAATAAATGTGAAATCACCCATATCTGTTTCTTTTCGGTGTGCATACAATTAAGACTAAGCCGTGGTCTTGATCTTTTTTGATTTAGCCATGTCCTTGTGGATGTTTATGTATCAGTATAATTGCATATTCAATTCGAACTTCTTTTAATTTATTTGCCCCTAATATAATATGATTACTTGAGATACTTACCCCCCTTTTCCAATCTCATGTAATTTGTTAAGATCACAAAAACCAGATCAATTAGACACTTTCTTGGACTTAATTTGTGGACAAATTTTTTATCTAATCAATAGAGAGGCAGCAGTCCCTGGGTCCAATAAGCAGAAGAACATGGGGCAGAGAGAAAGAGCCACTGTGCCCTCGGGAATCTGGTCACCATTCGTTGTGTCGATGGCAAGCCACTACCTCAGGTTTCTCGACCTGTAACAAGGGGTTTTTGTGCCAAGATATTGGCTAATGCAGAGGCTGCAGCCGCCGAGAAGAACAAGAGTTTATTTGCTGCAAATGGCAAGGGCCCCATCGTAGTCGACGGAGCTCGACCTTAGAAGAAAGCTGCGGTTAAACCTAAGCCAGAGGAGGTTATAGAGATTAGCCCTAACTGCTAGAAGCAAGGTTCTTTAAGTTCTTTTAAGTCCTGAAGATGTATATTTTATATTTATGATTTATGTTTAATTTTGTAGGCTGCTTGTGGGCTGAGTAATAAGCCAAAGGTGCAGATAGTTGATATTGATGGAGAATGAGGAAGGAAGTGAGTATCTTTTGCCCTTCCATTATTAGCTACCTAGCTAGGGTTTCATTAATTTCCTACATCTCTTTTGATCTGATTTTGGAGAGCGGTTTAATTAATTTTCTGTTTTTGGTTATGTGTTGATTTTTTTTTTTCTGTTTTTGGTTATGTGGGTTATTATTTTGTAGACATTTATTTGACATATGTGATGGAATGATTGATGGTACATATTCATATGTCATCAATTTGATTTATCTTAAGATTTTGTTATTGAAGATTAATTTTATCTATGGTGTTGATAGGCGACCAACAGGGACATAATATTAGCATAAAAGAATATTAGTCTAATATGATTAAGGAATCATCAAAAATTAATAATATGAAAGAGGATGAGCAACAGGGATTGTATGCCTTAGGAGGCGAGCAGCAGGGACTGCGGACCAAATAGATGAAGACGAGCAACAGGGACTGAAGGTCCTAGGAGGCGAACAACAGGGACTAAGGTCCAAATGGAAAAGGCGAACAACTGGTCATAAAGGCCATTACAAAGTAGCGAACAACAAGAACAAGAAGACCCGAGGTCTCAACAAGAGGCGAGCAGGCGAGCAACTGGGGTTATAAACCCAACGAAGACGTACAGACGAGTAGCTAGTCACCAAGGAGAGCAGCTGAGTGGTTCCAAAGACCAAGTACAACATTGGGAACTCCAAGAGTCACCAACTTTAGAAATAGTCAATGTGTCTTAACACTTGACACCCATTCATTGGACAATAGATTAGATGTTGTACAAAAGTCATAACACTTGGCAAAATCCCAATGGCTAAGCCATCAAGATGGTGACACCTAGCCTCTTTGTATGCCTATAAATACCCTTTCATTTGCATGAAAGGAAGAGGATTTTTCCCATAATAAAAAGTAGCAAAACTCTTGCAAATTTCTTTCTTACATATTACTTGATCAAATTTTATGATTTCTTAGTTTTGTTTGGTGATCTTAACTTGAGAAAACAACCACTAATCATCTTGATTAGAAAAGGTCATCAACAATTGGCGCTAGAGGAAGGGTTCGAACCTCCGTTTCACAAAAAAGTCGAAGGAAGGTTGAAGAACTCCACCGGAATCTGCATAACTCGGCCGGAATCCGGGAGGAAGTCATCGGAAATCAAGTGTACACACTATTTGTAGCAAAATCTTCCATATATACATCACTTTGAGAGTTTAAATGCGTGTGTGTATGAACTAGGATTTTCAAACCACCATATTCATACAAACAAAGCTAGTAACTCTTAAGAAAGGTGTTTGTTGGAGACATAATCACCCCATTCATTTGCTTACCACTTGTACTTCGGTAACTAAAATGGTTCGATCACATGAAGAACGACATTTGAGCACATCTCCAAGTCGTAGGTCAAGAACGAGGGTTTCATCTACCGAGGGACATGCACGTACGGTAAAGGCGACTTCGCAAAGAAATGTCCAAGTTACCATTGATACAATTCCGCCGGAAGTGGAAGCTCTCGCTCAAAATCCCGAGGAGCTAGCAAAAACGATTGCTGTTTTACAAGCATTGCAAAGGCGACAAACGGTCGGGCCATCAGGGACGCAGGCGGCGACCAACAGGGCAGCCGAGCAGCGAAGTGAAGAAAGAAAAGACGCACGAAATGACGAGGTTGACAGCAAAGAAATCCGTAAGAATAAAGGGAAAGCTCCTTTAAGTGAAAGACTCGGAAGTCGAGGAGAGTCTACTCCGGGGACAGGTGAGGAGTCGAGCAGCGGGGACACAAGGAGTATAAGCCACTATCACACAAGAAGGGCAAGCTATCGCGGAACACATAGGGAGGATCAACTGAGAGGCGAGGAGCGAGCACCGGGGCAAACACGCCCTGCTGCTCGCCGCTCAGTGCATGAAAGGCTGAGAAGACCAGCCTTTGGACGTTTAGGTCCCAATGGAGCCAGTAACATCGCTAGGCACGCCACTCAAGAGAAACGTCCCGTTAGCAAGGGACTGCGTCATAAAGAGGTCATTGAACCCAATCATGACGAACAGCCTTCTAGCGGAAAAATGTCTCCAGATGAGTGGCAAGCTTTGAAGAAAGCGGTGGAAGAGATGCAAAAACAGTTGGAGGAGAAGAAAGGCGAAGGATCGACGATGTTGCCATCATCACCCTTGTCCCCGGATATCCTCAATGCGCCGGTACAAAAGAAAGTGCAATTCCCGACCATTAATTTGTACGAAGGAAATTCAGACCCGAAAGTACACCTGTCCAAGTATACCGATTACATGATATCGGTAAAGGCATCCGACGCAACTCAATGTCGGAATTTTCCGTTAACTCTTGGTGACGGTCCTCACAGATGGTTTTCTGCACTAGCTCCAGGCTCCATCAGTTCGTTCATGCAACTCAGCAAGGAATTTCTCTCGCACTTCTCCACGGTCGGGTCTTACCTTACACAGAGACACAGGTTGGCAGATCTAAGGCAAGGAGACGAGGAGTCTGATAGGGCCTTCCTTGAGAGATTCGACAAAGTCCTACTGGAAGGAGAACCAGTAAGTGAGGATACTAAGATAGTGGCAGTTATGGCAGGGCTTAAGAAAGGGACAGACCTGTGGAAGGAAATGCACCCCGCTTTCCCAAAAACTTATTCCGAATTCAGGCACAAGGCTGGAGTGTACATTTCGATGCAAGAAACTCTACAGAGAGAGCTGAGAGACAAAGCTGATACCAAGAAATCTGGAAAGAAGTCAGGAGGGGAATACAAGGCCCCTAAAAACATGAAAGCTTTCAGTGAAGGGTCCGAGCTGAAGGAGAAGTTGAACCATGTCCTATCCACATCAATTGAGGATGTGTACAACAACGTGAAAGATAAGGATATGCTGTCTGAACCCCGCAAGATACGACAAGAACGAGGAAAAATGAACCCTAACAAATACTGTGCATACCATCAGACTATAGGTCACTTCACAAGCGAATGCCGAGATCTCTTGAAACAGTTGTGGAGATTTTACGAAGAAGGAAAGCTGTCAGAATTTGTGAAGCGACAACCAGGGAAGAAACCAAGGGTGGCGATATCCTCCGACTCGGAAGACGATGAGGGCGACGAACAGCCAAGCAGGAGGGATCAAAAAAGGAAGAAAACGATGACAGCCCCAGCCGAACCCGTCCGAGAAATCTTAATGCTTGAGCCATCCGGACCAGTAGGAGGCTGTTCTGATGGTAGACCACCAATGTCTAAAAGAAAAAGGAAAGCAGAGTTGAGGGCAGTAGCTCAAGTCAGGGAAGTTGGGGTAAACTAAGCTACTAAGAAGACATGCGAGTTGGTATTTTCTGAGAAGGACTTAGACGGGATACTCACCCCGCACAATGACTCACTAATCATCTGTGCTAATATCATGGGGGCCCGAGTTCACCGATTGCTTGTGGACACAGGCTCCTACACAAACATCTTGTTTAAAAGCGCACTAGATCAAATAGATGATTGTGAGGGATATGTAAAGGGATGTGATCATAAGATAGTGGGATTCGGAGACGTTGTAACCGTTCCTTTAGGCTTAGTAACGTTGCCAGTCAAACTTGTATCGACCGAGAATCCCGAAAGGAGACTGACTAGGATGGTTGAATTCTTAGTCGTAGATCAGCAGTCTGCCTACAACGGGTTTCTTGGTCGACCTTTTATAAATGAATTCAAAGCGGCTGTTTCAACGTACTACTATTGTCTTAAATTCCCAACTTCGAAAGGCCCGGGTACGGTTAAAGGTGATCAAAGAAGAGCTCGAGAATGCCTCCTGCAACTTCAACCCACTGACAACAGAATATCCATGATGGACGAGCAGCCGAGCAGCAGGGACGAAGATGAACCATCCATCCTAGATGAAGTTATGGAGTCCGTCGACACTGAAATGATGGAGGTGGACGACCAGCAGGGCGTGGACGAGCAGGAAGGCATCGGCGAGCAGCAGGGAAGAGAAGCCGTACCCGAACTAAATCAGGTTGAAGACTTGGAGCCAAGACTGGGGGCAGAACCAATGACCAAGGATGAGATCAACTTTGAAGGGCCCATTATAGATCCTCGATGGAAAGACCAAAAAAGGAGAGCAACCCCGGTAGAGGAGTTGGAGGCAATAAGAATTGACCAAAATCGAGGAGACTTGGAACTATTCATTGGATCTGAGCTCCCTGAGCCATACAGATCCAGAATGGAAGAGTTCCTCAAGTCCAATCTCGATGTATTCGCATGGTCACATGCTGATATGGTAGGCATCAGCCCTGAGCATGCTTGTCATAAGCTAAATATTTGTCCAACTAAGAAACCGGTGAGGCAAAAAAGAAGAAAATTTGGGCCCGACAAATATGAAGCATTGGACATAGAAGTGAAGAAGTTACTTGACAATGATCTTATCAAAGAAGCCTTATGTCCCAGATGGGTAGCAAACCCGGTGTTAGTAAAGAAATCAAATGGTACGTGGAGATTATGTATCGACTTCACCGATCTAAATGCTGCTTGTCCTAAGGATAACTTCCCATTACCTCATATTGACCAACTGGTGGACAACACGGCGGGACACGAACTCCTTACCTTCATGGACGCGTTTGCCGGGTATCACCAAATACCAATGCACCCAGATGACCAGGAACATACATTGTTCTACACCAATAAAAACTTGTTATGTTGGAAAAGGATGCCGTTCGGGTTGATCAATGCAGGAGCCACGTACCAAAGACTCGTTAACAAGATGTTCGATGAGCACATCGGTAAAACAATGGAGGTGTATGTGGATGACATAGTCGTAAAAAGCCCGAGAAAAGAATATCATTTAGAACACCTCGCACAAACATTTGAGATACTTCGAGCATATAACATGAAGCTGAACCCAAAGAAAAGTAGCTTCGGGGTACACTCGGGAAAATTTCTTGGGCACCTGGTCAGTCAACGGGGCATTGAGGCGAATCCATCAAAAGTCAAAGCAATTATGGATATGCAACCGCCAAGGTCTGTTAAGGAAGTTCAACGACTAACCGGATGTCTGGCGGCCCTGAACAGATTCATCTCCAGATCTGGAGACAAGTGCTGACCCTTCTTTGACGCTATCAAAAAAGGACAGTTCCAGTGGACGAATAATTGCCAACAAGCATTTGAGCAATTGAAAGAGTATCTGAGTGATACCAAGATTCTATCGAAACCCGTCTCTGGAGAAAAACTGTACCTGTCTCTAGCCGCATCGGAGGTGGCCATCAGCTCGGTCCTAGTTCGAGCAGATGGGAAATTTCACTTGCCAATCTACTACGTGAGTCAGGCCTTGCATGAAGCAGAGATTAAGTACTCGCCCATGGAAAAGTTAGCATATGCACTGGTGATGAGTGTGAGAAAGCTAAGGCCGTACTTCTTCGATCATCAGGTGGAAGTCTTAACAACTTTTCCATTAAGGCAAATCTTACAAAGGCCTGACACTGCTGGTCGCCTTCTCAAGTGGTCGCTCGAAATAAGCCAGTTTGGTATATCTTATGCACCCCAAACAGCGATCAAGGGACAAGCGTTAGCCGACTTTATTGTCGAATTAACCTTCCCTCAAGATCCGACGAGAGGTCATAATCACCCATGGCACATGTACATGGACGGATCATCAAATAATACAGCAGCAGGAGCCGGGATAGTGTTGATCAGTCCAGAAGAACAAGTGTTCACCTCAGCCGTAAGATTTGAATTCATGGCAACAAACAACGAGGCTGAGTACGAAGCATTAATAGCCGGGTTACGACTAGCTCTGGCCGTGGGGGTTCGAAGAGTTCAAATTTATGGAGATTCCCAACTGATAGTCAATCAAGTCCGTGGGGAATACGAAGCCAAGGATGAGAACATGGCCTTATATCAAAAGATCGTTGCTCACCTAGCTTCGCTTTTCGAGCAAATTTACATCGAACAAGTGCCGAGAGACAACAATGCACAAGCAGATGCACTTGCTCGTTTGGCTACTAGTGCGGGACCAGCAAAACTTTCAGAAGTCACCATCACAAGAATTTCTAACCCATCCACCAGTGACTACAAGATCAATCAGATCGAAGAGGAATTGACAGAGGATGACTGGAGGGCACCGATATATAGGTACCTCAAAGATAACACAGTACCAGAAGATCCCCAAGAAGCAACAAAGGTAGCCAAGCGAGCAGCAAGGTTCACAATCATGGATAACCAACTTTACAAGAGAGGATTTTCACTGCCCCTACTAAAATGCCTAGCAAGGGGGCAAGGCCAGGAGGTTTTGAAAGAAATACACGAAGGAGTATGCGGAAATCACGCAGGGGGACGAGCATTGGCATACAAAACAGTAAGGCAAGGATACTATTGGCCAAATTTATTGCAAGACGCAATCAAAGTTGCGAAGACTTGTCACCGATGCCAGCTATTCGCCCCCAACATACATAAGCCCCCAACAGAACTGATTTCGGTAAATAGCCCATGGCCATTTGCAAAGTGGGGGATAGACATCATAGGACTATTATACGAAATGGGCCGAAGCTGAGGCACTAGTAACAATAACACAAGAAAAAATGATCAATTTTATCTGGAAGAGTATAGTGTGCCGGTTCGGAGTCCCACAAGCAATAGTAACAGACAATGGAAAGCAATTCGAAGGAAAGAAGATAAAAGATTTCTGCAAAAAGTGGGGTATCAAGAAGCATTTTTCAACACCATATCATCCTCAGTCTAACGGCCAAGTCGAGGCAGTTAACAAGATAATCAAGCATGTCCTCAAAATCCGTCTGGTGGATAAGAAAGACAAGTGGTCGGAAGAACTGCCCGAGGTGCTTTGGGCATATAGGGTATCACATAGAACAAGCACGGGAGAAACACCGTTCGCTATGACATTCGGTACAGAAGCAGTTATACCTATAGAGCTCAAAATACCAACTGAGAGGGTAGCCGAGTTCAATGAACAGGAAAACAACAAGGCACTAGCTGCAGAGATGGATTTGATCGATGAAAAAAGAATCTCAGCAGAAATAAAAAACGAGATATATAAAAGAAGGATTGCAAGGTATTACAACTCGCAAGTGAAAGTCAGGGAATTCGAGGTCGGGGATCTGGTACTCCAAAAAATCCTAGCAACACCTCCAGGTGTATTTGGACCGACTTGGGAGGGCCCATTCAAGATAACTCAAAAGTGGCACAACGGTACATATGATCTTGAAGACATGGAAGGCAACTCGGCCCAATACACCTGGAACGCAGCCTTGTTGAAGAAATATTATCAATAATTAAGAAACCGATGTAAAATCTTTTTTGTATAGACTATCTTTTCGTTTATATTTTTGTAAGGTGTGAGATCGATGAGGTATAGAATCGATGAAATTCTCACACTTCTTTGGCAAAATATGTAAATAGATGAATGATTGTTCAATGAATTATGTACATAAGAAAGCAAAAGGTGTTAAAACCCAACTGTTCAAAAGTGGCACAACGGTACATATGATCTTGAAGACATGGAAGGCAACTCGGCCCAATACACCTGGAACGCAGCCTTGTTGAAGAAATATTATCAATAATTAGGAAACCGATGTAAAATCTTTTTTGTATAGACTATCTTTTCGTTTATATTTTTGTAAGGTGTGAGATCGATGAGGTATAGAATCGATGAAATTCTCACACTTCTTTGGCAAAATATGTAAATAGATGAATGATTGTTCAATGAATTATGTACATAAGAAAGCAAAAGGTGTTAAAACCCAACTGTTCGCCAAACAGAAAAGCTGCTCGCCGAAGATACTATATGCATAAAAGCACAAGTACAGTGGAGGCGAGCAGCAGGGTCCATGGGACCAAAAGGCCCACCTGATCGCCCCCTCACAGAAAGTTGCTCGCCAAAGACACTAAGTGCGTAAGCACAAGTATGGTGGAGGCGAGCAACAGGGCACATGCCAACACATAATTGCTCGTCCCAGAGCTGAATGCACTCAAGTGCAAACACAGCAAGTGGCGAGCAACAAAGCTTAGAAAGAAGCATGATAAGGGGTTAAGTTCTTAAAGAACAAAATAGACCCATACATAAACAACATGTGTAAATTTGCAAAGAAAAGTATTTTACTTTCAACCTAAGAAAGAAATACTTAAGCAAAAAATAAGTAAAGGGCAAATAAGAGGCGAACAATGAATTAAAAGTGCAATTCTCATTCATTAGCACCAAAAAATTACAGAAGATGGACGTACAATCAACATCCTACTACATCAACTAAACAAAAAGAAACTAAGCCTAAGTCTCAGGAGCTGGCGGAGCAGGTGGCACCGAAGGATCTTGGGAAGAAGGAGGAGGTGGAGCATCTTGCACAGTGACCCCGGAGACCTGCTGCTCGCCCGCTGCAGCAGAGGAGCTTGCTTCACCGAGAGGATTCGGGAGAAGGGGACCTAGAGCTTCAAAGATAGTCATGTCCCTATCCGCCTCCACTCTTTCCCTGGGGGCCACAATACGAACATCGTCTTTGAAGATGTCTAAGTTAACCCCCATCTCTCCTAAGTCGGCTATCGGGATCTCAAAGCCAGGTGCTGGAGGGTTTTCAGTGACGTAATCTGTGAAGTCCTTGATGGTCGAAGTCATCACATCCAAACCATTATCCAGAGCGTACTTCACATTCCTCACACTATCAGCATATGCGATGATGTAACCGAGATTGGTATTGTCGGTTACGTCTTGCACATAAGTAGTGTAAGAAATGGCACGCTTGTTCTTCTTTTCCAGCTGGTCAACGTGGACCTTCAAAGACTCCACTCTCTCCACCAGACCCACCCGCTCTGTCTCCAGAACCTGCAAACGGTCCGTGGCGACACCCAAATCCAGTCTAAGCTTCTCTGAAGCGTTAGACGCTATCATCTCCCGGTCCTCAGCAGCCTTCACCTCCCGCGTCCATGTGAGCTTGGCTCGCTCGAAGTCAGCCTTCATCTTAGCCAACTCTTCATCTTTCCTCTTCAGCTCCTCATCCTTTTTCTTCAACTGAGCAAGTTGAGCATCACGATCCGCTTCAACTTGCTCGATCCGTCGCCCCAAACCGCGATTTGTTCGCTCTAACTCGACGGCTTGATCCAAGACTCGTTGGGCTGTGATTGATTGATGGCTCGCGTTGTAGCTCAACAAACGAACATTATCACTGAGACTTTGGCTCTGAATGATTTCTTCGCCGGTCTTGGTCCACGAGCGGGGAACATACTCCATGGCTCTGCGGACGTGGGAGTCCTTAATCTCATGAGGTGCCGGAGGGGACTTCACACAGCTAAACTGGTGAAGCACTTTTGAACGACCGGGATAATCGTTTTTCCGGTACCTGTTCAGAGGAAAAAGCCGTTAGAAAACTGAATCAAAGGAATAAACAATCAAGTTGGATAGGAAAATACTCACTCCCTCATTTTTACGGGATCGTAGCCTAAGTACGAGTTGTCAGGAGATGAGCTCCTGCCCTGACCGGCGATAATCGCACCAACAACTTGTTGCTCGGTCACCTCCTCCACCGCCGAGGAGCGAGCAGTTGATTTACCCACTTGAGAAGTACCCTGCCCCCTTGATCGCTTGGCACGGTCATCTCCCTTGCGAGGAGCAGTTTCCTTAGCAAGCCTTTTCTTGCCTCTCGTATCTTGGGGAGGTGGCGAGGAGCGAGCAGGAGGACGGGGAACGGGGGCAGGAGCCTGAGGAACAGGGGCAGGAGCCTGAGGAATTTCTTCTTCTTCTTCATCTTCATCCGCCTCGGCCCTAAGTCTTATCAAGGAAGTACAGGGATCGAATTTCTTCTTCTTTGAAGGTTGATTAGCTGCCATTTGTTTAACCCGACGTGCGAGTAAATGGTAACTTTTGGGAATTGGAGGGACAGCGACCGTTACCTTTTGAGCTGAAAACAATACAAAAAGTATCAGTAAAATTGGCAAGTAAAACTTACCCTAAAACGACCAGCAAGGCCTAGGCGACCAGCAGGACCTAGGCGACCAGCAGGGCCTAGGCGACCAGCAGGGCCTAGGCGACCAGCAGGGCCTAGGCGACCAGCAAGGCCAAGGCGACCAACAAGGACAGATAATAGAAAGCACGGGAAAAATAACAAGTAATGCTTACCCTCAGGGACCTCTGCTTGTGCTTCCAAATGGTGAGCACTAGTGATAAACTGAGCGTGCTTGCGAAGGTGCGCTTGCGAGAGATGTTCAACACTCCGATCTTTAACGTCCCGAAGAAAAATCAACGCAAGGACGTATAGAAACTCTTCGCTCAAATCCGGATGCCCCCACTTCAGGATACGCGGACCTACAAAAACAAGGAAAAAGATTAAAATTAGTTTACCTAAAAGTTCGATGAACTGAGATTTAAAACCTACGCCGAATTTCGCCGAAATGTGTAGGAGAGTCTATACGACCCGGTCCTCCCGATAAATCAGAGGACGCCCGCCAATCGCCGCCAATATAAAAGAATTGCCTGTGCCAACCCTTGACCTTGTTGGGCACTCCTTCAATTAGCTTAACACCACTACGGGCTTTGACGTAGTACCAACCAAGCCCTTCTTCATGAACAGCCGAAGAAATAGTCAGTGCGTAATGCATCTCCACCGTACTTATCTTATTTCGGTACCCCTCCAACCCGAAAAGGGTAATGAAAGACAACAAAGTACTCCAACCATTGGGAGTTATCTGAGTGATTGCCAAGTTTATATCCTTCAGGAACTGCCCGATCACAGGATGTAGAGGGAGAGGGAACCCCGAGTTAAGTATGTCGAGGTTGATAGCAGTGCAACCTGGAGGTGGGTCGTTAGCTCTCTCTCCTGGTTGGGGGGCATACAAATGGATGTCGTACGGAATACGATAGCGAGATCGTATCCGAACTAAATCCTCCTCTAGAACTACACTGGCTACCTTACTCGCTGTATACGTTGATGGACGAGTTTCCATAATAGGTCGAGCGGGAGTAGGGAAAGCATTATGATACTTATTGGCGTAGTCAATCCAATCTTGCCTTCGGACCACGGCTTTAGGAATAAGAGATTCGGGCATTGGCCTTGAAACGGGGAAGTTTATCTCTCGGAGAAATTCCCATGTGACTCCCTCTTGCTCGCCCCCTGGTCTAGTTGCTCGCTGCCCGCTCCTTACCTGGTGCTCGCTGCTCGCTCCCATTTCTTCTGGAAGACTCATCCCATCTATTTCAGCAGCGACCTCGGAAGAATCTTCACCCAAGTCCGAGTTAGTCCCCTCACGAGCCGAGGAGCGAGCAACAGGGCCTTGGACGTCCTGCTCGCCAGAGCTTTCCACAGCATAGAATGAATCAACGGAGCGAGCAACAGAGCTCGCCTCAGAACCCATCTCTTCATCAACGAGCAAGGTCCTAGGGTTTTGCCCAGTTGCTCGCCGGAGCGAGCGGCGAGGAACAGGGACTGACGGTTCATCTTCCATGGGCCTTTTTCCCAGATTTCGCCCAACAAATTCAACAGAAGGCGTATTGCTTGAGGAAGGTGACGTCATCTTCGAAAATTTTTGAATTTTTTTTTGAAAAATTCCCGTACAAACCAAACGATGAAGTTTGATCAAGGAGTGGAAGATCACGATGGCAGCACGGCGGCGACACGGCGGCGGTACGGCGGCGGTACGGCGGCGATGTGGCGGCGGAAATGACGGAATAGCAAACAAGTTAATAGATAGTGCTTAATTAAAGAGACCCTAATTTAACTAAGGTGATGCGGTCGTCCTCCTTCGCTAAACCGGTAGATAAATTAACCCTTTCTAAACCCTCTCGTTAAGACTACTAATTGTTATTGAGTGATGCGGTCGTCCTCTCTCTAACACTTTCGTACGAAATTCAAAGGTAGAGTTAAGATTAATTATAAGAATTCATTAATTAAGAGAATTAAAACTAACATCACGAATTACTCTAATTACGTACCCACATCCTACTTCTACGAGTTCATCCTAACCCAAGCATGCAAGGGTTTTAGCCGGACATGGTTATAACAAAAATAAAAGCAATAGAAGAAACAACGAACAAAAACATAATGAATTGAACGAAGAAAATAAGAAACATGAACTAGGGTTTTAAAATAAAATAATTCTAAGAACTGAAATTTAATTAACTAAAACGATATTTCAAAGTGTTTAAAGAAATCAAACTAACGTAAAGAAACTAAGAAACGAAAAGAAACTAAGAATTCGTATGAAAAACCTCAACAACGTAAAAGTAAAGCTTGCTCGTTCTTCTCCTCTTCCTCTCTCTAAAAATTAAGTCTAAAGTGATTTCTAAAAGTCGGGGATCCTTCAAAACGTGTTTGGACGAGATATATATAGGCACGGGTCGAAACGGAAGTTAATGGGCCGAAAATACGCATCCGGAGGCAAAAGTTGATGGGCGCTCGAGCAAAACGCTCGAGCGGTCCCGCTCGAGTGTGTAGCTCGAATGATGCATTCGCTCGAGCGGTCGCGCTCGAGCTGCTCGAGCGCTGAATCTTCTCTGTATGTTTTGGGCGCTCGAGCGATTCGCTCGAGCGGTGGCGCTCGAGCTGCTCGAGCGCTGGAATGGTTCTGTACGTTTGCGCGCTCGAGTAAGGCGCTCGAGCGGTGGCGCTCGAGTGATGCGCTCGAGTGACTTCAAATCCTTCCAAATGATACTTTTCCTCGTCCGCACTAATACCGATCGTATTTCTTCAATATCTCCTCATCCGGGCATCCGTTTGAGTCGATTCAAAGTCCTACGAACTCCGTTTTTCGTCCTCTATTCACCTATGAGCATCAAAGAGACAAATTTATCAATGTATAGAAATAATGCTCAATTGACTCTAAATACTCTATAAACTCGACCAAAATTAGGGCGTTTCTAGCTACGAATCATGACAATTTCACGCCTAATCAAGTTACTAACTTGATTGTATACAAAACAGTTGATTGGGAGGGAGGACCTTAGTTCAGTTGATTACAAAACATAATGTTTTGTTTAAGAATTTATGACACAAGATGTAGTTTAAATAAAAGTTCATATAAATTTATTGAAAATATTCTTCTTTAAGAGAAATATCCACACCTTGATTTAATCGAGTTGTAAGTTGTAACCAATTTGTTCTTATATTTAAGAGACCACTGTTGACTTATAATCTGTATTATGATCTTCTTTCCTAATCAATTTATAGAGAGGTATCTTTTTTTGCTTGTGCAGTATGCTGCTGATTTGCATATTACCTTCATTTTGATTTTGAATGCATTCTTACATTCTTATCACTGTGCAAAGTTATAATGTAAAGATCATTTTAAATCTTCAAAATCTCATTGTCAAGCTAAAGTTGCATGTTGTTGGATACTATGAAGGTCTATGCTAAAATTTTCTTTTATTTTGTTCTGATTGCAAGGATATGCAAGTATAACATCATAGGATTTTTTTAGATAAGTAAGTATTGGTTCATGATTTGTTTAATCTAGGACATTCTTGTTTATTTACTACTGAACCAATTGGATCATGAGGGAAGGGGCTTTAGGTGAAGATTTAATTTGAACTCTAATTTTATGCTTTTTCAGTTTTCAACAAATAAGCCAACAATTAAGGGACATGACACTAGAAGTTTCTGGGTTTAATTGTTCAAACAACATTTTCCGGAGGGGCATTAGCTGCTATATTGATGCTTTTCCGGAGGAGCTTCAAGAAATCATCAGTCAAGTAGCTGTTAATATTCATGGCATCAATGTCCCGACATTCTCACCAGATAATAAAAATTTAGATCCATTCAGGTTAAATTCCTTTATTTGCTAAACCTGAATGAGAGGCAACCTGTTATTAAATAAGTTCTTTTTTGAAATTATATTATATTTTATTTTATCTTCATTTGTTTTTGTCGTCTTCTTCACGTGTGGCTTTTGCCGGTGGTTTTAGGTCTTTGAAAGCTTACATCTAATGGACATGGAGTATGGGAGCTTACCTTTGGAGCGAATTCATCTACTGTACTGTGCACTCAGTCACCTGTCGATGATCAGGTTACTTCTTTTCATGTCTTGCACACCCTCTTTGTTATTTTATGTCTTGTTATCGCTTGAGGCCAAGCAATGAATTATGTGTGTGGGGGTGATTTGAGTTGTTTTGCATGAAATGATGTTGGGTGTAGTTAATTTTTTTTATGTGGCAATTTTTGTGTTTTTGCTGATCCTTTTTATGATTTTATGCTAAATTTTGATCAAATCTTGTGCACTAGTTTGAGTATTATGACATGACGAGGGAGACACATGTGATTGATTTTTGTGTTTATTCTCTCTGAACTATATATATTGCTGATTTTTAGTGATTGAGTTGGATAAAAATGCACAAGTTTGATACCAAAAACCTTTTTGTGAGCTTTTGAGCTTAAGAACTATTCATCGTATATATGCTCGAATTTTTCATGTTGTGTGTTCGATCTTGGTGTGTTTATTCTAGAACTTGCTCCTTTATACATTTCGAGACTACATTTGTGAATTCCATGCATTAAGATGATAAAGGCACGTAGGATTATCCTTTTGGCCTATATTTTCCTACCCTATCACATTTATCCTTAGGAGCGAAGTTGAGCCTAAACTTTTTTCCTTGATTAAGTACATTAATTAGCTATATTCCGTTTTTGTTGAAGACCCACCCGTTTGCACCCTTTGATTGATATTATTACGGATTAGGTGCATAACTTGTCTTGTGAAGAGTTATGGTGTCGTGAAGTTAGAAAGTGGCAAAAGAAGAGGAAATATTTGTGAAGAAAAAACCTTTTGATTGTGCATGAGTTTCACTCTTTCTAGTGGCGGAGATTTGATTTTTGAGTAAACATTATGGTAATGACACATGATTTGATATGCATATTTTTGATACCCTTATATATATTTGAGCGTGAACGAGTGATATCCATTGTGAGGGTATTGAATCTTTGTGCATTTGAGTCTAATGAAGTTATTAAAGTTTGGAGATTTTTTTTTTATCACACTTGAGTCTTGATCAGTCGTATTTCTTTTGAAAGTGCTATAGTCTCAAACTTTTCGGTGTGTGAAATTTGATTCTTTTGTATGAGTATATTATATATGTTTGTACATCCTTTGGTAGTGCTTTATGAATTGAGCGTAAAATACTAGCTTTTAACTAGCAGTTACCCCACAAGAGTATGAGATCACTGTAACATTGACAAGTATAGGATCAAGTAGTATCAAACTCGTAGAAGGATTAGTATGTGCGTAAATCGGTTAATTACAAACCCCTTCAAAAACTCTCTCCTTAAGCATATTCGTTGAAAAAAAGTGATTCGATCGTCCTCTCAATATTCAGTAATTAAGAGGAATAAAACTCGTTACACCACAAATTATCCTAATTGCCTACCCAATTCCTAATTTTTACGAGATCATCCTACCCTAAGTATACACGAATTTAGCCAATCATGCTGAAAAACAATAGATATTACGAGATCATCCTACCCTAAGTATACACGAATTTAGCCAATCATGTTGAAAAACAATAGATATTATAATCAAAGACATAATCAAAATCAATAGGAAATTCGAGAACATAACTAACAATCTATATTAATTGCAATTAAGAATCTAAATCTTGTACCCTAAGTATGTAATTAATGAAGAAAATCAATGTCAAATAATCTTTAAACAATAATAACGAAGAACAAAAATAAACCGTAAAAATAACGACCGTTTTGTGTTTCTTGTGGTGTTTCAACCCGTCTAATCTTTCCTTGCAAGCCTTCAAAAGTATCCCAAGTATGTTCTAAGCTTCCTCTCTCTGAATTTTCGAGTTGTCTCCTAAAAAAATAGAGTTTTCTTTTGAATTTATATGAATTCGCAAATCAGCTCCCGAATCCGCTTGACCACGTCACTTGGTTCGATCACACCTCCTGGTCGAGCGGTCTGGCTTAAGTCGCATGACACTTTCTTCTTGGTTCCACTCCTTGAGCGCCTGTTTTCACCCACACCTCAATCGCGCTCGACCACCTTTGGTCGGCGGATAGTGCTCGATCAAGTGCCCTGGTCGAGCACTTTCCACTTGGACTTGTCCTTTAACTCTTTTCTTTGCCCGAACTAATAATTTTCAAAAAAACTTTATATCTTTTCAATCGGAAGTCCGTTTCAGTTGCTTCAAAGTTCTATGAGCTCCGTTTTTTGTCCTCTTTCATATTATGCACAACAAAGAGATAAATTGATGAATTTATAAAAAAAATACGCAAATAACTCTAAAATCTTACCAAAAGCACTCATAATGTGGCCTAAATGAGCATTAAAATACTACAATTTCACGTCTAATCAACCCCCCAAACTTATTAGAGTAAAATTATTAGAAATGAATCAAAGTACTAAATCATGAAAGTAATCGCTTTCAAATTTCAATAATCGGACACCCGCACACAAACTACGCGTACCCCCTTTAAATACCCCCCAAAAACACACACACACACACACAATACACACACTCCCTCACGAAATTCAGCCCCCAATTCGACCCCCTCTCCCATCTTCACCAAGTCCTCCTATTTTCATCTCAATTTTATCTCGAATGTCCGAATTCTCTTCTCCAAGATAATGGCACCTCCGAAGAAGCATGAGAATAGAATGGTATTGGGAGATGACTTAGTGGCTTTGACCAACGAGCTAACTGGAAAAGGGTTAATGCCTTTTAGATGGGACAATCCGGACTACAGTGAGGAGTGGTGTCGCCATGCTTATTATAGATGGAATCTTGTGGCTGGAAAGGTGGAGAAAACCCGACGCCCTAACATCGAGTTTATGAAGAGTTTGGGGATAGAGGAGGAAATAAAAAAGGTAATCGAGAAGAACAAGATGTAAGGTTTCTACGAGCTCCTACTCACTATGGAGACGTACCCAGATTTGACCGAGCAGTTTTTGGCCTCGATGGAGATGAGTGATGCCACCTCCTTCCGAATCATGATTCGGGGGGAGTGGCACAACTATGCTTTGGGAGCCATCAACCATGCCCTGATGCTTCCTCAAATTGAGGGGCCAAACCGCCAATCCAGATCATACCATGCTAATGATTTTTGGAAGCTTATTAGGGGGGATTAGCCGGAGATTACAAATCTCAGAATGCACGAGCATCAGCTACCCGAAACCCAGTGATCTGGTATCTGGAGAGGATTTTAGGGAATAATATATATGCTTGATCGGAGATGGGGACCGTAACTTTGAAGCAGTTGTATGGATTGTGGTGTTTGCTTCATGCCACATGATTTTGGGAAAGACTTTTTGGAGCACCACATTGAGGCCCCGTTTAAGTGTGGGATGAAGACTTAAAAAATATGAGGCGGGGGTCTCATTTCTACTATAGTGAGGAGTATGTAGATTGAACCGGTGTCGGGAGTGCTCATTGGAAAAGACATTGATTTCGATCAGATGTACCACACATAGATGTGAGAGCATTGGTTGGATTCGTACTGTATCAGGTTCAAAGAGGATGACCTCTTCCCTCTACCCAACGAGAAGCTAGATGCTCCACTGCCTTTTTTAGTTTCTGCTCACGCTGTTCCTCCTTCTCATCAAGTCGATTCAGAGTTCGCCTTAACATCTTTTTCATTTTCTGCCTCTCTTGCTTCACTAACTTGGCCGTGCCAACCATTGCGTGTTTTAACAGAGTTAGCTCTTTGTTGGCAAGAGTGTTGTAGGCTGATTTTGTCCATCTGATGTGCTTTACAAGAGCCTTAGCATCTTTTTACTTTTCAGCCCTGAGCCTCATCACTTCCTCTTGAAGGTCAGCCAAGTTCTCAGTCGTCTTTTGCTTCTTCACTTCGATGATGCTTTTGAACTCAGCCCTTCGTACCCAGTGAAAATCACATCATCATCCTCTTTGGCCTCGTCAGCCCCTGCTGTATCAGTCCCCTCGTTAGGGTGCACTGAAGGCAGTTGTGGAGTGGTCATAACCGCCTGATCAGGCTCAGCTAAGCCAGCTCGAACTTTGGGAACAAGTCCCTCAGAACTAGGAGTCTCCTTGGACGCCTCTACATCATCCTCCTTTGTCTCAGGGCAGGGAATCCCGTCATCGACTGATGTATCATTGGCAGCTGAGATGTTCACAACATCCTCAGCAGTTGGTCCACCCTTGACACCAACTTCCTTTTCACCTTTCCCCTGAGCCTGAGGCTCAGAGTCTACTGCATCTATCTCCTTCGCAGTATCTTCCACTTCCTTTTCATCCACTCCGCCCTGAGGTTTATCATCCTCATCATCCTCCTCCTTGGGCTCATCCTCGAAGTCCTCTTGCATGCCAGCCCTCATTCCATCCACCAACTGCTTTAATTTCTCGAAGTTTAGCAGCTGCAGCCAACTGGTGATATGGAAATATGAACATAGCCTGTCTTCCTCTCTCTCCCAGTGTTCCCAGCCTCTGGCATCGACTAGCATATGCTGCTCCTGCATATTCGACTGCTTGAAGTCGAGCCAGACTTTCAGTTCGATCACATTGGAGCACAACTCCCTGTATCTGTGCAGACTGGGCCAACACTTTGAGGTCCACTCACAAGCATTTCTCCTGAGAGTGTTTTCGAACATTCCTCCCATTAGCCCAGCATCTAGCTCCTCCGCCATGTCCAGAAACTCGTCAACTGAGTCTCCTTCGGTAGTGGTTTTGGGGCAGTCTTTAGGGTTAGGGTAAGATGGAACGTCTTCAGGGTTAGGCATGGAAGTGTTTGGCTCTTGGTTCTGGTCAGACTCAGTGATGTTTGAAGTGCTGGGCGCTGACACAGTTTGTGGAGGAGTGGGTTCAGGGTTAGGGATTTCAGGGTTGAGAGTTTCTGTGGGAAGAGTAGGTGATTTGTGGATGGGTTCAGTGGGGTTGGCTGTGGGTTCAGGTTCAGTGGGGTTGGAGTTGAATGTGAGCTCAGGCTGTAATAGTTCAGCTGACTCAATTGTTCCTCTTACTTGCTCTAAGTCAGAGGCTCTTGGAGAAATTGACTCCCCCCCCACCGGACTGACTTCCCTCAGTTTCTTTGCCGAAGATTTCTTAGGACCCTTCCTCAATCTTTTTAAGGGCATATCTTCTATCCCTTCTCCCCCTGATCCGACGTCATCGTCAGTTTTCGCAGCCTCTAAAGCGGCCTTCTTGGAGACTGACTCAGTCCCTTTCTTACCCTCAGCCGTGGTCTGACTTTTCAGCACCACCCTAACTTTTGTCTTCTTTGCCTTCAGGGCCGTCTCCTCTTCTGCCTTCTCTTCTTCCCTCTGAACCTGCTTAGCAGTGACTTGAAGCCAAAAATACTAACTTTCTATTAGTAGTTTCCCCGCAAGCGTACGAGTTCACTGTAGTATAAGTAAGTATAGCGACCAAGTATTATCAAACCCAAGGGAAAGAGTGTATGCGAATAATTCCGTGAAGATCTACGCGTCGTAGCTAATATGTATGTTTTTGAATTTTTCAAAAAGTTAGTTTTAAATAAAGTAAACTAATTAAACTAAAGAATGAATTAAACGAATTAACTAAGGTGTGTTTTCAAATAACTGATGGTGATGCTCAGGATATGAATTTCTACGTACTAACGGAGTAGGTACATAATCAAGATAACCGTGATGCATAAGAAATAACCTAAGTTAAAGATTGTAAGATGAAAGCTCAAGAATTAAAACCCTAATACTTTATCCTAGCAATCAACTTCACTAATCCACTAACGAGTTAATAGATTGTGCTTAATTAACGAGATCCTAATTTAAACTAAGGTGATGCGGTCGTCCTCCCTAGATAAACCGGTGGATTAATTAACCCTTTCTAAACCCTCTCATTAAGTCTACTCGTTGTTAAAGAGTGATAAGATCGTCCTCTCTCGAACACTTTTCGAACTAAATTCAAAGGTAAAGTTAAGATTGATTTTAAGAATTCATTAATTAAGAGAATTAAAACTAAACGTCACGAATTACCCTAATTACATACCCACAACCCACTTCTACGAGTTCATCCTACCCCAAGCATGCAAGGGTTTTAGCTAGACATGGTTTTTACAGAAACGAAAACAATTGAAGAAGTAACGAATATGAACATAATGATTATAACGAATAAATTATCAAATATAAACTAGGGTTTCAAGAAATCAATGCTAAGAACTCAAATTAAATTAATAAAACGAAGTTTCAATGTATTCAAGAACAAAGGTCTAAAGAAATGAATCTAAAAAAAATAAAACCGTACTCTGAATTCGTAAAGAAAACCTCGAAAATGTAAAACTAAAGCTTGCTAGTCTCTTCTTCTCCAAAAACTAACTCTAAAAGTACTCTCGTATCAAGTGGTATCTCGTGGTGTCAAGTTGTATGTAAAAACGTGCTCGGGACGAGTATATATAAGCATCGGGCCGAATCGTGAACTCATGGGCCAAAAAACGAATTCGGAAGCACGAATTTTGAAAGTGCTCAAGCAAGCACGCTCGAGCGGTGGCGCTCGACCTGTGTAACTCGAATGGTGCAAGGGCACGAGCTGGTCGAGTGCTTGAATTCTTTTGCATATTTTGGGGCGCTCGAGCAACACGCTCGAGCTGCTCGAATGCGAGAAATCTTCTGTAAGTTTTAGGCGCTCGAGCGCTAGTGCTCGAGTTGATCCACTCGAGTGACTCCGAAAGTGCTCCAACTAATACTTTTCTTCTTCCACACTAATACTAATCGTATTTCTTCGATATCTTCTCATCCGGGCATCTGTTTAAGTCGATTCAAAGTCCTATGAACTTCATTTTTCACCCTCGATTCACCTATGAGCATCAAAGAGACAAATTCATCAATGTATAGAAATAATATTCAATTGACTCTAAATACTTGACAAAATTGACCAAAACTGGGGTATTTCTAATGACGAATCATGACAATTTCATGCCTAATCAACCCCCCCAAACTTACCATATTGCTTGTCCTCAAGCAATAAAATAATAATTCAAGTGAAATTGTTAGGAATGAGTCAAAGAATCAAATCATGCAAGTAAATGAACTCGAGCTTCAAAGATCAATCACACGTATACTCACTCACCTTCCTTCAACATACTCATGCAACAACAAGAAGAAACACCAAGATCAAACATGGTTGTGCACTCAACGATGTGTTTCACTCCCTTACAAGTGTATATCAAGAATAAGGGACTCACTCAAACAATCAATCACACATATCGGTAGCCATAGGCTTGTAAGCACTCTCTACTCCGACCATACTCTAGAAATCAATGCCGAATAAAAAAAGACTTTTCTCAAGGTTGTAATATAGGCTCTTTGGACAGGTGGGATAACAATATGGGTAAGTGACTTAAGTGAATGGAGACTAGAAAATCAAACCTTGGTACTTCGAGATTAGGAACAGAATACTTCAAACAATTTCATTCAACACACTTTCAATTCCAATACTCTCAACACTTCAATTTTTTTTTTCTTTCTAACTCCTTTCACTTTTTTTTTTCAATCACTTTTCTTTTTCTCTTTTTTCGCACAAACATATGAGCTAATTTTTCTTTTCACTACAAGAAAAAAGAGGTTTTACAACGGTTCAAAACCATTGTCTCTCGAAAAAAATAGCCGATGTAGAAGATCATGTTGTAGTAGGTGGGTATAAATAGACGACGGTTAACAGACCGTTGTATTTCTTCAATTACTACAACGGTCAAGAACAGTTGTGTATACCTATTCAAATATGTTGTTGTAGCATAATAATTTCATAAGTATAGGGATAGACAACATTGGTAAACCGTTGTTGTTCTTTAACACATACAACGTCTTATAACCGTTGTCTTTCTTTAAAAAAGAAGTTGTCGTACCATACATTTTTCTTAAATTTCAAGGTAAGACAATGTTTATTAACCATTGTCTGTTCATGTTAACTACATCGTATTTGGACCGTTGTCTTTCCATTAAAGATATTTCCTAAATTTCTTGGATAGACAACAGTTATAAATAATTGTTTATTTATATTTAATACATCAGTTTTGAACCTTTGTTTGTATTTTTTATATTTCAATTACGTAAATATATAATAAAACCTGTAATATATTTTCAAGACAAAATTAAAGTAAAAATAACCATATTACCATTAACATTCATTCCAAGTACTACAAAACCATTCTATAATAGAAGTTCATTAAAGTGTTTCCACATCATCAACAAAATACCATAAACATTAGTTTACAAAAGTTTTAACTACTAATTAAATGAATGCCTTAACATTCATTTACATAAATTTCAACCACCTCGTACATCTTTCTTCTTATGCAAAAGACATGTCTCTACCAACAAAGGTCATGCATCCTCTTTGTAGCTCTCACCACTACATTGACAACGAATAATATTATAGCAAACATACAAATCAACAAGTAATCTAATTATTTAAAATACACCACAATAAGTGATGAAACTCATTTCGATGCGTATAATAATTAGAGGATTACACCAATTCTTATATATAAATCAATAAAAATACATGAAAAGAACATCTCACACTAATACTAAGCATAGTCTTTTCACCAGAAATTAACAAAATAATTCTTTTGACACTAAATACTCTAATTAGTACCCAAAATAAATAATCAAACTTAGCATAAAAAATAAAACACGTACCTAAAATAAATCAATCAAGCTTAGCATAAAAAGTTCCTATTGTGACTTCGCTGATTTCACATCACATTGGGAGTAAATCCTCATTTTATTTCTTTCATTTCCATGTTCTGTAACTAAGAAATAAGGCATGCAAGCATATATATCCTACCTTAGTTATTAGAGCCCACTGCCTTTAGCTTTCTTTAATCTGAAAGTCTTCTTTTCCTTTTATTACCTTAACTAAGGCATTACTAACGATCATATATAATATATGTATATTTAGTACTCCCTCCGTCCCCTAATAATATTCACACTTGTGTGGGCACAGGTTTTAAGAAAAACTGCTTTATTGACTTTTTTAACCAATGAATGAAGAATATTTTGAATTAAAGTAGGTAGTGTGAGAGTGTTTTATTTCCTTTTTTGGGGTGTGAATATTATTGTGGGACATCCCAAATAGGAAAGTGTGAATATTAAGAGGGGACGGAGGGAGTATTATATAATTATTATTACTAACATGCAAGTGGGAGTATATACCCACACTAGTTACGTACATACTTAACTAATTAAGGTTTACTTTAATATTAATATTTATATTAATACTATTTAATTATCTAAACTAAATTTAATTAGCACTATACAAACAAATTCTCAAATTACTCACATTAATTTATACCACTGACACTGCTATAATTTGAATTGTTTACTCAAACATCACTAGGACCTCAAATATATTGCAATAACCTTTACTCACCACCAACCATATAATAAGCACAAATAGAGCATCATAAGCATTCTTTTCACTTATTATTTCTCAAACTGATAAAAAGTTGATACTGTGTTTTGTGTCCGTATTCCAGTGCAGAAAAGCATAGAAATCAATTGGACTACGATGAGAATCGACAAACATCCAAGGGTCATCATCAACTCAATAGTTAGAGCTTAGCTATCATCTCTTTGATAGTAAATTAGTAATCCAGTCAATAAAAACTGATTTATACCAATGAAAGAATTAATTAATTCCAAGGTAATAATAGAAACTACCTTTCAAAATTGACCTATTTAGAAAAATAATTCGTAAAGCTTGTAATTTATACCTACTTTTTGCTTCTTTTATACTAATTGCACCAAAAGTGGGGTACTTGTAAAGAAAATACAAACATTAAAAGGTGTTATAATAATAATAATACGGTTATTTTATTTATAGGCAAAACTCAAGTCGATTTTGTAATCTACCCTAACTAATAATGGTACAAGTATAAAAGTACCTGGAGAACATTATGAACTCGAGAAAGGAAGAGGTTGGCATCACCCAACTATGCAGTGCCAAACAATGCCCAACACTTTGAGGCATGGGTCGAAGAGCTTCTACATTTGATGGCAACTCCTACATTCTCTGGAATGCATTTTCAAAAATTGTTCTGCAAGTTCATAAACCGTAAGAGGAAAGGCATCAGTAAAGATAGAATTCCACTTGTTAAGTAAACAAACAATGGTGTAAGTTATTCAAAAGTAATCAATTAGCGATCCATTTATGAAGATAAATTATAATGCACAACTCAAGTAACTCTAATAAAGCTGTGCTGTCAATTTTATTATCAGTGAATCAAAAAGTGTCATTTACTATTTATGTAGAAGTACTAAGGATCCATGACAAGCTTTCTAAAGAAAGATGACCATAGGATTGTATATTTAACTACGAGTGATATTGATGGTAACACTCGTCTGCACCTTCTTGCATTCATAATATCACATCTAGACCAAAATATAAGATTATTGTTTACTACGATGCCACGATCCATATCCCAACATGCCCAAAAATATATATTATCTCCTTGAGTATTTACTTGTAAGAAGATTGAAATAAATTATTTCCACAAAATAATTATTTCTACTGTGACACTTAAGGATGTCTATAAATATTTTGAAGGATATCAAAAGTTGGTAATTGGTAAACAAAAGCTACGGAATAACATTAAATAACCGAACATGAGATCGCAATAGAACATCAATGGAAATGGCAAAACAGAAATGCATTTCGAAATTGGAACCATTGAACTCAAAAGGTACAAGCTTCCCATCCGAACATATACAACAAGATTTATGATATCAGACTTACTCGACTTAAGTGAAAAGTAAGTGCATCCCCAATTCTCTTTTCACTATCGCTCTCCTCTCCATCGAATGTTGGAAACATTCTCTCTCCTTATCACCAACCTCTGCATTTTCTCCAGGCAGAACCTCACTGCACTTGATGAGAAAACTGTGCAGTAAACAAAAGACAACAATGACGCGAAGGGGAAAATACAACTTAATTGGTGCCCTAATTGATTTTGTTTCAGAAACTAAGTTACCAATTCAAGCACATGCTTGAAATATTCGGCAAAAATTTAGCCAACAACGATTAAAAAAATAGAGAATTAGGGCAATCCATCCATACCATGAGGGGAGAAGTTTCTTAAAATTTCTTAAAACACTATTGTTTGTATTCACCAAACTATCGAGCCTCACCAGCAGAAGTAGGAGTACAATTTGGTACAGCACGAGGTGCAGGTGGTGGCTGTAATAATAGTAAGGCATTAGGAATTTATAACATAAAGAACAAAAGAAACGGATATAGAAGAAATAATAATCCAAAATCATACCTGAGCTGATGTAGACACACTTGAACTTGAACTTTTGCTCTATAGTTAACAGAAAAACACAAGAGAAGAGAGCTTTAATAAGGCCTCTTTGATTTTGTTCTATCAATTCCAAGTTGAAACACAGTTTTAAAGGTGCGGCGCGCGCCTTTTGAACTTCTAAATTTTGACATGAATTATATCATAATGCAGAGAGTGAGTAATGGAAATCAAGAAGACTATAACAAACACAAGAACTAGACTACCTTCACATTTATCTTCAAAACAAGATTCACTAGGTAGAGCTCATTTATTTTGTTGATTTAATATCACGACACTTTAAATGCTTTATATTATTATTTGACTGTATCCAATATATATTACCAATTATATTGCCATATCCTCTAATAAAATTGCATTAGTTTACATCTCATTTATGCAGACACGTAATAATCACCAAATCTCATACAATTAAAAGAAATAATTCAAAGTCAGTAGTTGGAATTATTAGCCAATTTCCAAGCATCTTCCACGGGACCACTACATATAAATAATACAAAATAATGTTATCTCTTCCATATAAACATATTACATTCAGAAATTGATTTATCACAAAATTAATCAAGTTTCTATAGAGATGGCAAGATGAATAGATATCTTATCAGTTGATGATCAACAGTTCAATAGAAGAGAACTGCTGAAAGCTTTCGGTGAGACGAAATTAAGCTGAAGTATATATGAGAATGTTGAGAATTAAATGATGTATTATATACCTCGGGATAATACGGAAGTGTAAGGTATAATTGCAGCTTAGGCAACCCAAAAAATAAGAAATAAGGTGCTCTTTCCCACATCAAGAAGCATATAATAATATATCCTCAAAATTCAGCTGATCATACTTTAATCCAAGCAAAGGGGAAGGATAAGGTTATATAGATGGCATAATCCCCTATTTTTAATATTTTATCTTGATGCACAAAACAAAATGCAGATTTTGAATGTTTGACATAAGTAATTAATATTCCTTGCTACCATATTCCTGGTCCATACCAGGAGATGTATTAGTGATCTATACCCTTCACTAGAAATTATATCTACAATCTCTGACCAATTCATACTCCAACATAATAAAAAAACAACAAAAATTTTCTTACAATTTCTATCTATTAAATCCACTTTCAAAAGTGTAGATATCAAACCCAAAGAAAACATTACCAAAATTTATTGGTAGAAGATGCATTCATTGTTGCACATTGAGAAAGACTTCAATTTCCCCAAAATATGTCCTGCACAAAGATAAAGTGAAAATATAACCAGTAATCAAACCAATAAAAAAAACTACACAACCAACAATCAAATCTAGAAAAAGAAATCCAGTATCATTCCACATAAGATAAACACTCGAAAATTACAGAAACCAAATTCACAAATCAAAAACCAATAAGTTGCTTCTCATTGCACTAAAACAATCCCAAGTATTAATTCATGTCCCAAGAACAAAATTAAACAATTATAAAAGCAAATGGAACACAATCTCAGAACTATTTCTTTTTCCCCTTTCCAGATTTTCTACTAGGAAGAAGCACAAGCTTATTGAATATTCCAGCACACTAAACCTCTCTCAGGCATTTTCTCAAACACCTTATACGCCTCATGAATTCTCGGTGTTTTTTAATATAAATTCATTACACCAGTAAGGGCAAATAAATAGACATAAACCCATTTAATATCATACGTGTGAATCTCCCTAACCCTTCTAACATTAATTTATTTCTAATTTAGAGCAGGACACACACACAGAGCAAGTGTAAAAGAGAAAGAGCGGGAGAGCGAGAAAGTTAGAGCAAAGAAATTGCTTACCACGACCACTTCAATGCCCAATCTAACCCCTATTTTCTGTATCTAGGGCTTGTGTGCAGGAGCCGCTAGGCTTTAGGCGTGGGCGGAGGGAGGTGAAGTCGGCGGTGAGCTGATGGAGTGCGATGGAGGCTGCGATGGAGCACGATGGAGAAAATTTGGAAGGCAATGGAGCACAGTCGATGGAGGTAGCAGCAGGAAATGAGAATGAATTGCGAAAGAGAGGAGGGAATTGAACGTAAAATTTACTAAGTATTTCTTAGAGTGCTAGTTTTATTTTTTATGTGTATTTGTAAAAGTGTTAATTTAAAAATGCTTAAAAGTGTTATTTGGGAATGTTGAAATTGCTATTTTTTTTTTAATGTGTATTTGTAAAAATGTTAATTTAATTTACTAAAAGTGTCAATCCAAATAAATAAAGTGTTATTTTCATAGTTAAAAGTGTTGATTTTAATATATGATTTAGTTTATTTTTACAAAATAATAATATTTAATTTAAAATTGTGGAATGACAACAGCTAAAAGACGTTGTTTTAGTAGTTCATTGAAAAAGATGTGCGTGTATTTTTACATTTTACAATTGGAAAATACAACGGTTGAAAAACATTGTCATTCTAATAATTTCGCAAAAAAACAACGATGAACAACAACAATGTTATAACCGTTGTATATCAGCAGTTTTTCGTCAATTTACAATGCGGAACTACATCGGTTGTCCATAACCGTTGTATATCATCAAATACCTAATCTGAAAGACAACGGTTATAGTTTAGACAACACGTTTTTTACCTTTGACAATATTTTTTCCCGAGAACCGTTGTCTTTTCAGTGTTGTATAACATCTTTTTTCTTGTAGTGTTTGCTCATTCTCATTTTTTTCTTTCCCACAACTCTTTTTCTTTATCATACCATCTTCTCATAATCACTCAAGCAATCACATTTTCCTTTTTCAACTCAAATCGATCCCTTCACCTTCACACTTTTCCTATTCTCCACTCAAATTGGGACAAAAAGGCTTAGGAACTTGGAATAGTGTTTAAATGTGCTAGCAACTGAAATAGGCTTAAGGCTCAACGGGGCTAACAAGGGACAAATATCAATGGTAAGGAAAATTTAGGCTAAGTGACTCAATAAAAAATAAAGATGACCTAAGATCACATTCGGCATATCAAACTAGACACAATCAAGAAGCGAGAGCACACACAAGTTCTAGCATCCTCTAAGGTGACGATCCACTCACAAACGAAGAGATTATTTCATGCATTAAAATTTCAAAAGACTCAAATCTCACGGCTTTTACATCCATGCTAGTTCTAGTGAATTCTCACTCTCATCACACAAGCACTCAAAAGGAAAATTCGCAAGCATACTAGTTCTCTCTCAAATCAACTCTAACTCAATCACTCACACAATAGAACTCATAACTCAACCTCACAACTTACTCTACTCACCAAATCATACTCAAGAATCATTAATACGCAAGTGATACGAGTAAAGAAGCGTGAAATCAATCAATCATTAAATCAATTCAAATCAAATCATAACCCAATAGTCTGAAATGCTTCCAATACAATCCCATAATAAATCCACACCACTCAAACAAGATAGTTCACACTCAAAAGCAAAAATAAGAGAAGAAAAGAAAAGAAAAAGGAAATAGAAACTGGGGGAATCCCATGATCTTCATGCATCAGGAGGCGGTGGTGGACGGTAGTTCGGGTGATCAGCTCCCAAGTGAGACACGAAAAGTAACTCCATCCAACGGTGCATATCTGAGAACTGATCCTCCATGTGGGCTGTTTTCGTGTCCAACCTATCTTACGTCTCACGCAAATATGTCACATCCATCTGGAGATTCTGGATGTGGTTGCCCATCTGCATCCAATCATCATACGTGGGGTACCACTGCCCGGGCGACTGCATTCCGGGTGACTCCATCTCCATCTCTTGCAGGCCCTCGCCCGCTTCTTCTCCTTCCTCATCATGCCCCTCTTCGTATTCTTGTTCCTCCTCTTCTTGTAAATCGACTACTCCACTCGAACTGGCACCACTTGTGCCTTCTCCTCGGTTCATCTTCACGGGCCTAACATCCCGGAGTCCTCTGCTGTCAACATCAGCTGTATACTTAGCACCTATAGCAAGGTGCTGCTCTCCATTCATCCCCATGTTCTGCTTCTTCTTGCCCTTCAAAGTCACGAGCTTATCGTTCGGCAGCGGAAAGAGGCTATCGTCCTTATATCTTATGCAATAACTTCCCATCCAACGCTCGAACATCAGGGTGTTGGTCATCTGCTCGAACCCTAAATCTATGCCCTAGCAGGGACCCGAACACGGCTCGAATCCAAGACTCTTCACGAATACAGAAATCAACCCCCCTCCTCGAACCTTCGAAGTCTTAGCACCAAGCTTGAACGGGGCCTCGTAGTGGTGCTCTAAGAAATCCCTTCCAAAGTCGTGATCTTTTGTGTACAAGAGACACCAAATCCCGTACAGCTGCTTACTTGTTACTGTTCCCATCTCCGAGCGGGCATAAATGGTGTTTCCAAGGATCCTCTCCAAGTATCTAATCATCGGATTCCTGATCGCCGATGCTCTTGCGTTTTGCCCTTTGTACTCCCCGGCCATGCCGCCCGTGATGTCGTTCCAAAATGAATTCGCCTTATATGACTTTGACACACGGTTGGGCCTAGATAAGGCTGGAAGCCCAAATGCAATGTTGACCGCTCCCACATCACAGTAATGCCACTCGTTTCGATACTTAAACTTAAAGGAGTTTTTGTCCGTCTTCTCAACCGTGGCAAGGAACTGTTCCACCAAATCTGCATTCGTCTCCATGGTCAGAAGCAGCTCGAAGAACTCCGTCTTATTATTCCTCCTGAAGATTCTTCTGATCTCCTCCTCAATCCCTAAGTCTCTCATGAAACTCACGACGGGTCTACGGGTCTTCTCCACCTTCCCGGTTATCAAGCTCCATCTATAAGCAATGTATCTCCAACTCCCCTCGTAGTTCAAATTATCCCATCTCGAGGGCAGCAGACTATTCCTCCTGAGTTCACTCGTGACTCTTCTAACTCAGCAATACTCAAGACCCGGTCCTCATTTTTCTTAGGAGCCATTGTACCTAAGCAAAACACAACAATGTATTTCAATTTCATTCATTTTTGGAATTGCTTTGAATTGCGTAGAATATCAAGAATGAAATTGAAATACATTGTTGTGTTTTGCTTAGGTACAATGGCTCCTAAGAAAAATGAGGACCGAGTCTTGAGTATTGCTGAGTTAGAATAGGTCACGAGTGAACTCAGGAGGAAGAGTCTGCTGCCCTCGAGATGGGATAATTTGAACTACGAGAGAAGTTGGAGATACATTGCTTATAGATGGAGCTTGATAATCGGGAAGGTGGAGAAGACCCGTAGACCCGTCGTGAGTTTCATGAGAGACTTAGGGATTGAGGAGGAGATCAGAAGAATCTTCAGGAGGAATAATATGACGGAGTTCTTCGAGCTGCTTCTGACCATTGAGACGAATGCAGATTTGGTGGAACAGTTCCTTGCCACGGTTGAGAAGACGGACGAAAACTCCTTCAAGTTTAAGTACCGAAACGAGTGGCAGTATTGTGATGTGGAAGCGGTCAACATTGCATTTGGGCTTCCAGCCTTATCTAGGCCCAATCGTGTGTCAAAGTCATATAAGGCGAATTTGTTTTGGAACGATATCACGGGCGGCATGCAAGAGCAGAATGCAAAGGGCATCGACGATCAGGAATCCGATGATTAGATACTTGAAGAGGATCCTTGGAAACACCATTTATGCCCGTTCGGAGATGGGAACAGTAACAAGTAAGCAGCTGTACGGGATTTGGTGTCTCTTGTACACAAAAGATCACGACTTTGGAAGGGATTTCTTGGAGCACCACTACGAGGCCCCGTTCAAGCTTAGTGCTAAGACTTCGAAGGTTCGAGGAGGGGGGTTGATTTCTGTATTCGTGAAGAGTCTTGGATTCAAGCCGTGTTCGGGTCCCTGCTAGGGCATGGATTTAGGGTTCTAACAGATGACCAACACCCTGATGTTCGAGCGTTGGATGGGAAGTTATTGCATAAGATACAAGGACGATAGCCTCTTTCCGCTGCCGAACGATAAGCTCGTGACTTTGAAGGGCAAGAAGAAGCAAAACATGGGGATGAATGGAGAGCAGCACCTCTCCGGATAAATGGAGAGCAGAACAGCTGATGTTGACAGCAGAGAACTCCGGGATGTTAGGCCCGTGAAGAGGAACCTAGGAGAAGGCACAAGTGGTGCCAGTTCGAGTGGAGTAGCCGATTTACAAGAAGAGGAACAAGAATACAAAGAGGGGCATGATGAGGAAGGAGAAGCAGCGGACGAGGGCCCGCAAGAGATGGAGATGGAGTCACCCGGAATGCAGTCGCCCGGGCAGTGGTACCCCACGTATGATGATTGGATGCAGATGGGCAACCACATCCAGAATCTCCAGACGGATGTGACATACTTGCGTGAGACGCAAGATAGGTTGGACACGAAAACAGCCCGCATGGAGGATCAGTTCTCAGATATGCACCGTTGGATGAAGTCACTTTTCATGTCTCACTTGGGAGCTGATCACCCGAACTACCGTCCACCACCGCCTACGGATGCATGAAGATCATGGGATTCCCCAGTTTCTATTTCCTTTTTCTTTTCTTTTCTTCTCTTATTTTTGCTTTTGAGTGTGAACTATCTTGTTTGAGTGGTGTGGATTTATTATGGGATTGTATTGGAAGCATTTCAGACTATTGGGTTATGATTTGATTTGAATTGATTTGATGATTGATTGATTTCACGCTACTTTACTCGTATCACTTGCTTATTGATGATTCTTGAGTATGATTTGGTGAGTAGAGTAAGTTGTGAGGTTGAGTTAGGAGTTCTATTGTGTGAGTGTTTGAGTCAGAGTTGATTTGAGAGAGAACTAGTATGCTTGCGAATTTTCCTTTTGAGTGCTTGTGTGAGAGTGAAAATTCACTAGGACTAGCATGGATGTAAAAGCTGTGAGATTTGAGCCTTTTGAGATTTTAATGCATGAAATAATCTCTTCATTTGTGAGTGGATCGTCACCTTAGAGGATGCTAGAACTTGTGTGTGCTCTCACTTCTTGATTGTGTCTAGTTTGATATGCCGAATGTGATCTTAGGCCTTCTTTATTTTTGATTGAGTCACTTAGCCTAAATTTTCCTTACCATTTGATATTTGTCCCTTGTTAGCCCCGTTGAGCCTTAAGCCTATTTCAGTTGCTAGCACATTTAAACACTATTCCAAGTTCCTAAGCCTTTTTGTCCCAATTTGAGTGGAGAATAAGTGTGAAGGTGAAAGGATCGATTTGAGTTGAAAAAGGAAAATGTGATTGCTTGAGTGATTATGAGAAGAAGGTGTGATGAAGAAAAAGAGTTGTGGGAAAGAAAAAAATGAGAATGAGCAAAAGAAAAATGAGCTCATATGTTTGTGCGAAAAAGAGAAAAAGAAAAGTTATTGAAAAAAAAAAGTGAAAGGAGTTAGAAAGAAAAAAAAATTGAAGTGTTGAGAGTATTGGAATTGAAAGTGTGTTGATTGAAATTGTTTGAAGTATTCTGTTCCTAATCTCGAAGTACCAAGGTTTGATTTTCTAGTCTCCATTCACTTAAGTCACTTACCCATATTGTTATCCCACCTGTCCAAAGAGCCTACATTACAACCTTGAGAAAAATCTTTTTTGATTCAGCATTAATTTCTAGAGTATGGTCGGAGTAGAGAGTGCTTAAAAGCCTATGTCTACCGATATGTGTGATTGATTGTTTGAGTGAGTCCCTTATTCTTGATATACACTTGTGAGGGAGTGAAACACATCGTTGAGTGCACATCAATGTTTGATCTTGACGTTTCTTGTTGTTGTTGCATGAGTATGATGAAGGAAGGTGAGTGAGTATACATGTGATTGATCTTTGAAACTCGAGTTGTAGCGTCCCCACTTAAAATAGTAGGAAGACGTGATGTGGCACAAGTAGGAGCACTACTAAAGTTTAGTTTTATTATGAAAATAACGCCACACTTATTTACACAGCGGAAGTAGTAAATACATACGGCCATAGCCTTGAGTTTACAAATCAAAATTTCCAAAATAAAGTATATTAAAACTTGACAGCCCGCCTCCGAGCTCATTCATCCATGCTGGGATCCTCCGCATCTGAAAAATTGAAAAGTGGAAGAGATAAGCGTTTGTAAACACTTAGTGGGAAATCTCTTTATAATTGCACAAACTAAACATAAAATGCATATAACGTGGAGCCCCCGGAATTTTACCGGGTATATGCTTGGGTGGCGTGACCAACCCGTGGTGCCGGAACTACCGGACTATATGCTTGCCAACATAAAGTTGGACTATATGTGGAGCCAGTTGATAGCGGGCCAGACTCAAAATTTAACATTCGACGTTTAATAAGTGCAATTAAATAATAATAGAACACTCGATGAAGAGCGAAGTGATTCCCCACCTTGCAGGTTGTACCTACAAGTAAAATTTTTACAATAGAAACATTTGTTACTTATCCCTTCATTTATAAAAATTTACACATATTTTCACATTCAAACTCAAGTCCTAACACATGTTCAAAAGTTATGTTATAGATCATAAGTATCAATTACTTATGTATGAGCATCAATTAACAAGTTATAAATATCTACCATAAAATGTAAACGGATAATTTCGAACCTAAAATTTCAGTTTTTGGCAGATTACACGCCTAACTTTGAAAATTCAACATAAATCAACCATAAGTCTAATACTTCTGAAATTTTAACCACATATTCCTAACTTCATATAGTTTACTCAAATACTTTTTATTTCCTGCAAAAATCTTACGAAAATCTATTTATTTCATGCAAAACACATGGATTGCAGTTTTTCCGGCCAAAGCCCTAGTTCATCTTCAAAACTTCATATCTCCTTAACCATAACTCATTTTACTATGAAATTTATACCCTAAGTTCCTTAACCAATCTAATATAACATATAAAAATTTCAGAAACTTTCATCGAGGGAAACGATCAAACCAAAATTCCTACCAAACTGTGTCGAAATTGCAGATTTCATGTACATATGAAGAACATATCACTTTAATCTTACTTCAAATCCTATAATTCAAGCAATAACTTACTTGAGTAAGATAAGAAGCTTATCTAGAAGATGTTGAAAGCTTAGAACAAACTCCTCTTCAATCTTAAGCAAAGCTAAGGATATAGTGAAGATTTCTTATGATCTTTGTGTGTAAGGAATGAAGAACTCTTTAGCCCCTATTTATAGTTGAGAAAAGAAGTTTGTGGAACTCTCCCTACCCTTCTTATGTATGCATGGACCGAAAATAAGAAGATTATGGAGAAATCTTGAAGCTTTGATTTTTTTACACATGTTTCTTTGAAATTAGTAATTAAATTTTTACTTTTCTTCTTCATTCTTATCCTAATTTTGACCTTAGTCTTGAAGCTTCTCTAACCTTCCTAACTTATCTAATATGGCTGAAATTTATAGGGTGTACAAGAGAAAATCTTGTATTTTATGGTTATGACACATGTATGCATTGAAATTAGTAAGTAAGAAATAAGATTATTGGACAATTCTAAGTACATTATGCATAAAATTTACTCATATGTAATAAAATTAAAACTCTTCTAGGACTCTAAATAAATTACAAAGTCTATATACTAATCATAGAAAATATCGAGTAATCGTTACGTAGTTCGTTTCTTAAAGAAACATTCATTTTGCAACTTATATCTTATGAAATAATTTACTATACTTAAGGACTTCATTAATTTCTATATTAAGCACTTTAAGACATAAAATAAAGATCATATAAAAATTATAAAGTCTCAAGAAATAACATGTATTGAGTAAGTAATACAGTAATTGTAACTATCGAGTAATTAAAACACATAAACGTGTCTTTGTATAAAATTTGGATGTAAATGCGTCACATAGATTCATATAGAATTATAAAATACTTAGTATAGCAGATAAGGTAATGAAAATCTAGGATATTACACGAGTTCATTTACTTGCATGATTTGATTCTTTGACTAATTCTTAACAATTTCACTTGACTTATTATATTATTGCTTGAGAACAAGCAATATGGTAAGTTTGAGGGGGTTGATTAGGCGTGAAATTGTCATGATTCGTCGTTAGAAATGCCCTAGTTTTGGTCGATTTTGTCGAGTATTTAGAGTAAATTGAGTATTATTTCTATATATTGATGAATTTGTCTCTTTGATGCTCATAGGTGAATCGAGGGCAAAAAATGGAGTTCGTAGGACTTTGAATCGACTCAAACAGATGCCCGAATGAGAAGACATCGAAGAAATACGATTGGTATTAGTGCTGAAGAAGAAAAGTATTAGTTGGAGCACTTTCGGAGTCACTCGAGTGGATCAACTCGAGCACTAGCGCTCAAGCATGTTGCTCGAGCGCCTAAAACTTACAGAAGATTTCTCGCATTCGAGCAGCTCGAGCGCCACCGCTCGAGCGTGTTGCTCGAGCGCCCCAAAACATGCAGAAGAATTCAAGCACTCGACCAGCTCGAGCGGGACCGCTCGAGCCCTTGCACCATTCGAGCTTGCTCGAGCACTTTCAAAATTCGTGCTTCTGGATTCGTTTTTCGGCCCATGAGTTCACGATTCGGCCCGATGCTTATATATACTCGTCCCGAGTATATTTTTACATACAACTTAACACCAAGATATACCACTTGATACGAGAGTACTTTTAGAGTTAGTTTTTGGAGAAGAAGAGACGAGCAAACTTTAGTTTTATGTTTTCGAGGTTCTCTTTACGAATTCAGAGTACGGTTTTGTTTTTTTGAGATTCGTTCCTTTAGACCTTTGTTCTTGAATACATTGAAACTTCGTTTTATTAATTTAATTTGAGTTCTTAGCATTGATTTCTTGAAACCCTAGTTTATGTTTGATAATTTATTCGTTATAATCATTATGTTCATGTTCGTTACTTCTTCAATTGTTTTTGTTTCCGTAAAAATTATGTCTAGCTAAAACCCTTGCATGCTTGGGGTAGGATGAACTCATAGAAGTAGGTTGTGGGTATGTAATTAGGGTAATTCGTGATGTTTAGTTTTAATTCTCTTAATTAATGAATTCTTAAAATTAATCTTAACTTTACCTTTGAATTTAGTTCGAAAAGTGTTCGAGAGAGGACGACCTTATCACTCTTTAACAACGAGTAGACTTAATGAGAGGGTTTAGAAAGAGTTAATTAATCCCTCGGTTTATCTAGGGAGGACGACCGCATCACCTTAGTTTAAATTAGGGCCTCGTTAATTAAGCACAATCTATTAACTCGTTAGTGGATTAGTGAAGTCGATTGCTAGGATAAAGTATTAGGGTTTTAATTCTTGAGCTTTCATCTTATAATCTTTAACTTAGGTTATTTCTTGTGTGTCACGGTTATCTTGATTATGTACCTGCTCCGTTAGTATACGTAGGAATTCCTATTCTGAGCATCACTATCACTTATTTGAAAACACACCTTAGTTAATTCGTTTAATTTATTCTTTAGTTTAATTAGTTTACTTTAATTTAGAATCAATTCTTTGAAAAATCTAAAAACATACATTCATATTAGCTACGACGCGTAGATCTTCAGGGATCTATTCACATACACTCTTTCCCTTGGGTTCGATAATCAACATGTTAGAGTATCTCTCCCACGACTGACGTAAGTCCTCACCTGGCTTCTGGCGGAAAGAAGAAATCTCTATCCTTACTTTAATGGTTCTAGATGGAGGGTAAAATCGCTCGAGGAACAGACGCTCGAGCTCGGCCCATGTGGTTACACCTTCTCGTGGAAGCGTGTTATCGTACCACTCCTTGGCTATTCCCGTCAAAGAGAATGGGAACAGCCTGAGCCTCTTGGCATCTTCAGACATGCCGTTATAATTGAACGTGGATGCGATCATCAGAAAACTCCTCAGATGAGTATGAGGATTCTCCTTCCCAACCTCGCCCTTAAATTGATTCTCGGTAAGCAGCTTTAGAATTCCAGGGGAGATTGAGAAGTTGTTTGCCTCTACAGGTGACAATACCACTCCATCATAGTACCATTGCGGTTGTGCCGCAAACCTTCCTCGAATAGCCATGTTCTGATCTGCATTCTGAGGAACGTGCTGAGGATTAGCAGGTGGTACGGGTACTTGTTGGGGTGGTGGTGGTTGATAGACTGGTGGTTGGTTATAAACAGGAGGTGGAGGGTACGAGTATGGTGGGTATGGATATGGTGGGTATGGGTAAGGGTAAGGTAAGTTGTTTTGTGGGTAAGCAGGGTTGTTTTGAGGATGTTGGACAAGGTTATGAGCTGGATTGTTTATGTTCTGTGTACCCGGGTTTTGACTCTGGCTGTCCCCTAACGGGACTTGATTCTGACTCCCATTCCCTCCAGTGCCGTCAACTCGGTCCACTACCTGATTAAACTCATTTGCAGCATCATCCAACTCATTACTAATGTACATGTTCACGTTCTTGTTCTCTCCTCCGGCAGCGTTCATCCTTCTTAAGAAGACTCTGTTTCTTCTTGCTATTGTCTCAGGATCTAGCTGATCATCCTAACTACCGCCCTCCATCGTCAATAATCCGGAGGAGGTGGTGGAGGGCGGTAGTTAGGATGATCAGCTCCCATGTGAGACACAAAGAGTAACTCCATCCAACGGTGCATGTCAGAGAACTGGTCCTCCATGCGGGCTGTTCTCGTGTCCATTCTCTCTTGCGTCTCACGCAAGTGCGTCACGTTCGTCTGGAGAGTCTAGATCTGGTTACCCATCTGCATTCAATCAGCATAAGTAGGGTACCACGGGCCGGACGATTGCACCCCGGGTGACTCGACCTCCATCTCTTGCGGGACCTCGCCCACTGCTGCACCTTCCTCATATTCTTGCTCTTCCCCCTCTTGCAAGTCTCCCACTCCGCTCGAACCGGCACCACTTGTGCCTTCTCCTCTATTCCTCTTCACGGGCATAGTATCTCGAAGTCCTCGTCTGTCCACCTCTTTCGTGTATTTAGCACCAATAGCAAGGTGCTGCTCTCCGTTCATGCCGAGGTTCTGCCTCTTCTTCCCCTTCAACGTTATGAGCTTCTCGTTAGGAAGAGGAAATAGATCATCTTCCTTGTATCTGATGCAGTAGCTCCCCATCCATCGCTCGAACATTAAGGTGTTGTTCATCTGATCGAAGCCCAAATCCATGCCAGGGCAGGGACCCGAACAAGGCACGAATACCAGACTTTTTACGAAAACAGAAATCAATCCACCTCCCCCCACTCGTGAGGTCTTCGCTCCTAGCTTGAACGGGGCCTCGTAATGATGCTCCAAGAGGTCCCTACCAAAATCGTGATCCTTGACGTGTAGAAGACACCATATTCCATACAATTGCTTGCTCGTAATAGTTCCCGTCTCAGAACGGGCATAGATGGTGTTTCCTAGGACCCTCTCCAAGTAGCGAATCACCGGGTTCCTGATTGCTGAGGCTCGGGCATTCTGCCCCTTGTACTCTCCAGCCATGCCACCCGTGATGTCATTCCAAAACGAATTTACGTTGTAAGACTTTGACACTTGGTTGGGCCTCGATAAGGCTGGGAGCCCGAGTGCAAGGTTGACAGCTCCAACCTCGCAATGCTGCCACTTGTTCCGGTACTTGAACTTGAAGGAGTTTTCATCCTTCTTCTCTACAGTGGCAAGGAATTGCTCCACCAAATCGGCATTTGTTTCCATGGTTAGCAGTATCTCGAAGAACTCCGTCATGTTCCTTGTGAAAATTCTTCTGATTTCACCCTCAATTCCAATGTCTCGCATGAAACTAACAACAGGCCCCCGAGTCTTCTCCACTTTCGCGATTATCAAACTCCACCAGTAGGCTATATAACGCCAACTCCTCTCATAGTCCAAGTTGTCCCACCTGGAGGGCAACAACTTCTTACTTGCGAGCTCTTTGGTTAGCTCTTCCAACTCAGCGATACTCAAGATTTTATCCTCATTTTTCTTTGGAGCCATAGTACCTAAGCAAACACAACAATGTATTTCAAAACCATTCATGACATTCAATACAATTCCAATAATCTCATGTAGCTATCAATTCCAATTCATTCAACGTTCAATCTCAACGTAAGTTCATCAAGTTCAATCCTTATGCTTTCATACCAAAGTTCTCAAGTAGTTTTCAAACAATTCATCTATCTCAAATCAATAATGCCCACAACTAAGTCTATCATGAAGTAAAATCATAAGAATTATGTAATTTACATGCTCAAGACTCAATTCATACTCATTCATGCTCAATACAATCTCAATTCACAAAAATTTCTTCTCAACAAGCAAAACCCATTTCCTTTTCTCAAATTCCCTCTTTCTCACTCTAGAAATTCACCCATTCTACTCATGCAATTTCAAAATTGAAAGCAAAATAAGCAAACCCATAGCATATAATCATTATTCAACAACAAGGAATCAAGAATCAACAAGCTATGCAAAAATCCCCAAAATTTTCAAAATATTCATGAACCCTAGTTCTCATGCTCAATTCATGCCAAATCCAAGCCTAAACTACGAATTGAATGAAAAGAATTAGAGATTACATACCATTTTGGAGGATTGAAGAAGATTCGTGAAGAAAATGAACAAGTTCGTGAGCAACGAAGTTAAATCCGTATGAAATCGCCCCTAATCGCCCAAAATCACACCTTTTCGTGTGTGAAAGTGTGTGTAAGAATGTGGGGGTGGGGTATTTATAGAGTGGCTCGAATTAGGGCTGAAACCCGTGAAGTGCTCGAGCGGCATCCGCTCGAGCGGGTGCGCTCGAGCATACAGGTCGAACAAAACACGGGGTCGAGCGCTAGCGCTCGAGTCCCTCGAGCGGCGAAAACGTTCTGGACACTTTGGGCATTCGAGCACATAGCTCGAGTGGAGGCGCTTGAGTGGTGCCACTCGAGCAGTTCCTCCCTTCAACATAAAACAATGACGTCCAAAACTCAAAATTTTCATATGAACCAAGCTCGAAACAATCATCAAACTTATCTAAATATGAACTAACCTTGAGAACTCCTCGATTTAAGCCAGGTCGCTCATTCGACCGAGGAGTTGGGTTCTCTTCCACACGTGCACTTCAACAAGACAATTTACTTCGTGCATCAATATTTTCGATCCCACCAACTTCATTCATCAATATTTTCGAAAAATTTGACCCAATTTTTCATTAGAATTTCGTGTACAAACTTGAAGTATGAATACACACCCCCCAAAACTTTGTTCTTGCTACGCAATAATAAAGTTTGAAAAGAATGAGTACGAACGAGTAAGTACAATAAAATTCTCATGAACTTAAATCACTATCAATGCAGAGTATTGAACGAATAAACACATCACCCCCCAAACTTCGACTTCGTAAAGAGGTTTATGTTTGGGGTTCGGGTTACCTCATACACCATCAATCGAATGCTCCACTACTCAATGTCTCAACATCTTCATAAATTGCTTCACCTTAAGCTCACTTACTCAAATCAAGCACCACGAAACAAGCCTACACAAAAAATCTCAACAAACGAGGTTAACATATACGATTCACAAAACGACAAAATGAACACAACACATAAAAGCAAATAAAAATGGGTTGCCTCCCATTTAGCACTTGTTTTAAGGTCCTAATGTCGGACCGAGCTCGAAGGAGCTCACGGGACTTGAGAATCTAAAATACCTCCCTTATTCTCATAAGAGAAGTTGAAGAATTTCTTTACTTGATGCCCCTTCATCATGAGTTCCTTTCCTTCCTTCCCATCCTCAAGGGGTGGACTTCTCAGCTTCTTCTCACCTTTATCTGGAGGAGTCTTACCCATCGTCAATAATTCGGAGAAGGTGGTGGAGGGCGGTAGTTAGGATGATAAGCTCCCATGTGAGACACGAAGAGTGACTCCATCCAACGGTGCATGTCAGAGAACTGGTCCTCCATGCGCGCTGTTCTCGTGTCCATCCTCTCTTGCGTCTCACGCAAGTGCGTCACATCTGTCTGGAGAGTCTGCGTCCAATTAGCATACGTAGGGTAACACTGCCCGGGCGATTGTACCCTGGGTGACTCGACCTCCATCTCTTGTGGGACCTCGCCCGCTGCTGCACCTTCCTCATATTCTTGCTCTTCCTCCTCTTGCAAGTCTCCCACTCCGCTCGAACCGGCACCACTTGTGCCTTCTCCTCTGTTTCTCTTCACGGGCCTAGTGTCTCAAAGTCCTCGGCTGTCCACCTCTTCCATGTATTTAGCACCAATAGCAAGGTGCTGCTCTCCGTTCATGCCGAGGTTCTGCCTCTTCTTCCCCTTCAACGTTACGAGCTTCTCGTTAGGAAGAGGAAATAGATCATCTTCCTTGTATCTGATGCAGTAGCTCCCCATCCATCGCTCGAACATTAAGGTGTTGTTCATCTGATCGAAGCCCAAATCCATGCCAGGGCAGGGACCCGAACAAGGCACGAATACCAGATTTTTTACGAACACATAAATCAATCCACCTCCCCCCACTCGTGAGGTCTTCGCTCCTAGCTTGAACGGGGCCTCATAATGATGCTCCAAGAGGTCCCTACCAAAATCGTGATCCTTGACGTGTAGAAGACACCATATTCCATACAATTGCTTGCTCATAACAGTTCCCGTCTCAAAACGGGCATATATGGTGTTTTCTAGGACCCTCTCCAAGTAGCGAATCACCGGGTTCTTGATTGCTGAGGCTCGGGCATTCTGCCCCTTGTACTCTCCAGCCATGCCACCCGTGATGTCATTCCAAAATGAATTTGCATTGTAAGACTTTGACACTCGGTTGGGCCTCGATAAGGTTGGGAGCCCGAGTGCAAGGTTGACAGCTCCAACCTCGCAATGCTGCCACTCGTTCCGGTACTTGAACTTAAAGGAGTTTTCATCCTTCTTCTCTACAGTAGCAAGGAACTGCTCCACCAAATCGGTATTTATTTCCATGGTCAGCAGTATCTCGAAGAATTTCGTCATGTTGTTCCTCGTGAAAATTCTTCTGATTTCACCCTCAATTCCAATGTCTCGCATGAAACTAACAACAGGCCTCCGAGTCTTCTCCACTTTCCTGGTTATCAAACTCCACCGGTAGGCTATATAGCGCCAACTCCTCTCATAGTCCAAGTTATCCTACCTGGAGGGCAACAACTTCTTACTTGCGAGCTCTTTGGTTAGCTCTTCCAACTCAGCGATACACAAGATTTTGTCCTCATTTTTCTTTCCTTACTCTTGCATTTTTCATTTCCGTCTCTTGTTTTCTGTTTTTCCTTGATGATGTGTGGTGAGCTGATTGTTTGAGTGTTTGGTTGATTTATGGGATTGTATTGGAAGTATTTTAAATTGATGGGTATGATTTGTTATGGATTGATGTGATGATTGATTTATTTTACGCTTATTAACTCGTACCACTTGCTTATTGATGATTCTTGAGTATGAATTGGTGAGTAGAGTTAGAGTTGTGAAGTTGAGTTAGGAATTTTCTTGTGTGAGTAGAATTGATTTGAGAGGGAACTAGTATACGTACTATTGCCCCTTTTTGAGTACTTGTGTGATGAAAGTGAGAATTCACTAGGACTCGCATGGATGTGAAAGCTGTGAGATTTGAGCCTTTATGAGATTAAATTGCATTAATTGATCTCTTTGTTTGTGAGTGAATTGTCAACTTAGAAGATGCTAGAACTTGTGTGTGCTCTCACTTCTTGATTGTGGTTAGTTTGATATGCCGAATGTGATCTTAGTCCATTTTTGTTTTGATTGAGTCACTTAGCCAAAAAATTTTCTTACCATTGATATTTATCCCTAGTTAGCCTGTTTGAGCCTTAGCCTATTTTATTTGCTAACACATTTAAACTTAACCAAATTCTTAAACTCTGGACCCATTTTGAGGGGAGAATAGGAAAAGTGTGAATGAGAAGGGATTGAGTTGAGTTGAGAAAAGGAATTATGATGGTTGAGTGGTGATAAAAGAAGGGTGTGATGAGATATGAGTTGTGGGAAAGAACAAAAGAATTTTGTGAATGAGCAAAAGAAACAAATGAGCTCATATGTATGTGTGAAAAAGAAAAAAAAGTGAAGTGATTGAAAAAGTGAAAAGAGTTAGAAAAAAAGAAATTGAAGTGTTGAGAGTAGTAGGATTGAAAGTGTGTTGATTGAAAATGCTTGAAGTATTCTGTTCCTAATCTCGAAGTACTAAAGTTTGAATTTCTATTCTTCATTCACTTAAGTCACTTATCTATATGTTATCCCACCTGTCCAAAGAGCCTACGTTACAACCTTGATAAAGTCCTTTTTAATTCGGCATTGATTTCTAGAGTATGGTCAAAGTTGAGAACACTTACAAGCCTATGGCTGCTAATTTGAGTGATTGATTGATTGAGTGTGCCCTTAAACACTGCTATACACTTGTGAGAGAGTGAAACACATCGTTGAGTGCACATCCATATTTGATCTTAGTGTTTGTTGCAATTGTTGCATGAGTATGATAAAGGGGGTGAAAGTTTGGATACGTGTGAACGATCTTTGAAACTCGAGTCCATTTACTTGCATGATTTGATTCTTTGACTCATTCCTAATAATTCACTTGACTTATTATTTCATTGCTTGAGGACAAACAATATGGTAAGTTTGGGGGGGTTGATTAGGCGTGAAATTGTCATGATTCGTAGCTAGAAATGCTCAAGTTTTGGTCGATTTTATTGAGTATTTATAGTCAATTGAGTACTATTTCTACACATTGATGAATTTGTCTCTTTGATGCTCATAGGTGAATTAAGGGCGAAAAACGGAGTTCGTAGGACTTTGAATCGACTCAAACGGCTGCCCGAATAAGAAGATATCGAGGAAATACGAATGATATTAGTGCGCAAGAAGAAAAATATCAGTTGAAGAAGAAGGAGAGCCACTCGAGTGGAGTCACTCGAGTGCCACCGCTCGAGCATGTTGCTCGAGCGCCCAAAAACTTACAGAAATATTTGGCCACTCTACCAGCTCGAGCACTAGTGCTCGAGCCCCTGCTGCATTCGAGCTATTGAGCTCGAGCGCCCCGCTCGAGCGGGTGCTGCTCGAGCACTTTTATGTTTTTGCTTCCGGATTCGTGTTTCGGCCCATGAGTTCCCGATTCGGCCCGATGCTTATATATACTCGTCCCGAACACGTTTTTAGAGATAAGAACACAAACCACATCATACCACTTGATATCACTTTTAGAGTTCGTTTTTGGAGATAGGAGACTAGGAGAGTCGAGCAAGCTTTATTTTCACGTGTAATCGAGGTTTTCTTATGAATACTTAGTTTGTTTTCGATTTTTAGTTTCTTTCCTTTAGTTCTTTGTTCTTGGATACTTGAGACTTCGTTTTATTAATCTAATTTCAGTTCTTAGCATTTATTTTCTTTAAACCCTAGTTTATGTTTAGTAGTTACTTCAAATCATCATGTTTATGTTCGTTATTTCTTCAATTGCTTTTGTTGTCGTCTATGTTGCACAAGTGCGGGGGGGGGGGGGGGGTGGGTGCGGGCAGATACGGGTGCGGGGATACGGATTTTTGAAAATGTCAGGGTGCGATACGGCAAGGATACATCTATTTTATTTTTATTTTTATATATATAACACCTGTTAAATAAAAGAAATAACAATTCAAATATCATCATCAACCCAATTCAAATACGTAAAACAAGTCACATTATCTTGGATTCACCCTTCATATATTGTGGAGCTTTTCTCGATAACAAACAAAGATTACTGTGTATGTAGACCAAATCCTCAGCACGCTCTGGAGTGATCAAATTTCTTCTAGACGAGTGGATGAATGAATAAGTACTCCAATTCCTTTCACAACAAGAGGAGGAAGAAACCTGACCAAGTAATCTCACAACAATAGATCGAAGATGTGGGGCTCCTATGTCATAAGCTACCCACCATTTAAGTGGATCCAACTTCGATCTATCTCGTATAGAATCTTCATCAGTGAACTCTTCAAAGCATCCACAAAAATTGGCAAACTCCAACGTCACTTTTGTTCGTGTATCATCATCAGGAAAAAGACGTTTAATACAAATTTTTCTCATTTTAGTAACCTCTGGATCGTGATCCGGTGTCGTAAGATGTGAGTGGTCATTTTTCCAATCCTCTGTAGTGCACCTATGAACATTTATAATATTAGTCATATTCAAAATATTGAAAAAACTAAACATATAAAAAGAATTACCTTGGGTTCTTCAAGATTTTGCAAACAACACTCCAAAAGTTGGATTCTTCAACATCAGTCTTCCCCTCATGTTCAAAGATAACTTTTTTCACCTCAAATATCATGGTATCCCACATCTCGTAAACCAAGTGAAGACTTGACTTATCCGTATCACAACTTCTCAACATGGAATAAATAGGCTCAGTAAAGCGAAAAATGTAATCAACTGAATCCCACCAACAATCATCCAACAACTTCTCTTTCACAATTCTAGCTTTCTCAACATTATCCTCACGGTACATAGACCAGCGCTCACTTATCACCATGGATTGCAATTGACATTTCACAGTTCTAAACCTTTTTAACATGATAATCATTGAGGCAAATCGAGTTTCAGCAACCACAAGCAATTTAAGCTTAGAAAACTCTATGAACATGGCAAGTCTCATAGAATGGTTCATTATGAAATTCCGAATCATAACAGCATTAGCAACAATCTCACTAATCCAATGACATTCCACATATGTAATCTCATTTGCATCCGTATTTTTTGCAGCACAAATATTTTTCAAAGCAAGATTTAATGTATGCACAACACAAGGAGTCCAAAACACATTGGGATATGCCTGTTCAACTAATATTTCAGCAGCTTTACAAACAGGGGCATTATCAGTAATAACTTGAACAACATTAGAAGCACCAACCTCTGATATGACATCCTTGATTAAATTAGAGATGAACAACTTGTCCTTATACTTGCCTTGACAATTCACGGAACGAATAAACATGGGCCCACCCTCATTTATAGCCATAAAATTAATGAGAGGTCTTCTCTGAGGGTCTATCCAACCATCACATACAATACTCACACCTTTAGACTTCCATGTGCCTTTAGTAGTTTCAAGCAAAGTTTCAATATTTAACCTCTCATTTTGCAATAATTTCGTTCTTAATGCATTGTAACCTGGAGGGGTATAACCTGAAACATTACTATTCGTAGCCAAGCTATAAGACTTGATGAAGTGTGGGTTCTTAGCGAGGTTAAAAGGAAGCCCAGCTGAATAAAACATCCTAGCAATCTCACCATCTAAAGCCTCTCGACTTTTTGCATTAAAGGCTTTTTCTATTGGGCCATCAACAAATTTTCTCTTCTTACTATAATCACCTTCTGTCCTAAATGAAGAGGGGTGTGCTTCATTCATAGAAACAGAACCAGTTTGACTACTACTACCAGAAATTGAACGAGGCAAAGGCACATCTTTAGTTTTCACAATATCTCTTATGCTCGCTGCCCTAGATTCAATTTCTGATATTTCAAGTACATCGGCAATAGTGACCTTTTGGCATACGGCAATTCCCATTCCTGAATTTTTCAATAAGTGATTTCTAATCCTAGAATACGAGCCCGTATACACCATATTGCAATACGTACACTTAAATTTCGTATTCCCACCCCCTTTACCGATTTTGGTTTACTTCACTACATATTTCCACAAAGGCCAAACATCATTCACATCATTTTCAGTAGTATCACCATCAACACTAACCGAATTAGAAGAATCCATCATCTACAAAATTCCCCTAAAAAAATCAAAAGAGTTCTAGAAAATTCCCCTAAAAAGTATCACCATTTCGTGATGTTTAGTTTTAATTCTCTTAATTAATGAATTCTTAAAATCAATCTTAACTTTACCTTTGAATTTCGTTCGAAAAGTGTTAGAGAGAGGACGACCTTATCACTCTTTAACAACAAGTAGACTTAACAAGAAGGTTTAGAAGGGGTTAATTAATTTACCGGTTTATCTAAGGAGGACGACCACATTACCTTAGGTAAATAAGGGTCTCAATAATTAAGCACGATCCATATAACTTGTTTAGTGGATTAGTGAAGTAGGTTGATTTGACGAAGTATTAGGGGTAATTCTTGAGCTTTTAGTCTTTCAATTTCGTGCTAGATTAGGAAAGTTGATTGCCTAGTTTTAATGCACTTAGGATTAATACTTGCACATCACGATTATTTTAGTTACCGTACCAACTCCGTTAGTATACGTAGGGATTCCTATCCTGAGTATTCTTAAGATATTCTGAAGTTAGTAAAGCCTTCAGAGTTTACAATTGTAGGACCCTTGTTGTGGAAGAATCACCACATGTTGTGTTTGATGAATCTGCTAATGAGTTTAGGGTAAAAGTGTTAAATCCTGACACTGAGGAGGTCACAAGAAGAGTGACTAGGTTGAGCTTAAAGAATCAACCTGATCCAAAGGTCAAAACTGTGCCAATTCCAAGATGGGATGATGATGATGATCAGGATGATGAATCAAGTGCCACTCCTAAGCCCAGCACATCAGGGATAGTTGAGCCTCAGACTGAGGAACAGGCTCAACCTGAGGTAAGTAACGTCTATGAGGATGCTGTTGCAGCTGAGACGGTTCCTGAGTTGCCTCATCAAGGGGGAATCAATGTCCCTGACATTGAGCTTGTTAATCCCTTTGGTATAGACTCAGGATCATCCCCTTCTGTTCAATTTCCTGAATTTTATGAGCCTGTAGACACTAACATTGCAGGTACTTCAGGAACAACTCCTGGCAAGAGAACATGGATAGAGGATCATCCTATTGATCAAGTCATTGGTGATCCAACTGAGGGAGTCAGGACCAGACGGTTTCATGGTGAGAGTGCATTGTTCTGTTGCTTTCTCTCTGAGCAAGAGCCTCAGAACATTGAAGAAGCTCTCACTGACTCGAACTGGATCATTGTCATGCATGAGGAGTTAAATCAGTTCACAAGGAATCAAGTTTGGGAACTGGTTGATAGACCTAGGCATCAAGGTGTTATTGGTACCAAGTGGGTCTTTAAGAACAAGAAGGATGAGAATGGTGTTGTAGTAAGGAACAAGGCTAGACTGGTTGCAAAGGGGTATTGTCAGTCTGAAGGAATAGACTATGATGAGACTTTTGCTCCAGTGGCTAGATTGGAAGCTATCAGGTTGTTCCTTGTATATGCAACATACAAGAAGTTTAAGGTGTATCAAATGGATGTCAAGAGTGCCTTCCTGAATGGTGTACTCAATGAAGAGGTATATGTTGAACAACCTCCCGGGTTTGAGGTTGGAGATAGAGTATACCATTTAAAGAAAGCACTCTATGGACTTAAACAAGCACCAAGAGCTGGTATGATACCCTCTCTCAATTCCTGACAGACTATGGGTTCAAGAAGGGAACCGTGGACAGGACATTGTTCAGGATCACTGAAGGTGATGACATTCTCTTGGTCCAGATTTATGTGGATGACATAATATTTGGATCACCAAATCATCAGCTCTGTGAGAAATTCTCTAAGCTGATGACTGGTAAATTTGAGATGTCTATGATGGGAGAGATGAACTTCTTTTTAGGATTGCAGGTCAAGCAGACTGATCAAGGTATCTTCATTAATCAGGCCAAGTATACAAGAGACTTGATTCACAAGTTTGGTGTTCAGAACAGCAATCCAGCCAGGATCCCTATGAACACAAATTGGAAGATGGATCCTGACACTGAAGGGACTTCAGTAAATCAGACTGAGTATCGAGGGCTGATAGGTTCCTTATTGTACCTGACTGCAAGTAGGCCCGACATTACGTTTGCAGTTGGTGTGTGTGCTAGGTATCAGTCTGATCCCAAGAGAAGTCATTTGGAGGCTGCTAAGAGGATACTTAAGTATTTAAAAAGGACAGTCAACATGGGACTATGGTATCCTTCAGATGACAACTTAGAACTGACAGGTTATTCAGATGCAGATTATGGAGGTTTTAGGATTGATAGGAAATCAACCTCAGGGACATGTCAGTTTTTGGGGAGCAAGTTGATCTCGTGGTTTAGCAAGAAGCAGAATTCAGTTGCAACATCCACAACTGAGGCTGAGTATATGGTTGCTGGTAGTTGTTGTGCTCAGATTTTCATGGTTAAGACAACAGTTGAGGGACTACCAGGTATTTGCTAATGAGGTTCCAATCTATTGTGACAACAATAGTGCTATAGCAATTACTCAGAATCCAGTGCTTCACACAAGGTGCAAGCATGTGGATATTAGGCATCACTTCATTCGAGATCATGTGGAAAATAAGGATATTAGGATGGAGAAAATTCACACTGACAGGCAAAGAGCTGACATCTTAACTAAGCCTTTGGCTGAAGCAAGGTTTATGGAACTGTCAGTGGAGTTAGGACTTTTAGATCCGGGAGAGCAGTCAGTGTAGGGTCTAAGGGGAACTCAGACCAGACACGACTCAGCGAGGTATCAGGGTGCTACAATGTCTCCCTGACAGGTATGAGTTTCAACCAGACTTTGTGAATTTCAAGCGTCTTCCTGAGTCCTTCATCCTGAAAATCTTTATTAAATGCATTCCGTTTTCATTAAAAGCGCGCCTTTTCATATTTAAACCCACTCGCAACGGAGCATTTAATGCTTCAGTTACTTTTTCATATACGTGTCCATTTTATACGGAATATGACTGACATGGGTAAATGATTGATGCTGAGATTAATCCTGGTCCTTCATTTCAAAACTTTTCAAATTCAGGAATTAATCTCAACCCCACGTCTGAGTAGCTGATTTAATCTTATCAATCAAAGAATGCCATTGAGGTTTTTACGCAAACACTAAAGCACTTGCACACTGAGTATTCTCCTGCTCAAGCACTCAATTTCAAAAAAACCTTTTACTCTCAATCAATGGTGTTCCTCAAATTAACCTGGTCCACAGACAACATTGATGATGTCGTCAACAACAAGCTTGTGCACATGGAGCAAGTCATCTCCATGGACGGCATTTGCTTGAAAGTGGAGGAAATCCGTCCAGTCTTCAAATGGATTTTCGAAGCAGGTCTTGAGACATATTTCACCAAACGACCCATCTCCGTGACACCCAAAGCAGTGGTTGAAGCCTACTTCAACCTTTTGTTAGAAGGGGAGAGTTGTTCACACGGGTGACCGCTCTAAAGCCCACCGGAGAGAAGAACGTTGATGGCGAGCCCTTCTATGATCAGACAGAGGCGGAGATCGACCTCAGGAGAGCAGTGAGGGAAGTGTTCATTCTGCCATCATCTGGTGTCAACCCCAGGGTGTACAAGGAGAACGGTGAAGGAGAACTCCTTGCGAATTGGACTAAGATGGGGTCAGGCGAGTTTAAAGCCCGTCAGAGCAAGAGCACCCTGAAGCCGGAGTACAGGGCTCTTGTGGATCTTGTATCCAAGGTGGTCATAGGGTCCACTGGCTCACATGAACAATTGAGCCTGCCCAAACTAAGGATCATGGGGGCAATTGTAGACGGAGTGAAAGCCAACTGGGAGCAGTTCTTCCTTGACCAGATCAGTCAGGCGGCGTTGGACAAGCTTAAGAAGGACGAGGATAAGAAACACATCTCTGTCAAAGCTATCCTGCCCTTTGGCACGCGCCTGTCAATCCTGATTGCTCATGCCTGCAATGGGTACATGTTCGACTTGGAGGACACCTTATCATCCAAGAGGGTGATGTTTACCTCGCTGAGTGATACCTACATGATGCTAGGGCTGACTGATCCCAATGCTAAGGCAAAGGGTCAGGCCAAAAAGCCAGCTGGTAAGGCCAAGAAGGTGGCTACCAGTCTCATCGAGAAGGTAGATGAGATCTTCGAGAGGAGAGAGGAAGCTGAGGAGGCTGTGGAGCCTGAGGAAGAGGCGCAGCCTGTGGTGGAGAAAGTGGAGAAGAAGAGGGTTAAGATTGTGCTGTGGGGAAGAACACGAGTTCAGGGACTGAGTCAAATCCCAAGATGGCCGTTTCTGAGGCTGAGGGAACTGACGATGCCGTTAGTAAGGATCAAGAGAAGAGGCCCTACAAAAGACTTAGGAAGGGACCCAAAAAGTCCCCAGCTAAGAGCCTTCCTGAGATCACAGAGAGGGAGAAGTCAAGCTCTCCTAGAGCCTCTGACTTGGAGGAAGTGAGAAAGTCTATCGAGGATCCTGAGTTGTTGCAGCCTGAGATAGCAGCCCACACATCCCCCACTCGCCCTGAAACCCAAATACCAAATAACCCTGACCCTACACCTTAAACCACCCAATCACCCCAAACATCAGAGCCAAATATTCCAGAGTCAGTGCCCTCCCCTCAGAGGCCTGACCAAACCTCAGATCCTATCTCTAACCCTGATGATTTCCCCTCATACCCCAACCCCAAAGATTGCCCCAAATCCTTGCCCAATGAAGAGGATGACTTCCTCGAGATGCAGGAGGAGGAGGAGCTGGATGAACATTTGATGGGTGGTATATTGGAGAACACCCTAAGGGGGAATGCCACGGAGTGGGCAGCTAAGTGCTGGCCCGGGCTGAATAGGTACAAGGAGCTGCTGGCTAACGTTGTTGAGCTGAAGGTGTGGCTAGAATTTAAACAATCCAACATGCAAGAGCAACATATGATGGTGGATGCTCGTATCTGGGAGCATTGGGAGACTGAGGAAGCAAGGCTGTGCACCTTCTTTGGACTGACTAGCTGGCTGCAATTGCTAAATCTCGAGAACCTGAAGCAGCTAGTAGTTGAGATGATATCCAAGGCGAAGGCTGACATCCTCTCTAATGATGAGATGGATAAGGATGAGGATGATGACGAAGATGCTCAGGGTGGAGCATTGGAGAAAGCTGTGGAGGAGACAGCCAAGGAAGTAGAAGGTATGATCCCTGAGTCTCAGGCTCACGGGGAAGGTGTGAAAGACACTGGTGCCAAGGGTGGACCAGTGGCTGAGGATGTTGCAAACATCTCAGCCACCGATGAGACATCTGTCGATGATGGGATTCCCTGCCCTGAGACAATGGAGAAAGATGTTGAGGTGTCAGAGGAGACTCCCAGTTCCGAAGGACAAGTTCCTAAGGTTCGAGATGGCATGGCTGAGCCTGAGCAGGCGGCCACGACCACTCCACAACTGCCTTCAGTGCACCCTGAAGAGGGGACTGAAGCTGTAGGGGCTGACAAGGGAAAACAGCCTGCCACTGACGAGGCCACTGATGGAGACGAAGATGTGCTAATCACTGGGGTCAGACGTGCTGAATTCACAAGTATTATCGAGGTGAAGAAGGAGAAGACTACTGAAAATCTAGCTGAACTTCAGGAGGAAGTAATGAGGCTACGAGTTGAGAAAGAAGAGGAAGCAAAGACCCTGACCAAGCACATCAAGTGGACAAAATCAGCATACAACACTCTTGCAAATAAAGAGCTGATTTTGTTAAAGCGCACAATGTCTGACACGACCAAATCAGTGAGGAATGAGAGGAGACGTACGAAGAAGATGCTGAGGCAAACTCTCAAACAGCTTGAAGAGAGGGATGCAATCAGGGAGGATAAACTGAATCAGGCAGTGGAGAGGCTTGCTGCTCAGGCTGGAGCACTCTTCACTCAGTCCATGAATGACTCAGCGTCCAAGTTGGAGCTGGTGTCAGGGAAGATTGATCTCACCTCTCAGACTGCTGCACATGTTTTGGCTAAGGCCACATAGGAGTCAGTGAAGATACTGACTGAAGCTAGCAGAATCAGCGGTGAGTCCTTGAAGGTGGAGGAAAGGATTACCAAGGCTGAGCAAAGTCTCCAACACAATATGGAGGTCTTTGAGAAAAAGGTGAATGCTGCTATCAGTTCAGTCTCGTATGCTGGCACTAAGATTGCCACGGGAGTTGAGATGTTGAAGGAAGGCGTGCTTGAAGTCAATCCTGAAGCCAATCCTGAAGGGAATGTGTTGGGACATTGTCAGTTTTGATTAAGATCCCAAAGCCCCTGAAAAGATGTTTGCCTTAATCTGTCTTTGTCAGGCTAGTCTTGGTTAGGATTTGTACTTAGTCATTTTACACTTCACAGGTACTCAGTGAGAGGAGAACTCACTGGTGACAATCAAGACTAAGAGCCTGAAGACGAAGAGCACCATCCTGAACTTAAGGCAGTCCTCTAAGCTGGCTGAGTAAGTATCAGTGATGAAGAGTATGACCCTGAGGTCATTACTAACTCAGTCCTGAAGGGAACAGGATATCACTGAACTTATGGGAAGACTTGGAGTAGAGCCAAGCAATGCAAAAGGAATTTCAGCGTCAGGACAAGACCGGTGGGCTCAAGACAAAATGAACTTAATAAGACAAGCTTGAAGCTCAGGAATAAGTTCTGACATTCTCAACAACCTGATGACGTGGACCAATCCGAGAAGGACACGCACGTACGGAACCTGACATGAAGACTGAATTCAGACTGCATATTCAACGGGCAAGCATTTAATGTGCATTTAATGCAACTACCAAATCCATGCAAAGACGGCTGCTGCATGAAGATATGTCCGTTTGAAGCCACCCTACATAGATGACTAGAAGGCTATCTCTCCAACGGATAGTTTTTCAAATCACCTATAAATACAGAAGGCCTTGAACCCATTCAAGGTTACGGGAAATTTCCAAGCCAGAAATTACTCAAACTCTCAAGCATTCAAAGCATTCAGCCTTTAAGAGAAGCACTCGAAACCATCTAAATTTCCCAAGTGTTTCTTAGCAACTGAGAGTTATTCTGTATTCCAAGCGCTAAATAGCATTATCTTAAGCTTAGAGAGATTATCCAATCCTTAGCATAGCTTTGCCTTGTAAGGATAATCTCAACCTTAGTTGGAATCCAAACTGAAACCAAAACCCTAAGTTAGGTTTGTTGGGAGTAAGTCAGTTAGTGTGTTAGTAAGTGGAGTTGTATAGATCAGTGAGGTTAGCTGGTCTTGGTGCACCTTGTGTTGGGAAAATAGGGGTGCCCGGAATCTATTCGGGATGAATTTTAAATACAAATTTAAATACAATTATTACTAGCATGAATTAATCCTAATTAATTCAAATAATAATTTCAACAACTAATTATCATCATGCATGTTGAATTAATTTCACATATTTAACTAGGCGGAATAAACAAGTAAATATGCGATTAACGTACCTCTTGTAGAATTGGCCTTTGAATATACGGGACAATTATAATCTCGCTTTATCAACCCAAAGCCTTCTCAAGTATTTCCCTTTTCACCTCACTTGATCGCCGGTGGGAGATGCTTTCAAGTAATTTAATAAACTAAGGAAAAAGAAAAATATCTATGCTTCTTGATTTTTCCAACACATGGAATTATGTACTTAGGGATGAAATAATCATCCCCTATTTATAATAGTGAAGTGGCCGAATTTTTGGGCTTATTTTAGGCTTGGAAAAAATCTTTTCTTAGACTCTAAGAAATCTTGATATATCTCATATATTCTTTTCTCCACAATAAAATATTCCACAAAAATCTCACTTTCCTATTAATATTGAAACTTTCGAAAATTACAAGAAGAAATCCAAAGATTTGGATCTTCTTGAATATATGAGATATTCTTGTATTCCAAGAATACATATCTTCCATAATATCTTTCCAAGAAAATCAACAAAATCTTCTTTCTTCTTAAACACAAATTTTCGAAAATTAAAGGGAAAAAATCAGCATTTATATTTCTTTTTATTTTAATCACCTTATCATTATTGGGCTACTTAATGGACTACTTGAGGGGCCTTAAGGAGAATTAAGATTGGACCTCCTAATGGACTTCTGAATTTCAATATTGAGCCCCAATATAATTCAGCCCATTAATATTAATTATTACCACTAATAAATTAATATTGCACTATCCATCTTAATCCAAATTACGATAATATGGGCTCCCGGTTATTATTTCCCGCGTTTAAGATTATCAAGTCCATTAATTAATTAAGCTTCTGAATAGCTCTAAATTAATTAATATATTTCACCTTGGAGTAAAGACAGCTCAACATTATTATTCGTACCGAAGAAACTAATTCTTCACTTGCAAGATTTGGTACAATAAAACTTCTGAGCCCACCAAGGGGACTAATCACACGAGCCGTACTCGCACGCGTTTCTCCGTATTAAATCTTAGCAACCGTCGTATGATTAATATTACTGCCCAAGACACAAAGTTCGAAGTCACAATGATTCTCACCCAACATGAATCAAAGCAGTAACCATTAAGCACACACGGTCCTATTTAAGTGACGGAGATTAAGAAATCAACAACCACTGAGGTCTAATTCTTCACCTTTCAGAACAGAAGAATTTATCCTCGCTGTAGGACCTCTTCAACACATACTAAATGTGCTAGTGCAATCTCTTAGTCAAGACAGACCAATCTGAGCCTTACACATCGACCTTTCACGGCGGATTGTTCAATTCCACCTGGGTCGTGAATTGTACGTTTAGTTACAAGTAAACCGTTAATGTTGTCTTCCGTGATCGGGTATCACCACATTAACTACAATGTAACACGTACTATATATTGAACGGTTTGCAATAGAAATTCAACATTCAATCATAACTAAAGCAAATGCGATAAAAGAATTATTCTCATAAAACGAGTGTTTGATACACGAGTTATACAAAGTAAAAGCATACTTTCACGTATAACTCCAACAATCTCCCACTTATACTTAAAGTCTGCTTTTAGTATACATCACGCATGTCTTAGTGTAGTAGCTCTACGTGACATCTCATGTCAACCTACACTAACCTAATAATTCCTCCCACTTATACTTAAAGCAGATTGGCAATAGTCTTGACTCCCATTCCATCCACATGTCTCTCGAATGTACTCTGAGGCAGACCCTTTGTGAATGGATCCGCTAGGTTGTCACCTGACGCTATCTTTGCCACCTCTATGTCTCCTCTCTTAACGATTTCTTGTATAAGATGATATTTTCTTTCTATGTGTTTGCTGGCCTTGTGGGCTCTCGGTTCCTTTGAATTTGCAACTGCTCCGGCATTGTCACAAAAGACAGTTATCTTGTCGGACAAATTCGGAACAACGTCCAAGTCCACTAAGAAGTTCTTGAGCCAAACTGCCTCTTTCGCTGCTTCACAAGCAGCTACATACTCGGCTTCCATGGTCGAATCGGCGATGCATTTCTGCTTAACGCTTCTCCATGAAATGGCTCCTCCTCCCATGCAAAACACACTACCCGAGGTTGACCTTCTTGAGTCTATGTCTGATTGGAAATCCGAGTCCGTGTATCCACGGGAACTAGACTATCTGACTGGTAAATCAGCATCCGCTCACGAGTTCTTTTCAGATACCTCAAGATGCACTTTACGGCAGTCCAATGGTCTTTCCCAGGATTACTTTGATATCTTGCTACCATGCCCACGGCAAAGCAGATATCCGGTCTCGTACACAGCATTGCATACATAAGGCTTCCTACGGCTGAAGCGTACAGAACACCTTTCATGTCATCTATCGCCGCTTGCGTCTTAGGGCTCATTTCTTTCGATAGATGGATTCCGTGTCTAAAAGGTACAAAACCTTTCTTGGAATCTTGCATGCTGAAACGCTTCAAAACAGTGTCAATGTATGAAGCTTGCGATAAGCCCAACATCCTCTTCTTGCGATCGCGAGTGATCTTGATCCCAAGGATGTGACCGGCTTCCCCTAAGTCCTTCATATCAAATTGTTTTGACAGCCATACCTTTACGTCTGACAATACCTTTACATTGTTTCCAATGAGTAGAATATCATCTACGTATAATACTAAGAATACCACTACAGTTTCGTCATGCTTCTTATACACACAACTTTCGAACTCGTTTTGATCAAACCCATAAGACTTAATCACTTGATCAAAACACTGGTTCCAAGTACGCGACGCTTGCTTAAGTCCATAAATGGATCTCTTAAGCTTGCAAACGAGGTGTTCTTGGCCTTTTTCAATAAAACCTTTGGGCTGTTGCATATAGATATTTGTCCCGTCAAGACTTCCGTTAAGGAAAGCCGTCTTGACATCCATTTGCCAGATCTCGTAATCTAGGTGCGCAACGATCGACAAGAGAATACGGATGGACTTAAGCATAGCCACAGGCGAAAAAGTTTCCTCATAATCGATCCCTTCTTTCTGAGTATACCCTTTGGCCACAAGCCTTGCTTTGAAGGTCTCTACCCTTCCGTCCGGTCCTCTTTTCCTCTTGTACACCCACTTGCATCCAATGGGTTCTACCCCACTGGGTGGTTCGACCAACTCCCACACTTGATTATGATCCATTGAACCCATCTCGGCTTCCATTGCGGTTTGCCACGCCTCCGCGTCTTTGTCTTGGATTGCCTCGTCGTACGTCCATGGGTCTAATTCATCACCGGGAACCAAATTCGAAGATTCTCCTAGCCCCATGAATCTCTCGGGTTGCCTAGAAACCCTCCCACTACGACGGAGTTCCGGTTGTGAAGATGTGACGTGTGGTACATCATCTTGTATACTTGGTATCGAGGTTTGACCTCTCAATTCTTCTAAGGTAATTTCACTTTTAGGTTTCCGATTGTTCATATAGTCTTCCTCCAAGAATTTAAAGTGTGTACTAATCACGGTCTTTTGATCCTTGGGACTATAGAACATACACCCTTTCGTTCCCGCCGGGTATCCTATAAACAGCCTTAATTCCGAACGTGGATCCAACTTACCGGCTTCCTTGTCTAGCACGTATGCCGGACAACCCCAAATCCGCAAATGTCTTAGACTGGGCTTGCGCCCGGTCCACAATTCCATTGGGGTTTTAGGAACCGATTTGGATGGCACCAAGTTTAGAATATAAGCCGTTGTTTCCAAGGCATTACCCCAAAACGACTTGGGTAAATACGAATAACTCATCATGGATCTGACCATCTCTAAAAGAGTCCGGTTTCTTCGTTCCGCCACACCGTTCTGTTGAGGGGTTCCCGGTGCGGTCAACTGGGATACGATCCCTTCGTCCGATAAGTAGTTCAAGAATTCATCGCTGAGGTATTCGCCTCCACGATCTGATCGTAGAAACTTGATACTCTTTTCCCTATATTTCTCGGCTTCGGCCTTAAACTCCTTGAACTTATCAAAAGTTTCAGACTTATGCCGCATAAGGTAAATGTACCCATATCTTGAGTAATCGTCAATGAAGGTAACGAAATACTCATACCCCATTCTCGCTTTGATCGTCATTAGACCACACACATCGGTATGAACGAGTTCTAACACTTCCGTGGCTCTATTCCCCTTGGCTCCAAATGCCCTCTTGGTCATCTTACCCTCTAAACAGGATTCACAAGTTGGAAACGGCTCGACTTGGAGTGATTCCAAGGATCCGTCTTTCACCAATCTTTCTATCCGCTTTAGATTAATATGACCTAGTCTTAGATGCCATAGAAGTGTTTCGTTCATCTCCGAAGAACGCTTTCTTTTATTGCTCGAAATGATCGACGTGTTATTAGATTCATTATTTGAGTGGTGTGCACACTTAATCGTATAGAGATTGTTTACCAACGTTCCATGACAGATAACATCATTCTTAAAAGAAATAGTAACAACTTTATTAAAAGTAACTGAATATCCATCAAAAAACAACTTAGAAACCGAAATTAAATTCTTCCTAAAGTTCGGAACGTATAAAACATCTCTTAAAATTAAAACTCTATCTTCAAAAGATAGGTGCACGACTCCCACTGCTTCGGCTGCCACTCTCGTAGCATCCCCCAAAGTGATTGTGATCTCATTCTTGCTAAGTCGCCGGGTTAGCTGGAACCCCTTTCTTTCCACCCTTCTTAGGCTTAGAACAGGTCGCCCTCCAATGTCCCTTCTCACCACAATTAAAGCACTTACCCTTAGCAGCTTTCTTTCCACCTCCTTCTCCCTTTGCCTTGGATTTCGCAACGGTTGGATTTACTTGGGTCTGGCCCTTCGTCCTCTTCCTCTTCTTCCCTCCCTTGGGACCCGAAGAGGAAGATGGACCGTTTGTCACCATAGCAACGGTTTGGTGATCCATTAGAGTCTCCGCCGATACCAAAGCTTGCAAGAGCTCGGGCAAACTATTTGCCCGGTCATTCATTTGATAGTTCAACTGAAACTGCTCAAAGCTCTTTGGCAGAGAATGGAGAACGAAATCGACCTTAGTAGGGAGGTCAAATTCCGCACCAAGTACTTCCAACTTGTTGAGATAACCCATCATCTCGATTACGTGATCCCTTACGGGCGTACCTTCCACCATTTTCAACGAAAGCATCTTTCGCATGGTGATTTGCCTAGCCGTACGGTTCTGATATTGAAACATCGCTTCAAGATTTTGCATTATCTCAGAGGCGGTCTCCATGTGTTGGTGTTGGTGTTGCAACACATCTGACATTGAAGCCAGAATAGTACACCTAGCCATCTCATCGGAGTCAAACCAACTCTTATACTCTTTCTTGTCCACTTTCGTGGCATCTTCGGCAAGCTCTTGGGGCTTAGGAGTGGTAAGTACCCACTTGTGGTATTGAGCGGTTAGGACAATATTAAGGTTACGTTTCCAATCAACATAGTTCTCACCAACAAGTTTGTTATCTTTAAGTATACTAAACAGTGGATTAAAAGGTTGCGACATGATGAACTGAGAATAAAACATACATTCGTATCAATATCTAGAAAAATACGAAATTATCACATAATTTGATCACATCAATTATATTGAAACCTTAAAACAATATAATCATGCATCGGCCAACATCTCGAAACAATTTAAATGCGCCACGAGGGGTGGTCTATACATTTAAATACATTCAAGCGGATCACAAACTTAAAAGTTACAAATCCTTAATTCAAAATTAATAGTTGGCTCCCACTTTGACCACATAGAAATTGACAGGGACTCCGAGGGGAGTAAGTTAATATCAATTTCTTATGCCTAAGTAATAACCATAATTAAATACAGGATTATTATTTCGCTTTGAGCAAGCCACTCGTGGTGAGGGTCAATACCGCCACTAGTAATAATCCACAATCATCCTTTCGGAATTTATTCATGTGAAATCCGTTCTTTTGGCCGATCCGAGGGTGAAATGTATTCCAAAAGAACTTCACAAATAAATAAATTATGGAGGTCAAAATAATCCAATTTTAATAACCGGAATAAAATTGCGATTATAGAAACATACTTAGTAATTTTCGAAAGTAAGGTTTTTCTTGGACAATTAAATTAATGCAAACACATATTAACAAATAATAATAAGTGCACGAAATAAAACATCCATCAAAACAAAATTAAACACATTGGATCACTCAATTCCAATTGTCACGGTTTAATTTCTTCACGTCTTGATGTGAAAAATCGTCCTCGTTGCTTTCCGACGTTCGTCTCGATGTGCTCCCACTCGAACAGCAACACTTCATCAAAAACAGCATCGTTTGGGGATCGAGACGACGTTTAAAATCACACGAAAAAAAAACATGAACCGAAAAAAATTCCATGGCCTGAGATACAGTGCGCGTCGGCCCACGAAGTGGGCCCGCGCGCTTCCCGGCCCGAGAAGCGCCGAAACGCTGCCCGAAGCGCAGCCCCGAGGCGCTGCACGGAGGCGCACCGAGGCGCCGCCCGGAGCGCCCCGAGGCGCTGCAGACTCGCGCCGAGGCGCGCGCGCGGTGCGCGAGGCGCCGTACACCCGTTGCGCACGGCGTGCGCCGTGCACCCGTTGCGTCGTTTTTTCACCGTTCGTCCTCATTTTCTTCACCCCTTGCATGATTTTACTTCCATACATGCGCCACGAGTGTATGCGTCGTCCGGGTATGCCGTTTTTAATTCTTCGTTCTTCGTCACGATCCGGTTACAATTTATTTTTACAAAAAAAAAATACTAGATCTAGACTAGTCTATTACAATGATCGAATCAAAATAAAAACAACTAATCTACTCGTGGATTTTCTCACGAGAAAAACGAATTCGAACGAATCGAATTAAAAATAATTAATTCACACGCATGAAATTAACAACATTAAAACCATGACAATTGGATACCTGCAAAAAAGATCTAACAATTCTACTATCCAATTTCAATTTAATGTTTTAACAATTTAAATTCCAATTTAAAATTCAGAGCCCGAAATTGTGGCTCTGATACCAGTTGTTGGGAAAATAGGGGTGCCCAGAATCTATTCGGGATGAATTTTAAATACAAATTTAAATACAATTATTACTAGCATGAATTAATCCTAATTAATTCAAATAATAATTCCAACAACTAATTATCATCATGCATGTTGAATTAATTTCACATATTTAACTAGGCGGAATAAACAAGTAAATATGCGATTAACGTACCTCTTGTAGAATTGGCCTTTGAAAAGATGGTGCAAACTTGCAAAAGCACATGTGTGGGACAAGAACCAAAATGATATCAATAACAAAGAAAGGTACAGTTTGTGTTTTTTAATTACTGTTATTTTACTATTCTCATTAAAACTGATAAGAACTAACTAATGTTACTATTCAATTTTTTTAAAAACAGGAACAATGACAAAGTTGCAACCAATATCCCATGGAGACATGCTATCATAAGGAAGTACTATAACATAGTCTTGATGAGTGAAGAAAGTGAAGAAATGAGAGAACTTATTGAAGAAGGATGTGAAAGATATGAGAAAATACTTAACCAAAGATACTCTGCACAAAAAGAAGGAAGTGAAGCTCATTCTGAGACATCTACCAAAATTCTAGATCCAAAACGATCAGTAACGAAGGGAAGAAGTCAAAGAATAAAGAGTGGTCTCCATCAAAACAAGAAAAAGAAGAAATCAACATCACAATCATCACAAATGAGGGAATATGCTTCCACTACACCAAATCCACATATTATTTGAATGACAATTGTAATTCTTTTTTCAGATTATTCATCATTTACTTGAGATATTGATGATCAAATATTGGAGTATTATTGCAAGTACTTTATGTTTTATACATTGTTTAAGTTTTAGCAATACCCGAAGTTAAAGATTGTAATACCCGAAGTTATAGTTTGCAATACCCGAAGTTAAAGATTGTAATACCCGAAGTTATAGTTTGCAATACCCGAAGTTAAAGATTGTAATACCCGAAGATATATTAGCCAATACCCGAAGATATATTTAACAATACCACATGAAATAATTATTAATACAACACAAAAATTAAAAAAACATATAAAACATAAAATAAAAAAAAACACTAAATACATATTAACCAGCATCATTTAATTGCAATTCTTTTTTCAGATTATTCATCATTTACTTGAGATATTGATGATCAAATATTGGAGTATTATTGCAAGTACTTTATATTTTATACATTGTTTAAGTTTTAGCAATACCCGAAGTTAAAGATTGTAATACCCGAAGTTATAGTTTGCAATAGCCGAAGTTAAAGATTGTAATACCCGAAGTTAAAGATTGTAATACCCGAAGTTAAAGATTGTAATACCCGAAGTTATAGTTTGCAATACCCGAAGTTAAAGATTGTAATACCCGAAGATATATTAGTCAATACCCGAAGATATATTTAACAATACCACATGAAATAATTATTAATACAACACAAAAATTAAAAAAATATATAAAACATAAATAAAAAAAACACTAAATACATATTAACCAGCATCATTTAAACACATGTTAACCCACATCAGTTAAACCATTACAAATTTCAAAACAAAAATACATACAAAATATTTAAATGTTCAACTAAAAAATATCACTTAACATTTCTCCTCTTTCCCCTCCCCAAATCATCACCCATAGTTTTCAAAGCATTAGCAGCCCGTTTTTTTTTCTCTTCAGCAGCTTTTTCATCTTTTTCCTTCTTCTTCAAAGCAATATTCTTGATTAAATCGGTCTTTTGCTTATAAAAATTGTAAACCTTCTCAATAACATCAGACCTAGACGAGTTAAAGTTCGAAAGAACTAGGATTGCACAGATTTCTGCCCTGATAGCTATACGGATATCCTCCTATAAAAAAAAGTCAATAAAAAATAAAATAAGTAAATAAGCAAATAACAAAAAAAACATCAAAAATGAAATATAACAATTACCCGAGTCAAGTCTGGATAAGAATAAGAAGTTCCATTGAATTGTTTGATGTGATGCATCATATACACACCACAATCCTTATCAGGCTTTCCAGTTTGCCATTTTAAAGACATATTTTCAAATTGATATTCCAAAATATCACCAGCTTTAGAATGTTTCTTCAACTTAAGAAACCTACACATCAGTTTGACCTAAAAAAAAGTAAAAAAAAACATATAAATACAAAGTTGTAAATTAAAAATATAAAATGATTACAAACAAATATGTATAGAATAATTACCAATATATCAGCAGACTTTGTGTAATCATTAACTTCCTCAACATGCTTCAAGTTATCCAGCAATTGCAACTTTTTATCAGCAAAGTTAATTACAACAACAACATAATGATCATGGATACAAAAAGGAATGAAAATCTGGAAAAACAAAAGAAAGAATTATTAAACTTTAGTAAAACCAAAATAATTAAAAATACACAAAACAATAACAATTCAACTAACCATTTGTGCAGACATGAAACAACCTTCATACACAGAAATCCATGTGTCCCACACACAGAAAAAGTTATCAGCCATTTTTTCAACATCAACTCCCTTCATTACGACCTCACTCAAGAAAAACTACAAAAAAAAAATCAATAATAAATAATAGCATAAAATTTAAAAAGCAATACACAAGAATATACACAGCAATACCCCAAGAATAAATCAGTAATACCCTAAAATATACACAGCAATACCCCAAGGTATACACAGCAATACCCCAAGATATATACAACAATACCCCAAGTTATACACAACAATACCCCAAGAATAAATCTGTAATACCCCAAGATATACACAACAATACCCCAAGTTTACCACAAGGCATACAAAGCAATACCCCAAAAGGTATGCAAAACAATACCCCAAAGGTATGCAAAGCAATACCCCAAAGGTATGCAAAGCAATACCCCAAAAGGTATGCACATCAATACCCCAAGGTATACACAGCAATACCCCAAGAGTAAAACAGTAATACCCCAAGACTAAAACAGTAATACCCCAAGACTAAAACAGCAATACCCTAAGAATTACAAAGCAATATCCAAAGAGATAATACCCAACACCCATAGCATTAACAACAAAACACAAAAAATACCTATAAAACAAAACTTACACTGTGATTAAGATTGAAGGCAAATCTGCTCCGTCTACCATCCGTAAACACATCACCATTAACATCCAAGCACCAGGCAGAAACAACAGCAATTTCAATCTCTTGGTTAGGAAGCAATGTGTTAATTTCAGCCTTGTACAGACTAATATCATTGCCATGACTATAATAAGATTCCCTGATCAAAAAATAAAAATGTATATATAAGTATACACACATATAACTACCAAACTAAAAAAAAAAGTAATTAAATACTTACACTTCAACAGAACCATCACCATCATAAAAACAAAAGTCAACAACTTCCATATGAGGTTGTGGAATAGTACGATAACACTTCTTGTTTAACTTCACCAACTTGGAAACATACCCAACTTCATCATTAATCAACCAAAAAAGACTTGAACTATCCTTACCAGCTCTTTTCACCTTTGAAGAAACAGATTTCACTGCATCATCAAGTTCATCACCTGTAAAAGTATCTTCACGATCCTTGATACCTCTATCCACCCCAGCATTCTGACCAATACACTTATCCATCCTGCCTCCATCAGCCACATTCTTCACACCACCATCTTCTTCAGCAGCTTTTTTCTTCAAACTTTCATCAACCACAGGATTCTCTTGAAAAGGTTCATTCAAATTATCCATTCTAACACTATCAGCACCATTCTTTGCACCAACATCCTCTTCAGCAATTTTTTTCTTAAAACTTTCATCAAAAACAGGATTCTCTTGACCAGGTTTATTTAAAGATGGCTCATCAGCCCCAAGATCAACAGTAAAACCATCCTTAAACCAGTCTGCTTCATCCCCAGATAAATTGGTTTCAAAAATAGGTGGCTCAGGAGTCAGCAAATCAAACTTAGGAGCTTCACCAGCCAAATCCTTCATCATGGTAACATATTTTTGTTGGAGTTATACGTGAAAGTATGCTTTTACTTTGTATAACTCGTGTATCAAACACTCGTTTTATGAGAACAATTCTTTTATCACATGTGCTTTAGTTATGATTGAATGTTGAATTTCTATTGTAAACCGTTCAATATATAGTACATGTTACATTGTAGTTAATGTGGTGATACCCGATCACGGAAGACAACATTAACAGTTTACTTGTAACTAAACGTACAATTCACGACCCTGGTGGAATTGAACAATCCGCCATGAAAGGTCGATGTGTAAGGCTCAGATTGGTCTGTCTTGACTAAGAGATTGCACTAGCACATTTAGTATGTGTTGAAGAGGTCCTACAGCGAGGATAAATTCTTCTGTTCTGAAAGGTGAAGAATTAGACCTCAGTGGTTGTTGATTTCTTAATCTCCGTCACTTAAATAGGACCGTGTGTGCTTAATGGTTACTGCTTTGATTCATGTTGGGTGAGAATCATTGTGACTTCGAACTTTGTGTCTTGGGCAGTAATATTAATCATACGACGGTTGCTAAGATTTAATACGGAGAAACGCGTGCGAGTACGGCTCGTGTGATTAGTCCCCTTGGTGGGCTCAGAAGTTTTATTGTACCAAATCTTGCAAGTGAAGAATTAGTTTCTTCGGTACGAATAATAATGTTGAGCTGTCTTTACTCCAAGGTGAAATATATTAATTAATTTAGAGCTATTCAGAAGCTCAATTAATTAATGGACTTGATAATCTTAAACGCGGGAAATAATAACCGGGAGCCCATATTATCGTAATATGGATTAAGATGGATAGTGCAATATTAATTTATTAGTGGTAATAATTAATATTAATGGGCTGAATTATATTGGGGCTCAATATTGAAATTCAGAAGTCCATTAGGAGGTCCAATCTTAATTCTCCTTAAGGTCCCTCAAGTAACCCATTAAGTAGCCCAATAATGATAAGGTGATTAAAATAAAAAGAAAATTATATTGCTGATTTTTCTTTAAATTTTCGAAAATAAGTGATATTAGGAGAAATTAGATTTTGTTGATTTTCTTGGAAAGATATTATGGAAGATGTTGATAGGCGAACATCATCTAAATATGGAGCGAACAATTATTGAAGCCTAAACAAAGAAAATCACGATTTGGGTGCATTAACCAACCAGGGAGGTTCATGAAGTGACGAACAACTCTCCCGACGAACAACTAATGGGCGAACAGGTATTAAGACCCGAGACCATGAATAAGCCAACCATGAAGTCATCAATGACGAACAACTTTATCAAACTATGATACAACAAAAAGCCAAGGAAGTGTGTACAAGTGAACAAAGGACAAAGATTCCAAAGCCAAGCTGAACAAAGGCATAAGGCGAACAACTTCCAAAGTACAACCTCAAGAGGCGAACAACTTTCAGTTGGAGAATCAACAAGATCCATCAAGCCGACCTAGGCGAACAACAATGAGTCCGAGATAAAACCAAAGAAGACTTTGTAACTAAGATTCAGCTTAGATAAGATCAAAGGGACACATGTCAAGCATGCAGGCTAGGGAGACCAAGAGTCTTGGACACCTCATGCTTGCTAGTCTCTATAAATAGTTGTTCTCCAGCTGAGAAATACAAGTTCAAATTCATAAACACTCCCAAACACACACAAATACACCTTAACGTACACACACACGGAATTACTTCAATTTCGACTGTCATATATCCGATTTTATAACCCGAACCTCGAATTACCATTTACGGTGGTAACCAATCACACGTTATTGATTGGTGACGTAAAAACGGATTAAAACAGCCACTAATCCTTACGATTAGATTCGTTCACCAACAATTTGGCGCTAGAAGAAGGGTTCGAACCTTCGGTTTAGTGTGATTACTCAAGAACTTCAAGTTGAAAACTTGAAGATTCAAAGGAAACCTCAAGAAATACTTGAAGATATAAACAAAAGTGTTCTTGGTGTTCTTGGTGTTCTTCAATTTATAAATTAAGAAGTAATTTAAATTGAAATGCCTCAATCAAAGGAAACCCAAGCATCACGTTTGTCAAGAAGACAATCACCCACCCGAGCCACATCGGCAGACCACCAGGACCGTGACCCGAGACATGCGAACAAGTCACAGCATACAGCTATAACCCATAACCTCCCCCCTGAGATGGAAGCTTTGGCGAACAACCCTAATGAGTTGGCCAAAACCATAGCTGCTCTCCAGGCCCTCCAGAGGCAACAAGAGCAGGTTAGGCCAACACAAGCAAGACCAAGGGACAAGTCCCTAGAGGTTGTTAGGCCCAGGACTACTAGGGGCGAACAACGAGAGGTTGATAGTGCCCAAGTCAGACGAAATAAGGGAAAGGCCAAGGTGGTCGACCAAGGAGAAGTACAGGCTGAGTCTGGTCGCAGACGAACAACTGTGTCTAGCCACGGAACAACACGTTCCAGTGCCCAGGACAGGCTCGGCCAACCCCGACAACGAGAAGCTGCTCGCCGGGGAGCAGGAGACGGGCGAGCAACTTTTGAACAGCCTCGCCCATCCGTCCAGGAAAGACTTTCCCAGTCGGCCTTCAGGCGCCTGGGACCAAATGCGGCGAACAACTTTAGGAGGCCAGCCCAGGAAGTGCCCACTCCAAGCGAGGGACTGCGACGAGCAGAAAGGTTAATGCCTTTGCTCGCCGAACAGCCTCCAAGTCAGGGGGCACCTCTTGATGAATTATCAAGCCTAAGGAGGGCTGTAGAGAACATGCAGGGGCAATTAGACCAACAGAGGGGGATGGGGACAACCAGCATGCCATCCTCACCTTTGGCAGCTCATATTTTGAAGGCCCCAATACAGAAAAAGATTCAATTTCCGGCTAGCATTCAATATGAAGGCATCGCCGACCCCCGGGTCCACTTAACGAAGTATACGGACTACATGGTCTCCGTGGGGGCCAGCGACGCCACTCAATGCCGGAACTTTCCTTTAACATTGGGCGATCGGGTTCATAAATGGTTTTCATCAATGCCGCCGGCATCAATCCACTCGTTCGTCCAACTAAGTCGAGAATTTCTCTCTCACTTTTCAACGGCGGGGTCGTATCTTTCCCAAAAACACCGACTGTCAGATTTGAGACAAAATGATGATGAAACTGACCGGGCGTTTATGGAAAGATTTGACAAAGTTTTGCTAGAAGGAGAACCGGTAAGCGAAGATACAAAGATCGTCGCTGTGATGGCCGGATTGAAAAAAGGGTCGAAGTTATGGAAGGAGGTACGTCTGAAGTGCCCGAAGACTTATGCCGAGTTCAGAAACCAAGCTGGCATTTTCGTTTCCATGCACGAGGCCCTACAAACAAATTTGGGGGAGAACAAAGCTGATCCTAAGGAGAATAACAAAAAGCCCGTTGGGATAAGCTACAGGGTCCCAAAAAATATGAAAGCATTCACCGAAGGATCAGATTTGAAGGAGAAGTTGAACCAAGTATTGACAGTATCAGTTGATACTGTGTATGAGAGCATAAAGGAGAAAGAGTTGCTCTCCCCACCACGTAAAATCCGCCAGGATACTGGCAAACTCAACCCAAACAAGTATTGTGCCTACCATCAAAGTGTGGGGCACTTTACAAGTGAGTGTAGAGATTTGCTCAAGCAACTCTGGCGATTTTATGAGGAGGGAAAGCTTTCCGATTTCGTTAAAAGGCAACCTGGAAAAAGAACCCGGGAGAACAACTCAGAAGACGAAGAGGATGGTCAACCTCAGAGAAACAACAAACCCGGGCGACCAGTTCCCAGTATGCCAGCTCAACCCTTAGAAGATCTGTTCATGATGGAACCCGCAGGTCCCGCGGGAGGGTGTTTTGATGGACAACCACCCGACTCTAATCGAAAGAGGAAAGCAGAGCTACGAGCGATTGGCCAAGTACAAGAGATGGGAGTTAAGCCAACTATCATGCAAATGGCAGAATTAACCTTCACCGAAAAAGACCTTGAAGGCGTCTTAACTCCACACAATGATTCGCTCGTAATCTGCGCAAAGATTATGGGGACCAGAGTCCACAGACTGTTGGTGGACACCGAAGCCTACACAAATATCTTATTCAAGAAGACCCTCGATAATCTGGGAGATTATTCGGGTTATGTTCGGAATACAACACATAGAATCATAGGCTTCGGAAATGCTGTAACAACACCGTTGAGAATTGTAACATTAGCAGTACAGCTTGTAACGGCTAATGAACCCGAAAGAAATATAACAAGAATGGTAGATTTCTTGGTTGTAGACCAGGAATCGACCTATAACGGGTTTCTTGGCCGACCTTTTCTCAATGAATTTAAAGCTGCGTGTTCCACTTACCATTATTGTTTGAAATTTCCAACAGCTAGTGGAGCAGGCACAATTAAGGGAGACCAACAGAGAGCACGAGAATGCATTCAACAGCTACGAGCAAAATTTATACAAATATCCATGATGGAAACAGCGAGTTATTCCGACAACGAACCATCAATACTAAACAATATGATGGACATAGACGACCACACGGGTACAGACAAACAACACTTGAACGAGCAAGTGTTGGACGAACAACTTGTTACCACCCGTGAAGAACCTCCATCTGACGAACAACTAGGGGGTCATGACGAACAACCTCCAATGGAGAACTTGGAGGGCCAAGTACAAACGAGCAACAATGGGACGGAACCAACTGATGATCTAGAACCCCGCCTGGGGGCAGAGCCCATGAACATCGAAAATGATTCCAACCCTGAGGAACCCATACTTGATCCCCGTTGGAAGGGACAAAAACGACGAGCAACTCCAGTCGAAGAGCTGGAGGCGTTCAAAGTTAATCCCAACAACGAGGATCTTGAATTGTTCATAGGATCTGAGCTCCCAGAGCCTTACAGATCCCGAATGAAAGAGTTCCTCACCAAGAATCTAGATGTCTTTGCTTGGTCTCATGCAGATATGGTGGGGATAGACCCTAAACATGCTTGCCACAAGCTGAACATAAATCAAGTCAGAAAGCCCGTCCATCAAAAGCGGAGGAAGTACGGCCCGGACAAATACCAAGCTTTGAATGAAGAAGTTAAGAAGTTGCTAGACAACGATCTCATTCGACAAGCACTCTGTCCACAATGGGTAGCAAACCCAGTACTCGTGAAGAAACCAAACGGGACCTGGAGGCTATGCATAGATTTCACAGATCTGAATGCAGCATGCCCGAAGGACAATTTTCCTCTCCCACATATCGATCAATTGGTGGACAGTACTGCAGGTCACGAGATGTTGACATTCATGGATGCTTTCGCTGGATATCATCAAATTCCTATGCATCTAGATGATCAAGAAAACACAGCGTTTTATACAAACAAAAACTTGCTGTGCTGGAAGAGAATGCCGTTTGGCCTCATAAATGCCGGAGCAACATATCAAAGACTGGTGAACAAGATGTTTGATCAACAGATTGGAGACACGGTTGAGGTCTATGTAGACGATATCGTTGTCAAAAGTCCCAAGAAGGAAGACCATCTTCAACATCTGACTCAAGTGTTCGAAATTCTTCGACACTATAATATGAAGTTGAATCCAAAGAAAAGCAGCTTTGGAGTTCATTCGGGAAAATTCTTGGGTCATCTTGTTAGCCAGCGGGGAATTGAGGCCAACCCTTCAAAGGTTAAAGCCATCATGGATATACAACCACCACGTTCGGTAAAAGAAGTGCAAAGACTCACCGGGTGCCTAGCAGCATTGAACCGGTTCATATCCAGGTCGGGGGACAAGTGCCGTCCATTTTTCGAGGCCGTCAAAAAGGGAAAGTTCGCATGGACTAACAACTGCCAAGCGGCCTTCGATCAACTTAAAGACTACCTGGGAGATGTTAAAATTCTGTCAAAACCAATCCCGGGAGAAAAGCTCTTTCTATACTTAGCCGCATCAGAAGTTGCCATCAGCTCTGTTTTGGTGCGCGAAGACGGCAAATTCCATCAACCTATATATTATGCCAGCCAAGCATTACACGAAGCGGAGATCAAATATGCTCCAACCGAAAAGCTGGCATATGCTTTAGTTATGAGCGTGAGAAAGTTACGACCATACTTCTTTGACCATCAAGTCGAAGTTCTAACAACTTTCCCGCTCAGACAAATTCTCCATCGTCCCGACACTGCAGGTCGTCTCTTAAGATGGTCACTGGAGATTAGCCAATTTGGGGTGACCTATACTCCTCGAACAGCGATCAAAGGGCAAGCATTAGCCGACTTTATAGTCGAGCTAACTTTCCCACCAGATCCGACGAGAGGACTAGATCACCCCTGGCATCTCTATGTTGACGGATCCTCGACAAATGTGGCTTCAGGTGCAGGAGTGGTATTAATTAGCCCAGACAGACAAGTATTCACTTCAGCGATCAGATTTGGTTTCATGGCAACCAACAACGAAGCTGAGTATGAAGCTCTCATTGCTGGTCTCCACCTATCTCTCGCAGTTGGTGTCAGACGCTTGCAAATATTCGGCGACTCACAATTGATCGTGAACCAAGTCCGAGGTGAATACGAAGCAAAAGATGATCACATGATTGAGTATCAACGGATTGTTGCTCACCTGATGTCCATGTTACAACAAGTTTTCATACAGCAAATTCCAAGGACGAGCAACACTCAAGCAGACGCACTTGCCCGGCTAGCAACAAGTGAAGGTCCCGTAGAGTTGGCAGATATTATAGTTACAAAGATGAAAGATCCATCAACGGTAAGCTATAATGTCAACCAACTCGACGATCAAACCAGTGAAGAGGAAGACTGGAGAACAAGTATAGTCAAATACTTGAAAAGTGGGGAAAAACCAAACAATCCTTTTGAAGCTGCCAAGCTAACAAAGTGAGCCGCCAGATATACTCTGGTTGGCGAGCAACTCTTCAAAAGGGGAATATCAATCCCACTTCTCAAGTGTTTGCCTAGGGGGCAAGGGCAAGCGGTACTCGAAGAAATACATGCTGGAGTATGTGGAAACCATACTGGGGGGCAAGCTTTGGCGTACAAGACAATCAGACAAGGCTATTATTGGCCGACTTTACGCCAGGACGCAATAAAAAAGGCCAAGACTTGTCGTCAATGTCAGATTTTTGCTCCAAGCATCCACACCCCGGCTCAGGAACTTGTGTCAGTATACAGCCCATGGCCCTTTGCAAGATGGGGGATGGACATCATTGGTCCTTTCCCGGCCGGAGTCGGAAATGTTCGATTCGCCGTCGTGGCAGTCGATTATTATACAAAATGGGCGGAAGCAGAGGCCATGGTGAACATCACACAGCAGAAGATGATCAACTTTATTTGGAAGAACATTGTCTGTCGTTTTGGAATTCCACAAGCAATTGTGACAGACAATGGTCCACAGTTTGATGGACAAGAGTTGAGAGAATTCTGTATGAAGTGGGGGATCAAGAAGCATTACTCCACACCTTATCATCCCCAGTCGAACGGACAAGTTGAAGCTGTAAACAAGATAATCAAACATATATTAAAAGTAAGACTGGCGGAGAGCAAGAGTGGTTGGTCTATCGAACTCCCGGAAGTTTTGTGGGCATACAGAGTTTCTCCCAGGTCTAGCATCGGAGAAACACCCTTTGCAATGGCTTTCGGAACAGAAGCAGTAATACCTATTGAGTTAAGGACCAACACGTTTAGGACGACCAACTTTGATGAACAAGCGAACAACTCTGCTCTAAGTGCTGAATTGGATTTGCTCGAAGAAAAGAGGTTAAATGCCGAGTTAAAAAATGCTACGTATAAGCAAAGAGCAGAGCGTTATTATAATTCCCGTGTGAAAGTCCGGGAATTCAGAGTTGGAGATTTGGTTCTAAGAAAGTTGCTCGCCCAACCTCCAGGTGTATTCGGACCAACTTGGGAGGGCCCGTATCGTATAACGGAAAAATACGTCAATGGCGTATACGATATTGAAGACATGGAAGGCAAGCCGGCCCAATACTCCTGGAATGCTGTTCATCTAAAGAAGTACTATCAATAGAGTTGGGCGAACAAATGTCTTGGGGGGCAAGGGATACGTATGAGCTGAAGGAAGGCTAGAAAGGCTAAAAACTTGCCTAATTTTTTAAATTTTACTAAGTATAGATTCAAAGGTTGCTCGGCACATTGTATAGTCTGGTGCTAGTTCTTTTGATTTTATAGATAGAGTTGCTCGGCAAAAATATTATAAGCGAGCAAATTTTAGTTTGTGTTTAAAGCTGTTCGTCAGATTGTGTATGATAGTGATGGACAGTCTTACAACACTTGTAATTATTTTGAATGTAAATATAATAGTTGTTCGTCAAAAAGGAAATTCGTCAAAAAGGAAGTCCAAAAGCTCGAGGTACAAGTCGATTTAAAGGTTGTTCGTTTTATGGATGAACAGAACCTAAGGACCAAAGCCACTTAAAGGTTGTTCGTTTTTTAAAATGAACAGAACCTAAGGCTGAACCCTGATTCCACTGAAGGCAAAGTTCAATTCGAACAAAAGTCCAACACTATATGTTATAATTGTAAAGGCAATTAACATATATAAGAAAATGAGCGAACAAAAGAAAGACGTTCCATTAATCAAAGGCATTAAGCCCCAAAAATAGTACAAGCTGGAAGCAGCCATTACAAGTACTACAAAAAAAAAGGAACGAGCAACTATTACAAAAGATGAAGAAAAAAGCTAAGTCTTAGAAACTATTGTTGCTCGGCGGGTGGAGGATCTTGAGCCTGCTCGGTGGGGGGTTCAACGATCATTTCACGGGCCAGATCTTCAGCAGCTTTATCCTCGGCCTCTTTTGCATTCTGCTCGTCAGCCGCGGCTACCCCTTCCTCTTCTTCACCTTCATCAACTGGAAGAGGAGGATGGGTGATGGAAATACTAGGGTCGAGTTTGTCAAGTTTAACCCCCAGTACTGCCAAATCCGCCAGCTGAATCTCGATATTGTTCGGTGGAGGATAGTTCTCCAGAAATTCATTTAGATCCTTGCTCATCTCTTCAACTAAATCCTTGAAGTCATAAGCATCCGCCGTGCGAATGCTGTCCGCATAGGCACATATATAACCCAAGTTTGAGATGGGCCCGCTCCGAGCTTGAAATTCTTGCTCGGCTTCTTCCCTTGAGAGCATCTCAGACATTTGCTTTTTTAGCCGAGCAACTTCTTCTTCTGCTCCTTCTCTCCTCTTTCTCTCTTCCTCCAGCGCAGTAATAGAGGAGAGCAGCTCGGCCTTTGTATCCTTAAGCTCGCCAGAGACAAGCTGATAGTCCTCAATGCGCTTCTTCTCCAGGTCATCGGCCAACTTCAATTGATCCTTGAGGCGAGCAATCTGGCCGTTAAAATTATTCACCACTTTCTCCTTCTCCTCGGTAAGCTGGCGGATGGAAGCTGCGTGGTGATGAGCAGTCTCCTCTAGCTCGGCAACCTGAGTCATACCCCTTTGAGCTGAGACGAGGGAGTTTGCAGCTTGGACCATTGATAAATGAAAATTATCAAGGGGGCCCTGAGCGAGAACCGCTTTGTTCAGTGGCCGCGACCATGCACGAGCAACAATTTCAGTTGCTCGGCGGACATGGTCGTCCGTGATATCACGGAAGCTCGTCGGAGTCCTAGAGCAGGCAAACTGGTGAATCAGATCTGCTCGCCCTGGGTAATCGTTGGGTCGGTATCTGCAAACAAAAAGGTCAATACTTGGAAAATTTGGCAAAGGAAAAATTTGTTCGGCAAAGAAGAACTTACTCAGAGAATTTTCGCTCATCCCGGCCTAGATATGTATTGTCCTCGGGGCCTCTAGGGGAGCCTATATCTTTGCTCGCCTTGCCAGACCTCTCCGTGAGCTCAACGGAGGAGCGGCGTACATCCCCTTTTGGGCGAGCATGGCTCGAACCCACCTTCTCCTTCCCCTTGCCGGGGACATCATGGGACAAGGGAGTCCCATCAGCCTTCTTTAGACGTTTCCCCCCATGGGGGGGAGAAGTAGGAGGGGAGCGGATTTGTACGGGAGGAGCGACCTGCCTTGGAACCTTAGCCCCCTCGGGCTTGTTCGTCATCGCGAGCACCTTTTGTGGGGGGTCCCCCCTCCTTTTCTTCCCTCGTGGCGGTGCCATCTCGAGAACCCTTTGCTCTAAGAGGGTGTATGAGGGAGGAATGGCAACTGTAACTTGTTCGGCTAAAAAAAAAAAAAAAAAAAAAGAGAAGTTAGAATTAGACGAGCAAGTTAAGCAGGTTAACGACGAACAAGACTTGAATTAGAAGTTCGAAATTTTCATACCTGGGGGCACCTCAGCTTGAGCCTCCAGGTGGTGAGGATAGGTCAAAAGGCGAGCAGCTTTTTGACACCTTGATCGGCAAAGATAGTCAATAGTCCTATCTGCCCGGTTGCGAAGGCCGACTAAGCACGAGGTAAACAGGAACTCGGAGCTCAACTCCTCCTCTTCCGAATCCCACTTGGGTAGACGAGGGCCTGCGAACAAACAAGAAGAGTTAAATTAGAACAGCTTAGCCCAAAGGCGAGCAAGAAACGGACTTACGTTTCAGTTTTCCATAGGCTGCTGGAGAATTTATTCGTCCAGGGCCGCCGTGTGGACCTAAAGATGCTCGCCAATCACCCCCAATCCAGAAGAAGTGTTGCTTCCAGTCACGAACCTTGTTCGGCACCTCTTCCACCATTTTCAACCCAGTCCTGGCCTTGAGATAATGATAGCCTTCTTCTCCTGGTGGGCAGTTTGTGATTGTCATCAAATAGTTGATCTCTTCCGCAGTGATCCGATCAACATACCCCTCCAGGGCAAATAGGCACATGGAACCTAAAAGGTTCATCCACCCAATTGGAGTAATTTGGGTGATGGCCAAGTTGGTCGCCTCCAAGAATCGACCAACAACGGGTGGAAGAGGTAACTTCAGCCCAGCAATCAAGGTATGAAGGTTGATCGCCGTACATCCTGGAGGTGGGCGATCAGCTCTTTCCTTTCTCCGAGGGGCCCACATGTGAATATCATATGGGATCTTGTAGTCGTTTCGGATAGAGTCCAATTCATCTTCGCGAACAACACTCTTAATCTTGCTCGCCTGATAATCAGTTTTCACCTTGTCCATTATTTGTCTTTGTGGACGAGGAAAGCTGTTCGCATACCTTTCAGCATATGCTCGCCATTCGAATAGCCGAGCAACCCCAGCTGGGATTTCATTTTCCCGCATCTTTGGGGATGGGAAGTTAATATTCTCCAGGAACTCGCGAGTGAGTTCGTTTAGATCTGGATCTCTAGATTCGGCAGAAGAGGAAGAGCTTACGTCCAAATTGTTGTTCGCCACAACTGCTAGTTCTCTCCCGGATGGGCCCGCGCCGGTGTCCTCCACTGAGCGAACAACTGAGTCCACGTGAAGATCCGACGCCGAGGAAATCTCGAAGGGAGGTTGATCGACGGGGACCGCAACTGGAAAAAGTGGGTCTAAGGTCTCCTCAGTCTTATTACTCGAGTGTGAAGACATAGAAGAGGAAGAAAAATCCAGGCGGCGGAAAAAAGAGTTGCAGACGGCGGCGCTATCCCGGAGACGACGGTGGAGCTCGAACCCACACGGCGGCGATGGCATTTTCGAGAGAAAAAGTAAAGAAGAAGATAGGGGAAGAAGAGTAACTACCTGGGAATTGAAATTTGAGGTCAAATGCTGAAGAACGGACGCCAGAAAGCTCGAAATTGCCGGAGGAAGAAAGGATTCGCCGGAGCACTGTGTCAAGAGGGGGAAAAGTGGGAAAATTTTCAGTTTCCCCACTATTTATACCTCGAACAAAAACGGGGTCCAAGGCATAATTTTCTAAAAATTTAGGGACTCAATTGAGAGAAGGCGGGGTAAAATCCGAGCTAAACTAGAAGATGAAGGACCTATAAACAATTATAGGAGCGCGTGGCCTCGGGGTTGCTCGCGCGTGAACGGCGCGCAATCATTGCGCTGGCGTCATCTTCGTGATCTCCCCAGACCATGGGGAGACGAAACGGTTATTCCAATGTTGCTCGTCACAAAGATGCTGTTCGTCCAAATCTTGACCAAGACGATATTCTAACTACAGTTGCTCGCCACAAAGTTGCTCGTCAGATGCAACAGAAGATATGTATTCTAGAAGTACAAGAATATCTCATATATTCAAGAAGATCCAAATCTTGAATTTCATACCTATAATTTTCGAAAATAACTATTTATTGTGGAGGGTGAGATTTTTGTGGAATATTTTATTTTGGAGAAAAGAATATATGAGATATATTCAAGATTTCTTAGAGGCTAAGAAAAGATTTTCTCCAAGCCCATAGATACACAAAAATTTCGGCCATACCCTCTTTATAAATAGGGGATGATTATTTCATCCCCAAGTACATAATTCCATGTGTTGGAAAAATCAAGAAGCATAGATATTTTTCTTTTTCCTTAGTTTATTAAATTACTTGAAAGCGTCTCCCACCGGCGATCAAGTGAGGTGAAAAGGGAAATACTTGAGAAGGCTTTGAGTTGATAAAACGAGATTATAATTGTCCCGTATATTCAAAGGCCAATTCTACAAGAGGTACGTTAATCGCATATTTAATTGTTTATTCCGCTTAATTAAATATGTGAAATTAATTCAACATGCATGATGATAATTAGTTGTTGGAATTATTATTTGAATTAATTAGGATTAATTCATGCTAGTAATAATTGTATTTAAATTCGTATTTAAAATTCATCCCGAATAGATTCCGGGCACCCCTATTTTCCCAACAACTGGTATCAGAGCCACGGTTTCGGGCTCTGAATTTTAAATTGGAATTTAAATTGTTGAACATTAAATTGAAATTGGATAGTAGAATTGTTAGATCTTTTTTGCAGGTATCCAATTGTCATGGTTTTTAATGTTGTTAATTTCATGCGTGTGAATTAATTTGGTTTTTAATTCGATTCGTTCGAATTCGTTTTTCTCGTGAGAAAATCCACGAGTAGATTAGTTGTTTTTATGTTGATTTGATCATTGTAATAGACTAGTCTAGATCTAGTATTTATTTTTTTTTGTAAAAATAAATTGTAACCGGATCGTGACGAAGAACGAAGAATTAAAAACAGCGTACCCGGACGACGCATACAAGCGTGGCGCGTGTATGGAGGTAAAATCATGCAAGGGGTGAAGAAAATGAGGACGAACGGCGAAAAAACGGCGCACGGGGGTGCACGGCGCACACCGTGCGCAACGGGCGCACGGCGCCGCGCGCACGGCGCGCGCGCGCCTCGGCAGCGTTCGGCAGCGCCTCGGGCGCCCCAGGCAGCGCCTCGGCGTGCTTCTGTGCAGCGCCTCGGGCGCGCCTCGGGTGCGCCTCGGGGCTGCGCTTCGGCGCGCCTCGGGGCTTTTCCAGCGCTTCTCGGGCCGGGAAGCGTGCGGGCCCACTTCGTGGGCCGACGCGCACTGTATCTCAGGCCGTGGAATTTTTCCGGTTCGTGTTTTTTTCCGTGTGATTTTAAACGTCGTCCCGAACCCCAAACGATGCTGTTTTTGAAGAAGTGTTGCTGTTCGAGTGGGAGCACGTCGAGACGAACGTCGGAAAGCAACAAGGACGATTTTTCGCATCAAGACGTGAAGAAATTAAACCGTGACAATTGGAATTGAGTGCTCCAATGTGTTTAATTTTGTTTTGATGGATGTTTTATTTCGTGCACTTATTATTATTTGTTAATATGTGTTTGCATGAATTTAATTGTCCAAGAAAAACCTTACTTTCGAAAATTACTAAGTATGTTTTTATAATCGCAATTTTATTCCGGATATTAAAATTGGATTAATTTGACCTCCATAATTTATTTATTTGTGAAGTTCTTTTGGAATACATTTCCCCCTCGGATCGGCCAAAAGAACGGATTTCACATGAATAAATTCCGAAAGGATGATTGTGGATTATTACTAGTGGCGGTATTGACCCTCACCACGAGTGGCTTGCTCAAAGCGAAATAATAATCCTGTATTTAATTATGGTTATTACTTAGGCATAGGAAATTGATATTAACTTACTCCCCTCGGAGTCCCTGTCAATTTCTATGTGGTCAAAGTGGGAGCCAACTATTAATTTTGAATTAAGGATTTGTAACTTTTAAGTTTGTGATCCGCTTGAATGTATTTAAATGTATAGACCACCCCTTGTGGCGCATTTAAATTGTTTCGAGATGTTGGCCGATGCATGATTATATTGTTTTAAGGTTTCAATATAATTGATGTGATCAAATTATGTGATAATTTCGTATTTTTCTAGATATTGATACGAATGTATGTTTTATTCTCAGTTCATCATGTCGCAACCTTTTAATCCACTGTTTAGTATACTTAAAGATAACAAACTTGTTGGTGAGAACTATGTTGATTGGAAACGTAACCTTAATATTGTCCTAACCGCTCAACACCACAAGTGGGTACTTACCACTCCTAAGCCCCAAGAGCTTGCCGAAGATGCCACGAAAGCGGACAAGAAAGAGCATAAGAGTTGGTTTGACTCCGATGAGATGGCTAGGTGTACTATTCTGGCTTCAATGTCAGATGTGTTGCAACACCAACACCAACACATGGAGACCGCCTCTGAGATAATGCAAAATCTTGAAGCGATGTTTCAACATCAGAACCGTACGGCTAGGCAAATCACCATGCGAAAGATGCTTTCGTTGAAAATGGTGGAAGGTACGCCCGTAAGGGATCACGTAATCGAGATGATGGGTTATCTCAACAAGTTGGAAGTACTTGGTGCGGAATTTGACCTCCCTACTAAGGTCGATTTCGTTCTCCATTCTCTGCCGAAGAGCTTTGAGCAGTTTCAATTGAACTATCAAATGAATGACCGGGCAAATAGCTTGCCCGAGCTCTTGCAAGCTTTGGTATCGGCGGAGACTCTAATGGATCACCAAACCGTTGCTATGGTGGCAAACAGTCCGTCTTCCTCTTCGAGTCCCAAGGGAGGGAAGAAGAGGAAGAGGACGAAGGGCCAGACCCAAGCAAATCCAACCGTTGCGAAACCCAAAGCTAAGGGAGAAGGAGGTGGAAAGAAAGCTGCTAAGGGTAAGTGCTTTAATTGTGGTGAGAAGGGACATTGGAGGGCGACCTGTTCTAAGCCCAAGAAGGGTGGAAAGAAAGGTAAGTCTCATGCTTTAGTCGTTGAAACATATGTTGCGGCGTATGCTGCCCATGTTTGGGTAGTGGATACCGGGGCAACTGATCATATTTGTTTCACTCTTCAGGGGTTCCAGCTAACCCGGCGACTTAGCAAGAATGAGATCACAATCACTTTGGGGGATGCTACGAGAGTGGCAGCCGAAGCAGTGGGAGTCGTGCACCTATCTTTTGAAGATAGAGTTTTAATTTTAAGAGATGTTTTATACGTTCCGAACTTTAGGAAGAATTTAATTTCGGTTTCTAAGTTGTTTTTTGATGGATATTCAGTTACTTTTAATAAAGTTGTTACTGTTTCATTTAAGAATGATGTTATCTGTCATGGAACGTTGGTAAACAATCTCTATACGATTAAGTGTGCACACCACTCAAATAATGAATCTAATAACACGTCGATCATTTCGAGCAATAAAAGAATCTATGGCATCTAAGACTAGGTCATATTAATCTAAAGCGGATAGAAAGATTGGTGAAAGACGGATCCTTGGAATCACTCCAAGTCGAGCCGTTTCCAACTTGTGAATCCTGTTTAGAGGGTAAGATGACCAAGAGGGCATTTGGAGCCAAGGGGAATAGAGCCACGGAAGTGTTAGAACTCGTTCATACCGATGTGTGTGGTCCAATGACGATCAAAGCGAGAATGGGGTATGAGTATTTAGTTACCTTTATTGACGATTACTCAAGATATGGGTACATTTACCTTATGCGGCATAAGTCTGAAACTTTTGAAAAGTTCAAAGAGTTTAAGGCCGAAGCCGAGAAACATAGGGAAAAGAGTATCAAGTTTCTACGATCAGATCGTGGAGGCGAATACCTCAGCGATGAATTCTTGAACTACCTATCGGACGAAGGGATCGTATCCCAGTTAACCGCACCGGGAACCCCTCAACAGAACGGTGTGGCGGAACGAAGAAACCGGACTCTTTTAGAAATGGTCAGATCCATGATGAGTTATTCGGATTTACCCAAGTCGTTTTGGGGTAATGCCTTGGAAACGGCGGCTTATATTCTAAACTTGGTGCCATCCAAATCGATTCCTAAAACCCCAATGGAATTGTGGACCGGGCGCAAGCCCAGTCTAAGACATTTGCGGATTTGGGGTTGTCCGGCATACGTGCTAGACAAGGAAGCCGGTAAGTTGGATCCACGTTCGGAATTAAGGCTGTTTATAGGATACCCGGCGGGAACGAAAGGGTGTATGTTCTATAGTCCCAAGGATCAAAAGACCGTGATTAGTACACACTTTAAATTCTTGGAGGAAGACTATATGAACAATCGGAAACCTAAAAGTGAAATTACCTTAGAAGAATTGAGAGGTCAAACCTCGATACCAAGTATACAAGATGATGTACCACACGTCACATCTTCACAACCGGAACCCCGTCGTAGTGGGAGGGTTCCTAGGCAACCCGAGAGATTCATGGGGATAGGAGAATCTTCGGATTTGGTTCCCGGTGATGAATCAGACCCATGGACGTACGACGAGGCAATCCAAGACAAAGACGCGGAGGCGTGGCAAACCGCAATGGAAGCTGAGATGGGTTCGATGGATCATAATCAAGTGTGGGAGTTGGTCGAACCACCCAGTGGGGTAGAACCCATTGGATGCAAGTGGGTGTACAAGAGGAAAAGAGGACCGGACGGAAGGGTTGAAACCTTCAAAGCAAGGCTTGTGGCCAAAGGGTATACTCAGAAAGAAGGGATCGATTATGAGGAAACCTTTTCGCCTGTAGCTATGCTTAAGTCCATCTGTATTCTCTTGTCGATCGCTGCGCACCTAGATTACGAGATCTGGCAAATGGATGTCAAGACGGCTTTCCTTAACGGAAGTCTTGACGGGATAGATATCTATATGCAACAGCCCAAAGGTTTTATTGAAAAAGGCCAAGAACACCTCGTGTGCAAGCTTAAGAGATCCATTTATGGACTTAAGCAAGCGTCGCGTACTTGGAACCAGTGTTTTGATCAAGTGATTAAGTCTTATGGGTTTGATCAAAACGAGTTCGAAAGTTGTGTGTATAAGAAGCGTGACGGAACTGCGGTGGTATTCTTAGTATTATACGTAGACGATATTCTGCTCATTGGAAACAATGTAAAGGTATTGTCAGACGTAAAGGTATGGCTGTCAAAACAATTTGATATGAAGGACTTAGGGGAAGCCGGTCACATCCTTGGGATCAAAATCACTCGCGATCGCAAGAAGAGGATGTTGGGCTTATCGCAAGCTTCATACATTGACACTGTTTTGAAGCGTTTCAGCATGCAAGATTCCAAGAAAGGTTTTGTACCTTTTAGGCACGGAATCCATCTATCGAAAGAAATGAGCCCTAAGACGCAAGCGGCGATAGATGACATGAAAGGTGTTCCGTACGCTTCAGCCGTAGGAAGCCTTATGTATGCAATGCTGTGTACGAGACCGGATATCTGCTTTGCCGTGGGCATGGTGGCAAGATATCAAAGTAATCCCGGGAAAGACCATTGGACTGCCGTAAAGTGCATCTTGAGGTATCTGAAAAGAACTCGTGAGCGGATGCTGATTTACCAGTCAGATAGTCTAGTTCCCGTAGGATACACGGACTCGGATTTCCAATCAGACATAGACTCTAGACGGTCAACCTCGGGTAGTGTGTTTTGCATGGGAGGAGGAGCCATTTCATGGAGAAGCGTTAAGCAGAAATGCATCGCCGATTCGACCATGGAAGCCGAGTATGTAGCTGCTTGTGAAGCGGCGAAAGAGGCAGTTTGGCTCAAGAACTTCTTAGTGGACTTGGACGCTGTTCCGAATTTGCCCGACAAGATAACTGTCTTTTGTGACAATGTCGGAGCAGTTGCAAATTCAAAGGAACCGAGAGCCCACAAGGCCAGCAAACACATAGAAAGAAAATACCATCTTATACGAGAAATCGTTAAGAGAGGAGACATAGAGGTGGCAAAGATAGCGTCGGGTGACAACCTAGCGGGTCCATTCACAAAGGGTCTGCCTCAGAGTACATTCGAGAGACATGTGGATGGAATGGGAGTCAAGACTGTTGCCAATCTGCTTTAAGTATAAGTGGGAGGAATTATTAGGTTAGTGTAGGTTGACATGAGATGTCACGTAGAGCTACTACACTAAGACATGCGTGATGTATACTAAAAGCAGACTTTAAGTATAAGTGGGAGATTGTTGGAGTTATACGTGAAAATATGCTTTTACTTTGTATAACTCGTGTATCAAACACTCGTTTTATGAGAATAATTCTTTTATCACATGTGCTTTAGTTATGATTGAATGTTGAATTTCTATTGCAAACCGTTCAATATATAGTACATGTTACATTGTAGTTAATGTGGTGATACCCGATCACGGAAGACAACATTAACAGTTTACTTGTAACTAAACGTACAATTCACGACCCAGGTGGAATTGAACAATCCGCCATGAAAGGTCGATGTGTAAGGCTCAGATTGGTGTGTCTTGACTAAGAGATTGCACTAGCACATTTAGTATGTGTTGAAGAGGTCCTACAGCGAGGATAAATTCTTCTGTTCTGAAAGGTGAAGAATTAGACCTCAGTGGTTGTTGATTTCTTAATCTCCGTCACTTAAATAGGACGTGTGTGCTTAATGGTTACTGCTTTGATTCATGTTGGGTGAGAATCATTGTGACTTCGAACTTTGTGTCTTGGGCAGTAATATTAATCATACGACGGTTGCTAAGATTTAATACGGAGAAACGCGTGCGAGTACGGCTCGTGTGATTAGTCCCCTTGGTGGGCTCAGAAGTTTTATTCTACCAAATCTTGCAAGTGAAGAATTAGTTTCTTCGGTACGAATAATAATGTTGAGCTGTCTTTACTCCAAGGTGAAATATATTAATTAATTTAGAGCTATTCAGAAGCTCAATTAATTAATGGACTTGATAATCTTAAACGCGGGAAATAATAACCGGGAGCCCATATTATCGTAATATGGATTAAGATGGATAGTGCAATATTAATTTATTAGTGGTAATAATTAATATTAATGGGCTGAATTATATTGGGGCTCAATATTGAAATTCAGAAGTCCATTAGGAGGTCCAATCTTAATTCTCCTTAAGGCCCCTCAAGTAACCCATTAAGTAGCCCAATAATGATAAGGTGATTAAAATAAAAAGAAAATTATATTACTGATTTTTCTTTAAATTTTCGAAAATAAGTGATATTAGGAGAAATTAGATTTTGTTGATTTTCTTGGAAAGATATTATGGAAGATATGTATTCTAGAAGTACAAGAATATCTCATATATTCAAGAAGATCCAAATCTTGAATTTCATACCTATAATTTTCGAAAATAACTATTTATTGTGGAGGGTGAGATTTTTGTGGAATATTTTATTTTGGAGAAAAGAATATATGAGATATATTCAAGATTTCTTAGAGGCTAAGAAAAGATTTTCTCCAAGCCCATAGATACACAAAAATTTCGGCCATACCCTCTTTATAAATAGGGGATGATTATTTCATCCCCAAGTACATAATTCCATGTGTTGGAAAAATCAAGAAGCATAGATATTTTTCTTTTTTCTTAGTTTATTAAATTACTTGAAAGCGTCTCCCACCGGCGATCAAGTGAGGTGAAAATGGAAATACTTGAGAAGGCTTTGGGTTGATAAAGCGAGATTATAATTGTCCCGTATATTCAAAGGCCAATTCTACAAGAGGTACGTTAATCGCATATTTAATTGTTTATTCCGCTTAATTAAATATGTGAAATTAATTCAACATGCATGATGATAATTAGTTGTTGGAATTATTATTTGAATTAATTAGGATTAATTCATGCTAGTAATAATTGTATTTAAATTCGTATTTAAAATTCATCCCGAATAGATTCCGGGCACCCCTATTTTCCCAACAATTTTACCAATTTATCAACATATCTGTGAAGCTTCGGGTTCATAAAGAACTTTTGCGTATTCGAAAGATCGGATTCAGGAGTGGATTGTGAGGAAGAAGAGGACTGAATACCATCCACAAGCCTCTGAATCTTACGCATAAAAGATCCAGAAAAATCCCTAGCCTCTGACTGGATAGACACCAAAATGCTTTTGATCTCCTGCAACAAAAACAGCATAATTTAACAAACAAGAAGCAGTAATATGGAAAAATTAATAAAACATTGTATACCTGATACTCGGTATCCACACTTTCTTTACCAGAAATGCTAGATTTCAAAACACCATTAACAGATACAAGATAAACACCACGAACCAAATCACCAGAACCAAAAACACCAGCACTAAGCTCTTGATAACACCTCTTCTTCATCTTCTCATTATTCCAATGTTGAATCAGAGGAATAGAACACGGCTCACAAACACCCCTCCACTTCAGCCTATGCAAGTACACTATTTGTAACACAAGAACACAGCCACTAACATTCTTAACCCTATCATTCTGATACGCTAACACAGAATCTGACAACCTTTTCAAAACAAAACTACACCAATCCAACTTAGGTATATCTTCTACAACCTCCAGAGACTTAAAATAAATGGTACTAATAGAACGATTTGATGAAGGACAAAGAAAAGAACAGAGACAAAACAAAACAAAAGCCCGTTTAAAATCATCACCCCCTTCAACTAACCTATCAACAATCAAATCAGCCAACTTTCGAATCGGAGTTTTAGCAGCAATACCATATTTCTTACTAAATGAATCGAACACAGACGTATCATCAGAACGAGAATAACAAACTACATTTCTGCCCTCATTCCTAGGTATCGTAAAAACATCAAAAACATCATCAGCATTAACAGGGAATTGCCTAAATTTATCTAAAGATAACATATGACTACTTCCATTAAAGTGTTCCACCAACCACTTAAACATTTCCTGACCATAGCACTTATTCACATTCAACTTCAGAAGACCACCAAAACCAATGCTAATAACATCTTCTTTTTGCTTACCATTCAAAGAATTAACCAACTCAAACAAACCAAGAGGACGACACTGCGTCAAAAATGTGCTGCATATAGAAAAAACAAAAATAAGATCAAGAATAACAAACAAAAACTAAACATAAACAATTAAAAAATAATAACCAAAAGATATAATAACCAACACCCGAAGCTATAATAAACAATACCCAAAGGTATAGTCACCAATACCCCAAGGTATAGTCACCAATACCCCAAGATATTTTGACCAATACCCGAAGGTATAGTCACCAATACCCCAAGGTATAGTCACCAATACCCCAAGATATTTTGACCAATACCCGAAGGTATAGTCACCAATACCCAAAGGTATGATAACCAATACCCGAAGGTATTTTGACCAATACCTGAAGGTATAGTCACCAATACCCGAAGGTATGATGACCAATACCCGAAGGTATTTTGACCAATACCCGAAGGTATAGTCAACAATACCCGAAGGTATGATGACCAATACCCGAAGGTATAATAACCAATACCCGAAGCTATAATAACCATGTTGGAGTTATCCCTATTTTCCCAACAAACCAATACACCACAAAATTGAGAAAAAGAAGAAAGAATACCTTTTAACAGTTTCCTTCTTTAGAAAAACTTTTTTCTTCTTAAAACCAGAAGATTTCCCAACAAATTCTTTCTTCAAAGGTCTTTCTCCACCAGATTTAACATCACCATCATCCTTTACTGCATCAACATCAACTTCTTCCCCTTCCTTACTTGAATCATCCATTTGGTGCACTTTCCTCTTTTTAACACCACTTGATTTCTTCTTAGAACCTTTAAGATCGGACTTCACAACATCATCCTTCACAACATCTTCAACACTAACTCCAGTTTTTTCCTTAATAACATACTTTTTTTTCACAGACCTTACACTTCCAGAAACATTACTCCCATCATTCCTCTTCAAATTACAATATAAACCAATAGGAACCGAATCCTCAAAATCATCAGAATCATTGCCAGGAACATTAGAAGGAACATTCAAATGAACATTATCCTGAGACATTTTCAAAGCATTTTCTAATCTGCGATTAACATTAGATCTTGTTCGACTAGAAATAAGTTCTTTTCTCCTAGTAGGACCACAACCTTTGGGAACTCGGTATTTAGTTCTCACCATTTTTGAAGAAAACTGAAAGAAAACAACTAAAAATCATAAGAAAAATTGACATGCAGAAATGAAAAATCGAAGAAATAGAAGAGGATTTTGAAAAAATACTTACGCGTTCGATGAAATACACTACTTCAACAACAAAAGCTTCAAAATCGTACAACAACAACCTTCGATCGGACTTCAGCGAACAAAATACTTCGAAAATGAAGATAATATCAAAAACACTTTGAATCGAGAGATATATAATGGTTACCAAATTTAAATACGAAAAAACTGAATAAAAACTGAAAAGAAACTAATGATTTCGAAGTAGAAACCGTTTAAAGAAGTTTCGAAATCTAAAAAATGAAGAAAATTCGAACGATTGAAGGGTATTGCTCAAGGGTATCACTGAGAGAAGAACTAGCGCGAAAAAAGAGAGAGAAGCGAAAAAGTGAATAGGATCCAGGTCTTACCCGCCCCATTACCTAGATGAGATCCACGAAAAAATAAAAAATCCGACCCGAACCGACCCGGCGACCCGCGAATTTAAGTTAAAATTGATTTTAAATCAATTTGAAATTAGGGTGTAAAATCCAAGTGCATAGTGTGCACTTGGATGCACCCTAGAATTTGTGTACGATAATATGGGCTCCCGGTTATTATTTCCCGCGTTTAAGATTATCAAGTCCATTAATTAATTAAGCTTCTGAATAGCTCTAAATTAATTAATATATTTCACCTTGGAGTAAAGACAGCTCAACATTATTATTCGTACCGAAGAAACTAATTCTTCACTTGCAAGATTTGGTACAATAAAACTTCTGAGCCCACCAAGGGGACTAATCACACGAGCCGTACTCGCACGCGTTTCTCCGTATTAAATCTTAGCAACCGTCGTATAATTAATATTACTGCCTAAGACACAAAGTTCGAAGTCACAATGATTCTCACCCAATATGAATCAAAGCAGTAACCATTAAGCACACACGGTCCTATTTAAGTGACGGAGATTAAGAAATCAACAACCACTGAGGTCTAATTCTTCACCTTTCAGAACAGAAGAATTTATCCTCGCTGTAGGACCTCTTCAACACATACTAAATGTGCTAGTGCAATCTCTTAGTCAAGACAGACCAATCTGAGCCTTACACATCGACCTTTCACGGCGGATTGTTCAATTCCACCTGGGTCGTGAATTGTACGTTTAGTTACAAGTAAACCGTTAATGTTGTCTTCCGTGATCGGGTATCACCACATTAACTACAATGTAACACGTACTATATATTGAACGGTTTGCAATAGAAATTCAACATTCAATCATAACTAAAGCAAATGCGATAAAAGAATTATTCTCATAAAACGAGTGTTTGATACACGAGTTATACAAAGTAAAAGCATACTTTCACGTATAACTCCAACACCTTGGCACGTTAAAAACAAGAATCCCTTGAGTGGATTTCCTGTTAAGTCAGGCCGTGGACGTAGGAGCTTGAGCCTCTGAACCACGTTAAACTCCTTGTGTTCTTACTGCTTTGATATTGTGCATACTTGCCATATTACTTGTTCATTCATTGCATTTGGTTTATCAGGCTTGAATCAATCAGCCTGATCCTCTAAAAGGAGCACTGCCTTCCTAAACACCTTTCAGAATTGAGTAAAACAAGTTTTCAGAAAGCAAACTAAACAAGACTTTAAACTATCAGGGCTCAAACATTTCCGCACTGAACTTGAACTGATAGTTAGCCAACTGACCCGCACCAAGTGTAGTCAGAAAGTGTGTTATCAGCTCCTAGTTCTTTACCACTCTGAGTAAAGGGGACTCAGTCAGTTTTAAGGATTAAAAATTGGTATACGTGTATTCCCCCCCCCATACACGTATTCCTCAGTCTTGTACCGGGACCAACAAGTGGTATCAGAGCAGTGGTTCAAAAAACCACTGACTTTGAATACTAATAGTTTCAGAGGAGAAACTGTTGGTGGTCACTGAATAGATCTGAGTTTGCTTTTCATAAAACTTGCATCATCATGACTTCGAGGAGACTTGAAGCTTCGTTACCTGAATTCTCTGTGTCTAACTTTGTCTATTGGAAGTTCAGATTAGAAGCACATCTAGATGCCATCCATGACCAGATGCCGCGTGTACTCAGGGAAGGACCGATCAAGATCACTATTCCTAACGTCAGAGGACTGGGATATGAGGATCTTGCGATTGGCGTGCAGGTTCCTAAAGAAAGGAAAGATATGACCAACGATGAAATCAAGATGGTGGGACTTGACAACGTTGCCAGAAACATCATCTTGCATACGGTGCACTTCGAGGAGTCAGCTAGGCTGATGAACCTAAAGACGGCAAAGGAGGTTTGGGATGAGCTGACCAGGATGTGCGAGGGGTCAGAAAAGATAAAGGAGAACAAGAGAAACATTGCCATTCAGAAATTCGAAGCATTCGAGATGCTGCCTGACGAGAGCATAGATCAAATGGAGTCTAGATTCATCAAGTTGATGAATGAGTTGGTGATGTTGGACAAGGATGTCCCAAGGAGAGATGTTGCTTCAAAAATCCTGAATGCCCTTCCTGAGAGATAGGATAACAGTGTAATTATGCTTAAGAACACTCAGGATATGAGTAACATAACTTATGCTTTACTTTTTTCAGAGCTCAAAGCGCTTGAATTTGATCTTAACAAAAGAAAGAAGAAAGTTCAGTCTGAAGAGGAAGTGAAGGAGAAAGCTCCTGAGAAAAGTGTGGCGTTCAAGGCCAGGTCTGAACCTGTTGAGCCCTCATCAAATTCTTCATCAAAGTCACTGATGGAGATGAGCAGGGAAGAACTCGCTGAGGAGTATAGCCTGATGGCCAGACGATTTGACAAGCTCAATTCCAGGTTTGGTCGTTATAAAAAGTTTTATCAGGACTCACGTGACAGGAAACCTGAAGGAACCCACCAAAGCTCAAGGAGATATGAGGAGCGAAGGAATACTGACCAGAGGAGAGAACGTGGTGATGAAAGGAGATATTCTGAACCAAAGCCTGAAGAAGAGACGAACAGAGACGTACTCGCGATGATAGATATCCAACCAAGCCTGAAAGCTCACCAAGAACCAGGGAACCTGACTCAAGGAGGAACCCTGAAACGAGGAAAGAAAGAGTAAGTGAGCAGGTAGCATGTTACAATTGTAACAAGATTGGACACTATCAGTACGACTGCCCTGAGCTGAGTGCAAGAGAGAGAAAGGAAAGGAGAGCCACGAGGGATCTAAGATCTGCTAATCGGAGAGCAATGGTCGCTGAAGATGCAACAGACTCTGACGGTCCTGCTGAAAGGTCACCTGAACTCTTCTCAGATGACGAGTACGATGATGTCTGTCTGATGGCTAGGGATGAGCCTGAGGTAACATCAAATTTTGTTTGTGCTTCTTACACTGGTCAAAATCCTGAGCTTAGCTCAGAGTCAGTTAGAGAAATGAACCTTCAGATCTGCCTTGATCAATTGATGGTTGATTTCTCCAGACTACAGGAAACTAATGTCTTCTTGGTGGAGGAGAACAAGAAATTGAGTACTGAGGTTCAAAACCTGAATGAACAACTCACTCAGTCTGACCTTAAAGAATCAGCTTAGATTGTGAGACTAACTCAGGAAATTGATATGATCAATGCTGAGCGTCTCCCAAGAGAGAAGATTCTGAAGGAATTGGCCGAGGAAGAGTTGGTCAGGAAGGAAGAACTAAAAGTACTCAAGAGTAAGTTTGATGACCTCTTTACCAGACATGAAATCCTGAAAAAGAGTGAGGACTCTCTCAAGAAAAAGGTTGCAGCAATGAATAAATCCTCAGTGGCTAGAGAGGAAATAAATAGCAGCCAGATGCTTGGGAATGAGAAAAAGGGACTTGGATATGTTCCTAAGAAATCCTCACAAGGTCAGTCTCATGTTGCTTCAGGGAGCAACACTGAGAGGGTATTTGTTCAGGCAGGCCAGAGTGCACCTAAGGTTGTACTCCAGGCCCGTCAAACTGATAAGGGTAAGGAAACCGTTGACACAGTCAGGGTTGCTCGTAAGGTAGCTAAGCCAAAACCCAAGGGAAAGGCAAAGCAATCTAAGGAAGCCCCTGAGAGCTCAGGCCAGGGAAAACCTCAGCGAAAGCAGAGGAAGACTCAGGCCAAGAGCCCTCAGACTGGTCAGCAAGGGTACCATCATGCTTGGCAATACCAACAGGGAAGGCCAAATATGATGACACCCCCGTGGTTTTGGCATCCTGAGGCCTTTAACTGTTTTCCATTCCCTCACTTGCCTAGGGGGAATAGAACACAGGGCCCTTATCAAGAACAAGACCCAAGACCTGCTGCACCCAGACATAGGAAGAACAGGAAGCCAGCCCAAAAGGCACCCACTCAGGCTCCTGTGAAGTCTAAGTCTAGCACTCATACACCATCTTCCTCTCAGGCAAAGAAGAAGAAAGTTGTGTATGTTGATGTCTCAGGGAGACAAATTTACCACTCTGAGGCAATCAGGGTTGTTAAGCAAGTCTGGATCCCGAAGGGTACAGCTGACACAATAGGACCCAACACCCAATGGGTACCTAAAGCCTGATTTGCTTGCAGGCGGCTGTGGATCACAACAAGAGGAGATGAGACTCAATAAAGACTGTTTGGTACCTAGACAGTAGTTGCTCAAGGCACATGACTGGAATGAAGAGTCTTCTCCAAGAATATCAAGCTAAAGATGGTCCACAGGTAACCTTTGGTGATAACTCAAAAGGTGTTACTAAAGGTTTTGGTGTTCTAATTATAGGTACAGTCAGAGTGGAAAATGTGTCCTTTGTGGAAGGACTGAAGCATAACCTGCTGTCAGTAATTCAATTCTGTGACAAAGGGTTCAGTGTTGAGTTCTCATCGAATATATGTTCAGTCAAGGACAAATTAACACAAGTGCTTCTATCAGGTATAAGGAAAGGTAACGTTTATCTCGCTGATTGGAGCAACATTATTCCTAATACTTGTTTTGTTGCTAAAAGCTCTCTAGAGCTCAGTTGGTTATGGCATAAAAGATTAAGCCACCTGAACTTCAAGATTCTTAACAAAATTTCTAGACAGTCACTTGTTGATGGTCTACCTAATGAAGTTTTTAGCAAAGATCATGTGTGCAAAGCTTGTCAGGAAGGGAAGCAGGTCAGAGCGACATTCAAAGAGAAAGCTTCTCATTCCACTGACAGGATACTTCAGCTCTTGCACATGGATTTATTTGGTCCCATAACACCTGTGAGTATGAATGGTAGGAAATATACCCTTGTGGTTATTGATGATTATTCTAGATATACTTGGGTTATTTTCCTGTTAAATAAGAAGGAAACACAGGTGAAGCTTCCAGAGTTGCTCATAAGACTCATCAATGAGAAGAATAAGTCCATTACTAAGATTAGATCTGACAAGGGAACTGAATTTATAAACTCATATATTTCTGACTTTTGTAATGAACTTGGTATAGCTCATGAGACTTCTGCAGCTAGAACCCCACAACAGAATGGTGTCGCTGAAAGGAGGAATAGGACACTGAAGGAAGCTGCAAGGACCATGTTGGCTGAGTCAGGATTGACCAAGAAATTCTGGGCTGAGGCAATCAACACTGCATGCTACACTCAGAACAGATCCATGCTGAACAAACAATATGCACAGACCCCATATGAGACATGGAATAAGAGAAAACCTCGTATTTCTTATTTTCATGTATTTGGTTGTAAGTGCTTCATCCTCAACAATGGGAAGACCCAATTGAAAGCCTTTGATAGCAAATCTGATAAAGGAATATTCTTAGGATATTCTGAAGTTAGTAAAGCCTTCAGGGTTTACAATTGTAGGACCCTTGTTGTGGAAGAATCACCTCATGTTGTCTTTGATGAATCTGCTAATGAGTCTAGGGCAAAGGTGTTGAATCCTGACACTGAGGAGGTCACCAAGAGAGCGACAAGGCTGAGCTTGAAGAATCAACCTGATCCAGAGGTCAAAACTGTGCCAATTCCAAGATGGGATGATGACGATGATCAGGATGATGAATCAGGTGTCACTCCTAAGCCCAGCACATCAGGGATTGTTGAGCCTCAGACTGAGGAACAGGCTCAACCTGAGGTAAGCACCGTCTATGAAGATGCTGTTGCAGCTGAGACGGTTCCTGAGTCACCTCATCAAGGGGGAATCAATGTCCCTGACATTGAGCTTGTTAATCCCTTTGGTATAGACTCAGGATCATCCCATTCTGTTCAATTTCCTGAATTCTATGAGCCTGTAGACACTAACATTGCAGGTACTTCAGGAACAACTCCTTGCAAGAGAACATGGCTAGAGGATCATCCCATTGATCAAATCATTGGTGATCTAACTGAGGGAGTCAGGACCAGACGGTTCCATGGTGAGAGTGCACTGTTCTGTTGCTTTCTCTCTGAGCAAGAGCCTCAGAACATTGAAGAAGCTCTCACTGACTCGAACTGGATCATTGCCATGCAAGAGGAGTTGAATCAGTTCACAAGGAATCAGGTTTGGGAACTGGTAGATAGACCTAGGCATCAAGGTGTAATTGGTACCAAGTGGGTCTTCAAGAACAAGAAGGATGAGAATGGTGTTGTAGTAAGGAACAAGGCTAGACTGGTTGCAAAAGGGTATTGTCAATCTGAGGGAATAGACTATGATGAGACTTTTGCTCCAGTGGCTAAGTTGGAAGCTATCAGATTGTTCCTTGCATTTGCAACATATATGAAGTTCAAGGTGTATCAAATGGATGTCAAGAGTGCCTTCCTGAATGGTGTACTCAATAAAGAGGTATATGTTGAACAACCTCCCGGGTTTGAGGTTGGAGATAGAGTATACCATTTGAAGAAAGCACTCTATGGACTTAAGCAAGCACCAAGAGCTTGGTATGATACCCTCTCTCAATTCCTGACAGACCATGGGTTCAAGAAGGGAACTGTGGATAGGACATTGTTCAGGATCACTCCCCATAGGACATTCTAAAGAGATCCAAGTATCCAAGCAACCTGGGTCAGTTCAGAAGTCTCCCCCCATGAACACAAGGAAGAACCCCATCACTTACTCTGGGGAGATAGTGGCAGAGTTATGCGATGAAGCGTGGGGGACACTGTCTGAAAAGACTGAGGCTGAGCACATGACTGAGATTGCACAGAAAGAAAAAATGTGTATCTTGGAGAAGAAAGTGGAGAAGCTGACTGATCTCACCGAGTTTCAATAAAGAGAACTCGATGATGCTATGATCAGTCTGCTTAGGAGGAAGAAGGTGAAGCCTGAGCCTAGGAAGTACAGGAAGAGGCCTACAACAAGGAAGTCAACAATTCTTCAGGTCAGAAGGCCAGAATCAGGTCAGAGGGAAGCATATGTTGATGAGTTTATCTCAGAAGCATTGAAGGAGTTTTGGGCTGATGCAAGGGATGAGTTTGTGAAATTATGGTACGTGGTGAAGAAGTGGGGCGACTCTGAAGACATCAATGCCCACTTCACTGACTACATGATGGACAATCATCCTGAGCTGATCCAAAAGATCTTGGAGGAGGTTGAAGTAGCTCAAGTCCAAGTGAAGGCTCCTGAATTCATTGTCAAATCACCTCCCTTAGTCCCTGGAACTGGAAAGCATGATACTAAGGCCATTATGACTGAAGTGTTGAAGATTGCGAAGGCTGAAGGGTTCGTGAACCAACCTAGAAGACTTGACGAGCTGAAGGCAAGAGTCTATGCAGGCTATGGACTTAAACCTGAAATGAGATTAGTCTAGGTGTTCACTGCTCCCTTGTAATAGATTAGATTCATTGTAACCACTTTCAGATCATTCAATGAAATCTATTACTTTTTCCCACATACAAAAACTCATTGTCTTTTTGGTTGTTATTTAAATTCTGTACTTTATTAAGAATTACTCTAACACTGTCTTATCTTATAGATAGGGTCTTATTTCCTATAAGTGTTTTGAGGATCTTTTCAGTGTTTTGGCATCATCAAAAAGGGGGAAATTATTGGGATAATGTCAGTTTTGATTAGATCCCAAAGCCCCTGAAAAGATGTTTGCATTTGTTTGTCAGACTAGTCTTGGTTAGGATTTGTACTTAGTCATTTTACACTTCACAGGTACTCAGTAAGAGGAGCACTTTTTGATGACAATCAAGACAAGAGCCTGAAGACGATTTACCATCCTGAACTTATGGCAGTCTTCTAAGCTGGCTGAGTAAGTCTCAGTGATAAAGAGTATGACCCTGAGGTCACTACTACTCAGTCCTGAAGGGAACAGGATGATACTGAGTTTATGGGAAGACTTGGAGTAGAGCCAAGCAATGCAAAAAGAATGTCAGCATTAGGACAAGACCGGTGAGCTGAAGACAAAAAGAACTTAATAAGACAAGCCTGAAGCCCAGGAATAAGTTCTGACATTCTCACCAAACTGATGACGTGGACCAATCCGGGAAGGACACGCACATACGGAACCTAATAGAAGACTGACTTCAGACTGCATTTTCAACGGGCAAGCATTTAATGTGCATTTAATGCAACTACCTAATTCCATGCAAGGACGACTGCTGCATGAAGATATGTCCGTTTGAATCACTCTACAGAGTTGACAAGAAAGACTATCTCTCCAACGGATAGTTTTTCAAATCACCTATAAATACAGAAGGCCTTGAAACCATTCAAGGTTACGGGAAATTTCCAAGCCAGAAATTACTCAGACTCTCAAGCACTCAAAGCATTCAGTCTTTAGAAGAAGCACTCGAAACCCCTTAAATTTCCCAAGTGTTTCTTAGCAACTGAGAGTTAATCTATATTCCAAAGAGCGTACAAGCAATATCTTAAGCTTAGAGAGATTATCCATCCCTTAGCATAGCTTTGTCTTGTAAGGATAATCTCAACCTAGTTGGAATCCAAACTGAAACCAAAACCCCAAGTTAGGTTTGTTGGGAGTAAGTCAGTTAGTGAGTTAGTAAGGAAGTTTGTATAGAACAGTGAGGTTAGTTGGTCTTGGTGCACCTTGGCACGTTAAAAACAAGAATCCTTTGAGTGGATTTCCTGTTAAATCAGGCCGTGGACGTAGGAGCTTGAGTCTCTGAACCACGTTAAACTTGTTGTGTTCTTATTGCTTTGATATTGCGTGTAACTGCCATATAGCTTATTCATTCATTGCATTCAGTTTTATCAGGTCTGAATCAATCAGCCTGATCTTTTAAAAAGAGCACTGCCCTTACTAAACACTTTTCAGTGGAGTAATCAGTTTTTCAGAAGCAAACTAATCAAGACTTTAAACTATTAGGGCTCACGCATTTCCGCACTGAACTTAAACTGATAGTTAGCCAACTGACCTGCACCAAGTGCAGTCAGTAGGTGTATTATCAGCTCCTAGTTCTTTATCACTCTGAGTAAAGGGGACTCAGTAAGGTTTTAAGTTTGAAAAATTGGTATACGTGTATTCCCCCCCATACACGTATTCCTCAGTCTTGTACCGGGACCAACATAGTTATAAGGGAGGTACAGGTTATAAAAGAGATAAAAGTTATAATGGAGGTACTGGTTATAAAGGAGGTACAGGTTATAAGGGAGGTACATGTTCTAAAAGAGGTACAGGTTATAAGGGAGGTACAGATTATAATGGAGGTACTGGTTATAAAGGAGGTACAGGTTATAAGAGAGGTAGAGGTTCTGAAAGAGGTACAAGTTATAAGGGAGGTACACGTTATAATGGAGGTACTGGTTATAAAGGAGGTATAGGTTATAAGAGAGGTATATGTTACAAGAGAGGTATTGTTTATAAGAGAGGTACAGGTTATAAGAGAGGTACAAGTTATGTTGGTCCCGGTTCAAGACTGATGAATACGTGTATGGGGGGGGGGGGGAATACACGTATACCAATTTTTCAACTTAAAACCTTGCTGAGTCCCCTTTACTCAGAGTGATAAAGAACTGAGAACTGAAAACTTGGAGTAGAGCCAAGCAATGCAAAATGAATGTCAGCGTCAGGACAAGACCGTTATGCTCGAGACAAAAAGAACTTAATAAGACAAGCCTGAAGCCTAGGAATAAGTTCTGACATTCTCACCAACCTGATGACGTGGACCAATCCGGGAAGGACACACACGTACGGAACCTGACAGAAGGCTGACATCAGACTGCATATTCAACGGGCAAGCATTTAATGTGTATTTAATGCAACTACCTAATTCCATGCAAGGACGGCTGCTGCATGAAGATATGTCCGTTTGAGCCACTCTACATAGTTGACTAGAAGGCTATCACTCCAACGGATAGTTTTTCAAATCGCCTATAAATACAGAAGGCCTCGAACCCATTCAAGGTTACGGGAAATTTACAAGCCAGAAATTACTCAAACTCTCAAGCACTCAAAGAATTCAGTCTTTAAAAGAAGCACTCAAAACCATCTAAATTTCCCAAGTGTTTCTTAGCTATTGAGAGTTATTCTGTATTCCAAAGAGCAAACTAGCATTATCTTAAGCTTAGAGAGATTATCCAATCCTTAGCATAGCTTTGTCTTGTAAGGATAGTCTCAACTTAGTTGGAATCCAAACTGAAACCAAAACCCTAAGTTAGGTTTGTTGGTAGTAAGTTGTTAGTGAGTTAGTAAGGAGTTTGTATAGGTCAGTGAGGTAGCTGATCTTGGTGCACCTTGGCACGTTAAAAACAAGAATCCCTTGAGTGGATTTCCTGTTAAATCAGGCCGTGGACGTAGGAGCTTGAGTCTCTGAACCACGTTAAACTCCCTGTGTTCTTACCGCTTTGATATTGTGCTTACTTGTTATATTACTTGATCATTCATAAGCATTTGGTTTTATCAGGCTCGAATCAATCAGTCTGGTCCTCAAAAAGAGCACTGCCCTACTAATCACTATTCAGAATTGAGTAAACAAGTTTTTCTAAAAGCAAACTAAACAAGACTTTAAACTATCAGGGCTCACGCATTTCCGCACTGAACTTGAATTGATAGTCAGCCAACTGACCCCCACTAAGTGTAACTACACTTAGTGGGGGTCAGTTGGCTGACTATCAATTCAAGTTCAGTGCGGAAATGCGTGAGCCCTGATAGTTTAAAGTCTTGTTTAGTTTGCTTTTAGAAAAACTTGTTTACTCAATTCTGAATAGTGATTAGTAGGGCAGTGCTCTTTTTGAGGACCAGACTGATTGATTCGAGCCTGATAAAACCAAATGCTTATGAATGATCAAGTAATATAACAAGTAAGCACAATATCAAAGCGGTAAGAACACAGGGAGTTTAACGTGGTTCAGAGACTCAAGCTCCTACGTCCACGGCCTGATTTAACAGGAAATCCACTCAAGGGATTCTTGTTTTTAACGTGCCAAGGTGCACCAAGATCAGCTACCTCACTGACCTATACAAACTCCTTACTAACTCACTAACAACTTACTACCAACAAACCTAACTTAGGGTTTTGGTTTCAGTTTGGATTCCAACTAAGTTGAGACTATCCTTACAAGACAAAGCTATGCTAAGGATTGGATAATCTCTCTAAGCTTAAGATAATGCTAGTTTGCTCTTTGGAATACAGAATAACTCTCAATAGCTAAGAAACACTTGGGAAATTTAGATGGTTTTGAGTGCTTCTTTTAAAGACTGAATTCTTTGAGTGCTTGAGAGTTTGAGTAATTTCTGGCTTGTAAATTTCCCGTAACCTTGAATGGGTTCGAGGCCTTCTGTATTTATAGGCGATTTGAAAAACTATCCGTTGGAGTGATAGCCTTCTAGTCAACTATGTAGAGTGGCTCAAACGGACATATCTTCATGCAGCAGCCGTCCTTGCATGGAATTAGGTAGTTGCATTAAATACACATTAAATGCTTGCCCGTTGAATATGCAGTCTGATGTCAGCCTTCTGTCAGGTTCCGTACGTGTGTGTCCTTCCCGGATTGGTCCACGTCATCAGGTTGGTGAGAATGTCAGAACTTATTCCTAGGCTTCAGGCTTGTCTTATTAAGTTCTTTTTGTCTCGAGCATAACGGTCTTGTCCTGACGCTGACATTCATTTTGCATTGCTTGGCTCTACTCCAAGTTTTCATATAAACTCAGTATCATCCTGTTCCCTTCAGGACTGAGTTAGTAATGACCTCAGGGTCATACTCTTCATCACTAACACTTACTCAGCCAGCTTAGAAGACTGCCATAAGTTCAGGATGGTAAACTTCGTCTTCAAGCTCTTGTCTTGATTGTCATCAGTAAGTGCTCCTCTTACTGAGTACCTGTGAATTGTAAAATGACTAAGTACAAACCCTAACCAAGACTAGCCTGACAAAGACAAACAAAGGCAAATCACCTTTCCAGGGGCTTTGGGATCTTAATCAAAACTGACAATGTCCCAACAATTTTCCCCTTTTTGATGATGCAAAAACACTGAAAAGATCCTCAAAACACTTAGAGGAAATGTAAAAAAAGTTATAGGGGTTTAGGCCACAAGTTCCCAAATTATGCGAATATCGGAAAATGCACACCCAAGCCCCTTTTTCTAGTGTTCTATCCTCCAAATATCATCCCACGTAGAAAAAAATTCAATCGGAGTAGGTTTTTGTGGAGTTTTTTTAAAATTAAATTTTTAGAAAAAAGTTATAGGGGGTTTAGGCCACAAGTTCCCAAATTTCGCGAATATCGGATAATGCCCATCCAAACCCCTTTTTCTAGTATTCTATCCTCCAAATATCATCCCACGAAGAACAAAATTCAATCGGAGTAGGTTTTTGTGGAGTTTTTTGAAAATTAAGTTTTTAGAAAAAAAAAAGTTATAGGTGGTTTAGGCCACAAGTTCCTAAATTTTGCGAATATCGGAAAATGCCCACCCAAGCCCCTTTTTCTAGTGTTCTATCCTCCAAATATCTTCCCACGTAGAAAAAAATTCAATCGGAGTAGGTTTTTGTGGAGTTTTTTGAAAATTAAGTTTTTAGAAAAAAGTTATAGGGGGTTTAGGCCACAAGTTCCCAAATTTCGCGAATATCGTAAAATGCACACCAAAGCCCCTTTTTCTAGTGTTTTATCCTCCAAATATCATCTCACGTAGAAAAAAAATCAATCGGAGTAGGTTATTGTGGAGTTTTTTGAAAATTAAGTTTTTAGAAAAAAGTTATAGGGGGTTTAGGCCACAAGTTCCCAAATTATGCGAATATCGGAAAATGCACACCCAAGCCCCTTTTTCTAGTGTTCTATCCTCCAAATATCATCCCACGTAGAAAAAAAATCAATCGGAGTAGGTTTTTGTGGAGTTTTTTGAAAATTAAGTTTTTAGAAAAAAGTTATAGGGGGTTTAGGCCACAAGTTCCCAAATTTCGCGAATATCGGAAAATACACACCCAAGCCCCTTTTTCTAGTGTTCTATCCTCCAAATATCATCCCACGTAGAAAAAAATTCAATCGGAGTAGGTTTTTGTGGAGTTTTTTGAAAATTAAGTTTTTAGAAAAAAATTATAGGGGGTTTAGGCCACAAGTTCCAAAATTTCGCGAATATCGGAAAATACCCACCCAAACCCCTTTTTCTAGTGTTCTATCTTCCAAATATCATCACATGTAGAAAAAAATTCAATCGGAGTAGGTTTTTGTGGAGTTTTTTGAAAATTAAGTTTTTAGAAAAAAGTTATAGGGGGTTTAGGTCACAAGTTCCCAAATCCTCCAAATATCATCTCACGTAGAAAAAAATTCAATCGGAGTAGGTTTTTGTGGAGTTTTTTGAAAATTAAGTTTTTAGAAAAAAGTTATAGGGGGTTTAGGCCACAAGTTCCCAAATTTCGCGAATATCGGAAAATACCATCCCAAGCCCCTTTTTCTAGTGTTCTATCCTTCAAATATCATCCCACGGAGAAAAAAATTCAATCGGAGTAGGTTTTTGTGGAGTTTTTTGAAAATAAAGTTTTTAGAAAAAAGTTATAGTGGGTTTAGGCCACAAGTTCCCAAATTTTGCGAATATCGGAAAATGCCCACCCAAGCCCCTTTTTCTAGTGTTCTATCCTCCAAATATCATCCCACGTAGAAAAAAATTCAATCGGAGTAGGTTTTTGTGGAGTTTTTTGAAAATTAAGTTTTTAGAAAAAAGTTATAGGGGGTTTAGGCCACAAGTTCCCAAATTTCGCGAATATCGGAAAATGCCCACCCAAGCCCCTTTTTCTTGTTCTATCCTCCAAATATCATCCCACGTAGAAAAAAATTCTATCGGAGTAGGTTTTTGTGGAATTTTTTGAAAATTAAGTTTTTAGAAAAAAGTTATAGGGGTTTAGGCCACAAGTTCCCAAATTTCGCGAATATCGGAAAATGCACACCCTAGCCCCTTTTTCTAGTCTTCTATCCTCCAAGTATCATCCCATGTAGAAAAAAATTCAAACGGAGTAGGTTTTTGTGGAGTTTTTTGAAAATTAAGTTTTTAGAAAAAAATTATAGGGGGTTTAGGCCACAAGTTTCCAAATTTCGCGAATATCGGAAAATGCACACCCAAGCCCCTTTTTCTAGTATTCTATCCTCCAAATATCATCCGACGTAGCAAAAAATTAAATCGGAGTAGGTTTTTGTGGAGTTTTTTGAAAATTAAGTTTTTAGAAAAAAGTTATAGGGGTTTAGGCCACAAGTTCCCAAATTTCGCGAATATCGGAAAATGCACACCCAAGCCCCTTTTTCTAGTGTTCTATCCTCCAAATATCATCCCACGTAGAAAAAAATTCAATCGGAGTAGGTTTTTGTGGAGTTTTTGAAAATTAAGTTTTTAGAAAAAAGTTATAGGGGGTTTAGGCCACAAGTTCCCAAATTTCACGAATATCGGAAAATACCCACCCAAACCCCTTTTTCTAGTGTTCTATCCTCCAAATATCATCTCACGTAGAAAAAAATTCAATCGGAGTAGGTTTTTGTGGAGTTTTTTGAAAATTAAGTTTTTAGAAAAAAGTTATAGGGGGTTTAGGCCACAAGTTCCCAAATTTCGCGAATATCGGAAAATGCACTCCCAAGCCCCTTTTTCTAGTGTTCTTGTTGGAGTTATAAGTGAAAATATGCTTTTACTTTGTATAACTCGTGTATCAAACACTTGTTTATGAGAATAATTCTTTTATCACAATTGCTTTAGATATGATTGAATGTTGAATATTTATTGCAAACCGTTCAATATGTGGTACATGTTACATTGTAGTTAATGTGGTGATACCCGATCACGGAAGACAACATTAACAGTTTACTTGTAACTAAACGTACATGTTCACGACCTAGGTGGAATTGAACAATCCGACGTGAAAGGTCGATGTGTAAGGCTCAGATTGGTCTGTCTTGACTAAGAGATTGCACTAGCACATTTAGTATGTGTTGAAGAGGACCTACAGCGAGGATAAATCCTTCTGTTCTGAAATGTGAAGAATTGGACCTCAGTAGTTGTTGATTTCTTAATCTCCGTCACTTAATAGGACCGTGTGTGCTTAATGGTTACTGCTTTGATTCATGTTGGGTGAGAATCATTGTGACTTCGAACTTTGTATCTTGGGCAGTAATATTAATCATACGACGGTTGCTAAAATTTAATACGGAGAAACGCGTGCGAGTACGGCTCGTGTGATTAGTCCCCTTGGTGGGCTCAGAAGTTTTATCGTACCAAAACTTGCAAGTGAAGAATTAGTTTCTTCGGTACGGATAATAATGTTGAGCTGTCTTTACTCCAAGGTGAAATATATTAATTAATTTAGAGTTATTCAGAAGCTTAATTAATTAATGGACTTGATAATCTTAAACGCGGGAAATAATAACCGGGAGCCCATATTATCGTAATATGGATTAAGATGCATAGTGCAATATTAATTTATTAGTGGTAATAATTAATATTAATGGATTGAATTATATTGTGGCTCAATATTGAAATTCAGAAGTCCATTAGGAGGTCCAATCTTAATTCTCCTTAAAGGCCCCTCAAGTAGCCCATTAAGTAGCCCAATAATGATAAGGTTATTAAAATAAAAAAAAAATAATTATGCTGATTTTTCTTTATTTTTTCGAAAATATGATTATTAGGAGAGATTAGATTTTGTTGATTTTCTTGGAAATATATTATGGAAGATAAGTATTCTTGGAATACAAGATTATCTCATATATTCAAGAAGATCCAAATCTTGGATTCTCTACCTATAATTTTCGAAAATTACAACTTATTTAGGAGGGTGAGATTTTTGTGGAATATTTTATTTTGGAGAAAAGAATATATGAGATATATTCAAGATTTCTTAGAGGCTAAGAAAAGATTTTCTCCAAGCCCATATTCACATGAAAATTTCGGCCATTACCCTCTATAAATAGGGGATGATTATATCATCCCCAAGTACATAATTCCATGTGTTGGAAAAATCAAGAGCATAGATATTTTTCTTTTTCCTTAGTTATTTAAATTACTTGAAAGCATCTCCCACCGGTGATCAAGTAAGGTGAAAGGGAAATACTTGAGAAGGCTTTTGGGTTGATAAAGAGAGATCGTGATTGTCCCGTTTATTCAAAGGCCAAGTTTATAAGAGATACGTAAGTCACATAAATTCTTGTTTATTCCGACTAGATTTTATGTGAATTAATTCAACATGCATGATGATAAATTAGTTGTTGGAATTATTATTTGAATTAATTAGGATTAATTCATGCTAGTAATAATTGAATTTAAATTCGTATTTAAATTTAATCCCGAATAGATTCCGGGCACCCCTATTTTCCCAACAGTTCTATCCTCAAAATATCATCCCACGTAGAAAAAAATTCAATCGGAGTAGGTTTTTGTGGAGTTTTTTGAAAATTAAGTTTTTAGAAAAAAATTATAGGGGTTTAGGCCACAAGTTCCCAAATTTCGCGAATATCGAAAATGCACACCCAAGCCCCTTTTTCTAGTGTTCTATCCTCCAAATATCATCCCACGTAGAAAAAAATTCAATCGGAGTAGGTTTTTGTGGAGTTTTTTGAAAATTGAGTTTTTAGAAAAAAGTTATAGGGGGTTTAGGCCACAAGTTCCCAAATTTCGCGAATATCGGAAAATGCACACCGAAACCCCTTTTTCTAGAGTTCTATCCTCCAAATATCATCCCACGTAGAAAAAAATTAGGTTTTTATGGAGTTTTTTGAAAATTAAGTTTTTAGAAAAAAGTTATAGGGGGTTTAGGCCAAAAGTTCCCAAATTTCGCGAATATCGGAAAATGCCCACCCAAACCCCTTTTTCTAGTGTTCTATCCTCCAAATATCATCCCACGTAGAAAAAAATTCAATCGGAGTAGGTTTTGTGGAGTTTTTTGAAAATTAAGTTTTTAGAAAAAAGTTATAGGGGGTTTAGGCCACAAGTTCCCAAATTTCGCGAATATCGGAAAATGCACATCCAAGCCACTTTTTCTAGTGTTCTATCCTCCAAATATCATCCCACGTAGAAAAAAATTCAATCGGAGTAGGTTTTTGTGGAGTTTTTTGAAAATTAAGTTTTTAGAAAAAAGTTATAGGGGGTTTAGGCCACAAGTTCCCAAATTTTGACAAAATCGAAAAATGCACACCCAAGCCCCTTTTTCTAGTGTTCTATCCTCCAAATATCATCCCACGTAGAAAAAAAATCAATCAGAGTAGGTTTTTGTGGAGTTTTTTGAAAATTAAGTTTTTAGAAAAAAGTTATAGGGTGTTTGGGCCACAAGTTCCCAAATTACGCGAATATCGGAAAATACCCACCCAAACCCCTTTTTCTAGTGTTTTATCCTCCAAATATCATCTCACGTAGAAAAAAATTCAATTGGAGTAGGTTTTAGTGGAGTTTTTTGAAAATTAAGTTTTTAGAAAAAAGTTATAGGGGGTTTTGGCCACAAGTTCCCAAATTTCACGAATATCGGAAAATAACCACCCAAATCCCTTTTTCTAGTGTTCTATCCTCCAAATATCTTCTCACGTAGAAAAAAAATTCAATCGTAGTAGGTTTTTGTGGAGTTTTTTGAAAATTAAGTTTTTAGAAAAAAGTTATAGGGGGTTTAGGCCATAAGTTCCCAAATTTCGCGAATATCAGAAAATGTCCACCCAAGCCCCTTTTTCTAGTGTTCTATCCTCCAAATATCATCCCACGTAGAAAAAAAATTCAATCTGAGTAGGTTTTTGTGGAGTTTTTTGAAAATTAAGTTTTTAGAAAAAAGTTATAGGGGTTTAGGCCACAAGTTCCCAAATTTCGCGAATATCGGAAAATGCCCACCCAAACCCCTTTTTCTAGTGTTCTATCCTCCAAATATCATCCCACGTAGAAAAAAATTCAATCGGAGTAGGTTTTTGTGGAGTTTTTTGAAAATTAAGTTTTTAGAAAAAAGTTATAGGGGGTTTAGGCCACAAGTTCCCAAATTTTCATAAAATCGGAAAATGCACACCCAAGCCCCTTTTTCTAGTGTTCTATCCTCCAAATATCATCCCACGTAGAAAAAATTCAATCAGAGTAGGTTTTTATGGAGTTTTTTGAAAATTAAGTTTTTAGAAAAAAGTTATAGGGGGTTTAGGCCACAAGTTCCCAAATTTCGCGAATATCGGAAAATGCCCACCCAAACCCCTTTTTCTAGTGTTCTATCCTCCAAATATCATCCCACGTAGAAAAAAATTCAATCGAAGAAGGTTTTGTGGAGTTTTTTGAAAATTAAGTTTTTAGAAAAAAGTTATAGGAGGTTTAAGCCACAAGTTCCAAAATTTCGCGAATATCGGAAAATGCACACCCAAGCCACTTTTTCTAGTGTTCTATCCTCCAAATATCATCCCACGTAGAAAAAAATTCAATCGGAGTAGGTTTTTGTGGAGTTTTTTGAAAATTAAGTTTTTAGAAAAAAGTTATAGGGGGTTTAGGCCACAAGTTCCCAAATTTTGCGAATATCGGAAAATGCCCACCCAAACCCCTTTTTCTAGTGTTCTATCCTCCAAATATCATCCCACGTAGAAAAAAATTCAATCGGAGTAGATTTTGTGGAGTTTTTTTAAAATTAAGTTTTTAGAAAAAAGTTATAGGGGGTTTAGGCCTCAAGTTCCTAAATTTTGCGAAAATCGAAAAATGCCCACCCAAACCCTTTTTCCTAGTGTTCTATCCTCCAAATATCTTCCCACGTAGAAAAAAATTCAATCGGAGTAGGTGTTTGTGGAGTTTTTTGAAAATTAAGTTTTTAGAAAAAAATTATAGGGGGTTTAGGCCACAAGTTCCCAAATTTCGCGAATATCGTAAAATGCACACCCAAGCCCCTTTTTCTAGTGTTCTATCCTCCAAATATCATCCCACCTAGAAAAAAATTCAATCGGAGTAGGTTTTTGTGGAGTTTTTTTAAAATTTAGTTTTTAGAAAAAAGTTATAGGGGGTTTAGGCCACAAGTTACCAAATTTCGCGAATATCGGAAAATGCACACCCAAGCCCCTTTTTCTAGTGTTCTATCCTCCAAATATCATCCCACGTAGAAAAAAATTCAATCAGAGTAGGTTTTTGTGGAGTTTTTTGAAAATTAAGTTTTTAGAAAAAAGTTATAGGGGGTTTAGGCCACAAATTGCCAAATTTCGCGAATATCGGGAAATACCCACCCAAACCACTTTTTCTAGTGTTTTATCCTCCAAATATTATTTCACGTAGAAAAAAATTCAATCGGACTAGGTTTTTGTGGAGTTTTTTTAAAATTAAGTTTTTAGAAAAAAGTTATAGGGGGTTTAGGCCACAAGTTCCCAAATTTCGCGAATTTAGTAAAATGCACACCCAAGCCCCTTTTTCTAGTGTTCTATCCTCCAAATATCATCCCACGTATAAAAAAATTCAATCGGAGTAGGTTTTTGTGGAGTTTTTTGAAAATTAAGTTTTTAGAAAAAAGTTATAGGGGGTTTAGGCCACAAGTTCCCAAATTTCGCGAATATCGGAAAATGCCCACCCAAACCCCTTTTTCTAGTGTTCTATCCTCCAAATATCATCCCACGTAGAAAAAAATTCAATCGGAGTAGATTTTGTGGAGTTTTTTTAAAATTAAGTTTTTAGAAAAAAGTTATAGGGGGTTTAGGCCACAAGTTCCTAAATTTCGCGAATATCGAAAAATGCCCACCCAAACCCTTTTTTCTAGTGTTCTATCCTCCAAATATCTTCCCACGTAGAAAAAAATCAATCGGAGTAGGTTTTTGTGGAGTTTTTTGAAAATTAAGTTTTTAGAAAAAAGTTATAGTGGGTTTAGGCCACAAGTTCCCAAATTTCGCGAATTTAGTAAAATGCACACCCAAGCCCCTTTTTCTAGTGTTCTATACTCCAAATATCATCCCACGTAGAAAAAAATTCAATCGGAGTAGGTTTTTGTGGAGTTTTTTGAAAATTAAGTTTTTAGAAAAAAGTTATAGGGGGTTTAGGCCACAAGTTCCCAAATTTCGCGAATATCGGAAAATGCCAACCCAAACCCCTTTTTCTAGTGTTCTATCCTCCAAATATCATCACACGTAGAAAAAAATTCAATCGGAGTAGATTTTGTGGAGTTTTTTTAAAATTAAGTTTTTAGAAAAAAGTTATAGGGGGTTTAGGCCACAAGTTCCTAAATTTCGCGAATATCGAAAAATGCCCACCCAAACCCTTTTTTCTAGTGTTCTATCCTCCAAATATCTTCCCACGTAGAAAAAAGTTCAATCGGAGTAGGTTTTTGTGGAGTTTTTTGAAAATTAAGTTTTTAGAAAAAAATTATAGGGGGTTTAGGCCACAAGTTCCCAAATTTCGCGAATATCGTAAAATGCACACCCAAGCCCCTTTTTCTAGTGTTCTATCCTTCAAATATCATCTAACCTAGAAAAAAATTCAATCGGAGTAGGTTTTTGTGTAGTTTTTTTAAAATTAAGTTTTTAGAAAAAAGTTATAGGGGGTTTAGGCCACAAGTTCCCAAATTTCGCGAATATAGTAAAATGCACACCCAAGCCCCTTTTTCTAGTGTTTTATCCTACAAATATCATCCCACGTAGAAAAAAATTCAATCGGAGTAGGTTTTTGTGGAGTTTTTTTAAAATTAAGTTTTTAGAAAAAAGTTATAGGGGGTTTAAGCCACAAGTTCCCAAATTTCGCGAATATCGGAAAATACCCACCCAAATCCCTTTTTCTATTGTTCTATCCTCCAAATATCATCTCACGTAGAAAAAAATTCAATCGGAGTAGGTTTTTGTGTAGTTTTTTAAAAATTAAGTTTTTAGAAAAAAGTTATTGGGGGTTTAGGCCACAAGTTCCCAAATTTCGCGAATATCGGAAAATGCACACCCAAGCCCCTTTTTCTAGTGTTCTATCCTCCAAATATCATCCCACGTAGAAATAAACTCAATCGTAGTAGGTTTTTGTGGAGTTTTTTGAAAATTAAGTTTTTAGAAAAAAATTATAGGGGTTTAAGCCACAAGTTCCCAAATTTCGCGAATATCGAAAAATACCCACCCAAACCCCTTTTTCTATTGTTCTATCCTCCAAATATCATCTCACGTAGAAAAAAATTCAATCCGAGTAGGTTTTTGTGTAGTTTTTTGAAAATTAAGTTTTTAGAAAAAAGTTATTGGGGGTTTAGACCACAAGTTTCCAAATTTCGCGAATATCGGAAAATGCACACCCAAGCCCCTTTTTCTAGTGTTCTATCCTCCAAATATCATCCCACGAAGAAAAAAATTCAATCAGAGTAGGTTTTTGTGGAGTTTTTTAAAAATTAAGTTTTTAGAAAAAAGTTATAGGGGGTTTAGGCCACAAATTGCCAAATTTCGCGAATATCGGGAAATACCCACCCAAACCCCTTTTTCTAGTGTTTTATCCTCCAATTATTATTTCACGTAGAAAAAAATTCAATCGGACTAGGTTTTTGTGGAGTTTTTTTAAAATTAAGTTTTTAGAAAAAAGTTATAGGGGGTTTAGGCCACAAGTTCCCAAATTTCGCGAATTTAGTAAAATGCACACCCAAGCCCCCTTTTCTAGTGTTCTATCCTCCAAATATCATCCCAGGTAGAAAAAAATTCAATCGGAGTAGGTTTTTGTGGAGTTTTTTGAAAATTAAGTTTTTAGAAAAAAGTTATAGGGGGTTTAGGCCACAAGTTCCCAAATTTCGCGAATATCGGAAAATGCCAACCCAAACCCCTTTTTCTAGTGTTCTATCCTCCAAATATCATCCCACGTAGAAAAAAATTCAATCGGAGTAGATTTTGTGGAGTTTTTTTAAAATTAAGTTTTTAGAAAAAAGTTATAGGGGGTTTAGGCCACAAGTTCCTAAATTTCGCGAATATCGAAAAATGCCCACCCAAACCCTTTTTTCTAGTGTTCTATCCTCCAAATATCTTCCCACGTAGAAAAAAATCAATCGGAGTAGGTTTTTGTAGAGTTTTTTGAAAATTAAGTTTTTAGAAAAAAATTATAGGGGGTTTAGGCCACAAGTTCCCAAATTTCGCGAATTTAGTAAAATGCACACCCAAGCCCCTTTTTCTAGTGTTCTATCCTCCAAATATCATCCCACGTAGAAAAAAATTCAATCGGAGTAGGTTTTTGTGGAGTTTTTTGAAAATTAAGTTTTTAGAAAAAAGTTATAGGGGGTTTAGGTCACAAGTTCCCAAATTTCGCGAATATCGGAAAACGCCCACCCAAACCCCTTTTTTTAGTGTTCTATCATCCAAATATCATCACACGTAGAAAAAAATTCAATCGGAGTAGATTTTTTGGAGTTTTTTTAAAATTAAGTTTTTAGAAAAAAGTTATAGGGGGTTTAAGCCACAAGTTCCTAAATTTCGCGAATATCGAAAAATGCCCACCCAAACCCTTTTTTCTAGTGTTCTATCCTCCAAATATCTTCCCACGTAGAAAAAAATTCAATCGGAGTAGGTTTTTGTGGAGTTTTTTGAAAATTAAGTTTTTAGAAAAAAATTATAGGGGGTTTAGGCCACAAGTTCCCAAATTTCGCGAATATCGTAAAATGCACACCCAAGCCCCTTTTTCTAGTGTTCTATCCTCCAAATATCATCTCACCTAGAAAAAAATTCAATCGGAGTAGGTTTTTGTGTAGTTTTTTTAAAATTTAGTTTTTAGAAAAAAGTTATAGGGGGTTTAGGCCACAAGTTCCCAAATTATGCGAATATCGTAAAATGCACACCCAAGCCCCTTTTTCTAGTGTTTTATCCTCCAAATATCATCTCACGTAGAAAAAAAATCAATCGGAGTAGGTTTTTGTGGAGTTTTTTGAAAATTAAGTTTTTAGAAAAAAATTATAGGGGGTTTAGGCCACAAGTTCCCAAATTTCGCGAATTTAGTAAAATGCACACCCAAGCCCCTTTTTCTAGTGTTCTATCCTCCAAATATCATCCCACGTAGAAAAAAATTCAATCGGATTAGGTTTTTGTGGAGTTTTTTGAAAATTAAGTTTTTAGAAAAAAGTTATAGGGGGTTTAGGACACAAGTTCCCAAATTTCGCGAATACCGGAAAATGCCCACCCAAACCCCTTTTTCTAGTGTTCTATCCTCCAAATATCATCACACGTAGAAAAAAATTCAATCGGAGTAGATTTTGTGGAGTTTTTTTAAATTAAGTTTTTAGAAAAAAGTTATAGGGGGGTTTAGGCCACAAGTTCCTAAATTTCGCGAATATCGAAAAATGCCCACCCCAAACCCTTTTTTCTAGTGTTTTATCCTCCAAATATCTTCCCACGTAGAAAAAAATTCAATCGGAGTAGGTTTTTGTGGAGTTTTTTGAAAATTAAGTTTTTAGAAAAAAATTATAGGGGGTTTAGGCCACAAGTTCCCAAATTTTGCGAATATCGTAAAATGCACACCCAAGCCCTTTTTTCTAGTGTTCTATCCTCCAAATATCATCTAACCTAGAAAAAAATTCAATCGGAGTAGGTTTTTGTGTGGTTTTTTTAAAATTTAGTTTTTAGAAAAAAGTTATAGGGGGTTTAGGCCACAAGTTCCCAAATTTCGCGAATATCAGAAAATGCACACCCAAGCCCCTTTTTCTAGTGTTCTATCCTCCAAATATCATCCCACGTAGAAAAAAATTCAATCAGAGTAGGTTTTTGTGAAGTTTTTTGAAAATTAAGTTTTTAGAAAAAAGTTATAGGGGGTTTAGGCCACAAATTGTCAAATTTCGCGAATATCGGGAAATACCCACCCAAACCCCTTTTTCTAGTGTTATATCCTCCAAATATTATTTCACGTAGAAAAAAATTCAATCGGACTAGGTTTTTGTGGAGTTTTTTTTAAAATTAAGTTTTTAGAAAAAAGTTATAGGGGGTTTAGGCCATAAGTTCCCAAATTTCGCGAATTTAGTAAAATGCACACCCAAGCCCCTTTTTCTAGTGTTCTATCCTCCAAATATCATCCCACGTAGAAAAAAATTCAATCGGAGTAGGTTTTTGTGGAGTTTTTTTAAAATTAAGTTTTAAGAAAAAAATTATAGGGGGTTTAGGCCACAAGTTCCCAAATTTCGCGAATATCGGAAAATGCACACCCAAGCCCCTTTTTCTAGTGTTCTATCCTTCAAATATCCTCCCACGTAGAAAAAAATTCAATCGGAGTAGGTTTTTGTGGAGTTTTTTGAAAATTAAGTTTTTAAAAAAAAGTTATAGGGGGTTTAGGCCACAACTTCCCAAATTTCGCGAATATCGGAAAATGCCCACCCAAACCCCTTTTTCTAGTGTTCTATCCTCCAAATATCATTCCACGTAGAAAAAATTCAATCGCAGTAGGTTTTTGTGGAGTTTTTTGAAAATTAAGTTTTTAGAAAAAAGTTATAGGGGCCTTTTTTCTAGTTTCTATCTTCCAAATATCATCCCACGTAGAAAAAAATTCAATCAGAGTAGGTTTTTGTGGAGTTTTTTGAAAATTAAGTTTTTAGAAAAAAATTATAGGGGGTTTAGGCCACAAGTTCCCAAATTTCACGAATATCGGGAAATACCTACCCAAACCCCTTTTTCTAGTGTTCTATCCTCCAAATATCATCTCACGTAGAAAAAAATTCAATCGGAGTAAGTTTTAGTGGAGTTTTTTGAAAATTAAGTTTTTAGAAAAAAGTTATAGGGGGTTTAGGCCATAAGTTCCAAAATTTCGCGAATATCGGAAAATGCCCACCCAAGCCCATTTTTCTAGTGTTCTATTCTCCAAATATCATCCCACGTAGAAAAAAATTCAATCGGAGTAGGTTTTTGTGGAGTTTTTTTTAAATTAAGTTTTTATAAAAAAGTTATAGGGGGTTTAGGCCACAAGTTCCCAAATTTCACAAATATCGGAAAATGCAAACTCAAGCCCCTTTTTCTAGTGTTCTATCCTCCAAATATCATCCCACGTAGAAAAAAAATTCAATCGGAGTAGGTTTTTGTGGAGTTTTTTGAAAATTAAGTTTATACATTTTTTAATTTGCATGAGTTAGTTAGAATAATTTATTATGTTTTTAATTACAAATTGATATTTTAATTAAATTAAAAAAATACTATACTTTGATTGAATTAATATTTAAAATATTTCATTTTAACACTTTATATATATATATATATATATAATATCAACCCGCGTAATACGCGGGGATCTGGGCTAGTTTATTACTAAAAAAAGGTATTATTCGTAATATTAAAGCGTGTTACTTATATTAAAAAAAGGGTATTAGTAATGAAAATAAAAGTGTATGACTTATACTCTCTCCCTCCTGTTTTAAATTGTTCATTCACTGTCTGACTCGTGTTTTAGCGAACGAGTTTTTTATTAGTATTTGAAATGATAAATAATTTTTTTAAGGTGGGGTATGATAGTCCTACTCCTCATCTATCATACACCTCCTTAAAAGTCACTTTATCATTGTATATACTAATAAACAATTCGCTCGCTAAAACACGAGCTAAACAGTAAATGTCTAGAATAGGACAAAGGGAGTATTACAACAAGGCATTAATCGTGATAATTGAAGGGTCAGATGTGTAAGTATGAAAACAGTAAAACAGGATAAGTGTGTGACTTATATTACTAAAGGGTATTAGTTGTGAAAACTGAAGTGTATGACTTATTACTACAACATGTGTATTACTCGTGATACTGAATGATATTATTTATATTACAAAAGTGTATTAGTAGTGAGAACATAAAAGTATAATTTATATTACAATAAGATATTAATCGTGATAATTGAAAGATCAAAATTTTAAATATGAAAATAGTTTTATGGTGAATAAATTTCACAAGTAACCTACTTTTTTTTTTTTATTATTATTATTATTCTTGTATTAAATAAATTCAAATATATAAATTTTTATATCTTATTATTGACCTTATATTAATTATGTATCCGTATTGAGAGAATTGTGTTAAATTTATTAAAAAAATATAATAAATAAACAAATAAAAAATGATAAAATAAAACTCCAATTAATGAGTAAATTAAATCAGGTAGCAATGCAATGATGTGATCTGTTTTAAGTTGCTATTCCATGTGGATTATGGGGTGTTTCAAAAAACGTATGGTTTTAAGGAAGTGATTAAAATTAGTGATTATGGAAAATGTGATTAATAGTAAAAATTGATAGTGTTTGTAAAAAAATTCAAAAAAAAAAAAATTAATAATGTTTGCAAAAAAAGTTAAAAGTTTAAAAAAAAATTAATAAGCTACTAAAAGCATCCTTTTTAAAGCTTATGAGAGCTTATTTAAGCTACTAAAAAAAAATTAAAACACTTCAAATTGCTTTTGAACACAATTCTAGGTAATTATTATAATAACTTATAAGTTTTTTAAAACACCCCTAATGTGTTTTAAGTTTTAAGTGCTGAATTAATATCTGATTTTATTATATTTAAAAAAAAAAAAAAAGAATCGAAACGGCCGCGTATTGATTGCCCAGCACCCCTTCTGGTATCATCCGATCCCCCTAAGGTAACCTAACCAAAAGTAAGCAATCCAAACTTCGTCCGTCTCTTTCCGTCAAAAAAAAAAAAAAACTCTCCTATTATCTATCGCCGGCAAAGTATCCCGTTATTCCTTCCCCTCTCTTCTCAAAACCACCTTGTCAAATGTGTGATGAAAAGAAGAACCCCCCAATTGAATCCAAAAAACGTTCGGGAAACCCTAATTCCCCGTTAAACGATGCGGCAGAGGAAAATGAAATTGGATTGAATGACGGCAATGGAAGCACCAGGAGCCCTAAGAGATCACGTGGAAATCAATCCGGTTTGGGGAGTAGCAGCAACAGGTACTTTTCCTATATATATATGCGCTCAAGAGGATCAATTTTGTTATTTCACACAAATTAGTCTCATAGAAATCACACACTTTTAATCATAATGAATGTGAATGAAGGCATATAATAATTTTGCCTGAAATGTGATGAAAAGTGAATGAAGGCCACTGAGATGTGTTTATTATGAAAACTGTTTATTAATTCTACCCCAAAATGTGTTTATTATGAAGGCCACTGAAATGTGTTTATTATGAAATGTGTTTATTATGAATAATTTTGTTGTTTTTTATTATGAAGGCCACTAAAATGTGTTTATTATGAAATGTGAATGAAGGCCAATGAAAAGTGATGAAGAAGGTGCTGGGGATGTTCTTAAGATGCCAAACGGGGATGTTCTATCAAAAGCAGATTATCTTAAAATGGGACCGGAAGAAGTTACGGCATTTATTAGGAAGGTTACTTTACAATCTAGAATAAAAGCTGGTGAAGAATGGGTTAAAGATGAGGCTAATGAAAGAAATTATATAGAAAGTGTAAAAACTGAAGCTGAAAAGCGTGGAGTATCCTTCGAATCATGTAAAGCGGCTCTTGAATCTAAAGGAAGCTTTGTAAGTTCTAGTACATGAATATGGCCTTTAGATTTATTAGTAAGATATTTTTGTTTATTTTGTTCTTCTCCCTGTTTCAGTATAGAGGAATTGAACAAATGTTTTACGGGTTTCGACCTTCCAGTTCCAATGTATCCAAAGATCCATCTTCTGTTATTGAAGGTATACCTTTCTGCCACCTTCTGTTATCATTTAAATACATAAATCATTCTATATTAACACTCTGTCTATTATTTTGCAGGGATTAAGAAAGATGTGTTAGATTTCCAGAAGGTTGAAGGAGAAACTGAAGAAAAAAGCACTCAAGAAGAACCAGAGGGGTCAAGAAGAGATTAGCTATGTAAGTTCTCCTGCATAAAGTTTAGCAGTTTTTTGATCTAATTATCTAGCTATTTGTATCACCAACATACTCAATCACTATAAATATATATAAGATATATATATATATATATATATATATATTATATGCGTGGTTATATTGTTCCTAATTTTTGTTTCTTTTTAAATTAAAAATCGAGAGACCATTATCCCATTTCTTAATGGTAATTCTAGTCCTCATTTTATTTTGCTTGTCCTTATGTCATAAGCAAGCCATAGGAAGATAAGTCTCTATCTCTCGCCTAATGCATCGCCCCTATACACACAACCACTTCATTTAAGCCCTAATTAACAGAAAATACCTATCCTTCTCTGATAAGAACTTCTTGCAAGAGACGGAGCCTACTCCGTGACCCTTTTCAGCGTCGTGAATATCTTTTTCCCAATTCTTGGTTTTTTTTGTTATCTCGTCTTCTGCTAATTATTGACCATCATTTCTATCCTATGTTCTCTCTATTGTAATTAGGGAAATCTTATATTTCAATCAAATAAGCTAAAGCATTTCTATCAATTTGACCTCAGTGATTTTAATCTTAGAATCAAGTTTGGCTAATAAGTTTGATTAACCAGCAGGTAGGCCTCTGTTCTTTTGAAAATATTGGCCAAACCTATTACACTATTTTACATATGGCTCCACAATTTATTTATTTTTGATCAGGCAAAAAAGGATTACATTATACAAAATTGGAGAACAAGGGGGCTCCAACCCGTACAAAACTCAAAGTTTAAAACAAGGAAAAATCACAAAAAACACAATAATGACTCCAATACCAGAGGCTCATATGGCTCCACCATTTAATTGGGTTTTTAAGGATCAATATTTTAATATATACCATTGGCCAAATTAAGATTAGTACCGAGGTATATATTATTCAATTCAGTAGTCTGTTTTCGGGTCGACAACGATGAAGGTATTCTTTGCAAAAAGGAGTGGCTACAAATTCCATTTTTAGTCGTATAATTATAGGGCCCGGGTTTATAGCTTAAGCCCCTGTTTTCCATTGTTTTATTTCAAGTTTTATGAGTTGATATCATCTGAATATTATGGTAACCAAAAATGGGTTTGTGCATCACATTTCTGTCAACAATTCCATTCTTTATAACCAAAAATGGGTTTGTGCATCACATTTCTGTCAACAATTCCATTCTTTCAAGCCCAACTAGAACATGTGTTGATCAATACTTCTCTATTTCTTGTTTAAATGGCCGAAATATGTTTTGTGCTATGTCCAAAATATTTGTTCTGATATTATGTTTTTGAAAAGGGCAGCAACTTATATTTGTCTGGATATTACCAAAAGGAACCTTTTTACTTCAAAACCTTTGTTTTATACTTGTTCATTTAGCCAGTTAACATGTTTTATACTTGTTCATAGGCATAATCAATTTAATTCTATTAAATCATAAATTAAGATACCAAGTACTTGCTATTAATTAATGTTAATACTAAGTCTAATCCATTAATAAGATTCTATGCCTCGTTTTTAATATTTTGATTGGTACACTTTCTCACCTTTAAATGTTCATGTAAATGGCCGAACATGTTATGACTTTCAAGTCATTCGTTTTATCACATGTTTATTCGTTGGAAACCGGACATTGTTGGTGTGGCCAACACATTGTTGGTATAGGTGCATTCTTGGTATAGCCATTGAAAAGTATTTAGTATGCATGTGAGGAGTTGATTTTATTTACATGTGATATTTAAATGTGACAAAGGGAATCCCACCGAGCTCATTGTTTGCTGACCCCAATTTATTTAACATTTTGCAGACCAAGAATGCAGTGCAGCGGAGGGCCAGTAGATTGCCTCAATAGTTATTTCATCTTTACTACTTCAGCAATTTACTTTATAGCTTGTCTATTTTATACTTGAGTGATGAGTTTTGGATTGGACATCTTATTTCGGATATGAGTTGTACGTTGTGGGCAAGTTGAATCCTATGTTTTATTTGAGACAAGGTACACTATCTTTATGTGTAAGCTAATCTAAATTCTTAATGTCTTGAGTTTATACTAAATATTCCAGCTGGTAGTTTTAAAATGGAAATATGTAAGTTTAGTCCATTTGTGGCTCACGTACATGTTTTTAATTAAGTTGGCGATGCAGCGGGTTTCTATGTTTTGCAAGGGATGAGACTACTCAGGAAAGATAAAAACTTGTGTGAACTCGAGTTCACCATAAACTCTGTTTTTGTAGTGTCACTGTTATGTACGAAAAACTTTCACTGTTATGCATAAAAACTATTACTGTTATGCACAAAAACAATCACTATTTAGAAAATGCTTTATATTTTTAAATAGTGAATGTTTTTGTGTGTAACAATGATAATTTTTATTTATAAGAGTGATAGAGTTCATGCATTAGACCTGGTTCACAGGAGTATTACTCCTCATGAAATTTCTGAAAGTATATATTATTCAATATTTAATGGTGTTCTTACGATGAAAACTGAGCATTTATTTATATGAGAAATTAAAGCAACATTAAATGGAAATTCTAATCGTGGTGGCCAAGTATTCTTGGTGAACAAGAAAATATTAATTAAGGACAATACTTATTATATATGGAAAATGTGAAGAGGCGATGAATCATTTTGCATCATCTTTCTTTT